>CM063451.1:15359166-17808333 GCA_032191425.1 Lymantria dispar
CTCGAGTGGCGACTGCTATAAAACGCCCTCTAATAGGCGAGCCAACGACTTAACTAAGTCGCTGCAAGTCTTCCACCAGTGGATGGCGATGGGCTGAATGATAATAATGAATCTTAATTATAATGAAATATTAATTTATTAATTACTTCAATTTTATTTGCAATCAATATAGCCGA
The DNA here is from genome assembly GCA_032191425.1 of Lymantria dispar. Taxonomy (NCBI): domain Eukaryota; kingdom Metazoa; phylum Arthropoda; class Insecta; order Lepidoptera; family Erebidae; genus Lymantria; species Lymantria dispar. The sequence continues at coordinate 15,359,343 of CM063451.1, forward strand.
TAGCTTCATTTTGACTTTATAAAAAATCAGTAATATTCTCATCAAAACCGATTCATAACCCCTAAAATTTTTGCCCTATCAGTTTATTTTCGTTGAAAATATGACTACGATTCACCTTCATCACGCATACGATACTCGCAATCGTAAACAACTATTGAGGAATGATAATATCATCTACCAATAATTCTATTGCTATACCAACCGAGCAATCCAGAAGAATGGGCAATAGCATTTCCAGAGAAACTTGTGTTACCTATTGCCTATTGCTATTGACAATAGGTATCACAAGGCTATTGCCAAGCGTGGTAATTATGGCGTTATCTCTCCATTGGCAAGGACTACGTCCAACAGTGGAAATCGATAGGCTGATGGATGGATTAATAAGTTAAAAAAAAAAGAAAATAAGCGCTAAATACATTTTTATCAGTCTCAATATGAAAAATATTCTCAGTTGCAAAAGAGTATAGTTCCATAAATATAGTTCCATAAATATAGATAATTTGCTAACATAACCCATTTTTTTTTTTTATGGGTGGGCTATGGTAAGCGCACGCGCGGTCCAGTCCATCCGGGGCGATGAAAGGACGGCGCGCGGGACCATAACCCACCCGTACCCACGTCACCTCGTTGTTGGGCCGACCACCGGAGCAGATGTGACTTGTCATCAGTGGTCGGCCCGACGGAATACCCTTTCAGGTAACCTCTCACCTCTTGACGTACTGGGACGTCGGTCGCCATCGCGCGGTCAGCCTCTCCGCGGGTGACGGACAATTCCCCGGTCCGATCACCCGCGGCCTCGGCTAGGGCGGCATTAGGCGCAGATACTCGCGCCTGCGCCGCCCGAGTCGCCCGCGGCGGAACGTGTCGCCGAATAGGAGCTCTACTCGCACACGATCCGCTGCCTCCTTCCGTGAGATTACGGCCTCACAGAAGGCGGCGACCGCGTCCTAGTTCCTGACGCTGACGAGCATCTCCCTGGCGATGGTCGGCAGCGCCAGGTCGGCACCGATAATCGCGACGAGTTCACGGCGCTCCCTCTCCCATTCAGCACACTCCTCGAACGTGTGCTGCGCCGTGTCCTCGTCGCAACTGCAGTGGTGGCAGGACGGTGTGCTCTCCCTCCTGACAATCTTGTGTAGGTACTTCCCGAAGCAACCATGCCCCGTCAGCACCTGTACCAGTCGGAAGGAAAGCACCCCATGCGTCCGCTCCAACCACTCCATCAGCACCGGCCGGAGGGCCTCGACGGTCCTGATACCGTACCGAGGACTCTTCAGCCGGACTGCCCAACGGGCAATGACTTTTCGGCGGGCGTCGACCCGCCAGGCGGTGATCTCTTTGATGGAGACCATACCGCCGCGGGCGCGCTTCTCCGACACCCGCCGATAAATGTCGGCGAGCATCTCCGCCTCCAGGTCCCACGGGGGACTTCCGGCCAGGAGGCACGCTGCCACCGTTGCTAACATAACCCATAAGGGTTATATTAGCTATATACTGGCTATACATTATTGGCTATTCACAATTATTTAACGACGGCTACAACCAAATACCGTCGGCCAGTGTTATTATAGCGTCTCGTAGGGGGCATGTACGAACAGTTTCAGGGTGTTGCTGTCTCCCTGTGAAATTCACCTAAACTGTACGATAACAGCCGGTTATGGGAGTAATAGTGACCTTTTCTCGTTCTTCGTACCACCGCGGCGACCATGTCGAGCCAGATGAGATCCCGGAAGTCCCGGGGAATGTCTGGCTCCAAGCGATTAACAACGACGGCGGTGACACATACAGGGCAAGCGATCAGCAACCTATGGTGGTAAGTGGTTGTTAATGTTCTATTACTCCATCACTGTGATCGATCCTGCATGAACAAGATACCCAAACCGGGTGACTGCACACGTCTGCAGGTTGCAACCCTGACGGCTACATTTATCAGGCACGATTATGAACAGTCCATGTAGTGAAGCTGGGTTAATCGGCTAGAAGAATACAGTCTACACGTTCGAGACCGTTATTTGTACCCGTTTTTTGATAACAAACCACTGAAACTTGACCAGTGTTGCCATAGCACACTTTCTGGTTTTCCACCTTTATCTCTAAAGTTATTAAATATAATATGAAACAGAAATTGAGAAGAATATTAATATTAACATTATTAAGCTAAAGTTTTATCGATAAGATCTAAGTCGTAGAAAGTATAGAGATATAAAATGGCTCGAATAAGCAATAATTAACGATATTATCAAAAGGACAGCTGATGAGTACGTGGATTAGTGTTGCCGTCGTGCCTTATATTCCAGCTTTAACAAGTTTCGATTTGATAGATATTGAGTTAGTAAGGATTAGCTCTGCGCTCACTGTTCGATATACAGCTGTCGCTATCGAACTTTCTCGTTCATTAAGTATGAGTAATGCTTACTATTATTCGCATCAAGTTGCGCTGGTATATTTATGTCATAAATATATGTAAGTCTTTCCGATAGATTAATTCAGAATAAAATGTATTCTGAAGCCGAGCTGAACGTCATTAAGTATATAATAAAAGCTGGCCGGTTGAAAAAGTTAGTCAAACTCTTGCTTGTATATTTTGATTTCCATATTGAGAAATGTCCGATTGGTGATGGAGTAAGAATACAATTCACCAAGAGAGGATCTTGTCTGTGGGTGTAGTAAAAATGACTAAGGGATATAATATGCATATAACATGTAGGCAAGATTTGAAATAAAACTCTATGACAAAACATTCAACCAGCGTGGTATAGTGGGTCAATTTCCCTTCCATAGTAGAGAAGGCAGGGGCCCAACAGTGAGACGTATAGGAGCTGAGATGATAATGATGATGCTGATTAAGAAAGAAGATATAATAGGCTGTTATTACAGATCGATTTTATTTACGTTTCATTAAAATAAACCGCAGTTTTAAACATTAAATGAAAAAGTCCTGACTGAATTATACACTAGTAGTTATATATTTTATCCGTGTGGTGACGGAGTAAGAATACAATTTACCACTCCCTATCTTGCCCGTGGATGTCGTACAAGACGACTAAGGGATATAATATGCACATAAGTTCTGTGCAAGAGAAGGACAACTCGAAATGAAACCCTATACCAACATGTCTGACCAGCATAGTATAGTAGGTCAAATTCCCTCCCATTGTGGAGGAGGCCCGAGCCCAACAGTGGGACATATGTGGGCTGCGATGATGATGATGATGAGTTATATATTTTATATTGCCTTGCGGTTAAAGAGTAAGGATACAATTCAGTGCCCCTTACCTTTACGACTAAAAGACGAGTAAGGACTTAAACATGCATATATTATTTATGTAAAAGAAGGAATATTCGAAATAAAACCCTAGACGAACCCGTCAGACGAAAATGATGTTGCAGGTTAATATCCCTCCTATTATGAAGGAGTAACCTAACCTGTTTATTGCTGCAAGTGTAAATTTATGAGTAGCTTGGGCTAATTACTAGGGCTTTAGGTATTAAAAATTAATAGAGAAGAAAACATCGATTGAGAATATTCCGTTCATTTAAAAGGGTCTTGTACATTATCAGTGATGAGACTCAAGCCCAGTAGTGGGGGGGTGTATATGAGCTAAGATGAAGATAATTTTTTTTAGGAGTATTGCTGATTTTGATAGCACAGATAGTGGTAATGGCCTAAGTATAAATGTATCAGGCCAAATATAGATTTGATTCCCGGTGACAATTTCCGCTATGTGTGTTGTCCCGATGGCTGTTTCACTCATCAAAGGAAACGCAAATTACTACTACCCATATATCGATTTTTCACGAGAGTTTGATGTACGAGTATGGCAGGGATGTCAAGAATTCGGTACCAGTCTTCAACCCAATTTAGAGGGAATACAGTGGGTTATGAAGCCCTGCGGCGCCCTTTTGTCGCTCCGGATGGAACCGACCATAGCCAAAAAAGGAGTATGGTACAACGCCAATTGAGCTAACCTATTTATTGCTGTAAGACGAAAACTCAGTAGCGTGGTCCAATTAATGGGGCGTCGGCATTTTAAAATTAATAAAGAAAGAAAATATCGATTGAGAGATTTCCATTCGTTTAAAAAGGGTCTCTAAATTTCACTGGCAAATAAAAAAAAAGAAACTTTTTACGTATTTTCATTAAGTAAAGTTGAAGAAAGTATAAATTATTTTAATGATTGCCAGCAAGTTGCGCAAGTAATGAACTTCCTCAGATTCAGCCGTGAGAGCTTCGTGCCATGTTGAGAACAAACTTGGTAACGAATTACAACGCATAAATATTCAACATGTTAACAACTGTAATTCACATTGAGATTTCTTTTGGTATGTCTACTGTTATTATGTTACTTTATGAGATTAATATTACGAATAAATTATGGTTTTACGTATGGTGACTGAGTAAGTCCCCAACACCCACAGGTGTTGTAAAACACGACTAAGGGATTATAATCTGCAAATAACATTTATGCAAGAGAAAATTACAAATAAAACATAACACTAATCCGTCTGTTAAGTGTGGTGGTCGATTCCTCTCCCATTGTGGAGGAGATTCGATCCCAGCTTTGATTTCAGCTATGATGATGAAAATATGGCCTGGATTAAATGTCATCCATTCGAGAAAATAGTTTTTGCATTTGAAAAAAAAACAACACAAAAAATAATAAGTTGCGTTATATACTCCTTCCAAAAAATAATGGGCTGTTTTGATTTTTCTACATTTTGGTTTTTCTACAATTTAGTTTTAAAGAGGTTTTAATAGCCAAACTATGTTACTGGCACTTAATAAAGAATCCGGGCATGAAAAAGTTGATTTCACTTTAAATAATAATCCGTTTTTCAGTTTGTAACGTTTTACTTACTTTTGGCGGGATTGCGGTTAAAATGTTATCAGGCAACTAAACCTAACATTGCGTTATTTTTAGTAGAATAATTTATGTTTGTCATATAATCCTACCTTATTGTGACATAAAACAGATATCTTTGTGTATATTATAATGACAGAAAAAGCAATAAGAGTTGGTAAAATTATAGCGCCGCTGGAGGAGAGGTGTAGCCAATGTCGAGAATATGATGAGAAGACGCATCCAACATTCAGTATCTGAAAGTAGAAGTCAATGACTAGTGTGTGTTACTAGTGATAACTTAAAGCATAGAAATGTGGTCGCTAAATGGCGGCTTTGTAAGCAAGCTTAGAGTCGCACAGCATGCTATGGTATGCGCTAGATTTCTCGATACAAAGTATGGAAATCCATAGAAGAACTGGAGAAATGGGCATAATACGAAGAATTTAGACGCTGAAGTGGCAATGGGTTTACTGCATAGCTTGACGATCTGGTAACGGCTGGGGAAGAAAAGTTCTCGAGTGGCGCGGTATAGGATGCCTTTCATCAGATGATCTTATAAAAACTTAATGAAGATTGCTGGTAGTCGCTGGATGGGGGAGGCATCGTACCGTACTTTGTGGCATTCTCTGAGGGAGGCTTAGGTCCAACAATGAACGGTAAAAGGCTGAAAGATGCAAAGATAATAACTGTACAATCTCTCAAAGTACTAGTCTGAAAATCTTTCACTGACATTATATCTAATAGGCTTACTGGGATATATTCTTAAAAAATATCTGATTTACACGGTATGGGAGGAATGCATGTGGAATAATCTAATAATAGGTAAATTCTATTCTAGTAGAAGAGAGTAATAGGTAAAATCTATTCTAGTAGAGAAGAAAAACTCGAAATGAAACCCTATACCAACATGGCTGATCAGCATGGTATAGTAGGTTAAATTACCTCCCATTGTGGAGGAGGCCCGAGCTCAACAGTGGGATGTATGTGGGCTGCGATGATGATTTAGATGATTCTAGTAGATTCGAGAAGACGACTTCTCATCTTTAAGTTTCAGACGTGATTCCACCGCTTATCGAAAAAACATTGGGCTTTGTCATTCTCAGATACCAAACAAGTTATATGGTGAAATGTTAGATCTCCAAACTTTCTCTCCTCATAATTTTTGAAGATATAATATAATCCAAATGCAGGTTACATTATTAGCTCAAATAAAGTCTGTCGTAGGTGGTTTGGACATACATACAGACATAAATTCACGCATATTTGGCAGAGACCACTTCCCTCCACTTGCTACGATCTTGATAGATCTCTTTCGCCTCCTCTACATTCATTAATTTCCTTATGCATGTTCTTCTGTTTAGTGTACTTGTTCTTCGGTTCCATTCAGTCTGTCGATCGTTCAGTCTGTCGATCGTTCAGTCTGTCATTCGTTCAGTCTGTCGTAAACTTGTCAATTGTTATTGTGTCATATTGTGTGGCGACAGAATAAGAAAATAACTGTCGCCAATTCTTACTTGCCCGTGGGAGTCGTAAAGGCATTACATAGGAGTTAACAGCAGCTGGGAAAAGTATAACACCTCATTACGATCGTCAATCCATGTACCAAGCGGTAATTACAACAATATCTTCTCATTTATGTGGAAAGACTACGTCTAACAGTGGAAGACCATGTGCTGAATTATTAGGAATACATATTAAATATCTAACTAAATTATTTATTTTTTATATTCATTTTATGTTAAAATAAGCTGATTCGAAGTGTGTTGTTGATTTCTATGTCTTTCTAGAGACTAATTATTTCAATATTTCATTCTGTTTTTTATGATTAATGGTTTTGTTATAAATTACCCATATATACTACAGTACTACCTATGGTTTCAATTATATCTGATAGCTAAATATATCTAGAATACCTATATATATTTAGCTATCAGATATAATTGTAACCAAAAATATTAAATACTTATACCAAATCGTTTTGGAATAGGGTAATAACGAACACACGTACACACAAATTTGTAAGTAAAAATAACAAATAATAACAAAATAACATATTTTTCTTCGGGAAAAGAAATTGCAGGATTTATAGCATAAATGTATCACTAAGTCTCAGTGAGCTCGAAGCTACGACTACTACGGGGCAATAAGTATAACATTTAATTTGTGGTCAACCGAGACGTTCCATTTTCACTAATAAATTTTCATTCTTACAAACCACAAGTGAAAACAAATATAAATAAGGAATTTATGATATTAAATGATTAATACTATTTTACAAATTTTATCGCGTTTGTATATGATTTTTGATTGCCTGTCGACTACGATCACGACATTAGAGATTATTTTATTAAAATCTTTATAATAACGATGACTTATTGGGCGTGAGATATCTTAGTCCTCCCGTGGCCATGAACGCTGTATTCGAAACGTCGGGCAATCAATTTTATTATCTATATAAATGTATGTCCTTCTGCTTGACTGGTGTGGTATTACTATACCATAAATTGTAGAGTAGGTTCCAACTCAGACGTATATGTGTCAAGAAGAATAATATGTATTATATTCATCTATCAGCCATCAGACGTCTACTATTAGACATAGGCCTTCCCACGGGAATGCCACTCGGAACTGTCTTGTGCCACTTGCATTCAACGATTCCCTGCGATTCTGAAGATGTCGTCAGTCCATCTAGTAGACAGTCTTCCTGGGCTGTGTCGTCCGATTCGAGGTTGCCACTCGAGAACTCTTCTTTCCTAAATGTTTTCGGTTCCAGTCCCTAATAATAAATATAAAGAACAGCTAATGCAATGTAAATAACATACACATATACATACAATAATAATGCCATTGCATTACATTTATTTAAAGATAATAATTAAATTTAATTTGTGCGCTCTATATTGCCTTAGGTGTTACATAAAATTTAGGATTTGTTGCTGATAATGGTCATAAGAGTAGCTTAAAGAAGTTTTGCTTCATTACCCCATAGGTAGCATAGGAAAGACAGTTTAATTGTATCCTTGCGACGTCATCACAGCCCCTTTAAGTTAAGAAACAAATTGCTACAAAAATAGAATGAATCAATTCCGTAGAGCCTATTCTATATATATTTTATAAAATAAAATGGTGTATAAGTAAACAATTTTAATAAAACAAGAACACATTACTGAAATTAAACTGTTAAAATATTAATACTTACATCTCTCGTTTAAAGCTAGGTCGAGTTGGGAATGATATTCTTTTACTTAATGTTACACGAGTTAATCAACATTTGGTATATAAAAGCTTTGAGTGTGAGTGGTCAACCCTTATCCAAGGCCGTAGCAGCTTAATGGCCGCTGTTGACATTTTAGAAAAGGGTTAATATATCTTAACAACTTTCGCTGAAACTTGGGCTTAATTATAGTTTAACTTATTTGCGAACAAGCTGTCTGTCGTCAGCGTGTGCGCAGCTGTTATGCCTGTATATTCTAAATAATAATATAACTATGAAACTTGTAACTTATCCGTAAATAATTAAGTTTAAATTTTGAAACAGAAAGTTTGGTAACTGAAATCTCCTCTTATAATAGTTATAAATATAGTGTTCTATTAAATACAAACGGGCAACTTAATCAAACTCTTACTGTGTATATATATATATATATATATATACTCATCTTTTATCTTAAAAAATCATACTGACCACTTAGTCCTAGAACATACGTAGATGTCACGGTATGAAATACTAAAATTAACAGCCAATTTCACTTGCATATCACGCAAAGACCTCTTATTTCGTAATTCGAGACCAAAAAGAACTGAAATTTCCAGCATTTAGACTCGAGATAGACCTTAAATAAGTTTAAGGAATAGTATAACAAGTAGATACGTTATTATACATAATATATAAATATATGTTGTTACATTAATATTCATAAATCAATTAGCCCATAAATGGACAGGCATATGTCCACTGTGGATAATATGGACACTGTGGATAATGTGGATAATATGGACAGGCATAAGTCCGTGTGGTGACGAAGTAAGAATACAATTCACCACCCCCTATCATACCCGTGGGTGATCGTACGAGACGACTAAGGGATATAAAACGCATATAACATATATGCGAGAGAAGGAAAACTCGAAATAAAACCCTATACCAACACGTCTGACCAGCGTGGTATAGCAGGTCAATTACCCTTCCATTATGGAGGAGGCCCGAGCCTAACAGTGGGACGTATATGAGCTGAGATGATGATGATGTCCACTGTTGGACATGACAGGCATATGTCCAACAGTGGACATATGCCTGTCTAGGAGAATGCTATTCGAACCGGTCCCCTACGATTTTCGAAATGTCAGTTCACCTAGTTCGGAGTCGTCCTGCGTTACGTCGTCCGATTCGTAGTCGCCACTCGAGTCACCTTTCTATCCCAACGATTGTCGGTTCGACGACCGATGTGACCCGCCCATTGTCATATATGAGCCTTAGCCGTGTAAAGCTATTAGTAGTTTTTTTACGACATCCACGAAAAATGTAAAAGTTATTTGTTCTTATTGCTGAGGAAATGAGCAATAGTGCCGTGTGCCGCGAAAGGTTTATAACAGAAAAAATAATCGCTAATGCACCTGTGAAATATTGTGGTTAAGATATTATCCTCCTTTTTCTGCAGGGGTTACGCCCGATAGTGGACTCGATAGGCTATTGGATGACTTCTTTTGTTATTTAGCGCGTATATGTATCATTATCATACACGTACTTCCATCATACTGGGAGGGAAAATGACCTATTATACCATGTTAGCTAGCTAGCTAATAAATATATCAATATACCATACCAACCAATCTGCGGTTGAAATGGTATATTATTTGGAGATGTCCGTCTCTTGCAGTGATTTTACCTTTTATATCTAAGATATATTCTATTTTTCAACAATTGGGTGAATTAAAGGGCTGGTGAGTTGTATTCTTATTGTAATACATGAAACGGTCTCATCAAAATGGAATCGCCAAATACAAATAAACTTGCTTTTAATTCTTTGTTATCACTAAATAAGACATAATTTAAAGCATCCTAAGCTTTGATAAATTTTCTTTCACTTTGATACAAAACATTACACTTTGCTAAATTAAACATAATTTAAAGTATTAAATTATCATTCTGAGCTTTTATTAAATTTCCTTCACGTTGATACTAAATATTACAATTTGCTTAATTAAATACAATTTTAATCATTAAATTATCATCATCTACTTTTATTAATTTTCATTCACTTTGCTACAAATCATTACATTTTGTTAAATTAAACAATTGAAAGGCTTAAATTATCATTCTGAGCTTTTATTAAATTTTATTCACTTTGATACAAACATTACATTTTGCTAAATGAAACACACTTTAAAGCATTAAATTATCTTCCTAAGCTTTTATTTAATTTTTCTACTTCACTTTCATACAAAAAAATTACATTTTGTTAAATTAAACATAATTTAAAGCATTAAATTATCATTCTGAGCTTTTATTAAATTTCATTCATTTTGATACTAAACATTACAATTGCTAAATGAAACACAATTTAAAGCATTAAGTTATCATTCTGAGCTTTTATTCAATTTTATTCACTTTGACACAAACATTACATTTTGCTAAATGAAACACACTTTAAAGCATTAAATTATCTTCCTAAGCTTTTATTTAATTTTTCTACTTCACTTTCATACACAAAAATTACATTTTGTTAAATTAAACATAATTTAAAGCATTAAATTATCATTCTGAGCTTTTATTAAATTTCATTCATTTTGATACTAAACATTACATGTTGCTAAATGAAATACAATTGAAAGCCTTAAATAATCATCCTGAGCTTTTATTAAATTTCATTAATTTTGATACTAAACATTACATGTTGCTAAATGAAACACAATTGAAAGCCTTAAATTATCATTCTGAACTTTTATTAAATTTCATTCACTGTGATACTAAACATTACAATTGTTAAATGAAACACAATTTAAAGCATTAAATTTTATCATTCTGAGCTTTTATTAATTTCCATTTACTTTGGTACTAAACATTACATTTTACTAAATTAAACACAATTTGAAGTATTAAATTATCATCCTGAGCTTTTATTAATTTTCACTCACTTTGATACTAAACATTACATTTTGCTAAATGAAACACAATTTAAAGCAATAAATTATCTGCCTGAGCTTTTATTAAATTTCATTCACTTTGATACTGAACATTAGATTTTTCTAAATTAAGCGGCAAATTACATTTTAGTACAAAACTTTATACTGGCCTATAGAGAGAACGAAGTTGTTCTTTTGAAGCTGATTATGGATTAAACATGACCAGACGATCTGCACAACGATGTTATGAAAAAGTTGCCTCCTGCAAATTGGTCACGCTGGAGTAATGTAACTTTGGAAAAAATACTACGGCTAATATTAATTTATGAGCGATTGTACAATATTTGCTTAAATTATTAACTAATTTATTTGAATTATAAAGCGTTCATTCCAATAATTTATCGGGTGGAAATATATTAGGTTCGACATTTTCATTCATGATCATCCTCATCATCACAGCCCACATACGTCCCACTGTTGGGCTCGGGCCTCCTCCACAATGAGAGGGAATTTGACCTACTATACCATGCTGGTCAGACATGTTAATATAGGGTTTTATTTCGAGTTTTCCTTCTCTTGCACAGATGTTATGTGCATATTATATCCCACAGTCGTCTTTTACGACATCCACGGGCAAGATAGGTAGTGGTGAATACTCCGTCATCACAAGGAATTTTCATTTATTTTTTTTTAATTCAGTTCAAATACATCCTACTGCTGGACTCAAACCTCCTTCACAATAGAAGAGACATTGACCTACAAGACCACGCTGGTCTGACGGGTAGGTATAGGGATTTATCTTTAGTTTGCCTTCTCTTACACAGATGTTATATGCATATTAAATCTCTTAGTTGTCTTTTACAACATCTACGTGCAGAGAGGTTGTGAATTGTATTCTTACTCCGTCACCAGTTGGGGAGACCGGGGCTGGTTGTGACAGAGGTAAGTAGTTACAGTGGCGCTGGTGGCGAAACAGAGAACGATATAGTAATGCTAGAAAGATAAAAATGACGTTGCCACTACTGGCTAACTTAATGCGAGAGCTAGTGGCGCCAGAGTTGTTGTGACAGGAGTACGTGTGTGTCGCCAATAAAACCACAGGTTTGTAACATTTTCGATTTTTAGTAATTATTGGTATAAACCTGTATTTCAATTAATCAGAGAAGAGTGTAGTGTAATTTTTGCGTCATAATGCTTCCTTTTTGCGTTGGAACTACGTTTGTATTGTTATATTGATTTGTATTTTTACTATTTAACCTCAAAAGATACATTTTGGTGTCGGGGCTAATAGTTACATTTGCTCGGGGTAGGTTGTTACTTGTCACAACCTGCCCCTTGATTTCTCGTTCCAACGGATATAATGTAAACCATATAACTTATTGTTTTTTTTTTGTAGGATGAGGACATACTTATAAGAAAACGGAGCGTGGCAAAATATCAAAAGATGTTTATGAACAAGCCGCGGTTATATTAGAGGAAGATGAGTAAAAAAAATTCGTGCCATCGCAAAAGATTTCGGCTTGTGACATGTCGCTAACGAGATGTAGGTATGAAGGGGCAATACAGAAGGGTATTCCATTTTTTTGGAGGGTGGGCAATTGTCATCGCACCCGCCGCCTGGATCCGTCCGGGGGCGACAGAGGGGCGGTGCGCGGCCCCAAGACCCACCCGTGATACGTCTACGCTTTCGTCGTTGGCCAACCGCCGGTGCAGGGTAACTTGTCTTCAGTGGTCGGCCCGACGGGATACCCTCTCCTCTCGACGTTGCTCCTCGGGGACGTCGGTTGCCGTCGCACGGTCAACGGGTGACGGACTAAATCCTCGATCCAGTTACCTGCGGCCTCGGCTAGGGCGGCATTAGGCACAGATACTCACACCTTCGCCGTCCGAAGAAGGGTATACCTAAAGAATCTCTCACAATAGGATACAAAAAAAATCATCAAGTCTTCAGTGGGGAACAGGAAGCCATTTTAGTGAGTTATTTGATTAAATGTAGCCAAATTTATTACGGTTTAACTCCAAAGTACGTCAGACATATGATTAATAAAGAAAACCAACTATCTGTGATGATTGTTCCTAATAAAAAGTGTTTAATTACATTTGTCTTTGCTTGTAACATTTTACCTCATGTAGTGTAACAACCAGCCCTTGATGCGGTTCACTACGCCGCAATTTAGTTTGTTAATATGTTCAAATTATTTAAGTTTAATGTGAGCAGTCTTTCAATTTCTATTATTACAAATGTCAATTATGCTCTACAGCTAAAGTGTACTAAGTTACTAAAGAACTACTTTAAAATTACTTTTGGAATTATTTCTTTCATTGAAATGAAATTGTCAATTATGCTACGAATTCTAAAATCTATTAATCATTTCATTTAAAACCTCTATAACTGCGTCTTTAATTTAGCGGTCTCATTTAAATGACACACATTCCAAATGAGTTTCTATTTAGATTGTACATTTATTCATTGGTTCAGATGGATAGTGGGTCGCTGTAGACATTTTTCCTTCACAAAAATCGACATGCTAAATGAAAAACGTGTTTTATGCTAAATAATATTATCTTATTATATTCATAGATTGGTTTATTCGTGTGGTGATGGAGTAAAAATACAATTCACCACTCCCTATCTTGGCCGTGGATGTAACATGCGGGTTGATATAGGGTTTTAATTCGAGTTTTCCTTCTCTTTGCAGTGATGTTAAATATTTATGTGCCTTTGTCGTCCCTTTCGGTCACCCATGTGTTAGAACGGAGGTGGTGAATTTTATTCTTACTCCGTCACCACACCGAGAAAATATTATATAAAAAAATATTTTTAAATATTTTACTTTTATTATTTATATAAATAATGTGTTATTATAGATATATGGCAAATAGCGTGATTAATAGCCTACTTTTTACGTATATTTTGATTTCCAAACCTTTTTAATATTATATAATATGTACTAGCTGACCCAACGGACGAACAGAACACTGTTCAACTACAACAACACCACCTACCGAGTCCAATTGTGAATCTAAACCATTCTTGAATCTCTTTGAACAAACACAAAAAATTTCATCAACATCGGTCCAGCCGTTTAGGAGGAGTTCGGTGACATACACACGTACATAAGAAATATATATATAAGGACTAGTTGTCCCAACAGCCGTTGTTCTGTTCAAATAAGCGCCACCTACCGGATCCAATTGTGCATCTAAATAATTCTCGAATTCCCTTGAACGTGCACAAAAAATTCATCATCATTGGTCCAGCCGTTTAGGAGGAGTTCAGTACACACGTACACAATAAATTTATATATAGAGATGAAACAGAATTCTGATATAATATTTTGTTCATTTCTTTTACATGTTTTTGGTACAACACTAATCATTTTATGCTTTTTACAGTATTTTAATTTTTTATCTGACAGCTATTGAAAAATATAACGCAATAATCACAACATAAATTAATTTCATTGCAAAATATTTGTATGCTCTAAAACACATGAGAAATAGGAACAATAACCAACACGATGGTGTAAATTACGACACCTGCAGACACAAAAAGCCTTATATTTCATAGCTGAAATTTCATTAAGCACTCATTACTCTGCGCAGGTTAGTTCACAATCTTGCCTCTCTTAGATATTGTTTCATTTGCAGCAGGTAACCCATGGGATAATAATTTAATATTACTCGTTTTATTTACTTACCTTTGTTTATGTTAAGCGTTATACTGAAAATAACTTGATTAAAATATTCATAGTCTAAGATAGGATTCAACTATAATCTGTTTTATGATATGAATATTAAAACATAAGTGAATGTTAGATGTATATCAAATACAGTTAATTCCTTGTGATAACTGAGTAAAAATACAATTAACTACCCTTTATCTTACCCATGAGTGTAGTAAAGGATGACTAAGGGAAATGAGGTCACATCCTTCATCATTTCACCATTATCATCTTTTCAGCTCGTATACGTCCTTCTGTTGAGCTCAAGCCATCTCCATAATAGGAGGGATATTGAACTTATTATACCATGCTTGTCAGACAGGTTAATTCAGACTAAAACTCATCTCTTTTTTTCCGTATCAAGTAAATTTATTTTCATGCGAAAAAAACACTATGCTACTAAACTATACTACTAACTATACACTATACTACTAACACTATTAAATATAATAAATACTCCTATTAATATTGAAATAAAATCTATAGAAACATGTCAATAAACTTAAGTAGGTATGCCAAATCTCGATCAACTTGTATCCAAAGCTGAGTCATGCTAACGCATAGTGGAGTAATCCAAGCAAACCAAAGTGATCACTAAAGCTTACGGCTATAGAAATAGAGCTTACGCCTTGCCCGATGTAGGGAACTTATGAATGTGCGCTACCAGCGATTCTGTGTCGTAAAGCCCTTTGTTAATAAACGAGAGGTCGGTCGTCTGCTCTGGACGTTTATCGACTGTTGATAATTTATGACCCAGGTACCTATTGAGTATACTCTGTAAGTTGGTAGAATGTTCTGTAAAAGTCAGTTGTGATTAAACGAATATTGTGAAACTTGTACAGCTAAACCTTGAGCGATTCTTTTACTTGTTTGAGTAACGTTAAAAAAAATAAAAAAAAAAAAAAATATCAGTGTCGGTGTAGTGACAAATTATAAATAAAACATTAAACAATCTAATTCTTTCCAAAAAATATGGCGTCTTATTTCTTCGGTGGGAGAATTGTAGTTCACATTGCCGCTACTATTACTACAGATTATATATATACACGGTGACATTTATATCGTCTTACAAAAGCAGGTCAATTAAAGTATCCAGTATCTACTATTCATTCGTACAATTAAAAGGTTAAAAAAAATATTTACTAGAATATCCATACTAATATTATAAATGCGAAAGAAAGGATGTTTGTTTGTAACGCTTTCACACTTAAACCACCGAACCGATTTCAAAAATTCTTTCACCAATGGAAAGCTGTAATATCAGGGAGTAACATAGGCTATATTTTATCCCGGTATTCCCACAGGAACGGGAACTACACCGCGGGTAAAGCGACTGAAACTGAAGCGAAGCGAGGGCGGGTTGCTAGTTTTTTAATAAAAATTATTATACATAATTACTAATTAAAATAGTAATAAAACAGAATGTAGCCAGCGCATAGGTACTCGACACAACTGATGAACTATGTAGGTACTACGACCAGTTGACCTCGGCACCAATCGGGCATCGCAAAGGATTCTTGTTAGGTATCTAGCGTAGGGAATTACGCTTTGTAAAAGCCGTCCACGTGGACTTCGTAACTATGATTGGCTAACGAAATTCCGCATGATTGTTTTTTGTTTAAATTGTAAACATGATAAACAGATTGTTACAAAATATTAAGTTTAATTTATTTTATTTTAAATTTTTTTTATAACTATCACTATTGAACATTTAAATATGTTTAGATAAGTTTCTTTGGTCGGATACTTTTGTTTTTTTTTGTAAGACGATTAAAAGTCACCGTGTATACCTTGCCAAAAAGGCGGTTGCAGAGGTTTATACTTTATAAATTCACTCAGTCCACCGATGGCTCTAAAGTACGCTGTAAGTGCGAGATGAGTGCAAGGTTTGCCGCTAAGCCATCTACATTATATCTATCTATAATACTGAGAGAAGATACCAATAATGACATGGAGAAGTCTAATCACACAAAATAGCGTATTCCTTTCTCCCAGCACTTCATCAACTATAATCCGGGGCGCTGCTGTGACTTAGAAACTGAGATCCAAACGTACTGCAGTCATTTTATTCATTCAATATTCTACAGTCATTAATACTAGCAACACGCCCTTTTTGCGCTTCGGTTTCAATCGTCTTACCCATGTATTTCCCTTTCCTGTGGGAATACCGGGAAAATATAGGCTAAGTTACTCCTTATATAGACAGGTACCTGGTAGTGAAATATCAATTAAAAATAATACGTATAATTCAACCATCAAAAGCCTAGTAGTAAAGTTCAATTATCAAAATCCGTCTAGCCGTTTTGAAGATTACCCAAAACAAACAGACAATCAACAATTTTTTTGAAACCGTATCAGCATAAAAAACTCATAATTTTAACATTAACTAACATACACTTAAATTTTATTTATTTGTCTAGAAAAGATGAAAATGCGCAGTGTGTCGCAGTATATCGTGGGATAGATCAATTTTTCTCTGATCAAGGAAGAGGCTAGGCTCAAACAATGTGGGGGGCGGGGCCGGAACACCTCCACGTGGTGCTCCCTGGAAACGTCCATTTGGACGGCCACGCGTCCATTTGGACGGCCAAGATTTCGGCAGGAGGGGGTCTCCACGTGCGGCTCTGATGGCAGAGCGCATGGCGAATCTGACCCGGGGCCAATGGGGCGGATGTGCCTCATGGCACTCCGTCGCCAGAGCCGGTGGCGTCACGGCCCGGGGGCGTGACGGGTCGGTCGCTCGCGAGCGGCCAGACCCGGAAGGCCCAAACCATAACCCTGAGTGTGACTGTGGCTGAAGCTCAGGGCCGGGGCTCTTCGGACCGCGGGGAAGAAAACCCCTATAAAAAATTACCCCTAATCCTAAGTTTGGCCACTCTGCGAGGGGATGAATGGTTGGTGGGTTAAAAAGCGCGCGAGCGTCCAGCCGTTAGAGTGGTAGTCAAGGCAAGACTTAAAAATGTTCCAAGAATGGCAGAGGTTAAAACATACGTACCTACTCCAGAGGGTCCCGGCCACGCCGGGGAATCCCTCACTGTGCCGGTGTCTGAGCGCGAGATGCGCACAAACACCGGCACGGTCAGTCTCCGATCGTATGGGAGGGAGACAATCGCTGCTGAAGTTGCCGAGAGCCTGGCAAAACACCCGGAGGCTCCAAAGGTGAGGAAGAAGAGGAAGAGGAGGAAGCTGCTCGCCACCACCGTACACTCCAACAGGGTGCGTGCGCGAAAGGAGGCGGCGAAGAAGGAGGCGGCACGGCAGGCGCAACTAGGTGCCACCGCGGCCGCGAGCGACGAGGGCGGTGTGGCCGCAGCCACCGCAGAGCCGTCGCAGAACAGGGACGCCGGTGCTGCACGGCTGTCAAGCAGCTCAGAGAGCGACGAGGGCGGATCAGTCGCAGGACCGTCGCGGGTCGAGGGCGGGAAAGCCGCAGGGCCGTCCCCAAAGAGGCGCTGAGGAGGCGACAGCTCGACGGGGCTGTCGAGCGACGTGGGCGTCACCGCCGCAGAGCCGTCACAGGACGAGGGCGGCGGTGCCGCAGGGCCGTCCAAACCAATGCGCCGGAGAAGCAGTTCGACGGGGCTATCCGATGGATCCGAGAGCGACGTGGTGTATGCGCTGTCGACTGATGAGGGCGGCAGTGCCGCAGGGCCATCTGTGTCGGAGATGTCGGCGGACGAGGGTGGCAGGGCCACAGAGCCGTCCGGCGAGGTAGGGCCGTCCAGGATGCTGGTAGGTGGTGCGTCTGGGACAGTGGATAAGGATAGGGAGGTAGTGGTTAGGGGGGCCGCCGGGGCTTCGACGGCGACCCCATGGGAGGGGCGTTAGGAGGGAGTGGGAGGAGACTGTCCCCTCGAGTATCCGGTAGCGCCCCCTGCAAAAGGGTGGCAGCTCGATCTCCGACTCGGAGGGGAATTCCATCATGCCTCCTCCCAAGGTCCCGACCATGCGCCGTGGGCGTAGGGGTCGCGGACCAGCGGTGGCGGCGAGGCCGGGGACCCCGGGTCCGGCCGGCCAGAGCGGGGAGGTTGCGGACCTGCAGGTCGCGAATGCCCGCCTCAGTAAGGAAGTTTCCGTCCTGCGGGAGCGCAACCGGAAGCTCGAGTCAGAGTTGTCGGCGGTGCGAAAGGAGAACCGCGGGTTGGCCAAAGACGTGGCTGACCTGCGGTCTCAATTCGCACTTTTAGTGCCAGCCGCACCGCCGACGCCGGTCTCGCCGCCGAAACGGGCCGCGCCGGAGAAGGCGGGCCAGCCGACTGCGCCCGTGGCGCCGCCTGCGCCAGTGGTGCCTGCGCCGGCCGTGGGCACCGCCAAGAAGCGCGGTGGACCCCAAAAGGCGGCAGAGCCGTTGCCCGCGGTGCACGGCATACCGGAGGGAGCGATGCGCGTCATCTTCGCCAGGCTGGAGCTGATGATGGATGCGCGCATCAAGGCCGTGGCGGATCGTCTTCCGCCTGAGCCAGCCCTCCGGCCGCCGCTCGCCGCGGACAAGGCGAGGCGGCCGCAAGCGTCGGCTCCCATCCCGATGCCCTGTCAGGGTGGCCACGTGGTGAGCTACGCTGCGGCCGCCGCTGGGCCCAAGGGGGCCAAGAAGGCCGGCAAGGTGCCAGCTCCCGCCAAGGCCGGGCCCGCGGCACGGCACCCGCGACCGCTCCTGCTGCGCTCAGCGCTGCTGCCAGGCTCGAACAGGGCTGGCAGGTGGCTGAGCGGAGCAGGAAGGCACGCGGCCAGAAGCGGAGAGCGGCGGCTAAGAGTGCCGCCGTGGCCGCCGCTCCCCAGGCGGGAGCTGGCAGAAAGGGGAAAAGGTTGCGCAGGGGCCTCAAGTCGCCGAAGACGGCCGCGGTGGTCATCACCGTGCTGCCTGAGGCGGCTGAGAGAGGCCTCAACTATGAGGCCGTCCTAAAACGCGCCCGGCGGGAGCTGGACGTCTTTTCAGGCCAGAGGATGGTGTCCGAATCACCAGGCCTGTCAAGTGCGCAGAGATGCGCCTGACGGGCTTGGACGATTCCGTGACGGTGGAGGACGTCCGGGAGGCCATTATGGCGCGTATCGGATGTTCCTCGGCCGCTGTCCGGATTGGAACCATCCGCCTTGGTCCGGGCGGCGTCGGTGCTGTCTGGGTGCAGTGCCCAGTGGAGTCGGTCAAGCAATTGGCCGACTCAGGCAGGCTCCTCGTGGGCTGGAGTTCAGCGCGGGTAACCGTGCTGGAGCCCCGGCCCGCGAGGTGTTACAAATGCATGGCGGTCGGGCATACCCGACCGACTTGCAAAAACTGCTTTGACTGCAGCGGGCTATGTTTCCGTTGCGGTCAAACTGGACACCAGGCGGAATCGTGCTCTGCGGTGCCCCACTGCCCCGCGTGTGCGGCAGGCAATAGGCCTGCCATACACCGCATGGGCTCTGGGGACTGCAGACCCCCGGCATCGGCCCCAAAGGGGCGGGGCGGCCCATCGACCGGGCCAGCCCCTGCTCCGAGCGCGACCCGATCGCCCGTTAGCGCGGAGGAGGTGACGATGGATACGGACCGTTAATGGACCCCGTATCCATCCGTCTCCTCCAAACCAATCTCAACCACTCCGCCGGTGCGCAGGACGTTTTCCTGCAAGCTATGGCGGAGTGGTTGATAGGAGTAGCCGTAGCCGCGGAGCCGTACGCGGTGCCCGACCGGCCAAATTGGCTGGGCAGCACCGACGGTACCGTGGCAATCGTCGCCTCCACGTCGTGGCCTTCGTCGTCTCTGATCCTTAGGGACAGGGGCGTCGGATACGTCGCGGCGGACTGGGGAGAGATTACGCTCCTTGGAGTATATCTCTCTCCTGCCTGGAGAGCGGCTGATTTCGGGGTCTCCCTTACCATCTTGGGAGCCTCCTTACGGCGATTGGCACCGCGCCAGGTGTTCGTTTTTTTTTTTTTTTTTTTATTGCAAACGGTGGCAAACAAGCAAACAGTACATGGCCTGATGGTAAGTGTTGCTGCCGCTCATGGACCTTTACAAGGCCGTTGCCTACCGCGAAGAAAGCGAAGGGAGTGTGAATGCGGCATTGAGGCTAGGTGATACCAAGGGCACCACCAAAACCCTCCACACGCAATCACCCTCAGAAAGTTGGGCTTCCGGCTCTCTCGCTCACCGAACGAAGCGCAGTAACAAATTGCTACTACTCAGACGTCGATTTTCTGCGAGAGCATGGTACTGCCCCGGACGGACCGGCCCGCGGCTGTAGATAGATAACTGTCGACAGTGTGGTCCTACCACTCCTAAAACTCGTACTGGGGGACTTCAACGCCAAGTCCGTGGCGTGGGGGTCCTCCAATACGGACGACTGTGGACGGGCGGTCGAGGACTGGGCGGCGGCACTGGGCCTCTGTTTGCTGAACAGAGGCTCGGTGCATACGTGCGTGCGACATCAGGGCGGGTCGATAGTGGACCTTTCGTTCGCTAGCCCTGATGTCGCCGCACGCGTGGGGAGCTGGTGCGTCGAGGAGGAGGTTGAGACCTTGTCGGACCACCGGTATATCCGAGGGCCGTGGCGACTGAGGCCGTCACCAGCGGGGGAGTGCTGTTGGTGGTGTCCCTAGACATCGCCAACGCATTCAATAGTCTGCCATTCAGCTGTGTCAGGGAGGCGCTCCGTTACCACGGAGTGCCAGCTTACCTGAGGCGGCTGGTGGCAGACTATTTGGAGGGGCGCAGCGTCCTCTACGTCAACCGAGTAGGGGACGTTGTGCGAACGCCTATGACGTGCAGTGTTCCACAGGGGTCGGTCCTCGGACCCACCCTGTGGAACATCGGCTACGACTGGGCGTTGCGGGGGAGCCTCCCACCCGGGCTGGGCGTGATTTGTTACGCCGACGACACGCTCGTCACAGCCCGCGGTGGGACGCTACAAGAGGCGGTAAGCCTGGCGACCTCGGGCACCGAAGAGGTCGTCTGTTGTTTACCTGAGGGAGCTCACCGCCTGGCGCGTCGACGCCCGCCGAGACGTCATCGCCCGTTGGGCAGACCGGCTGGAGAGGCCTCGATACGGTGTTTGGACCGTGGAGGCCTTCCGGCCGGTGCTGATGCGGTGGTTGGAAAGGCGGCACGGGGTGCTCTCCTTCCGACTCGTACAGGTCTTGACGGGGCATGGATGCTTCGGCAAGTACCTGTACAGGGTCGCTAGGAGGGAGAGAACTCCGTCCTGCCACCACTGCGATTGCGACGAGGACACGGCGCAGCATACGCTCGAGGTCTGTGCCGCTTGGGCCGAGCCGCGTCGTGAACTCGTCGCAATCATCGGTGCAGACCTGACGCTGCCGACCATCGCTAGGGAGATGCTCGGCAGCATCAGGAATTGGGACGCGGTCGCAGCCTTCTGTGAGGCAGTTATCTCGCAGAAGGAGGCGGCGGGTCGCGAGCGCGAGGAGCACAGCCTCGATGATGCGACCCGCCGCCGGCGACTGGGGCGGCGCAGGCGGGATTACCTGCGTGCCATGCCGCCCTAGCCGCGGCCGCGGGTGACGTGACCGGGGATTAGTCCGTCACCCGCCGAGAGGCCGATCGCATGAGGAAAGACCGACGTCCTCCCCGAGGGGGGGACGTCGTTCGATGGGAGGGTGCCCCGGGTAGGGGGTATTCCGTCGGGCCGACCACTGATGACAAGTAACCCTGCTCCAGTGGTTGGCCCAACGACGAAGGCGATGTGGTGTTCGGGTGGGTTGCGGGTGTTGCGTGCTTAAGCCCCTCTGTCGCCCCGGACGGAGTGGTGCGGGGGCGCGCCGACCGCAGCCCACCCCAAAAAAAAAAAAAAAAAGGCTCAAACAATGTATGAACTCTGAAATAATAGCTTATAATCAAACCACAACAAAATGCCGATGCTATTCATATCCAGAACAATTTAACTTAAATTAATAGTTTACAAGAAGATCACGAGTACTTAGTTAATTAAACTCCATCAGTAATTACTATTTGAGGTCGGTTCGGGATCGCTCTAATAATAGGAAACGTTAAGCAGTATTAAGATCCCTGTAGTAATATTTGTATTATATACGTATGACGGCAACTACGTACAAGGAAATTCATCAATTATATCAGGTAGTTGCAAGAATATAACATACGTTATAAAATAGAGATTATAAATAGAAATATAGATTTTGTACATTATCTCATTATGTAAGAATAATATTTTTTACTTTTTTCTTAATTATAGCCTATATTAATATCATTATATCAGCACATAGTTAGCCCATTATTGGGCTCGGGCCTTCGCAACTGCGTGAGAAAAATTGATCAGCTACGCTAGTCGACGTGTTAATATGTTGAGTTTTCCTTCTCTTGCAGAGATGTTATCTGCACATTGTATCCCTTAGTTATCTTTTACAGACATGGTAATAAATGATGAATTGTATTCTTACTTCGTCAGTACATTAAGTTATTAATATAACAACTATTTATTCTAACTTTATCATAAAAGATAATACCCAGATTTGCCCGTAAATTTGAACTATGCCTTTAAATGGTTGTATGTTATAAAACAATTTGCCAGATTCTAACATGTTCATTAAGCTAATCAAATTAATTTTGAAACTAAATATGCCTTTTGTACGAATTCGTTCTGCTAACATAATGAAAATATATTTTAATTATGTTTACAAATATGGATAAGTTAATTAATTTTAACATTAATTTACGAAATTTGAAATTAAATACTTAAATGGCTTCTAATGGTAGTAATTTTCTCATTAGCAACGTGAAACTGTAGTACCATTTTTACTGGGTTATAGTCAGGCCTGCTATGCCTCACTCAAACCATCCGAGGTGCCTGAAGGGTGCTACGTGGTTTTATTACCTGCCCTGTTACACTAGCCGAAAATTAGAGCGCCTATTTCTGCGATTTCAAGAACGCACTTGACACGATATCTATTCAGTTACCTCACCCACGTTGATACCGCGTGAAAAAAACGTCGGCTTGCGTTCGTCGGTTTGCGGTCGGATGGTAGACTCGTCCGATATTATGAAACCTAAACCAAGGATAAAACTGTAATCTTTAAACAGCAATTTACTATCCGACACGTCTGACCAGCGTGGAATAGTAGGTCCATTCCCCTCCCATTATGACTGAGCCCAACAGTGGGACATACATAGGTTGAGATGAATAGGTCTTATAATAAAACGGTATTGATAGAGTGTGTACATCGAAGATATTTGAGAAAATGGTATGGCGAACATTAAAATACTTGATAGAACGTATTGCAATGATTGTTGGATAGTTTTTTGTCTGTGAATCAGTTCTTAAAACACGTAAATATTCTGGTTCAAATTGAGAGAAATAAAATACCTATAGCTTTAAATTCGTAAAAAATATTTCAATATTATAGTCCATAAAATATAGCTTGATCTCTGTGACAGTTGTCCCTAGTTCTGTCACGCTTACGATAAAGTCCGTAGCTTTTTATCGATAAAACTCTTTATTTTTATAATTGTGATTTTTTATTATAATTAAAATACAATCAATGAAAATCATATTGAATTTATTTCAAATAAAAAGTGTGTTTTGACTGTTTTAATTATTCAAAAGGAGTACAATCAAGGTCTAAGTCATTATTATCATCATAACTGGAGCGTTCCTGCTAGAATATTTATCATTTTTTGCCAAATGGGGACAGTCGTTAGATCAATCAATCAATTACGACTATTTTATAAATAAATATGTCTAGTTTATTGATAATAATGCGCACATAATATTATTATCTACTCTGAGACGAAAAGTAGTTTTTTAATGTTTAATTAATTCAATTTATGTATTTTATAACAGACAGTTACACTGACTGTTTTAATTGTAAAAAATATGTTGAAAGTTTTATATAGGTTCTGTATTGGGTTTATTTCTTTTATGAATAATTTAATACAGATCGGTTATCGATTTACGTATATCGACTGTCCCATCTCTTTTTTATTTTCAGTCCAGTAAGACCTTGTACGTGTGTAAGCGTTATTTATGTATAAAATGATTACTAGGTATTTCAGTACTTATGAGGTACATTTTAGGCATGAATATTAATATTTTTATATTTATAATATATTGCAATTTAGTTGCAACAAAACTGGCACGAGTTGCAACAAATGAAAATATGTTTGAGACAAAATGAAATAGTAAACATGTCGCTCGTTCAAACTTACTTCGTTGGTTTCGTTGACATCTGTCACAGAGATCAAGCTATATTTTATGGACTAT
The DNA here is from genome assembly GCA_032191425.1 of Lymantria dispar. NCBI lineage: Eukaryota > Metazoa > Arthropoda > Insecta > Lepidoptera > Erebidae > Lymantria > Lymantria dispar. The sequence goes on from CM063451.1 coordinate 15,384,246, forward strand.
AGTTACATATTACATTTTAAATATAAGCAATGTAAATAAGGAAGTATTTATTACCTCCCCTGGCGAGAGAAATAAGCAAAGGTGCCAATATGCGGAAGTGGCTCATTTCCGTTATATTTGTACTCAATGTCCCTATATTCTTCTCCGTCGCATTGTACATCAGTTTCCGGGTATGACGTCCGGACCCTCTTTCCATCTCTTTTTGGGACAAAAGAGAATTAAAACGCTACCGTTTTCATCTTATTGACCTTTATAGCAATAAAGGTTCAAAGGTTCAAAAGGAGTACCGATTCGTTATTGCAGATCGATGCTAATAGTTTCCGATAGTAGGGAACAAACAAGTAAAAGAGAAAATGTTTTAAACGACTTTTAAAATTACATTATTTTGTTCTTTTTATAAAATAGGTGAATATTTTCTAAATAAAATAACAACATAGCGTTTAGTGAGTGGTTTTCTAGACAAGTGGTAGCGTGTAAAGACAAGTTCAAGCAAAAAAAAAGTTGATGAGGCGCTCCGTGTGTATTTTTACGCAAAGCATTTCACTCCAACGCATCAAATATAGCTAATCAATGTTTATTCTTTACTAGCAACCCACCCTCGCTTCGCTTCGGTTTTAGTCACCTTACCCGCCTAGTTCCCTTAGAAGGTAAAATTGACAAATGCTCTTTATTCAGTTTTACTAAAGAGTATTTTCCGTGGGATGACGGATTAAGAATACAATTCACCACCCCCTCTCCTACCCGTGGCTGTCATAGGAGATGACTAAGAGATTATAATATGCATACAATCTACATCTATGCAGGAAAAGAAAAGCTTGAAACTAAAACCTATGGCAACACGTTTGACCAGCGTGGTATAGTAGGTCATTTCCCCTCTCATAATGGAGGAGGCTCGAGCCCAACAGTAGGATGTATAAGGGTTGAAATGATGAACGAAGAGTCCTCCTCATACAAACTTTGCTACTGCGGTTCACCTCTTAGGTGTTGAATTCCTAGGCGCAACTACCTGCGCCTCATGCCGCTCTAGCCGAGGCCGCGGATGACGTGATGCGGAGGCGCGCCGACCGCAGCCCACCAACAAAAAAAAAAGTGGATGAAAATGGACAAACGCTGAAACACGTGTTTAATTATTTTTATTAAAGAGTATTTGTGCTTAATTTGAAGACAGTATCTAAAGATTCTTTTTTCTTTCCATACAAACTTTACCGTTGCATTTCACCCCATTAGGGGTGGAATTTCAAGGAAATTTTTCTTAATGGGTGCCTACGTCACAAAATAAAACTACGGTCCAAATTTCATTTTTCTAGCTTCAGTAGCTTCGGCTCATCCTGTTCCTTTATTTGTACATTATAGTTAACGCCCTCGCAACACCCCTTGCAGGTGGAATTTCGTAAAAACCGTTCTTAGCTGACCTACACTCAACAAAAGGAATATTTCTGCCAAATTTCAAGTCTGTACGCCTTATGGTTCCAGAGATATGGTGATGAGTCAATATATCGCTCGCAAAACCCGCCTCTCCTATATATATATATATAGATGACATATGTCATCTATATATATATACATATAACTTGCATATGCAAGTTACTGTTTCTATTTTGTACAAATTCTATTGTTCTAAATATTTGCAGGTAAAACTAGCCAAGTCCACTGTTGAGATTCAATAGATCATAAGTCATTTGCTTTATGTAAATAATTCGGTTATTGCCAATTGCATTTAAAAAGTCATATTTAATTTTTTTTTAAAGTAGAATAAACAAGAAATTGTATTTTGAATTTACTTAAGAATGTTATATACGCTTTTTCCTAAAAATAAATTTCCAGATTGTCTTCAGAACTTGGCACCCATATAGATTTTAAGTCTTTTATTAGTGAAGAGGATAATCGCACCATAATTATCATAACATTGAACTTGGCTTCCATTTTCACATGTGTGTTTATACTTTTATTATTTACTGAAAATGTGCCCTCGATGCACTTCGGTTCCAACCGTTTTTCCCCGTATTTTAAATTTACTATATCTCCTAAGATTGGCCTCGGGTTCGAGTCTCGGACTGAGCAAAATTTCATAGGGTTTTAGAAAAATAGCTCGAGTTACTTCGTGCCGAGACAGCTACCTAGTAGTAAAATATTATAAAAATCGGTCTAGCCGTTTTTAAATTACCCGAAACAGAATATAAAAAAATGTTCCTGGGCATATGTGCTATTAACCGGGGGCGTATGAAAAAACCTGTTATTTTGACATTAAAAAGAGACTTTATTTGTATAGATGTATATGCACAACCGTTGCAATGAATGTCGAAGACTATTAGAAAAACGACACAGCAGAATCAAATTAAAACGGCATAGAATACCTAAGCAATAGAATAAATTTATTAAGTAAACTCGCGTAAAAGATAGAAATGTTATTCAGCGCTCTGACAAAAAAAGTTCTTTTAAAAGGTCACGATTTTAATCGCGTCAGGTATTCAAGACAAATGTAATCGATTTAACTTTTAGTCTATCAGAAAAAATATACCGATATATTTATCTTAATATTATATTCTTAAGTAAGATTCAAAGGTATTACAAAAAATTTTCTGCGATGGATCAAAATTAAGTTTTCTTTTGTAGATAACGCTACGGTTAGTTCTACATACGGTGGACAGACAAGTAGGGCGTGCAAACATTCAGGAATGAGGCTTTCACAATATTTATCTTGTTCATTCAACACATAAAGCCTGAAATAAGGCCGAAAAATCCAATCCAATATTTAACTGCCATAGGTACGCGGGTCAGCTAACTAATCGGTTACCTATACCTACCAGAGCAATCAATCGCACCCGCCTTAATTTTCCAACCAATAACGGAGATCCACACAATCCATTCAAAGTACCTAATTAATTGGACAACATATTTTTCCAGGCGGATCACGTACGTATACCAGGTGACGTCACAGAATATATTTTCTCTTTATGTAGATGGACCGGCAAGGTATGCATTTGGCACCTAAATTCCGTTTTTATGATTGGGACAAAAATGACAATATGACAAATGAAGATAGGATGATGTTTTTTGTTAGAATATACCTTTTACATTTGCTCTATAGTTATGCTCATATATTTGAAAAGAATTTATAGTAAGTGGTAGTCGACTAAAAATTTAAGTTGTTACCCCCGCCTCGTGTAGTGGCGAAATCCGTAAAGTAAAAGAGAAGGAAAACACAGATGAAACCTTTTACTAACCCGTCTGATTATTGTGGTACAGAAGGTCAATTACCCTCCTAATATGGAAAAAGTGCGAGCCCAATAGTGGGATATATAGGAACTGAGATGGTGACGATGGGTTTACACCGTTTTTCTTCCTGTGGGTATTATAAGAGTTAACTAGTTAGCAAGTAAAAGTGTAAAACGTAACTAAAAGTTTTCAATAGTTAGCATCACAGGAAGAGAAGAAAAACTTTATATATCTTGAGCCAACTTCTCTGGCAGTAGTTTTATAGTAATCCTTCCTTTATTCACAAACTCCTTTAGGAAGTTCGTGCCAAATTCAATCCATCAAATTATCGCCATCTATATGAGCGTTCTCGAGAGCGAAAAAGGTTTAGCATAACTTTTTTCAGACCATATATAATTCACTCAGCTGCAAGAATCTTCTATATAATGGCAAGGAAATTAGCATACCTACTGTAACATGGCAGTGTACAGGTTGGTGTAAGGTTTTATTTCGAGTTTGTTCTTTTGTGATATTTTCCTCTTAAGGTTTCGTAGTGGTCTCTTACGAGGGCAGAAAAGGCGTCGTCACTTATTATGATATACCCTCTTTACTTGGGAAGTTATCCAGTAACGTAGATCTTTTTGAACGCTTGTCCGTCAATAAGACTTGAATCAGAAATGGATTGGTAGACTACACTTAAATATTACTAGCAACCCACCCTCGCTCCGCCTCGGTTTCAGTCGCCTTACCTGCATAGTTCCCGTTCCCGTGGAAATACCGGGATAAATTATAGCCTAATTTACTCCTTATATAGACAGCTACCGACGGTAAAATATTATCAAAATCGGTCCAGCTTAATTTGAAGATTACCTCAAACTAACAAACAGACAGACAAAAACTTTTGAACTGTATTTTAGATATAGGTGTCGTGCAAATAGCCGTGTGAGCATGAGAAAAGTCCCGTATTTTGACATTACAAACAGACACTTCAATTTTATTTATTAGTATAGATTAGATTATTAGTTGTAATGTAAGACAACTTATTATTTTAATACGACTACATTAATCTTCGTCGAAAACTTAAGAAACGCTCCAAGATTCCGTAATAAAACCGTAAGAAGTAGATCGTTAGAAGTCTTTAAAAGTTGAGTCACAATTCGCAATCATAAACAGCCTTTGTCAGCTCATTTCTCAAATTTTGATTGAGTTTGACAGCCTTGTATAAATTTGAAGCATTCGCCGCAGAAAATATTTCAAATTGTGTTAGTCCTATATTCAGACAGTAAATTAGAATCTAGTTTTTAATTTGCTTTTTCTTTTGAAAAAAAAAAATGTTTTGCAGTAGCTAAGAGGTTGGCGTAATGTTATAAGAAGTGATCTCGTATGCTGATTATTATAATTCTTTTGAGGATCCACAAATTAAACCACAATCATATAATGTATAGGAGTATAGGGTGCGTGTGTAGCCTGTGAACGTTGATTGTATATTTGTAAATATATTCGCGGCCCAAAAATGTTACTTATATATTATTAGTTCGTTAAATTATTAAAACGGGTACGGCTAACCTTAAGATTGCTTATTGGAACAATGAAAATAGAGTGAAGAGATGTAAAACCTACTTGAGTTAATCACACGCGGTGCTATCTGGTCAATAGTTCTGCTATAACGGAGGATGACTTCAAGCAAACGATATATCGTGAAATTTTGTTAAATTCCTAAGTAGTTTATTTTGCTCTTCCTTCACCAATAGAAGAATCTCATGCGAAATGCGGTAAAGACAACAATACGTGCGGGTAACATGTACATTTAGATTATTCATTTTCAGGACATTCAATTTTTTATTGCTATTCTCCGTTGTATTTCTTTAGAATATTTGTCTAAAGACTAAATCTTATATCTTTAAACGAGCAATTCTTGTATATATATATATATTCAGGATCTCGGAAACGGCTCCAACGATTTTGTTGAAACTTGGCATACTAGAGGTTTCGGGTCCAAAAAATCGATCTAGCTAGGTTTTATTTATAGAAAATGTTGTTTTGTCCGTGTTTTTAGCAAAACAAACAATGACATTAAATTTTAAAAGAATATGAATTCAAATTTCGTTGTCAACGTCATGAGTTCCGATAGCTCAGGTGGGAAGGCGGGCGGTTTTAATTTTGGATTATGTGACATTTAAACAGCGTCGGTTCGAATTTCGGTGTTATTATTATTCTCTTTTTGTAGTTTTTTATATAATTATCATTATTTATTTTTTATTTTTTATTAATTTATATTTAAATAAATTCGACAAAAATATTCCGAGCTAAGCTCGGTCAACCAGATATTATATATAGAAACATGAACACGATGTTAAATTTCTGGCTAGTGCCATACACATGTACCTATTATAGAAATCAAGACAAAAGAGAAATATAAATACAGCGTTTTATATGAGGTATCCAATACCTGTCCGATAAGGATAATGGACTTTACTATAGTATTTTAAAATTTAGTAGCAGGAGCCCACATGCATATAATAATATGTTAATAAGTTCTTTTAGCTTGAATATCAATAAAAGACATTAAAAATACATTGAATAAATATTAATTTCAAATTTTACAGTTATTATCACTAAAGTTGACCGTAATAAAGTAACAAACTTTTTGGACCCTTTGAATTATACGCAATCGCGCCAGTTACGTAATATAGTAAATTAAGATTTACATAACCAAAACTTGAGAAAATACAATTACAGAAGTTTTAACATAGAGCCTGTAGCCGTACGTAATTTCATTTACTGGCAACTTGCTAGGAGAAAATTGTATTTGGTGCCTGTAATAAGATCCTGCCTTCGTAGTTGGACTTGCAAACTAAAGTAACTTACATTGAAAAAATGCAATATTTGCGTTCAATCGACAGTGCACACAAATACCATAAACTAAAAACCTACTTATTCTTGTTGTCGTAAAACCGTCTGATAGTTACATCGATCAGAACTAATATCAGTTAGAACCGTTTGGTGATTTGCAAGGTGAGTTGTGTCATTTAGGTTGTGGAACTTAGCCAAAGCGTTTGCAGTACGAATATGTTTTGTATCTATGTATAGAGTAAAATATATTTTACTTATGAAATTTTGCCTTATTAAAGTACTTCGTACTTCATACTTCTTTTGGCGCGATAGAGAAAATGTCTCAAATGTAAACTAGATAACGCATTATAATAAAACTTTGAGGATTTGCCTAAGGAAAGTCAAAATGTCATGCATACAGGCTTTTAAATTTTATTTATTACTTTGGTGTTTTACAATGTTATATTGAATAATTTTCCTGGTGTTTTATGTAATATAATGCAGAGAAAATTCTGAAGTGTAGTGAATATGATTTAATCGTAAATTGCGTGCATTTTCATGATGTGCAAAATTTCCAGAGAAAACATTGATTTGGCTATCAGCTCCAGATCAATGGCTACGACTAAGACTAATGTGATTATTTTATATATAAAGACGTATTAATTTGTTTTTAACTTGACACTGGCACCAATAGCGCATATTGTTTTAGCTTATTGCCAATAAAAAAGAAAAATAATATTTTTTTTATATATAAAGTACTTTTTTTCTATTATTAGTGTCGATTTTTCTACAAACCTAAGGCAAAGGATACAATTTTTAGTAAGAATTTTATCTTGTTATGGCAAAAAAGTTTTAATTCTTGTGTGTACATAAGTACACACACACTTTTTTTTAATAAGGCTAAACAAAATTAAAATGTCATAATATGACATTTTAATTTTGTTTTGCCTGCTTCAACGTTGCGAACGTTATTCGCCATTCATGGTCATGGAAGGATTAAAGTACTTGATTGATTTTCTTAAAAGTGTCCGTTCTTGCATATTGCCTGTTTGCATGCCATGGCCAACTTATTCGATAACCTACGAGAAGTGAAGTGGTAGTGATTATTTTATTCTTACTCTGACCTTTAAACCAGGCTTGACTGATGACCTGGTGAAAGTTGGTGGGAGTCGTTGGATACAGGCGGCACAGGACCACACTTTGCGGCGAAACATGAGGGAGACCTACGTCCAGCAGTGGTCGGCGATGGGCTGAATGATGATGATAGAACTAGGCTAATTTATTTATAACTAGCAACCCGCTCTCGCTTCGCTTCGGTTTCTGTCCTCTTATCCCCGTAGTTTCCGTTCCCGTGGGAATACCAGGATAAAATATAGCCTAGTTTACTCCTGATATTATAACTTTCCAATGGTGAAAGAATATTTTAAATCGGTCCAGGCGTTTTGAAGATTACCCGGAACAAACAGACAGACAAAAAATATAAAGTGATTTTTAGGCATATGTACAGTGCAAATAACCGTGTGAGCATGAAAAAGGCCTATTATTTTGACATTACAAACAGACACTCCAATTTTATTTATTGGTATAGATATAGATTTTAATAAACACATAAATCCGAAAAATTACAAATGTGTGACGTGGTGATCGAAACATACCACTTAACCATAGCGGTATATGTAATAATTAAAGACTCGGCTATCACAAAAACATACCTATAAGATGTAATCATCATCATCATCACCTCAGCTCATATACGTCCCACTGTTGGATTTGAGCCTCTTCCATAATAGGAAGGAAATTGACCAACTATACCATACTGGTCAGACGGGTTGGTATAGGGTTTTATTTCAAGTTTTCTTACTCCTTCATAGATGTTTTACGCATATTTAATCACTTGTAGTCTTTTGCAGCACCCACAGATAAGATATGGGGTGGCGAATTGTACTCTTACTTCGTCACCACAGGGAAATAATATGCAATAATAAATAATTATGTTCTAAAACAAATACAATATTTCATCATAATAGGAGGGAAATTGACCTTACTATACCATGTTAGTCAGACAGGTTGGCACAGGGTTTTGTTTCGAGTTTTCCTTCTCTTGCATAGATGTCATATGCGTATTATATCCCTTAGTCCTCTTTTACGAGACCCACGGGTAAGAGAGGAAGTAGTGAATCGTATTCTTACTCCGTCACCACACGGTAAATACAATATTTACGGCCAAAATATATTTTGATGAAGTCTTACATTGGGTAATAATGGACCTGTATTAAATATCTTTATACCCCGATGAAAATATTCATACAAATAGGTATGCCTTTCAATGTAATAAATTTGATATCTTCCTTAGTTATTCTGTATTAGATGTATTCATAGAATAATACGGTAATATTTACAATACGTTATATAAATAGAGATATAACTTTTAGACTTATGTTCCATAAAGTATCAGTAAAATATTTGTTTCTCATAGGTCTGACTAAGAAAATGTATATAAACTAAAAGATTACCAGGTTTATTCTTTATAACACTATCGATTTTATTATTAAACGAGGCGTAAGAACACAATAATTTTTATGATAGATAGCCCATAATAAATGTTTTATATTCCATTCTCACATAGAATAATTCTTTGTACGATCTACAAATCTATGTTTTCTGAGTTTGGGTAATATTTGTCTGATATTTAGGTTTACATTGGTAAACCTTTCGTCTTGTATATGTTTATAAATATTTTATATACTTCTCGGTACATTATTTTCGTTCTATTCTTTAGTGCAGAATGGTATTAAAATTCTGCTCTTGATAAAAATTAGGTAGTTTAAATTTTTGTATTGAGAATCTAACTAAAACTTGACTGCTATAAACATTGATATAGTGATAGCGAGATCTATCAAGTCACGCCAAAGTCTCAGCCACGCTTATAAAAATCGCTAATACTGTAAGGATAATGAGACAAACTATTTAATTTATTACATGTTGGTCCTTGCAATTGGTCCTTGAAACGTGTGAAAAGTTTCAAATGAATCCAACGTTTAGAAAGTGGTGAAAATCACGTTCAAATTTGCATATAAACAAGTTGCATGTGACGAAATAGGAATACTATTCACCACCCTATTTCTTACCCATGGGTGTCGTAAACGACGACTAAGGGATGCGATGTGATATCTGTACAACACACAACTATACAAGAGATGGAAAACTCGGCAAACTAGACATAAAGCCCTATTTTAAATAAAATTACTTTACGGATTTTATCGCGTTTGTATTTGATTTTTGATTGCCCGACGTAATGACGAAATATTGACCCACCTATTTGTACGCGCCCTTTATAATTTAAATAAAATATTAAATACACTCCACACTTTACGCATTACAAAGGTACACAATCCTTATATACATTTCCGAACGCATCCTTTCTTGGCCACGCCCTCTCATATCCGCTTCCCCAATAAAAATAAAAAAAAAGTTAGTTAAAAAACAAGAAGTCAAGAAATGGCCGCCTCGTAAAAAAAATCGCTACGCTTTCATAAAGTTGAGTTGAACTCCTAAAACTAATAAACGCAATTGCGCACGCGCCGCTCGGTAAAATTCATTACCTAAATCAATATTGTTCGTGAAGTGTAATTATTGATGAACTTTGTGTGGGAACATTACGATCAGCGAGCCGAAGAAAATAAAAGTGTTGCTGCGACCAGTGAACTATCGAAGGACATTACAGGTACCCAGCCTTTCCTAGAATAAAACCACACAACCCCCTTTTTGGTCCATCTCACCGGATCTATTTACTCAATCATATTTACACTACACAACGTCCGCAAATTTACAAGGTATTCTCGTCGCCATTACACGTAACCATATCTATTCGATAAAAATCGTCTAGCATCGCATTATTGAATAACCTGTGCCTTGTAAACTAAATAACTAAGAATCATACGCAAACTTTTCTAAATTATTTCAATAATATTTAATACATTTGTATCGCTTTCGTTAATTGAAAATAAATTACGCATTTTACTTAGGAGTCCATCTTGTTTCGCTTCGCTACTCTTTAAAAACATTAAACGCTTAAATACGCTTCTTATACGCCAATATATCGCTAATAATATAATAAAAATAATAATTTAAGTAACGCTTCGTATTCTGCATAAAAAATATATGTAGGTAGTTTTATCCGTCGTCTTAGTATTAACTCGTTTCGTTTTTACGCCGCCATTTATGATAAATATTATTATACGCTCAACTGCTAATCGCTGAAAACGCCGCTAATCTCTGCGAATCGCCATACATATCGCTAAATCGTCACACACACCGCTAAATCGCCATACATATCGCTAATTGCCAAACACCGCTAATCGCCAAACGCCGCTAATCGCCAAATAATTATAAAATATATATTGTTTCTAGAAAATTACTCTTACAAACCGCCACGTGATAAAACTACGTACTTACCTACTTTATATCAAAAATGGCTACTTCATCTGAAAAAAAGATTAAAACTAATAATAAGCCTAAGTTTAGCGCTAAATACCTATTACTTGAAGCTAAGACGAATGGTATATTTGAGATTGTACAAGAGATTTACGACCTCAGTTTAAAGGTTTCCGATCCGCAAATTAAATTACAGTTTTTATCTCGTATACACTCGTTGGATGAGTTGCGATCTAGTTTTATAAATACGCTGGATGAATTTATTATGACACAATTGGAAGACGATCCGTCGTCAAAGCCGAACTACTCTGCCTTAAAATCTTTCGATGAACTACACTGTTATATAAAACAAACAGTGTCTGCTCTCAATCCACCGCCAAGCAATCGTAGTGATAATAGTAAATTCGATTTATTTAATCGCAAACTTCCACCGCTAAAGTTGGTGTCATTTGATGGTACGCCAAGCAAATGGTCATCATTTTATGAGAATTTTAAGAGTCTTATTCACGACAATCCGCAACTCTTAGAGGCCGAGAAGGTTCAATATCTGATCGGCTGTTTATCCGATAAAGCGTTAACGGTTTGCTCGGGTATTGTGCCTACTGCTGTCAACTATTTAATTATATGGAACGCTCTTTTAGAAAAATATCAAGATACACGCGTGCAAGCGTCAATTTACGCTAATCAACTTATCAATTTTAAATCCATGCAATCTATAGATATGTTTATTGATCAGTTCTGTTCAGCTGAATCTGCCTTACGACGTCTGCAGATTGACGATCTTTCAGATTTTATTATCACGCACATCGCTCTTACTAAATTAAACAAAGAAACAGTTAACTTATTTGAACAGGCGCATAGACATATTTCAATTCCAACTTTCTCTGATCTTTCTAAATTTTTAAAGGAACAAAATAAAATGGAAACGCTGCGTAATCCCTCTAATAATTATTTAAATTCGCAATTACCTAGTCGTAACGTTAATAATAACGCAAAAAATTATAGATCAAAATCTACGCATGTTTATATGGCTAATACTAGTTCGCATCAAATTGAACATCATTCATGCAAAATATGTAACTCCTCAATGCCGCATCCGCTCTATAAATGTTTTAAATTTAAAAACTATAATCCGCACGCTCGACTAGATTTAGTAAACAAATATAACTATTGTTATAATTGTCTTGGATTTCACAACATTAAATTTTGTAAATCAACAAATACTTGTACCATTTGCCATAGAAAACATCATACTTTAATACATATAGATAAATTTCTCGATTCAACTCGACGTGAACCCATGTTCACGCGAGCGCAATTCTCAACGCATGCACCGCTGAGTCATAAGTATAACAGCGATACGAACGCGGTGAGCGCTCCTGAGCAACGCCGCGCGCCAGCGCCGCGTCCCGCTTCGCCTCGCCCCGCACCCGCCGTCTCGTCGCCCGCTCGCGACTCACACTTACGCATGGATACAAGCGCCCGCGAATATTCGAACGCTCTCGCACTTTCAATTACTTCAGCTTCTTGCAATATTTGCAATGAAACTACTGTATTATTACCAACCGCTTCTGTATATGTTTATAAACAAAATATACCTAATAAATTACGCGTTTTTATTGATACAGGTTCAATGAGTCATTTTATTTCTAAAGCTTGTTGTGAACGTTTAAATTTAAAAATTATTCCATATAACTCTACTATCACAGGTATTGGTAATGCTCAAGTTCCCTGTCTTGGATTAACGACATTTAAAATATTTTCTCGTTACGATTCTCGCTGTTATTACAATATTAACGCTCGCGTAATAGACAGTATTACTGATGGTCTGCCTAGCTCACCTATCGATATTTCAAATCTTACTCATATTCGCAATTTACCCTTGGCGGATGATGTGTTCTATTTGCCCGCTGAAATTGACTGCCTTATAGGAAGTGAACTAGTACCGTTCCTCTTACGAAGCGAAACAGTTACCGCACCCGATTCCTCAGTCGTTGCTGTACAAACTACACTCGGTTATATTATTATGGGTAAGGCAGACTGTGACTTAAACTTTAAGTCATTCACAGACCGCTGCAATAGTATTCAAGATAAATCCTTTTTATGCACCTCTAAATATAATTCGTTAGAATCGCTAACTCAACGCTTTTGGGAGCTCGAAAATGTTCCTTGCAGAGTTCATATGAGTCCTGATGATGAAGCTTGTGAACGAATATTTAAAAATACATACTCACGCGACGATACAGGTAGATATATCGTTCAACTGCCATTTAAAATCTCGTGCTCAGCACTAGGAAACTCTTACGCTATCGCTCAACGCCGCTTAATTAGCTTAGAAAAAAGGTTAGATTCCGACCCAAAAATTCGCGAAAATTATAACGCGACTATTCAAGAATATATAAATAAAGGTTATTTGTCTAAAATTGATAATCCTTCTCTCGATGCGCCGCATTATTATATTCCGCACAGAGCTATATATCGCCCTGATAAAGCTTCAACAAAGACACGCATTGTATTAGATGCTGGATGCAAAACCACATCTCTTAAATCGCTTAATGATCTCTTATATGTAGGTCCTAATTTGCAGTGTAATATTTTTGATTTGCTCATTAATTTACGCATGTTTTCAATAGCTGTCACGGCAGATATAGAAAAAATGTATTTTCAGATAAAATTAGACGCCAAACATCACGCTTTTCAACGCATAATCTATAGGTTCGATATCAATAGTAAGTTTAATACATATGAGTTCAATAGAATTTCATTTGGTATATCTAGTTCTCCATATCTTGCTATGAGAGTTATTCGTCAGCTTGCAGCTGATAATCGAATTACGTATCCGCTAGCCGCTTATGAAGTGGAAAATCACATGTATATGGATGATTATGTGTGTTCGTTTGACAACATTGATATTGTCGAAAAAACCTATAAAGAAATGACTACTATGCTCCAATCGGGAGGTTTTAACCTCGTGAAATGGATTTCCAATAGCCCAGAAATTATGAATATAATACCGCAATCGCATAGAAATAATCAAAATATTAATTTTGACGCTGATAGTAATAATACAAAAATTATAGGAATGCAGTGGAACCCTAAACAAGACAAATTTCAATTTAAAATTAACGCTAACTCATTTAAATGCACTAAACGCTCAATTCTCTCTGTTACCGCACGACTGTTCGACCCTTTAGGTCTTATCAGTCCAGTTACCGCTTTTATGAAACTTCTTATACAAGAATGTTGGCAACATCAATTGGATTGGGATAGTCCAGTCCCTACGCATATCGAAAGCAAATGGATTCAATTCCATAATGAACTTAGTTATCTCGAAAAAATACAATTCTCACGACATGTAGGTATAAAATCTGCTTCTCATATAACGCTACTCGGTTTCGCCGACGCTAGTGAGCGCTGCTATGGTGCCGCAGTGTACATAAGGGTTAGTTCGAATGAACAATCCGCTGGCTCCGTAAAATTACTAACTTCAAAGTCACGAGTCGCTTCTCTAAATAAAATATCTTTAGCTCGCCTTGAACTCTGTGCCGCACTTTTGCTAGCTAACCTAATTAGCCATGTAATAGAAATATTAAATAAACGCTGTAAAGTTAATAAAATATACGCTTTTTCCGATTCAACTGTAACTCTTACGTGGATCCATTCACCAGCATATAAATTTCATACATTTGTTGCAAATAGAATAACAGAAATAATTTCTAAATTACCTGCTGCGCATTGGTACCACATCAGTGGGAGTGATAACCCTTTTTTTTTTTTTTTTTTTTTTTTTTTTTTTTTTTTTTTTTTTTTTTTTTTTTGGGTGGGCTATGGTAAGCGCACGCGCGGTCCTGTCCGTCCGGGGCGATGAAAGGACGGCGCGGGGGCCCATAACCCACCCGTACCCACGTCACCTCGTTGTTGGGCCGACCACCGGAGCAGATGTCACTTGTCGTCAGTGGTCGGCCCGACGGAATACCCTTTCGGGTAACCTCTCGACCTGGGACGTCGGTCGCCGTCGCGCGGTTAGCCTCTCTGCGGGTGATGGACAATTCCCCGGTCCGATCACCCGCGGCCTCGGCTAGGGCGGCATTAGGCGCAGATACTCGCGCCTGCGCCGCCCGAGTCGCCGGCGGCGGAACGTGTCGCCGAATAGAAGCTCTACTCGCACACGATCCGCCGCCTCCTTCCGTGAGATAACGGCCTCACAGAAGGCGGCGACCGCGTCCCAGTTCCTGACGCTGACGAGCATCTCCCTGGCGACGGTCGGCAGCGCCAGGTCGGCACCGATAATTGCGACGAGTTCACGGCGATCCTCCTCCCATGCAGCACACTCCTCGAGCGTGTGCTGCGCCGTGTCCTCGTCGCAACTGCAGTGGTGGCAGGACGGTGTGCTCTCCCTCCTGACAATCTTGTGCAGGTACTTCCCGAAGCAACCGTGCCCCGTCAGCACCTGCACCAGTCGGAAGGAAAGCACCCCGTGCGTCCGCTCCAACCACTCCATCAGCACCGGCTGGAGGGCCTCGACGGTCCTAACACCATACCGAGGACTCTCCAGCCGGACTGCCCAACGGGCAATGACTTCTCGGCGGGCGTCGACCCGCCAGGCGGTGATCTCTGTGATGGAGACCATGCCGCCGCGGGCGCGCTTCTCCGACACCCGCCGATAAATGTCGGCGAGCATCTCCGCCTCCAGGTCCCACGGGGGGGTTCCGGCCAGGAGGCACGCTGCCTCCGTCGCCACCGTGCGGTAACCGCGTACGGCCCTGATCGCCATGACCCTCTGTGGTCGCCACAGGAGGGCCCTAAGACGGACGGTCAGGGACCCCGCCCACACCGGTGCGCCGTACAGGGCCATCGACCGGATCACCCCCACGTACAGCTGTCGGCACGTAGCACTGGGTCCGCCCACATTCGGCATCAGCCGCGAAAGGGCGGACGCCGCGCCGACAAGCCGGGGAACTAGTCGATGGAGATGCTCCCGGAACCAAAAATGCCCGTCGAGCACCAGGCCCAAGTACTTCATGTGGGCCTGGATGCTGATGGTGACCGACTTCACGGTGATCGAAGCGCCGGCGGGAGGCCCGGCGGTACGGAGGCCATGGAACAGAAGGGCCTCCGTCTTTTCCAGGGCTACCCTCAACCCCAGCGCTTCGATCCGCCTGACAATCTCCTCGGTGCCGAGAGTTGCCAGGCGTGCCGCCTCCTCTAGCGTCCCACCCCGGGCTGTGACGAGTGTATCGTCGGCGTAGCAAATTACGCCCAGCCCGGGTGGGAGGTTTCCTCTCAACGCCCAGTCGTAGCCGATGTTCCACAGGGTCGGACCCAGAACCGACCCCTGCGGGACACCGCACGTCATGGGCGTTCGCACAACGTCCCCTACTCGGTCAACGTAGAGGACGCTGCGCCCCTCCAAGTAGTCTGCCACCAGCCGCCTGAGGTACACGGGCACCCCGTGATACCTCAGCCCCTCCCTGATGCAGCTGAATGGCAGACTGTTGAAGGCGTTGGCGATGTCCAGGGACACCGCCAACAGGACTCCTCCGCCGGTGACGGCCTCCGCTACCACGGCCTTCAGGCGCAGCAGGGCCGCGATCGTCGAACGCCCTCTCCGAAAACCAAACTGGGCGTCCGACAAATCGGGCCCGTCCCCGACGAGGTGCCGCTCGATGCGGGCAGCCAACACCCTCTCCAGCAGCTTGCCCGCATCATCGAGCAGCACGATGGGCCTGTAGGCCGAGGCCGACTCGGGAGACCGTCCCGGCTTCGGCAGGAGAACCAGCCTCCCCTCTTTCCAGCACCCAGGGAACTGTCCGGACGACAAACAAGCGTCGAACAGTCCCCTGAGGCGTGGTCCCAGGTGTTCGAGGACCAGGGCCAGCACACGGTTCGGAATACCGTCGGGCCCGGGGGCGGTGGATTTCACTCGCATACGCGCCACCGCCGCCCCCATTTCCGGCTCCGTGATGGGCGGAGCACTTTCATCGTCGGCCTCCCGGTCGCTGTCCGGCGAAGCCATGACCGGGGGCGTGTGCTCCGCCCGCCGTGGAAAGAGGTCCTCGACAACTCTGGTGAGGAGGCTAGGCTGGAGAGTCTCGGTGAGGGGGGGGCCCCGCCCGCGGAGCTTATTCAGCGCCGCGAGGTAGGGGCGACCCCAGGGGTCACGCTCGAGACTGTCCAGCATCTCCCGCCGTCTAACGTCCTTGGCGGTACGGACGGCCAGCCTGAAGGCAGACCGCGCACAGCGGTGAGCCTCGTACAGCTGGCCCTCCCGCTCAGCGTCGCGGTGACGCGCTCGGCTGCGGGTGTAGGCCCTCCGGGCACGTATGCACGCGGCCCGAAGGTCCGCCAATTCTCGGGACCACCAGGGGACCGCACTCTTCGGGGGCAGGCGCCGCACACGGGGCATGGCCGCATCGCAGATCTGCGTTAACGCACAGCGGATGCGGCCAGCCTCGGCATCCACCCCGTCCGCCTGGGGCGGTGAGGACAGCCATGACTGAACGATGGCTGCCTCGGCCAACAGGTCCCGATCCAATCGACCCACAGCCCACCGCGGAAACGCGGGAGCTCCGTCCGCCGTGTGACCCCTGCTGGGCTGCAGGAGGGTCCGGGAGACCTCTATCCGGATGTATCGGTGATCGGATAGGGTCTCAACCTCCTCCTGGACGCACCAGCTCCTCACACGTGCTGCGACATTAGGGCTAGCAAACGACAAGTCCACTATCGACCCGCCCTGCTGCCGCACGCACGTTTGCACCGAGCCCCTGTTCAGCAAACAGAGGCCCAGTGCCGCCGCCCACTCTTCGACCGCCCGCCCGCGGGCATTCGTCCTGGGGGACCCCCACGCCGTGGACTTGGCGTTGTAGTCCCCCAGAACGAAGACTTGGCGCGGTGCTAGTCGCCGTATCGAGGCCCCCAGGATGGTGAGGAAGGCCCCGAAATCCGTCGCGCTCCTGTTAGGGGAGAAGTAAACACCAAATAGCGTAACCTCTCCCCATTCCGCCGCGACATACCCATCGCCCCTGTCCTTGAGCAACAAAGGCGGGGAATGCCACGACGTGGAGGCGACGATTGCCACAGAGCCGTCACTGCTGCCCAGCCAATTGGGACGGTCAGGCACCACGTACGGCTCCGCGGCTACGGCTGCACCGATCAACCACTCCGCCATGGCTTGCAGGAAAACGTCCTGTGCCTCGGCGGCGTGGTTGAGGTTGGCCTGCAGGAGGTGGTAGGATTCGGGCGCCATTAGTGGGCCGTATCCATCACCTCCTCCACGCTGGCGGGCGATCGGGTCGCGCTAGGGACGGGAGCGGCCGGGGTCGTCGGGCCGCTCCGTCCCTTTGGGGCCGAAGCCGGGGGTCTGCACTCCCTGCCCCCCATGCGGTGCTTGGAGGGCCTATTGCCCGCTGCACACGCGGGGCAGTGGGGAGTGGCGGCGCAGGATGCCGCCTTGTGCCCGGGTTGACCGCAGCGGAAGCAGAGATCGCTGCAGTCAAAGCAATTGGTGCATGTCGGCCGAGTGTGTCCGACCGCCATGCACTTGTAGCACCTCGCAGGCCGGGACTCCAGCACGGTCACCCGCGCCGAGCTCCAGCCCACGAGGAGCCTGCCTGAGCCGGCCAATTGCTTGGCCGACTCCACCGGGCACTGCACCCAGGCAGCACCGACGCCGCCCGGACCAGGGCGGATGGCGCCAATTCGGACGGTGTCCACGGGACACCCGGTTTTCGAGACGATGGCCTCCCGGATGTCATCCACCGTCACGGAGTCGTCCAGACCCGCGACGCGTAGTTCTGCGCACTTTACGGGTCTGGCGATTTTGACGCCACCCTCCTCTGCGAACAGACCCCTCAACTTGGCCGCCATGCTATCGGCCGTCTTGGCGCCCTCGGCCCCAGGGAACTCGAGAATCCGTGCCCCTGTCCGGGCTTTGCGGGTCCTGGCTTCAACGCCTCCTAAATCGGAGACGTCAAGCTCCCGCCGGGCGCGACGTAAGACGGCCTCATAGCTGAGGCCGTTTTCAGCCGCCTCAGGCAGCACGGTGATCACCACCGCGGCTGACTTTGGCGGCCGGAGCCTCCTGCGCGACCTCTTATTTGCGGCTCCTGCTTTGGGAGCGGAGGCTTTGGCGGCACTTTTGGCCTCCGCTCTCCTCTTCTGGCCGCGACTTTTTCGGCTGCGCTCGGCTGTCTGCCAACCTTCTTCAGGTGCATCGGAGGGGCCGGGCACAGCAGTCACGGCCGCGGCTGCGTTGGCTGCTTCCGGCGGTGCCGGCAGCGGCTGAGGTCCGGCCTGAGCAGGAGCCGGTGCCACCTTCTTCCTCGCGGCGGTCCCTTTGGACTTCGGTCCAGCAACGGCCGCAGCGTAGCTCCCTACGCGCCCGCCCTGGCAGGGTAGCGCATCAGGGGCTGACACCGCGGCCTTGGGCCTGTCCGCAGCAAGCGGCGGCCGAAGACGGGGCTCCGGAGGCAGTCTTGACTCCAGAGCCGCCATGCGCGCGTCGAGCATTCTGCCCACAACATCCACTATGGCGCGCATGGTCTGATCCGGCACGCCGTTCACTGCGGGCAGCGGGACCGCTTCGGCCGGCTGGGCCCTCTGGGGACTCGCCGCAGCGCGAGTTGGCGCAACGGGGACAGTGGGGGCGGCGGCAGGGCCGGCGCTTGTCGGCGGCGCAGTCCTCGCCAGTTGTGCGACCTGGCGCCGCAAGTCGGCCATTTGCTTGGCCAACTCGCGGTTCGCCTTCTGCACCGCCGACAGTTCTTTGTGTAAGGCCTTGTTTTTCTCCTGCAGGCCTGAAACCTCACCAGAAAGGCGGGCGTTTTCGGCCTGCAGGGTGGCCACATTGGCAGCTGGGGGATCGCCACCCACAGCGGGCTCAGCAGCCGCCGTTTCGGTGGGAGGGATGTCCGCCAACACCCTCATCATTCTTTCGGCAGCCGCCTCATTTGCCCATTTATGGGCCTCAGTCCCCCGCGCCGTGCCGATCGGCGATGGAGTCGCCGACCTTGCCGCTACTACCGCGCCGCCTCGCCCGCCCCGCCCCCTGCGAGAGGTCGGGACTTTGGGAGGAGGCATGATGGTGCTACTCCCCTCGGAGGATCCCGAGCTGCCACCCTCGTTCAGGGGGCGCTTCCGCACCTGCGAGAGGAGGACCTCCTCCCTGACCGCTAGGGCCGCCGTCAAGGCCGACGCTGGGGACTGACTGGCGATCTCTGCAGCTGATGTGCTGCCGCCCTCAGTGTCCGACGGCTCTGCGGTAGTGCTGCCGTCCTCGTCAGCAGTCGGAGCGGCTGCAGCGGCCTCCCTAGCCAGCCGCTCCTGCCTGGCCAACTCGCGCCTCTTGACACTCGTGGCCTTCCCCGTCCCCATATTCTTCCGCTTTTTTCTCTTCTTGGGGGCTTCGAGTGTCGCCGGCCCCTTGCCTAATCTTGTGGCCTCAAGTGCCGGACCAGCAGCCGAGCTGCAGTCGGACGAGGCCACTCCTTCCTCTGTGCCAGTTTTTCTGTAGCTTGGCAAGGCTTTTAGGTGGGAACCAATCGAATTCCGGTTCTCCGTGGTGGTGTTTTTGGGCGTCTCACCCCTCCTATCTTCATCTGTGTTAATTGAACATGAATCCATCAAGTTCCCACGAGCATGGGAGAAATAACGGTCGACCCGGGCAGAGATCCCGATACCCGGGCAAGCGTACATTTGTATCCCAACACAGGGGGTCCGCAGGTACCCTGGCTGGGGGCGCGCTAACGACTGAACAACCCATCAGCCATGCATCCTCTCGCCGCGCGCCAGAACTTAGGATTCTGGGTGATTGTTTTATAGAGGTTTTCTTCCTCGCGGTCCAGGCGGTTAAGCCAAGACCCTCGCTCCTGAATCTAGACCTCAAGACAAATGTCCCGAAGCAAGAATCAGGTCTACGATTTGTCGCGGTTGGCAAATGCCTGCCCAGTCCTCAAATGAATGAGTGACTGGACCCGTCGAATTTTCGCATCCAATACCCTCTACAATTAGAGGGCATGGAGCGAATTTGGGGCATCCCACAAACTGGGCCCCCCCTCGGGCCAGATATTTGCCACGAGCGACAATTCCAGAGAGCAGTCCAAGAAATTGTCGCTCGTGCCCAGGGTACACCACGCGGAGGTTTCTGGCGTAGTACCCCGGGAGTGATAACCCTGCCGACATAATTTCTCGCCCAGTTACGCCCAAAATATTATTAAATCTCTCATTATGGTTTAATGCACCGCAATGGTTCACAGAACCTCCGCTTAAATGGCCTATCAAATCTTTTCAAATCAATTCCAATAATATTCAATTTATTGAGGCTAAACCTGTTACTTAAACAATAACGCATGTTGTGCAACCTGCATATACGCATGCTTTCGAACTGTTAATTGATCGCGTCTCTAGTTACACGAAATTGCTTCGCATCATTGTTTATATATTACGATTTTCAAAACGCTTAAAATCTAAAGGTCTTGTCAACCCTGTAGATTTAGATAACGCTGAAATGTATCTCATACGTTATGTACAAAACGCTCATTTCGCTAATGATATTTCCGCTTTAAAATTAAATAAATCCGTTACAAATAAAATCGCTAAACTCAACCCGTTCATTGACTCTAATAACATTCTTAGAGTTGGTGGTAGGTTACGCCATTCTCAACTCGACTATGGTCAAAAACACCCTATTTTACTACCATCTAAGGAACGTGTAATTGAATTAATAATAGATTATTATCACCTGATCAATATGCATACAGGTCCCGCTCTCTTACTTTCGCTTATAAGACAAAAGTTTTGGATATTATCCGCTAGAAATCTAATACGACAAAGAGTACATAAGTGTAATAAATGTTTTAAACTTAATCCTAAAAATACTTTTCGAGTTTCGGAAGTGAAAGCTTTCGTTCATACCGCTGTGGACTACGCAGGTCCTTTTTACATTACGCATATTCGTAAACGCGGCATTAAAAGCCAAAAGGCATATATCTGCTTATTTGTATGTCTGACGACTAAAGCGCTACATTTAGAGTTAGTCTCTGATTTGAGTTCTGACTTATTTCTCGCCGCTTTTAAACGATTCATATCTCGTAGAGGTCCTGTTTCGCTAATATACAGCGACGGAGGTACTAATTTTATAGGCGCAAAACGCAAACTCGATGAGATCTATTCTTTTATACAGTCCAAATCGCATATTAATTACATTGGTCAGATATTATCTGAACAACGTACTCAATTTAAACATAGTCCGCCATACGGCCCACATTTTAACGGCCTTAGTGAAATAAATGTTCGCTGTGTTAAATCTCACCTATTTAAGGTAATAGGCTCGCAAATACTTACATACGAAGAATTTAATACAATACTTGTACAGATTGAAGGTCTACTCAATAGTCGACCTCTTTGTATTTTAAACTCAGACCCTTCAGATATAACCGCATTAACGCCTAATCACTTTTTAAATATAACTCCGCTTAAATTTTTACCCGCTGAAGATATCTCAGATGTTTCGACTAATCGCTTATTACGCTATCAATTACTTAATAAAATCACTAGCTCCTTTTGGCGACGATGGAGTCAAGAATATTTGACTTCATTGCAGCAAAGAGAAAAATGGAATTCGCCTTCTAAGCCTATTAAACCAGGAACTATCGTGGTTATAAAGGATAACAACGCTCATCCTCTTTGTTGGCCTCTAGGAATAGTGGATGAAATCTATCCAGGAAAGGATAAAATAATACGCACTGTTAAAGTACGCACCTCTTCAGGTTCTTATATACGTCCAGTGGTTAGACTTTGTCCACTGCCGTCGCAATAACAAATATCTCATAACATTTAATTTATATTCTCTTTATTCTTAGTTATAGTATAGATCGCACCTTAATTTAACAAATTAAATTAAAATTTTTATCTCAATGTTTAGAGGAAACCTCTAGGCCGGGGGAGTTGTACGCGCCCTTTATAATTTAAATAAAATATTAAATACACTCCACACTTTACGCATTACAAAGGTACACAATCCTTATATACATTTCCGAACGCATTCTTTCTTGGCCACGCCCTCTCATATCCGCTTCCCCAATAAAAATAAAAAAAAAGTTAGTTAAAAAACAAGAAGTCAAGAAATGGCCGCCTCGTAAAAAAAATCGCTACGCTTTCATAAAGTTGAGTTGAACTCCTAAAACTAATAAACGCAATTGCGCACGCGCCGCTCGGTAAAATTCATTACCTAAATCAATATTGTTCGTGAAGTGTAATTATTGATGAACTTTGTGTGGGAACATTACGATCAGCGAGCCGAAGAAAATAAAAGTGTTGCTGCGACCAGTGAACTATCGAAGGACATTACAGGTACCCAGCCTTTCCTAGAATAAAACCACACACTATTTAATAACTATTTTCTGTATCGGGTAGATAATTATAAATTTTCTGCAATAAAATGTGTAAACATCAGAAATCATAATAAAGGCCTATGCGAATGCGTTGACCAGCGTCGTATAGTAGGTCAATTTGCCTCCTATTATGGAGGATGCCCGAATCCAAAAGTGGTACGTATATGGCCTAAGATAGTGATAAGTTGATATAGGCGAGTTAAATATAAAATATCGTCATTAGAAATATAATTTATATTTGTATTGACTTAATATTTTTATACGGAAAGAAAAGATAAAGATCTTGCATAATACAATTTGCCTTAGAAACCTTGCATTTGAAATTGAAAAACTTGTGCTACAAGGAGACAAAGCGACCATCTATTACCCGTACACCTGTGATCGCGATCCGTTGAATTTGATTAAAACTGTGGGAATTGCGACTGCCTAATGATTTTAAAGTATAATTCATTGGCGGTGAACATTTTTATATATATATATATATATGACGTAGCAGGTAGCGCCGTGTTGTTTTTAAAAGCAATGACGTCAGCATGGCTAACGTCATATACCTCACTACAATGTTGATAGTGTTGATGGTGTTCCATGATAAACGTAATTGAAACAATAAAGTTGAAACAGTACTCGTGTTATTGAATTCTAGTTTAAAACTAAGTGGAGTCTAGAGCTCCGCACTGTTCGGCTGCTAGCGATCGAATGAATGTCGTACCTTTTTTTTTTGTGACTTAGTTGTTAGCCTCAGATGGCTGTGACAACTTTACCCGGACTGGTGGGTGAGCGCTGAGGGCTCTCAACCCGTTAATGAATGTCGTACCAGCAAATGGTCGTATTTATAGTAAGGCCGAGAGCGGGGAACTCCCGATGACAATCTATAAAACTGTTTTATGATAACATGTGTTGTACTATCTATCTTAAGTGTGGGAACTAACTATTTTGAACTAAACCTAATTGTTTTAACTGTAATTATAATTCAAGTTTATAAAATAATCAATCATGCACCGATATATATATATATATATATATATATATATATATTTCTTGTGAACGTGTGTATGTCACTGAATTCCTCTTAAACGGCTCCACCGATGTTGATGAAATTTTTTGTGTGTTCAAGGGGATTCGAGAATGGTTTAGATTCACAATTGTACCCGGTAGATGGCGCTGCTGTCGATTTCAAGGAGAATTCCTTTTATTTTATTCGAACAGAACAACGTCTGTTGGGTCAGTTAGTTTATTATATTATGGTAAATACAATACTATGTGTATTTTAGCTTTTCGTAGGAGTCATAAAAACTGGCTAAGAAGGCACTAAAGAAGTGATCAATGTGTTCTTTAGAAAATCTCATATCACACACTGCTAAAACCAGCAAGTCTTGTTATGTGTAATTATGATACTATTCCCATTGCCATGCTTACATTCAATAGTGGATATCAAGAACGGGTGGATGGATATAATTATAAATACAGAAAGTGAAATATTTTATAAGTGGTGTGAAAGGATTTTGTATATGAAATAATAAAATATAATAAATATTTTTCCTTTTTCATATGCTTCGTGTGGTGACGGAGTAAGAATACAATTTACCACCCCCTCTTTTGCACGTGTCGTAAAAGACGACTAGGGTAGCATGCATGCATAAGGTAGTATGCATATAATATCTATGCAAAAGAAAGAAAACTTGAAATGATACCCTATATTAACACATCTGACCAGCGTGGTATAGTAGGTCAATTTCCCTAATATAGTGGAGGAGGCTCGAGCCCAACAGTGGGACTAACATGAGGCCGAAATGATGTACTATTCATATGGTGTTGAATTTTAACAGCAATGGGAAAGCATTGCATGCTTTTATGAACGACAGCAAAATGTCGTTAAAAAGGCACACTTGATAGGTAGTAAAAGCATATGCCTCCCAACATTTATAAAAGTTATATGTAATACAAAAGTATGAAAATAGAATAAACACTCTTAAGATCAGGATACGAAGCATATGTGGAGAGGAGATTCTTTGAAAAGTAAAGTGAGGGATAGTGTTATACCTAAATATAGCCTATGTAGAGATTTTGGGGTTAAAGAAAAACACTATAACAAAACATGAGATTATGATAGTGCAGTAGGTACAGTGAAAGTTTCGCCTGATGCCGCCTTAGCCGAGGCCTCGGGTGACTGGACCGGGGAGTAAGTCCGTCACCCGCCGAGAGGCCGACCGCGCAAGGAAAGACCGACGTCCTCCCCGACGACGGGGGGAGGTCGTCGGTCGAGGAGAGGGTACTCCTCAGGCGTATTCCGTCGGGCTGACCACTGACAACAAATCACCCTGCACCAGTGGTCGGCGACGTGTCACGGGTGGGTTACGGGTGTACGTGCTTGCGCCCCTCTGTCGCCTCGTACGGAGCCGGGCGGCGGGTGCGCCGACGGTGGCCCAGCCCCCCCAAAAAAAAAGTACAGTGAAAGTATATTTTTTTTAATTAAATAAAACGATTGTTCATGTATCTCGTAACCGCATTATGAGGGCTGAAATGAATAATTATTTCTGATATTAAATCAGTATTAATGCACGCGAAATAATTACACAAAATATTTAGTTTCATTATTCAATGTTCCGTGTGGTGACGGAGTAAGAATACAATTCGCCGCTCCTTATCTTGCCCGTGGATGTCGTAAAAGACGACTAAGGGATATAATATGAACATAACATCTCTGCAAGAGAAGGAAAACTCGAAATGAAACCCTATACCAATATCTCTGACCAGCATGGTGTAGTAGGTCAAATTCCCCCCCATTATGGAGGAGGCCCGAGCCCAACAGTGGGACGTATGTGGGCTGCGATGATGATAACGATGATTCTATAATCATACTCTTGCTGTTATTCAATTTTTTTTCTAAATTATATGAGGCCGGAACAGTTTATCTTCTTACTTTATGGGAGTTTTTTTAGAAGAAATGAAGTACATAGATCTATGGAGAAGTCCTTTGGACTAATCCCACCACTGTAACTCCTGTAAGCCAGGATCCACAATGGTCTCCATAAATGACATCGAGGTTTGACCCTCAGGCAGTCCCGGGATATGATTTTAAATGTCTTGGGGCCCGCAACAAATTTAATTAGAAAAGATTAAAGAGGAGGAGTTGGAAAGAGAGATTCCACTTCCCTCCTAGGCAAAGCGGGAGACAGGAAAAACAAAATGACTAGTCGGCCAATAAGTAAAAAGGTGTACAGCTACGATAGCGCAGCAGTACAGCACCACGGATACGGAAGAGCTTAACGGGGCCTATATGTGAGCTTTAAGATTGATTGCTACAGTAGGTATGGCAGAAACGCATGAACGCACGGAAATTTTCTCGAGTTGCTACAAGGTCGGTATAGTATACTACCCCACAGGTGTCTTGCAAACTGTTTAACATAAGGTTACGCTTGTTTCGCCAGAGATCGCACTCCCAGAGAATGTGATCTGCTGATTGTTCATACTCGTGGTCAGATGGAGAAGTCCTGTAATCTACCTTTTACGTGTTATTAAGCCCTCTTGAGGATGAAACGTCTTCGTTGACCACATTTCATTACTCGAATTTAGCGTAGACCGATGATTAATCAATGATTTACTTATACTTGTTAATCAAAATGTTGCCGCTATGAAATGCCAAAACACGTTTTATCACTTTACTTAGATTTAAAGTTATTAATATAGAAATAGATAGAGATTAATATATATATGAAATCGGGATTTCATTAATGAATTTATTTTCTGTATAGTGATAGAGTCAGAACCTTCACTCCTCCCTTTATTACCTGTGGATGTTGTAAAAGATAATTAAGGGATTATAATATGCAGATAATATAACTTTATAACAGTCCGTCTGACCACCGTAGTATATTAAGTCAATTTTCCTTCCATTGTGGAGGTGGCTTGAGCTCTGATTAAGATGATTTACCTTATGGTACCTACTGATTAAGAATATAATGAGACCAAACCATAATTTTTCGTTGATTTTTTTTGACGTGAGGATAAAGAGAGTAAATAGTTGCATCTATTTAGAGAACTTATAACGTCAATCATCAACATGTGGGCTCACATAGGGCCCACTTCTACGCTTGAACCTTCTCAATAATCGAAGGGAAATTGACCTACAATGCTACACTGGTCAGACTAGAGTATTATTTCGAGTTATCCTTCTTTAATATCAATGGTGATTGCCAATTCGTCAGCGAAGCTTGGCGATTATGTTAGTATCTTTCCAACGTGTTTTACACGAGACTTCTGTAGGTTGATAGATGGATCGATAGAACATCGCGTTAGTACAGAAAAATTATAAGCAATAAAATGTGTAATCATCATCATCATCATCATCGCAGCTCACATACGTCCAACTGTTGGGCTCGGTCCTCCTCCACAATGGGAAGGAATTTCACCTACTATATCATGCTGGTTAGACATGTTGGTATAAAGTTTCATTTCGAGTTTTCCTTCTCTTGCGCAGATGTCATGTGCATATTATATCTCTTAGTCGTCTTTTACGACATCCACGGGCAAGATAGGGAGTGATGAATTGTATTCTTACTGCGTCACCACACAGAAATGTGTAATATTTTTATTTTAGCTAAAAAAATAATGTGATTATATCTTATTCGCCTCAAGTTTCGTTACGATATTGTTTCGTACAGTTTTGAACCCTTTTGTTACTCCTTGTTAGTATTATCTGAAGTTTTTGTGACTCTGACCTAAAAATAATTCTTAGTGTGAATTTGCCTAGCGACTTTTGTTCGTTTTACGAGTGAATTTGATATTATTTATACAAGTCTTCAGGCGTTTTTTGTTCTTTCAATTATCATTTTTTTACTTTATAATAAGGCATTATTTGCTACTAGTGGAGTTCGAAATGTCAACGATGATAACGATATTAGGGACAAGATTTATGAAGATTATTCTTACTTCCATGTCAACCAATTGCGGTTATTTTCTCTAAACTTACTTTGATATCGTTATATGATATCGTTTTAAATTCAAAGCCAAAAGATACTTGAACGAGATTGGTCTATTATAAATATTTTCTTGAATGCAAAGCCTGTGACTGGCAACCAAATTAGCATGCAATTTTCCATATTTTGAACATATTTAATTTACTTGCCCATTGCAGAATCTTCTATTATAATGTTTTGATATGCATTTGGTTTTATTGACATTTTTATCATAGTTTTCGAAATTTTCTATATGGGTGCCCATGGTGCCTAGGGTGCCCATAATGAACAATGTTGCAATTTTTTAAATTAATTAATCATGTTCAGTTTTATTACAGGCTCTCAGTGTCATTTTGAAGGTATGATAATTGCAGCATTCATTTTGTTTCATAATACTGCATATTTTTATATTACAGACAGTGGCAAACGAGCTAACAGTAAACTTGATGGTAAGTGTTGTTGCCGCTCATGGACCTTTGTAAGGCCGCTGCCTATCGTGAAGAAAGTGAAAGGAAACCCAACACACGCAAACACCCTCAGAAAATTGGTCTGCCGGCTCTCTCGCTCACCGAACAAAGCGCAGTAACAAATTGCTACTACTCGGACGTCGATTTTCTGCGAGAGTGTGGTACTACTCTGGACGGACCGGCCTGCGGCTGTAGAAGTGTAGACAGATAAAGTTGATTACTTAGCCACATATAGTGACTGGGTACCACTGAAAGCATTTATTTAAATATCAACAGATTCATATCTTATGATCAGTAATGAATGCATATACGATTCGATTTATAAATTGGCGTCAATTTGAAAAGAAAATTTTCGCTCAATGACTTATTACGACTTCCATTGCGGTCTTAACAACAATTTTACGATATTCTTTTATTAGCATTTCATAACGAAAGCTCATTCCGTGTCACTTATTCACGACTGGTTTAATGAGTTTATACCTACGTGGTTGAAACAAATTCCTTCAATTTCATCGCCCTGGACGGAATGGTCAGGGAGTGCACTTACCATAGCCCACCCATAAAAAAAGGCTAAAAGAGGAATGGTAACTATTTGAAAATTGATTAAATTGTAGCAGTTTTTATAAAATTTAAGATTTAGTAATAGCAACAATATAGATTATCATTCTTGTACACATTTTAAACATTTTATAAATTGTAGCCGAATTGTGCTATGCAAAAGTGCCATTTCACGAGCTGGAATAGACATGGTTACGACGTATAAATTAAAAAATAGCAATAAATTAAAGTAATACTCACGAGTAGAGCTCCAGGTACAACTAACAACCATTTTAAGTTATTGTGCTTTTAGTGCAAATTTACGTGTTCAACTTAAAGGATAATCTCTGGAATATTAAAATTGTCATGTTTTTTAAGATACGTACCTATGTATATGTTATTATCCGTGTAGTGACGGAGTAAGAACACAATTCACTACTCCCTATCTTATCCGTGGATGTCGTAAAAGACGACTAAGAGATACGCTTATAACATCTGTGTAAGAGAAGGAAAACTCGAAATAAAACCCTATACCAATATGTCTGACCAGCATGGTATAGTAGGTCAATGGACCTTCCATTAAGGATGCTCGAGCCCAGTAGTGTACCATATATGAGCTGAGACGAGATATATATTTTCTTGAAATCTTAATCAGTATTTTTAAACTAAAGGTCGAAAAATAAAAGTTCGTAATCGATATAAATTGTCAAACAGCCTACACAAAAGCTAAAGGACATTATACTTTTATCGCAAGTTGGTCGAAAAATACGTAAGTTTGGTAACAATATACAAGTAAAACGCCTAAGAAAATACACAAAGAAAAGTTTTGTTATCACATAGCACATGTATATTTAATGTGTGGGCAAAAGAGCAGAAAATGTTTGTGAAATAAATATCAAATGCGACATTACGGTCACAATGATAAAATATGATACTCCATTTTTATACTGTTTACTGCTCATTATAAATTTCACATATCAATGACTAAAATTTCCTTATAAATTTCTTCAAATATCATACCTTCAAATTTTATGTACGAACCACAATATCTATTTGTAATGGCTATAAATTTCACGTGTCTGTGCTTCGACAGCGTAAGTCACCGAGGCATCGACTAGAGGCGGATAACCCGCCTGGTCGGATTCTAGTTGGTCGCCCACATGACGCTTGAGAGAAGTACACACCCGGCGGGTTATCACCTCGTTCGCCGCCTCCTCGCCCTGGACCGATCGGGTGCGCGACACACTATGGCCAGCCGCTGAAAAAAGATTGACTTCAATAATCACAAATAAATTGCATCTGTCTTTTACGAAGTAATGAAATTTTGATAAAGCTTATAAGTGTTAATTTATTGAAGTCTCGGCAATAAATAAAAAATAATTCTTTTCGAAAATATTTGGTTTTAATGCGTCTTAAATCTTTCTGGTCACGAATCTATATAAAATCCAACTAAACTAATGGTGAATACGATTTTAAATATCAATTTTGTCGATCGTTAGAGACGGTAAGGAGCCACATAATAATCATGTCAAGAACAATGAGGTTGTAACTATGCATGATAGGGGTGAGCCTTTAGATCAGTGTCGTAAGAATGAATTTATACCATATGAACTTGTGATTGAAATAATCCTTTGTCGTTATGGCTTTAGTCGTATCTCTTACGACGATACTCTATACGGTAGACTATCCTGAAACAACCATGCTCATATTAAGTGCTAAAAGGTCCTGGAATTTAGAAAAATCACTCCGCTGTCAAATATAGAATGATAGAAGTTTATTGGTTATATGGAGTTGACATTATATATCTTCTTTATATATAAATTTCTTGTGTACGTGTGTATGTCACTGAACTCCTCCTAAACGGCTGAACCGATGTTGACGAAATTTTTGTGCATGTTCATGGGGATTCGAGAATGGTTTAGATTCACAATTGGACCCGGTAGGTGGCGCTTTATTTGAACAGAACAACGGAGATAGGAAAGGAAATAGGAGAGCAATTGACCTTAATGTACCATGTTGGTCAGACAGGTTGGTATAGGGTTTTATTTTGAGTTTTCTTTCTCTTGCATAGATGTTATATATGCGTATTAAATCCCTTGGTCGATTTTTACGACATTCACGGGCAAGATGGTGGTGAATTGTATTCTTACGTCACCTCACGGAATATATGCAAATCATATCATAAACTATGACCGATGGCGATCATACTTGGATTAGAATAGTGGGTATATATATATAACATGATGTAATTGACTGGATACTATCAATATGTATAAGATAGAGTACTCTTGGTAATGTTCGCAATAATACCTTCGTGGTAATTGTTTGTGGAGTATACTACCTTTCAAAGAATACTATGTCGTGATAGCAACTAGATCAACTGACAGCATCTAAATTAACAGCGGTACCTACATGATCTAAGATGATGACGATGACGCATCTCCATCATTTTGACGTAATCACTGAATTTTTTTAAGTTATCCAATGTGAAAACGAGTTACAATATCGTACAAAAATATCTGCATTTTAGTGCAACTTGTAATTTCTGGGAATCGCATTTTTATTTCTTAGACTCAATAAAATCGCAATAACTTTTTACTACCCACAGTTTCGGTTTAAAGTCAAGCTGACTTTTATTACTTATTAGTAGTCTCGGAGTGAGTTTTATTATTTATTAATCGTTGTTTGTAACACCAATGAGAAAGAAAGTAGTAGCGAATTGTAATCTTCCGCCATCACCATACGAAAACCAATATTTATCACACATTAAGTCATCATCATCAGCACAGTTCATTAACGTTTCACTACTGGGCTCAAGCCTATTCCACAATAGAAGTAAAATTAACCTACTATACCAAACTGGTCAGACGTGTTGGTATAGGTTTCCATTTCGAATTTTTCATCTCTTGCATAGATGTTATATGCATATTATATCCTTTAGTCGTCTTTTACGGCACTCATATGCAAAGTGGTGAATTGCATTTTTACTCCGTCACCACGCGGCCAAAACGTTTTAAATGCTTAATCTTTAATATCGCAGTTTTCTTAATTTTAAATCTCAATAGTGATTTATTTAAGAACAGTAATTTATTTAGAGAGAAGCTAGAGAAGGAAACCTGAAAACAAAGCTCTATGCCAACACTAACTAACGTGGTAGCTAGTCAATTTTCCATTTATTGTGGGGAAAATTCGATTATATAGGAGCTGAGATGATGATGGTAATAACATTAATATATTTCGAACTTATTTTTCTACTGCATTACGGTCGAGCAAAGCATAGCATTACACCAGGGTGTGCGACGGCGACCGACGTCCAGGGGAAGGGACGTTGAGAGGAGAGGGTACCCCCTCAGGGTATTCCGTCGGATCAACCACTGAAGATAAGGAACTCGGCTCCGGTGGTTGGCCCAACGACGAAGGCGACATGCCATGGGTGGGTTACGGGGCCGCGTGCTGCCCCTCTGTCGCCCTGGACAGAGTCGGGTGGCAGATGCGCAGACCGTAGCCCACCCCAAAAAAAAAGTATTACATCAGGGTCAAACGTATAAATACTTTACTCTATTACTATGTACTAGCCTAGGTAGGTTTTAACTTTTTAAATTACGCCTAACGTGCTAACAGAAGTTTACACTTCAAAAAAGATAGTTGGCATAATGGAGTTACGACATGATAATCAGCACATCTGGAAATGATTGAAAATGTATTCAATGTAATATATTCTGTCACTGTATCTATGTCTGTACTTACGCTTCAGTTGTTTACAAGGCTTGAACTCGTTCAACTATTTCTAATAACTAATTCTAAAAACTATTTGGAATATTTCTAATATATGAACAAGTTTATAAATTCAGTTTGAGTACCTATAAGCGGTTCACTGCTTGCCTTTATTATTTAAATGTATAATCCTAGATAGAGTTTAAGTTGTACTAGTGGGACTATCGCGTAAATTACTAATATCTCAGCAAAAAAACTTTGTCGATTTTTTGTATCACGCTGTTTATTTGATAGGTTTATTGAGATTCTTTTTCTAATAACCCATATAGACTGCATAGATGGCTTAATGGTAAAGATATTGACCGCGCGACGACGATCGACGTGCCCAAACAGCGGGGGAACGTCGGTCAAGGAGAAGGTACTCCTCAAGGGGTATTCCGTCAGGCCGACCACTGACGACAAGCCACCCTGGTCGGCCCAACGACGAAGGCGACGTGTCACGGGTGGGTTACGGGGCCGCGCGCTTACGCCCCTCTGTCGCTCCGGACGGAGCCGGGTGGCGGGTGCCCTGACCGTAGTCCACCCCAAAAAAAAAAGTGGTTAAGATATTGACATATTATGCCAAGTATTGCTGATTGGATTCCCTCATGGTACAATACTTTGCGATCCAGAAATTGTTGTTCTTAGCGTGGCTGTAATTTATGTCTGTTAATTACATGTTTATAAAGTCCTCCTCTATGTAAAGGTTATTTTGTTAGTGCAGGGTGTCTTTAAAACGAAAGCTACTGTTAGATATGATTCTCGTTCACGTTGAGACAAAAATTGGTCTGCTATCGCACACTAGACGGGTTGATATACGTTATGTTGTTTGTTTTTTTTTTATTGCCAACGGTGGCAAACGAGCAAGCAGCACACCTGATGGTAAGTGAAACTGCTGCACATGGACCATTGCAATACCAGGGGCACAGCCAGGCCGCTGCCTACCGTGAAGGAAATACTCTTCTTAAACCTCGTTTAAAGAAGGACATGTCATAGCGCTCGGGAAACACAGCAGCAGGTAGTTCATTCCAGAGCTTGCACGTACGTGGGAGAAATGATCGCTGGAAACGTACAGTTGAAGACCATAACGTTTCCAGGTGAAATGGATGAACCCTGCTGCGATGTCGAGTGGTACGTTGGTAGAATGGTGACGGTGGTACCAAGTCAAACAGTTCCTCGGAGCACTCCCCGTGAAAGAGTCGGTAGAGTACACAGAGTGACCCAAAGTCTCTCCGCTGCTCCAGCGACTCCAATCTGTCCGTAAGATTGGGATCCCCGACGATTCGAACAGCCCGTCTTTGCAGGGAGTCAAGTGGGTCTAGCTGATATTTGGGCGCACCTGCCCAGAGATGTGAGCAGTACTCCACATGAGGACGAACTTGTGCTTTGTATAGCACAAGACGCTGTCTCGGTACCGCCTGGCTCTGTTCAGGACGCCCAACTTTTTGCTTACCAATTTGGCTTTGTCCTCCAAATGACTCCCAAACTGGACTTTGCTCGATATTTTGACGCCGAGAATCCCAATACTCTCAGAAATTGGAAGAGTTACTCCTTGGAACTGAGGCGCCATGACAAATGGGTCCTTCTTTGCAGTGAACGCGCAAACTTGTGTCTTTGTGGGGTTGAACTGGACTAGGTTCCGTTCACCCCATTCCGAGGCCCGCCCCAGAGAGCGAAGAAGAAGTATTATTTGAAGATGTATCGTTTTATTTCAAGGTTCACTATTCATGTATTGATATTACTTGCTTATATGGTTGAAAAATAAAGGCAATACAAAATACGAGTACATTGGTTATTATGGTTAATATGGTTGGAAAACAAAGGTATGGTTAGTCAAATAAATAAACTATACATGTGGTTACGAAGTAAGAATACAATTAACTAGCGTTGCGTAATTCGAATAGCTCGAATAAGACTATTGACTCGTTCATTCAAATCGTCGTTGACCGAAACCGAATCAACTCGTGTCGTACTCGTAGGCAGGTAGGTACCTACTCGTAGCGCAGGCGGCCGTGGCGGCGGCGCGCACGGCGATCAGTCGACTCGGTTTGATAGGACATACGTTGATTCGTTTTCTATTCGTTGATTCGCTCTCTAATACGGAGTCGAAGAATCGTAAGAACGAATTGCACGAGTGAGAAAATACGAAAATACACGAAATGTTCTAAGAATCACGAGTTGGTTGGATGCAATTCGATTCGTTTGAGGTAGATACCTATTACATTTACAATTCGTCCCTCGCGCGATTTAATGTTTTCTTGCTTTTGTTGACTGCTCGTTATATCTGAGACGTATAAACGTATTTATTTTTTTAAAGTTAATTTATCGTGTAATTACTAATTAGAATCAGACTTTATTTAAAAAAAAATGTATTTTTTTGTATATGATTTTATTATTACTTTTTTGTTACTTAGTAAGCTGATTTTAGTCATAATAATAAAAAAGTATTGTCATTAACTACGTGTTTAAAAGTCAATATACCTATAAGTCCCCTTTCCGTAACCAAATACCGAGTACACTGTTGTAACTCGAAATCTCGACTTATTCGTAATGCATACCGATCCGCCAAAAAAAAGTCTAGCTCGAATAATAATGTAAACGAATTATAATTATAACTCGGCAAGGCGGATGACTCGACATACGAGTACGAATTTGTCTATAATGCAGACATGACGAATGTGATCGCTACAATTAACCACCCCCTCTCATACGCGGGGGTGTCACAAAAGATGAATAAGAGATTATAATATGCAGATAACATTCTATTCTAGAGAAGGAATTCGATACAAAACCCTATTCCAATACGTCCAACCAGCGTGGAATAGTATGTCAATTTACCTCCTCTTATAGAGAAGGCCCAATAGTGGGAGTTATATAGTCTCAGATGATGATGAATGAAATTTTAACTCTTATAGGTAAGTTTACTGGTAGCTAAGACTGTAAATTTAAATAAGGTAATCTTTGTTACTTAAACTGAACTTTTCGTGTGGTGACGGAGTAAGAATACCATTCACTACCCCCTTGCCCGTGGGTGTCATTAAAGTCGATTAAGGTATATGCATATATTACATCTATCCAAGAAAAGGGAAACTCTATACTCTATACCAACGCGTCTGACCAGCGTAGAAGGCTGGAACCCAGCAGTGGCACGTATATGAGCTGAGAAAAAATGAAAAGGAAAGAACCTAACATTTATTTTTTCGTGTGGTGATGGAGTAAGAATACAAATTCACTCCCTATCTTGTCCGTGGATGTCGTTAAAGATGACTGAGGGATATGATACGCATATAACATCTATGCAAGAGAAGGAAGACTCGAAATAAAACCCTATTCCAATCTGTCTGACCAGCATGGTATAGTAAGGTCAAAAAACTCGAAATAAAACCCTATACTAACCCGTTTGACCAGTGTGATATACTAGAACGTTTTCTCTCTTTTTGCGGTGAAGGTCCCTCTGCTGGCCTGACCATATATAAATTGCTTTCTTAATAAAATAGCAAAAATGCCCATAATATCAAAAAATAATCATAATATGGATTCATTTAATAAATTTTTTTGCACTCGTTATAAATATCAGAAGCTATGGAAAAATATTTTATCAACGCGCGAAGCGTTTCGTAATTACTGCAATTAAGAGCAATGTTGAGTTTTGTTCACACAAGAGCTGTGGCACGAACGTGTCGTGTGTACAAATTCAAAATTTTTATGACCGTTTAGGATCATTATAATTTAATTTAATTATAAATTAATTATTTTTATTATAAATTAATTAATTTTATAAATACATTTAACATATATCTTTACTTGCTTTAAATGTGAATGATAATAATTCTGAGGGTGTTTTCACGTGGTGGGTTTTAGTGATGCCGTTAGTATCACCGAACCTTATTGCACGCATTCACACTCCCTTCATTTTCTTCGCGGTAGGCAGCGGCTTTGCAAAGGTCCATGAGTGGCAGCAACACTTACCATCAGATGTACTGTTTGCTCATTTGCCACTGTTGGCAATAAAAAAATCGATACGGATTTAAATATAACTAGTAGTGCTTGCAGATCTGCTCGCATTATACGTTTCGTAGGATATAGCTACTGTCTACTTTTTTGGTGATACTCTCAGCCGATTTTTACTATTATCACTGGAGCTAATTGTGTTCTTATCCCATTGCCACACGGCAAGATTATTTATGATCGAATATCAAATATCCATCTTTCAATTTATATTAGCAGTAAGAAGTACAATACGTCCAGTCATACACGTTTCCACATTTTTTTTTTGGGGACAGCCTATGGTCAGTCATATCCTACCCAAAACAGCCGTGGTGGCGGAAGGTCGGCTTGTAACAACATAACATGCTGTACACGTACTTCTATCGCTATGTGGGCGAGTCAACAGTACCATGGTCTTTTGTGGCCCGTTCAGCGGATTCATCTTTTTTTACCAATGTTGCCGGGACGTCGACAGGAGTCGACGTCCCGGCAACATTTGCACATGTTACCAGGGTGTCGTTCTTGTATGGTAAACCTGTTTACGGGTAGCGGACTAATGCTTAGTCAAACCTAACACGGCCTCAGCTAGGGCGGCATTACATGAAGATTTGCACTTATGCTGCCTGTTGCGTTTTAAGCACATAAGAAGAAAAACTATTGTCGAATGAGAATTTGTTGATAGAAAGATCGGCAAGTCCAAATACCTGCCATTAAATGTATGATTTGTGAAAGTGATATTGTATAATTAATATACAATATTAAGTATTTCATCTTAGCCATTATACGTCCCACTGCTGGGCTCGGGCTTCCTCCACTGTGGGAAGGAAATTGATCTGCTATACCACGCTGGTCAGATGTGTTAGCATAGAGTTTTGTTTCGGGATTTCCTTCCCTTGCAGAAATGTTATAGGCATGTTACATCTCTTAGTCGTCCGTTAAGTAAGTAGTTACGCATAATATATAACTAGCACTTATTCCATTACTATATTCCAAACAAAGAGTTGCTGTTATAAATTAGGACATACTTAGTAAATGAAAGTATTTTACGGATTTTATCGCGTATCTATTTGATTTTTGATTCCCTGACATTTCGAACATTTTACAGAACCCTGTAAAATACAAACGCGATAAAAGCCGCAAAATACTTTTATTTACAATGTATTACACAGCTCGTGTACTTCAGAAACTGTTAGGATATACTTTTTATATTATACTAGCAGACCCGGCCACGCGTTGCTGTGGCTAATGTTTTTGTTATATTAAATTTTATTAAACTATTTAAGTGGAATTGTAGGAGAACATCTGTCATGGAGGTCGTCATATTTTTTTACAAATGGCATCTATGTAAAATCGTATATGACACGTTTGTAGGTTTGACATAGCAGCGCCATCTATTAATTAATTACTCAATCCAGTCAACAGATATCGCTATCTGTTAAAATCGTTTGGAGTTGACAGATAATTGTGAATGTCAAATAATAGACAAATAATTTGCAATAAAATAATATTGCGACTATAAATTAAGATGTAAGCTATCCTATCTTTCAAGTTGGATCAAACTGCACACGGTGTGCAAATTTGATTAAAATCGGTTAAGTAGTTTAGGAGTCCATCGCGGACAAATAACGTGATACGTAATTTATATATATTAAGATATTAATTTCTAATAATTATTTAAGTACTAGTGACGAGTAACAGGAATAGGTAAATTAAACTGTGAAATGGATCCACAAACTAAGTAGTACAATGGATCTAAAATCTTTTGTTGAACAGTGACATTAGTTATAGATGAGCTGAAAGTAATTATCGAAACTTTTTACTGGATATTGCTGGCTGCTTCGTTTAATTTAATTAATTATTTTTATCCCTCGAGAATATTATTAATTACGTCACGAACTGGCACCATGATTTGAGGATAATTTAAACTGATACTTGAAAATACTGATTGGGGGTTGACGGCAGGCGGCCGGTCATAAAAGTAATTGCCGAAACTTTTTGCAATATGTCAAAAGAGATGACATATTGCGTCGACCCCAAGTAATTGGGATAAGAGCAAGATGATGATGATGACTTGAAAATACTGATTCAGTTTGCTGTTTTTTTTTTTTTTGGGGGTGAGTTACGGTTGCTGCCCTCGTCGCACCACTCCGTCTGGGGCGATAAAGAGGCATAAGTACGCACACACGTAACCCACCCGTATAGCACGGCGCTTTCGTCGTTGGGTCGACTACCAGCGCAGAGTTCCTTGACTTCAGTGAAATTCAGTTTGGGTATAACTACATTTTTTTTTTCAATATTTGGTATATAACTATAATAAGATATAAATCAAAATATTGTATTATTTAAAGGTATTGCCAGAGAAGAAAACTCGAAATAAAACCCTATACCAATCTGTCTGACCAGCATGGTATATTAAGGTCAATTTCTTTCCTATTGTGGAGGAGGATCGAGCCCCATAGTGTGAAATATATGTGCTGAAATAAGAATGATGATGACTATTTAGAAGAAAATTTATGATTATTATAATAAATAGTAATGAAATATTTAAATATTTAGGACTAGCTTTTGCCCACGACTACGCCGGCGTGGAACACCTTTGTGACAGAAGTAGGAGTCCTTCCTGTAGGAGTCTTAAACACCAGCTGAGGAACAACTAAAAGAATGAACAATAACACTCTAATGAGAGACTTGTAAAACTAACTGCGATCGCCAACCCATTATCCTCTGGGTGGTGAGGCCTATGTTCAGCATTGGACATTGACGGTTGACTGATGTTTAGTTGACCATTTACATATATGACCACCTCATTCCTGTATCGGTTCTAGTTGGGAATGCGATTCTTACAGTTGTTGATTACTATGTTTACTTAGGACAAGAAGTCATGAACAGGGACGCGGTTGCCACCTTCTATGAGGCGGCCATCCTAAGTTTTGAATTTGTATAGTGCACTGTATTCTACTTATCAAGCCCTTTCATTTGATACTCATATTGATGGGAGTGATAAAATAGGTTATCTGCTATTTTGTAGCGGTGGCCATCTTGAATTTACAGATCAACAGAAATTTATATATGACTGACTGACCCAACAAAACAACGTCTGTTGGGTCAGCTAGTCTTTTATATAAATTTCTTGTGTGCGTGTGTAATGTCACTGAATTCCTTCTAAACCGCTGGAACGATGTTGACGAAATTTTCTGCGTGTTCAAGGGGATTTGAGAATGGTTTAGATTTACAATTGGACCCGGTAGATGGCGCTGCTGTAGTCTGTATTTTAACAGAACAATGTT
The DNA here is from genome assembly GCA_032191425.1 of Lymantria dispar. Classification (NCBI taxonomy): domain Eukaryota; kingdom Metazoa; phylum Arthropoda; class Insecta; order Lepidoptera; family Erebidae; genus Lymantria; species Lymantria dispar. The sequence continues at coordinate 15,424,082 of CM063451.1, forward strand.
TATTGGGTCAGCTAGTATAAATATATAATCTCTTGGAGGTCTTTTACCACAACCACGAACAATGTAAGGGTTTGTAATATTCGTAGCTGTCCACCATAAAGCAGAGATTATAAATAATATAACGATTACAAGTTATATAATATTATAAAACAATATAGTCAATAAATGTTTTTTATCACTTGAGGTCAGTTTTAATAGTGGCAACCCATTCAAATATTGGCAATAATTGATTTTAGATAGTCTGTTTGATGAGGAAATTTTCTTGCCTATATAAAATTAAATGTTTGTGCATTCGTTACGTAAATGTTTACGAATTGTTTATGCAATTGAGTTAAAACTTTGTTTAGCTGTTGTTGGCAGTTGCAAAAAGGTTTCCGTAGAAAAATCGATGCTGAAATGAATGGACGGATGAAATTTTAGAAAAATGTAAATACACTTTACTTCAATATTCAGGCTGGATTGCATTTAAAAAAAATTACAATTATGTTTCATATAGATTTCTACATTATCTAGCCCACGATTTCCCACTTTTGCATTAAAAGGAGGTCAATATCTCATTCAAAACAAAACTTCGTGCGATCCATAAATTGTCATTCTGAGCCTGGATATAATTTGTATTCGTTAATTATGTTTGTAAAGTCTTACGCAATACAAGGATTATTTACTATCGAGTGTTATCTTATAAAAAAAAAAGACTAGAAGAAGACAATCCGGAATACGGAAATCCGCAGAAGAACGGGTGTAACCGACATAGCACGAAGAATTAGCACGCTGAAGTGGCAATGGGCAGGCCACATCGCTCGACGAATCGACAACCGCTGGGGAAGAAAGGTTCTCGAGTGGCGACCACGTATCGGACGACGCAGTGTAGGACGCCTCCCCACTAGGTGGACCGATGACCTAGTGAAAGTTGCTGGGCGTCGTTGGAGGCAGGCGGCACAGGACTGCACATTGTGGCGCAACATGAGGGAGGTCTACGTCCAGCAATGGACGGCTGTAGGCTGAAATGATGATGATGATGATGAGACTGTTATGCCGAACGTCCTAAGACAGAATATTTTTATGACTTTTCTGACATTCTATAAGATAAAGCGGCCTCATAATTCTTGTTTTTATCCTAATTACTTGGGGTTAACTTAATATGTAATCATCATTTTCATTTTAGTCCATATAAGTCCCACTGTTGGGCTCGGGCCTCCTCCGTAATGGAAGGGAAATTGACATACTATACCGCGCTGGTCAAACGTGTTGGCATAGGACTTTATGTCGAGATTTCCTTCTCTTGGATAGTCTCTTGAATTGTATTCTTATTTCGTCATCATACAGACAATATATATTATATATATTAGGGCATTTCAAAAAAAAAATTGTTCTTTTCTCTCAGAACCAGGCTCCAAAGTTTCGTTTAGATGGCAAAATATGCCTCTGAAAATATGAGCCCTTAATATTAATGTTAAGGATGTCCGCATCACACTTTTCGATTTTCTATAAGTATTACATAGGAAAATTTTTATTTTTATTCTGATTTTTGTAACTAATGAATTGAATATCTATTTTCAGTATTTGATTTGTTATACAGCTCCGAAGTTCAAATTTTTGATTTTTTGCATTTTTTAGCTAAACTGTATAAATATGTATGTGTAAATTCAACTCAAAGAACTTTTTGTACTAAATTTAATACTAAATAAAGTACTTAAATTTGACCTTGAATAACTTTTGAATGAGTTGATTCATCGAAAAATGTCATTAGACCTTTTTTGTAGAACGTTTAATTCTCTACAAATGTATGTAATGGAAATTGGAAAGTGATCTATGGTTCATTAGTTACAAAAATCAGAATAAAAAATAAAAATTTTCCTATGTAATTCTTATATTCTTATGGAAAATCGAAAAGTGCGATGCGAACATCCTTAACATTAATATTAATGGCTCATATTTTCAGAGGCCTATTTTGGCATCTAAACGAAACTTTTGAGCCTGATTCCGAGAGAAAAAAACATAATTTTTTTTTGAACCGCCCTAATATTTATATATATACAAGGTGTCCCTAAATTAAACGTCCAACGGAAAGTGGGTTGTAGATGACTTTATGACCGCTATGAAAAAATAAAAAAAAACCCATGTCACTTTTTTTTTTTGATATGAGCATATTATACTAAAAACGGTGAAAAATCAGACCTTGTACGATATATTCAAGTACTATAACGACAAATAGGCCAGTTTTGGCATCGGATATTTCTTGTTGGAAGCGCAGATAACTGCACTATCGACCACAAGTACAATTAAAACTAGACATGTTACAATGACATAAAAAAATATACATTTGTTATGGCTATTCCTTAATTTTTTCGAAGAAAACGTTAATCAGTTGACTTTAACACACCACCCTGTAAAAAAAATGTACCGTAACTATAGTGGCAACTAATTTAAAAAGATGGCAAAATTATTCATTATTCCAAAATGGTAAAATACCTTCTAGATGTTATTGTAACTTTTAGAAAAAAAAAATGTTTTTGTGATAGACAACGAAGTTTATAAAAAATGATTAGGTATATTTTTATGTTCTATTTTATTAGACCTCCCATAAAAATCTTATTGCGTGTGTGAAAGAGAGACAGAAAGTGACGCTTATTGTATTTTATTGGGCACTAGCTAAATGTCCCTCCGAATATGCTCGAGGAACATTAATGAACACTTGATGGTCTGGATAGCATTCAGTATACGGATATCGCTCACGATACAATCTACTTGCAGCATGATTATTGCATCTGTACTCTCCATAGATCGAATGCATATTAGGGGATTCTAACATTGTATAAGAAGACGGCATCGTAATCACACAAGTCACTGTTTATTTTTAATGTCACTCTTTCTATACTAGTATTATCTACTTTATGTAAATAAATGGCGTGACTACGTGTGACCGGACCGTGGCTGCGGGTGACCGACCCAGGGATTTAGTCCGGGCACCCGCGGAGAGGCTAGCCTCGCGACGGCGTTCGGCGTCCCAGTAGGGGACGTCGACAGGAGAGGGTACTCCCTTTTTTTTGTTCTTGGGGGTGTGTTGCGGTCGACGCACTCCTCGCACCATTTCGTCCGGGGCGACAGAGGAGCGTAAGCACGCACACCCGCAACCCACCCAAACACCTCGTCGTCTTCGTCGTTGGACCGACCACCGGAGCAGTGGTCAGCCCGACGGAATACTCCCTGGTGGGGTACTCTCCCATCGACCGACGTCCCCCCCTCGGGGAGGACTTCAGTCTTTCTTCACGCGGTCGGCCACTCGGCGGATGACGGACTAATTTCCCGGTCACGGCACCCGCGGTCTCGGCTAGGGCGGCATGAGGCGCAGGTAGTCCGCCTATGCCATCCCAGTCGCCGGCGGCGAGTCGCTTCGTTGAGGCTGTGCTCCTCGCGCGCGCGCCCCGCCGCCTCCTTCCGCGAGACTACTCCCTTGGGGTATTCCGTCGGGTCGACCAGTGAAATCAAGGAAATCTGCACCGGTGGTCAACCCAATGACGAAGGCGACGTGCTATACGGGTGGGTTACAGGTGTGCGTGCTTATGCCCCTTTGTCGCCCCGGACGGAGTGGAGCGAGGAGTGCGCCCGTAACCCACCTCCAAAAAAAATACAAATAAATGGCGTAGAACATACATCCTTTTTTTAAAAAACAATAATTTGCAATAAACTTCGTTGTCTTTAACAAAAACATTTTTTTTCTAAAAGTTACGATAACATCTAGAAGGTATTATACTATTTTGGAATAATGAATAATTGGGCCATCTTTTGAAATTAGTTGCCACTACGGTTACGGTAAATGTTTTTACAGGGTGGTGTGTTAAAGTCAAATGATTAACGTTTTCTTCGAAAAAATTAAGGAATAGTCATATCAAATGTATATTTTTTTATGTTATTGTAACATGTCTAGTTTTAATTGTACTTGTGGTCGATAATGCAGTTATCTGCGCTTCCAACAAGAAATATCCGATGCCAAAACTAGCCTATTTGTCGTTATAGTACTTGAAAACATCTTACAAGTTCTGATTTAGTAATATGCTCATATCAAAAAAAGTGACATGGATTTTTTTCTCATAGCTGTCATAAAGTCATCTATCACCCACTTTCCGTTGGACGTTTAATTTAGAGACATTCTGTATATAGGAGAGGAGGGTTTTGCGAGCGATATATTGATTCATCACCATATCTCTGGAACCATAAGGCTTACAAACTTGAAATTTGGCAGAAATATTCCTTTCGTCGAGTAGAGGTCAACTAAGAACGGATTTTACGAAATTCCACCTGCAAGGGGTGTGGCGGGGGCGTTAACAATAATATACATATAAAGGAACAGGGTGAGCCGAAGCTACTGAAGCTAGATAAATGAAATTTGGACCGTAGTTTCATTTCGTGAAGTAGGCACCCATTAAGAAAAGATTTTTTGAAATTCCACCCCTAAAGGGGTGAAACGCAACGGTAAATCTGTATGAAAAGAAAAAAAAAATCTTTAGCTACTATCTTTAAATTAAGCACCAATACTCTTTAATAATAATAAATAAATACGTGTTTCAGCGTTTGTCTATTTTCATCCTCTAAGGGTGTAAAATAGGTAGAAAGATGTCAGTTTACTGCCTTATCACAGAGCCGAAACTACTGAAGCCAGAAACATGTACTTTTGACATTAGTTTCTTTGCGTGACGTAGAAACCCAATAAAAAAGGATTTTTTGAAATTCAAACCTTAGGGGGTAAACCGCAGTAACAAAATTTGTATAAGGAGAAAAAGAAATCTACATCGATTTTCTTCAAATTCTCCAAAATACTCTTTAGTAAAAATAAATAAACACGTATTTCAGCATTTTTAATTGTCACCCTCTAAGGGTGTAAATAGGTATAAAGAAGTTGGTTGTCTGATTCATCAACGCCGAGCTAAAACTACTGAAGCTAGAAACATGCAATTTTGACCGTAATTGTATTTTGTGACATATGGACCCACTAAGAAAGATTTTTTAGAATTCGACGCCTAAGGGGAGAACCGCAGCAGCAAAGTTTGTATGAGGAGAAAAATCTTCATTGATCTTTTTTAAATTTTGCATAAACAGGTATACTTCAGTAAAAATGAATGAAAAGCATTCGTAAATTTTTATCTTCTAAGGGTGTAAATCTATATTTAATATTATAAAGAGGAAATGTATTTTTGTACGTTTGTTACGAATAAACTCAAAAACTACTGGACGGATTTCGATAATTATTTCACCATTAGAATATTACATTATACCTGACTAACACAGGCTATATTTTATCTCGGTATTCCCACGGGAACGAGAACTCCGCGGGTAAGACGACTGAAACCGAAGCGAAACGAGGGCGGGTTGCTAGTATGCTAAATGCGTGTGGTGGTGAATTGTATACTTACTCCGTCATCACCCGGAAGATCCATTATTTGATGAAATAATGGATAAAACAATACAAAACCTATCAATAAATAACATTTTTTGAATCATCAAGCAAAAGCAATGCAGAAGTTCAAAGCGTAGACTATATAAGCGAGACAAATGCCAATCCGTGTTGAAATACCAGAATTTGTTTCGACTCTGTCAGTATTGATAGCAAGACTTGTGTAGCTGTATTCTAGCAATGCAGCCTTTTAGCAAGACAATAAACAACTCACAGAGAACAATAGCGGGTTATTTATTTGCATCCAGTATTCGAACAATGCTCCTATTTCAAAGGCCAATGTACACGAAGATGTTAAAACTGCTGAGCATGTTTTAAATTTAAGATATTGCAAGTGGTGTTTAAGAAAGTATAATTATCATTATCATTACAGCTCATATAGTTCTCATTGCTGGGTTCGAGCCTCCTCCACAATGGGAAGGAATTTGATCTACTATACCATGGTGGTCAGGCATATTGGTATGGGGTTCCATTTCGAGTTTTCCTTCTCTTGCACAGATGTTATATAAATCCTGTAAGCCAGGATCATACCAAGGTAGTCCCGGGCCGTTAAGTAAGTAGTCAGGCAGTCCCAGGCAATGATTTCAATTGTCTTGGGACCCGCAACAAATTTAATTAGAAAAAGTTAAACTAAGAAGAAGAAGGCTCGCCTGGCTGTGCATAGGGGAGTCCTTGTACCAACCCTAACGTATGGAAGTGAGAGCTGGGTATGGCAGAAGAAACATGAAAGTAGAATAAATGCTGTGGGAAATGAGAGCGCTGTGCAGCATGATTGGTGTAAAACTGAGTGATAAAATTAAGAACAGTGTAATCAGGGAACGTTGTGGTATGAATGTTGATGTAGTGACAAGGATTGAGATAGGTATGTTAAGTTGGTTTGGACATGTAGAGAGAATGAATGAAAGGAGATTAACAAGAAGAATTTATAAGGCGAATCTGAGCGGAAGTGTTGGAAGGGGAAGACCAAGGCGGACGTTTCACGATCAAATCGGGGTCGTCCTTAAGAAAGGCCAGGTTAGAAGTACCCTAAACCGAAGAATATGCATGAAGAGATTAATGAATGTAGAGGAAGCGAAATTAGTATGTCAAAATCGTAGCAAGTGGAAGGAAGTGGTCTCTGCCTACCGCTATGGGAAAAAGGCGTGAATATATGTATGTATGTAAGTTAAACAGAAGGAGTTAGAAGAGATTGATTCCACTTCCCTCCTACGCAATGCGGGCGATATGAAGCAAAATGTACTAGTTAGTGCATAAATAAGAAGAGTTGCAGTTACGATAACCGCAGCCGCACAGTACCAGGGATATGAGAGAACTTGACGGGGCCCATACGTGAGCTTTTTTTTGTTTTTTTTTAAGGCTAGGCTTGGTTAGCGCACACGCCGTGTATTCCGTCCGGGGCGACGAAAGGACGGCGCGCGGACCCATAACCCACCAGTAGCCACGTAGTCTTCGTCGTTGGGCCGACCACCAGTGCCGCGTTCCTTGTCCTCAGTGCTCGGACTGACGGAATACCCTTTCAGGTACCCTCACCTCTCGGCCCGTATTGTGAGCCTTATGATTGATTGCTACAGTAGTTAGGTATATTGCTAAATTAGTAGGTATGTAATTGCTATAGTAGGTATGTAAATAATATGGTATGAAATCAGTTAACATCACTGCAATATAAATTTCGAAATAAAGCCCTATATCAAACCGACAGATCAGCGTAATGTAGCAGGTAATTTTTCTCCTATTGTACAGGAGGATAGTCTGTGGAATCCGTCATGGGACGTACGATAACATATATGTCTGTTTATAATGAGATAAGATGATTCAACAGTTAATCGTTATCCGTGAAAGAAAGAAATGTAGTAAACCTCGTTTTATATATATACACTAGCTGACCTGACACACGTTGCTTTGTTCAAATAAAATAAAATTCTACTTGAAATCGATAGCAAGAGAAGGAAATCTTGAAATTAAAACCATTTACCAACATATTTAACCAGATTAGTATAGTAGATCAATTTCCCTGGTACTGGAAAGGAGGTTCGAGCCCAGCTGTGAGACGTTTATGTGTTGAAACGATGATATTTTATACACATTTTAAACTCAAAAATTGTATCCGACCATAATGGTCGAGTTATTTCGTAGTCCATGTTATTTCGTAATGCACGATCGTCCTATTCAATATTTATTTAAATCATTGTTTACAAAAATTTGCAGATATGCACTGTTTATAATAATTTATTGCATTAAAGCGCAATAAATAATACAAAATTTGGACAATGCTCTTACAAATTGTATTTGTAACATCTTTGAAACAGACTTTCGACAAAGTAAAACGTACGGACTTGAGAAAACTCCAGCAGTACTCTACTCTTGCTTCCTTTGAGTGGGTAAACAAGTTAACCGGTAGCGTAGAAAAGTTCTTTTTTTGTATCTAGTCAACTGTATCATTTGTATTCTTTATCAACCTAAATTTTAACATTTGAAGTTATTACATCACGATTGATGTCAACATTTATTATTTCTAAAAAATATCATCATCATCACAGCTCATAGACGTTCCACTACTCGGCTCGAGCTTCCTCCACAAGAGTACGTAAGTCTAAAAGTTTTTATATCTTTATAATAGACGAGCAACCCGCCCTCGCTTTGCTTCTGTTTCAGTCGCCTTACCCGCATAGTCCCCGTTTCCGTGGGAATACCGGGATAAAATATAACCTATGTTACTCCTTATATAGACTAGCGCTACCTGGTAGTAAAATATTATCAAAATCAGTCCAGCTGTTTTGAAGATTACTTCAAACAGACAGCTAGAGAGACAGACAAAATTTTTTAAATTGTATTTTAGGCATAGATATCATGCAAATAACCCTGTGAGCATGAAAAAAGCCCAGTATTTTTACATTAAAACAGAGACTTTAATTTTATTTATTTATTTAGAGTATAGATGATATTGAATACCCATTTTTTTTTATTAAATAAATTTATATAAAAACGATAATATACTTTTTTGTAGACCATGAATTTGTCTTGAAAGCCCCAGCCTAGACTTTCAAGACAAATCCATGGTGATTGTAGCGCCAAGACATCTATATGATTGTAGCGTTTTCAATCTCAAATATTAAAGGATTAACCTGTTATCGTTCTTCTTCCGTGTGGTAACGTGGAATACAATTCACCACCCCCTTTCCTACTCGTGGATGTTGTAAAATACGACTAGGGGATTACAATATGCAGACACCCATAGAGGCAAGAGAAGGAAAATTCGAACTAAAACCCTATGTCAACAATTGGCATAGGGTTGGTACCGTAGATCAATTTCCCTTATATTACTGTGAGGAATCTCTTGTCACTTAGCAGACATAATTAACTTTGCACCACTTTGGTTTCATCAATTCATCATTTGCCTGCCCTCATCCCACGCTAAGTGGGGTCGGCACAACATGTACTTACCTTCCATAACCTCCTATCGGCCGTCATATCTGCACTCATCCTTTTCATACGCATATCTTCCTTCACACAGTCCATCCATCTTTTTTTGAGACTGCCACGCTTCTTACGTCCATCCACATTCATATCGATAACCCGCCTCGTCAAAGGCGTGTGCCTTTCATCCCTCCTCATCACATGTCCATACGAAGTCAACCTCGCGCTACTAATCTTCTCTATCACTGGTGCCACTTTCAGGCTTCCCCTAATATACGTACTAATATTTCATAAATTACTCTCTAAAAAAATATTTGAAAATTTAGGTACTCTCTGGTTAAAGAATGAAACTTAAGATCCACGATCAATGAGTATCCATGCGACTGATAATATTATAGTGGCATTTTATAGAAAATATATTTAATGAAAATATACAACTGTAAGAGAAAAAATTTCTTGTTACATTGTTCAACAGAAAAAGGCTTAGAATATTATGTAAAAAATTCACAGTAATCCTTTTATCGCCATTGGGTTTGGCTTTACCTTAAGGTCTGGTAAAATAAATAAGAAAATGATGTTAATCCATTTCCCGTGAGACGATTTGAGTGGCATTTAATGGAAAGACGTAGAATATAGGCACGTTTAATATAGTTTTTCAATGTAAACAAATAATATGCAGATATACGGCAATATTGAAAATACCTTTCTCCTTAGATATTTTGTTTGACACATGCGAGTTTTGTTTGTAGTCGCAGTATCATTGTTATTATTATAACGAGAATATACAATTTGAAGATAATCATACTGTTTTCTTTTTGGTGATTTTCATTTTTTTTTTACTTTGACTGCACAGATGGCGTAGTGTTTAAAATATCGACCTACTTAGTGTCGTGGGTTCGAAACCCACGCAGGACTCCACTTTGTGCGATCCACAAATGGTTATTTTGAGTGTTATTGTGTCCGTTAATTATACATTTGTAAATTTAACAAGGATTATTTCCTTATTGCAGGGTATTGTCTTTATAAAATACATTTACATCAAGAAGCATAATACATCGTTAAATAAGCTTTCTTGATTTTTTATAAATAATAAAATATGTCTTTTACTACTATATAGAATCGTCACATTTATTGCAGATCCCTAAATACGTTTATGTCTTTTTATTTAGGTTAATAACAAATAAAAAAAAACATCTGTGTTTCTAATTTTGTTTCAGAAATATAACCTACGAATATTTTGACCAGACGCTGGCTCAAATGACGAAGTGGTCCCTCATTTCATTCCATGTACAACTTCAGCGTTCCTCATTAGTTTGCTGTTTGGACATAATACGTAAGAAAGTATGACCGACCACCTCAACCCGAGTTTATGCCCTTGCAATATTGCGCGTACAAACTTAATGAAAAAGAAACAACACCAATGTAACTTGGCTAAAATAAGAGGAAAATATCAGAAACATATGGCAAATATCCAAATGGAGTGATTTATGAAAGTAACACTTAACATGTACTATTGTACTATATAGCTTGTATTAGACGATGATATAAATAAACTTATAACACATTTCTCTAATGTTATTATAACCATCAATCCGTCTTTATTACCTTACTATAGTGTCTCAAAGGGTTTTGTATCATTATCATAGGAATTACTATGATTTAACATACCATATTATTTTGAAAACTGGTTTAGAAGTGAAAAATAAATACTACACGCGGCACTTAGTTGAGTTAACGGGACAGTTAAATTAACGTCAAATATGACTGATAATTTGACTATTATACGCCAATCGCCAACGTGGACACGTTGGTCCAATTGGTAGGATGGATTGATTGGATTGGAAATAGGTGTGGGTTCAAATGCCGCATGTAGCTATCATATTTGACTTAAGTTCTTATTTCTACTTTTTAATTGTAAACGGTGGCAAACGAGCAAACATTATGTACAACTGACGGTGTTACTGCCGCTCATGGACCTTTAATAAAACGATGAAACACGTGTTTATTTATTTATATTAAAGAGCGTTCTTCACGATAGGCAGTGTGAATGTGAATAGGGAGTGTGAATGCGTGCAATGAGGTTTAGTGATACTAAAGACATCACAAAACCCAATACGCTCAAACACATTCAGAAAGTTGGGCTGCCGGCTCTCTAGCTAACCAAACGAAGCGCAGAAACAAATCGCAGTTTGCAGTTCAGACGTCGATTTTCTGCAAGAGTGTGTGGTACTACCACGGACAGACCGAGGCTATACAGACACCTGTCAATAGTGTGGTCCTACCATTGTATTATCTATATTATCATAAAAATCACGTGTTATAAAGGAAATTTTATCATCAAAATGTTTTATCGGCAAACGTCTGCAACAATAGCCTTATCGAGAAAATAGGAGCAGATAAGTGACCTATCAGACTGCTTAATATAGGCTTTTATATAGAGGATTCCTTGTTTCGCAGTGATTTTGAGCATCTACATTCCTTATTTATCTCATACTAGCAACCCGCCCTCGCTTCGCTTCGGTTTCAGTCGGTTTACCCGCGGCGTAGTGGCCGTTCCTGTGGGAATACCGGGATAAAAAATAGCCTATGTTACTCCCTGATAGTATAGCTTTCCATTGGTGAAAGAATTTTTGAAATCGGTTCGGTGGTTTAAGCGTGAAAGCGTTACAAACAAACAAACAAACAAACATCCTTACTTTCGCATTTATAATATTAGTATGGATTACGTAACTAAGGATATCAGCGATGATTTGATATTAGGATAATTGTTATTGGCTTGTCAGAGGATAAGGGGTAAAAAAGTGATAATATTTGCGTCTTATCGTCGACCCATCCTTATCATCATTTCAACAATATTACTGACTAGCAACCTGCCCTCGCTTCGCTTCGGTTTCAGTCATCTTAACCGCGTAGTGCCCGTTCCCGTGGGAATACCGGGATAAAAAATAGCCTATGTTACTCCCTGAAAGTATAGCTTTCCATTGGTGAAAGAATTTTTGAAATCGGTCCAGTAGTTTCGGAGCCTATTCAATACAAACAAACAAACAAACAAACAAATCTTTCCTCTTTATAATATTAGTATAGACTAGCAACCCGCCCTCGCTTCGCTTCGGTTATAGGTTATAGTCGTTTTACCCGCGTAGTTCCCGTTCCCGTGGGAATACCGGGATAAAATATAGCCTAGTTTACGCCCTGATATTATAGCTATCCATTGGTGAAAGAATTTTTGAAATCGGTCCAGCCGTTTTGAAGATTACCCGGAACAAACAGACAGACAGACAGACAGGCAGACAGACAGACAGACAGACAGACAGACAAACATTTTTTAATTGCTATTTTAGGCATAGGTGTCGTGCAAATAACCGTGTGAGCATGAAAAAAGCCTATTATTTGGACATTACAAACAGACACTCCAATTTTATTTATTGGTATAGATGACAACCGCGGGAGAGGTAAAAATGGATTATTTAATACAGTTCAGTAATAATTTAAGAAATATTCCTTCACTAATGAAGCTAAGGAATTCAAAAATTTGATCATGGCCGTTACATGACTGTTACATGCCTCATATATTAGCTTCTCTTTTGATCACGGATTCCAACTATTATCGTGAGCTTTTCTTTAGTAATATTAGCTATTCGGCCTTCCTCGCTGTTATTTTTCCATTAACAGCATGTGAGAATTAACAATTTTAAGATATAAAAACAAAACAACATAACTAAGAAAAGTCATACGTATGCGTCGTGGAGATTGGAACCGAGAACTTGAAGAAAAAAAAATTGAACATTTAAAGTTCTATTTGGTTATTAAAGATCATCATTAGAATTATAACTGAATAGTCATCATCATCATCATCATCGCAGCCCACATATGTTCCACTGTTGGGCTCGGGCCTCCTCCATAATGGGAGGGAATTGGACCTACTAAACCATGCTGGTTAGACATGTTGGTATAGGGTTTCATTTCGAGTCTTCCTTCTCTTGCACAGATGTTATGTGTATATTATATCCCATAGTCATCTTTTACGACATCCACGGGCAAGATAGAGAGTGGCCTATCTTGCCCGTGGATGTCGTGATGAATTGTATTCTTGTCCCGTCACCACACGGAAAACTGAATAGTAAAGAAACCAATTAACTTACGAAATCTATATATAAATACAAAGTTAAACATTGTCACTAACTAGATGCGTCATCCTGTTTTCAATAAACAAGAACGATGGCATGTCATATCCGCAAAACGTTTATTTACACAGTGGAAACAGAACTTGGTGATGAGTATACAAAACAGTTTCGGATGAAATTGCTTGAGAAATGTCGGACAGACGTGTGCAGCATTCAAATATACAAGTCAGTGAAATATTTCATCTTACAGTTTAACTTTGTTACAGCTTAACGGGTATAGTCGCTAATATTATTGGAAGGAAAATACCATACTATACCTACATTGGTTGGGCGGATTGACATTTTTTGTTTAGTTTCCTTTTCTTGTAATGCTATTCTTTATTAATCTACTTTAGTCGTCTTGAAGTACATCTGCTAAAAGGTGATATTATTAGAATAAAAAACAAATTTTGTTTTTCTTTCAACTTAATTTGCTCGCGCTTGCTCGCGCGAGGGTAATTCTAGTCGCGGTAAATACGCCATAGTAACTTAAATTAGTAAAGATATATAAAAAAAAGGAAAAGGTAGTATAAATACGATTTAAATGATAAGATTAGCAACGCTGTATTTCTCCTTCTCGTCACACATATGCATATACACTATGTTCGTCGGCATTATATTGTCCAACCTCACGCAAAATGGCTTGGCACCATCTCGCAGCCATCTCTCCGTTGCTTCGAGCTCATTGTTCAAATGAAATAGCATTCCCGGTTTCCTGTAATACGTTTCCTTCCTTTTTCCAATATTTCTCCCATAAAAATATCAAATATCCAAGAGCAAATATGTTACACAGGATCAAACAAAAGTATTTCGGAATATTAATGAAATCAAGCCGTATTTCTACTTGATAAATTTATGAATTACTAGATCAGTAACATGGATCACCATTATCTCAACCCATATTGGGCTCGGGCTTTCTCTACCATCGGTAGATTATAGATTCTTTAAGGTTTTATGTCGAGTTTTTCTTCTCTGACAGTGATGTTGAGCATTAAATTAGTTTGTAATTGTATTCTTATCCCTCACCATATGAATAAATAAAATAAATTGCCCGAGTTATTTTCCGTGTGGTGATGGAATAAGAATACAATTCACCGCTTCTTTTCATACCCGTAGCTATCGTAAAAGACGACTAATACATTACGCATATGGCATCTGTGTAAGAGATGGCAAACTCGATGCAAAACCAACCTGTCTGACCAGCATGGTATAGTAAGATCAATATCTCTCTTATTACGGAGGAGGGTCGAGCCCAACAGTGGGACATATATGAGCCGAAAAAATGATAAAATATAAAATAACTTTATTATATTACAAAATAACCTGCATAATTTATTATCTTAGATCTTAAACGAGCAATTATTGTATATTTATATATATTTTCAGGATCTCGAAAACGGCTCCAACGATTTTGATGAAACTTGGCATACTAGAGGTTTCGGGGCCAAAAATCGATCTAGCTAGGTTTTATTTATAGAAAATGTTGTTTTGTTGGTATTTTTAGCTAATCAATACAATGACATAAAATGTCAATAGAATATTCAAATTTCGCTGTTGACATCATGAGTGACGATAGCTCAGTTAGGAAGTCATCCAGTTTTTTGTTTTGTTTTGGCATTCAAACAGCGTGGGATCGAATCTCGTTGTTATTATTATTCTCTTTTTGTAATTTTTGATATTTTTTTCATTATTTAATGTTTATTTTTTATTAATATATCTATACCAATAAATAAAATTGGAGTGTCTGTTTGTAATGTCAAAATAATAGGCTTTTTTCATGCTCACACGGTTATTTGCACGACACCTATGCCTAAAATAGCAATTAAAAAAATTTTGTCTATCTGTCTGTTTGTTCCGGGTAATCTTCAAAACGGCTGGACCAATTTCAAAATTCTTTCACCAATAGAAAGGTATAATATCAGGGCGTAAACTAGGCTATATTTTATCCCGATATTCCCACAGGAACGGGAACTACGCGGGTAAAACGACTATAACCTATAACCGAAGCGAAGCGATGGGTTGCTAGTATCTAAATAAATTCGATAAAAATACAACAAAAATATACCGGTCAACCAGATATTTATTCTAATCTTACATATTCTCAATATTATTTGGTTAAGATATACTGCACCTTTGTTTGTTGACACGTATATTATGTCAATTATGTACATTATTATCTGAAGTTTGATTGACGCTTTGTGAAGGCACGTACACAACCATCAAAATGCCCATTTATGGGTTGATTCCATTACCTAATGCGTCTGTAAACCAAGCAACCGCCTTTCAGGGCAATACAATGAGTTATGGTCTCTCTCGACGATGCTCATTTTATTTGTTGATGCTTCTTACCGCTCGTAACTTAGGTAGTTAAATATTTTTATGATTGTTTTTTATTCATTTCAAACTATGTATGCTGATTCTAATTTTAAAAAGCATTCTGGTATTTACTTAAGATGTATCATATGCTTCAAAACGTATATTAAGAAAGTTATTTCTTATTATAATTATACTTATTCAAGTTTAAATAAATTGCTTATAGGAAACATTAATTATTCTAATAAACTATTTTTATGCTATTGTAAAAACAATATTAAAATTAATATTTTAATTTCAAATCAGTCATAGAAAGAAAGTAAAATTGATATAGTCAATTAAATATGTTTTCATGTTGAATATATTTTCCTTATGGTTACGGAGTAAGAATACTAATCACCACCCTCTATCGTATTCGTGGGCGTCGTCAAAAAGACGACTGAGGGATATAATTCGTATCCTTTTTTTTTGGGTTGCGGTCGGCGCGCTCCTCGCACCACTCCGTCCGGGGCGACAGAGGGGCGTAAGCACGCACACGCACAACCCACCCACGATGCACGTCGCCTTCGTCGTTGGGCCGACCACCGGAGCAGGGTTACTTGTCATCAGTGGTCGGCCCGACGGAATACCCCTATTTGGGGTACCCTCCCATTGACCGACGTCCCCCCCTCGGGGAGGACGTCGGTCTTTCCTCACGCGGTCGTCCTCTCGGCGGGTGACGGACTAATCCCCGGTCACGTCAACCGGCGGCATGAGCCCTTCTGCGACGACCGCAGAGGGTTATGGCTGTAAGGGCTATTAGGGGTTACCGTACTGTGTCCTGGACTGCGGTGACTCTGCTGGCAGGCGACCCGCCTTGGCTGCTGGTGGCAGAGGCGCTGATGGATGTATACCGGTGCCGCGCCACAGCACGAGTCAACCGGTCATCTGGCGGTAGAGTGAAGATCTAGAGTCCCCCGTAGCAGGGCGGGGGACTGTGGAGGCGATTGCGCCGCATCTCTACCGCTGGCTCAGGAGAAGGCACGGCAGCCTTACATTTAGGATGGTGCCGGTGCTTACCGGACATGGGGTCTTCGGTAAGTACCTGCACAGAATTGGAAGAGAATATAAATATAGCTTCTTTATTTAAGACAGCTTGTTAGTTTGATATCGTAAACATGGTTATATAGTTTTTGGGTTGTTTGGATAGCCGGGCTTGACTTTTAAAATAGAATTTATTCACAATAGCTGTGGTCGTCTAACAACAGGGACTAAGTGCAGTAGATTTTTGACTTTAACATTATATTGCTGTACGCTGGACTACCTGAAATCCAGTCAAATAAAATTCAGAATACTCATCATCATCCTATAAGCTCATACGCATCCCACTGCTGGGCTCGAGCCACCTTAGGACATTATTTGGAGTTTTCCTTCTCTTGCATAGGTCTGTATATTACAATTCCCCAGTCGCCTTTTACGAAACTCACGGGCAGGACTAAGAGGTGAATTTTATTATAATATTGTGAACTCTGATTGTGATAATGTATACAACAGAATATAAGTTTCTTATTTCTAATTTTTAACGTATGTCGTAAGGTATTTTAATGTATAGAGTAAAAAATTATACGTTTCATAGGAGGATAGATTAGTTACAAAAATAATATACTTGTATGATGTGATTAGGAATAAAATTCAAAATACAAATTAATAATACCTCCTTACTTGACTTACCGTGTGGTAACGAAGTAAGAAAACAGTTCAGCACCCCCTCTTTTACCCGTGGGTGGTGAAAGATGACTAAGGGATATAATATGCATAACAACTATGCAAGATTATTTTTATTTATTGCAAACGGAGGCAAATGATTAAACAGTACACCTGATGATAAGTGTTGCTGCCGCCCATGACTTGCCTTTGCTAGGCCGCTGCCGACCGTGAAGAAAGTGAAGGAAGTATCAATGAGGTTCGGCAACTAAAAGCATCACCAAAACCCACCATACCCAAACACCCTCAGAAAATTGGGCTTCCAGCTCACTCGCTCACCGAGTTATCTCCTGAAATGATGAAAAAGAAAACCTCTGAAATTAAAGAAGAGGTAAACGCAAGTATACTTGACAAGAATCTGTATCATGAATACTTGTATAAAGTTATAAACTTCTTATTATTGACGCGTAATAATACATTCTTCACATATCCGTTTTATTACAATTTCAACACCATTTCCATGTTATATTGCGCGTCTTAAATATTTTCAATTGCAAGGGCGTCAGACTTACGTTTTAATATAATCGCGATTCATATGAAAATAATAAGTATGTAGGTATGTGCTGAAAATTTTATTACATTGTTGACGTGGTAAACAAATTAGCGACCTCAGGCATATGAAATTTATAATAATCAAGGCTAAGAGAATGATGAGGCTATTTTAACAGTGGTAGGACAACACTGGTGACAGTTGTCTGTCCACAGCCGCGGGCCGGTTCGTCCGGAGTAGTACCACACTCTCGCAGAAAATCGACGTCCGAGTAGTAGCAATTTGTTACTGCGCTTTGTTCGGTGAACGAGAGAGCCGGAAGCCCAACTTTCTGAGGGTGTTTGCATGTGGTGGCTTTAGGTGATGCCCTTAGTATCACCGAACCTCATTGCACGCATTCACCTTCTATTCGCTATCTTCGCTGTAGGTAGCAGCCTATCTGTGCTCCTGGTACTCCAAAGGTCCATGAGCGGCAGCAACACTTACCATCAGGTGTACTGTTTGCTCGTTTGCCACAGATTGCAATAAAAAAAACTCTATTACTTTACGCCGTGCTAGATCTAAGTATTAATAATTATATTATTATTTTAAATAAAGGGAGGGAAGTGAGAACTACCACTTTCAATCTTAATAAATAATAAACAAGTTTAATCGATGTACTACATATCTAAGGAAAAGAATGCATTTGAAGAAGAAACATAATTTTTTTTTGTTGTGCAGGGCTATGGTCAGCGGACACGGTGTCCGCTCCGTCCAGGGTAACAAAAGGGTGGCATACGGCCCTATAATCCACTGTATCGCCACTCCTTCGCCATTGGGCCGACCACCGGTACCGAGTTCCATGTTTCTTGACACTGTCCTGTCACCACTGCGATTGTGACGAGGACACGGCGCAGCATACGCTCGAGGTTTGTGCCGCTTGGACAGAGCAGCGTCGTGAACTCGTCGCAATCATAGGTATTGGGACCTGGTCGCACCCTTCTGCGAGGCAGTAGTCTCGTGCGAGGAGCATCTCGACGACACGAACCACCGCCGGCGACTGGGGCGGCGCAGGCGCAAATACTTGTTGATGCCGCCTTAGCCTAGGCCGTTTGTGATCTGGACCGGGGAGCTATTCCGTCACCCGCCGAGAGGCCAACCGCGCGAGGATAGACCGATGTCCTCCCTGAAAGGGGGGGACGTCAGTCGAGGGTACTCCTCAGGGATATTCCGTCGGGCCGACCACTGACGACTAGTCACCCTGTTCCGATGGACGGTCCAACGACGAAGGCAACGTGATACGGGTGTGTGTGCTTATGCCCCCTCTGTCGCCCCGGACGGAGTGGAGCGAGGAGTACGCCGACCGTAACCAACACCCCAAAAAAACCAGATATGTTCTTCAAAAAAAATTGCCAATAACTATCGCTTAATTCAATACATTATTTACAGGTATGTAAAATAATTACAAGTAGGAAGATATAATTAAATCACTAATATGTATTAATGCACGTTATATTAATAACTAAGTCTTAATAATAATTAAAACTCGATCCCTTTGTCTGTATAGTCTATAAATAATGACATGTAATTTTAGCAAGGCGTTGAAAGTATTATTTCCAAGGCAGTGAGCCGAGACGAGTTAAGATAATCAGGTGTGAAACGTTCATGCAATGCCTCTTTTTCTCCCTTGTGGTAACCGTACCCCTACCATCTAACTTTATAAAGTTTTAAGTATATTAAATAGCGTCTACTTATATAAATCTATACCAATAAATAAAATTGGAGTGTCTGTTTGTAATGTCAAAATAATAGGCTTTTTTCATGCTCACGGATTATTTGCACTATACATATGCCTAAAAATCACTTTATATTTTTTTTGTCTATCTGTCTGTCTGTTTGTTCCGGGTAATCTTCAAAACGGCTTGACCGATTTCCGACCGAAGGAATGTAATGAAGGTTGCGTGAGTGTATGAGTGCAGTAACGGCGGCGACAGATGTTATGTGCATATTATATTTTTAGTCGTCGTATTTCGTGTGGTGACGGAGTAAGAATACAATTCACTCCTCTCTATCTTGCCCATGGATGTCGTAAAAGACGACTAAAGAATATAATATGCATATAAAATCTATCCAAGAGAAGGAAAACTCGAAATAAAACTCTATATCAACCAGTCCGATCAGCATGGAGTAAGGTCAATTTTCCTTCTATTGTGGAAGAGGCTCGAGCCTAAAAGACGTATTATGAGCTGAAATGAGAATGTCTTTTACGACATCCACGGAAAAGTCAGATATTGATGAATTGTATTCTTACTCCTTCACCATACGGAAAATATATATAACTAGCAACCCGTCCTCGTTTCGCTTCGGTTTCAGTGGCCTTACCCGCGTGGTGCCCAATCCCGTGGGAATACCGGGATAAAATATAGCCTATGTTACTCCCTAATATTATAGCTTTCCATTGGTGAAAGAATTTTTGAAATTGGTTCGGTGGTTTAAACGTGAAAGCGTAACAAACAAACATCTTTACTTTCGCATTTATAATATTAGTAAGGATTGTATAAAACTGGTTGAAATAAATGTATGAACAAAAGAATTGTAGCCATTTCTATTATTGGTGACAATAATCGCTAACATTTCACAATGAACGCTCAATAAAAATCACTAAAACCCTCATAAGAAGTAAGAACGAGGGGCCTTGACTATCATGCCAGTAAATTGACCTTTTACAACTCCATTTGACACCTAAATACTATAAAGACTGTAAGGCAAAATCTTTCGGTCCACGCTTAAGTCTCTAAACGCAATATAAATCGTATCGTGTATTACGTAATAGCCCTAAGGGGCATAACGAAAAACTTCCAGGGAGCTATTAACTTTATTTAAGGATGTTATAAAGCGATTTCTGCGTTATCAGTATCCCTTGAGCCTAGTTTGGAATGTCCTTCGGCTATTGGAATTACGTTCCAATGGATCGATAACTATCGCACTTAACACAGGTGCTCGTAACATAATATTGGTAAATATAATTATAGGCTTCATATACGTTTATAGTGACGGAATAAGCATACATACCACTCCCTATCTTGACCGTGGATGTCGTAAAAGACGACTATGGGATATAATATGCACATAATTCCTGTGCAAGAGAAGGCAAACTCGAAATAAAACCCTATACCAACATCTCTGACCAGCATGGTATAGTAGGTGAAATTCCCTCCCATTGTGGAGGAGCCCCGTGCCCAACAGTGGGACGTATGTGGGCTACAATGATGATGATGATACTAGTATTATTAATGTTATTAAATAGGCGACAGGTTTCTAAGTGTGGTGTATTAACTTATGCCACGGAGAACAAGGAACTTGGTACCGGAGGTCGGTTCTATGGCGAAGGAGAGAAGATAGGTGGGTTATAGGGCCGCGCGCCGTCCCTTCCTTACCCCGGATGGAGTTGGACGGCGTGTGCACTAACCATAGCCCACGTCAAGAAAAAGTATTAATTTATCATGCGTTTATAGCTTCAACTACGGGTGACAATACATGCTACTCATATCTTCTTGTTTGTTTGTATTGAATAGGCTCCAAAACTACTGGACCGATTTCAAAAATTCTTTCACCAATGGAAAGCTATAATGTAAAGAAGGAACATAGGCTATATTTTATCCCGGTATTTTCACGGGAACGGGAACTACGCGGGTAAGATGACTGAAACCGAAGCGAAGGCAGGTTGCTAGTAGATAAATAAAGTTTAAGTGTATGTTGGTAATTTTCATATTCGCACGGTTATTTGCACGATACCTATGCTTAAAAACAAGTTAAAATATTTTTGTCTGTCTGTTTGTTTTGGGTATTTTCAAAGTAGCTAGATCAATTTTAATAATATGTCACTACCAGGTACCTGTCTATATAAGGAGTAACTTAAGCAATATTTCTATCAAAAAGTCTACTATAGAAATAAAAATTGAAGTGTTTGTAATGTCAACACAGTAGTTTTTTTATACTCCTCCGGTTATTTGCACGATACTTATGCTTAAAAACTACTACTCTTTGTGCGCTGAGCGAGAGGTGGGTTTGAGTGATGCCTTAGTTTTACCAAACCTCATTGCACGTACTCCCGTTACTTCCTTCACGGTGGGTAGCGACCTAGTAAACGTCCATGAGCTGCAGTATCATTTACCATCAGGTGTGCTGTTTGCTCGTTTGCTAACAACAGCAATAAAAAAAGTAATAAAATTCTCGGCATAAGAAATGAGTATAATTTACTAGGTGCAGTTTTAATATTATTTATCACAAAGAAATGATACTATATTTATAATAAGCTTTGCCAAAATAATTGGATTTTACACAGCTTTTTTTAATTTTTAGTAATTTTGTGAACCAAACATTTCGTTTTTAACGTCGAACTTGTGTACTCTGACGTCACAGAATAGGCGCGCCAAAATAGCCGCATTTAAATCATCTAAAATTATAGTGATTTTAATATTTTTTTGTTAGCTTAATGGTTTATATTTTGGATGTGTTACGTTTATTTTCAGTAATGTAATTACTAGTAGAAATGTTTAAGAAAATAAAAGAATTACATTCATATTCCCTATTGAACATAGAATCTAACACAATAAAGTCCACGCTTTATTGTGTTGGATTACAAACTGGGATGAAAAACAAGTTATTAGAATTCTAGGAAATTCTCAACAGCCTGCATGTATAATACTGTGTCCAGTAAATAATTATTACTAACTTAAATGATCGACCACGAATGAAACAATTGCTACGTCTAAAATATTATCAATCAAAACTATATCGATAACATTTTAAACAGTCGAAATAATAATCGAACATAAATTAAATAAAAATTCAGTGGACTTGCGCCTAAAAGGAAAAAGGACCGGATATCATTCTCGTACACCGCAGTATAAACGATGAAAAAAAATTTTAGCCCAGTGACAATAAATATTGAGGAAATGAGGTGTTTCCAACTATTGACACCTCTATTGAATTCTTATAGTGTTACCCTTAATACATTTTTAATATTGCTTTATTCAAGATACAAAATATACAGCAGCTTTTCTCGTTTCAGACTTTATAAATAACTTTTTATTTTGAAGAGACAACAGTATGTAATAAACCATTATTATAATATATTCTCATTCCATATATATTCCACTGTTAGGCTTGAGCCTTCAGCACATTTAGACCTACCGTTAGGACTTACTGTGCCATACTACTAGATTGATCGGGTTTCATGTCGAGTTTTCTTCCTCTTACATAGATGATATTTGCATATCCCTTAGCCGTTAACGACAGCCAAGAGAAAGAATGAGGGTTGATAATTGTATTCTTACTTCGTCATATAATATGCATATAAAATATTTAATAAAATAAATTTAAAGAAATTAGCCTTTATTTTCACCATAATGTTTAAACACAAACTGACATACACATATATAATTTTAATTATTATAATTATCTGTAGCGCACGCCTCTACGGCGTAGGCCTCCCCTAAATTCCTCCACTCATCTCTCTGTTGTGCTCTTCTCATCCAGCATGGTCCACACACATCCCTAAATATATCCCGCCATCTTCTCTTTGACTTTCCTCGGTTTATTTTGCCTTCCCTTGGTATCACTTTCATTACCTTTTTGTCTGGTTATAGTAATCTACATATTATTATGTGTCTAGCTTATTTAAGAAACATAAATATATCATTCTTCGTAAAAGATATTTGTGTAGAACTTACTTTTTTTTGCAATGATTTAGATATACCTCAATCAATCTATGCTATGTGGGTGGACCATCGATAACAAGTACTTGTCTTCTGTGATCCATCCAGGGGGCCACCTTTTCGAGTAACGTCATAAGACGTTCGATGCCTGGCAATATTGTTTGCTGTCATGGCGTCGCCTAGGGCAGTCTGCGTTTTTACGGGCAAAGAATTAATCACCGCTTCGATCACCTGCTACTTTGGAGTGTAAAATTATCTAAAAAGACTTTCATCTATGACGCAGGAAACGTTTTAGATTAACCAATGGGTAACATATATATATGTACATACTATATTTTTGTCTGGGGCAACGGAAACGATTCCGATACATAAGATCTTGCAACGTTGTAATTTAAGCCGCGTTTAGTAACGAGAAGTACCTATTACATACCAAGCCATATTTCTCATCATCTTTTTATCTTACCTAACACATCATCACATAATTCAGCCACTCATTGCACCCCATGGTGTGATAATAAATAATCCAAAACTAAAGTGCTTCGTGTTCCCAAAAACTTGCGATAAGTGCTCCCAAAGTTGATGGTGCCAACTTTTATGCGCAGTTTATATTGGATATAAAATTTAATACAAACTTTTTGACATTATAAGCTTATCAGATCATTATTTTCATGATAGAAACGTATTACTTTCGTAATAAGTACTTTGATAATATTGAGAAACAGTTTTTGGAATTTGTGGCTGTATTATATTAATTTCTGTAATGAGATGGCAGGATTCAAATTAATTCTGCTTTTCCATCTGGCATAGAGAACTTTGAATGAAGCAATCTATAGATTCAGAGGTTAGTAGCAAAATTAGCAATTTAATTTCGATTCAAAGTTTTCTTGGTGTTCGAAAGCGGACAAGTAATTTGCAACTGAGAAGAAACAAAAGGGGCACGTTATTACTGAAAACTTTTGTCAGTAGAAGATTGACAAAGTTTAGTCGCTTTAGTCTCGGATTGCTACTTAATTATTTGTAGGTTCGATGACAACCAGGATATACTTATTACAATAACAGTTATTACAAGAATACATGGAAATTATTTCTAGTAGATATAGTTTTAAAATAGAAAGAAACGAAGTTTGTTTTTTAATAGCAATGTGACAAAGGTAATAAATGAAACGTTATGGTCTTCAACTGTGCGTTTGCAGCGATGATTTCTTCCATGTACGTGCAGGCTCTGGAATGAATTGAAATGAATTACCTGCTGCTGTGTTTCCCGAGCGCTATGACATGTCCTTCTTTAAACGAGGTTTAAGAAGATCATTTTCTTTACGGTAGGCTGCCTGGCTGTGACCCTGATATTGAAAATGTCCATGTGCGTCAGCATCACTTACCATCAGGTGTACTGTTTGCTCGTTTGTCATCATCGGCAATAAAAAAAAGTGACAAATGTAATAAACAGAGTAGAGGAATCTTAAAACTGCGATAACCTCGAAATCTAAATATATCAATAATATATGTAGCGAATTAATGAAACTAAATTTTAATTATTATCAATTTTAATTATTTTCAAGCATATAATTGGTATATAGCATTAAAAAGAAAGATTATTTTTTGCGGACTGCTTTCATTTTTAAACGGTTTTATTTAGCTTACCTCGTTTGTTTGTTTATTTTTTTCTTTGTTGGGTCAAATTTAGTAATTGAAATTTCACCCTCTTCCTGTCAACCGATTGATTTGAAATTTGGTATACGTCTTTGGTTTTGGTGACAATACAATTATGTATAGTCAATATTTATTTCATTCAAGATGGCCGCCGTTACAAAATGGCGGATAACCTATTTTTTTTTAAATCCCATCAATATGGGTATCAAATGAAAGGGCTTGACAAGTAGAATACAGTGCTCTATAAAAATCTATTTAAAAACTGAAAACTAGAAAATAAAAAAGAAAAATAATTTTTAAATTAAACGGTTTTATTGTATAGAAACAGTAAAAATAAAATCGTGGGACATGTCAAATATCTACAATCGTCGATTAAAATGTTTGTTTTGTAGTGTCCCACGATTTTATTTTTACTGTTTCTTTATAATAAAACTGTTTAATTTAAAAATTATTTTTTTCCTTATTTTATTCGCTAAAATAGTTGAGCTTGGAACCATAGTCATTTGCTTCAATGTTGATTTAGGTCCTATAAATGTTTTCTAATACGTAGGAGTAAGAACTTGTATGTATTAGTAAAACTGCCGAATCCTTTTTACTACCGCACAAAATTAAAGTAAAATTATATATGCCACTTTTATTTTTAAAGAATTATATAGTATAAACTTTCAACCGTTCTAACAAGTTATTGAATGAATTTCAAATATTCCCAAGTGCTCAACTACACTGCAAAACAAATTCGCATGCAAATTTTAGTGGTCCTAGTCACTATAACTACCAACCTAGTACTTTGGGCGCTGTATTGATTTTTGCCGTTGGTGGCAAATGGGCAATGAGCAATAACTGACGCTCATGAACAATAAATATACATTAATAATTTGCAATATCAGAGTTACAGCCAAGTTATTGGCTACCGTAGGTGCAGGGGAATGGGATAACGATGGGAAGGGTGGGGGAGACGTTTTAGGTTACCGACTGGTACTCCCTGGACGCGAAGCGTGGTAAGTTGAAGTTACTATTTAAGTAGCGAATGGCTACTATTTAGACATCAACTTAAGGGAGAAAACATGAGAGCGCTGACTACTATTGAGTGGATCAATCCGTTTATGGCATCGTGCTCTATCATTATTTTTTTTATTGCAAACCGTGGCAAACGTATACCTGATGGTAAGTGTTGCTGCCGCTCATGGACCTTTGCAATATCGCTGCCTACTACGAATAAAGTGAAGGGAGTGTGAATGCGTGCAATGAGGTTCGATGATACTAAAATCCACTACAAACAAACACCCTCAGAAAGTTGTGCTCCAGTAAATCTGTTACATTCATGTGTATAGTTAGTGGCGGCCTTAGGGGGTGGCGAACAGGGCAATCGCCCGGGGCCTCGCGCTTACAGGGGCCTCGCGCTTATAGCGGCCTCACGCAACAACCCTGCTTGGGTTGTTGCGTGAGGCAATTTAAAAAAATATAGATTTTAAATTACATTTTTACTTATTAATTATATTTTTCACTTCGTTTTCAATATTATAAAACTTAAATTTTATTTATTTGTACAACTTTAGTATTTTTCATCAAACATGACAAATCCCTAAACCAAACAACCAGACCTACTTTCGTATCTCATACTTTTCACGAAGGACAAAGGGCCTCGCAAAGACCTGCCGCCCGGGGCCTCGCAAAGACCTGCCGCCCGGAGCCTCGCAATGGGTAAGGCCGCCGCTGTGTACAGTAATAGTAATTCTGATATACTACGCATAGCATTCTATAATATCGCGGTTTCCTATTCAATACTATTTCGGCACAATAAAAATATTATATCCGTTACAAAAGCACTCTGGGGATATTTATATACCTGTGCTTAACTTAATATTACAATATTTTTTAACAATATTATAAACATATAACAACAATTGTGATGGTTTATGAATGACTAGCAACTCACCCTCGCTTCGCTTCGGTTTCAGTCGCCTTACCCGCGTTGTTCCTGTTCCCGTGAGAATACCGATAAAATATAGCCTATGTTACTCTCTGATATTATAGCTTACCATTGGTAAAAGAATTTTTGAAATCGGTCTAGTAGTTTCGGAGCCTACATACAACATACATACAAACCTTTCCTCTTTATAATATTATTAGTATATTAGTATAGAATTGTAAAATTTATAAAATGTAAAATGAGCACTAATTACAAGCCGCCAGACGGTTGTCGTTTTTTATAACTAACGTAATCCAAAGCAGGCAAGCTCATTTATAATAACAGTCTAACACTGTTATTACCTAACA
Organism: Lymantria dispar; assembly: GCA_032191425.1. Lineage (NCBI taxonomy): Eukaryota > Metazoa > Arthropoda > Insecta > Lepidoptera > Erebidae > Lymantria > Lymantria dispar. The sequence goes on from CM063451.1 coordinate 15,451,283, forward strand.
AAATGAACTGGAAGCCAGAGAATATTAGACGGTTATAATCTGAAACTTCAGCTAGTTACTAATCTGAAATTAAGTTACGTACAGAGACAAGAGTATCTTGATATTGAGCGCAATGAATGAAATGCGATTAAGAGGACTTAAATTGACATTGAACTCAAGGAATCATTTTCGTTAGCCCATTGGGCAGAGAAGGGACATACGGCACCTTTCATAAGCTTAAACAGATAGACCCATGTCTATCCGTCACCTATCTATCGCTATGGACGGCTGCAACTAAACCATAGATAATAATAATAACCTAATCTAATCTGACATAATGAATTGTAAGTCAGTAAATATTCATCATCATCACAGCTCATAAACGTCCAACTGCTAGGCTCGATCCTCCTCCGCAATAGGAGGGCAATTGACTTACTATAACCACGCTGATCAGACGTGTTGATATAGGGTTTTATTTTGAGTTTTCCTTCTCCTGCATAGATATTATAAGCATATTTAATGCCCTAATCATCTTTTACGACATCCACCAGTAAGATGGTGTTGAGAAGAGGGTGGTGTATTGTATTCTTACTCCGTCACCACATGGAAACAGTGAATATTAGACGGTTATAATCTGAAACTTTACCTAGTTAATAATCTCGGTTAAGTTACGTAGGTACATATAAGTTACGGAAGTTTTTTTAGATTTTGATACTTTAAAAATTTAAATTATCTGTTACAAACATAAATAATTAATACAAATTATAATCATATTTTGAAGCACCATGCGTGTTTTATCTAGAGATCGTTTTGAATAGGAGTTAAACACGTGATACTTGGCAGGGAAGGTCGCCGCTAACTTACGCATTAGCGACATTACTAAGTGAAATAATAATGGTGATTGCAGTTTGTGTATACGCAATTCCGGTTAAAAAGAATGATCTCTGAACATAGCAATTGTCCCATTCACTAATGCTATGTCAGCCGATTTTTTTGACCCCGTATCGAACAGTTTCCTAATCCATCACCGAATGGGAACAAAAGAGGGAAAATAATCGTGGAAGACAATTGACATTTGATAATTTAAGTAGAGAAGACTACGTTTTATATAATGATTTCTGATGTTTACGCGAGTATTATACATTGTGAATAAAACTACTTTATGGATTTTATCTTATTTATTTATTTATTTATTTATCTATTTCGTTTGCTAACAAATGTAACAGTAATACAACAACTAAAACTAGCACTTATATTTAAAGAAAACGTTACACTCCATTATAAGCAAACACCGCATGCACAGTATCTACCTATAACTAGTAATTTGAAGGAAAATTGAAGTATTATAAAACATAATAAATTAGTATGATAAATTACAAAAAGTTCCACGCTCGTATTATTTTGCGAAAGCAACCTAGAGAATCCGAATATATATCTACAGAATTACTACATTCGTTTAACAGCTTGCTCATACGAGGAATGGGAGAACTGGAGCCCAAAACAGTTTTTCTTAATGGTGGATATAGAGGTGTGATGCATACTCGAGGGAGCCTGTATGGCACTCTAAAATTAAGCCTTGCCAGCAATTGTGGACATGATATTCTATTACGAACCAGCTTGTATAGAAACATTAGATCTAAATATTTTCTTCTATTTTCTAGTGTATCCATTTTAAAATATATGAGTTTATCTTTGTATGACATTTTTTTTATGACTGTTGATGCCTGCCTGACTGTCTTTCAATTCTTAAAATATGAGTAGCATAATGCGGACGCCACACAATACTGCAATATTCTAATACGCTTCTTACAATGCTATTATATAGGTTTACTTTAGTACGTATATGGCGAAAAACCTTTCCAGTTCGCATAACGAATCCTAGCGTTCTTGATGCTTTTTTAATAATCATTTCCAAATGAGCAGTAAATGTAATTTTTTTATCCAGTAAGACGCCCAAATCCAGGACACAATCGGCTTCCTTTAACTTTATATCACTTATCTTGTACTCAGATTTAATTTCATGTATTTTGCGTGTAAATCTAATATATTGACATTTATTTGCATTTAGTAACATACCATTATCATGACACCACTTGGAGAGAAAGTTCAAATCTTTTTGCAGTAAACTGACATCACTATGTGTTTCTATAGTTTTAAAGATTTTTAAGTCATCTGCGAACATAAGTGGTGTAGCATGAAGAAAGCAACTTGGAAGGTCATTAATAAATATATTAAATAACAATGGGCCCAAATGTGAACCTTGTGTAGAATAATTATCTGTGTAGAATATAAAGTAATATAATACACATTAACTAAAATTTACACACGTAACTAATCTAGTTTTCCGTTGTTCTATATAGTCAGCATGACAAATAAGTTTAATTTTATCTAATAAAGAACTAGTTCAATTGTGCGAATATTATTCACACACGTAATTAAATTAGTTCTTTATTGGATGAAATGAAACTTCATAACGTTATTATCCATACTAATATTATAAATGCGAAAGTAAGGATGTTTGTTTGTAACGCTTTCACGCTTAAACCACGGAACCGATTTCAAAAATTCTTTCACCAATGGAAAGCTATAATATCAGGGAGTAACATAGGCTATATTTTATCCCGGTATTCCCACAGGAACGGGAACTACGCGGGTTTAAGCGACTGAAACTGAAGCGAAGCGAGGGCGGGTTGCTAATACTTAAATAAAAGGTTAACTAGGTTTTTTATTATTTAAATGTGTCTACTTAAAACTATATTTGAATTGCCAATTAATACGGGTGAAATATGATGATGATACGACATAAAAAATGAGGTTCCGTGATTATCTATTTTATATATATAAAAGAAAGTCGTGTTAGTTACACTATTTATAACTCAAGAACAACTGCACCGACTTGGCTGAAAAGTGGTGGGGACGTAGCTTAGAACCAGGAGAGGGATATAGAATACTTTTAATCCCGTTCGATCGCGTTCCCGTGGGACGTGACATAAAACGTCAATGAGAATACAAGTCAGTATGAAACGTTTTATAACAAAAACGCATTTTATATGTAATAACATAACACAAATGACAGCTAAACATAATTTTGTCTATGATTAAGTATGGTTGAAAATTTGATAATTATAATTTTGTCAGAAATCAATAATCTGTAATTTGTGTTCTCTTTAAATCATTATTAACAATGCTGCGACCAAGACGATTGAACCTTTCCCGACAAAGCCGTAATGGTTCTTCTATTAGACACTATATTTTCGGAAATTGAGAAAATATATTTATGAAAAATATTATGGCGATATGAAGTTCGCCGGGTCAGCTAGTATATATAAAAATGAAACCCCGTTTTCCTTGGTCACGCCATCACGCGTGAACGGCTGGACCAATTTCAGTAATTCTTTTTTTGTTGCGTTTGTCAGGGGAAGGTTCTTATGAAAGAAAAAAAAATAAGAAAATTGCCTGGAAAATTAGAAAATTTAAGAATAATTAACCACCATATAAAATTATTTCTAATCTAAGCTCCAATCGCTTTGGATAATATAAACTTTTTTAATGTAACCTTATGACGTTTAACATAGAATTGACAGAACGCGTGCTGCAAATAACGTCAAAGAGGATGTAAAAAAACTGAATATTGTTTAAAACAGATGCTGCGGTTGGAGTTATTTTATTAATAAAATACATGTAAAATAATTAATTTATTATATCTTACAGAAATGATGTAAGAAAACTGAATTTCTTAGTGCGCATTAGGATAAGTTCAGAACCATCACACCTAATATAAAAGTCAATTTAATATGGAGTTTTGGTAAGTTTGGATAGATTAAGATACACGTTACTCGATACACTAATATAACAAGTGATATACTTAGTTATTAAGAAGAATACAATAGTTTTATTTAATTTACAGTTGAATTTTCATTTTGAAAATGCCAGCAATTAGACATACAAACTTAAGTTGTAAGTATTGGCTCAATGAACGTTGTATGCCAATATTGTAAGGCATTTAAGTTTAAAAATGAAGATCCTGGATTGTGTTGCGCGAGCGGTCGAGTCAAATTGACGCCATTGGTACCGCCGCCCGTTGAACCCATTATATTCATTGGTTTCATACGCATAAGTAAAAAAAAATAAGGATGTTGTATATAGACATTAGAATAATTAAAATTTTTTGTAATTCAATTCGAATTCAATATTCATAGTTAAGACATGATAACGTCTGTCGAGTCAGCTAGTCGAAAATAGAATTTGACTACAGTTACTTTATTTAAAACGAACCATATAAGTATACTTCTAGTACTATTTATAATACTGTCAGAATTTCATTATACAACTATCTTGGTATGATATTTTTGGTATAACTGATCTTTAAAACCATTTGCTTTTCAAAAAACGGGCCCTTTTACCAATGACATCTAGATATTAGATAATAACCTAAGATAATCTATATGATACATAACAACAATGATTTATTTACGTTATGTGTCATGTAACATTGATATTAAAAATATGTATCTATTACGTAAAATTTATATACGGTTTTCGGTCCAATAATAGAATAGCCTAGTGGCAACACTGGGTGACATAGAGTACGATTCCCAGTCTGAGATCTAAATTTAAAGCTAGCTACTTTTTGAAAGAATATGTAAATTATCAATAATTTTTCGTACTACGGGAAGCTCATAAAGCAGTTATTGTTTCGTCGGATTACGTTAGTGAGAGAAAAGGGAATAGGGAAAACGGAATCGACGATTGCGTACGCACTTACACACTATATACCTATAAATGGAGTTAATGCGTCAGACACAGTAGCTGGTGCCTATTGCCACAAATTGCAGAGACTGGAGTATCTTGATATTACACGCTTTTAATAAAATGCGATTAGGAGGACATAAATCGACACTGAATTTAAGGACACTTTTTTGTTGGTGTACTCAATGGGCAAAGAAGGGAAATACGTAAGCTTATGGGTCCATCTGCCGTCTATCTGTTGCTATGGACGGTTGTAACTAAACCATGGATGACGAAAAATGAAGAATATAAATTGCGTAGCAGATTTAATAATATGGCGTTTTAATTGATATTTATACCTATAGTCTAAGGGTACCCGAAACTTTAGAAGCGGTCACAGAAGTATTTAGAGGCATTACACGTTGTACGTACATACGTGTTAAGTAATATGAGTTTAGAAGTTGCTCCAACCGAGTTCGACAACAACGACTGCTTTGTTCGACACGTGTTCTCTTGTCATCAAACATTGTGGAACTGTACTCTCGCTCCATTATTGAGAATATTGTGTAACTATATCTAAGCACTTAGCAAATACTAGGAGGAACTATTGCGGACAGAATTTATTAAGATTTTTTTGACTTAAATTAAGTTGCTAAGAATGGTTCTATGTTTTTATAATAAAACATTTATTCTTCTTCTCTGCAGCTTATATATGATTCTCTGTTGGACATGGGCTTTCTTTAAATCAGGCAAATAGCCTACCCTACGACGCTAGTCAATTGGATTGACAAAGGTTTTTTTTTTAATTTTTCTACTCTTGGCGTGATGTTAGATCTACGTAGATCCCTTAATAGATACTTACGACATCAACGCCGAAGCGCCTCCTTCGATGGTGGCGTTATTCACGTCAATTTGTCACTACATAGGTGAAATAATTACTTGTAGTAAATGTTTTAACTTATAAAGCAATAACAAAAATTTAACAACGTTTATTTACTTATTGTTGGTGGTAGCTCATTTTACTGCTGATATTTGTTTTATTTTTTATTTTTAATATACTATAGGTAATTATCCTTATTGTATTAGCTTAATATACGTCCCACTACTGGGCTTGAGCCTTCCCCACAATAAGAGGGTAATCGACTTACTACATCAAGCTGACCAGAGGTGTTAGTATATGGTTTTAAGTTTTCTTTTTCTGTCATAGATATATGTATATTATATCTCTTATATAAATTACTAGCTGTCCCGGCGAACTTCGTACCGCCATATTTTAAATATATTTTCTAAATATCCGAAAATATAGTCTCTAATAGAAGAACCATTACAGCTTTGTCGGGAAATATTCAATCGTTTTGGTCGCGACATTGTTAATGATGATTCGAAGAGAATACAAATTACCTATTATTGATTTCTGACAAAATTATAATTATCAAAATTTTCAACCATACTTAACTATAGACAAAAGTACGTTTAGCTGTCATTTGCGTGTTCTTCTTATTTAATGGCAATGAGCTACAATAAAATAGGAGCTATTGGTGCCAGGGTCGAGTATTATATTAGTTATTCACGTCTTTAAGTCTTCGTCTTTCAGTCAGTCGATAGCATGATTTGGTACTGATATCCAAGTCATGCCTTCTCTGGGAATTTTGGCAGAATGTCAAAATGCACGCAATTCACTATTATATCATATTCACTATATTTCAGAATTTTATACGCATTATATTACATACAATATCAGCAAAATTATTCAATATAATACTGTAAAACACTAAAATAATGAAAAAAATATAAAAACGCTACATGACCATTTGTGTGTTGTTATTACATATCAAATGCGTTTTTCTTTATATTACGTTTCATAGTGACTTGTATTCTCTTTGACATTTTATGTCACGTCACACGGGAACGCGATCGAACAGGATAAAAGAGTTATTGGCGAAATCTTGTAAACATCATTAAAAAAAAGACGGGATTTTTATCCCGTCTTTTTTTATCGTATCCTATATCCGTCTCCTGGTTCTAAGCTACTTCTCCACCAATTTTCAGCCAAATCGGTACCGCCATTCTTGAGTTATAAATAGTGTAACTAACACGATTATGATGAATTCCTTCTTCAGGAAGCAGCCACAAAGGAAATGGACCTGGATTAGCCCCGATGGTTCAACGAAAAATGAGATAGACTTCATCTTGTCAGACAAACGACAGATATTCAATGATGTCTCAGTGATCAGCAGAATCAAAACTGGGAGCGATCACCGGATGGTACGAGGCACATTGAATATCCATACAAAAGTCGAGCGGTCACGCTTGATGAAGTCTACACTCCGACCTACATCTGTCCAATACCAGAACCTCGAAAACTTTCAACTCGAACTACATAATCGCTTTCAATGTCTGGACGAGTGCGAATCTCCGAACGATATGAACAACAGGTTCGTGGAAACTGTCCACGCGGTTGGGTCGAAATTTCTCAAGGCTCACCGCGTTAATAGACCTAAAAAACTTTCTGACCAGACTCTCGAGCTCATGGAGCGGAGAAAAGAGATGACGGTGCAGTCTGCAGCTGATTGGTCCAAACATAGGCAGCTAAATAGACAGATCTCCAGGTCTGTGCGTCGCGATATTCGCCGATTTAATACGTTCCGTATTAAAGAAGCGATAGAGCGGAATCGTGGCTCGAAAGTGTTCGCACAAGATCTGTCTATTGGGAAAAGCCAAATGACTAAGCTGAAGACCGATGACGGCACTGTCATTTCATCCCAAAGTGAGATCACGGGAGAGGTCGAAAGGTTCTATGGACAGTTATACAAATCATCCCGAAATCCTGTTGTCGGCTTGGTCCAAGATCCCAGATCCAAGCTAACTCGGCACTATACCGAAGAAATCCCGGACATCAGCTTGTACGAGATCAGAATGGCTCTCAAACAACTACGTAACGGTAAGGCACCGGGAGATGACGGAATTACGGCAGAGCTTTTGAAGGCGGGCGGCAAGCCGGTATTAATAGCCCTTCAGAAGCTATTTAATTCCGTTATCCTCGGGGGCGACGTTCCAGAGTCGTGGACCAGGAGTGTGGTGGTGCTGTTCTTCAAGAAGGGTGACAAAGCTCTTTTAAAGAACTACAGACCCATCTCACTCCTGAGCCATGTTTATAAGTTGTTTTCGAGGGTCATTACCAATCGACTCACGCGCAAGCTCGATGACTTCCAGCCGCCCGAACAAGCCGGCTTCCGAAAAGGCTATAGCACCATAGACCATATCCTCACGCTTCGGCAGATTATACAAAAGACCGAGGAGTATAATCAGCCCCTGTGCTTAGCGTTTGTGGACTATGAGAAAGCCTTTGATTCAGTCGAAACTTGGGCGGTGCTGCAGTCCCTTCAGCGGTGCCAAATCGACCATCGCTATATCGAAGTGCTGAAGTGTTTGTATAGGAACGCCACAATGTCAGTCCGTATCCGGGATAAGAGTACGAAACCGATCCAGTTGCAGAAAGGCGTGAGACAGGGAGATGTCATCTCTCCGAAACTGTTCACCACTGCACTGGAAGATGTCTTCAAGCTCTTAGACTGGACTGGACTCGGCATCAACATTAACGGCGAATACATCACTCACCTTCGATTCGCAGACGATATCGTCGTTATGGCAGAATCCATGGAGGACCTTGGCACTATGCTCAATGATCTCAGCAGGGTATCCCAACTAGTGGGTCTACGAATGAACATGGACAAGACGAATGTCATGTCAAATACCCATGTCATTCCTGTACCGGTCCTAGTTGGCAATGCGATTCTCGAAGTTGTCAATCACTATGTTTACCTAGGACAAACAGTCCAGTTAGGTAGATCCAATTTCGAGAAAGAGATCAGCCGACGAATCCAACTCGGTTGGGCAGCGTTCGGGAAACTTAAAAGGATCTTCTCGTCCAACATACCTCAGTGTCTGAAAACACAGGTCTACGACCAGTGTGTGTTACCAGTGATGACTTACGGCACGGAAACGTGGTCCCTAAATGTAGGCCTCATATCAAGGCTCAAAGTCGCTCAGCGTGCTATGGAATGGGCTATGCTCGGGATTTCTCTGCGAGATAGAATCCGGAATACAGAAATCCGCAGAAGAACGGGTGTAACCGACATAGCACGAAGAATTAGCACGCTGAAGTGGCAATGGGCAGGCCACATCGCTCGACGAACCGACAACCGCTGGGGAAGAAAGGTTCTCGAGTGGCGACCACGCATCGGACGACGCAGTGTAGGACGCCCCCCCACTAGGTGGACCGACGACCTAGTGAAAGTTGCTGGGCGTCGTTGGATGCAGGCGGCACAGGACCGCACATTGTGGCGCAATATGAGGGAGGCCTACGTCCAGCAGTGGACGGCAATAGGCTGAAATGATGATGATGATGATGAACTAACACGACTTTATTTTATATATATATAGATATAGATGACATATTACGCCGCCCAGGGGTCAGGAGACTACCCCCCCCCCCCCCCCTCTGTGTATTTTTACTTCGGCACCACACGAAATACTATAAGTATTATAGTACAAATATTACAGTAGCTAGTAGTTATTCACCGTTATTCTACACTATAATACTTTGTCACTACACTTTTTCTATGTTACTAACGTATTTTATAGTTGCATAACGCTATAGCTTCAACTTACTGTGAGAAAGTAGGAGATATGTCGTCTCGAGGGTGATATAAAATAGGATACGGGGTTCGTGACTTGTGTATTGGGGGTACAACAGATTAGAAATCATTACGAAACTATTATTTTGTAGTTTTATTAGCTTTTGGTCTTAAATTGTGACATTGAAGTGAATTTATAAAAAAAGTGTGCATGTATGCCTGTAAGAAATTATACTTCGTTGGCGTAATAGGATAAAAAATTTCTAAAAATTTTATCCTTTGCCTTACTACTACGTCGGTAGAAAAAACGACGCTAATATTATCAAAAAAGGTATTTAATACATTGAAAGTTTTATTATAACGCATCATCTAGTTGACATTAGTCATGGTGTGCACGCGGGTTCTTAAAAAATGTTGACTAGCTAAGTTATGAATGTCGGATTTTCGTGACGGTTTGCCCGCGCATAGTTAAAATTGACTCTCAAAATTTTATCCTAAGGTATCAAGAGAAGTATAAATTCAATAAATAATAATCATTGTAAATTTGTATAGAAACTATTTAAATTTATACTTTTTTACCGATTTAAATAAGTTCACAGAAATAATAAGAAACTTTTCGTTTCGTTTATTTTTCACGCAGTTACAAAAGCTGTATAGAAAAAATAAATGCAGTGACTGGGTTTAAGCGGAATAAGTTTAACTCGATTCCGGGAACAATTTGTATCGTAAAAGTTTTACTGCAAATGTTAATATTTCGCCATCCCAGTTCAGTAAATAACTTCAAATTACATCTTTAAAACATAAAAACACAATTTGTCTTCAAAATAGACTTTACGTTTAAAATGAACATATTCGTATAAAATTTCAACAGAGATCGTTAAAATTTTGTCTATGTTTTTAGTGGTGGACAAAAAAGTTACTAATAACATTGATAATAATAATAAATGAAAATAAATACTAATAAATGTTTCAATGACAATCATTTATTAATAGTATTAAATCATCTTGAGCATTTGGTAGTGGTAACAATCAATCCCAACACTATTTGCGGTTGTCGTAAATGCCGACCGAAAACTTTGTACCAAGCTGAGCCAATCCTAGTTAATGCCGACTACTTAATAGTGATTACCTACATTCTAGAGAATGATTATATCAGTACATGAGAATGATGATTATTATTATTATCGTAGTACCTTTGAAGAAATTTTAATTTAATTGTCCACACGGAAAAATTGCGATTGTTATATGACATATTCTTTATTTATTTATTTACTAGCTATGATACCCGGCTTCGCTCGGGAGTTGATATGAGATTACGTTGTAGTTGAAATAAAAAAATAAACTATGACGTAAAAAGTAAAGAAATTATTGAAAACATTTTCTCATTATTTACACTACTTGTTTATAAACAACATTTTTCATTTTATTGTCCGGGGTATATACAGGATGTATCAGGTTATGGGACAACTGTTCGAGTATGTTGTAGTTTAACGGTTATAGATCGTAATTATATCTGTGATCGTATTATATATGTAGGACCAGCAGTCCGCAGCGTAGGTCAGCGTGGCGATGTAGGTGCCCTTGTAAATGGTTTTTAGGGCGTGGTATCGCAAGCCCCACGACGTCACAGATACCCTACTGACCTTCCCACCTACTGTATAGCTTCGACAGTATAATTTCATTCATCAATACCTAGAATTGCGCAAACGCTTCAATGAGCGTAGGTAACAACGGCGAGCCGTCAACGGTCATCGGCCGTTCAGCTGTTTTAAAGCGAAGTATGTCTTGCTTATGCGAACGTAATCATTGATTTATTCAATTTCTAATGAACCTTTAACAAAGTATGAATATGTTGCGTATTAAGTATCATTGACTTTATACATTTCAATCGGATTTACACGAAAAGCGATGACAAAATTGAAAACTTTACATGTCTCTAATTCCTTAACGAATCGATATTTTTCGCTCAAATTTTTTTCATGGCTTCCTACCACCATTGCCTAGCTCCATAGCAGTTGCCCCATAACCTGATACACCCTGTATATATAAATTTTTCGAATTGCCTACTCTTGAGCAAGTTACATATAGCTGACCGTGAGAGAAGCAGGATTCTTTGAGGTTGATGCCATAATATTTTAAAGTTTGCCCTTGCGCTTTGTTAATTGTAAAACTAAAGGCTAATTTAATTGGTAACTGCAATCTTTTAAATTGAAATGCCAATTCAGAAGAGATCAGTGGTATTCTAGGTATAAATACTGTGTGTCCTTTGTTCTTTCCAGAAATAAGTTCAACTTCAATGATATTATTCGATAGCTGTTTTACGATTATCGTTCCATTACATAGTTTTGGGGAGTTGAGATTTCTGAGTAGTATGATTGGAGATCCAATTTTCAGACGAAGGCAGTGTAATGGCATTCCTGGTACTTGTAAAGAGTTTAGAAATTCAGTAGGGAAGTTGACACTTTCTTCAATGGATACCATCGTGTCGATCGATTTATATATTTTCTCTTCACCAGGTATTTTCTTTACAATATTAAAATTGATATCGTCAACAATATTATTTTTCGTGGCCAAAATTGCTCTTTGAAATAACCACTCTCCGTTGGTATAGTTCTAAATAATATTTGGATAAATTTTGTCGATTAGATCGTTTTCAGTAGTGGTTATGTTACAGAAATCACTATTGAGTTCAAAGAGGCCGGTCGTTTGGTCAGTAGGATATGTACCTTCGCCTATTTGTAAAAGTATTTTAGCAAAATGTGCTGTTGTTTCATCTTTTGATAATTCAACTCTCATGCTTTTTGTCAATTGTAGTATTTGTACTTGTGGCCAGAGATATGACTCTTTTAAGCATGCATTGATCTCGTCTGCTGGTGTTGACTTGGGAATAACTGGAAGTGTTTGTCGAAATCTCCTGAGAGTATGAGTAGAGCTCCTGCCATTATTTCAGAGTTTTTTCGCAATTCTTGTAATGTTCTGTCCATGGCTTCTAGTGATTTTTTATGGGCCATGGTGCATTCATCCTAGAAGATAATTTTAGCTTGTTTTAGAAGTAGACCCCGTCTAGATTTTCCTGAGATTTTACATACCGGGAATTATTGTTCGGCTATATTCAACGGTAGTTGTAAAGCAGAATGGGCAGTTCGTCCTCCTTCCATAATACTCACATTTGATATTGCACAATAAAGGCTCACAGACAACTGTTTTCTTCTTCGCTTCAAAATCGAGAATTAATTAAACACACTATTAAAAATACTCACACGTGATACTTTAAAATAAAGGCTAACAGATAACTTCTTTTCTTTTCGTTTCGAAATAGCTTGTTTCGCTGTTCAAATCGAACTAACTCTGGCGGGTGACACCGGGCTCTTACTCGTATATATTCAGAGAGCTAGGCTCTAGGATATTCGAGAAAGTTTGAGAATATTTTCTTTCTCACACCTTCTAGAATGTTCTTGACATTATCGTCCGCCGTATTAAAGGTTCTGCAGCTGTAGCATACGTAGTAAAGGCGCGAAATTTAAAAACTGAAATTTTAAAATGTTTTCAGAACTAATTTGAATAACTAAAATTATGTCGCTTTAACTCCAAAATATAAGTTAGCTACTGCTGTATAAACACACAAAATTTAATAACTTTATTATAGCAACAAATGTAATTTAAGACTTTATTGAAATTTGAATTTTAAATTTCGCACCATTACTACACATGCTACAATTGCTCGCAGCGCCTGTCGAAATGCAACCCAAATAATCGTTGTTCTGAATGAAGTTCAAATACTCTCCAACAGATGGCGCCACTACACTTAATTTCTAAGTTGAAGGGTTGGAAAAGCCTTTATATCTTTAAAAATACGCCCTTTAGGTTAAAACCGGACATTTCTAGTTCGAGGGGGGATAAAGGGCTATCACACTATATAAGTCCCTTTATCGTGCCGGGACTCTTTTTTAAGTTTTATCGGCACGCATATTTTATCAACTTAGTTTTATTATATATAATGATAATGATTTATTCAGTCAACTGCTCACTACACTTACAGTTTTCCAAAACATGAGTAGTCTATTACAATTTTATAAGTAAAATTATAAGTTAAAAAATGTAATCACAATTTCAAGAATACAGTGAATTTGGTGAAGAATATATCAACTTGCGGATAGTGAGCAATCAGCGAGTAAAGCAGTGCAATAGTATATGTAAGCAGGCGTCGTGATCGAAACCGTGCATATTGGTTCGGTGCTGATAGCGAACGATTCTTACGGAGAACAAGTGCAGTAAATTTTAAGTATGTTGTTTATGTCGTTGTAGACTACTAAGGCATTAAATCTGCATATAACATCTATGCAAGAGAAGGAAAACTTGAAATAAAATCCTATGCCAACCAGAGTGATATAGTAGGTCAATTTCCTTCGAATTATGGAGGAGGCTCGAGCCCAACAGTGGGACGTACGTGAGCTGAAATGAATGAATTGATGTGTATATGGAAAATTCGAAATTGTTATGTAGGTATGGCATATTATATGGAGAATAAATGCGGTAAATTTAGTGTTTCGCACACGAAACGTTTATTATTATTATTGAAGACATATTTATAAGCAGAATAAGTGGAGTAAATTATAATTATGTAGCATACATGGAAGACTAGCTTTTACCCGCGACTTCGTTCGCGTAGAAAGTATTTGTGGCAGAGGCAATCGCAGAGCAGGGTGTTAAGTAAGTCCTACAGGCTCATCGTGTTGCTGGATAATGTGGACAAGCTACCGAAAAGAATCATGTCCTGGTTTCCCGTGTCCCCTAGCACTTTTGTCGGACGCTCCGTTCGGTTTTCCGAAAGGACACTTGAAGATTGAGTCTTTGCTGTGCCTAAAGTCCGTTGTAGTAGTAGATTGCCAATGCGTTTAAGAGCCTGCTATTCAGCTGCTATAGGGAGCCGTTCCGTTAACAAATCCGTATATCTGAGGTGGTGGTAGCAGTCTATATAGAGGGGTGCAGTATCCTCTATACGAACCTCCTTGGGGACGTTGTGTGAAGGCACATATCATGTGGTATCCTACAGGGCTCGCTTTTGGGACCATCTTCGCGGCACCAAGGAGGTCGTCGAATGGTCAAGGCGCTCCATATTAGAGTAGTGTATTAGGCCCTAAATAAAACGGAGAATATACTGTTTTACTCTTCACTCTTTTTCGAAGGCCATAAATAAAATATTTAAATAACTGCTCACTGCTGCTCACCGGTTTGTCGACATGATGTCTGCCTTATTCTGCCTCATGCTGAATGTGGATGGACCCAGTTTTGCATGTTGATAGCTGTACGTAGGGAATGTCCTATATACAGGTGCGCCACCTGTGTGAGCGAGATCCTTGACTTAGAGTTTTCCTGAGGCGACCACGGAGAGCCATTGAGCGCGAGCTTTAACTCACCTACTGGATTTGAAGAAGGAGCTTCGTACTATATCTGCAGCGACCGAAGTGTGTCACCCAGAAAGTTGATCACTTAAACAGAGAAACAACTCTGTCCTACCTTTCTTACAGTTGCAGCGATGCAGCATAGGTCAGAGCTCATGAGAGTTAGGGCAGAGCTCAGGTCTCATAGAGTACTGTGAATCGTCAACCATTGGTGCCGACCATTAAGTTATCTATACCAATAAATAAAATTGGAGTGTCTGTTTGTAATGTCAAAATAATAGGCTTTTTTCATGCTCACACGGTTATTTGCACGACACCTATGCCTAAAATACAAAAAAAAAAAAATTTGTCTGTCTGTCTGTCTGTTTGTTCTAGGTAATCTTCAAAACGGCCGGATCGATTTTAAAAATTCTTTCACCAATGGAAAGCTATAATATCAGGGCGTAAATTAGGCTATATTTTATCCCGGTATTCCCACGGGAACGGGAACTACGCGGGTAAAACGACTAAAACCGAAGCGAAGCGAGGGCGGGTTGCTAGTCTATACCAATAAAGAAAATTGGAGTGTCTGTTTTTAATGTCAAAATATTAGGCTTTTTTCATGCTCACAGGGTTATTTTCTCGTGAAAAGGCATAGGTGTCGTCCCCTATGCCTAAAATACAAATTAAAAATTTTTGTCTGTCTGTCTGTCTGTTTGTTCCAGGTAATCTTCAAAACGGCTGGACCGATTTCAAAAATTCTTTCACCAATGGAAAGCTATAATATCAGGGCGTAAACTAGGCTATATTTTATCCCGGTATTCCCACGGGAACAGGAACTACGCAGGGAAGACGACTGAAACCGAAGCGAAGCGAGGGCGGGTTGCTAGTTTAGAATAAAACTACAGAGACGGTAAACTCGAAATAAAATGCTATATCAACCCGTCTGACCAGCGAAACATAGTAGATCAATGTTCCTTCCATTTTGGAGGAGGCTCGAGCGCAGCAGTGGGACGTACATGACCTGAGATAACGAAGATGATGATGACAATTAAAAAATTATATATTTTTTCATAAATGATAAACTATAGCGAAGTATAGCATGTCAGATAATATGTTTAGATTCTCCAAGTCAGTAATTTAAGTCTCTTTAGTAAAGCGATTTCTTTCTATTTTGACAGTCGGTCTGATTATAACACATCTGCATGTCTGAGACAATGCAAAAGAGGGGATGCAGTTTTAAAACTTGGCGTGCTATTCTCTGCGCTCATAGGTTATTGAAATTTTTGTGTATTTGGCCTTGAAATACACACTTTTTTGCCAATAAATGTTCGCGTGGAATAATGCGCTAATTTGCCCGTCATTGTGGAAGAGACTTGACAAGATATACAAGTTGGAAAAAAAAGAATGTCATTCTAAAGCAATTATGGTTTTCATTTTAAATAATTAATTTTAAAATATAATTCTATTTGGGGTACCACTTAGTAGGGTTTCACAGAACAATAGGTGCTTTTAAAAAGATGTGCTGCGTAGTCATTTACATAATTTCAGGAGCCGATAGCGTTAATGGTAGCTTATTTAATTTGGAATCCACTGTAATTACATTCAGTGTAATTAATTTTTCAGACCATTATTTCGTTGATTGCAAAGGTAATAACATAATGTTAGATAAATAAATATTATAATATAGTACAAAATTATAATGTAAAAGTAATTACTGAGATACCAATAATAATATGATTGACAGAATACAATACGTGTTACTACTAACTAATAGAGCTATACATAATTTTAAAGTTGATTACGTTCCTAATTCGCAGGCGATTGTAGTTATTTTAAAAATTTTAAAACAAATTTACATTTGCCTATTTTCAGAGCATTCAATTTAAATTTGCAACACTAATCCTTCATCATGATTTTTTAATTTTAATTGTTGATAGCAAACGAGCAACCAGCACATCTGACGGTAAGTGAAAATGCTGCCCATCTTGAAGAAAGTGTTTTCTGAAATCTTGTGCTTTTTGTCTCGAGAGCCTGCCTCGATGTGAAACTGGCTTGGCTCTGGTCAGGTCGTCCAGCGCTGGCAAGCAGAAAACGTGCTAATTTGACCTTGTCCTCCAAATGACTTCTAAAGTGGATTTGCCACGGTATTTCTAGGCCAAGGATCTTAACAATCCTTGCAAAATTTTGAGAGTTATGCCTTGAAACTGAACCATGAAAAATTTATCATTCTTTGCAGTGAACTTGGGCAAATTTATGTTTTTGTTCAGTGGAACTAAACTAAGTTTAAGGTCCGCCTCAGAGAACGCTCGACTTTAGACACAAGTTGAACCCTGCTTTCCTGTAATATAGTCTGACAGATATTTTGATATCAGTATACCACTCATCAATTGTGCTGTCATTGTATAGCAAGGCATATTCTCTACGGAGAATAAATCGTAGATATGCAGGATAAACGATGGAGAGCACTGAGCCCTATGGTACACCAGCATTAATGGTCATGGTATCGGAACAAGAGCCATACACGATGACTTTATCTTTGACAAAAGTATTCTATGACAGATCGTATTGAATGCCTTTTGATATCTGGGCTGAAAGCTAACGCTTCCCCATTGACCTCCAAAGTTTCTGTTCAACGGTGTGTGACAAGGCGATCTCAACTTGCATATGTCCCACTGAGCTTGGGCCTCCTCCCAATAGAATGGAAATTGGCCTACTAGACCACGATGGTCAGACGGATTGTTATAGGGTTTGATTTGACCGGCCACCTACCGGACGTGAAGGGTTCACTTAGGAATATAATTATTGACCAGGCTTTATCAGCTGTAGGTGGCTCAGGTTGATGTAAAGGTTTTAGTCGTCTTTTATGCCACCCACCTGCAGTGTAAGTGTTAGTAGTATTCGTAGCCGCCACCATACAGCAACGCTATTCTTTTTACTACGTAAATTATATTTTTAATTTTTTTTTTGAGCAATATATTTATGTTCGATGTGCTAAACTTTCTGTAAATGTATTATATGGAACTAAAAACTTACCATATATGAGTTTGAAATATTTATCTATTTACCTATCAGACAACCATTTTTACTGATATAATTACAGTAGCATACATATTAGTAATGAATATCTATTTAATTTCCTCTTCTTCTTACCACATTCTAGCACTTTATCTACGGCCAATATTAGCACAATACTCCGGTTTGTAACATTACAATCATATTAATATTCTTTATGACTATATGAAGAGTATTGATCTAATATATACACATATTGCCTTCCTTGGAAAGCAATTCTCACATATTTGAATAGATCACGTATTTGAGCTTTTCTAGGATGAAATTTGATGTACGAAGGAGGGAGAACGTGAATGGAAGATGTCCCCTAATCTCTTATATAAACACTCTGATCTAATATTATAAATGCAAATGTGAATTTGTTTCTTATATTTGTATGTTGTTTTTTTTTGTTTATCCCTGTGGTGACGGAGTAAGACTAAGAATATAACTTATTTATAACAAAGAAAGATCTGTCCCACAAATAACATAAGAAGCCGTTCAAGGTCATCATCACTCTGTTCTGTTATATCTGGAGGCCTGAAAATAGAATTCTAGAAATTAGTTACTATATTTTGTACTAGCAACCCGCCCTTGTTTCACTTCGGTTATAGTCGTTTTACCCGCGTAGTTCCCGTGGGAATACCGGGATAAAATATAGCCTAGTTTACGCCCTGATATTATAGCTTTCCATTGGTGAAAGAATTTTTGAAATCGGTTCAGCCGTTTTGAAGATTACCCGGAACAAACAGACAGACAGACAGACAAAAATTTTTTAATCGCTATTTTAGGCACAGGTGTCGTGCAAATAACCGTGTGAGCATGAAAAAAGCCTATTATTTTGACATTACAAACAGACACCAATTTTATTTATTGGTATAGATATAGGTAGATTTGCTTATACAAAAATATCATCAAAGATTTATTCGATATTTGTTAATAATTCTTAAAGTAAAATTTCACCTTTCATAAATGCCCAGATTTCACAATTAATATTATTCATTCATTATGTAAATTAGAGGCTTAAAAAAGCAGTCATCAAAGGCCATGAAAACATAAAACTATGAAAACACCGTTGCATTTTTTGAACATTCAAATTAATTGTTTGATCTTAAATTAAAATGTATAAATTAAAGCTTTTTACATTTACCTATTTTTGATATCTATCGGTACAGGTATAGTGACATTGAAATAGCTACAGATAATATACTGTTAGCGGTAAAACTTCACAAGACCATGTCGATTACGACTTACATGAATACAAACATACAAACCTGACTATAGAATATATCACTTGAAAAAGTTACATTTAAAACTTATTATTATTTATTATTTTTATTTATTTTCACTATAATATAAAGTTCATTTTAAAACATAAAATTATATTTACTCTGTGAAACTACATAAAATTCTGAATATTCTAACCTAATACATGAAATAAGGGTTAAGATTCATACCATAATATTTATATAATATTATTATCTAGTGTTGGTCGGCCCTAAGCAAACTACTCTACTACTAAGCAAACTCTCTGTTTAATCCCCTTAACCATCACCTTTTCCCCTAAAGAAAACTTTGCAAACTATTATTACTTTTTTCGTGAAGTATTCGCTCGGCAAATGAAAATTGTTTATAGGTACTTCTTGTAAAAAAAGGAAAGTAAAGCAAAATAATAAAGTAAACCTATTACAACACGTGTAAAGATAAATGTGATTCTGTCCTTGTATGATTGCTCACTATATACATTTTTATAAAAACTCATCCAATTGTTATGAAACCATCTTTGCAAAACAAAACTCTTAAGGAAATTAAAAAAATGTAGTTCAACGAATTTCATCGCCCCTTTTTAGGGTTACGTATCCAAAAGGTAAAAACGGGACCCTGTTACTAAGACTTCGCTGTCTGTCCGTCCGTCTGTCTGTCACCAGGCTTTATCTCAAGAACCGCGATAGCTACACAGTTGAAATTTTTACAAATTATGTATTTCTGTTGTCGCTCTAATAACAAATACTAAAAATAAAATAAAATGAATATTTAAGAGGCCCATACAACAAACGCGATTTTATCGATAATGGTACGAAACCATTCGTGTGTGACTCCGACTTGCACTCCGACCGGTTTTTTGTATAAAATTGTCTGCATCTAACTTCGTTTTATATTATGACTATTACAATAAAAATATATCTATTTTTATATATAACTAGCAATCCGCCCTCGCTTCGCTTCGGTTATAGTCGTTTTACCCGCGTAGTTCCCGTTCCGTCCGTCCCGTAGGTCCCGTGGGAATACCGGGATAAAATATAGCCTAGTTTACGCCCTGATATTATAGCTTTCCATTGGTGAAAGAATTTTTGAAATCGGTCCAGCCGTTTTGAAGATTACCAAGGAAGAAACAGACAGACAGACAGACAGACAAAAATTTTTTATTTGCTATTTTAGGCATAGGTGTCGTGCAAATAACCGTGTGAGCATGAAAAAAGCCTATTGTTTTGACATTACAAACAGACACTCCAATTTTATTTATTGGTATAGATATAGTATTTTTTAGGGTATCGTACCCAAAGGATAAAAACGGGACTCTATTACTGAGATTTCGCTGTCCGTCCGTCCGTCCGTCCATCCGTCCGTCTGTCACCAGGCTATATCTCAAGAACGGTGATAGCTAGACAGTTGAAATTTTCATAGATGATGTATTTCTATTGCCGCTATAACAACAAATACTAAAAATAAAATAAAATAAATATTTAAGGAGGGCTCCTATACAACAAACTTGATTTTTTTACCGTTTCTTGATACCAATAACGGTGACTGGTAGACGCTTTAACTATTCACAGAATATTTAGTTTTATGTTCTCTTTAAATATAATTAATTAAAATAAAATAAAGTAAATAATTAAGGGGGCTCCTATACAATAAAACAGGTTTTCGCCGTTTATTTATAGATAGTGGTACGGAACACTTCGTGCGTGACTCCCATTCGCACTTAGCCAGTTTTTATATTAGAAATAGTTCAATAGTTTAGTTGGCTGTGTGATGGTATGGCGATTACGAATACTAACAATCCTTACATTGCTTGTGGGTGTTGTACAAGATGACTAAGAGCTTTATATCAACATAGGCTAACTCTGTCTGATGCCGTTGTCCATAATTACATCCCTATTTTTTGGGGGTGGGCTACGGTCAGCGCACCTGTCGCCCGGCTACGTCCTGGGCGACAGAGGGGCGGCGCGCACAGTCCCGTAACCCCGTCGTTGCGCCGACCACCGGTGCAAGGTGACTTGTCGTCAGTGGTCGGCCCGACGGAATACCCTTTGAGGAGTACCCTCTCCTCGACCGACGTCCCCTCCTCGGGGAGGACGTCGGTTTCGTCGCGCGGTCGGCCTCTCAGCGGGTGACAGACTAACTGCCCGGTGCAGCCACCCGCGGCCTCGGTTGGGGACAATTACATCCCTAAGGAGAGTTGTCTTTGAGCAGATGGCTGGTCGTAAAACAATTTGTTTTGAAAAATGTACAATAATTGAAGCGTACATATTGAGTCGAGGATTTGGCGTAAGAGTAGAATGATGGTGAGTATATAATTTACAGACCTTTTAAGAAATCAATGATTACTATTTATAGACATTTCTTATGACAATAGTCTTATAGAGAACTTCATGATTTACATACAGAGTCGGTAGAAGTTTTTTCACTGCTCTAAAGATTCTAGTAAATTTCTGTAATGTACCACGGAGTCAAATGTATTCTGTAGTGAAAATTATAACAATTATTGAATTGAGTTTTTATGAATCAGGTTTATACCTATAGAAATACAAAGACTACAGATTTATAGTAATTACATTGATTTACTTTACTAATTTGTTATTAGGTTAATTAGATTGTCATTGCGACCTTATTTTCAAAACAACAGTACCAGACTGCTAAATCACTTGAATGCCAAATTCTAAGCCTACTTGTTATTCGAAATTTTCTCCAAGATAATTGTATAATTAAGAGACAAAGGGTTACTTACGCCTACGAAATTCAAATTAAGATATCTTAACGTTATCGTATTACCAAACAATTAAAAACATTAGCAACAGATAATTTTTACCTGATATAATAAATGATGGAGATTATACATATTATTTTGGTCTCCCGTATTTAGTCTGGAAGAGTTTGATTGGGCGATGTAAAAGTTTAAGTCTTATGTAATAGGGAGTACCCGTAATGCTTTCTATTGAATATATGTAGTTCGTCGAGGTTGAGGTTCATCATCGCAGCCCACGTAAGTCCCCCTATTGGACTCGGGCTTCCTCCACAATGGCAGGGTATTTGATCTACTATACCATATTGGTCAGACATGTTGGTACAGTGTTTCATTTCCAGTCTTCCTTTTCTTGCACAGCTGTTATGTGCATATTATATCCCTTAGTCGTCTTTTACGACATCCATGGGTAAGATAGGGAGTGGTGAATTGTATTCTTACTCCATCACACACAGAAAGAGGTATTATCTATAGGTACTATCCCCAATAGTCGGGAGGAAAAAACACTCTAATATTTTTTTATTCACAAAAAACTGTTATCTATTATTGTGGTCCTCAAGAGATTTTTTTTCTGAGACGTTACTTTACACGAAGGAATAAATTCAAAAGGAATAGATAAAAAATATTTTAATAAATAAAATCATTTGTTTGTCGCCTAAGGACATGCCCAGAAATCTAACTCTACTTTCTGGCCATAATTGAACTTACGAGAGGTAACTACTTAAACCATTATACCATATACACAAACAAGTTAATTATGAATTATTATAGTCTGACACGAGCAATAATGAAGTCTATAAATTATTATTTAAAAACAATTTCCACACACAAAGTTCACGACTATTTTTACATAATTATATCCGCTTATTTTATTCTACAGTAGCAATCCGCCCTCGCTTTCCTTCGGTTTCAGTCGTCTTGCCCACGCATTTTAAATCTCCAATATCTTTTAAAACATTACGATCCGTGACTATAGACTTTGAAGCCTCGGGCTCGATTCCCAGATTGGCCAAAATTTCACAAGGGTTTTTTGAGAGAAACAATAGCCTAACTTATTCCTTATATCAGGTACCTGGTGGTAAAATATTATTAAAATTGGTCCAGTCATTTAAAAGATTACCCGAAAAAAACACAGACGGAAAAAAAAAATTAAAGTAGTTTTTAGTCATAAGTATCGTTCGAGCTGACCACTGAAGTCGAGGAAGTCTGCACCGGTGGTCGGCCCTACGACGAAGGCGACGTGCTATCGGGTGGGTTATGGGGCCGCGCGCTAACCCTCTGTCACTTCGGACGGAGCCGGGCGGCGGGTGTGCTGACCGTAGCCCATCCCAAAAAAAAAACATAAATATCGTCTAAACAACCATGTGAGCGTGAAAAAAACGTATTATTTTGACACGACACTATGTTTGTAAAGATAGTAATTTGCCCAGAAACAAAGTGAAATCATGCGTACTCTATAAATTGCCAAGATATTCAGTGTTATGTAAATACTATTATTGGTGAAGTAAATATGTCCGTGTGGTGACGGAGTAAGAATATAATTCACCACTCCCTATCTTGCCCGTGGATGTCGTATAAGACGACTATGGGATATAATGTGCACATAACATCTGTGCAAGAGAAAGAAAACTCGAAATGAAACCCTATACCAACATGTCTGACCAGCATGGTATAGTAGGTCAAATTCCCTCCCATTGTGAAGGAGGCCCGAGCCCAACAGTGGGACGTATGTGGGTTGCGATGATGATGATGATGAAATATGGATATTACAGTCACTATAGTACTATTCGACCTGAGCAAATACATCGTATTAAGAGTTTTAATGGCTTCAAGTTTTGAGAACATCGGAGAGAACGTAATGGAGTGGGTAATACTGACTGTTCAAGTTTCAAATCCAATAAGGAGCGAAGCGGACTGCGTCGCATAGTATCTTTAGTTTGAACGAAATCTGCTCTCAAGTTTGTTAAATATTTTGATAGTCATTTCTTCACAACATAGCTTGTCCTACTTATAAAAGAAATTAACTCAACGCCTAACGGTAAGTGGGTGGTAGATAGAAAATCCAAGTCCCTTTTTTTGCAATTACTTGACACTATGGTAACGGTACATTTTTTTTATAGCGAGGTGTGTTAAAGTCAAATGATTAAAGTTTTCTTCCAAAAAATTAAGGAGTAGCCATAAAAAATGTATATTTTTTATGTTACTGTAACATGTCTGGTTTAATTGTACTTGTGGTCGATAGTGCAATTATCTGCATTTCCAACTAGAAATATCCGATGCTAAAACTAATCTATTTGTCGTTATAATACTTGAAAATATCGTACAAGATCTGATTTTTCACCGTTTTTAAACGGTTTTATTTAGCTTACCCTGTTTGTTAGTTTTTTTTATCTTTGTTGGGTCAAATTTAGTAATTGAAATTTCACCCTCTTCCTGTCAACCGATTGATCTGAAATTTGTTATGCGCCTTTGGTTTTGGTGACAATACAATTATGTATAGTCAATATTTTTGTAAATTCAAGATGGCCACCGTTACAAAATGGTGGATAACCTATTTTTCTTTCAATCCCATCAATATGGGTATCAAATGAAAGGGTTCTTGTTGACAAGTAAAATACAATGCACTATACAAATTCAAAATCTAAGATGGCTGCCGCTACAAAATGGCGGACAACCTATTTGTTTTTCAATCCCATTAACATGGGTATTAAATGAAAGGGCTTGACAAGTAGAATATAGTGCTCTATACAAAATCAATATAAAAACTTGAAAATAAAAAAAGGAAAAAAATAATTTTTAAATTAAACGGTTTTATTGTAAAGAAACAGTAAAAATAAAATCGTGGGACACGTCAAATATCTACAATCGTCGATTAAAATGTTTGTTTTATAGTGTCCCACGATTTTATTTTTACTGTTTCTTTACAATAAAACCGTTTAATTTAAAATTTATTTTTTTCCTTTTTTTATTAGTAATATACTCTACGTGTATGTTCTGACATTAAGCTAGAATATATCTTTTTAAATCTTATTTTATTTTTACTGAGAAAAAAAATCGGATCACAAAACTATATTAGATATATTGAAATATTGAATAGTATTCGTACTGCATAAAACAAGTTGAGTGCACCTGTATAATAAATATTACAACATGAGTAGCAACAGATGGTGACAATGTTCCAAGTTCCGATATAAATCAAACCCTTTTAATGTTCAACTATCGGTCGCTCGGGTCAAGTAGGTAAAAGTGATTTACAGAGGTCATAAACACAGCTAGAATCGAGTATATTGCGTTCGTCAGCACCCTTCAACGGTCAGAATGGTGCGAGTAATGAAATGTAACGTGAAAACTTTGTGACGAAATATTGCCTTCAGATATGGAGTTTTTCTTGAAATTTTACAAGAAAACATAACTTATATAGAAAATCAATTGATCATTTTTTTAGTCAATGATTAGCTTAGCTTAATTCTGCTGAATAGGCTACGCGCGCGGGGCCCTCCCCTCACCGAGACTCTCCAGCCCGGCCTTCTCACCCGGGTCATCGGGGACCTGTTCCCGCGGCGGGCGGAACACACGCCCCCGGTCATGGCTCCGCCAGACACTGACCGGGAGGCCGATGATGACAGTGTTCCGTCCATCACGGCACCCGAGATGGGGGTGGCGGTGACGAGCATGCGCGCAAAGTCTACCGCCCCCGGGCCCGACGGTGTTCCTGACCGTGTGCTGGCCCTGGTCCTCGAACACCTGGGACCCCGCCTCAGGGGGCTGTTCGACGCGTGTTTAGCGTCCGGACGGTTCCCTGGGTGCTGGAAGGAGGGAAGGCTGGTGCTCCTGCCGAAGCCGGGACGGTCTCCGGAGTCGCCTTCAGCCTACAGGCCTATCGTGCTGCTCGATGACACGGGCAAGCTACTGGAGAGGGTGGTAGCTGCCCGCATCGAGCGGCACCTCGTCGGCACGGGGTCCGATCTGTCGGACGCCCAGTTTGGGTTTAGGAGGGGTCGTTCGACGATCGCGGCTCTGTTGCGCCTGAGGGCCGTGGCGACTGAGACCGTCACCGGCGGGGGGAGTACTGTTGGTAGTGTCCCTAGACATCGCCAACGCATTCAATAGTCTGCCATTCAGCTGCATCAGGGAGGCGCTCCGGTATCACGGGGTGCCAGTTTACCTGAGGCGGCTAGTGGCAGACTATTTGGAGGGGCGCAGCGTCCTCTGCACCGACCGAGCAGGGGACGTTGTGCGAACGCCCATGACGTGCGGTGTCCCACAGGGGTCGGTCCTCGGACCCACCCTGTGGAACATCGGCTACGACTGGGCGTTGAGGGGGAGCCTCCCGCCCGGCCTGGGCGTGATTTGTTACGCCGACGACACGCTCGTCACAGCCCGCGGTGGGACGCTAGAAGAGGCGGTAAGCCTGGTGAACTCTGGTATCGAGGAGGTCGTCAGGCAGATCGAGGCGCTGGGGTTGAGGGTCGCCCTGGACAAGACGGAGGCCCTCTTGTTCCATGGGCGCCATATGAGCCCTCCCATCGGCGTCTCGATCACCGTCCACTCGGTCGACATCAGCATCCGGGCCCATATGAGGTACTTGGGCCTGGTGCTCGACGGGCGATGGTGGTTCCGGGAGCATTTCCGCAAGCTCGCTCCACGGCTCGTCGGCGCGGCGTCCGCCCTATCGTGGCTTATGCCGAACGTGGGCGGACCGAGCGCTGCGTGCCGACGGCTGTACGCGGGGGTCATCCGGTCGATGGCCCTGTACGGCGCATCGGTGTGGGCGGGGTCCATGACCGTCCGACTTAGGGCCCTTCTGTGGCGACCACAGAGGGTCATGGCGGTCAGGGCCATCCGCGGATACCGCACGGTGGCGATGGAGGCAGCGTGCCTAGAGTACACCGTCCTGCCACCACTGCGATTGCGACGAGGACACGGCGCGCCATACGCTCGAGGTCTGCGCGGCTTGGGCAGTGCAGCGCTGTGAACTCGTCGCAATCATCGGTACGGACCTGACGCTGCCGGCTATCGCTAGGGCGATGGTCGACAGCATCGGGAATTGGACGCGGTCGCAGCCTTCTGCGAGACAGTGATCTCGCGGAAGAAGGCGACGGATCACCTGCGCGAGGAGCGCAGCCTCGATGAGGAGAGCCCTATCCGAGGCCGCGGGTGACGTGACCGGGGATTAGTCCGTCACCCGCTGAGAGGGCGACCGCGTGAGGAAAGACCGACGTCCTCCCCGAGGGCGGGACGTCGGTCGATGGGAGGGTACCCCAATTAGGGGTATTGCGTCGGGCCGACCACTGACGACAAGTTAACGCTGCTCCAGTGGTCGGCCCAACGACGAAGGCGATGTGGTTTTTGGGTGGGTCGCGGGAGTTGCGTGCTTAAGCCCCTCTGTCGCCCCGGACGGAGTGGTGCG
Organism: Lymantria dispar; assembly: GCA_032191425.1. Classification (NCBI taxonomy): domain Eukaryota; kingdom Metazoa; phylum Arthropoda; class Insecta; order Lepidoptera; family Erebidae; genus Lymantria; species Lymantria dispar. Next base: position 15,478,496 of record CM063451.1, read on the forward strand.
GAGGCGCGCCGACCGCGACACACCCACAAAAAAAAAAAAAAGCTTAGCTTAATTAGAATGGGACAGCGATTTGATATCAAACTTCAACAGAAATGTCATGGATTCTGATCTACACATAAAATTACCTCAAGGTTAACATAGAACTTTCAATTGCTTTTCATAATACTCAAGTGCTGGGAATAATAGTTTTGGCACTACTACCATTCAGACCAGAGTTTAGACTTTTACTTCCAGTGATGCTGGCCGCGTATGAATCCTGAAATATCCCCGGGTCTTTTATAAGGGAGTGTTTTAAGGTAGCCTGTCGGATGGGCCACTGAAGTTATGGTGTTGATGGCTCACTCTATAGGTGGCGAATGAACATTGTGATTAATGAGGACTCATGCCGTTACCCCGAGCCAGTTGGATAAAGTGCAGCCTACTTATTATTGCGATATATTAATTAAAGAGGGAACCATTCACATAATTTGTGACTCGGAATTTAAATCTAGGAACGTTATATAGCTAAAATAGCTGTAATCCTAACATTATTATTCAGTGCTATTAACATAGTACTGAATAATGTTAGTATTTTTCTATAAAGATTTTCGAAATCATTGTAAAATATGTCAATAGTATATTTATTGTATGTATGTTGAATTTTATCGGCCGAGATTTATTTTGCAACACCGGCAGAACGTTGACTAGGCAAATACTGTGATATTGATGGAGTGTTATTGAAACTTTTGATCGATTTTCGCACGTTACAAGTCATGTTTATAAAGAGCACAGTGAATATCAAAACATTTCTCGGTATACACATATAATGGATAGGGTGAGTTCGTTGACACACGAATATATTTACAGTAATATATAAATCATACAAAGGACTAATAGATCAGGCAACAAGTGTTATGAGTTTAATCAATATATCGAGGTGTGGGCGGCGTGCTGCATCACTATCAGGTCGGTCACATATCGCGAGGGGATAAAATAATAGTTCGGATGGCTACTTTTAAACTGTATTCAACAATTAGCGTTAACACTTTTCTATCATAACCACTAATTACACGGATACCGCCAGCTAACTTACAAGTTAGGGAAACGCGGTGAATTTTATACAACACGGCAGCAACAACGACCGATCGCTCTCGTGTCTCGCATTCAAATGAGTATTCAACGGACCCCTCTAAATAACGAAAGCTCGGTAATATTTCAAACGTTAACGGTCAAACGATAAACATCAAAAATTATTGCCAACGTTGTATCGAAAACACCCAAGTATAATATTTGACGTTTCCGTAATCGATTGATTTTTAAAACCTATCAACATATGGTGCCAGAGGTAGTGACGCTGCGACAAATATTAATATATCGTAGGTATGCTATGTTCTCTATTGACTATTCTTTTTTGGATCTGTTCCGTCCAGGGAGACAAAAGAGCGGCGCGTGGCCTGACCTACCGTATTGCCGCCCATAGGGCCCCTTAGCCATAGGGCCGACCATCGGTACAGAGTTCCTTGCCGTACGTGGCCAGCCGTGTGGGCTACCCTTTCGGGTACCCTCCCTCCCTAACGCCCCTCGCGGGACGCTGGCTGCCCTACCGCGGTCAGCCTCTCTGCGGATGACGGACTATGCCCCGGTCCAGGCCTCGGCTAGGACGGCACCAGGTTTTATATAGACCATTTAGTATTATATACACCTGGACCAACTCCAATTATATTTCCAAGGAGGTTTGACGACAGGTAAGCGGCTGGATATACAACAATTACCAATAACTTTAGAAATATGTACTACTAGCAACCCGTCCCCGCTTCGCTTCAGCTACAGTCGCCTTACCATACAAACATACAAACATACAAACTTTTCAAAGTATTTAATATTTAGTTTATTAATACATGAACTTGTCGATGTACACTGCTCGACGTAAGGTCCCCTTTCGAAGAGTATAAAGCCATCTTCATTACTCTTATAGGGACTAGTTGATTAAATTAATTGGTAATAAATATTTTTAAAGAAATGCGAACACAAATTATACCCAGACTGCAATTACCACCCATACCATACCAACAATAATTTGTTAATCGCACAAAGTGTTGGCCTGCATGATAATCGAACCCAAGATACTGGCATAGTAGGTAGATATCTTAACCACTAGGCCATCTGTGCAGTCAAAGCAGTAATTTGTAAATGATATGTAAATTTTACAATATGAAAGTGCCCTTAAGGGACTTATAATGAATAAATAATGTGATTTGGCTTGACAAGCGGGTTGGCAAACGCAGTGGAATTATTACCTATCCAAGAGAGTTCTGTTGCCCATTACCCTCGCGATCCCTTAGCCAGTTTTTACGAATCCCACGGGCAAGTTAGGGTGGCAATACTTTATATTTAATCTTTAGTCGTCCCTACACACGATTTATTGTTATATTATGTATTGTATTGCCCGTGGCGTAACAGAGTTAGAATACAATTCACCGCCCTCCTCTCTGACTTGTGGGTATCGTAAAAGGCGACCAATGGATGAATATGCAAATAACATGTGCAAAAGAAGCAAAACTGGAAATAAAACCCTATTTTAAAATGAAAGGAAGGAAGGGAGACCCCATTCCTTCCTTTCATTTTAAAATAAAAATGGATTGCCTCTATGGATCGCCTAATTCAATCGATTATATAAAACCGTATGTTAATCCTGACTGGCCTGAACGGCGTGGTATTGTATGTCATTTTTTCTCCTGCTGTGGAGGAATCTCGAACCCAGCAGTGGGACGAAAATGAGCTTATACGATTATGTATATTTTAGTACAAAAATGTACAATGTTTAACAGTGGTAGGACCCGTGGTAGGACCACACTATTAACAGTTGTCTGTCTACAGCCGCGGGCCGTTCCGTACGGGGTAGTACTACAATCTTGTAGAAAATCAACGTCCCAGTAGTAGAAATTTGCGCTTCGTACGGTAAGAGAGAGAGCCGGAAGCCCAACTTTCTGAGGGTGTTTGCGTGTGGTGGGTTTTGGTGATGTCTTTATTATCACCGAACCTCATGGCCCTCACTTCACTTTCTTCGCGGTAGGCAGCGGCCTTACAAAGGTCCATGAGCGGCAGAGACACTTACCACCAGGTGTTATTCGTTTGCCATCGTTTGCAATAAAAATAAATGTTCTAAATGGTTTTAAAAATGTAAACTTAGTGATGCCAATTCCTTGTAATGACTATTTCGCTCCTTTGGAAAGCCCGTCGAATAACTACGTGACAATAGAAAATTGTGAAAATTGTTATTCTAACCATGTTTGGAAAACACGTGTTGAATTGTGAAAGTAGTTTCGCAAATAGAAATATCGATTTTATCAAAACTATATGCGGCGATAATATTTCGTGAGCACCCGGTCCTCATGAAATCTTTACTTTAAATATAACCAATGAAATGTATTACAATTATATTTCTGAACGCGCAAAATTCGTGAAAATCAATTTCATTTCATATAATTAAAGCTTACGTATCACTGTTTGGCTTAAACCTTCTCCTCAATAAATAAATTGGCTTAAATAATAAATAAATTGGCCTTCTACACCACGTTGTTTAGACGGATTGGTATAGGAATTTATTTTTGGTTTAACTTTTCTTGCACATATATAATATGCATCATATTATAATATCTTAGTCATCTTTTACGATAACCACGAGCAAGAAAGGTGAATTGTATTCTTACTCCGTCACTACACGGATTATCATTTCATATGCTTTTTTTTTGCGGTCGACTCCGTCCGGGGCGACAGAGGGGCGGCACGCGGCCCTATTGGTGAGTTATAAACCCACCCGTAGCACGTCGCCTTCCTCATTGGGTTGACCACTGGTACCCAGTACCTTGTCCTCCGTGATCGGCATCATTTCATATGATGAAAGTAATTTATATAATTCATAATGAAAATGACTTAACATATTAATTCACAGTGACTTGGTTTTTTCACTTTCATTGTTAATCTCATCATATACGTCCCAAAGTTGAGGTTGAGCCTGCTCCAAAATACGAGAGAAATTGACTTATTATACCACGCAGGCCAGACGGTTTTGTAATAACTTTTTATATCAAATCAAATCATTTATTTTGCATAAGCCCCTTAAGGGCACTTACATATTGTCAAGTTTAAACATTGTTTGAATACAATACAATAATCTAGCACCGGATTGGAACGCGGTCACAAGCTAAGAAGATCCGGTAAGAAACTCAGTGGGCTGTCACTTTTCTTAATCTTTTAAATATATATAATTTTATACTTCGTACAGTATATAGTATTAGCTCCAGTGTGACGTCCTTCGAAATTGTATACATGTATACATTTTCAAATTTTGGAACAAAACAAAAAAGAAAATTAAGAAAAGAGAAAATATGGCTGGACCAGATCCCGCTGTGCCGGAGCAGCACTCGATCACGAGTTAACTACTAGAGCAGCCATCACTCCCCTCAACCACATTAGAGGGAAGGGAGCGACCCGCTCCACGTAGCTACCGCAAGCAGAACTATTCGGTGAGCATGACCAAACCACAAATAAAGATATAACACGAACTACAACTACCAGGAGTACCATAAAGCTGTAACAATTACAATAACATAAATTGCTGAATGAGGAGCTGCTCATAACCATTCTGTATTATCATCTAAGTAATCCGAAATTTTGTAATAGTCTTTACTACAAAGTCTACTCTTAATAGCTTTTTTAAACATGTTAATTGGCATGTCTCGGATATTTTTAGGTAGTTTATTGTAAAAACGTATACATTGCCCCATGAAAGACCTACTAATTCTTTGTAGACGAGTAGTATGAATGACTAGAGTATCCTTATTCCTAGTGTTTAATCAACATAACCTTCTCTTACATAAATATTAAAAGCATTCTATACGTCCTAGTCTTCCTTTATGACCCCTATGGGTATGAATAACAATTCAATAGTATGGCGATTTCATACATTCTTGTTTATAAGCTTTTGTAGCCAAAGGCTTATACCAATGAATCCTCTGAATGTACGCACACTCGCAGGATTCATTGGTACAAACATCATCTACTTACTTTTGAGTTCACTTACTACCCTAATCCAAAAAAGATTCCCGGGCTTTTTTAGGGTGTCTGATATTCTATTATATAATCCATAGTACCAATAAGAGGGCTTTCTGGCTATAAGTTCATATCCACGGGGATAAGTTAACAAGTCCCTTGCTATCACACCCTCGGGTTGTTTGGCTGTATATAAATCATATCAAACTTTCTATAACTTAGTTGTTTCCGTGTATAATTTGTATAACGCACGTGCTGCCATTACGATGTTTTACGAGTATGTTATAATTAATAACAAATAACTACAGTAATAAGTATTTATTTTAGACTAACAATTATATTATATGATAATAAGTAACGAAACTATATTAGTAAATAAAATAACTTCAAAGGCATATCTATGTGGTAAGTACCTAATCAAAACACTATTGAACATTTTTTTAAAGATATAGGCCGATATATATATACATATATATATATATATATATATATATATATATATATATATATATATATATATATATATATATATATATATATATATATATATATATATATATATATATACTACTATATATATATATATATACATATATATATATATACTAGAAATATCTACCAAATCATACAGTCGTACTTTTTAAATGGCTCGACTAAATTGAAACTTGGTCACCATGCTGTGTCGAAACCACTGACGATGGGCTGCCCTCAAGGTTCGGTATTAAGTCCATATCTATGGAATTTAGGTTTTGACGATTTTCTCGAGTTACCTCTACCGAAAAATTGTCTACTAATCGGCTATGCAGACGACGGACTTTTACTTATACAATCGAACACAAGGGATGGTTTAGAGAAATTAGCGGAAACATGCCTCAATGATATATTCGATTGGGGTACACGAAACCGGCTTGCCTTCGCACCACAAAAAACATATCATCTTTTATTAAAAGGACATTTAAAATCAGCGCCGCGTATAAAATTCAATAATATGACTGTCAAAAAGAAAGAATCAGTTTGCTATCTCGGCCTAGTCTTAGAAAAAAATTTTTCATTTATTGAACATATTAAAACTGTAGGCGAAAAAGCGAAACGGAATTTCTACGCGCTTACTAGAATATCCACATCTACTTGGGGCCTTTGTTTTAATACACTTAAAACCATATACATGGCCACATATTTGGGGTGTATTTGTTACGCTGCACCTGTATGGGCCGATAGGGCCACCATAGGGGCGGCTCGCCTTAAATTACTACAGAGCCAACGATTGGCCCTAATATTCTTATGTAAAGCCTATAGAACGGTTAGTACCGAGGCCTTACCAGTACTCGCGGGTGTACTTCCGGTTGATTTGGAGATTCAGAGACGAGCGTCAATGTATTACACCACAAAGGAAACTATGAATACAGATTTCCTTCTACCGCGCGACCGAAATAAAATTGCTAGATTGTTTGCACCACAATCCATTGTTTATGAAGAACTTTTAACTGAATGGCAAGAAAGATGGGATTCATCATCGAAAGGTCGTCATCTTTATCTATTTTTTCCATGCATCCGGGAGCGCCTGGAGAAGGTGTGGCTGGAGGTTGACCACTTCGTGGCCCAATTTTTAACTGGCCATGGCAACTTTAAAAGTAAATTATTTTCTTTTAAACTCGTACCATCACCATTATGTCAATGTTCCACATCTGACCACGAGTATGAACAATCAGCACATCACATTCTCTGGGAGTGCGATCTCTGGCGAAACGAGCGTAACCTTATGTTAAACAGTTTGCAAGTCACCTGTGGGGTAGTATACTATACGGACCTTGTAGCAACTCGAGAAAATTTCCGTGCGTTCATGCGTTTCTGCCATACCTACTGTAGCAATCAATCTTAACGCTCACATATAGGCCCCGTTAAGCTCTTCCGTATCCGTGGTGCCGTACTGCTGCGCTATCGTAGCTGTACTCCTGTTTACTTATTGGCTGACTAGTCATTTTGTTTTCCTGTCTCCCGCTTTGCCTGGGAGGGAAGTGGAATCTCTCTTTCCAACTCCTCCTCTTTAATCTTTTCTAATTAAATTTGTTGCGGGTCCCAAGACAATTAAAATCATATCCCGGGACTGCCTGAGGGTCAAACCTCGGTGTCATTTATGGAGACCATTGTGGATCCTGGCTTACAGGAGTTACAATGGTGGGAATGTGTGGTGGGATTAGTCCCAAAAAAAAAAAATATATACTAGCTGACCCGGCGAACTTCGTACCGCCATATTTTTTTATGTAAAAATATTTTCTAAATTGCCGAAGATATAGTCTCTAATAGAAGAACCATTACGGCTTTGTCAGGAAATATTCAATCGTCTTAGTCGCGGCATTGTTAATGATCATTCAAAGAGAATACAAATTACTGATTATTGATTTCTGACAAAATTATAATTATGAAATTCTCTACCATACTTAATCATAGACAAAATTACGTTTAGCTGTCATTTGCGTTTTGTTATTATATATCAAATGCGTTTTTGTTATACTACGTTTCATACAAGGTGGGGCAAAAGAAGTCATCCGATGTTGTTTGGCTCTCATTTATTTTTCTAAATGAAAAACTTCGATTCTGTTTTTTGATTATGTTTATTTGAACCTTTAGAATTTTAATGGCCAAGTCGAGAGGATGATATCGGCCAAATGGGCGCCGCCACAATTGATTGCTATACGGGCTCGCTTTATGGCGTTTTTCGTCATTTCGGCGAGAACTTCGGGCGACAGATTCTCGCACTCGTGTCAAATGTTGTCCTTGAGGGCTTCCAGGCTCTCAGGCTTGTTTACGTAAACACGGGACTTCAAAAAACCTCACAAAAAAGTCTGGAACGGTTAAATCGGATGATCTTGCGGGCCAGTGCAAAACGCCAAGACGAAAGATGAGGCGACCCGGAAACGCCACCTTCAGAATATCGGTTGTGGCTCGCGCAGTGTGTGCCGTCGCTCCGTCTTGTTGGAACCACATGTCCTCTAGTGCTAATTCATTCAATTGCGGCAGAAAAAACTTGTTGTCGTTTGACCAGCGGCGTCCTCGAAAAAAAATGGCCCGATGACTCCGCCAGCGTAAACAGCGCACCATGCAGTCACTTTGAGCCGGTGTAATGGTGCATCACTCGTGGATTTTCGGTGCCCCAGAAGCGATAGTTTTGCTTGTTCACGTACCTGCTGAGGTGGAAATGAACCTCATCGCTCATTATGATTTTTTATGAAAAATCGTCCACTTCGTCCTCGAGATTGAGGATGGCTTGGGCGTAGGTTACACGCGTTTGGTGGTCGACAGGCAGCATCTGATGCACGTACTGGACTTTGTACGAGAACATACGCAGGTCTTTGACCAAAATTCGCCTTAGGGACGACCGGCTGATGGCTAATTGCGAGGCACGGCGTCTGATCGATGTTTCTGGCGACAGCTCGATATCCTTTTTTTTTTATTGCCAACAGTGGCAAACGAGCAAACAGTACACCTGATGGTAAGTGTTGCTGCCGCTCATGGACCTTTACAGGATCGCTGCCTACCGCGAAGAAAGTGAAGGGAGTGTGAATGCGTGCATTGCGGCTCGGTGATACCAAGGGCACTACCAAAACCCTCCACACACAAACACCCTCATTAAGTTGGGCTGCCGGCTCTCTCGCTCACCGAACGAAGCGCAGTAACAAATTGCTACTACTTAGACGTCGGTTTTCTGCGAGGGTACTACCCCGGACGGACCGGCCCGCGGCTGTAGACACATAACTGTCGACAGTGTGGTCCTACCACTCTAATTGAACCACCTACCACTCTAACTGAATCCTCGGCAACAGCGGTGATATTCTCGGTAGAACGGGCGTTCCGGGGCACTCTTGGCAGCGTCTCGTGTGGTCCCATACTCTTCAAGGTTAGTGGCCAAACGGCGCAGTGTTTGCGCAGTCGGTGCCGGACGACCGCGGAATCGGCGACGAAATTCGCGCTGCGCCAACACTATAGACGAATTGTTACACAAAAAAATAGAAATAGGAAGTGTATCGCTCCATGGCTTGTTCACTTGTATTCTAAATCTGTCTAGTTCACAAATGTCCAAACAGATTTGACATTGGCAGCTATTTGCAAAAATAAGAGCATCTTCCAATAAGGTGATTTCTTTTGGCCCACTTTGTAGTTACTTGTATACTCTTTGACGTCTTATGTCACGTTCCACGGGAACGCGATCGAACGGGTTAAAAAGTATCCTATGTCCTTCTCCTGGTTTTAAGCTACCTCCCCACCAATTTTCAGGCAAATCGGTACAGCCGCTCTTAAGTTATAAATAGTGTAACAAACACGACTTTTTTTAATATATATATGTAGATATATATATGTAGATATATATATGTAGATATATATATATGTAGATATATACAGGATGTATCAGTTTATGGGGCAACTGGTCAAACGGGAGCTAGGCAAAGGTGGTAGGAACCCATGAAAAAAAATTTGAAATAAAAATATCAATCGGCTAATGAATTAGAGACATACCTATAAAGTTTTAAATTTTTTCATCACTCTTTCGTGTAAATCTGATTGAAATGTATAAATATAAAGTCAGTACTTAATCTGCAAAGTATTCGTACTTTGTTAAATGTTTATTTGAAATTGAATAAATCAATGATTACGTTCGCATTAGCAAGACAAACTTCGCTGTAAATCAGCTGATCGGTCGATGACCGTTGACGAGTCCGTCGCCTTTGTACTTACGTTACCATTGAAGCGTTCGCGCAAATCATACCTATTTATACTGTCGAAGCTTTACATGCCTACATGTATCCTGTTTGAACATGCCTACATAATACGTAACATTTAAGGCATAGTTTCATAGACACACATGTTTGTATTCACTATAACTTTTATGTTATATTATTTTTTGTATAATATACATTCTAATTACGATCTATGACCGTTGAACTACAAAATACTCGAACAGTTGCCCCATAACCTGATACACCTATAGACCTTCTGTGTGTTGACGAAGTTTGAATACAATTCACCATCCTTTCTCTTGGCTATAGGTGTCGTATGTTAGCGATATTATAGACAATAATATCGACCGACAATAAACGAACGTTACAAATATCAGTATTCAAAAAGGTTATAAAAGCGGTCGGCCGTTCGCTACAGTATTCAAAAACAAAAGGATTCCGCGCCTGTTCGTCTCTCGGTGCGCTTGCGTACCGTTCCGCGCTCTCCCGCTCACGATCGCACGTACGCTGTCGTTTCGCGCGCTTTCCTACCGTCGCAGTTAACGGACGAAGTAAGTGGCAGTGCAAAAACCGCCTTTTTCGAGGCGATCTATATTGGACTGCTCACAAATATCAGTAACTGCCTGCGTTCAAAGCACGGTCAGGTAGTGATATTTGTTTCTGTCTAAGTAGTAAAAGTCAAGTGGCCCCTTCAGGGCAAAATCAAGTTCTTGGTCCCCGGCAGAAACCTAACGGTGTTAACGAAGGCGGGTGAGGCGAAGCCCCGAATCGCCTGCCGAGCCCCTTAAGGGCGAGGCGCACCTTCGGACGGGGTCGGATCAGTAGACCTTGGGGGTGGCCCCTAGTCTACCCCGACTATTACCTTTCCCACCCTTCCACCTCCTCATCCTATTCCCGAGTGTGTAGATAGGCAGTGCCGGCCCTTACAGGCCGAATAGCTCTCCGCCACTCGGGCAGCTAGGGCCCCTCTCGCACATTAAGATCGGCGAAGGGCAAATCACAGCTTAGGGCACACCTAGTTTTTTAAGTACATCCTCCCGACCTAACCCGGTTGGGAGGGAACACTAATACACATCCCCGGGTTTTCCCCCTGGGGAGTTAGGCATTATAAACGTGCAGGGATAAACTCACCTCCCACCATGGCTCTTCCAGCCCTTAATTTAGATATGCTCCTCGCCGACGAGGAGATCTACACCATACTAAAAAGACGGTTCGGGAATATGATTCACGACCGCCCCGCGATCGCGAGTACCAAGCCTGTATCCGGGCCGGTACACTTCGACTCCCCCGCCTCCCCGGACGAGGAACCAATCCCGACCGCAAACATGGAGATGGAGGAAACTGATAGCGAAGATGCCGAAACGGCATCGACAGCTGAGAACTCGGAGTCTGAAGCCACCTCGGCAGACTCCGACTACACGGTGGTCAGCTCCCGCAAAAGGCGGCGTAAGAACCGCATGAAGCCGAGTAAGGCCGCGCGATTGGACGAGGCGAGCAATTCTGCCGCCAGTGACGTCCCTCCCCCCACCTCATCCCCAAAGCCACAGGCCGCTGTACAGCCGCCCCCGGCAAAGGTTTATAAACCTCCCACCCCTCCGCCACTAGTCATCCGTAACAAGGAGAAGTGGCTATCAATCTCGGCTTGGTGCAACACCAACCGAGTTCAATACCGCACGGCTCGGTCAACCACCGAGGGAATCAAGGTGCAGTTGTCCACTTTGGACGACCACCGAAAAATGACGGCTATGTTACATAACCAAAAAATCCCGTTTCACACATTTACCCTGCCCGAGGAACGTAAACTGTGCGTAGTAATACGCAACGTCCCCATGGAACTGGGATATGAAACCGTTAAGGAGGATCTCCTCGAACAAGGACTTCCGGTGATCGAGGTGCACCGGATGATCCGAGGACACAAGACCACGAGAACCATTTGACCTTGTAATGGTCGTCCTTGACATCTCTCAGAAGGGCAAGGACATATTTAATATCACCACGGTGTGCGGCCTCTCCGGCATCGTGGTAGAACCCCCGCGCCGGAAGAGCATGCTATCGCAGTGCCACCGGTGTCAGCTTTATGGCCACTCAGCATGCAACTGCTACGCGCGGCCCAGGTGCGTAAAGTGCCTGGAGGACCACGCTACGGCGGACTGTGCCAGGCCTAAAGCGAACGACCCTTTAAAAAGTACCACACCACCATCGTGTGTACTCTGTGGGCAAGTGGGGCACCCCGCAAACTACCGTGGCAGCCCACGCGCACCACCACCCCCACCACAAAGGTACCTTCCGGCACCGAAACCCACACGTAACCCGTGGGTTAATACTCAAAGCAGGGCGGAATATCCCCCCCTGCCCCCCAAACTAGCCACCCCGCCGGTATCCGCGAACGCGACACCGTCGGCAAAGGCCACAAACAATAATAATACCTATAAACCGCCAACCATTGGGCAAAAACAGCCACCCGCGGGCCTCCCTAAGCCTCCTCAAGGCAAATCAACTCACACAAACGCGCCAGCCGCTAGCGGTCTAGACCCGGATCTAGACCTAGTGGCCAGATTCGCGTCAATAATAGATATCTCTCAGATTCGCGTAATCGCAGCGGAACTGCGCAAAAACTAAGGCAACAGCCTCGCGCAATTAAACGTCGCCATGTGGTTCTCATCCGTCCTAGAGAGCCTCGGTTCCTTCAGAGCCTAAATGATGGATAGGTACACACCAGGCAGAGTCAAAACACGATCACTCCGCGTAGGGTTTTTCAACGCGAACGGTCTCTCACGTCAGAGAGACGAGATAGGTACATTTTTACAAGGTACATTTTTTTGACCTTTTACTAGTCCAAGAGACATTTCTTAAACCTTATTCAAGAGACCCTAAAATTGCAAACTACAATTTAGTGCGCAACGATAGGGTCAGTTCTCCCCTAGGTGGGACTCTCATTTATTACAAAAGGTCACTGCACTGCACACCCCTAGATCCCCCCGCCATGACGTACATTGAAGCCTCGGTCTGTCGGCTGGCCCTCACCGGTCACCAGCCACTGATCATAGCATCAGCTTACCTTTCCCCTCCTAATGGGGACACACCAAAAGAGTTGCTTGAGAGTGATCTCCAAGCTCTCTTAAAACTCGGCGACGCCGTCATTATCGCAGGCGATCTAAACGCCAAAAGTAAGTCGTGGAATAGCCACACCAACAACCGCAGGGGACTGGCCCTCGAGACTTACGCAGATCGGCTTGGGTTCGACATCATAGCCCCAATGGAGCCGACTCACTTCCCTCACACAGTTGGGCACAGGCCTGACGTATTAGATATAGCCCTATTAAAGAACATAAACCTTCGTTTGTCTAATAGAGGTAATTCACGAGCTTAACTCGGATCACCGCCCGGTGGTCATTGACTTCGCCCCCCGATATGGCCCCTCAGGCCTCACCAACTGAGAAAGTGTGCACAGACTGGGAGCGACTGAAGGCTATACTCCAGTCTCCCTCCTCGTCGGCTCATCTTGACAGTATATGTAGTACATTAAATAACAAAGAGGACATCGAATCCGCGATCGACGCCCTCACCGGTCACGTACAATCGTTAGTTAACGATTGTTCACGGAGGGTGCCTGACACGAGCAATCGTAGAGGGCGCTTACCCGCTGACGTCCGCGACCTACTGAGGCGTAAGAACGCAGCCATAAGAGCCTAGGACCGCTTCCCCTGCGAAGATAATCGCTATCATATGCGGTCAATGCAGAGGGCAGTCAAAACGGCTATAAACGAGTTTCGACAAAACGAATGGGACGCCACCTTAAGCGAACTGGAGCCTTCGCACCAGGCTTACTGGCGGCTAGCCCGTTCTTTCCAAAAGGATACGGTGTTCACCATGCCACCCTTAAACCGCCCCAATCAACTGCCGGCGTTTGATGACGATGAAAAGTCTGAATGTCTGGCGGCCGACCTTGAGCAGCAATGTACGTCGAGTACACAACACACAGACGCGCGACACACCGACACTGTTAACAGCGAAGTGGAACGATGTACATCGCGTACGCGTACCGCAAACGCTGAGCCACAAGAGCCTATACCAACAGCGACAGTGGAGGAGGTTCAGTCGATTGTTAGAGGTCTCCACCCTAGGAAATCCCCCGGTTCGGACGGTATTTCTAACAGAGTTATTAAATTCTTCCCTTATTCATTATTATTAATATTAACAGCAATTATTAACGCCGCATTTGTTAATTTCATATTTCCTAAACAATGGAAAAAATCCATGGTAATAGGTATACCTAAACCCGGCAAGCGACGTACCGAACCGTCATCATATCGCCCAATTAGTTTATTAAACAGTTTAGGTAAAATCTATGAGCGCATACTATTTAGTAGGCTAAGAAAGTACGTTGAGGATAACAACCTCATCTCGCCGATTCAGTTCGGCTTTCGCACACAACACTCTTGCGTTCAGCAAGTACATCGAATAGTCGAGTATACAAGTTATAAACTGCAACGCGATTTATATACGGGTATGCTTCTATTTGATGTAGAAAAAGCGTTTGATAAAGTCTGGCATAATGGCCTTATTTTCAAGTTAATAAAGCTTTAAATCCTCCACTACTTAGTTATGATAGTTAGGGACTTCCTGCTCGAGCGTAGCTTTCGCTACAGAGTGGAAGGTACTCTATCAGCACCGCACCCACTAGAAGCCGGCGTCCCCCAGGGATCGGTGCTCTCTCCAATTCTCTTCTCGCTGTTCACCAGCGGCATACCCCAACATAGTAAAATACAAACAGCATTATTCGCTGACGACACTGCCATCTTCTATGTAGGTCAATCCCCCACAACAGTGATAACCGCTCTCCAAACTGCGGCTACCGCCCTAGCGAAATGGACTAGGAAATGGAGAATCGGTATAAACCCCACCAAAAGCCAGGCGATCATATTCCATAAGGGGAGAGATCGCCGCCACCCAATGGCTGAATATCAACAGATAAAGATGTTCGACCAACCCATCCCCTGAACAAGGGAGGTCAAATAGCTGGATGTGACCTTGGACAGACGACTGACCTTCGGTCCTCACATAGGGCTAGTCCGCGCGCGCGCAGCCCTAGTGCTAGGATGGTTACACAGCTTAGTACACGCCAAGTCTAAGCTATCTCTCCGCAGTAAAGTTAGATTATACACCGCTTGTATACGTCCTATCATGACGTATGCTAGTGTAGTGTTCACACAAGCGAAGCCACACAGGCTACATCGGCTACAAACATTACAGAATAGGTTCATGCGCCGAGCGACGGGAGCACCGTGGTACATGCGCAATGTGGATCTTCACATAGATCTTGGCTTGCCGACCATCATACAATTCATGAAACAGTGCTCCTGCCGCTACTTCGACTCTGCCGCGACACACCCGAACCCATTAGTGGTAAGGGCGGCTTCTTACATCCCCTCTAAAATGTCCGCGATCAAACAACCGCGACTAATACTCGACGAACCCGACGACACTATTACTCTCGCCCAGACTGAGGCATACACAGCCCGCGAGGCCTTGACAAATAGTAATAAATATCCACGTTATCGCCCCCGCCGACGGGGAAGGAAGACGTGTCGCGTTAAAATCATAAACGTGGGAGTGCCCACTTTGCCAGCGACCGCCCGAGCCGAGGTCCGTACCCCACAGGGGGTGCCCTCGGGATCGGTCGCTTAACTTTAAACGGGTTGAGAGCCCTCAGCGCTCACCCACCAGTCCGGGTAAAGTTGTCACAGCCATCTGAGGCTAATAACTAAGTCACACACAAAAAAAAAAGCTACAGTATTCAGTCGTTCGCTAGACATCGACCACGCACGTTGTGCTCGTGGTCCGTTCGTATTAAGTTGTGTTAAAATTAGAGTAAGTGTACTAGTAAAGTGTTGATCGCCTACGATCAAAAGTGCAAAAATAGCAACACGTACTCTAGTACGTGTTGCAATTTTTGCAATCTACCAAATGGAGAAGTGTTGAAAAAGCATCACCCGTATTACGTAAAGACGACTAAGGGATTCTAGTGAGCAAATAAAGGAAAGGAGAAACTTCTAATAAAAAAAACTCGAAATAAAATCCTATACCAATCTGTCTGACCAGCGTGGTGTAGTACCTAGGTCAATTTCTAATTGTGGAGGCGGCTCGATCATAGCAGTGGTACATAATATATTAGCTGTGATGTTGATGATGAGGATATAGATATAATATTGAACGACACACACGCAATATACCTTATACATAAAAACTGATATTTTTAACAATATTCTATATGGTTATAGGAACACAGAATTCTTAAGATATTTTAAACATGCTCTAAATATGGTATTAAAATAAATTATTCAAATTCTTACAGCTTTAAATGTCAATTGTTATTGAGGTGATATTCAGAGCCGGATTAGGCAACTGCCCCGCACTGACTAAGGGCACCGCAGGCATCAAGAAAAAAAAATTCCATCGAAAGTTTTTATTTTGGAAAAATTGTACATTTGAACACTTCCTCTTCCCCATTATTCTTTTTTTATTGTTGTTGGTGGCAAAGAAAATACTGCAGATCTGATGGTAAGTGATGCTACTGCTCATAGACCTTGGACCATGGACCCAAGAATCGCATTGCCTAGGGGCCCTGACAGAGTGAATCCGACCCTGACGATATTCTTAGATTGCTGGTGTAAAGTTCACAGATATTCTCAGCATCATTTGGAAACCAGTAGTTATCGAGATTCATTATTACGTTTATTAAAATATGGTCATTCTTTTACACGGCTATATACTAAAACTTCTATTCAAGTTTTCATTAAATACAAGAAGCACCACTCGACGTCAAGTAGCAATGTAGTGTTAAGTACCTTCTTAAGGCCGTCAACTTGATGATTTACTGAGGTTAAGCCTCCTGATCTGTCAAAATGAAGTCTGTCTGACTAAATACAACAGTACTATTGTGATAGGACTATAGCCAGTTTTCAACTATTTCGTTACATCCATATGGAGTAATAGGTGTCTAGTTTTTTGTTACAATTTGAGATTTTTAAAGTTTAGTTTTCTCAGCTCATACACGTTCCACTGCTGGGCTTAAGTCTCTTCCTAATATGCGCGGGGCCTTCCCCTCACCGAGACTCTCCAGCCCAGCCTTCTCATCCGGGTCGTCGGGGACCTGTTCCCGCGGCGGGCGGAACACACGCCCCCGGTCATGGCTCCGCCAGACACTGACCGGGAGGCCGACGACGACAGTGTTCCGCCCATCACGGAACCCGAGATGGGAGTGGCGGTGGCGCGCATGTGCGTAAAGTCCACCGCCCCCGGGCCCGACGGTGTTCCTAACCGCGTGTTGGGCCTGGTCCTCGACCACCTGGGTCCCCGCCTCAGGGAGCTGTTCAACGCGTGTTTAGCGTCCGGACGGTTCCCTGGGTGCTGGAAGGAGGGAAGGCTGGTGCTCCTGCCGAAGCCGGGACGGTCTCCGGAGTCGCCTTCGGCCTACAAGCCTATCGTGCTGCTCGATGACACGGGCAAGCTACTGGAGAGGGTAGTAGCTGCCCGCATCGAGCGGCACCTCGTCGGCACGGGGCCCGATCTGTCGGACGCCCAGTTTGGGTTTAGGAGGGGTCGTTCGACGATCGCGGCTCTGTTGCGCCTGAGGGCCGTGGCGACTGAGGCCGTCACCGGTG
Organism: Lymantria dispar; assembly: GCA_032191425.1. Classification (NCBI taxonomy): domain Eukaryota; kingdom Metazoa; phylum Arthropoda; class Insecta; order Lepidoptera; family Erebidae; genus Lymantria; species Lymantria dispar. The sequence continues at coordinate 15,495,924 of CM063451.1, forward strand.
GGGGAGTGCTGTTGGCGGTGTCCCTAGACATCGCCAACGCATTCAATAGTCTGCCATTCAGCTGCATCAGGGAGGCGCTCCGGTATCACGGAGTGCCAGCTTACCTGAGGCGGCTAGTGGCAGACTATTTGGTGGGGCGCAGCGTCCTCTGTACCAACCGAGCAGGGGACGTTGTGCGAACGCCCATGACGTGCGGTGTCCCACAGGGGTCGGTCCTCGGACCCACCCTGTGGAACATCGGCTACGACTGGGCGTTGCGGGGGAGCCTCCCGCCCGGGCTGGGCGTGATTTGTTACGCCAACGACACGCTCGTCACAGCCCGCGGTGGGACGCTAGAAGAGGCGGTAAACCTGGCGACCTATGGCACCGAAGAGGTCGTCAGGTGGATCGAGGCGCTGGGGTTGAGGGTCGCCCTGGACAAGACGGAGGCCCTCTTGTTCCATGGGCGCCTTATGAGCCCTCCCATCGGCGTCTCGATCACCGTCCGATCGGTTGACATCAGCATCCGGGCCCATATGAGGTACTTGGGCCTGGTGCTCGACGGGCAATGGTGGTTCCGGGAGCATTTCCGCAGGCTCGCTCCGCGGCTCGTCGGCGCGGCGTCCGCCCTATCGTGGCTTATGCCGAACGTGGGCGGACCGAGCGCTACGTGCCGACGGCTGTACACGGGGGTCATCCGGTCGATGGCCCTGTACGGCGCACCGGTGTGGGCGGGGTCCTTGACCGTCCGACTTAGGGCCCTTCTGTGGCGACCACAGAGGGTCATGGCGGTCAGGGCCATCCGCGGATACCGCACAATGGCGACGGAGGCAGCGTGCCTATTGGCCGGGACTCCCCCGTGGGACCTGGAGGCGGAAATGCTCGCCGAGTTGTATCGGCGGGTGTCGGGGGTGCGCGGGGAGGGCGGTGTGATCTCGTTAAGGGATCTCACCGCCTGGCGCGTCGACGCCCGCCGAGACGTCATTGCCCGTTGGGCAGTCCGGCTGGAGAGGCCTCGGTTCGGGGTGCGAACCGTGGAGGCCTTCCGGCCGGTGCTGATGCAGTGGTTGGAAAGGCGGCACGAGGTGCTCTCCTTCCGACTAGTGCAGGTGTTGACGGGGTACGGGAGCTTCGCCAAATACCTGCACAGGGTCGTAAGGAGGGAGAGTACACCGTCCTGCCACCACTGCGATTGCGACGAGGACACGGCGCGCCACACGCTCGAGGCCTGCGCGGCTTGGGCAGTGCAGCGCCGTGAACTGGTCGCAATCATCGGTGCCGACCTGACGCTGCCGGCAATCGCTAGGGCGATGGTCGACAGCGTCGGGAACTGGGACGCGGTCGCAGCCTTCTGCGAGACAGTGATCTCGCAGAAGGAGGCGGTGGATCGTCTGCGCGTGGAGCGCAGCCTCGATGAGGAGATCCGCCGCCGGCGACTGGGGCGGCGCAGGCGCAACTATCTGCGCCTCATGCCGCCCTAGCCGAGGCCGCGGGTGACGTGACCGGGGATTAGTCCGTCACCCGCCGAGAGGCCGACTGCGTGAGGGAAGACCGACGTCCTCCCCGAGGGGGGGACGTCGGTCGACGGGAGGGTACCCCGCGTAGGGGGTATTCCGTCGGGCCGACCACTGACGACAAGTAAACCTGCTCCGGTGGTCGGCCCAATGACGAAGGCGAGGTGGTTTTCGGGTGGGTTGCGGGAGTTACGTGCTTAAGCCCCTCTGTCGTCCCGGACGGAGTGGTGCGGAGGCGCGCCGACCGCGACCCACCCAAAAAAAAAAAAAAAAAAAGGAGAGAAATATGCTAATGCGTGCTAATGAGTTCGGTGGTATGTGGGCGCGTGTGTGCGCGTGTGTGCGCGTGTGTGTGTGTGTGTGAGCATTTGCATGTTTAATATCTTCATCATCATTATTATTTTAAATATTTAGTGTAATTGTTACGTAGGTCTTATACTAAAAATGTAACTTAAGAGTCATCGATCCCACAGTCAAACCGATAACATGTTATGTTTTATCAACATGTAGCATTGGTATTTTATAATAATTAAGTAAATAAATAATACTCTTGCACGGATATTATATGCATATATCGCCTAGTCCTTTTTTACGATATCCACGGCCAAAACAAGTGAATTGTATCTTTACTCCGTGAACACACGGTAAGAGTTTAGATTTACTCAACATTATAAAAATGGTTTTGAAGGCTCAATAATTACTTTGAGAAACAATAAAACAATTTAAATCATGTATTTGTAAATATAACAACCACGAGAAAATCTCATTTCAAAATGCAATCAAAGTTTAAACTTAATTGCCTTCCTTGTAAAACTTATTTAGATTACCGTTATGACTTGACGAAGAGTTGAAGTATATAGATACAATTTTAGAAATATAAACCAAAGTATCAATAGATACATATTTATTTGTATTATGAAGGTTGAATCTAAATAATTTGTGTATTAAAATACACATGTCATTATTTCCTTTGCGGTTGAAGCAGTAAGTAAATACTCGTAATATCAATTGAAAAGAATAAAAATTTGATAAAACCGTAACTCCGTGTATAAAACTGCACCCTTTCGTGTGGCGACGGAATAAGAATACAATTCACAACTCCCTATCTTGCTAGTGGGTGTTGTTAAAGATCATGATGTGCTGTAGATAGATAAGATGAATATATAATATCTATTTATTTTATAATATCTATATATTTTTGGGCGGCCTAAGTGTATAGGCACGCCGTTTGTTCCACAAGAATTGACGAAAAGGTCGTCCGTGGTCTCATAAGTCACTGCATTCGTCCCTCTCCCCCTCGCCGTTGGGCCGATCACTGGTACCGAGTTCCTTGACGTGCGTGACCAGTCCGACAGGATACCCTTTTGGATACCGTCCCTACCCAACGCCCTTTCCTGAGCGTCGCCCTCACACGGTGATTCTCTCTGCCGATTATTAACTCCGGTCCAGATACTTAGGGCCTGGGCTAGGGTAGCATCAGGGTAAGGTATTCGTGCCTACGCCGCACAAGTCACCGGCGGTGAATCGTGTCGTCGTAGAGGAGTTCCTCCTGCACACAATAGGCCGTGCCTTCCGTGAGATGACTACCTCACATTAAGGGGTGTCCGCGCTCCCAGTTCCTGAGGCTTTCACCTTAGCGATGGTTAGCAGTTTCAGGTCGGCATCGATGGTTGCGACGAGTTCATGGCTCCGCTCTACCCACGCAGCACGCACCTTGAGCGCATATGCAGCGCCGTGTCCGGTGACATCCGTCCGGTGTGCTCTTCCTCGTATCAAATGATGATGATAATGCTGAAGAAAACCGTAAGTCAACCCGTTGTTTGAACTGCTTTATCTGTTAAGGTACTAATTATCAATTATGCCTTTTACATCTTAGTCTTATCTTTTTCGGTTTACATTATGATTTTTAAACATTTGTTTCATAATCAAAAAAATATAAATATTTCTAACTATTACGCTTTCATTTTAGAACATTTATTAGGTTAATTGATCACATACATCAGAGAAAGAAATAACTGGCACGGCGAATATATAACGCTTTTGGATATGAGTTGATATGTATTGTAGCGTATCTGCTCACTCAAATGGTGTTTCACCGACGCACGCCTAATATTATAGCATGTAACTCTTGCGTTAGAAGTCAAGTCACGTTTTTAATTCTATATAACATAAGAGTCATGGTTCCGTAAACTACTGATTCGACAAAATGCTGCACTACACTGTGAACAGCAATACTGGAGTAACATAATAACTTCAATGTGTATAGCGCATTTTACTTTGCATGTGTTGGAGGATGAAAAATATGTGTCACCATCCGCTGTATTTATTAGGGAGTTCTAAAAACCTGTTGTCAGATCACCAAGAGATAGAAGTCTCCAAGGAAACAATAATAATATCAAATTATAGTCTGTCTGCCAGTTAAAAGTGATGTTTGTACCATTATCACCTAGGAGAGAAATGTGTTCAAAGGCGTACGTTGATAGGCTGATGGTTGGAATATAAACTCATTTGCAAAAAAAACGGGCGGTTTTGATTTTCATTCATATTTAAAAAGATACAATACCAAAAAGGTTTCAATCGTTTGTACACGTTACTGGCCGGTTTTAAAAATGCTGTGGTATTTAAAAAAGTACGTTCTAAATTCAATTTTTCATTTGATGTTCATTTTTACAGAAAACCCCTTTTTATCCTACATTTTTGGCGCGAAGTTCCAGAAGTTAACATCGACTTTCATAACTTTTATTCAATTTTTATCGATTAATTTCATATCCTTGACTGTCAAAGCTTTATTTAATGCTGTTTGGCTGTATCAAAAATGGTAGATAAAGTGGTAAAAGCTACCAAAATTATCGCGCTGCTTGAAGAGGGTTGCAGCCAATGTTTCGTGGCTAGGAGGCTAAATGTTAGTCGCTCGACAGTCCAAAGGACCTGGCAGCGATATCAGGAGACTGGTTCCGTCGAGAGAAGGCCTGGTTCTGGAAGAAAACCATGTACCCAACCACGGGATGATCGTTTTCTTGTGAGTCGCGCATTGAGAAATCGCAAATCTTCGTATGTGGATCTTAAGAACAACCTCCAAGAAGTAAGAAATGTGCATATTAGTCTATGGACGGTCAGGAGGAGGCTTCTCGCTGCCAATATACGCAGTCACCGCCCGACCCGCGGCCCCAAATTACTCCGTGAGCACAGAGTTCACAGGCTTAGGTTCGCTAGAAATTGTGAATCATGGACTCAAGACGATTGGAATAGGGTTTTGTTCTCTGATGAAGCCAGGATATCTCTGTTCGGTGAAGATCGACGTCGGCGAGTGCTAAGAAGACAAGGAGAACGCTTTGCAGAGGCATGTTTCGAAGAAATCACACCTTATGGTGGGGGCTCTGTTATGTTTTGGGCAGGAATAAATTCAATGGATCGTACAGAGTTAGTCTTCATTGAAAACGGCTCACTGACTGGGCATCGATACATAACGGAAGTTCTAATTTCTCATGCACAACCCGCATTGGCCGCTCTAGGTGAAGACTCGATTTTTATGGACGACAATGCTCGCGCCCACCGATCCCGCGATGTTAATGCGTATGTGCAAGAGGTCGGCATTCGTCGTTTGGATTGGCCAGCTCGAAGTCCCGACCTCAATCCCATAGAGCATGTCTGGGACGTTCTGAAACGGCGTGTGAGATCAGTACACCCGGCTCCGCAGACCATCAGAGAGCTGAAGAATGTGATTACTGCGGAGTGGGAACGTATTCCGCAAGCAAGTATCCGGGATATACTCGCTAGCATGCCCAGACGAATTCAAGCTGTGATTTTAGCTAGAGGGGGTCACACTCGATACTAAACATTTATCTGCTTTTACTTTATTAAAGAAAAACAAACAAAAAAACTTTTTTATTTTTACTTCATGAGCATATGCACTACTAGCGAATATACACTACTAGCGAGGTTTAGCATTATTTCCCATAAATTGTATCTAAATTTTATGAAATACTAATGAAAACGATTATTTTCTTATTAATTTAGCAAATTGTGTGGATAAAACTACCTATAATTATCAAACAAAGAAATATTAACATTTGAAATGGTTCATTGCTTAGGTGCCCGTTTTTTTTGCAAATGAGTTTATTTTAGAAACTATATGGATTGATTTAATATTGATCTTATAATTGTTGTTCGTATTGTAAATCTATCTAAATCAGGTGGAAAACAATCCAAAACATCGCTTCGGCGAATTCCAACGGTAATTGATAGAAAAGAGAACAAGAACGGTTTCTATTTTTCTCCTTCTAATTATTTTCTATACATGCGTATGTGTTTCCGTGTAGTTACGGAGTAAGAATACAATTAATCATCCCCTTTCACCACATCCCTTTCTTTCCTGTGGGTGTCATAAAAGACGAATAAGGAATTAAATATGCATATAACATCTATGCAAGAGAGGGTAACCTTGAAATAAAACTCCATAGCAACACGCCTGACCAGCTTGATATAGTGCTTCTTATTCTGGAGAAGGCTCGAGTCAAATAGTGGGACATATATGAGCTGAAATGATGAATGATGATACTTATATGTATTGGAAGAAAATTTTCGTGTTTGAAGTTTATGTAGATCTGATCGAGTATAAATTGAAGAAATTAATGAAAGAATGAGTTTCTTCTATCAAGCACTACAGCATCTAACACTCTTTACGATAAATACTATATGTAGAGAAGATCTAAGAATATAATGTGTAAGGATTTACTCGTTTAATCGGAAACTATTTACGATGTTATATACTAATTGTGTAGGAAAAGACTAAGAATATAATATGTCAGCATTTACTCGTTTTATGCGGGTGCTTTACCAGCAGGTGAGATCAGCTGAGCAGGTCAGATAAGCTGCTACTAATGGACTTGTAAGACGATAACATCACTGCAAAATAAGATCAACTAGGATCATAATTTTGTATTAATTTATTTGGTTTATTTGTTTGTCGTTGAAAATGATTCTTATGCCCAGAAGTGGCACTTTTATGTAAAGGAAATAAGTTGAATTCGAAGAGTTTCTAGCTCAGCGTTGTGCATATAATTATTTTTAAAATAACGTTAACAATTACGGAAATGTTTGCAACGTTGTACTCGACAAGTTTTGAAGTTTATTTTTCTACAGAACATTTCGCTACGCCCTAAAGTCATTAATCAGGCTTCACTTTGGCAGTGACCCAACGTCCTTACTACCCTCTCATTTGTATTTACTGAAAGAGTTTTAGATCATAAATCATACCATGATGAATGAATCCATCAAAATTTTCCAAATCTATGAGAGGCCGTGTCTGAGTTTTAAATTGGAATAAGCTGTTAAACACGTTGAATTATTCAACCCGTAATAACCCGTAACCTATATATAAGTTAAAGGCATCGTTATCTTTGATATTGAATTTGTTTTACGAATTCTGTTTGCAAATTTATATCTCAATTGAGAAAGTGAAGAAAATATGTTGTTTAACTTTTGCTAAGAAATTTATTTTATTTATAGGATCACGATTTTATCCTCGAAAGGCAAGGAGAACGGTAAATACGTGAATATTTTGGCATACAATTTTTAGCCACACTTAATAAGGGGCTTTTTTTTTTGGGGTGGGTTGCGGTCGGCGCGCTCCTCGCACCACTCCGCCCGGGGCGACAGAGGGGCGTAAGTACGCACACCCGCAACCCACCCGAACACCACGTCGCCTTCGTCATTGGGCCGACCACCGGAGCAGGGTTACTTGTCATCAGTGGTGACTTAATAAGGGGCTAGGGCTTTTTTAGTTTACGAGCTATTGTTTAGTTATATCTTCTACTAGTCATAGCTTCTAAATAGAATCGGCAAGGGACTTGGCGTGGCCAGCCTCGATCTGTCGGATGCTCAATTCGGTTTTCGGAAGTGGCTTTCGATGATCGCGGCCTTGTTGCACCTGAGGGCTGAGATTCGAGAGGCGATCGACGGTGGAGGGGTGCTCTCTTGGGACACCGCCAACGCATTTAATAGTCTGCCATTCAGATGCATCGGGGAGGCGCTCCAGTATCACAGAGTGCCTGTATAGGCAGCTGGTGGCAGACTATTTAAAAGAACGCAGCGTCGTCTACACAAATTGGATGGGGATATAGTGCGGACGCCCATGTTGTGCGGTGTCTCGTAGGGGCCGGCCTTGGGACCCACTCTGTGGAATATTGGCAACGACCGGGAGATGAAAATGAGCCTCCCTCCCGGGCTGGGCATAGTTTGCTACGATACGCGTGGGACGCTAGAGGAGGCGACATGCCAGGCAACTCTCGGCACCGAGGAAATTGTCGGGTAGATCGAGGCGCTGGGATTTAGGGCGACGCTGAACAAACTTGAGGCTCTACTGTTTCATGGACCCCGCATCAGTCCACCCACCGACACCTCGATCACCGTCAAGTCAGTTCCCATCAGCATCCACGCTCATATGAATTACTTGGGCCTGGCACTCGACGGGCATTGGAGGTTCTGGGAGTCTTGCCACCGTCTTCCTCTGCGGCTTGCTGATGGCGAATGTGGGTGGACCCAGTGCTACATGTTGACGGCTGTACGAGGGGAGGGGCCTGATCGATAAACCTGTACGGCGGACCGGTGTGGGTAGAGTCCCTAAACGTCCGTCTGAAGTCATACAGGACTACCGCACTCTAGAGGTTGGTTACTCGAAACGGTATACCGCTCGGCTGGCCACGGAAGTCAAGGATTCGGTACCAGTGGTCGACACAATGGTGGAGGGGAGGAAATACGGTGGGTGGGGTCACCCGCTACCGTCTCGTCGTTCCAGACAGGACGGATGGCGTGCGTCCGCACTATAGCCTGCCAAAAAGAAAAAAAAAGAGCATAACGACAATCATCAACAACTTAGAACTCAAAGCTATATACATACATATTTCCTTTCTACAAAACGGATAGTGTTAGACATACAGAGTATTGTCGATAGCACGATGAATGGCCCATCTCCGGTGGTAAGATAGTGCCGGAAGGAGCTTCGCTCGCTCGGCCTTTTAACGAGTCACGGCTTTTTAGCCGACGATGCTGAGATCAGCTATCGTAATGTTTTTGTGGTATTAAATAAGGAGTCACGCGGATAGTATAGGCGTTATTTAATACGAAATAGTCTAACATAAAGCTTAATTTCCAGTGTGGTGACGAGTTAGAATTCACTTCACGGTAACGTTCGTAAGCTTTATACTCGAGTGTGGCTTTCGCACTATTCCAACAAAAGTAACACACTCATTAACACTCCCTAGAACAATAAGCCATTTGTGATGTCTTATTCATTTAATACTAGCTGACCCGGCGAACTTCGTACCGCCTAATTATTGGAGGCATATTTAGTAAGTCACAAACACACGACACAATACTTTTTTAATTTTATTGAAATTTGTTGCTTTTAGATTTTTAGGAATTTAATATTCCTATATTAAATCCTTTATCCCATAGATTTTTAGGAATATTAAAGAATTATAGTATAGATGCACAGCAAAGAGACGTTTACATTTCAAGTGACATTTTACCATAGACAATTTTTTTTTGAGTGAATACTGACAAATATTTACACTATAACTATCAAACTACATCTGTCGTTTTTTTTTGACGGTGGCCATGGTTAGGAAAAGAAGAAGAACTACATCTGTCATCGAGAAAATAAAGAATTCAAACAACTATAATATTTAAATTGTTGATATTTCAAAACTATTTTCCAGAAGTTATAGTGAAGCTATATATCCCTCAACTCCTTAAAATGCATTGTCCCTTTTGTAAAAAGTGGATGGAACGGCAGAACAAAAATAATAACTGTCCAGGTTGTATTAAATTATTATTAAGATGTGACGAATGCTACAACATAATCGCTGACACCTTCAGATTTTGTACCAAGTGTGGTAAGAATGTAGAACGAATAATACGCGTGAACAGGGCAAAAGTACAAAAAAATATATTAAAGCAAAAGCTGCTATCTAAACCAAAACACGTTTCTACAATGCCATCTTCATCATCTGAGGAGACATTCTGTGAATTAAATTTATCGGCCGAAGACATACAGGACATTCATGTTATTGAAGACAGCCAAAATCCCAACATCAAGAATGTTCTAGTAGATATTGATGTTATTGAAGACAGCCAGCAGCTCAACATTGATAATGTTCTGATCGAATCAGATTTGTCCGAGTCGCCTAGTACTTCCGCCATATTATCATGTCCTGGCGAGCCAAGTGGTTCCCAAGTAGATGGAGCCAAGTAGATGGAGCCAAGTTGATGGAAATAAAGAGTTACTAATACACGTTGACGTTTGCAAAATTATCGTCAAGCAAAGATGGAAGGCATAATTTGAAAAGAAAAAGAAGAAGAGTGATTAATATATTTTGAAATAAAAAAAAATGTTGTATCAAATTGAGTTTTATTTTAGATATATACAACATATTATTATATAATTGTAAGGATCCAAATGCACATATTATATACATATTAAGTCATTTATTTATATTTATACACTCCATATACAAAAATTTAAAATTTTCGTGGATGTGCTCGTTTCTGGACTGTGAACATGATAAACAAATCTTTGCTTAAATTAAATACAACACAGTTATCATCATCATCATGATATCGGCCAATAAATGTCCACTGCTGTACATATATACAGTTAATTAATATAGTGCTTTCTGGTAGACAATATTTTTAGTTTTTTTTTGCGGTGCGTAAATAAATAAGGATGTTGGTTTTCCGACACGCGAACACGCAACGTATAATTGTCCATGTGCGAAACAGGGAAACTCTAAGTTTATTCCGCAAACTTGCAACGATTGGCCTTGCGATTTATTTATGGTCATCGCAAAAGCTAGACGCACGGGAAATTGCAACCTTTTAAAATCAAATGGCAAATCCGTTGGAATCATAGGTATTCGTGGGATTAAGACATCCTCTCCTTTGTATTTTCCTTTGATTATTTTAGCTTCGATGATGTTATTCATGAGTTTCTTCACAACCAATCTCGTTCCATTGCAAAGTCGAGGTTGATTAATATTACGCAGCATGATGACATCTGACCCTACTTTTAATTTCAAATTATGTGGTGGTAGTCCAGGCAAGTCCAATGAATTTAAAAATTCTGTAGGATAGTTGACTACGTCATCCTGGTTTGTAGCCGTGTCAACTGATTTGTACGTAAACAACTCTCCTGGAAGGAAATTCTGAATGGTTTGGAAATTCATTGAGATCATCGACATCTTTGTTTTTTGCTGCCAATATTACTCGTTCATTTAGCCACTCGTGGTTATTATATTGTTGTTTAATGTCCGGAAAAACACGCTGAATAAGCTCCTCTTTCGATTCTGTGAAGTGACAGAAATCTGTGGGAAAGTCATTAATCCGGTCGAGCTGTCAACTGCGACCTTACCATTGCCAATATCCAGCAACTGCTTCGAAAACACAGTCGCAGTTTGATTTTGTTGCAAAAAACTCGCATGTGAGTAGTTAATTGTAGTGTCTTTACGTGCCGCCACAAATTTGATGATTTTAGACATGCGTTTATTTCGTCAGCAACAGTCGATCGAGGAATTACTGGAAGAATCTGACGAAAATCACCTAACAACAGTATCATGGCTCCACCAAAAATGTTTTGGTTATCACGTAAATCTTTTAACGTCCTATCTAGTGCCTCCAGCGACCTCTTGTGGGCCATTGTGCATTCGTCCCAAATTATCAATTTGCATACTTGGAGAATCTTCGCCATAGCGCTATTTTTGGCGATGTTGCAAACTGGCGTTTCGTTGATATGCATGTTTAATGGTAATTTTAAGGCTGAATGTGCAGTTCGTCCGCCTTCTAATAAAGTTGCTGCTATTCCAGAGGAAGCCAACGCTAGGGCTACCTCATTTTGCGATCGGATCTTTGCTAATAGCAATGTAATTAGGAACGTTTTCCCAGTACCCCCAGGAGAATCAAGAAAGTAAATCCCTCCAGACCCACTGTTTACAGCTTGTATCAAACGATCGTACGCAATCCTTTGTTCTTCGTTCAATTGCGGAACAGTTGTGCGAACTGTTTCGGTCATAGCTTGAGTATCGTACTGGAGTTCTCTTTGCAACTCATGGTTTAATGCATCTTGCATAGCACGATTGGGTGCTGTCAGGCCCAAACACGACAATACTTTATTTGCCATCAATAAACACATATCTTCTATTATGATCAATGTGTCATTGTAAATCTCTGCCGTAATTTCCAATGTAGGATTCAAAGTTTCACAACGCACGCGATGCAACACATCCTCAGACATGTCATCCCTATATTTCATCCATAAATCTTTCGGATTTGAGGGGAAACATGTCGATATTATAATCGCAAACAGTGTGCGAATTTGATGCGGCGATGAAGATATCACGGAATCCTTGAGCGTATCATCCAAATGCGAATCGTTTTCAAGCAACCGTAATAATTGACACGCCTCACGGTAAGTCGCACACAGATGTCCATCAACTGTTCTCAATTGTTGAAAAGATGTCGGACCAGGAACATTCACCAATAACAATCTAAGATAATAACATTCATCGTTATTAGGATGTACTGTATATATACGGCCTATAGTATCTGTGGCAAATACATTTTCATATCCTTCAAGTGGTGTTCCTTGTTTACGACGCTGAAAAGACTTTGATGATGCGTTCCATGTGTAGTAGCGCGGCATATCAGCATACAGCAAACTGCGAGCGAATTGATCAGTTTCACAAATTGAGAAGAAACCTGTCAATGTGGTCACAGGTGGACGTGCCGCTCTATCCACAGCGTTCTTTGGGTTGAAATACACTCGTTGTCCATTTTCCAAATGAACTGCCAAATGGAATACAGTGGGATGTCTTTCATGAATTGCAAACGAAAATATGCGCCAAATAGCCTCATTGCTGCTTACATAGCGACCCATCTGATAGTGAGACACTTCATCATTTGTGTTTGTTACTGCGAAGATGGCCATGTCGCTACCTTTGTTAACATATTTACATATGTACTTTATGGATTTCACAGAGTTACAAAATTTCACATTGATGTGAGCTTCAAAAGTTTTGGACAATATGGGCGAGAACGGCACAATCCAACGATTGTCTACATGAAAATCTTGTCCTTTTATCTTGACATCTACAGATCGTCCACCGTCCTCAACTGATCGCCTACGATACAATGGGTAACCATCGATTCCCGAGATGGTTTCAGCAACCAAGTTTCTCGGGTACCGTTTGGAGCACTTGCCGTCGATCATACAGGGTGAGCTGTTGTTGATAACTCCGCAAGGTCCATATATCATGTGTTTAGTTACTATTGTATGCAATTTTGGGTCAACCGTTTCATCAGGAATTTCGGCTGAAATAATGGAATCAATTTCTTCTGGCCTTATTTTGTCAACCAACCAGACTAATATATGAGCATGTGGCAAACCACGCTTTTGCCACTCAACAGAGTACATCCAACAACGTACTTGGCCATACACACGATGCTTTGTAATGAAATTCATTAAAGATTTTAATTTTTGCTTGTAAACTCTGGTTGTGATGTCATGCCTATCAAGTGGTGTTTGGTTGTGTAGCAGTTCTTTTTTTATTTCAATCCATTGTGGGTTACAGGTGAATGTAATGAATAGGTCTGGACGGCCATACTTTCGAACATAAGACATCGCATCTTGAGCGTACTCGTGCATGTGGCGCGGGCTTCCGATGTAAGTGGCCGGTAAAATTGTCATTCTTCCTACATTATTTACATTGCCGTCAGCATTGATTGCATCGCGAAGATGAATGTACTCTTCAGATCGAAGCTGCTGTTGGTTTAGACGAATGTATGTCAATCGTTCAGTCTCAATTTTGACGTACATGTCCACTGCATACTGATGAAAGAGCCGTTGACACATCAAAATGTGATTTACTTCACCTTCACGGATCATGAGTCTGTATGCATAATAATTCATGGCACTGACTTTTGTGTGTGTATCAGCACCTGGAAGTACAAATGATAAAAAAATACATTTATATATTGAATATATAAAATATTTTATTTTGTATAATCTAATTACCTGTTGTTGGATTAACCATTTTGATAAAAAAATGGTACCCATCTTCTCCCTGCCAGAAAATTAATGGGTATTGTAAAGCATCATAAGCTCTATGCGTTTCATATACACGTTTCAATTCATTGTTCCGGCGATGAAGTACAATATCTCTTGATTGCAAATTCTCTCCAACAACGACAATAGCCACTTCATCTATTGTCGGTGAATTAAACCTCCTTGCATGCTCTCCAGCAGGTGTTTTGTCGGCTCTTATTACAATATTATGGCTGTCTGATGGCATCCGATCCAGTGCCATTTTGAACACCTTCACTAATTAATTATTCTCGTGAAGAAATGTTTGCAGTTGTTGGACAATGGTTCGCTTGACGGTTGGATTATGACCACAACGTGTATCAACTTCCGCATCTTGATTGCCCATAAAATAAATTTGCAAAAATTTATGATCTGCATCTGGCACTGGCAGCATTGCCCCCAGTAGGTGATGAATTTGTCCTTGTATCTGTAATTGTTTAAGAACTGGTTAAATTAATTGTGATACAAATACAAATTAGAATTTCACTAAAACAATTATGGTATACTACCTTGAAAGTGGGCAAGAACCCGTCTTGTACTATATGCGTTGCACCAAACGATGTCATTTGGAAGCAATTATTATATTTTTGGATGTTAGCCAAGAAGTGTTTAGACTCACTTTCCATCCCATTAACTAATGAGTGTAACGGTTCAGGTGGTGGAACCAATTGTGGCAATTGTACTTTGCCACCAGCACAACATAATCCTGCAGGTTCACTACTGTATTTTAATGCTTTACAATGTTGACAAATGATTGACATTTCTCCAATCGTCACAGATTTGTCGGCACTATAATCAATTTCCGGATCGTAGGAAAATGCTCCTCGTTCGAGGTTTACAGGAGCATTGCGTCTGCGGAATCGATTAAATTCATTATCCCGTGCTCGCTGCTGTTGTGATCGATGTGCACGAACTCGTTCCATTCTCTGCCTATCCACTTCATAGTTATTTACTCTTGAACGTAATTCTCCCATACTTGTACGACTGTTATCATTATCAGCCTCTCGCTGGTCATTAGTGCGGTTGGAGCGTAAAGTAGCTCGTTGCACATTTACACGACTTCGACGACCTATGTCAGGTCGTTTTCTTTTCCTCGCCATTGTAAGCAGCGAGAAGAAAATCACTTTTAGCAGTATTTCAGTATTTCTCAAATTAAATGTTTCTTTTTTTTAACATGAGATGACAAAACCAAGGATGTTAAAGAAGGAGCGCAGCAAAAAGTCTCTAAATCTATGGACAAAACAATGGAACGTTCGGATACACAGGTTTTTTTACATGAGATGACAAAACAATGGAACGTTCGGATACACTTATTATTATAATAAAAATATTTTTGAGAGTTGGTAACACTGTAAGGCTGGCACCCATCAAACATGTCAACACATTAATTATTTTATATTTTGAAATTTAAATACACGATGTTATGAGCAAAGTTGATATTATGTTGTCGATTCAAAAGTCTTGTTTTAATGCGTTCTTCAATTCGAGTGGAACTGAGAGTACAAATACCGTCAAATGTTTGACAGAAAGTAAGTGGTCAACTTTTATATGGGAAAATGGAATTGTCGTCTTACTCTATCTTATTCGCAATTTTTCCTTATTTGCTCACCGTTTAGACCTACCCTGGACTACGACAAACATTTTAAAAGCAAAATCAGCTCAATCGGCCCAGCCGTTCTCGAGTTTTAATCAGACTAACGAACAACAATTCATTTTTATTTATATAGATATATCCTTGAACCTTTATTATTTCCAAGCGGTTTATAGTGGGCCTTCGTCGGTAACTGACCAATAGTATATAGTTTTTTTTAACAATAATTGGATATAACGATATTCTAAATTTTAATATTAAAATTGTTTTATTTTGTAATTGTAAAGAAAAATATGTGATTAATTTAAATTTAACACTTTCATTAAAAATCAGTCTTGCTTATATCGATCTTTAAAAACGGTTATTAAATCTATATATGTACACGGTGACTTTTTTATCGTCTTACAAAAAAACAACATAAAAGTATCCGACCTAAGAAACATATCTAACATATTTAAATGTTCAATAGTGGTAGTTATAAAAAAATAATAAAATAAAATAAATTAAAGTTAATATTTTGTAACAGCCTATTTTTCATCTTTACGTTTTAAACAAAAGCAATTATGCAGAATTTCATTAGCCAATCATAGCTACGAAGTCCACGTGGACGGTTTTTACAAAGCGTAATCCCTACCTACCCAAGTATCCTTGGCGATCCCCGATTGGCCGTCAATTGTTTTAGCGGCGGTGCAAAATTTGTATGAAACTTTGCCATTTTTGAAGTTATTCAAATGAAATTTAGTACGAAGGTTCTTCATTGAAAATCATGAAACACGTGTAACATTTTTTTTCGAAAATCATCTCTTAAGAGAATAAAAGGGAGGTCCAAACTTAGTATAAAAGTTCTCTGATTTTAAAAGTTATTTCAATGAATTTGGGTTACAAGTTCATAATATTGATAATTGCCGACATTCCTTTTTATGAATTCAATCCCCCAGGGGGTAAAAGAGGGGTGCAAATTCAGTAGGTTTAAAAGTTTTTCGTATTTACCTACATTATTTCAATGAAATTTTGTTTTATGTTATTTGTTCCTAATAATTATTATTAGCGATACCAGAGTTACTGTATTATTGGCAATATCAGAGTACTCGGAGTTTAAAGTAGGGGGACGGGACGTACGTAGTCGACATATAGGCAACCCGAAGGGTGAAGGATCTGTTTGTACGGGGTAATTATACGGATTTCGAAGCTATTAGACCGATTTAAATGATATTTTGCATGGTGGTCCTTACATCTCTGGTCAACATTTAGGATACTTTTAATCACGAAAAATAAAAAGAGCTCCCGTGTGCTAGTGAAAAAACTATAGTAATTTACACAGCTTAGTCCATAATTTACTTCAATGAAAATCGATACAAAAAGACTCATTATAAAAGAAAATTATTCTGAAAATCAACCCTCATAGGATATATTCTTTTCTAAGGGTGTAAAATAGGGAATGAATTATGCTGTGATATTTTCACTCTAATACACAAGTAATAAATTCATAAAACTCCAATGATTAATTAACTGCACTGATAACATAGTGGTTGAGATACCAACCTACCGTGCCAGTGTAACGGGTTCAATTCCAACGCCGGACAATCTTTTGTGTGATCGACAAATTGTTGCTCTGAGACTGGGTGTAATTTGTGTTCGTCACTTATATGTTTGTAAAGTTCCTTAGTGAAGGGTGTGGCGCGAAATTCAGTATGTAGATTGAATAGAAAAAGAAGGTCGTGCAGGGTCACTCGAACACCCCTTTTTAGACGCCCGCCAGCAAACTATATTGTCGTGGTATCAACCTCACGCATTCAGTCTCTCTATGAGTGGAGGACTAATCCCCGTTTCAGTCATCCGTGTCTTTGACTAGGTCGGTTTTTTATTGCTATTGTTGGCAAACGAGCAAACCGCACTTGCAATTACGAGCTCAGCTGGGAGCAGTACAACAAAGGTGTTAGCACAAAGTCTTCTGCGCGCTTCACGTGGAGGCCACTACGCCGCTTCAATTAGTCTGATGTCAGCCGCCTTAGGTGTAGAAGCACCCATTGATAACAGCGCCTCCCTGATATACCAGATTGGCATTAAATCATCCAGAGCAACAGTGAGCCTGTAGAACCCTGAACGCACTACACAGTTATCTGTGATTGCCACTACCACACATGATTTCTACGCGGACGAAGTCGCGGGCAAAAGCTAGTTATATACATATCCTGTAGCTAAACTACAGTTATGTACGTAATAACTTCTCTATTAATGATATAAATTAATCACATGAGATTTCTAATTTATCTTATATTTGACATCTCGCATAAAGTATAACATATTATCTCATATCCTATATAATGTTTAATTAGCAGTATTTGTTTACTAAACAAGCACAGTTAAGTCATTCATTTCCACAATTAGGCCTCATAATTTGCGTGAGAATCCACGCAGCTGACAGTGTGAAAGGAAAATAATTATTTTCTTCCCCCAGATAAACGAAATTTTGACAAAAGGGTTTGGAATTACTTTTACGAGACAATAATATTAAGCATTTAAATGAATAATTGTAAAATACATACAAAATCTTTGTTTTATGATATTTTATAATTTATTTGTCAAATTACCTCTCTTCTCGGACCACATACGTTTCGCTATTGGGCTTGGGCTTCCATTGTGAGAGGGATACTGACCTACTGTATTTTTTTATTCCACTACAAATTCCTATCATGGTAACCTCTGTAAGGCAGGCTCCACAGTGGTCACCATGAAAGATACTGAAGTTCGACGCTCAGGAAGTCCCGGCAAATATTTTATATAGTTTTGGGATCCCCAAAAACTTTAATGACGTACTATATCTATAATACGCTGGTCAAGTGAATTGACATAGGGAATTATGTCCTTCACTTACATAGATGTTATCTGCATATCATGTTCCTTACTCGTTTTTTACGATACCCACATGAGAAGGAGGTGGTATCATAACCGGTGATAATAATTATCAACTATCCTAAATATATGTTTCTAATTCCTTGCCCGCGATTTCGTTTAAATAAATAAAATTGAAGTGTCTGTTTCAATGTCGAAGTAGTAGGTTTTGCCATGCTCACACGGCTTTTGTACGATACACATGCCTAAAACCAGTTAATTTTTTTGCCTATATGTCTGTCAGCTTGCTTCGTACAGGTAATCCTCAAAACAGCTGGAGCAATTTTGATAATATTTTACTATCAGATAGCTGTCTATATAAGGAGTAACTTAGGCTATTTTTCTCTCAAAATCCCCCATTACAATTTTGCCCAGTCCGGGACTCGAATCCTAGGCCATATCTTAGGAGATATTGCAAATTTAAAATGCGGGGCCAAAACGACTTGAACCGAAGCTCAGTGAGGGCGGATCACTAGTTGTAAATACTTTTTGTTATATTTGATACTAGCTTCATCCCGCGGATTCGTCATAAATATAGCCTTTCTTAGACTCGCTTAGTTGCTGATAGTGTAGCTTCTCATTCCGTGGAAATACCGCGATAAAAAAATTACCTATGTTACTCGCTGGTAATGTACCTTTTCATTAGTGAAAGAATTTTTAAAATCGGTCAACATACAGCAATTTCACTCGCGTAGGTCACGTTCCCCTGGCAATACTTTACTTAACTTACTTACCGGGTTGAGAGCCATCAGCGCTCACCCATTGACCGCGTTAAGCTGTCAAGGTCATCTGCGACCAACAGCTACACATACACAAAAAAAAAAGACAGAGTACGAATATAATTCACCATTCTCTTACCCGTGGATGTCGTATCAAATCGGATCGGGCAATGGTGTTAGGAACCCATGAAAAAAAATTGAAATAAAAATATCGATTCGTTAATGAATTGAGAGACATGTAAGTTCTCAATTTTGTCATCGTTTTTTCGTGTAAATTGATTAAAATGTATAAAGGAATGATACTTAATCTACAACATAATCGTATTTTGTTAAATGTTCATTAGAATTTGAATAAATCAATGATTACGTTTGCATAAGCAAGACAAACTTCGCTTTAACATAAATCAGCTGATCGGCCGATGACCGTTGATGAGTCGCCTTTGTACCTACGTAACCATTGAAAGGTTCGCGCAAATCTAATACCTATTTATACTGTCGAAATTTTACATGCTTACATATATCCTGTCTGTACATACCTACATAATGCATAAAATTTAAGGCATAAACTCTTAGACACACATTTTTGTAATCACTATAACTTTTACGTTATATTGTTTTTGTGTAATATACATTCTAATTATGATCTATGACTGTTGAACTACAACATACATGAACAGTTGTCCCATAACCTAATACACCCTGTGTATATAACATATGTTGTTGCAAGAGAAGTGAAACTAGAAAGAAAACCCTGTACCAACATGTCTGACCAGCGTGGTATAGTAGATCAATTTTCCTCTTACTGGAAGGAAGCTTAAGCCCAGCAGTGGCACTTTTATGAGCTGTGACGATGACGACGAATATCATACATTTTACAAGTATTAAAACCATAAAATTTTAAATCAGTTTTATATGTTTTTGAATAAATAGTATATTAAGAGCTACATGGATCCAGCGGCCAAAGTATTTATATAGGCAATAGAGCAACAGGTTTTTTCAAGTATCCAGAGTATCAGTAACTAAACTGGAAATACAATAGCTACATACCACTTAACTTGAAGGGAAATATAAACAATCGCATTAATTGTAAAATATCGCATTGATTATAAAATGACATAAAATTTATTGTATCAACTGCCTCGTGTGGTGACGTCTTAAGAAAATAGGGTCGAAAGTCCTGTCATAAGAGTAGTAACGCTGTCTAATGGAACACCAGGGGAATAGAAGAGTAATTTTCTCCAGTGGTAAGTATTGTATTCAATAGTGAACTATAGGCTAGCAGATGGATAGATAGGATAGGATATTTGATTAATTTAGTTGGATTTTTCATTGCCATGATAAATTACTGTTACATTATTCTAACTGCAAAACTTTGCGAGACTCTTGCTGCAATACCAAGACTCGGGTGCGCAAGACCAAGACCAAGACCAAGACTCGGATGCGCAAGACCAAGACCAAGACGAGACCAGGTGTGATGTTGCAAGACCAAGACCAAGACCGGTCCAAGTCTCGTCTTGGTCTTGCATTTGGGCAACACTATTGGTGACTATTGTAGTAACCAGTATTGATTTTTTGACAAAATCCATAGCCAATACCAAAATTGTACCCTCTACATGAAAATGAGCTTGCGTTACATGGATGTATTTGCTTTATATGGATATAGGTATTACAACTATGTCTACTATTTAGTGATAAAAGCGTAAACGTAAAGGTTTTCATATAGATAGACATTTACATGGATAAATACATGAAATTTATAATGACAATGACAACAACAGTGGCCTTAGCACTTATTTTTACTGAAAGTGAATATTTTGACTACGACTACAAAAATAAGTTTTGTTTTTAAATTGTTGGCGAGACCGGAAAGCAGGCGCTGCGGTTGCCGCCACTCTGTCACTAACGTATATCTGCTGCTAAAACTTTTCAGAAGTACCCCACAATGGATTGAATGGCAAACTTGTTTACTGCAACTTTTACAAGACTTAACTAAAGGCTAAGCTAAATTTATATTTTATAAGACAAAACTAAACTGTATAGTTGATAAACATTAAAGTACTACTGTTTTAAAGTTATCGTTCTTTAACTTTATAAGATTTAACGTAAGTTATGCTTAACTATTATTTAAGCATTTTAAGAAGGTTCAATTAATTTTTATCGCCTTTGTATTTTATTATATTTTTTTTATTGCCGATGGTGGCAAACGAGCAGGCAGCACACCTGATGGTAAGTGACGCTGCCGCACATGGGCCTTTGCAATACCAGGGGCACAGCCAGGCCGTTGCCTTCCGTGAAGAAAAAGCTCTTCTTAAACCTCGGTTAAAGAAGGACATGTCATAGCGCTCGGGAAACACAGCAGCAGGTAGGTCATTCCAGAGCCTGCACGTACGTGGGCAAATTTTATGTTTGCTTTCTCGAAGTTTTCAACATTCATGATCACTAACTGTCCTTCCCTACTCACCATAAACGTAGTTTTATTTTATACTAGCAATCCGCCCTCGCTTCGCTTCGGTTATAGGTTATAGTGGTTTTACCCGCGTAGTTCCCGTTCCCGTGGGAATACCGGGATAAAATATAGCCTAGTTTACGCCCTGATATTATAGCTTTCCATTGGTGAAAGAATTTTTGAAATCGGTCCAGCCGTTTTGAAGATTACCCGGAACAAACAGACAGACAAAAATTTTTTAATTGCTATTTTAGGCATAGGTGTCGTGCAAATAACCGTGTGAGCATGAAAAAAGCCTATTATTTTGACATTACAAACAGACACTCCAATTTTATTTATTGGTATAGATTTGTAATACTCGGGTAAACATTTGTTATCTTAAAAGGAGATTACCTTAGTATAAATGGCTTGCTTAACATTATGACCAGATTATCGGCGTCTTAGGTACTCTTCCATGGCTTTGAGTGCATCGTGTTATATTATCTATATCTTTTTACTCTCGGCCGTTGAATAGAGGAAAAAAGGAACACTCGAGATAAAGAAAACTCGAATACGCCCATTTTAACCCAAATTGTAGAAGCGACTTGCATCGAATAGTACAGAGTATCGAATTTACATCATTATTAGTTACGAGTACAATACACTCATCATCATCATTTCAGCCTATCACTGTCCACACTTGGACGTAGGCCTCCCTCACCTTACGCCACAGGGTGTGGTCCTGTTGCAAGCAAAGGATGGCGACAATTGTGTCATTGTCCCGTCGCCACACGGAACAATGCAATGAAATGTATGTGTATTGATTAAATATTATTTACCACCACGAACGCCCCAGCTAATTTAGACTTGGAATGCCATCACTAAACTCGCCGCAATTTGTCCCACTTTAAGCTGTGACTAAATCCTTACATGCTGTGATGAACGGAGATGCTTTAGTCGAAACCAAATCAATTACCTATTTGTAGACTAGATAAAGGACAAAAGCAGGTAGTGGAGGTCTATAAATTATTTTATAATTAATCTATACGTTGCTCTTTTTATATACTTTTTAAGTGATTTATTGTTAAACAAAGGTCTTTTGGGAAAATGAAAACTTTAATATATCTTAAGAGGCCCATAAATTTTCAAAATTTTATTACCAATTCAAAATTTCATTGCATCAAAAATAACGAATAAATAATGAACAAATATTCTGTTACTCTTTTCATAGTTGACTTAGGTTTAAGATTAATTGACTACACTTGCCGTGTGTCCTGGATTTATAAATAAATACATCAATTTTCGATATAATTTGTATTTTTATTAACAACTACATATGTTCATTTTTCCGTGTGGTAACGAAGTGAGAATACATTCATCACCCCCTCTCTTACCCGTGAGTGTCGTAAAAGGAGAGAGGGGAGGGAAGGGATATAATATGCAGATAATGTCAATGCAAGAGAAGGAAAACTGGAAGTGGTCAGAACCTAACAGTGGCACATATATGACCTGAGATAATGAGATGAAGATGATGTCAGTTTATTATTTTTTTATAAACAACTAGTTAACTCAACAGATGTTGTTCTGTTCAAATAAAATAAAAGGAATTCCCTTTGAAATCGACAGTAGCGCCACCTACCGGGTGCAGTTGTGAATCTAAAACATCGAATACCCTTGAAGACTGAACACACAAGAAATTTCCTCAATATCGGTCCAGCCGTTTAGGAGAAGTTTAGTGACATACACAATATAATTTATATTATAACTTTATACTTTGTATGTTACTATGACTGCAGGCTTCCTTGCATAGTTAAAGCGATTATTACTATTATTAACATTATCGTCATTACACTGCGGCCTTTATGAAGACTATTTTTTACTATACTAAATTATTAACAGTTTATTCTTATAATATTAATTACAAAAGATAGTCGATTCATAGTTTGTTCTTTTATTTTTCTTTAAGCTCTACATGTCCCAGTATTGTATACAGTACAGGAGCCCCGAGTCAAATACTTTTATTTATATTGAGGTTAACCCCGCATATCTTCTTCTTTTATATGTGAAAGAAAACAAAAATAAGTGTTGTAAGATTTTTACAAAATTTTATGAGCACCCTGTCTAACTTATACTTTAGTAAGATTTTTCATCAATTTTGATAAAGATTTTATTTGGGGTTAATTTCATGTTTCTTCTTTTTCTCAACCTATATTGTTTTACTGCTGATATAAAGGATAAACAGGACAAATATTTAATATTTTTATTGGTAATATACGAGATTACAAGTCAAAAACATTCCATATCTCCGCAATGGGCGGATAATATCATGCTGGTGGAAATACGGTGTGGTATGTTATCTTCTTGCATTTTATTGTCGTCTATTAAATCAACCAGCCCTCGGTTTTAATCGTTTTACCCGCGTAGTTCCCATTCCCGTGGGAAAACCGGGATAAAATATAGCCTAGGTTACTCCCTGATATTATAGCTTTCCATTGGTGAAAGAATTTTTGAAATCGGTCTAGCCGTTTTGAAGATGACTCGGAACAAATAGACAGACAGACAGAATTTTTTTTTTTAATTTGTATTTTAGGCATAGGTGTCGTGCAAATAACCGCGTGAGCATGAAAAACGCCTATTATTTTGACATTACAAACAGACACTCCAATTTTATTTATTGGTATAGACCAAAATATAATAGTTTTTTTTATGGCAGATTATGGTCATACCCAGTCCGAGCTATCTAGGGTGAAAAAGGTGACTTGTGGTCCATACCCCACCATATCAATTACCTATCGCTATGTGGCTAACTATCGATACCAATTCCTTAGTTCTGGTGAAAATATTCAAAATCCTTCCTTAACAATGAAAAAAATACTTTATATGCTTGTTTCTTGTTTTATATAATATGCATAACCGAAACAAAAGGTTGGACATAAAGAATAAATAAAACCATTTTAAGGAGCTGTTTTCTCTAATAACATTTCCTACTTATTGTTCTAGCTACAATGTCACTGCCGAGAGCCGACAGAAGGTCATCATTTGCATCCAAATAGCTATTACAAATTCACTGTCCGAATTTTCAGCATTCCCTAGCCCTTGGGTACAATTACATACTTTTCTTCACTTTGTTTGCCCGTCTTTTACGACTTTTTTGCAAATAAATACTTGTAGTCAATGTTAACTAAACGTGAGTAATGAAAGTGAAATTTGATATCTTTTGTTTTTAAATATTTTATGTGTTATGAAAATTGGTGAATCAATTAATAATTATATGTATTAATTCATTCATGATTCATATGAGTTTGTTTTCGTTAAAGCTTTCATTTGCGTCTAAAATTACAGGTAAAGCTACAAAGGGGCACAAAAATAATAATTTAAAAATTTGCTCTTGATAATAATGTAACATATGTATATATGTATGTATGCTCCCTGTGTAGTGATGCATTTGTATGCGATAGATCGACCCAAGTTATTGTGGCAGTGATAAAAATCAGTTAAGGGATCACTAGTAGAATGGATAGCAGATTTTTTTATGGAAAACTTAAAACGCATTATCATATTCATCCTATATGATTATTTTTTGTCTAATAGTGAACTTTAAAATACCAAGAATGATGTATGTATTAAGGTTTTGAAAGTACAATACTAAATTGAATACTTTAAAGTTTCTTACATATAGACAAAGTAAAATTTTGCTTTGACTTGAACTCTATATTTTCCAATATTCATCAAAGTTTGATACACGATTAGCCGTAAATTGGTCTACTATAATAAGTTTGAATAACTAGATAGTTTTGCATAGAATTTTATTCTTACAAAGGTGAGTATTTTATCTGTATATTGTCCCTTTGTCAATTTAAGTAAAATGTAAATATATGCAACATTGCTGAAATAGCGGTGATGATGAAATAACAGCGGTAAAATATGTAAGGCGAGAAAAAAGCCTTCAAATTAAGCACAAAACTCTTCACTTCTTCACACAAAAATTAATAAGTATTTCAGCATTTGTCAGTTTTCATCCCCTGAGGGTGTAATATTAGAAATTAAATTTTACGCTGATACTTTTACTTCATTTCTTTTTGAGTTAAAATTTAGTACTAATTAGGTCTAGATCTTCTGTTACAGAGACTGAAAAAAGAATATTCTGAAAATCAGTCCCTCGGAGATAAATAATTTTCTGCGAATAAAGAAGCTGGTTGACTGACTTATCAACGCCGAGCCGAAACCATTGAAGTTAAAATATGAAATTTTGATCGTAGTTTCTTTTTAGGACGTAGAAATTGACTAGGAAAGGATTTAAGGAAATTCAAAGTCAAAGGGGAAGAAACGCAGTAGTAAAGTTTGTATGGCGAAAAAAGGACTGTTCATTGTATTCGAAATAAGTGCAAATACTTAGTCACCATCATCATCATCATCTCAGCCCAAATACTTAGTAAAAGTAACTAAATACACGTGCCCGCCTTCGCTATCACGGCCGTAGGAAGCCCAGGATCATGGAATGTCCTTTCCGAAAACCAATCGTTTGGTTCGTGCATTCGGTAGAATGGAGCCATTCTCGCTAATCCGCTGTTGATACGGGCACCCTGGTTTCTATTCAGTAGCCTTTCATATTTTTTAACAACGCGATGAGCCTGTAGAATCTAGAACACCTTGATTGACTCTTATCGCCTATAATGGAGGAGGCCTAAGCCCAATAGTGGAACGTAAGTGGGCTGAAATGATGAAATGAGATTTTTCTACCTTAGCTTTTATTTAATCTACATTTAAATATTTTATGCGTACATATATCTGTACATACGATCAAATTATATACATGTAGTTTAGATTGCAGCGATACCAATATAATTTAGATGTTATGTCACACCAATTTTATTTTACATGAGTCATTTACAAGATCAAAGCGACAGAATTGGCTGTGAGCCAAACATTTGAGCGCATAAGAAATCGTGTGATAATTCTTTTAGACCACATTTGTGCAAGCATACGGTATTTTTCCTATCGTAATTTAATATGAGACGTGTATTTATATTTTGAATTGGTTACGTTATTTACTAATTCACTGAATCAATATATTTACTAGTTGCAGAAACTGTACCGTCTATGGGCTTTTAATTTTGTGGAAGTATCAATCTTTTTTTTGCCTTTGGCCTGGAAGCACGTCATTTGTTCTATCCGAGGCGCCGACTAGGCGGCGTGCGGCCCCATAATCCCCTCTTTTCCCTCCCATCTTCATTGGGTCAATCACTGGTAGGTACTTGATGCCTTAACATCCGTGGCCAGCCCGGAAGGTTACTCTTTCGGGTACCATCCCCGTCGTCACCTTAGCAATACCAATAGTGCTATTGGGGCGTTAATCTAGTGCCTCTCTGTGGGTGGTGGACAAATCCACAGTCCGTCAGCAGGCAGCATCAGGTGTACGTACTCGCGACTGCGTCTCCTGACATGCTCACAGCGGTGTGTCATGGAAAAGGATTTCCTTCAGTAGCCTTTTACCACCTGCTTCTGCAAGGTGACTGCTTCACAGAAGGAGACGTTAAGGTCCCAGTTCCTGGTGCTGTCGAGCAGTCTTAGTAATCGACCGCATCGGGTCGCCAATCTAAAGCTATTTTCAAATTATCATGAAATCTCTTTCTAACATAATCAGTTCGGGGCGCTTCGCTTGGACGATTTAAGTCTTTAACGGACATAAGTTGAAACAATTTTTGTATTTTATAAATATAAATTAATGATCCAGTTTTAAGCATTTCAAGAAATATATTTAAGATTATATATGTTTTTAATTAATAACTAGCAATAATGTTTAAATGAATTAAAAATGGCAGAATGTCAATAGACATTAATAACTACAATTGATTTCAACTCCATAAAAACTAATAATAGATAGTAGATAGTGCTGTTATGAAAACCAAAATTATTATTTTTAACAAATTCAATCTCTTTCATATTTGTGTAAATATTTAAACAAATTTCCAGTTCTATAATTTCTGTTTTAATTAAATATCTTAACAATTTCTGTATTAATTAAATATTTCCAATATTTTCCTGTAAAATGGAACAGGACTCCCTACACATTGTATAGAATTAGCTAATATTGCATTAATGTATGGATTAAATACGAATTAGAACCTAAATTACGATCTCTTAATGATTAATCTAGATTATTCCAAGTGATCGTACTTTTAGAAAAGTCTACGAATATTGGTCAAGCCGTAGACGAAGCGCGAAGACTTGTGAACACGCAAAGACCGTATATGTAAAGGTATTTTTATTTGTGTGTAGGCTTTCTAAAGTTGCTTTCGGGGTTGAAAAGAATAAAAACTCATTACGCACTATACAGTTTACACGAAACCTGCGAAGCAATTCTTTTTGTGAGCTATAACTTTTACATCACGTTCGCATAATAAGCGAAACTGTTCTTTTTAGTGTTTAGAAAAGTACTAAACTGTCAGACAACGTAAAATATATTTTTTATTTTTGTATTGTGTATATACGCGTTTCTGAGGGCTTATAAATCATACAGTATTGCGTCCTATTTTCCTTCTGTCGTCGACTTATCAACGAATAAGACAATGAAAGCCAGAGAATAGAGTGCATCGGTCGGTATACGCGCATATTTTAGTGCGCACGTCTCATGCAGATTTCCCATGCCTTTGTTCCTTGACAGTGATGTAATTGATTGCATTGGTACTATGGCATAAATTACTGAGAAATATCTAAATTCAACTTACAGGGACAATATCTGCATTCACTGAAGAATATTTTCTCTTATGTAACGAATAATATATATAATTTAGTTCAATGATTTATCATGTAAATTGGCACTAGCACATCTGGGATGTTACATCTGAAATCTCAACTCGAGGGAAACTGTTATAGATTTTTTTTAAATTATATAATAAGTTTTTTGGATATGTAATTAAACTACTTAATCAAGTGTGATGATGCGCCTCTTTGATAATATACCTATCCTTAGGGATATTAAATATTCTATTACAATAACATGGAAATTATAAGTACTTATATTGAATCTTTGCTTACCTTTTCAGTATAAAAACATCTATACCAATAAATAAAATTGGAGTGTCTGTTTGTAATGGCAAAATAATAGGCTTTTTTCATACTCACACGGTTATTTGCACGACACCTAAAATAGCAATTAAAAAAATTTTGTCTGTCTGTCTGTTTGTTCCGGGTAATTTTTAAAACGGCTGGACCGATTTCAAAAATTCTTTCGCCAATGGAAAGCTATAATATCAGGGCGTAAACTAGGCTATATTTTATCCCGGTATTCCCACGGAAACGGGAACTACGCGGGTAAAACGACTATAACCTATAACCGAAGCGAAGCGAGGGCGGGTTGCTAGTAACATTATAAAAAATTACAGTGAAAGCAGACATATATTTTAGGTCCTACAATAACATATAAACTAAGACCATAAAATGGTCTACATAAACATGCTACCCTCCTGTACGAAGTCACGCAGAATTTAAAGATTTTTAGTAAACGATGTTCAAACGTGACGAGCCCGCTATGCAGTTAGCGGCCGTGATATGCTACCCAAATGAGATCGTAAAACTTGGTTACTATAAAAAAAAGATAAGAATGAAACACACGTGTGTAAATCGATGCCTTCATAAGGTTATATATATTATCCTGCTGCGCTCAGCGCTGCTACCAGGCTCGAACAGGGCTGGCAGGTGGCTGAGCGGAGCAGGAAGGCACGCGGCGAGAAGCGGAGAGCGGCGGCCAAGAGTGCCGCCGTGGCCGCCGCTCCCCAGGCGGGAGCCGGCAGAAAGGGGAAAAGGTCGCGCAGGGGCCTCAAGTTGCCGAAGACGGCCGCGGTGGTCATCACCGTGCTGCCTGAGGCGGCTGAGAGGGGCCTCAACTATGAGGCCGTCCTAAAACGCGCCCGGCGGGAGCTGGACGTCTCCGACGTCGGGGGCGTCGAGGCGAGGACCCGCAAGGCCCGGACAGGGGCTCGAATACTCGAGTTCCCTGGGGCGGAGGGCGCGAAGACGGCCGATAGTTTGGCCACGATGTTGAAGGGGCTGTTCGGGCCGGAGGATGGTGTCCGAATCGCCAGGCCTGTCAAGTGCGCAGAGATGCGCCTGACGGGCTTGGACGATTCCGTGACGGTGGAGGTCGTCCGGGAGGCCATTATGGCGCGTACCGGATGTGCCTCGGACACCGTCCGGATTGGCACCATCCGCACTGGTCCGGGCGGCGTCGGTGCTGCCTGGGTGCAGTGTCCGGTGGAGTCGGTCAAGCAATTGGCCGACTCAGGCAGGCTTCTCGTGGGCTGGAGCTCGGCGCGAGTAACCGTGCTAGAGCCCCGGCCCGCGAGGTGTTACAAATACATGGCGTTCGGGCATACCCGACCGACATGCAAAAACTGCTTTGACTGCAGCGGGCTGTTTTCGTGGCGGTCAGACCGGACACCAGGCGGCATCGTGCTCTGCGGTGCCCCACTGCCCCGCGTGTGCGGCAGGCAATAGGCCTGCCAAACACCGCATGGGCTCTGGGGACTGCAGGTACCCCCGGCATCGGCTCCGAAGGGGCGGGACGGCCCATCGACCGGGCCAGTCCCCGCTCCGAGCGCGGCCCGATCGCCCGTCAGCGCGGAGGAGGTGACGACGGATACGGACGGTTAATGGACCCCGTATCCATTCGTCTCCTCCAGGCCAACCTCGACCACACCGCCGGTGTGCAGGACGTGTTGCTGTAAGTCATGGCGGAGTGGTTGATAGGAGTAGCCGTAGCCGCGGAGCCGTACATGGTGCCCGACCGGCCTAACTGGTTGGGTAGCACCGATGGCACCGTGGCAATCGTCGCCTCTGACCCTTAGGGACAGGGGCGTCGGATACGTCGCGGCGGACTGGGGGGAGATTACGCTCCTCGGAGTCTATCTCTCCCCTAACTGGCGTGTGACCGATTTCGAGGCCTCCCTCACCATCATGAAGGCCTCGTTACGGCGAATGGCATAGCGCCAGGTCTTCGTCTTGGGGGACTTCAACGCAAAGTCCGTGGCGTGGGGGTCTCCCCGGACGAACGACCGAGGACGGGCGATCGAGGAGTGGGCGGCGGCACTGGGCCTCTGTTTGCTGAACAGGGGCTCGGTGCATACGTGCGTGCGACAACGGGGCGGGTCGATAGTGGACCTTTGGTTCGCTAGCCCCGAGGTCGCCGCACGCGTGGGGAGCTGGCGCGTCGTGGAGGAGGTGGAGACCTTGTCGGACCACCGGTATATCCGGATGGAGGTCTCCCCGGCAATCCCGACGCCCAGCAGGGGTCACGGGGCGGATGGACGTCCTGCGTTCCCGCGATGGGCTGTGGGTCGCTTAGACCGGGACCAGCTGGCGCAGACAGCCATCGTTTACTCGTGGCTGTCCTCTGCCAACCAGTCAGACGGGGTGGACGCCGAGGCTGGCCGCATCCGCAGTGCGTTGACGCAGATCTGCGATGCGGCCATGCCCCGGGTACGGCGTCCGCCCCTGAGGAGGGCGGTCCACTGGTGGTACCGGGAGCTGGCGGATCTCCGGGCCGCGTGCATTCGCGCCCGGAGGGCCTACACCCGCAGCCGGCGGCGCCAACGCGACGCGGAGCGGGAGGCCTTGCTGTATGAGGGCTACCGCAATGCGCGGTCTGCCTTCAGGCTGGCCGTCCGCTCCGCCAAGGACGTCAGTCGGCAGGAGATGCTGGACGGTCTCGACCGTGACCCCTGGGGACGCCCCTATCGCGCGGTACTGAATAAGCTCCGCGCGCGGGGCCTTCCCCTCACCGAGACTCTCCAGCCCAGCCTTCTCACCCGGGTCGTCGAGGACCCGTTCCCGCGGCGGGCGGAACACACGCCCCCGGTCATGGCTCCGCCAGACACTGGTCGGGAGGCCGACGACGACAGTGTTCCGCCCATCACGGAACCCGAGATGGGAGTGGCGGTGGCGCGCATGTGCGCAATGTCCACCGCCCCCGGGCCCGACGGTGTTCCTAACCGCGTGTTGGGCCTGGTCCTCGACCACCTAGGTCCCCGCCTCAGGGAGCTGTTCGACGCGTGTTTAGCGTCCGGACGGTTCCCTGGGTGCTGGAAGGAGGGAAGGCTGGTGCTCCTGCCGAAGCCGGGACGGTCTCCGGGGTCGCCTTCGGCCTACAGGCCTATCGTGCTGCTCGATGACACGGGCAAGCTACTGGAGAGGGTGGTAGCTGCCCGCATCGAGCGGCACCTCGTCGGCACGGGGCCTGATCTGTCGGACGCCCAGTTTGGGTTTAGGAGGGGTCGTTCGACGATCGCGGCTCTGTTGCGCCTGAGGGCCGTGGCGACTGAGGCCGTCACCGGTGGGGGAGTGTCCCTAGACATCGCCAACAGCAACACGGAGTGCCAGCTTACCTGAGGCGGCTAGTGGCAGACTATTTGGTGGGGCGCAGCATCCTCTGTACCAACCGAGCAGGGGACGTTGTGCGAACGCCCATGACGTGCGGTGTCCCACAGGGGTCGGTCCTCGGACCCACCCTGTGGAATATCGGCTACGACTGGGCGTTGCGGGGGAGCCTCCCGCCCGGACTGGGCGTGATTTGTTACGCCGACGACACGCTGGTCACAGCCCGCGGTGGGACGCTAGAAGAGACAGTCCGGCTGGAGAGGCCTCGGTTCGGGGTGCGAACCGTGGAGGCCTTCCGGCCGGTGCTGATGCAGTGGTTGGAAAGGCGGCACGGGGTGCTCTCCTCCCGACTAGTGCAGGTGTTGACGGGGCACGGGAGCTTCGCCAAATACCTGCACAGGGTCGTAAGGAGGGAGAGTACACCGTTCTGCCACCACTGCGATTGCGACGAGGACACGGCGCGCCACACGCTCGAGGCCTGCGCGGCTTGGGCAGTGCAGCGCCGTGAACTCGTCGCAATCATCGGTGCCGACCTGACGCTGCCAGCCATCGCTAGGGCGATGGTCGACAGCGTCGGGAATTGGGACGCGGTTGCAACCTTCTGCGGGACAGTGCTCTCGCAGAAGGAGGCGGCGGATCGTCTGCACGTGGAGCGCAGCCTCGATGAGGAGATCCGCCGCCGGCGACTGGGGCGGCGCAGGCGCAACTACCTGCGCCTCATGCCGCCCTAGCCGAGGCCGCGGGTGACGTGACCGGGGATTAGTCCGTCACCCGCCGAGAGGCCGACCGCGTGAGGAAAGACCGACGTCCTCCCCGAGGGGGGGACGTCGGTCGATGGGAGGGTACCCCGCGTAGGGGATATTCCGTCGGGCCGACCACTGACAACAAGTAAACCTGCTCCGGTGGTCGGCCCAATGACGAAGGCGAGGTGGTTTTCGGGTGGGTTGCGGGAGTTGCATGCTTAAGCCCCTCTGTCGCCCCGGACGGAGTGGTGCGGAGGAGCGCCGACCGCAGCCCACCCACAAAAAAAAAAAAAAAAAAGGTTATATATATTATGTCGAGAGGCCGACCGCGTGAGGAAACACCAACGTCCTCCCCCTTTGACGTCGGTCGAGGAGAGGATACTCCTCACGGGGTATTCCGTCGGACCAACCACTGACGTCAAGTCACCCTGCTACGGTGGTTGATGCAACGACGAAGGCGACGTGTCACGGGTGGGTTACGGGTGTGCGACTCAACGGTCTTTTAATTTATCATTTCTGCCAGCAAAGAAACTGAACGGGCCCTTATAGTATTTGAGCCAGATAGAACTTATGTTTATTTAAATAGTTTCTGTAGAGCGGTCAATGTTGGGGTACTACGCCAGAAACCTCCGCGTGGTGTACCCTGGACACGAACGACAATTTCTTGGACTGCTCTCTGGAATTGTCGCTCGTGGCAAATATCTGGTCCGAGGGGGGGCCCAGTTTGTGGGATGCCCCAAATTCTATTCTATTCTAAATTATTGGACGCGAAAATTCGACGGGCCCGGTCACTCATTCATTTGAGGACTGGGCAGGCTTTTGCCAACCGCGACAAATCGTTGACCTGATTCTTGCTTCGGGACATTTGTCTTGAGGCCTAGATTCAGGAGCGAGGGTCTTGGCTTTACCGCCTGGACCGCGAGGAAGAAAACCTCTATAAAACAATCACCCAGAATCCTAAGTTCTGGCGTGCGGCGAGAGGATGCATGGCTGATGGGTTGTTCAGTCGTTAGCGCGCCCCCAGCCATTTTTTTTTTTTTTTTTTTTGGGACTAATCCCACCACACATTCCCACCACTGTAACTCCTGTAAGCCAGGATCCACAATGGTCTCCGTATAAGACACTGAGGTTTGACCCTCAGGAAGTCCCGGGAATCGCTTTTAATTGTCTTGGGACCCGCAACAAATTTAATTAGAAAAGAAAACAGGAGGAGTTGGAAAGATTCCACTTCCCTCCTATGCAAAGCGGGAGACATGAAGCAAAGTTGGCTGATAAGCCAGTAAATAAGAGTTTGTACAACTACGTGAAAAGCAGCGGTACAGCACCACGGATTGGACAAAGGTTAATGGACCTATTTGTGAGCTTAAGTTTGGTTACAGTAATAGGTATGGCAAAAGCGCCTAAACGCACGGAAATTTTCTCGAGTTGCTACAAGATCCGAATAGTATACTACCCCAGACGTGACATGCATATTATCTAACATGACGTTCCGCTCGTTGCGCCAGAGAATGCACTCCCAAAGGATGTGATGAGCTGTTTGTTCAAAATTGGAGTTTGAGGTCGAACATTGACAAAATGGTGAATCTACTAGTGTAAAATAGAATAATTTACTTCTAAAATTCCCATGGCCTGTGAGGAATTGGGCTACATAGTGGTCAATTTCTAGCCAAGTTCTCTCCAAACGTTCACGAACAGATGGAAAGAATAGATATAGATGACGACCTTTTGTTGACGAATCCCATCTTGCCTGCCATTCGGTCAGGAGCTTATCGTTAACGACGGATTGCGGTGCAAAAAGTCTAGTAATTTTATTACGATCGCGTGGTAAAAGAAAATTGTTAGTCATGTTTTCCCTAGTGGAATAATACATGGACGCACGTTTTTGTATCTCTAAGTCGACCGGAAGTACACCTGCAAGTACTGGTAAGGCTTCGGTGCTAACTGTTCGGTATGCCTTACACAGAAATATTAGCGCTAATCGTTGACTCTGCAGTAACTTACGCCGAGCCGCGCCTATGGTAGTACGATCAGCCCAGGCTGGTGCACCATAACAGATACAGCCCAGATATGTGGCTGTATATATAATTTTAAGTGTGTTAAAACGAAGGCCCCAGGTGGAAGTTGAAATTCTGGTAAGCGCATAGAAATTTCGCTTGGCTTTTTCACCTACAGTTTTAATATGTTCAATGAATGAAAAATTTTTCTCTAGGACCAGGCCGAGGTAACACACTGACTCCTTCTTTTTAACTACAGTGTTGTTAAATTTTATACGGGGGCTCGACTGTAAATTACCTTTCAGTAAAAGATGATACGTTTTGTGGGGGGCGAAAGTAAGTCGATTTTGTATGCCCCATTTTTGTATTGAGTTGAGACATATATCCGCCAATTTCTCCAGTCCGTCTCTAGTGTTTGACTGTATAAGTAGGAGACCATCGTCAGCATAGCCAATCAATGAGCAATTTTGCGGTAGAGGTAATTCAAGAAGGTCATCAAACCCTAGATTCCACAAGTATGGGCTTAACACTGATCCTTGAGGACAGCCCAACGTCAGTGATTTAGACACGGCATGGTGACCGAGTTTCAGTGTGGTTGAACCTTGTAGAAAGTATGACTGTACGAGTTGGTAGATGTTTCTAAAGCATCCACGAGCCTTCAGTTTAAGAAGTAGCATCGGCCACCATGCGTTATCAAAAGCACCTGAGATATCTAGAAAAATACCTAGTATATATTTAAAATCTGATAGGGAAACAATTTTTCTAACGGCAATGACCACGTCGACAGTCGATTTCCCCGGGGTAAATCCAAACTGACTACGATTGAATGTGGGGCCACCCGGTAACAAACGGGGAACAATCAGACGTTCTAAGAGTTTTCCTAGTGACGGCAGTAGAGTAATTGGTCGATATGACTTCGGGTCGTCTGGTGGCTTATCACCGTGTTTCGGTATTATACGTATAAACCCGCGACGCCATAGCCGAGGAAAGATGCCTTTCGCTATACAACGATTGAAAACTAGTAACATTGAGTCGGCTGACGTTCGACAAGCTTCTTTAATCATTTTATTAGAGATTTTATCTTCACCGGCTGCTTTGTTTAGAGGAAGGGCTTTTACGGTATTTAAAAGTTCAGTTAGAGAGGGAAGGTCAGACATAGGAGATAGAGGTGGCAAAGTGGCCCACGCTCTTATTTGCGTATGATGTTCGCTATCAGCTGTTACGTTATCGTCCGGTATTAAAGTATTTATTAAAGCTTCTGTGGTCTCCTCTACACCCGTGGTGTGTTTATTATCTATTTTGATATTTTGTATATAAGCTAGGTCAACTGATCGATTGGCTTTAAATTCGTGATATAATGGAGACCACGGGCCTTCATTTTCCAGTTTTTCTACTACCCTGTTTAATAACGCATCTTTAGACCTTTCCACCGCAATCCGGTAGTAAGACCTTGCAGTTCTGAGTGCAAGTGAGGACTCATCAAACGTTATTCCCGTTACACATGACTTTTTAAGTTTGTTAAATTTTCTACGTGCTCTTCGAAAGCGTCTGCGAAGTTCGGCCAGTTTATTGGTCCACCAGTCGCACCTTCTGGTGTTAGGGATAGATATGCGACCTAGGGCTATGTCAGCACAGTATATCATAGAGTGTGACATTATCTCAGCGCTTTCTTCCGCGTTTAATTCTTCGCGAGTGAAATGCCCGGCACACGAGGAAAATAACGAACTAAAGAATTCCCAGTTTGCTCCCTTACTTTTATATCTATAATTGTAACTCTGACTGGGAGGATCTTGTATCAGTCTCGGTTTAAATTCGTACACGATCAGGCGGTGATCACTACACGACGCGTCTGGGAGGACGCGCCACCTATCCAAGCGGACGTCCACGCTTGATAGCGTGACGTCAATAGAAGATTCGCCCAAAGGGCTGCAAAAAGTTGGTGGTGCATCAGGTGTATTATGGATGGACAGGTTCATCTCGGCGATGAAATCTTCTATCGCACACCGACGATCAGTATCGGTGTATCTAATCTTGCCATACCACAGAGTAGATGACGCGTTTACGTCAGCACCTACTATCGTTTTACGGCCCGTAAGAGACCGCAAGACATGACGGAGATGGTTTAAGGGTGAGGTGACAGGGTCTGAGTATTGAAAATAGCAGCTCACAACGTAAACCCTACAGGATGGGGATGTAACCTCCGCGACAGCACAGTGATGTCATTAGATTTTGTAACGATGTGACTGTAAATTTAGAATTTGATACATATATTCCGGCGCGTGCTTTGTTATCTAATTGCACAACCCTACTGCGCAAGCGAGCATTCTGGTATTGCTCTTGAATAAGTACTATGTCCAAATTATTTTCCATAACAAGACGGTCTAATTCTGATGTAGCCACCCTATCATTGTGAAGATTTAGCTGTCCTATGTTTAAGCTATCCATTTTTAATAGTTAGTGTTTAAGACTAGTTGTTCCAGCTTAAATTTGTAGGTGGGACAGTCCGACGCGCCGCAGGGGTGATCGTAAGGTTTCTTAAAACGCTTACAAGAGGCACATTTTGGTTTAAAATCAGGTGTTTCCTTATTTGTGCAGGACTTTGTTATATGTCCTTCCGTACAGTGACCGCATGTGGGTGTTTTTTCATTGCAGTATTTAGCGACGTGACCATACTGTTGACAGTTCGCGCAACGTACAATTTCAAGGTCGTCATAAAAACGGCAGCTAGCCCAATCTATAAAAACTTTATCTTTGGTGCTTAACAAATGGTTACGTACTTCTGGGTCGAGTTCTATGCCTATCCACTTGCGACCGTTCTGCAATTTTCGACTGCGAATAATTTTAGTGGCTTTAATAAAGTCGTCCTCTTTAATAGATATTTCGTCTTTAATATTTTGTCGATAGAGAGCGACTAGGAACGCATTGTCTTCCATAGAGATGGGGACGTCCTTAATTAGTAAGCGCGGTCGTCGACCTTTCGGTTTTTCTAGACGTAAACCCGCAGCCTTAATGGCGTCTACAGATTCCAATTTTTTAATCTGCTTTTCGTTAGTGACTCGCAGAACTACACCTGCTTTCGCGGCCTTTTTAACGCCTACTATTTGAAAGCCATCGTCAACTGGCTTAATCGCGCTCAATAATGCTTTCTTTGTGGCAGACGACGACGCGTAATCGGCTGAACGTTCAGCGGTCGGATAAGCGATAACGCAGGGAGCGCGTGACGTTCGCACCTCAACACTTGGCACAACCTTTGGTAGCTTAAGTTTTTCAGCGTAAGATAGTTTATGAATATTTGACGGCGGTTGGGTTTTAGTATGGCTTAATTCTAGCTCAATATTCGCTAATTTAGTCTCATTAGACGATGATTTCAAGGCTAAAAGAGATACAATGGTAGTAACACGTTGAGTGTAATCCATTATCGTTGTTTTGTTCGCGATGTTCATGCGAGAACCTTGATCGTTGACGATATCGTTAATTTTCGATAAAAATAACGATGCCTCCGTGACGAGATCGCAATAGTCGGCCTGTCTAGCATCGCTAATATTAAGTGATGGAGAATTTTTTGCACTATTCTCCTGTTGAAGCCTAGTTTCGGGTGTAACGTAGGCAGGCGATGGCTGGGTATAGAGCGCACGCCTGCTGTTGGCAGCAGGAGGTGACCGCGGTGTCAGCTGACTGAGGCGAAAAACTTCTTCCCCGCGATCAGGGGGTTCAGTGTCCGTATAATATTTCGACATTTTATAATGAAATAAAAGTACTCAACGAATGTAAACAAAGTAACAATCAACGAATAAAAATTATTTTGTTCGTAAAGTGACTTGTCACTACCCACTACTTAATAAAAGTTAAAGACTTACCGATTTAAGCTGGATTTTAGAATAAATAAGCACAAATACTTATCGTAATGAACGTAAACACGCACTAAACACAGTAAAACACAATTAGAAACAACGCACGAGCCGATAGTTAATCCTTAAAAGGACAAAAACTATTTTTATTATACGCGCTAACTGAATTCGCACTGCATCGAGCGGAGGGGAGGAGGGAAGTGGCGCCCCCAGCCAGGGTACCTGTGGACCCCCTGTGTTGGGATACAAATTTACGCTTGCCCGGGTATCGGGATCTCTGCCCGGGTCGACCTTTATTTCTCCCATACTCGTGGGAACCGAATGGATTATTCGTTAAATTTAGATGTAGATAGGAGGGGTGAGATGCCCAAAACCACCAACAGTGGGGAGCCTACTAGTTCCCACACTACAGCCCGGCCATGCTACAGTAAAACTGGCCCAGAGGAGATGGATGCCTCGTCGGACTGCAGTTACGTACTGGAGGCATCCAAGTTAGCCGGAGGCCCGGCGACACAGGAGGCCCGAAAGAAGAGAAGAGGGGGAAAACCCACCCCTGCTACGGAGCGCGCCAGACAGCGCGTCGCGAAGCAGCGACAGGCGGCAAGGAAGGCACTGGAGACTGCTGACATTCCATCCAGCAACGGTAGTGCCTCTGCCACAGAGCCGTCGAATTCGCCAGGGAGATACTCGTCAGCGTCAGGAACTGGGACGCGGTCGCCGCCTTCTGTGAGGCCGTAATCTCACGGAAGGAGGCGGCGGATCGTGTGCGAGTAGAGCTCCTACTCGGCGACACGTTCCGCCGCCGGCGACTCAGGCGGCGCAGGCGCGAGTATCTGCGTCTAATGCCGCCCTAGCCGAGGCCGCGGGTGATCGGACCGGGGAATTGTCCGTCACCCGTAGAGAGGCTGACCGCGCGACGGCGACCGACGTCGCAGGACGTCGAGAGGTGAGGTTACCCGAAAGGGTATTCCGTTGGGCCGACCACCGACGACAAGTCACATCTGCTCCGGTGGTCGGCCCAACAACGAGGCGACGTGGGTACGGGTGGGTTATGGGCCCGCGCGCCGTCCTTTCATCGCCCCGGACGCACTGGACCACGCGTGCGCTTACCATAGCCCACCCATAAAAAAAAAAAAAAAAAAAAAAAAAATAAAAAAAAGAGCTGTCAATGTTGTTAAAATATCTCGACTTAGGAGACATTGTTGTGTGTTATTCAAATTATAGTTTTAGAGAAACTTAAGTAATATTTGCTAGTTACATATTTTTTATTTTACCGCGTGGTGCTGAATTAAGAATACCTTTTCTAGCCCATGAATGTGATAATTATATGATGAAAAAATTAAGCTAAGGGATTATAATAACATTACATAAGTGACATTTATGCAATTATGATAATATTTACGCAAG
This sequence comes from Lymantria dispar, assembly GCA_032191425.1. NCBI lineage: Eukaryota > Metazoa > Arthropoda > Insecta > Lepidoptera > Erebidae > Lymantria > Lymantria dispar. Next base: position 15,535,546 of record CM063451.1, read on the forward strand.
ACAAAAAAATGTTGGTATAAAAATATAGACCAACTCGTTTGACCAGCGTGGTTATAATAGAAAGAATGAAAAACTATAATTCTGTTCTCGTTAAACCTAAATAAAAAACACAAAGGTAACCTTTGTGTTTTTTATTTAGGTTTAACGAGGTTAGGTTTTCTTAAATAAAATAATTTAATTTTAATGAGTAATACAAAAGGCTCAAATCATGCTACTTCTCTTTAAGGATATAGCGCTGGTATTCGGCCAGCATCTGCCATATACATTTTAAAACTTAACTATTCGTGTGGTGACGGAGTAAGAATACATTTCACCACTCCTTATCTTGTCCGTGGATGTCGTAAACGATGACTAAGGGATATAATACGCATATAACATCTATGCAAGGAAATAAAAATTTAAAATAAAACCCTATACCAACATGGTAGCAGCATGGTGGTGGTGGTTGTCTGACCAGCATGGTATAGTAATGTCAATTTCCTTCGTATTGTGGAGACGTCTCGAGCCTAGCATTGGAACGTATATGAACTGAAATAATGATGATAAGCTAGTAAGTGAATATGCATGTGTGTGTATTTGTGTATCTGTGTAAGGATGTAATTAATTTTGATTTTTTTTTTATTGCAAACGGTGGCAATTAGTACAACTGATGGTAAGTGTTGCTACCGCTCATGGACCTTTACAGGGTCACTGCCTACCGCGAAGAAAGTGAAGGGAGTGTAAATGCGTGCATTGAGGCTCAGTGATACCAAGGGCACCAAAACCCTCCACACACAAACACCCTCAGAAAGTTGAGCTGCCGGCTCTCTCGCTCACCGAACGAAGCGCGGTAACAAATTGCTACTACTCAGTACTACTTCTATACATATATGTTAATATCAGGTTGACCGAGCGAAATATTTTTGTCCAATTTATTTAGATATATATTAATAAAAAATACAAAAACAATTACAAAAAGAGAATAATAATAACACCGAGATACGAACCGACGCTGTTTCAATGCCACAAAACCCAAAATTAAAACCGGCCATCTCCCCAACTGAGCTATCGTAACTCATGACGTTGACAACGAAATTTGAACTCATATTCTTTTAAAATTTAATGTCATTATATTGTTTTACTAAAAACACGGACAAAACAACAATTTCTATAAATAAAACCTAGCTAGATCGATTTTTCGGACCCGAAACCTCTAGTATGCCAAGTTTCAACAAAATCGTTGGAGCCGTTTCCGAGATCCTGAATATATATATATAGGTATATATATATATATATATATATATATATATAATATCAGGTTGACCGAGCTTCGCTTGGAATATTTTTGTAGAATTTATTTAGATATATATTAATAAAAAATAAAAATTATATAAAAGAATTACAAAAAGAGAATAATAATAACACCGAGATTCGAACCGACGCTGTTTGGATGCTACAAAACTCAAAATTAAAATCGGCCGTCTCCCAACTGAGCCGTATCTCTTGACATTTACAACGAAATTTGAATTCACATTCTTTTAAAATTTAATGTCATTTATTGTTATGCTAAAAACACCGACAAAAGAACATTTTCTATAAATAAAACCTAGCTAGATCGATTTTTGGACCCGAAACCTCTAGTATGCCAACTTTCAACAAAATCGTTGGAGCCGTTGCCGAGATCCTGAATATATATATATATATATATATACAAGAATTGCTCGTTTAAAGATATAAGATATACAAGAAGTGCTCGTTTAAAGATATAAGATAAGATACATAAAATGTATAATACCCATAAAATATATATATTATCGTATAGTCATCGTGATCATCATCACAGCCCCCATACGTCCCGCTTGGGCCTCCTCAAAAATGGGAAGGAATTTGACCTACTATACCAGACTGGTCGGACATGTTGGTATATTGTTTCATTTCGAGTTTTCCATCTCTTACACAGATGTTATGTGCATATTATATCCTTTAGTTGTCATTTACAACATCCACGGGCAAGATAAGGAGTGATGAATTGTATTCCTACTCATCTCATATAGTCGCATCAATTGTGGTGAAGGCTCGAGGCTAGTTATGGGACGTATACGAATTGCGATGTTGATGATGATGATGTTTTGTGCCCACACATACTGGCCATATAAACAATGTTAAAAAATATATGTATGTACTTTGAATCAGACGCTTAATATACATACTTCCGGGGCCAACACAGTGTACGATTCTACTTAAACCTTTTGTCATAAAATCGCATTAGGCCAATGTTTTCTTTTATACATTTCAGGTGAAATACTATCGTGGGCCTTGAGAGAGGCTATTGAAACCTTTTTGACCCATATCAAAGCTACAAAGCAGTTTGACAGTAACATTATTAACACGCGGCATAAGGCGCAAGGAGGCTTACAACATGTTCGGGTAAACTCTGTTCTAATAACCCTTAAAATTCTTACAAACCTTTTCTTTGTTTTACCTTTATATGTAGGTTTATTTGATGGGATTTTTTTCCGTATTATTGCCTGTCGTACTGTGCACTGTTATTCGGGTTCTTGAAGATTAGTTTTTAAAAAAAAGATTTTAATGGCACAGACACATTTAATATATTATAAAATTAGTACAACGATTTTTAATTACAAATCGACCAGCGCGAACGGGATTTGTGACCGGACTGATGGATATGTGGGATGCGCGGGAGGCGAGAGCCTAGAAAATGATGATGCAGCAGGAAAGAGGAAAGCTAAGGGAAACAGGGAAGAGTTATAGTTATAACACCTCCCCCAACAGAAGAAAACTCACGGTTAAAGTGAGTTTGAAATTAAGGTTGGAGAAGAAAGAAAGAGAGTTTAGAGCAATTATATCAAATACGTAACTGTGGTGGAGTATTCGGGGTTGAAATAGGTATGTTTTCGCGAGCTGGTTGATTTATAACTAACTTTTTACAAAATAAAGACTTATTCGTTTTAAAATAATACAAAGATAAACTTAAAACTATTATTATAGCTATTAGGCTTAGAGAGAACCCTATGTAACTAAAAATGTCTTCGGGAGGTGGTATATCATCTTTGTCAATGTAAATCTGTTCAGGTAAGTTATTAAGTAGCTTCAAGTTATCCAGGTTAATACTTTTAATGCTAGAAGAGCTTATATTAAATTTTAGTCGTGAGAATCTTTCTATATTACAACAGGTATTGTTAATGATATTAAAATCTGAGGTGATAGGATTGGTAATAATTCTGAAATTCTCTTGTGCTTCGAGCTTAGTTTCTTTACAAAACGCAATACAGTTGGGTTTTAAAGTGAGAATGCCAGTTCCTGAAATGACATTATCTGTTACATTAGAATCACATTGAATAGTTAATCTGACAGGGTTTGATTGTACAAAAATCCATCTATTGCCATTTAATTTATGCCATACGTCGATATTGCCAAAGATGAAACTCGTTTTACATTTGTCGGGTACGACTTCTACAGCTTTTGTCATAATGTCAGTTTCACAGCTAGGATTAGTGGCGACGTTATATACATCGATTGACTTACATATAAAATGTTTACTTATAATTATTTTACATATATCTAAGTTATCTATACTAAAATAAGTTTTTCTGTCTTCACTAAGACCGATGTAAGATTTAGAAGAAACTATCATAGCAAAAGAGCTAGGTATGTTTTTATCATGAGGTACTGGTATGGGTACATTTTTATATAGATTATAACTAATTAAGTCAACCATGGGTATTCTCAAGACATATATTAATTTGTTATCTAAGTAATATGTTATTAAATCCGATAAATTTATTAACAGGTAAATATTGTCTAAAGTTAATTCTACAGGAAATTCCTTATACTTAGGTAAATTCTTAAAACTACTGATTATCTCATGAAACAATTCTGTCGAAGTCAGGATTGATGGGTGCAAAGTGTTACTCTTTGCAAATAAAATACTATTTACAATATCTTCTACCTTATATGATAATGTTAACAAATTGGCTTGTAATACATCAATAATCTCATTTATATTATTTCTAAAGTTTATGGAATTGATAATCTCAGAGATATTTTTAACAACAAGAGACACTTTTTCCATCGCGTCGTTTAATAAGAACTGATTTTTATTTAATTCTAAAATCGAAGAATTGAAGTTAGAGATCGCGGTTTTCGAAATAAAAATGTTCCGGTTAAGACTTGCGGCTAAGTCTTTGTTAGATGTTTGTAGTTTTCTAATGGCTCGACTGTATTTTTGTGCATCGTCTTCGTCCAAAGTTCCAAATATGTGTTTAAATACTGTACCGACAGCTGAAAACCAGGCGGCTCTTTTCGAATAAGTAGGTAAAAGATGTGAAATAGAATTGTAGTCGCGGACAATATCATTAAACAAAGCATCTAATGGTTGTAGCATATTATTACATTCATTATTATTGATTGATTCGCTCTGTTGGCACAAGTAACGTAATGTTCCAAAAACGCTTTTTATATTTTCAATATGAGATGTTATAAATGATATATCTATAGGCATTATTATGTGACAGTGGTCTTTTATAATCTTTACTGTTCCAGAGGAGTCGAAGAGGATACCAGGATTATTGTTGACTGGTTGAATGAGTTCCTGTGGTGTTGCAATGATAAATTTTATTGACAGAGTAATTCTGAAAAGAAAATCGAAGATACTATTGAATGGGTAGGTATATTTAGACAGAGTTAGAATTAGCAGGTTTGATTTGGTCAAAGTGATGTCTTACGTGTTTTCTGTTTATCAATAGAGTTACAGTATTATTATTATGTACTTTTATGATTTTATAGGGGCCTTTCCATAAAGGGGATAAAGCTTTCCTGAGGCGTAAATGATTTTTTAGGTAGACAAGATCTCCTAAATTGTACTTTACAGATCTTGTGTGATTGTCGTAGTAAGTTTTTGATCTTTCTTTAGATCTTTGGATATTGTCGGTAGCTATATTTCGGGATAATTTGAGGCGGTGACAGAGCATTTTAAGGTATTCTGGATATGTAGCATCAGAGCGTGTGTCATAGATAGAGTCAGGTATGAAGGGTTTGTGTCCGAATACGAGTTCATAGGGTGTATAGTTAGTTGTGCAGTGAACATTAGTATTATAAGTTAGGATAGCAGTGTATACATAACGTGGCCAATTATTTTGGTCTTCATTGACAAATGATTTGAGATATTCCTTAAGCGTCGAATGGCTGCGTTCAAGAGCACCCTGCGTTTGTGGGTGGTAAGCGCTTGACCATAGCTGTTTAATTTTTAGGTGGTCACATGTTTTTTTGAAAAGATCCGCAGTAAAATTAGTACCTTGGTCTGTTAGAATAACCTTTGGTATACCGAATAAAGATACAAAATGTAAAAGACATTCGCTGGTTTCTTCTGCTGTTATTGATCGGATAGGATACGCTAAAGAATATTTAGTTAAATCGTCCTGTAGCGTTAAGATATATTTTAGTTTAGCTGGTCCTGCTTCGGGTAAAGGTCCTACTATGTCCATTGCTAAACGTTGGAAAGGAGCTGTTGAGGTCGTGGTGATTTGCATAGGAGCTTTGTGAATTTGTCTGAATGCTTTATTTTCTTGGCAAAGTTTACAAGACTTTACATATGTTTCAACATCGTTACGCATGCCTTTCCAATTATACTTTTCTTGAATTCGTTTCAGCATCCTAGTACTTCCTAGATGCCCAGCAATAGGGATATCATGATTCTCGTGTAAGATCTTCTTGATTTCACTGAGAGATGGAAATATGATTGTGTTACGGTGAATAGAGACAAGGATGTTAGTATTGTGGAATAGAAATAGAATGATATTATATAGTTTTGTATAGGAATGAGCTTCGAAAGGATTTTTGAAGTCAGTTACGCTTATGGACGTTGTAGGTTGTTGGATTAAGGTATTACGTAGATTTCTTAGAGAGGTATATATACCTTCATAGCTTGCATTATCGAAGTGGTAGACTTTAGTAAAAAGAAAAAAGATGCGGCGGCCATTATGGATAAAATCTAGAAATGAATATAAAGTGCGTTCTTTGTTTAAAATTTCATTTTTGTTTTCTATGCTACTTAAAATTTCTTCGACATAGGGGTTAGTTTCGTCGAGATCAATAGATGTGGGTATAATTATTACTTTGTCGTTACTTTTAAGGATACTAGTGTTACTTTCCAGAATTTTTGCATCAGAGGCAAAGGTTTTGCTGTTCATTGTTTTTAAGAATTGAGAATAATTATTACTGATTATAGCATTTTGTATATTTTCAAGATCGTTAGAGGAGACGCTGTCTGGAGTCGAAGAATTTGTAGGTGAAGGGTTATCGTTGTGTCGCTCTGATAGTAAATTGTTTGTATTAGGATCAACCCGAGATGTTGAGGGTTGGTCAGCGTTTGGGTTAGATAAGAGACGGGAGGTTGAAGGTGTGTTAAACTCGTTATTAGTAATTTCAGGGATTGGTATGTTTAAAATGTCGGGTGTTGGTTGTTGGATGCTATCAGGTGAGTTGAGAGGACTGAAATCTACATTGAGACCATCATCAAATGGACTAATATAATCGTCAATATTCATAGGATCAATATTATCTATGGGGTTTACTGGGTATCGTGATAGAGCGTCAGCGGCGGCATTTAATTTTCCTTTCCGATAGGTAATTTCGTATTCATATTCAGAGAGTTTGAGACGCCATCTTTGTAATTTACTCCCTGGATCCTTATGGTTCATTAGCCAGGTGAGTGGACGGTGATCAGTGATGATATTAAATTTGCGCCCGTATAGATACGGACGGAATGTTTTACAACCAAAGAGGATAGACAGAAGTTCCTTTTCAGTTGTGTTGTAATTGGATTCGCTTTTGTTAAGTGTCCTGGATGCAAAAGCTATGGGCCTTTCTTGACCTTTTGGACCTTGTGAGAGAACTGAGCCTATTGCGTAGTTAGAAGCGTCGCAAGTTAAAGTGAAAGGTTTAGAAAAGTCGGGATATATTAAGACTGGAGCTGAAGTGAGTTTATATTTGAGTTCGTCAAAAGCGACTTGTTGTTGGTTTTCCCATAGAAATTGGACATCTTTTTTCAAGAGTTGAGTTAGAGGCTTAGCAATCTTTGAAAAATTTGGAATGAATCGGCGGTAGTAAGACACGAGACCTAAGAAGGATTTAATGTCCTTAGGACATTTCGGAGTAGGAAATTTAGTAACGGCTTCAACTTTTCCGGGGTTAGGTTTTACACCTTCTTCTGTGATTACATGCCCGAGGTAAGCTACTTCACGCCGAAGAAATTCGCATTTATCCGGTTGAAGTTTGAGATTGAATTCTCTGAGACGTTTAAAGACTAATTCAAGATTTTCTACGTGACTGGCAAGGTCGTGGGAGTAAATAACTACGTCATCTAAATACACAAAGCACCGAATGTCTTGAAGGCCAGCGAGTGCTGTGTTCATGAGCCGTTGGAAAGTAGCTGGTGCGTTTTTTAGACCAAATGGCATACGAGTGAATTCGTAATGGCCCTGGGGTACGCTGAAGGCGGTTTTAGAAGCATCCTGTTCATCCATGAGGATCTGGTGAAATCCTGACGCGAGGTCAAGGGTTGAAAAATATTTACTTTGCCCAAGTTGATCTAAGATTTCAGATATCTGTGGTAAAGGGTAACTATCTCCTACAGTGACATCGTTAAGCTTACGGTAGTCTATGACTACTCGCCATTTTCTCTCACCTGAAGCGTCTAATTTCTTAGGTACCACCCAGATCGGTGAAGACCAGGGGGACATAGATGGTTTTATTATACCTTGATTTAGCATTTGATCTATTTGTTTGGCCACTTCGGGTTTGTGAATTTCTGGAAAGCGATAAGATTTTACGTGTATAGGATTTTGAGAAGAGGTTCTGATTTCGTGTTTTACTGCAGTGGTGAATGTGAGTTGATCTCCCGGGATATGAAAGATATCTGAATACTCGGAGCATATGTCATGTAATGCATTGGCTTCTTCAGTGTTTAGGTGTTTAGTTCGCAGGAGATTTAGTACCTCTTGGGTACGGAGGTAAGAGTCAGTGTCTTCACGTTGATGTTTTGTAATAGAATTGATAGGCAAGTAATCGATTCCTTCTGAGTTTAAAGGGATAAGAGGTATGTTTAAGTTAGATTTAAGTGTTACGATTGAGTCAGAGGTGTTGATAACCGAGATGTTAATTCTTTTATTTTCTTTAACCTTTACTAAACAGTTGGCAATTAGTACGTCTTTAAATTGATTTTGGTCAAGTACTAACCCTTCCTTAATATTAGAGTTGGAAACTGAGCATTCGATCATCGTTTCGGATCTAGGAGGAAGATAATAGACTGGTTCATGAAGTTGTAATGGTATGTGAATATCTTTAATAGTAAGAGTGTTTAAATTATAGTCGATTTTGCAACTAAAAGAATTCAATAGATCAGTTCCAATTATACCGTCAAACGGAAGGTGAATTTCGTTAATAACATGGAATTTGTGAAATAATGTAATACTTGATTTTTTATTTTCAATTAAATGCATTTCTAATAGCAAATGACCTAATGTTTTCGTGGAACTATGGTCACCAGGTTCAATGCCCTTCAGATTGATAGGTTCCTTTACGAGTATGGGTGCGTTCTGCAGGCATGTTGATTTGATCAGGCTCACAGATGCTCCAGAGTCAACTAATAGAGTTAGTGGATTCTGGGATACAGGGGAGAGGATTTGCACGACAGGAAGTAGAACTTTACAAGGAGTATTAATTTTAAATATTTCAGTTCTGTTTTCAGGTGTAGGTAAATTAGAAGTTGTAGAAGATGAATGGATTTTGGTAGGTATTAATCTAGCAGAGGTAGTAGTTAATGTTGGTTTAGTACTTATATAAGATTTAGTAGTTTTAGGAGGGTTAGTGGGTATAGCGTAATTAGTTAAAGGATCGGAATTAGTAGGTGCAGAGGATTTAGTAGAGTCAGTGGTATTAGTGGACTTAGTAGATTTAGTAGGTACAGAGAACAGAGCAGATTCAGTGAATTTAGTAGATTTATTAGATTCAGTGGATTTAGTAGATTCGGTGGATTTAGTAGATTCAGTGAATTTAGTAGATTTAGTAGATTCAGTGGATTTAGTAGATTTAGTAGAGTCAGTGGATTTAGTAGATTCAGTGGATTCGGTGGATTTAGTATCGACTTTCGCATTGGGATTTCCTGCGCGACACTCTTCAGGAAATTTTATTCGTTTAAAGTATTGTCAACTGTGTCGTGGCCACTCTCTTCGTATTGCTGATCAGTAGTATTTGGGTAGGTGATATTATGCACTGCCCAATTTTGATTATTATTATTGGAGAAGTTTGTATTTTGGTTACGTTTTTGTTGATTAAATTGCCTCTTGCGACAGTTCTCTAATGTGTGTCCGATGTTTTTGCAATACCTACAGACTGGTGCTTGAATATTGGAGGGCCCAGGTTGATTTTGGAATCTAGTATAGAATTGACCTTGAGGTCTAGGAGAATTGGTTTGACCTTGAGTCCGTGTGAAGGATGAGTTATGATTTGGTCTAAATAAATTTTGTTGGTTGAACGAAGACGAGAACGAAGGTTTCTTATACGTTATACCTAGAATTTTTTCCTCAGTTATAGCAAAATTTATAGCTTCGTTTAAAGTGGATGGATCACGGCATCTAACAACCGTTGCCAATCTTGAATCGAGACCCATCATAAACCTATTTAGGGCTAAATCTTGCATTGTGGCTACTCGGCCCGATAATTCGTCTTTTTTCCTAGTAGGAATGGAAATATTAATTTCGGTAAGCAGTTTAGCTAAGCAAGACTCTATTCTCAAAGAGTATTGGCTGATATTTTCATTAGGACCCTGTTTACAAGTTTGGAGGTCAGCCAGCAAATGAGCGTAATGTTTCCTATCGCCGAATTGTGTTTTAAGGTAGTCTTCTAATTGGGACCATTTTGTAAATTCTTTTATGGCGCATACCGATTCGGCTTTGCCAGTAAGCCTACTTAAGATGTATTTAAAGAGGATATCTTGCTGAGAGGTAGAAGCTAAGTTAATTGCATTTCTGCAATTATTTAAAAAAGGTATCAGGGTGTCCCTAGAGCCGTCAAAAGTTCCAATAAATTTAATAAGTACGTTTAAATCAATTTCCGACATTTTGGATGGCGGTTCCTCTACTTTAACTTCTGTTTGTTTAGACATAAACGTTAACAAAATAAGTTATAATAGAAGTCGGGGTTATAACTAAGTTATTAAAATATTCTTAAAAGATGCACAGTGACTCGGATGCAGGACGGTGTTATCAGTTTCTAGAAAGCGACGCGTGGGCGGCAAGCGGTAGCTCGACGATGAAATAACTTATTGTAACTGTTATTAAATAAATCTCTACGGTGTATGTTCTTATAATTAAGATATTTAAATATAAATGGTAAGTATATAAGTAGAATTAAAAGCTTTTAAACGTATTCGAAGTACAAATATGTAAAAATAAAACAGGTTACGAGTCACGGAAACTATGAATAATCACAATAAAAGTTTATGACTCACAGGAATAGCTGCAACATTATCACCTTGAAGTCACTCGATGTTCCTGTATGAGATGGTAGTAGGGTCCAGGCTTTCTTCTTATGTAAAACTCAGGATACGGTGATAGATGAGTAGTAACTGTAGTAGCGCACGGTGGTAGTAGTATGTAGTAGAATACAGCGACACCAGAGAGTATGAGAAGTCTCTTCAGGGTGTAATGGGTTTCCACCCAATAGCTCGGTAGGAAAGAGTCTTGAAACAGCGTGATACAGTGGATTTTTTTTAGTTCAGAGTCCGGTAGATTTTAATTATTGTTCACTGGTCTTCTCAACGATTTTAGCAAAAATTTTTTTTCACTGTCACTAACTTTCGAGGCGTTCCGAGGATTTTTTTAAAAATCCCTTAAGCTGCCACCAAATGTTATTCGGGTTCTTGAAGATTAGTTTTTAAAAAAAAGATTTTAATGGCACAGACACATTTAATATATTATAAAATTAGTACAACGATTTTTAATTACAAATCGACCAGCGCGAACGGGATTTGTGACCGGACTGATGGATATGTGGGATGCGCGGGAGGCGAGAGCCTAGAAAATGATGATGCAGCAGGAAAGAGGAAAGCTAAGGGAAACAGGGAAGAGTTATAGTTATAACAGCACGTGATTTCCTGAAGTTGTTTTGTTTTCTTTTTAGCTGTGAGATTTTACTATCCAGAAAATTGTTGTCCGCGACGTGACAGCGTGTAGAGTGTGATTAATACCATTCTTCCGAACTCAATATTTCTTTTTAGTCTCAAACACTACTAGAATTGTTATCTTTTTTAAGAAAAGCTTACAAATTAATACGTTTCATCAGAATTTATAGAGCTGTACATAATATTTATGTTGTGAAAGAATAAAATATTATATGTGAGTATCACATTATAAATAAAACTACTTTACGGATTTTATCGCAATTGTATTTGATTGTATAAGTTTGATTCACAAAAAGAATAGTTAAAAGATAATTTTATAAATCATAAAACCTTTTAGGAAGACAAATTAAGCCGGTTTTAAAAAAAATAACATTAATTTAAAATCATGTCCCCTGAGGTGTCCTGCCGGATCTTTCTCAGTGTGGCCGCGTTCCGATCCGGTAGTAGTATATTAGATTTGTTACGTTTTAAATTAATAAAGTGTCATAATAATTATTACGATTTTAATGTTAAATAATTACTAACTATAAACAATATAATTTTTTCATATAGAATCACTTTCTTCTTATGCTGGCAATAAATTTGTAGCAAAACGTGGGTCAAAATTTAACAACAAATTTCTGTAGTGTGTAGAAATCTTTGTAATAACGATGACTTGTTGGATGTGAGATATCTTAAGCCGCCCATGAACGCTGTAAAGTATTTGAAACGTCGGGCAATCAAAAATCAAATACAAATGCGATAAAAGCAATAAAATATTATATATATATTAAAATATTATTTATAAATTGAGCACTATTAAATTTGACAATGGAAAACAGTATTTATCTATGATCTAATAAGAATTATATTAGCATAATTTATGCCATACTATAAATTGTTTCCTAGCAATAAATGCATTGTATATGATAACAATTGTAATGTTCCAGTGTGAAATTAAATATAATTATGATTAAGAATCGGGAACGTTGTGGTATGAAAGTAGACGTAGTAACAAAGATTGAGAAAGGTATGTGAGAAAGGTATATGATGGAAGACTATCGAAGGGTATTTATAGGATGACTGTGAAAGGATGTGTTGGAAGGGGTAGATCTAGGCGGACGTTCTACGATCAAATCGCGGACGTTCTGAAGAAAGGACAGGTAAAAAGTACCCTAAACCGAAGAACATGCATGAGGAGATTAATGAATGTGGAGGAGGTGAAACTAGTGTGTCAAACGTAGCAAGTGGAGGGAAGTAGTCCCTGCGTACCCCTATGGGACGGAAGTGTGAATCTATGTCTCTATGTATGTATGATTAAGAATTATAATTATATAACTTCCTCTTGGGTTTGACTAAATTCATTTTGATTTCATTAGATTATATTTTCTTTACTTTGGTGAAAGATTACTCATCATCATAATCATCACTATCGTCTTCGTCTTGTTAAGAGCAAGCCCAATTACTTGGGGTCGACTCAATATATACCTGCTGTTCTTTCATAGTATATATTGCAAAAGCCATTGGCTTATGACAGGCCGCTTGCCTGCCGTCAACCAATTTTGGCAATGTAATTGTTAACCTGACGACATGAGATGGAACTGGCCTAGGTCCTAGAGACCTTAATTGTTTTTTGAGACGTTCACAAGTAATAATAGGTTAGGTAATATTCGTAGCTGCTATCAGCTCTACTAACTGCTGCTAGTAACTAAGCAACTACCTCTTATGCAAGATCCCATAAGTTCAGAACGCCCGCGATCAACAATGATTGTACTGGGCTAATTGTAATTTGTTTTCGTTAACTCTATGTTTATACTGGTTTCCTCTACAAAATACTATTCTATTGTATATTATTTGTTTTGGACTAAGCAGGATTATGAACTGTTATCAATTGACCACATTTGTTTAGGAATACGTTAATATGTAGCGGCTACTTGTTTTTTGGTAACAACCGTTCTAGTCAAACCATACTCGATTCATCTGGGGCCATGAAAGGTATAATGTACAACTTTATAATTGCCGTACCTCTATTGTATTTTTCAATTTACACGTGGGCGATCCACTGCTACTCGGCCATTATCTTCAGTGGTTCATTTCGGGTACCATCTCGTGTTGACGCCCGGTATAAAAAATAGTGTTGCCGACGCGCCGTTCTCATGCGGTCAGTCTTTTCGCGGTTAACGCAATAATCCCCACTCCCTCGACTATCAGGCATAAATGCTTGCGCCTACACACCCATCGATAGTAGTATTTTAAACATTAAAACACCAAAAAGGAAGCTATTCACTTTTAGAAGTTGCAGTTTGTATTACCACAAATATGTCTGTGCATTTAAGCAAACGCTTAGTGGCCCTTTGCGGTGAAACAAAATTTGATTCATAGTCATAATAAGTATCTTCTTATATTAAACTACTTTCTGTATTATATTAAAATATTTTAGAAATACATAATTGTTTTTTTAATAGCATTATAGAAATGATAATCTATATTATTTTTTTATATCTATCTATTCATCTATCAGCCTCCAATCACATAATTATAGCGCGTGGCAAATGGCTTAGCCATCGCAGTAAATGTTGTTTCCTAGGAGAAAGCTGTTGCCTTTTGCCTTGGTGAGAGCCTTAGCCGAATTTTACGACTCCCACGGCCAATTGCACTTATCCTTTCACCACACTGTTATTTTTTCTTCTAAAATAATTTATTTTCTTTACCCCACCACTACTTCTATGAAATAAAACTATTTTAAGAGATTTTACAGATCACAAATTCGAATCGAAATTTCATGGTCTACTTGTAGTGGGGAATTGATACTGCTGATAGTTTACTACCCACAGTCAAGTCATTTGTTGTAGAACCCCAGATTCACTGAATTTAGACATCTGATTGGTATTAATTTGCTACTCCGCTTCGTTAGGTGAACAAAAAAATCGTAAGATCAAAGCGTCTCTAATCTTCTGCTTATTACGGTACGCAGCGATGTTATTAAGCTCATGGTATTACTGAAATTTATGAATTAGAATTACTTAATACCATCACGTGGGCTGTTTACTCATCTACCACCAAAGACAATAAAAAAACTGCACACTCTTTTGTAGGGAGGATTATGGCTCCCAATAGTCGATAGGCTAATGAATAGATGGATTATAGTTATTAATGTCGAGCTAAATTTTTAAAATTATTTGCCAGTAGAAAATGGAAATGAATTCTATATATGTATAAATATGTTGTTTCTTTGCACTCATTGAACTATGAACACGAATTATAGTATAATAATTTATTAAACCTGACATGTATTAACACCAAATCGGATTGTAAGTACAGTGAAAAACATCCGACAAAAAACTGAAGATGGCTTAGTCACATTTTTAATTCACAATAAATTCTGTACATTTTATGTCAAATTTTCTTCTTCACAGTTTATTTACGTTTATCTGCTGGGCTGAAGCCCCCTCCATAATAAGAGAGAAATTGACCTACTACGCTATGTTGAGTTAATATAGTGTTTTATTTCAAGTTTTCCTTCTCTAGCACAAATATTACATATTTCTTAGTTGTATTTCACAATACACTCTTTATATCTATATTTCTTGTGTACGTGTGTATGTCACTGAACTTATCCTAAACGGCTGGACCGATGTTGATGAAATTTTTTTTGTTCAAGGGGATTCGAGAATGGTTTAGATTCACAATTGGACCCGGTAGATGGCGCTGCTGTTGATTTCAAAGAGAATTCCTTTTATTTTATTCGAACAGAACAACGTCTGTTGGGTCAGCTAGCATATTATATTATATAAGTTGAGCTGAGTGACTGTATATGAGCTGAGATATAACAATAGATATCCCTTCAGTATCCCTTCCAATGTAGGTAACGGCTATCTTCAATTTTAGGACGTATATAGGTTGAAAAAGAAGAGGAATTAAATTATTACAGTAAGCTTATGAGGCAATTTAAAATTACCAACAGAATACTAATGGACATTTAAAGTTTAAATGTGCAATCAAAGTTACGTAAATGTGAACATTAACAGCTCGAGATCTACCCCTTTGCTGTTTGCGCAATACAAAGTTAAAGATTGTTAAATATTTTTGAAGATATAAATTAAAAAAAATTATATAATTTCTTTTTGTTTTTTTTTTTTGTGTGACTTAGTTGTTAGCCTCAGATGGCTGTGACAACTTTACCCAGACTGGTGGGTGAGCGCTGAGGGCTCTCAACCCGTTTAAAGTTAAGCGACCCATCCCGAGGGCACCCCCTGTGGGGTGCGGACCTCGGCTCGGGCGGTCGCTGGCAAAGTGGGCACTCCCACGTTTATGATTTTAACGCGACACGTCTTCCTTCCCCGTCGGCGGGGGCGGTAACGTGGATTTTTATTACTATTTGTCAAGGCCGCGCAGGCTGTGTATGCCTCAGTCTGGGCGAGCGTAATAATGTCGTCGGGTTCGTCGAGTATTAGTCGCGGTTGTTTAATCGCGGACATTTTAGAGGGGGTGTAAGAAGACGCCCTTACCACTAATGGGTTCGGGTGTATCGCGGCAGAGTCGAAGTAGCGGCGGGAGCACTGTTTCATGAATTGCCTGATGGTCGGCAAGCCAAGATCTATGTGAAGATCCACATTGCGCATGTACCACGGTGCTCCCGTCGCTCGGCGCATGAACCTATTCTGTAATGTTTGTAGCCGATGTAGCCTGCGTGGCTTCGCTTGTGTGAACACTACACTTGCATACGTCATGATAGGACGTATACAAGCGGTGTATAATCTAACTTTATTACGGAGAGATAGCTTAGACTTTGCGTGTACTAAGCTGTGTAACTATCCTAGCAGTAGGGCTGCGCGCGCGCGGACTCGCCCTATGTGAGGACCGAAGGTCAGTCGTCTGTCCAAGGTCACACCCAGATATTTGACCTCCCTTGTCCAGGGGATGGGTTAGTCGAACATCTTTATCTGTGGGTATTCAGCCATTGGGTAGCGGCGATCTATTCCCTTATGGAATATGATTGCCTGGCTTTTGGTGGGGTTTATACCGATTCTCCATATCCTAGTCCATTTCGCTAGGGCGGTAGCCGCAGTTTGGAGAGCGGTTATCACTGTAGTGGGGGATTGACCTGCATAGAAGATGGCAGTGTCGTCAGCGAATAATGCTGTTTGTATTTTACTATGTTGGGGTATGTCGCTGGTGAACAGCGAGAAGAGAATTGGAGAGAGCACCGATCCCTGGGGGACGCCGACTTCTAGTTTGTGCGGTGCTGATAAAGTACCTTCCACTCTGTAGCGAAAGCTACGCTCGAGTAGGAAGTCCCTAACTATCATAACTAAGTAGTGGGGGATTTTAAGCTTTATTAACTTGAAAATAAGGCCGTTATGCCAGACTTTGTCAAACGCTTTTTCTACATCAAATAGAAGCATACCCGTATATAAACCGCGTTGCAGTTTATAACTTGTATACTCGACTATTCGATGTACTTGCTGAACGCAAGAGTGTTGCGTGCGAAAGCCGAACTGAATCGGCGGGATGAGGTTGTTTTCCTCAGCGCACTTTCTTAGCCTACTAAGTAGTACGCGCTCATAAATTTTACCTAAACTGTTTAATAAGCTAATCGGGCGATATGATGACGGTTCGGTACGTCGCTTGCCGGGTTTAAGTATACCTATTACCACGGCTTTTTTCCATTGTTTAGGAAATATGTAATTAACTAATGCGGCGTTAATAATTGCTGTTAATATTAATAATAATGAATGAGGGAAGAGTTTAATAACTCTGTTAGAAATACCGTCCGAAGCGGGGGATTTCCTAGGGTGGAGACCTCTAACAATCGACTGAACCTCCTCCACTGTCGCTGTTGGTATAGGCTCTTGTGGCTCAGCGTCTGCGGTACGCGTACGCGATGTACATCGTTCCACTTCGCTGTTAACGGTGTCGATGTGTCGCGCGTCTGTGTGTTGTGTACTCGACGTACATTGCTGCTCAAGGTCGGCCGCCAGACATTCAGACTTTTCATCGTCATCGAACGCCGGCAGTTGATTGGGGCGGTTTAAGGGTGGCATGGTGGACACCGTATCCTTTTTGAAAGAACGGGCTAGCCGCCAGTAAGCCTGGTGCGAAGGCTCCAGTTCGCTTAGGGTGGCGTCCCATTCGTTTTGTCTAAACTCGTTTATAGCCGTTTTAACCGCCCTCTGCATTGACCGCATATGATAGCGGTTATCTTCGCAGGGGAAGCGGTCGTAGGCTCTTATGGCTGCGTTCTTACGCCTCAGTAGGTCGCGGACGTCAGCGGGTAAGCGCCTTCTACGATTGCTCGTGTCAGGCACTCTCCGTGAACAATCGTTAACTAACGATTGTACGTGACCGGTGAGGGCGTCGATCGTGGATTCGATGTCCTCTTTGTTGTTTAATGTATTACATACACTGTCAAGATAAGCCGACGAGGAGGGAGACTGGAGTTTAGCCTTCAGTCGCTCCCAGTCTGTGCACACTTTCTCAGTGGGGGGGGGGCGAGGCCTGAGGGGCCGTATCGGGGGGCGAAGTCAATGACCACCAGGCGGTGATCCGAGTTAAGCTCGTGAATTACCTCTATTAGACATAAACGGAGGTTTATGTTCTTTAATAGGGCTATATCTAATACGTCGGGCCTGTGCCCGACTGTGTGAGGGAAGTGAGTCAGCTCCATTGGGGCTATGATGTCGAACCCGAGCCGATCTGCGTAAGTCTCGAGGGCCAGTCCCCTGCGGTTGTTGGTGTGGCTATTCCACGACTTACTTTTGGCGTTTAGATCGCCTGCGATAATGACGGCGTCGCCGAGGTTTAAGAGAGCTTGGAGGTCACTCTCAAGCAACTCTTTTGGTGTGTCCCCATTAGGAGGGGAAAGGTATACTGATGCTATGATCAGTGGCTGGTGACCGGTGAGGGCCAGCCGACAGACCGAGGCTTCAATGTACCTCATGGAGGGGGGATCTAGGGGTGTGCAGTGCAGTGACCTTTTGTAATAAATGAGAGTCCCACCTAGGGGAGAGCCGACCCTATCGTTGCGCACTAAATTGTAGTTTGCAATTTTAGGGTCTCTTTGATAGGGTTTAAGGAATGTCTCTTGGACTAGTAAAAGGTCAAGCTGCTGATCTTGTAGAAATGTACCTATTTCGTCTCTCTGACGAGAGAGACCGTTCGCGTTAAAAAACCCTACGCGGGGTGATCGTGTTTTGACTCCGCCTGGTGTGTATGTATCCATCATTTAGGCTCTGAAGGAACCGAGGCTCTCTAGGACGGATGAGAACCTCATGGCGACGTTTAATTGTGCGAGGCTGTTGCCTTCGTTTTTGCGCAGTTCCGCTGCGATTACGCGAATCTGAGAAATATCTATTATTGACACGAATCTGGCCACTAGGTCTAGATCCGGGTCTAGACCGCTAGCGGATGGCGCGTGTGTGTGAGTTGGTTTGCCTTGAGGAGGCTTAGGGAGGCCGGCGGGTGGCTGTTTTTGCCCAGTGGTTGGCGGTTTAATGTTATTATTATTAATAGCGGCCTTTGCCGACGGTGCCGCGTTCGCGGGTGCCGGCGAGGTGGCTAATTTGGTGGGCAGGGGGGGTATTCCGCCCTGCTTTGAGTATTAACCCACGGGTTGCGTGTGGGTTTAGGTACCGGAAGGTACCTTTGTGGTGGGGGTGGTGGTGGCCTCCTCATAACCGGCCGTGGTGCGCGTGGGCAGCCATGGTAGTTTGCGGGGTGCCCCACTTGCCCGCAGAGTACACACGATGGTGGTGTGGTACTTTTAATAGGGTCGTTTGCTTTAGGCCTGGCACAGTCCGCCGTAGCGTGGTCCTCCAGGCACTTTACGCACCTGGGCCGCGCGTAGCAGTTGCGCGCTGAGTGGCCATATAGCTGGCACCGGTGGCATTGCGATAGCATGCCCTTCCGGCACGGGGGTTCTACCACGATGCCGGAGAGGCCGCACACCGTGGTGATGTTGAATATGTCCTCGCCCTTCTGGGAGAGGTCAAGGACGACCATTACAAGGTCGAACGGTTGTCGAGTGTGTCCTTGGATCATCCGGTGCACCTCGATCACCGGAAGTCCTTGTTCGAGGAGATCCTCCTAAACGATATTACATCCCAGTTCCACGGGGACGTTGCGTATTACTACGCGAAGTTTACGTTCCTCGGGCAGTGTGAAACGGTATGTGCTGGCTATGTAACATAGCCGTCATTTTACGGTGGTCGTCCGAAGTGGACAACTGCACCTTGATTCCCTCGGTGGTTGACCGAGCCGTGCGGTATTGGACTCGATTGGTGTTGCACCAAGCCGAGATTGAAAGCCACTTCTCCTTGTTACGGATGACTAGTGGCGGAGGGGTGGGAGGTTTGTATACCTTTGCCGGGGGCGGCTGTACAGCGGCCTGTGGCTTAGGGGATGAGGTGGGGGGAGGGACGTCACTGGCGGCAGAAGTGCTCGCCTCGTCTAATCGCGCGGCCTTATTCGGCTTTGTGCGGTTCTTACGCCCCCTTTTGCGGGAGCTGACCATCGTGTAGTCGGAGTCTGCTGAGGTGGCTTCAGACTCCAAGTTCTCAGCTGAGGATGCCGTTTCGGCATCTTCGCTATCCGTTTGCTCCGTCTCCATGTTTGCGGACGGGATAGGTTCCTCGTCCGGGGAGGCGGGGGAGTCAAAATGTACCGGCCCGGATACGGGCTCGGTAATTGCGATCACGGGACGGTCGGGAATCATATTACCGAACCGTCTTTTTAGTAATGCGTAAATCTCCTCGTCGGCGAGGAGCATGTCGATGTTTAAGGCTGGAAGAGCCATGGTGGGAGATGAATTTATTTCTGCGCGTTTAAAATGCCTAACTCCCCAGGGGGAAAACCCGGGGATGTGTAATTGTGTTCCCTCCCAACCGGGTTAGGTCGGGAGGATGTACTTAAAAAACTAGGTGTGCCCTAAGCTGTGATTTGCCCTTCGCCGATCTTAATGTGCGAGAGGGGCCCTAACTGCCCGAGTGGCGGGAAGGTCTGTGAGGGCCGGCACTCCCAAACTACGCACTCGAGAGTAGGAGAAGGAGGTGGAAGGGTGGGAAGGTGATAGTCGGGGTAGACTAGGGGTCACCCTCAAGGTCTACTGATCCGACCCCGTCCGAAGGTGCGCCTCGCCCTTAAGGGGCTCGGCAGGCGATTCGGGGCTTCGCCTCACCCGGCTTCGTTTACACCGTTAGGTTTCTGCCGGGGACCAATAAAAACTTGGTTTTGCCCTGAAGGGGCCACTTGACTTTATCTGCTTAGACAGAAACAAATATCACTATCTGACCTTGCTTTGAACGCAGGCAGTTAGTGATATTCGTGAGCAGTCCAATAGTTCGCCTCGAAAAAGGCGGTTTTGCACTGCCACTTACTCGTCCGTTAGCTGCGGCGGTTGGAAAGCGCGCGAAAACAAATCGACAGCGTACGAGTGACGTAATCGAGAGAGCGCGGAGCGGTACGCAAGCGCACCGAGAGACGGACAAGCGCGGAATGATATAATTTGTTGAACACATTATGATTATATACAACATTCAATATGCGACATTTATTGGACATTTTTATATACCTAAGAAAACTTTGAGTCACACTATAAGCACACTATAGTGTATCGTAAGGCAACAAGTATCTGTTCTTCTATCTGTCGTTTAAGTATCTGTCTGTATGTACAGACAGATATTTGAACGGTGATTCTCATCATCCCCCTTCACAGTTAGTTACCGTGTGTTAAATCTTTGTAGCAAAGAGCACGAGGAATCTATGACGATGAACACCTGGCTGGGGAGCTGCAGCTTGTCAAGCTGGTTCTACGTGCAAACAAGCTGCAAGTTACTCGCCACTGTCGCAGAGGTCCAGTGAAACCACCCACAATTGAGCGCCTCCCTACAGTACTTTCTTATGTTAAAGGAGTCACTGACAAGATTGGCTACATCCTGAAACGATCTTTCATAAAAACTTATTTTAAACCACTGAAGAGCATTAGTCAAATCTTACCACCTGTCAAGTGCTAGATCCCTCTATAAGATGCAGTTTATAAACTTGACTGTGCCTGTGGTCTCTCTTATGTTGGTCAAACAAAGAGATCCGTAAGAACTCGGAGCAAAGAACACATAGTCGATGTGAAGCACCGCCGTCACACTAAGTCTGCAGTCTGTGAACATAGGATCGCGCCCGCCATTACATCACGTTTGTTAAACCACAATTCCTCGCAAAAGAACACCGATACCTGCCTAGAATGGTACGCGAGGCTATTGAGATCAAAAAACACAAAAATTTCAATAGAGAGGATGGCTGGGTGTTACCATCAAGCTGGGATTATAAACATAATTAAAAATAAATCCAAAAAGACCACCACAACACTGCATGACACCGTCAGCACTTATTGTATAGATTTGACCTACAATAATAATAGTTAAAGATAATTTTATAAATCAAAACCTCTTAGTAATATAAAGTAAGCCGCCTTAATAATTAATATTAATTTAGCATCATGTCCCCTGAGTTTTCTTGCCGGATCTTTCTCAGTGTGGCCGTATTCAGATCCGGTGGTAGTATATTAGATTTGTTAGGTTTTAAATATAATTACTATTAATTTTAATGTTAAATAATTAGTAACCATAAACAATATAATTTTTTTCATATAGAATCATTATCTTCTTACACTGGCAATTAATTGTATCAAAATGTGGGTCGATATTTAATAACAAATTTCTGTATCGGGAAGATAATTATAAATTTTCTGTAATAACGATGACTTGTTGGACGTCAGAAATTTTAGTCCGCCCGAGACCATGAACACTGTAAAGTGTTCGAAACGTCGGGCAATCAAAAATCTAATACAAACGCGATAAAGACGCGAAATAACGCCTTTCTCAGTGGGGGAGGGCGAGGCCTGAGGGGCCGTATCGGGGGGCGAAGTCAATGACCACCAGGCGGTGATCCGAGTTAAGCTCGTGAATTACCTCTATTAGACATAAACGGAGGTTTATGTTCTTTAATAGGGCTATATCTAATACGTCGGGCCTGTGCCCGACTGTGTGAGGGAAGTGAGTCAGCTCCATTGGGGCTATGATGTCGAACCCGAGCCGATCTGCGTAAGTCTCGAGGGCCAGTCTCCTGCGGTTGTTGGTGTGGCTATTCCACGACTTACTTTTGGCGTTTAGATCGCCTGCGATAATGACGGCGTCGCCGAGGTTTAAGAGAGCTTGGAGGTCACTCTCAAGCAACTCTTTTGGTGTGTCCCCATTAGGAGGGGAAAGGTATACTGATGCTATGATCAGTGGCTGGTGACCGGTGAGGGCCAGCCGACAGACCGAGGCTTCAATGTACCTCATGGAGGGGGGATCTAGGGGTGTGCAGTGCAGTGACCTTTTGTAATAAATGAGAGTCCCACCTAGGGGAGAGCCGACCCTATCGTTGCGCACTAAATTGTAGTTTGCAATTTTAGGGTCTCTTTGATAGGGTTTAAGGAATGTCTCTTGGACTAGTAAAAGGTCAAGCTGCTGATCTTGTAGAAATGTACCTATTTCGTCTCTCTGACGAGAGAGACCGTTCGCGTTAAAAAACCCTACGCGGGGTGATCGTGTTTTGACTCCGCCTGGTGTGTATGTATCCATCATTTAGGCTCTGAAGGAACCGAGGCTCTCTAGGACGGATGAGAACCTCATGGCGACGTTTAATTGTGCGAGGCTGTTGCCTTCGTTTTTGCGCAGTTCCGCTGCGATTACGCGAATCTGAGAAATATCTATTATTGACACGAATCTGGCCACTAGGTCTAGATCCGGGTCTAGACCGCTAGCGGATGGCGCGTGTGTGTGAGTTGGTTTGCCTTGAGGAGGCTTAGGGAGGCCGGCGGGTGGCTGTTTTTGCCCAGTGGTTGGCGGTTTAATGTTATTATTATTAATAGCGGCCTTTGCCGACGGTGCCGCGTTCGCGGGTGCCGGCGAGGTGGCTAATTTGGTGGGCAGGGGGGGTATTCCGCCCTGCTTTGAGTATTAACCCACGGGTTGCGTGTGGGTTTAGGTACCGGAAGGTACCTTTGTGGTGGGGGTGGTGGTGGCCTCCTCATAACTGGCCGTGGTGCGCGTGGGCAGCCATGGTAGTTTGCGGGGTGCCCCACTTGCCCGCAGAGTACACACGATGGTGGTGTGGTACTTTTAATAGGGTCGTTTGCTTTAGGCCTGGCACAGTCCGCCGTAGCGTGGTCCTCCAGGCACTTTACGCACCTGGGCCACGCGTAGCAGTTGCGCGCTGAGTGGCCATATAGCTGGCACCGGTGGCATTGCGATAGCATGCCCTTCCGGCACGGGGGTTCTACCACGATGCCGGAGAGGCCGCACACCGTGGTGATGTTGAATATGTCCTCGCCCTTCTGGGAGAGGTCAAGGACGACCATTACAAGGTCGAACGGTTGTCGAGTGTGTCCTTGGATCATCCGGTGCACCTCGATCACCGGAAGTCCTTGTTCGAGGAGATCCTCCTAAACGATATTACATCCCAGTTCCACGGGGACGTTGCGTATTACTACGCGAAGTTTACGTTCCTCGGGCAGTGTGAAACGGTATGTGCTGGCTATGTAACATAGCCGTCATTTTACGGTGGTCGTCCGAAGTGGACAACTGCACCTTGATTCCCTCGGTGGTTGACCGAGCCGTGCGGTATTGGACTCGATTGGTGTTGCACCAAGCCGAGATTGAAAGCCACTTCTCCTTGTTACGGATGACTAGTGGCGGAGGGGTGGGAGGTTTGTATACCTTTGCCGGGGGCGGCTGTACAGCGGCCTGTGGCTTAGGGGATGAGGTGGGGGGAGGGACGTCACTGGCGGCAGAAGTGCTCGCCTCGTCTAATCGCGCGGCCTTATTCGGCTTTGTGCGGTTCTTACGCCCCCTTTTGCGGGAGCTGACCACCGTGTAGTCGGAGTCTGCTGAGGTGGCTTCAGACTCCAAGTTCTCAGCTGAGGATGCCGTTTCGGCATCTTCGCTATCCGTTTGCTCCGTCTCCATGTTTGCGGACGGGATAGGTTCCTCGTCCGGGGAGGCGGGGGAGTCAAAATGTACCGGCCCGGATACGGGCTCGGTAATTGCGATCACGGGACGGTCGGGAATCATATTACCGAACCGTCTTTTTAGTAATGCGTAAATCTCCTCGTCGGCGAGGAGCATGTCGATGTTTAAGGCTGGAAGAGCCATGGTGGGAGATGAATTTATTTCTGCGCGTTTAAAATGCCTAACTCCCCAGGGGGAAAACCCGGGGATGTGTAATTGTGTTCCCTCCCAACCGGGTTAGGTCGGGAGGATGTACTTAAAAAACTAGGTGTGCCCTAAGCTGTGATTTGCCCTTCGCCGATCTTAATGTGCGAGAGGGGCCCTAACTGCCCGAGTGGCGGGAAGGTCTGTGAGGGCCGGCACTCCCAAACTACGCACTCGAGAGTAGGAGAAGGAGGTGGAAGGGTGGGAAGGTGATAGTCGGGGTAGACTAGGGGTCACCCTCAAGGTCTACTGATCCGACACCGTCCGAAGGTGCGCCTCGCCCTTAAGGGGCTCGGCAGGCGATTCGGGGCTTCGCCTCACCCGGCTTCGTTTACACCGTTAGGTTTCTGCCGGGGACCAATAAAAACTTGGTTTTGCCCTGAAGGGGCCACTTGACTTTATCTGCTTAGACAGAAACAAATATCACTATCTGACCTTGCTTTGAACGCAGGCAGTTAGTGATATTCGTGAGCAGTCCAATAGTTCGCCTCGAAAAAGGCGGTTTTGCACTGCCACTTACTCGTCCGTTAGCTGCGGCGGTTGGAAAGCGCGCGAAAACAAATCGACAGCGTACGAGTGACGTAATCGAGAGAGCGCGGAGCGGTACGCAAGCGCACCGAGAGACGGACAAGCGCGGAATGATATAATTTGTTGAACACATTATGATTATATACAACATTCAATATGCGACATTTATTGGACATTTTTATATACCTAAGAAAACTTTGAGTCACACTATAAGCACACTATAGTGTATCGTAAGGCAACAAGTATCTGTTCTTCTATCTGTCGTTTAAGTATCTGTCTGTATGTACAGACAGATATTTGAACGGTGATTCTCATCATCCCCCTTCACAGTTAGTTACCGTGTGTTAAATCTTTGTAGCAAAGAGCACGAGGAATCTATGACGATGAACACCTGGCTGGGGAGCTGCAGCTTGTCAAGCTGGTTCTACGTGCAAACAAGCTGCAAGTTACTCGCCACTGTCGCAGAGGTCCAGTGAAACCACCCACAATTGAGCGCCTCCCTACAGTACTTTCTTATGTTAAAGGAGTCACTGACAAGATTGGCTACATCCTGAAACGGTCTTTCATAAAAACTTATTTTAAACCACTGAAGAGCATTAGTCAAATCTTACCACCTGTCAAGTGCTAGATCCCTCTATAAGATGCAGTTTATAAACTTGACTGTGCCTGTGGTCTCTCTTATGTTGGTCAAACAAAGAGATCCGTAAGAACTCGGAGCAAAGAACACATAGTCGATGTGAAGCACCGCCGTCACACTAAGTCTGCAGTCTGTGAACATAGGATCGCGCCCGCCATTACATCACGTTTGTTAAACCACAATTCCTCGCAAAAGAACACCGATACCTGCCTAGAATGGTACGCGAGGCTATTGAGATCAAAAAACACAAAAATTTCAATAGAGAGGATGGCTGGGTGTTACCATCAAGCTGGGATTATAAACATAATTAAAAATAAATCCAAAAAGACCACCACAACACTGCATGACACCGTCAGCACTTATTGTATAGATTTGACCTACAATAATAATAGTTAAAGATAATTTTATAAATCAAAACCTCTTAGTAATATAAAGTAAGCCGCCTTAATAATTAATATTAATTTAGCATCATGTCCCCTGAGTTTTCTTGCCGGATCTTTCTCAGTGTGGCCGTATTCAGATCCGGTGGTAGTATATTAGATTTGTTAGGTTTTAAATATAATTACTATTAATTTTAATGTTAAATGATTAGTAACCATAAACAATATAATTTTTTTCATATAGAATCATTATCTTCTTACACTGGCAATTAATTGTATCAAAATGTGGGTCGATATTTAATAACAAATTTCTGTATCGGGAAGATAATTATAAATTTTCTGTAATAACGATGACTTGTTGGACGTCAGAAATTTTAGTCCGCCCGAGACCATGAACACTGTAAAGTGTTCGAAACGTCGGGCAATCAAAAATCTAATACAAACGCGATAAAATCCATAAAGTAGTTTTATTTAAAATGTGTAATACTTGCGTAAACATTAGAAATCATTCTGTTTATAGATATAGATAACAAATAGAAGAAAAATTTGTTCAGTAGGATGCAATAAGCGTGACATTGTTTTTATTGCTGTTGGTGGCCAACGCACAAACGGCACATCTGATGGTAAGTGGTACTATCACTCCTAGACCTTTGTAATATCAGGGGCACAGTCAGGCCGCTGCCTACCATGAAGAAAGTGCTCTTCATAAAGCTCTTTTAAAGAAAAACATGTCATAGCACTCGGAAAACATAGAAACAGGTAATTCATTCACGATCCTGTACGTATGTGGTAGAAATTATGGCTGGAAATGTACGGGTGATGAGCATAATGTTTCCAGGTGAAATGGATGAGTCCTGCTAAGAGAGAAAGAATTTTTTAATCTATCTAATTTTGCAAGCGATCGCTTATCATGAGGATTTTTAATTAATTTATTATTATCCAAGGCTCTTATTAACAACCCTTTTATGTGTTGACTCTACGTAGAACGACATAAGCCTGTCCTTTAGCAATTAATGACTTTTCTAAATCGATAATTGCTTTGTAGACAGTAAAACCTTGTAGTTTATAAACACCCAACAAAGGATCATCAAAAGCATATGTGTTTCCGTCTTCACCGCGTGGAAGTACTCCCAACTTATGTCACTAACGTATCTGTCTTGTGATATACATCATTTATTGCAAGTAAATGCTTTATATTTGAAACGTATTAATGAATTCCTTTCTAATAATTAAAGCATGGTATCGGTCTTCATTTATAATTAATCTTAGTTTTATTGTCCGCCAGAGGGCTCCACATTGCATACATGACACGTCACAATTAACGGACAATTAAGACGCTTCTAATGATACCTCATTTGTCTTATTCTGGCTAGTAGTTTAGAAAGTATGATGGAACAGATCGGCATACCATAGAAGGATCACAATTATTGAATAAATACAGACAAAGTTACAAGTAAATGCTAATAATATAAAGATATTTTTGAAATATACAAGTAACGCCCTTTCCAATGATACCAAACACGGCATATTTATCTTAAATTCATTTTTTAACACAGTACTTTATGCCCGCTAGAGGGGGTCGCATGGAATTTAGATAACCTATAATTAGCGGACGATCAAGACGCTTCTAACTATATATCATTTGTTCAGTTCTAATCAGTAGTTGAAGAGCTATGATTGAACAAATACATACATAGCCACTCAAGTTCATAACACTCATCCAGCCCTAGTCGGGTAACAAATTAATATTAGTTTATGCTGTATCTAGAATAATAAATATACTTAGCATTAGATTACGAAAGTTCAGCTTATATATGTCGCAAAACTGAGCTTCAGTCTCGTCTAGAATAGGAGGGTAATTAACCTTCTATACCACGCTGGTCAGACGTATTAGTATGGAAATTCTTTTAGAGTTTATCATCTCTTGAATAGATATCATATGTACATAATACCTTTTAGTCGATCGTCTTTCACCACACCCATGAACAAGGTAGGCGGATGGTGAAGTGGACTCTTACTTCGTCATCATACGGATGTCTAGTTATAGGAATACTAAAGTGATTATTAAATATTTTTAAATTAATAAAAATTACAAAAAATATTAGTATAAAGTGAGTTTTAGTCTACTAAGTTGATACTTGCAAGTACTCATGTATCGAAGTTATCTTCTTTTTTTTCTATTTATGGTTTTAAGTCCAATAACGCTTTGATATGCAGGAACAAACTAAAATGGAATTTATTTGTCCAATAACGTTTCTTTGTAAGAAAATCCCGGATAATCTTTAATGTTTTGCTTGAGGCAAAATTTCTTTCATAGATTGCGGTATCACTATAAATAACTGCCAGTTTTTATGGTGGAGAAAATTACTCTTTTCACTCAATGCCTTTTATATATAGTGAATTTTTGTTTATAGCCACCGTAGTCTGACATATTTTGACATACATGATAAAAATAATTATATACGAGTGTTTTTAGTTGATAAGTTTCGGTCACATTTTAATGAATTTCTATAACGATATACTAACTCTATTAGACCGTGTCGTAACGAAGTAAGAATACAATCCCTCCCATCTGTCTTGCTCAAGGGTGTCGTAAAAGACCACTAAGGGATATAATATGCATATAACATATAAGTAAAAGAGGAAATCATCATCTCAGTCTATACATGTTCCACTGTAGGGCTTAGGCCTCCTCCATAATTGAAGGGGAATTAACCTACTATTCCACGCTGGTCAGACGTGTTGAAATAGGGTTTTGTTTCGAGTTTTCCTTCTCTTGCATAGATGTCATATATTTATTATATCCCTTAGTCGTCTTTTACGACAGCCACGGGCAAGATAGGGAGTGGTGAATTGTATTCTTACTCCGTCACCACACCTAAAACCTAGTCGGAATCCGGTTTTTTTAGGCGGCTGGAACTCGAGCTTGCACGCGAGTCGATTCATATTGACATCGTCGTCGGTTGTACAAGTGGTTCAAGAGTGAGATGGGTTTATAATTTCTTAAGAGCGTTTTATCACTCACACACACACATCTTGAAGCAGCACCACCACATTCCTAGTCCGCGACTCAGGAGCGTCGCCCCCAAGAATGACAGAATTAAACAACTTCTGTAAGGCTTTTAATATTGGCTACCGCCTGCCCTCTCATCTCATCTCCCAGTTCCTTCCTATTTCATACAAGCGACGTTCTAGATTTCTTTTACATTTTTGAAATAATAAGTATATCTAGATTTAAATAAGTAATTCTCAACAAAACCCAAATTTGACTGTAATTACATTATTTATAGGTGGGTCAAAATATTGAAAGTAAGGTATAGAAACCTTTCTACAGCACACTTAGAATATCGATAGTTTTTACGATATTTTTTTTAACCCAATATAGGTACGTCTGAGCACACAACCAATGTGTAATTAGTGTACAATGCCATACTAGCCCGATGGTATGGCATAGTCTTATTACGACTATATTTGCCTTTTCAGTACAGTACCGTTTATCTGCTTACCTACGTTAATCGATTTTTACGATATCTATATAAAAGGTAAGTCTGGTAACCACTGTATTCTTCCTTCGCCACTAGACTTTAAGGACAAAAAAGCAAGAAAATAAAAAAAGGAGGTGCCATATTTACTTTAACTTAGATTTATAAACTTTTTAGCCCAGCTTACATTGTATTTATTTATTGGATAATTATTTCTGCAAATTGATTCATGTTGATAATAAACAGAAGAAAAACTAGTCCGACGGGATGTAATATGCGTCCAATAACTAGGATCCTGATTTTGGTACGAAGTTTACTAAAATTTGGCGGGACGACTTGTATTAAAAAAAATGGTTGGTGTTTATTGCTGCATCCAGAATATCAAATATGTATACTTAGGAAATAACGATAGTTTACTAAATCCATCTACGTTAAAGCTGTCTATCAAATGCTGCGGTCACGATCAATGTCATAATGTCACAGGGGATTAAACTTTGATCTCACAGTTGAGGCACGAAGACGTTCAGGGAATCAGTCAATCTTGTAAGACAGGGATCAGCTGTCGTTAAATGATAAATGTTGTTCGATAAATGTTGGATTTGTAAAAGAATATCTGATTCTTACTTTATATAAGTTCATTTCGTTTAATATTTATGTAAACATCTCTTTGTAGATTAGCATATTTTTATCTGTCGAAGACCGATCAGCAGATAAATTTATCAAATAAATAATTCTTATTGTATTGATGGTAGATATTTAAGGCGTTTAAGTGGCTATTGTATTATTTACAGGTTATATGTAATCACTTCATTTTTAATATGAATTAGTCGAGTTTAGTTTTTATATTTAACTTTATTACTTAGTATTTGAGTGTACCCACTATGAACGATCCGAGTCCGATCTTAAGCTTTCGTGTTATATATAGATACATATACGCCAATACAATATGAATAGGTTATTATATATAAATGAATAAATTTAATAAAGAAGAAATCAACATCTAGACTCGAAATAGTTTGTGGAGCATAAAATGAACTGTACAATGTGAGGATTGAACCCACGACACAGCATGGTAGATCGCAGCCTATACCGCTTATGTAGTTACAATTCACTGTAGGTACCCTTAGTTAACAATATTCAACAGCCGTGGTCAAAACTCCGAGTCACTCGCCAATCTATGAAAAAAAAAAAAATTTTTTTTTCGTTTATTTCTAGAAATGACATGATATTACATATTTATCCTTTAAACACAATTACTAGTGTTAGAATATGAGAAAATCTAATAGTAGTCAATAAATATCATTCATTTCAGCTCATATACGTCACGCTGCTGAGCTGGAGCCTCCTCCACAATAGGAGGGAAACTGACTTACTACTCCATGCTGGTCAGACACGTAGGTATAGGGTTTTATTTCGAGTTTTCCCTCTCTTATATAGATGTTATATGCGTATTATATACCTTAATCATCTTTTACGATATCCACGGGAAAGATAAGGACTGGTGATTTGTATTCTTACTCCATCACCACACGGAAATAAAAAAAATAAAAAAAAATATTCTGTGTATATTTTTTTCCCTCATTATTCACCACAGAGTAAATTTACTTAATTATGCGATTCTCAAAGCTATAAAGTTTTCAGAATAACTAATTATTATTAGGTATGCTGAAAACTTTAAGGTTTAAAGTATCATTCATAAGAATAAATGATCAAGTCTTAGAAAATGTATTATTGAAATGGGCAAATAACTTTTATTTGTCATCGACCTTAATTTGACGATTCTATTGCAAATTTTAGTTCCTCCTTCGCGTTTAATTAAAACTAAATTGCTAATTTAGCTTTAGGGACAATTGTAAATGGCAATGGACGATTAATAGATGTCAAATAGGCATATTCTAATGAAACTTCTCCCTGTTAAATTTCAATCCTGTAATAATAATTGTTTACATAATATTGTGTTAATCTTTGAATATCATAAAATATCAATTAATCTAAAGACGGTTTAAATATGTTTCTGCAAAAAATATATAGTGTCTCTTGGCAGCCTAGGTCAATTTTTCTCCTATTGTGGTGGAAGCTAAGAAAATGATTTTTGGGTAATTTTGTTGGTGAAATGTAACTATTTAATAAAAAAATCGTATTAAATAATCTTACGTATGAATTATATTTGAGTTTTGAAAAAGAAAGTAAATTGCTTGGGTAACAATAATCCTGAAATATACCGCATTTGTTTTCACATAAATTTTGTTTTGCAACTAAATGTTTTTACTAAAGATTTGAACTCCGCATGTGGTGAAGAACAACCCATTTGCCCTGTAAAAATTGGCTTCACCAGGCGAATTACAGAAATATTTTTTTTTGGAAAATTATAAGAACAATTGCGATTGCCGACCCGCCCGCCAAATGTGGTAATTATGTTATAATATTATAGCATTTTATTTTTAATACTATACATAGGCTAATGGATTAAAACTGAATTAGATTCTTAACGTTAACTATTGAATGCCGAATTTTCAGTATATTTACTAATACTGTTTAAGACATTTTAGGCAGCTAGTTTGTCTGCTGTTAAAAGTAACATTAAAAATAGAGACTAACACCTAACCGTTCCCTTATAAATTACTTATCACTGTTGAATTACTATCCAATAGCGAAGATATTTCAAGTCATATATTTCCATCGATAAAATCACTACGCCGTGAGATTGATTAGGATTGGCGTCTTTGTAATCTTGATTTGGCATTGCTCACCCGTCTAGATCTTAATCAAAGAGGAGGAAAATGAAATGCTTAAATAGTAGATACTGTCTATAGAATTCAGTATTTAGTCCAATATTATATATTCGTGACATATAAATCTACATAAGCACAGAATAATAAATGTTATTCACTTATTTACTTTTTAATAAAATCGTCAGTATATAATTAAAAATAGCGTTCATTCATCGACACAATATCGCCGTCTAATATTGGTTTTCAGTCCGCCCAAAATGGGGAATAGTTCATCATCGTCATCATCATCGCAACCCACATACGTCACACTGTTGGGTTTGGGCCTCCTTCACAATGTGAGGGAATTTGACCTACTATACCATGCTGGTCAGACATGTTGGTATAGGGTTTCGTTTCGAGTTTTCCTTCTCTTGCACAGATGTTATGTGCATATTATATACCATAGTCGTCTTTTATGACATCCACGGGCAAAATAGGGAGTGGTGAATTGCATTGCTTTCAATAATACTAGTGGTTCCTTAGCTGGTTTTTACATCGCCCACGATAAAATAAGAAACAGAAAGAAGAATAAAGAATATCATTTATTCTGTTCTTGTTAAATCTAATAAAAAAAACACAAACTTAACTAAAGAAATAACTTCTTATATAAAAGAGTCTAATTATAACGGGGACCAAAAAAGGCTATTGCTTGAGTTCGTACTACTTATTTTTAAAGAAATAATTCTGGTATTCTGTCAACAAGTGGTGTATACATTTTCAAAATAATTTATCAACACTTAACTAGTTTGTGGATGTGTATGTGCGTGAGTGTTTGTATGTGTGTATCTGTGTAAGGATGTAATTAATTTTGAATATTTTGCATACATATATACTAATATTATAAAGAGAACAAAGTATTGTTGTGTGTGTGTATGTTTATAATGAATAAACTCAAACACTACTGTGCTGATTTTAAAAATGTGTTCATCATTTGAAAGCTACATTATCCCTGAGTAATATAGTCTACATTTTATCCCGGTATACCTGTAGACTGTAACCGAAGCGAAGCGAGGGTTGGTTGCTAGTAGATGATATAGATAAAATGTATGTAGGTGTATGCGGAAGTGCGCTGTTTTGGAGTATTTAAAAGGTATGATGAAGCTATAGTTTTGTATTTAAAATCAAATAAGTTCATTATAAAGGTAAGTAGGCTTTTGAGATAAAACTATAACAAAAAGCAAGTTAAGTGGAGTTTTTCGCGTGATTCGATTTTAAGTATATTGCCTAGGTTTAAGAACGACGTGACAAAATATGATCGCAGATTGTAGTATTAACAGGTCATCATGTAGTTAATGCATTTATCTTCATCTATCTATAAAACTAGTCCTCTCGTGATCACACTGAATAATGTGCATGCCGACTCCATAGATAGATAGTGCACACCACAGTTCATTCTCCCTCACTCTATTTTAAGTCTTCTTCAAGTCAATGAATGCACAAAAGATTTAGTCAAAAATTTCTGCCTTACAATTATGTAGAATTAATTCATACAATTCATACTTTTTCGAAAGCCTGTTTGTGCATCCCATATTTTCTCATCTGTTACAGTCATTTCATTTCTATTTCAATCAATATTTTCGCACACAGTTTGCCGAAAATGGTAAGGAAAGCCTACCCATGCAATTTGTACAATCTTACTGCGAATCTTTCCCTTTGTGCAGAGGTACGATTACCGCCTTACACCAGTCCTTAGGTATTCGCCTATGATTCTAGCAAAAATTGAAGAGCTGGTACAACATGTTAGCAATAATACTTTGTTCAGCAGCCTGTTATACTTCTATAAACACCAGAATTTATTACAGTCATCAACTATTCGTATGATGATGGTGTCCGACTAATAATTCTGGGATACAAACAAAGAAATAAACTTTAAAGCTTTATTATAGCTATATAAATTGATCCATTCTTAGATGACAGTCTTAATCACGAAAGAAAGAAATTAAATGGTTCATAATAAATTACGATCCTTATATATATATAAAAGAAAGTCGTGTTAGTTACTACATTTATAACTCAAGAACGGGTGTACGGATTTGACTAAAAATTGGTGGGGATGTAGCTTAGAACCAGGAGACGGACATAGTATACTTTTATCCCGTTTTTTTTTTATTATGGAGTTTACAAGATTTCTCCAATAACTCTTTTATCCCGTTCGATCGCGTTCCCGTGTGACGTGACATAAAATGTCAAAGAGAATACAAGTCACTATGAAACGTATATAAAAAAACGCATTTGATATATAATGTATGAGTATGAGTAATAAAAAAAAACGCAAATGACAGCTAAGAGTAATTTTGTCTATAGTTAAGTATGGTTGAAAATTTGATAATTATAATTTTGTCAGAAATCAATAAAATCAGTAATTTGTATTCTCTTTGAATCCTCATTAACAATGCCGCGAGCAGGATGATCAAATCTTTCCCGACAAAGCTGTAATGGTTCTTCCATTTGAGAGACTATATTTTTGGCCATTTAGAAAATATATTTATGAAAAAATTATAGCGGTGCGAAGTTCGACGGGTCATCTTTCCCGACAAAGCTGTAATGGTTATTCTATTAGATACTATATTTTCGGAAATTTAGAAAATACATTTACGAAAAAATTATGGCGGTACGAAGTTCGCCGGGTCAGCTAGTACTAAAATAAATTTAAAATACCATATTCACAATCATTGAAATGTTAGCAGCTAGCTTCAAAGTCAGGTGTCTATTACCTTTATATGGAATAACATATTTGATTGCAGTCATATAATTAACAAGATACGATAGATGTTCTCTGAACTATGCTGTGCTGAACGGTATTCACGCCTCAGGATTCACACTGCTAGGTATAGTAATCATGTACTGAATTCAAGGAATCGTTGCCGCTAGTTTATTCAATTAGCAGTGAGAGGTAAGATAATACGGCAGGTTATGAAGCTGGCGCCTTCTATCGGATCAAATTATTTGAACGAAGGACGAATATACATGCAAAAAAAATTGGTTGCCTGTAAAGTCAGTTTACGGACGATAATTTCTCGTAATAACGTCGTAAGACAACATTGATAAAAAATTGCATCATCATCTCAGCCCATATACGCCCCACTGTTGGGCTCGGGCCTCCTCCATAATGGAAGGGTAATTGACCCACTATACCACGCTGGTCAGACGTGTTGGTATAGGGTTTTATTTCGAGTTTTCCTTCTCTCGCATAGATGTTATATGCGTTTTATATCCCTTAGTCATCTCGTACGATCACCCACGGGTAAGTTAGGGGTTTTTTTTTTTTTTTTGTGGGTGGGTCGCGATCGGCGCGCCTCCGCTCCACTCCGTCCGGGGCGACAGAGGGGCTTAAGCACGCAACTCCCGAGACCCACCCAAAAACCATGTCGCCTTCGTCGTTGGGCCGACCACTGGAGCAGCGTTAACTTGTCGTTAGTGGTCAGCCCGACGGAATACCCCCCTATTGGGGTACCCTCCCATCGACCGACGTCCCCCCCTCGGGGAGGACGTCGGTCTTTCCTCACGCGGTCGGCCTCTCAGAGGGTGACGGGCTAATCCCTGGTCACGTCACCCGCGGCCTCGGCTAGGGCGGCATGAGACGCAGATAGTTGCGCCTGCGCCGCCCCAATAAGTTAGGGGGTGGTGAATTGTATTCTTACTCCGTCACCACACGGAAGAAAAATTGCATACTTTTATGAAATCAATTGAATTATTATCACTGAATTATCATTATTTTGTATAATATGAAGGAGTTAATTGAAGATTCCAATTAGTTCGATAAATTAACATTTATTTGCACTCGTTAATTCAAATATTTTTTTACTTAAATTAGAGATAAATGTGTCACAAGACGAACGCTTAGGCTGATCGTGCTTCTCTATCGCTTGCTCCGCGCTTTTGCTAGCACGCTCGGCTCAGGTGGAACATGACGTCATTGTCACCTTCGGCCTGAGCCGAATATGCATTTTCATGCGTGCAGCCGGCGCGCATCGATTTATGAGATGTTATCGCGTCAAAAATATATAAAATTAGCTTCGATGTACGAGTGCTTTTGTGTTATATCGCAAAAATATTTGTCACTAATTATTTTGCTTTACTTTATTTTCGCTAATAAACAGGCAGTTTAAAAGAATGGTTATCATTCCTTATATAGTCATTATTTCTGTATGGAAGTGGCTACGAATACTACCAACTCGTACATTGTTAGTTGGTGACGTAAAAGAAGACTAAGAGCTATTACATCTGCCGTACCTACGGTCAAAGGTTAATCCCAATGAAGGTTTACCCTAAAACCTTTGCAATCAAGGTTGATCATAAAACCTTTGCAATAGGTACAACGGAAGAAGTACATATTGAGTTGATTCCAAGTAAGTAGGGCAGCAATTGGACGTCGATAATGATGATAATGATTCCCAAGGCATTTATTCTAAGGATCCGAAAAATTAAGGTACTATCAAGTTAGTATTACTTCACGAACTTTTGTGTGGAATTTTTGATTAGTTTTAAGATTAAAGTAAAGTCGATATTTCTAAACTTCGTGTTTCCTATTAAAGTTTGATATTTGTCTTATGATTTTTGAACCCCGGACGGAAAAGAGGGGAACTTATAACAGTTTGACTTCGATATCTATCTGTGTGTGTGTGTCTGTCTGTGGCATCGTAGCAGTCAAAGGGATTGACGTATTTCAATGCGATTTTTTTTTTATTTGACAGCCAATTTTTTGGCGGTGGTTTTTAACTATCTTTTGTTAATATCGGTCCAGCAGTGTAAGAGTAGCAGCTCTTTTCTCAAATGATGTGATGGCGTATGATTACTCGATTGTATGCTTCACGCGTGCCAGTACCTGATGCTGCAATCAGAATGATTTCCAGAGAACCCAACTCTTCGAAAACTCACAGCAGACATATCGTATTTTTGGGTTCAATAGATTAGTTTCAATGAGTAGATACCCCGCAGGTTATGATCTTGTAATATGGTCACGTTGACCTGGTACGACAACCTAGATGGTCTCCAAAGAACCTAACTTCTAGAAAATTTGCAGCAGACATATCGTGTTTGGATTCTATATATTAGTTCTAAATCCAAGTAAATTTCTCGCAAGTTATAAGTTTGACGTCGATGTCTGTCTGTGTGTGTGTGTGTTTATCTGTGGCATCGTAGCTCTCAAACGAATGGACTGAATTCGAGGGTTTTTTTTTCTTTTGAAAATCAGTTTCCTTGCGAACCAAATATAGCTAAATACAACCGTTCTTTGCTATGTTTGGTTAATATCGGTCCAGCAGTGTAAGAGTACAGTAACCGTTTGTGTCGGGTGTTATTAAAAATTTTCAATGTTACTTAATATTACGCTAAAATTTATTTAAAACAACTCCTAGCAAAATTAATGTTTTATTTCTAAATTTTACTAATATAGTTTCTAAATAGTTCAATTCAGATTAAATAGGATACTTCATTTTTTTAAATTTGTTTCGATCTTATGAAAGGCCTTCATTTCTTTCCCTATTGTGATTGCGACGTAGTGGTATGTCTAACATGCTATAACCTCAAATATCCTTTTACGGTGCCCAATAGTCGAGTGTTCGGGTAATGTTCACGCATTTGTTCGAGCCTCTGGATCTTAAAGGCTTATAGAACTTGTTTAGAATAAATGGTGTTGATTAAAAATGGGTTAATATTGAAAGGATCTCAAACGAAATATTATTGACGATAAATAAAGATTGGATAGAGAGAGATACATTGTCTCAAAATAAAGACCAATTGTGAATTGTATTTATGAATCTCTATCTTTCAGACAGCCCTGATGGCAGTAGAATATAATGTATATTAAGCAAATACCGCTTTTACATTGTAACGAAATGTCGGCTGATATAATTTGATCAGTAAAGAAAATAATTTTATTAGCGTCAAAGGAAAGTAATATTTGAACAATAGCATTCAAGTAGTCTTAAGTATCGAACTCTCGGGCCGACTATTATGGTTTCTTTAACCACGCAGGATAAATATTTATAGGGCCTTCAAATATTTGTGTTGAGCTTTAATATAGTTTATGAGTTTCAATATATTTATGTCCGTGTGGTGACGAAGTAAAAATACAATTCACCACGCCCTCTCTTGCTCCTAGGTGTCGTTTAAAATGACTAAGAGATACAATATGCATATAAAATCTATGCACAAAAAGAAAAACTCAAAATAAATCCCTATACCAACACGTTTGACCAGCGTCGCATAGTAGGTCAATTTCCCTTCTATTGTGGAGGAGGCTAAGGCCAGCAGTGGGACGTATATGAGCCGACATGATGATGATAGTTTATGTATTAATTGTAGGAAAATGTGTATATTTATTATCTTTATAAGTCTTAAAAATAATTGCAATACCATCTTTACCTCTACAAATCCTTTCTTATTTTGTGGAAAATTCAAAAGGCGTGATTGGAAGCAAGTTTGATGCATTACCAGAATTTCTAGAAAAGTACGAGTTGTGCAATATATGGGAATCGTGCACTGAGATTTATTTCGGTGAAAATCACCGGTGTATTCACAATTTATTTTTGCGGTACAGTGACTAGGTAAAATGCGAAGAAGAAAGAAATATTATAACATGGGCTTTAATGCTTAATCGACTTCAAAGGAGCAGGATATTAATAGTTCGACTGTAGTATATATTATTGACGATGTTCAGGTAATGATGATCTATGTTAATATACCAATTTAATTTTTTTTTTCTAACGGAGATAACTCAAGGATGGTTTATTGTAAATTCATGAGCGTAAAGACTTGGAAGACATACTAAAAAAATATAATAAAAAATTCATCTATAGAAAGATTAAAACTTCTAAAGCATGGTAGGTATTTGAAGGTTTTTATCATCGTCACAGCTCGTATACGTTCCACTGTTGAGCTCGAGCCAGCTCCATAATGGGAGGGAAATTGAACTACTATACTACACTGGTCAGATGTGTTGGTAGAGAGTTTTATTTCGAGGTTTCCTTCTTTTGCACAGATGTTATAGGCCTATCGTATTGTTTAGCCATCTTTAACTACACTCACCGGTAAGAACGTAAGGGCAAGTAAGAATACAATTCACCACCTGAGGGTGGTGAATTTTGAGAATCGTATTTCCGACTAGAACCGGTACAGGAATGACATGGGCATTAGACATGAATTTCGTCTTGTCTATGTTCATTTGTAGACCCACTGGTTGAGATTGAGGACGGCTTTATTTGTTAAAAAATGTATTTATTTTCTACATCGAAAGAAAACTGAAAATTATTATGGAGTAAAAAATAAAACCAATCTATAAAGCAAAATACATTTATTTTCAAGTCGTTCTTACTTAAAAATAATGTATTATTTGTTATTTAGAGATTACCACACAGTAACAAATATACCTAAATCGCTTCAATTGTGCATATTAAATTTGAATGATACCCTAAATTTTTCTAGGATCTCATAATCAAATCCCGACCAGATGACCATGCGGTCACCTGGAAAGTGATTATTCAACAGAAAAGGAAATAAACGGCTTTGAGTAATCGGTGAACATGCATAAAAAAAAATAAGCCGACGAATTAAGAACCTCCTCTTTTATTGAATTCGGTTAAAAATATTCTTTAAGAATTAAGAATTACTTACCTAAAGACCTTACTACTCCCAAGACAATACCTACAGCATATAAATGCGCAGTATCTATTTATATTATAAAATCTATATTTGTGGGTTGACAGACTAAAACACAAGTTGTCATAACATCTTTATTTTCCATGAATACAAGTCTTGTAGAATAAGATAATTAAGATAATATTACAGTGGAAGAAGAAATACAGGCATCGAAACCACTTTATTTCTATTTTGGTAGGAAAGAATTACCTAACCGTACACGACGGTGTGGTGCCGGAGTAAGAATACAATTCACCACTCCCTATCTTGTCCGTGGATGTCGTAAAAGGCGACTAAGGGATATAATACGCATGTAACATCTATCCAAGAGAAGGCAAACTTGAAATAAACCTTATACCAACCTGTCTGACCAGCATGGTACAGTAAGGTCAATTTCTCTCCTATTGTGGAGGAGGCTCGAGCCCAACAGTGGGACGTATATGAGCTGATATGATGATATGACACGCCGTTGGTCAAAGCGAGATAATCTGGGGCTGTCTTCATTAAATGACCCATCATACGCCTATTTTGCGCCTTGGAAGACGAGCCACTGGTATTAGATTTTCACTGTTATCGGTGGTCCGCCATGCACCATGCCGCGATAAGCATCTACTCAAAGACAAGGCCCATGCGCACATAGGTCGTCGTCCCTCGTGACTGGGTTCATTGTGGGAGGTGTCTGTCTCCGATCCTCTGTTTACAGCCCCGGAACTATATTAAACGCTATATCAACTCCGATAGCGTAGTTATAGCCGAATTTCTCTCTTATTGTGAAGAAGAGTCATGCCCAATAACAACACAAATATATGTATAATTTTTAAGTAAGACTGAAGAACCCTGATCTAATAAAACCTTATATAGCCAGGGACTTTACAAACATAATTAACGAATACAAATTACACCCAGATTTAGAAAAATAATGTATGTATTTGTACAAAGAGTTGACTTACGTGAGAATCGAACCCATGAGACTGGCACGGCATGTCGGTCCTTTAATCTTTATGTTTTCTATGCAGTCGTAATACGAGAACTTTAGAACTTTAAATATGATAGTTATTTAATAAAGATTGCTATATTGTTGATTGTTGCTATATCTTTAAAAAACGTAGGTAATATAATAAGAGCTTATCCATCATTTCGCAGATTCAGGGATCTGATAGTACAATTATGGCATTACGCCAACGTCGGCGTATAATATTAACGTAGCTTCGAATGGATATAAGTTACATTATACTAAAATGCTTAGAAACTACCGGCTTATTCACAGTAAGAGTATAAACAATATATTCTGTGAGACTATTGTAGCAGTTTATATTTTATAGCGTCCACGATACTGCAAGTCTTCTATTTTAAATGAAAATATATATTAAACAAGGACTTATGAAGTTAATTATTTGCAAATCATATTATTATATGCAAGGATTACCAATACATTTATATGGGACTCGTATCATTATCCGTCCATCCATCCATCAGCCTATAGACGTCCACTGCTGGACATAGGCCTCTCTACGAGAATGCCACTCGGAACGGTCATGCGCCACTTTCATCCAACGTTTTTTTGCAATTTTTAAGATGTCGTGAGTCCGTCAGTAGGGAGTCGTCCTACGCTACGTCGTCCGATTCGTGGTCGCCACTAGATAAACTTTCTTCCCCAACGGTTGTCGATTTGACGAGTGTTGTGACCTGCCCATTGCTATTTCAACCTGCTAATTCTGCGATTTATGTTAGTTACATCCGTTCTTCTATGGATTTCCGTATTCCGGATTTATCATGTAGAGAAATACCGAGCATAGCCCTCTCCATGGCACGTTGAGCGACTTTGAGCTATTTTATTAGGCCGCCATTTAGAGACCACGTTTCAGTGCCGTAAGTCTTCGCTGTTAACACACATGTAAAAATGCGGAATATTAGACGAGAAGATCCTCTTAAGTTTCCCGAACGCTGCCAAGCCGAGTTGGATTCGTCGGCTGACCTCTGTCTTGAAATTGGATCTACCTAATTGGACTGCTTGTCTTAGGTAAACATAGTGATTGACAACTTTAAGTTGTAGGATTATATAAGGTTTGTTAAAAGTTGAAAAAGTGTTTATGTATGTAGTATAAGTTAAAATAAATAATAAAAAATATTTAGTATTTATTTTTTATAATATCAAATGTTTGTTTGAGACCACATGATTAGGTGTTTCATCAATAGAGATGAGTATATAGCCATTAACTGGATACAGTTCAAACTTAGAGGTTGGTGCAAAAAATTGACAGAATAGAATTTTAAGAGTTCACACACATTGTTGAAAAACTCAACAGCACTTTTTTGTTCAATAATTTTAATTTTAGCTATATCTTGTTATATGCTGTGGTGTTGCATAAGGTTTACAATATATCAATTTTCAAAGGAAGTTTAAGAAAAACTGTTCTCTCGCGGTAAATAGCGACTTTGCTGCTAGTTGCTAGCTCGTCTAGTCAAAAGTAATAAAAAATAAAATGTTTTGAAGAATATTTTGTAACTGGACAGCTTGCAATCTCCAAAGTTTTATTATTTCAAAGGTTTCTTTTCGATTCGCTCCCCTAAGGTGTTATTAGTTCTTTTTTATCCTCAAATAAGGGAAGTAAAAGATTATAATATAAAAATCTCTTAATACACGTCTAGCTTTGTGTGAATTTTATATAAGTTTCTACCAGCGCGTTTGAAGATAGATCGGTATAAAAATGAAATATTCTTTCATATTCCTTACAGACATGAAATGAAATTGAGTTATATTGTGCCTGTCTATCAAATACATATGTCGTTATTATATTTTCCAGTTATTCGTTTCTGATGAGATACATACCTATTAAAATTCATAACAAGATGTAACAAAAATTAGAATTATTCCTTAATGCCAACACTGAAAATACCTTCCGTAAAGCTTACATGTACATATATATCTAAATACCCCCTATATTAATGGGTTAAGAATATAATGTGTCACCATTTATAACTTCCCTGGGGAAGGAAGGGAACTGAGGGATCATCAACCAAATAGGCAACATTATTCGCCTGAAAAACTTATAACACCCACTAATCCCGTCCGTTCTGTTTGCCAAGTGTGGCGATTTAAGTGTTGTTCTGTTTGAGGGGCCAATAACGGCCACAATTTTAGACCTTATGGTCATACCAATGTATGAATGTATACAAATATGTAGTATTTACACAAAAATACATTGACGTAGAAAATAGTGACGTATACAAATAATTGAAGACATAAATAAGAATAAATTTAAGTATCTCCTATCTACTAC
Source organism: Lymantria dispar (assembly GCA_032191425.1). Lineage (NCBI taxonomy): Eukaryota > Metazoa > Arthropoda > Insecta > Lepidoptera > Erebidae > Lymantria > Lymantria dispar. Next base: position 15,578,668 of record CM063451.1, read on the forward strand.
TATCTTATACAGTAGGTATCTCTTTTCTAGATATGTGAAATTAACCTACTATCGCATGCTGGTCCATACATTTATTTAGAGTTTTCTTCTCTTGTAGTAACATAATAATGTGAATAAACCATTTAATCAATTCTTATTTAATGACTTCCCATCGCTTTTATTCCTCCCCTTGTCACACGATTCAGTCTCATTTAGGGAAGGACAAAATATAGACAACTAGCAACCTGTCCTCGCTTCGCTTCGGTTTCAGTCGTCTTACCCGCGTAGTTCCCGTTTCCGTAGGAATACCGGGATAAAATATAGCCTATGTTACTCCATGATATAGCTTTCCATTGGTGAAAAAATTGTTGAAATTGTTCCAGTAGTTTTGGAGCCTATTCAATACAAACAAACAAACAAATCATTCCTCTTTATAATATTAGTATAGATAGCCTAAAATTACATTCAGACCAGATAGAATCAATTTTAGATCATAGAAAGAATAGTTCTACTTTATTATTGAATCCATGACGCCACACAGTGGCTTGATACTTACACCACAGCGCCATTTCTGCTTCCAATTTTATCATTAACTAGCAACCCGCCCTCGCTTCGCTTCGGTTTTAGTCGTTTTACCCGTGTAGTTCCCGTTCCTGTGGGGATACCGGGATAAAATATAGCCTAGTTATCGCCCTGATATTATAGCTTTCCATTGGTGAAAGAATTTTTGAAATCGGTTCAGCCGTTTCGAAGATTACCCGGAACAAACCGACAGACAGACAAATTTTTTTTAATTTGTATTTTTTTTTTTTTATTGCAAGCAGTGGCAAACGAGCAAACAGCACACCTGATGGTAAGTGTTGTTGCCACTCATGGACCTTTACAAGGCCGCTGCCTACCGCGAAGAAAGTGAAGGGAGTGTGAATTCGTGCATTGAGGCTCGCTGATACCAAAGGCGGCCAAAATCCTCCACACGCAAACACCCTCAGAAAGTTGGGCTTCCGGCTCTCGTTCACCGAACGATGCGTAGTAACAAATTGCTACTACTCAGACGTCGATTTTCTACGAGCGTGGTACTTCCCCGGACGGACCGGCCCGCGGCTGTAGACAGATAACTGTCGACAGTGTGGTCCTGCCACTACCACTACTATTTTAGGCATACTGTCGTGCAAATAATCGTGTGAGCATGAAAAAAGCCTATTATTTTGACATTACAAACAGACACTCCAATTTTATTTATTGGTATAGATCAGTGGTTCTCAAACTTTTTAAATGACGGAACCCTTTTGGGAAGCAAAATACTTGATGGAACCCTACAATAAAACAATTATTTTTATAAGTGTATTCTATATTAATCAGCATAATAAAAGTACAATGTATCAGTTACTAATTATTATTTACTTCACCACTTGGTAAGGACAATAATAGAAAACATTAAAAAAGAAAAAATCTAACTAGTGGGAGGTATGAAACTGTTTTTTATTTTTCATCAATTGCTTGATATCAGGTTTGATGGAAGAAAGTTGGAGTCTCATATCAGCTTCGGCGTCCAGTCTATTGCGATATTTTGTTTTCGTGGCTGCGTAGGTAGAGAATCCTGTTTCGCACAAATATGTAGTTGGGAACGGGAGAAGAATATCCAGAGCCATTTGGCCAAGCATTGCATATTCATCTTGGATTCTGCACCAAAAATCATTAAGAGGCGTCGTTTTGAACAATGACTCCATACTTGTGTCTGATGACATTTCTAAAAGAGATTCATATATCTCATTTGACATGTTTTCAGGCTTTTCCAAGTTGGGTAAAAAAGGATTATGAATCCAGGAGTTCACGTTAATTTTTGTATTGTGTTCTTCGGGAAAATACTTTTCAAAAGATGCGCGCATCGAACTGAGATATTGGACCAATTCTTCAAACACATTATCTTCAAACATTTCTGAGTCGTTTTCGCTAACAAACTCACTGAGTAACGTAAAACTTTCTATTTCTTTCTTACCAATGCAAATGATCCAAAAATCCAATTTTCTTTTAAAAGCAGTTATTTTATTATAGGCCTGAAACACTGTTGTCTGTTTACCTTGCAACGATAAATTTAATTCGTTAAGTTTTTGAAAGATATCCGCCATAAAAGACAATCGGAACAACCAAGTTTTATCATACAAACGGTCCTTCAAATTAAAAGAAGTATCTGCTGAAAGAAACATTTGTAACTCGGCTCTAAGTTCAAATAGCCTTGTTAAAGTTTTTCCCCGAGACAGCCATCGCACTTCTGTATGGAGCAGCAGTGTTTTATGTTTGCTGCCATAATCTTCACACAATAATGAGAACAATCGGGATTGTAGTGGTCGTGATTTGATAAAATTAATTATTTTTACCGCTTCATCCATAACTAATTTTAGATTAGACGGCATTTGCTTCATCGCAAGTGCTTGTCTATGCAGAATACAATGACTGGAACTACAATTAGGCGCTTTATTTTTCATTCGTGACACTGCTCCTGCTGTTTTACCTGTCATCGCCTTGGCCCCATCTGTACAAATGTCAATGCAATTGTTCCAACTGAGATTATGTTCTTCAAAAAATATATTTATTTTATTAAAAATTTCTTCCCCGGTAGTGTTTGTAAGCAGCGATGAACACATAAGCATGTCTTCTTCAAAAGAACTTTTATATGGATATCTCACAATAACCAGCAGGATAGCCAAACCAGCGACATCAGTCGACTCGTCCATTTGCAAAGCGAATCGTGTATTTTGTAGACGTGTAACTAGTTCTTGTTTGACGTAGCTTGCCAGATCATGGATTCGTCGTGAAACAGTATCGTTTGATAGCGGAACAGTAGAAAGATGCTTTACAGATTTTTCATCAAGCATACATTTTGTTATGTCTAATACACATGGTTTTATTAATTTCTCAGCGATAGTGTGCGCTTCACCTGCTTGTGCAATGCGATAGCTAACTAAGTATGATGCCTCCGTGGCCTTTTCGTTGGTAGTTTGTGTTACATGCATCATATTTTTTTGACTTTCTAATAACTGATCTTTTTTGCGAACAAAAAATTCTTTATTCTTGTCTTTAGTCTCGGGGTGTACGGTTTCTAAATGTCGACGCAATTTGGCAGGTGCCATGGAACTATTAGGAAGCAGTTTACTACAGAGCATGCAGAGAGGTGAGCCGTTGGAATCAACAAATCCGAAACTGATATAAGATTCATCATACTTCCTTTTTTTCGTCTTTGAAACCGTCGAGCTTGACGTCGTGGCACTCGTGGCATCATCTTCTGGATCGGTGATTGCTAAATTCTCCGCGCGCATTGCTTTTGAACATTCAGCGTCATTAGAAGATGTTGTTGGAACACGTTTAACACCTTTAAGCCAACGTTCCATTCTTCTTTATTTATAATGTTACAAGTCAGGATAGTGGGGTTTAAATAATGCACAATCGTTACTGCGTATAAGAGACTAAATTTAGAACCTACAGGGAAGAAATGTATAAAACTGAGACAACAGAATACAGCAGGCAGTAAAACAATGAACACTAGTTTCTCGCTAGCGAGCTTGTAAGTAGGTAGTAACTTATCGCTCCGAACGCTAATCATCAACTGACGACGCCGACTTTTTTTTTTTTTTTTTTTTTTTTGTGTGACTTAGTTGTTAGCCTCAGATGGCTGTGACAACTTTACCCGGACTGGTGGGTGAGCGCTGAGGGCTCTCAACCCACTTAAAGTTAAGCGACCCATCCCGAGGGCACCCCCTGTGGGGTACGGACCTCGGCTCGGGCGGTCGCTGGCAAAGTGGGCACTCCCACGTTTATGATTTTAACGCGACACGTCTTCCTTCCCCGTCGGCGGGGGCGGTAACGTGGATATTTACTACTATTTGTCAAGGCCGCGCGGACTGTGTATGCCTCAGTCTGGGCGAGAGTAATAGTGTCGTCGGGTTCGTCGAGTATTAGTCGCGGTTGTTTAATCGCGGACATTTTAGAGGGGATGTAAGAAGCCGCCCTTACCACTAATGGGTTCGGGTGTGTCGCGGCAGAGTCGAAGTAGCGGCGGGAGCACTGTTTCATGAATTGCCTGATGGTCGGCAAGCCAAGATCTATGTGAAGATCCACATTGCGCATGTACCACGGTGCTCCCGTCGCTCGGCGCATGAACCTATTCTGTAATGCCTGTAGCCGATGTAGCCTGCATGGCTTCGCTTGTGTAAACACTACACTTGCATACGTCATGATAGGACATATACAAGCGGTGTATAATCTAACTTTATTACGGAGAGATAGCTTAGACTTTGCGTGTACTAAGCTGTGTAACCATCCTAGCACTAGGGCTGCGCGCGCGCGGACTCGCCCTATGTGAGGACCGAAGGTCAGTCGTCTGTCCAAGGTCACACCCAGATATTTGACCTCCCTTGTCCAGGGGATGGGTTGGTCGAACATCTTTATCTGTGGATATTCAGCCATTGGGTAGCGGCGATCTATCCCCTTATGAAATATGATCGCCTGGCTTTTGGTGGGGTTTATACCGATTCTCCATTTCCTAGTCCATTTGGCTAGGGCGGTAGCCGCAGTTTGGAGAACGGTTGTCACTGTTGCGGGAGATCGACCTGCATAGAAGATGGCAGTGTCGTCAGCGAATAATGCTGTTTGTATTCTACTATGTTGGGGTATGTCGCTGGTGAACAGCGAGAAGAGAATTGGAGAGAGCACCGATCCCTGGGGGACGCCGGCTTCTAGTTTGTGCGGTGCTGATAAAGTACCTTCCACTCTGTAGCGAAAGCTACGCTCGAGTAGGAAGTCTCTAACTATCATAACTAAATAGTGGGGGATTTTGAGCTTTATTAACTTGAAAATAAGGCCGTTATGCCAGACTTTGTCAAACGCTTTTTCTACATTAAATAGAAGCATACCCGTATATAAACCGCGTTGCAGTTTATAACTTGTATACTCGACTATTCGATGTACTTGCTGAACGCAAGAGTGTTGCGTGCGAAAGCCGAACTGAATCGGCGGGATGAGGTTGTTTTCCTCAGCGTACTTTCTTAGCCTACTAAGTAGTACGCGCTCATATATTTTACCTAAACTGTTGAGTAAACTAATCGGGCGATATGATGACGGTTCGGTACGTCACTTGCCGGGTTTAGGTATACCTATTACCACGGCTTTTTTCCATTGTTTAGGAAATATGTAATTGACTAATGCGGCGTTAATAATTGCTGTTAATATTAATAATAGTGAATGAGAGAAGAGTTTAATAACTCTATTAGAAATACCGTCCGAACCGGGGGATTTCCTAGGGTGGAGACCTCTAACTATCGACTGAACCTCCTCCACTGTCGCTGTTGGTATAGGCTCTTGTGGCTCAGCGTCTGCGGTACGCGTACGCGATGTACATCGTTCCACTTCGCTGTTAACGGTGTCGGGACGACGCCAACGCGCGATCGCCGCTTTTATACTTAGTCCTAGACTCGATCTCAAATATTCTCGAAAATACTCGAGTCGGCACCTTTGATAAACAAAAAGCAAAAATAAAAACAGAAATTTAAAAATAGCGTTGTAAACAATATCGACTTTATCCTTTGAAGTTAGAGACGAAAGTCGCTAGTTGACAACTATAGCGTCTAATTCAGAGGCGGCTTTTATCAAAGAGACTGAGCGCTTACAAGTATACTACCCGCTCGTTTTAAGTTTGCCGCTGGCGATAGGTATGAGTGTATGACGTTCGAAATTTTTTATTTAATTGTAACAATAAAAATTGTGTACGTTAGATATTTGGGTAAAACTATGACACATTATAGGTTTTGTTGTCACGTGGGGGAGGGTACGCGCATTCCACAGACCGGCAAACTTAGAGCGAACGCGTTGTACAAGTATAAAATTGTTGAGACCAAACTTATGAGATATTGTACCAGCTAATGTAACACAAGCTTATACAAATACAAATAAATAAATAAATAACATTCATAGCGTTTTGTCTCCGCGCGGCCGCGGAGTCCGCACAGCCGCGGAGCGACCAGAGAGAGGTGTTTTGATTTTTTTATTTCTAAATTCTTGCGGAACCCCGACAGAGGTATCACGGAACCCTAGGGTTCCGCGGAACACACTTAGAGTATAGCTGGTATAGATAATAACCACAAAAATTTAATATAAACTCTAAAATATGATGACAATATAATTTATACATGATTACCAGCGATTTACATATTTTCCTTATTATAAGCCTGAGCCGCAGTATAATATAGTATAATACATTGTATTAGGTGCAAATTAGAATTCATATCGTCGGTTAGGAGGAACTAAAGCGCACCAATTTAGTAAAAATTGTCCCCTTGAGTATTAACTTTATTTTTAATTTTGTATTGTGTTATGAATATATGGTGATGGTGGATGGTGATGGGTTAGAAATATAACGTATCACTATTTCCTACTGGGCACATGGATATTAAAAACTCGTGGAGGGCACATGAACAGTATTCTCTAGATTAATTTATAATTGTAACAGCGATCGGCAAATCGGCTGACAAGCGAGGCTATTATAATAGTATAACCCCATAACCTAGAAGAAAGAAAAGGAATGAATGAAGAAATGAATGAATGCGTGCAATGAGGTTCGGTGATACTAAAGGCATCACTAAAACCCATCACATGCAAACACCCTTTTTCGGGAGTTTTTGGCGGGAATCTGAAGTGTCATGTGGTGTTCTTGTATTATATTCAATATCTTAGTGTTTTAACGTGTTATTTTAAATAATTTTGATGGCATTTTATGTAATATATAGTGGCAAAACTGCTGAGGTGTAGTGAATATGATATAAAATTGCTATACATACCTTTTTGTTTCCATTAAAATTCACAGATGATACCCTTAACAGTGGCCATTACACTGTTGAGGGCGACACTTTGACTTACTGACAGACCATTACTGACATGAAGGAACTGAGAACTTGAAAAGATAATTATAACTCGACACTGGCAAAAATAGCTCGTATTTGTAGCTGATTGAAAATAAATACTAATAAAATATTTAAAATAAATACTGATTGAAAATAAATACATTTCTTTCTTTCTTTCTGATTGCCAAGACAAAAAAGAAGAAGAAGAAGAACACCCTTTTTCTTATTTCTTTTTTTAGGGGTGGGCCATGGTCAGCGCACCCGCCGCCCAGCTCCGTCCGTGGCGACGGAGGGGCGGCGCGCGGCCCCATGACCCACCCGTGGCACGTTCGTCGTTGAGCCGACCACCGGTGCAGAGTTACTTGTCTTCAGTGGTCGGCCCATCGGAATACCTCGGTCGCGGGATACCGTCTCCTCTCGACGTTCCCCTTAGGGACGTCGGTCGCCTTCGCGCGGTCAGCTTCTCTGCGGGTGATAGACTAAATCCCCGGTTTAGTCACACGCGGCCTCAGCTAGGGCGGCATTAGGCGCAGATAACGCAAACACCCTTAGAAAGTTGGGCTACCGGCTTTGTCGCTCACCGAACGAAGCGCAGTAACAAATTGCTATTAATCGGACGTCCCTTTTCTGTGAGAATGTGGTACTACCCCGGACGGACGGGCCCGCGGCTGTAGATGGATAACTCAATAGTGTGGTCCTACTGTGGCGACTATCCGCCACTAAGATAACTTGGACCGCAACCCAACAATGCGAAGCAATCCGCTTCGCTAATGAAGATTGGCCCATACAAGAAGACGCAGGTGCGAGGCAGCTGGCGTGCACAGCTGACAGATGTGCGACACACCTGACACCTGCATTCGCACCTGCGGTGATATCATCGAATGCGCACCTGTTGGAACACGTGCACATTCGGACCACACGCAGTCTGAATGCTAGTATATATACACCGCCTTTTGCTGTCTATTCATTCAGTCGACACACGATATCAGCTCGCACACTTGTACGGTCGTCACTAGTTCTATTGTCAATTTATTGTACATAATTTATGAAATGTAAATAAATCGTCAGTCTTAGAAATAACTCTCTTCGTTCTTCTTCACCGTCTCTTCACATCTACCTGCACCGACTACAACACAATTGTAGGGTGGCTAATCTCCACACGCCGTCCTACATCTGGTGACCCCGACGTCTGAACATGCAACCATCCACGTGATCTGAACATGCAACCATCAACGCGATCTGTACACGCAACCTGCGAAGAATCTGCATTACCGTTCGCACAAACATCAAGACCTATAACTACTGAGATGGTCCTCGACATGAGCAAGCTGGGCGAATTATCCTACAAGAACACGAGATAGCACCATCAATACTACGACCAGCGAGCACCCCTGTAGCACAATCATCACCTTACAGCGACATGGCACAACAGATCGCCGAACTAACCAGACCACCTTCCTCGAGATTCTCTCATATACATCTCGACATAATAGGACCATTACCTCCGTCTCATGATTACAGGTATTGCCTCACAGTCATTGATAGGTTCACCCGATGGCCTGAAGCATACCCACTTCGGGATATTACTGCGGAGAGCTGCGCTACTGCCCTCGTGTCTGGTTGGATTGCCAGATTCGGCTGTCCTGAGCGCGTGACTACGGACCGTGGTCGCCAATTCGAGTGCCATCTTTTCAAGGCGCTCACCGCCTTGCTTGGTGCGCGCCACTTGCGTACCACCAGTTATCACCCTTCCAGCAACGGCATAATTGAAAGGCTTCATCGACAGCTTAAGGCGGCGCTGATGTGTCACGCTCCTGCTTCTCAGTGGACCGACGCACTTCCACTGGTGCTCCTCGGCATGCGCAGTGCCTGGAAGGAGGACCTTTAAACATCTCCCGCCGAGCTAGTGTATGGCGCAACCCTAAGCTTACCTGGTCAATTCATGTGCCCCAAAGATGACTACTCGACTGCTGAAGTCACCCAGTACGCGACACGTCTTAGCGCGTACATGGCGAAGCTGTCTCCTCGTCCTTCGTCTTGGCACACTACATCACCATTTTACGTCCCACGCGATCTCCAAACAGCATCACACGTCTTCGTCCGTCAAGATCGCCTGAGAGGTGCCTTAGAGCCACCATACACCGGCCCCTACAAGGTCGTCAGCCGGCAATCTAAATACTTCACATTAGTTGTAAACTCCAAAACCACTAACGTGTCGATTGACAGGCTCAAACCATCATATATGGCAAGAGAAGCTGAGGTTCCGGTCCAACCAGTCCCAGATGACATCAAACGGACTTCCAGTGGAAGAAAAGTACGCCTACCAGACTTTTATCGCCCGTAGCCACGGTCTTCAGGGGGGAGTACTGTGGCGACTATCCGCCACTAAGATAACTTGGACCGCAACCCAACAATGCGAAGCAATCCGCTTCGCTAATGAAGATTGGCCCATACAAGAAGACGCAGGTGCGAGGCAGCTGGCGTGCACAGCTGACAGATGTGCGACACACCTGACACCTGCATTCGCACCTGCGGTGATATCATCGAATGCGCACCTGTTGGAACACGTGCACATTCGGACCACACGCAGACTGAATGCTAGTATATATACACCGCCTTTTGCTGTCTATTCATTATAGTCCGCGTCAAGCTGTCAAGGCCATCTGCGGCCAACAGCTGTACACACAAAAAAAAAAAAAAAAAAAATGTCTATTCATTCATTCCGCGTCGGAGACCCGTAGCGTACGGACGTACGCCTCGTTGCTCTCCACTGCCGCGCTCTCCCCGCACCCGCCCCCTGCGGTCGTGCGATCTCGCTCCGTCTCGCTCGCTCTCGCAGCGTACCTCGCGTCGCGTCGCGCCGCAGTTGACGTCTGTGGCCGTTCAGTGGCCCGCTCCGGGTGGCCGTGTATACGGTTGTCTGTGGCAGTTTCGCTGTTTGGACGCAGGTGTTGCCGGATCCCAACTGCACGAGTCGACTTTTTCAAGACGTCGAGTGCAGATTTCTACCGTTGGTAGATAAAAAGTCAACCCATTTTGGCCCCCTCAGGGCAGAAAATCATATTGTTTGGTACCCGGCGGAAACCTCACGGTGTTAACGAAGCCGGGTGAGGCAAGGCCCCGATTTGCCTGCCGAGCCCCTTCAGGGCAGAGCTAACAATCGGAAGGGGTTAGAGCATCCGGCCTTGGGGGATCTCCTAGTCGGACCTAATCTACGGCTTTTCATCATTTTTCTGCGAAGGCCTAACGGCCCGAGCAGCTAGGAACCTATCGCACATTAAGATTGGCGAAGGAGTACAAGCTTAGGGCACATTAGTTAAGTACACATCCTCCCGACCTGCACCCGGTTGGGAGGGACACACACTACACAAAACCCAGGGTTTACCCCACCCAGGGCGATAGGACACATTCCTGCGAACGTTTTTCCCGCCAGCCCACGATGGCGGAAAAAACTATAACTATCGACGCCCTTCTGGCGATCCCCGAAATAAAAGCCTACATCGCTCAACATTTTGGAGCGATAACTATTCTCCCACCGCAACCCCTACGCGCTCACTCCACCGTCCTGCCGCTCAAACCGGAATTACCGGCCACCGGCACGGCGATGGATACGGAATCGGTCCCCTCCTCAGCCTCAGCTTCATCTTCCTCCGAGTCGGAAGATTCGCCCAATGAGGGCTCCTTCATCGAAGTTCGCTCCCGTAAGCGTACAAAGAAGGCAAAAGCCAACAAAGAGGCCCCCTCTAAGGCCCCTAAAATAAAGCCAACCGAATCGGCCATAACTCCAGCCACAATCCCGTCTGAAACGACCGCTACGACCGCCTCGGCCCTCCCTGTCGTCTCGCAGACAGCCCCAATCTCTGTCCCATCCACTACGGACAGCAACACCGTCGCCCCACAGATGGTCAAAAAACCACTGGCTCCGCCGCCGTAATGTATAGGCATTAGGGATAAAGAGAAGTGGCTAGCCATCTCCGCGTGGCTAAACACCAACAGGATTTCGTACAAATCTGCGAAATCCACCCCCCAAGGCATACGAGTGGACCTTCACTCGTCAGCTGACCACCGCTCCGTGTCAAGCATGCTAGGGAATCAACAGATTCCCTACCATACATACACCCTCCCCGAAGCCAAACTTCTGCGTGCAGTAATACGCAATGTCCCGAGGGAAATTGACACCAAAGAGATCTTAGAATCTCTTAAAGCCCAGGATCTGCCGGTTGTAGAAGTACATCGGATGATCCGAGGCAAGGGTCGTTACCCTCTCAATATGATATTGGTCTGCCTAGCAAATACCCCTGAGGGTAAAGGCATTTTCAAAATCAAGGCCATATGTGGTCTATCCGGGGTCTCGGTAGAGCCCCCACACAAAAATGGCAACTTGGCACAGTGCCACAAGTGCCAAATGTATGGACACTCGTCCAAGGACTGCTTCGCCCGTCCTAGGTGTGTCAAGTGCCTAGGTGACCATCACACCTCTCAGTGTGAACGGCCAAAAGACATCGCCCTCTGCAAAGAGCCACCAGCGTGTGTTCTCTGTGGAGAATACGGCCACCCGGCTAACTATCGCGGCTGCCCAAGAGCGCCGAGAAGAATAGTCCGCCAACCCAACTCAAATGGCAAGGCCTTGTATTATAACAAGACCTTCGTCCCAGCCCCCTTACCAACCCACAATGCGTGGGCTCGCCCCCTGCTAACCAGCAAGGAGGTTTTCCCAACCCTGCCCAACAGGCAGCCCGCTGCCCCACCCGCACCATCTTAGCCCAAACCACCAATGATCGGGGCAAACCAGCCCACCGGTGGTAATCCCAAGCCCCCTCAGGGCGCCCCCCTTCCCATCGTCGTCGCTAAAAGCGCGCCCCCAAAAGCCCCCCAAGGACTAGATCCAGATCTAGCCCTGGTGGCCAACTTCGCGGCTCAAATCAATTTCGCGGAAATCCGCGAAATTTCAGCCGATCTTAGAAAGAACGAGGGAAACAACCTCGCCCTCCTTAATATAGCGATCAAATTCGCCCCCACGTTAGAGCGTCTAGGCTCACTCAAATTCAACTAAAATGGATAGGTACACTCCCGGCAGAGTTAAACCCAGACACCTCAAAGTAGGGACATTCAACGCTAATAGCCTTACCCAACAGAGGGATGAAGTAGGCACATTCCTTCGGGAACACCAGCTCGACATCTTGTTAGTACAAGAAACGTTCTTAAAACCATTCAACAGGGACCCTAGAATCGCGAACTATAATATAGTTCGCAATGATAGGACAACCTCACCAATGGGTGGAACGCTCATTTACTACAAAAGGTCGCTGCATTGCACACCTGTGGATCCGCCCCCTCTGATGTACATTGAAGCTTCAATTTGCAGACTAGCCCTCTCAGGCCATCAGCCTATCACCCTTGTATCCGCATATCTCTCTCCCAATAGAGAACATTCGAAACAGTTGGTTGAAAAAGATCTAAAAGCCTTGCTAGAATTGGGAGGCGCCGTCATCATTGGCGGTGGACCTTAACGCCAAGAACACCTCTTGGAGCTGTCAAAGTTCCAATACGAGGGGCAAGACTTTAGAGCTATTCGCTGACAGACTGGGATTTGATGTCATAGCGCCCATAGAGCCGACACACTTCCCCTTTAACGTTTCGCACAGGCCGGACATACTCGATATCTTTCTTCTCAAAAACATAAACCTTCGTTTATGTTCAATAGAAGTTCAACACGAGTTAGACTCAGATCACCGCCCGGTGACTCTGGAATTAGCCTCCCGCACCCCCGGCCCCTCAGGCCACAACAACGAAAGGACCAAGATAGCGACTGACTGGGCACGGCTAGAGAAAAATCTCAAGTCAACCTCGTCGGTCCACCTTGATCAAATTCCCAATGACATTACGTCTAAGGAACATACCTCTCAGGCGATCGAGTCGCTTACAAGTCACGTGCAGTCGATAATGGACGACTGCTCGCGGCCGGTACCAGATACGAGCGATCGTAAATGGCGCCTGCCAGACGACGTCCGTGACTTGTTAAGACGTAAAAACGCCGCGACACGCGCTTATGACCGCTACCACACGGAGGACAACCGTACCCGCCTACGGTCACTCCAGAGGGAGGTTAAACAAGCTATTAATGAATTGAGACAGAGCAAATGGGACGCCATGCTTGAGGAGCTAGAGCCCTCTCACACAGCCTTTTGGCAGCTTTCCCGCTCACTCAAAAAAGACATCGTGTCCACTCTCCCTCCTCTCACCAGACCCAACCAGCCACCGGCGTTTATGGACGACGAAAAGTCAGAATGCCTGGCCGACTGCTTGGAGCTTCAGTGTACGCCGAGTACACTACACCCCGACGCCGCGAATCACCGCTTCATCGCCGACGAAGTGGAACGTCGTACCACTCTCTCGCGCTCGTTACGAAACGACAACCCCGATCAGCCTATCCCAGTAGTAACCACCGATGAGGTCGAATCGTGAGTCAGGGGTCTTAAAACCAGAAAAGCCCCAGGTTCGGACGGAATCTCAAATAAAGTCATTAAATTATTCCCCGCCCACTTGATAGTCTTGTTGTGCTGCATCTTCAATGCAGCACTAAATAATAACATCTTTACCGCGCAATGGAAAGAGGCCACGTAATAGGAATCCACAAACCCGGCAAGCGCCGTACCGAACCCAGTAGTTACCGCCCGATTAGTCTACTAAAAGGTCTAGGTAAGATCTACGAACGAATAGTTCTCAGTAGACTACGCACATTCGCCGAGGCTAACAACCTCGTTCCCGACGCACAGTTTGGTTTCCGAGCTAAACACAGCTGCGTACAACAAGTTCACCGCTTGGTAGAATACACAAGTAGTCAGTTCATCATGAACAGATATACGGGTGTATTATTCCTAGACGTAGCGAAAGCATTCGACAAGGTTTGGCATGAAGGCCTAATCTACAAACTCTATCCCCTCAAGATCCCTCACTACTTAATTCTCATTATACATGACTACTTAAGTCATCGCAGCTTTCGCTACAGGGTGGAAGGGACGTTGTCGGTCCTCTCCCCATTTCTCTTCACGCTATACACTAGCGATATGCCCAATTTCAACCGGGTACATAAAGCGCTTTACGCTGATGACACCGCACTCTTTTGTGCTGGTAGATCCCTGACAACAGTAGCCAAGACTCTCCAAACAGCGGTTACCGCCCTAGCCAATTGGTTTAGGAAATGGAGATTAGAAATCAACCCCGAGAAGAGTCAGGCGGTCATGTTCACTAGACGAACTGCCCGTTCCTACTCTATCGACAGCATTCCCTCCCTTAAAATTTTCAACAAGCCGGTCACTTGGACCAGGCAGGCCAAATACTTGGGTGTGACCCTTGACGATCGACTCAGCTTCGCCCCTCACATAAAGCAAGTCCGCGCACGGGCAGCCTTTGTGATGGGCCGTCTCCACTGTCTACTCAACTCTAGGTCGCGTATGCCCCTGAGTAGCAAAATCCGACTATACACCACCTGCATATGGCCTATCATGACCTATGCCAGCGTGGTGTTCGCGCATGTTAAGCCATACAGGATCCACAGGCTACAGACACTTCAAAATCGTTTCATGCGCCGAGCTACGGGAGCACCGTGGTTCATACGAAACGTCGATCTCCACATCGACCTCGAACTGCCGACCATCAAGCAGTTTATGAAACGGTGCTCTCAGAGCTACTTTGACTCTGCCATGACACACCCCAACCAACTAGTGGTTGGGGCGGCTTCCTATAGACCCTCCAAAATCTCCTCCATCCGACGTCCTCGTCACGTCCTCGACGAAGAAGACGACAATATCACACTCGCTCAACAAAGAGCCTACACGGCCCGCGAGGCCTTAACAAATAAATATCCGCGGTTCCGCCCTCGCCGTCGAGGTGCGAAACCGCGCCGTGCAAAAGTCACTACTAAAAACGTGGGCATGCCCACTTTGCCTCCAGCGACGCCCCAAGCCGAGGTCCGTTCCCCACAGGGGGAGCCCTTGGGCGATGTCGCTTAGCATACTTTTCTCCGGGTTGAGAGCCCTCAGCGCTCACCCATAGTCCGCGTCAAGCTGTCAAGGCCATCTGCGGCCAACAGCTGTACACACACAAAAAAAAAAAAAAAAAAAAAAATGTCTATACATTCAGTCGACACACGATATCAGCTCGCACACTTGTACGGTCGTCACTAGTTCTATTATTTATTTATTTATTATTACATTTATTGTACATAATTTATGAAATGTAAATAAATCGTCAGTCTTAGAAATAACTCTCTTCGTTCTTCTTCACCGTCTCTTCACATCTACCTGCGCCGACTACAACACAATTGTAGGGTGGCTAATCTCCACACGCCGTCCTACACTACCACTATTAAACTTATATTGAATTATTCTATAGGTATATTTTATATAATTATATTTTATTGTCCTGTTAAATAAGTCTTGCCAAGCGTGGCGTTTATCGCCTAATCTGCAGTCTTTAGCCGGGCTAGCCACGGACGTCAAGGATTCGGTACCAGTAGTCGGCCCAAAGGCAATGGGGAGGGTATACGGTGGATTATGGGATCTCCCCGGATGAAATGAACGGTGGGCGTCTACACCAGTCAGCTAAAAATATCGCCACAAAGGGAGACTTATAACTAACAGTGGATGTGAAAAGGCTGATGAAAAGATAGTTGATATGGGATAACTATTTAATAATATAATAATTAAGAAGCGCTAATTTGTACAGCATTCTACTTAGTAATTTAGTCAAAATTCACGTCATAAAAATTAAAAAACAATTGGTCTATATTATTAATTACTCACATTTCAGCTCAACTACTAATAATAGTGTAATAATATCCTGACTAATAATATTATAAATGCGAACGTAAGTTTGTTTGTTATGCTTTCACACTTAAACCACCAAACCGACTTAAAAAATTCTTTCACCAATGGAAAGCATCAGGGAGTGTGGATAAGGCGATTGAAACCGAAGCGAAGCGAGGGATTGCTAGTATATGATAAATAGAGCTTTGCGACTAACAATCTCATAAAGTCACATTTAAATTAAATCTATAAAATCTAATGTATATAATGTAATACATAAAAACTATTTACTATTTACACTGCTATATATTATTTTGATAGAACACACAATACTAATGAGTTTGATCTGCTCATTCCATCTACGTCTTAATATAGATATGGGCTGGGTATATAATTGAAAGGAAATTGGACTAATATAACAGACGGCCAGGCTGGCATGCGGATCTGCTCCGAGGTTCCCTATGCTTATAACATTATATTATCTACTTAGCTTTTCGTGTGGTGACGGACTAAGAATACAATTCACCACTCCCTATCTTGCCCGTGGATGTTTTAAAAGACGACTATGGGATATAATATGCACGAAAGATCTGTGCAAGAGAAGGGAAACTCGAAATGAAACCCTATATCAACATGTCTGACCAGCATGGTATGGTAGGTCAAATTCCCTACCATTATGGAGGAGGCCCGAGCCCAACAATGGGACTCATGTGGGCTGCAATGATGATTTACTTAGCCTGCTTTAGTCGTTTTATATGATAACCACAGTAAATGAAGGTATTTTGCCCGTATTCTAGATTTCTGTCAAGATAATTAGACACGTGAGCCACACTTTGCCCAGTTCGTCTTTGGCTTACCAAGTCAGCCACGCCGTTGGGAAGGTTTCTGCTAAACACTGGCGGTCCTGGGTCGCCAAACACGGTTAACGTTTTACGCTGGAGTCTTGTGATCCATCGCGCTGTGTGGTGGGCCAAAATGGTCCTTTATTACCTGGAAGTCTTCTGGCACTGGAAATCTGGAGTCCCCCATAGCAGGGCGTGGGGATGTAGAGGCAGATGCGCCACATCTCTACTGCTGTCTCATAAGTACAGATACCAAACGTATTATGATCTTTTAAACCTCAAAGTTTGAATCATCATCTTCATAGCTCACATATATCCCAGTGCTGGGCTCGAGCCTCTTCCACAGTGGGAGGGAAATTGATCTACTATCCCAAGTTGGTTAGGAGGGTTGGCATAGGGTTTTATTTAGAGTATACCTTCTTCTACATAGATGTTATCCGCATATTGTAATCCCTTAGTTGTCTTTTACGACACCCACGGGTAACTTAGAGGGTGGTGAATTGTATTCTTACTCCGTCACCACACGAGCGTTTGAATAGTCTTTGCAATTTTATATCTATTTAACCGTTTAAGCTGTGCTTATAAAATTTGTCTAGGTGTCTAACTAACAATATAAACTAAAATTTTGTGTATTTATGTTGAATAGTTTTTAAGTTATGAAGGAGGTCAAAAATGGCTCAAAATGGTGTCTGTAAACTTACACGGGTTGCAGTTCGCTAGTTCTCTTCTGTTGAACTTTGCTTGACATGCTACCGTATGTCTGAAGTATATTTGTAAGTTCGTATTGTATGATTAAATATGTTATACAATTTATACAAACTATTTAGTAGTGGGACTTTCCTGGGACGTCGGTTGCCGTCGCGCGGTCAGCCTCTCTGCGGGTGACGGACTTAAATCCCCGGTCTGGTCACCCGCGGCAAATTGCTACTGCGCGTCATTTGGTGAGAGAGGGAGATGGAGATCTTTTAAAAGACAGTACCTGGTTGTGCCCCTGATATTGAGTAGGTCCACGAGCGTCAGTTACCATTTTATCATCACATGAGTTGTTGGTTCCTCGTCAACTAATAAAGCATTAACACAAAATTACACTATCTTTACCACATTTAACGACTATTTTGTTTTTAAGTTGCTTAAAATACTTTATTTTCAATATATTTAGGTCATTTCATATATTTAGGCTGTATATCACTTTTTATGCTACTAAAGAGAGAAAAGGGACACTTAACATTTTCCTTTACCACTGAGAAAGTCTTAATACGATTACCTCAGCCTTCTCACAGTAAAGTGCTTTTAGTACACGATTTTATGGAAAATCTGTAGAGTTTGCCCCTAAAATAGAAATACACAAATAATTTGTAGATACGATTATATACTTTTAAAATAAAATTATCTATAAAAAGGTCCGTAACCTTTTTATTATGAACTGAGATTGAATTTTCCTTGTATTAAAATTTGTGTAGTTTTGAAATACTAATATAATAATAGCAACACTTTACCGTGAAGTTCAGGTTTAAGGCAATTGCCGACCGCCAAGATTTAAACTTTCAACCCTTAAAGAAGCCTATGTCCAAAAAGAAGTCGATGGGCTAATGGTAGGATGGAGTGATAACCATAGCTATAGAACCATATTGATGTAGAAGAAAGAAGAATTCTTGATAATGACTATTTCTTTAACTCGTTAATTGAGTGGCATAGATATGCTAAAGCAATTGTGGTATCCGTGATGGTCTTGAATCCTGGATCGCTCAAATTAAAAGTTGTTGGGAGTTTATAAATATTTAATAAATTTTTCTAGGTTGGGTTGGTAAATTCTCAGTAACAATCGCAAAGATTAGTAATGTGACCGATGAACGGCAATAGACACGCCCTCAATTATGTGCAGCTAAAACAAATAAATAATATTTTGTGCTTATCCTTCATAAAGTACAAGGCTGAAAGTATAAATAAAAAAGCCCGTATCTAACATTTTCTATGCTGATGATATTATATATATATATATATATATATATATATATATATACACATACTAGCAGACCCTGCCACGCGTTGCTGTGGCTAATGTTTTTGTTATATTACATTTTATTAAACTATTTAAGTGGAACTGTAGGAAAACATCTGTCATGGAGGTCGTCATATTTTTTAACAAATGGCATCTATCAAATATCAATACAAAAATCGTATATGACCGTTTGTAGGTTTGACATAGCAGCGCCATCTATTAATTAATTACTCAATCCAGTCAACAGATCGCCATCTGTTAAAATCGTTTGAAGTTAACAGATAATTGTCAAATAATAGACAAATAATTTGCAATAAAATAATAATGCGACTACAAATTAAGATGTAAGCTATATCCTATCTTTCAAGTTGGATCAAACTGCACACGGTGTGCAAATTTGGTTAAAATCGGTTAAGTAGTTTAGGAGTCCATCGCGGACAAACAACGTGACACGTAATTTATATATATTAAGATATATTTGGTACTAATTTCAATAATTTAAATTCAACGAATTCAAACTAGAAATTTCCATAAATCTTTGTACTAAATTGTTGAATTGAATTGAGCTGCTGAGTTGAATTGGATTTTATTACAAACTAGCAACCCGCCCTCGCTTCGCTTCGGTTTTAGTCGTTTTACCCGCGTAGTTCCCGTTCCCGTGGGAATACCGGAATAAAATATAGCCTAGTTTACGCCCTGATATTATAGCTTTCCATTAGTGAAAGAATTATTGAAATCTGTCCAGCCATTTTGAAGATTACCCGGAACAAACAGACAGACAGATAAAAATTTTTTAATCTGTATTTTAGGCATAGGTGTCGTGCAAATAACCGTGTGAGCATGAAAAAAGCCTATTATTTTGACATTACAAACAGACACTCCAATTTTATTTATTGGTATAGATGAAATTAAATTGTAATTTTACTGATGATTCTGTCTGTATATTACAAATGAAACTAAATTGTAATTTTACTAATGATTCTGTTTGTACAATGCAACTCTTAAATATTAAGTAAGAAGAGGAAAATATAAAATTGCTAACACTTATAGGGCGGGAAATATAAAATGAAAAGAAAATACCCTCCATAATCCAGTTTTCTGCGACTGACGATGTGCTCGGCAGCAGATCTTTAGGTATATACAGAAGTACGAGAAAATGAATTTTATCGATGGCTCTGAATATGAAAATTTAATTTAATGATTCTAACATTGTTTTGGTTTGTTAATTATGTGATATAGTATTGAAAAATATGTTAAGTCACCCAAAAATTAACGATATTATCCAATTCTTCTACACAGCACAATTTTCACTTTAAATATCACGGGTTTGATTTGTATGCGATATCCATATGACATCCTTTTCTTGCACCAGATGCTAGGGCTTGTTGTGGTCAGATTATAGTCGACTTAAAATAAACTACTAGTGCGTGTGTGCGTGTCCACTATTTGTAAGTCTATAAAGGATTGTTCCTTAGGGAACTTACTCTCTTGAGATACTTTAAAAGATATACTTTTAGGAATTGCAACAAAATTTATCGAGTACAGTACCATGATGTCAGCAGGCAATTAAAAATGATATTATTTTTTTTATTTAAATTCTAATTACAAATTAATACGTAATGTGACTGGACCTGGAATTATGCCGGTATTCGTAGAAAGGCTGAGATCGACACGAAATGCTAACCAAAAGGGTAACCCGCCCGTTTGCCTACCGGAGACAAGTAGGGATGTGACTTGGAGGGGAAAAAATCGATTAATATATCCTCCTGAGACCCCCGGTATCACCAGTGATAACATTAGTTGAAATTTTTTTCACAAACCATCTATCGAAATATTTAAGTAATTCATCGTTCAACTGTTATTGTATGCTTTCTTTTGTCTTTTCATTCACCATGCAATTGTCACCTGTCAAAATTTGGATATTTTACGGTCATTGCAAGTTTGAAAATTTTGTGTTAACCGACATGGCGAAGTCGCGTAAAGGTAAATATTATTTTTGGTTATTATCTTAGTGTTTATTTATTATAATCTTATAAAATATATTCTAATGTTACTTTTAATAAAAATATTTTCATAGAAAACTTTGATAATTACTCCAAAATGTTACCTTTGTCTATGAGTATCATGCGTGATACCTCGGGCATTTTGGTCTTATTTTTGGCTTCCATTACAGGTTACCTATCTGAAAGGGATATCATTAAAGAGCTTAATTATGATATGTCAGATATGAAGGAAGAAGACAGTGATGACAAAAGCAGAGAAAGAAAAGAAATTGGAGAAAAGAAAGAGAAGAATTTGGTGACGCAATCCCACTTGCTAATGAAGAAGATTGCAATGAGTTAGACAATTAACCTCTCTCATCTTTTTGCGTACAATCCCAATTGTGCCGAAACATACTTTCACGGTGGAAACACAGCGAGAACTTTGATTTTAATTCACATGAAGACGATCTGGATGTTTCATACGATCCTAGCGTAATTGTTAAGAGTTCTTTAGAGTAGTTTAGTCATTATATTGATGACCGTTTATTTGAAATTATGGCCGAATCTACAAATTACGAAAAGTGTATGGGAGGCATTGACTTAATGGGATCGTATTATTGGGAAATATCCTATGAGAGGAAGAACTAATAAGTGGACTATTAGAACAATATTTCACGTTTTCGACTTTGCTGCAGCAGCCAGTTGGATTCAATATCGAGACGATGCTGCAAAATCCGGACGCCAGAGGAAAGATATAGACCAATACTTAGATTTCAAGCTGGATTTGGCAAAACAATTAATATACTCAGGTCCTGCACAATCACAGCCACAAATTTCACATAATTTGCACGCGTAACACGCAATACCCCACAGCAAAGCTCTTGTTCCAGTTCAAGCATTCGTGATAGTCCTATCCTTACTTTAAATGAAAGACCTTTTACTTCTACAAGAAAATACAGACTCATTGAACCTATACGTCACGTTGCAAAAAGGAAGAAAGAAGTAAAACACCTGCCAACTTGTGCTAAGGGAGCCCAAAACAACAGATCAAAATGTCGAAATAAGGGATGTAGAAACTTGACGTTTGTAAAATGTTCCAAATATAACATTTTTCTTTGCTTTAAGGTCAATAGAAACTGTTTTTTTGATTATTCCACTTCCCAGTAGCTTTTTTTAACATTAAGGCTGATTAATGTGCAATGTTTAATATAAATTGAAAATAAAAACCATATGAATAATAATTTTGTTTTAAACTAATGCAGTCCCAAGGTATCACCAGTGGTACCATCCCTTATGCCGAAAGGGTAGGGGGAGGATTATTTTCTCTTCTTTTTTATTAATAATAAGTAGTACCTAGCTATAAAAAAGCAATCTTAATTGTGGGTTACATACTTTAGTATTGGGTCTCAGGAGGATATAATCGATTTTTCTTTCTTTAAAATAAATCAATTTGCAAAAAAATCGATTAATTATTTTTAATTAATTATTTAATAATTAATCGATTTTTTTTACTATTCGTAGTTCTTTATTAAAGCTTTTCTCCCGACAGGATTGTGATGACCTTTTGTTTTCTTTAGGAAATCTGAGAGTGATCTAGTATAGTATGACACACTGACATTCGATCGAACAGTTTTCCTGGCAGAATTGTGATATCCTGTTTTTAGGGAATCTGACAGTGATATTTATTTTCTATATAATAGAAAACTTACAAAAAAGCAAATACTAAAATAATCGATTAATTTAAAAAAAAATCTATTTTTTTAAATCGGTTTTTATTATTTAGATAATCGATTATGAAAATCGATTAAGACAAAAAAATTATCGATTAATAATCGATTAATATAAAGATCAATTGTTTTTTCACATCCCTAAAGACAAGGATACCTAAAGATAAGGTACCGGTGGTCCACCCAAATGGCTATAGGGTGGTACAATATCAGGTAAAAGGTCATGACGCTGCATGCCGTCAATTACCTACATCACTCCAAATGGATTTGGAGTGAAGAAACCGGACCATAAAATTTCCTCATAAAATAAAGAAGCAACATGTTTAAATAAAGAAATGAACTCTTCCATTATAATATTCATTATTTCTTTTCAATAGATATGTAAGCGCAACATTTTTCCAAAAAATTACTTGTGAGTCCCAAAGTCACAAAAGAAAGTTATGTTTAATATATCCAGTTCATAGTCAGAACTCGGTTTTCTGTATTATACAAGTTGCTGAATGCAATGCTTCTAAGTTGATTGCAGAGACTATAATAATAACAACGATACATAGTGAAAAGTAATCTCCAGTAGTTTGTATGTAAAATCAACATTATTAAATTAGTTTATACTATAATCTATTAGCGTTTAGGAAGTAATGTTATTACTTTATGTCATTATCATGTAGCATTACTACTTTTAGCATAATAAGAAAAGTTACTCTAGTAAGTTGCGGCAATTACTCGCTATATTTTTCGTGTGATGATGGAGTAAGATTACAATTCACCACCCCCTTGATCGTAAGTATAATATGCATACAAAATCTTGACAAGAGAAAGAAAACTCAAAATAAAACCAACATACGTATGCCAACCTGTTTGACTAGAGTAGGACAGCGGGTCAATCTCTTTTATGGTGGAGGAGCTTCGTGCCCAACAGTGAGACATATATAAGCTAAGATTACGATCACAGCTAGCTATATTTGCTATAATATAATTAAATATTATAGAGTATATAAATATGTATACGATTGTATACTCTTTTGGGTTATAACGCCTAATACTACGAAATCAATCCTTGAATCGCGGTAGAGTTTACAAGAATGGATTACATTTTGTTTTTTTTTTTTTTTTTATGGGTGGGCTATGGTAAGCGCACGCGCGGTCCAGTCCGTCCGGGGCGATGAAAGGACGGGGCGCGGGCCCATAACCCACCCGTACCCACGTCACCTCGTTGTTGGGCCGACCACCGGAGCAGACGTGACTTGTCGTCGGGTACCCTCACCTCTCGACATCGGACGTCGGTCGCCGTCGCGCGGTTAGCCACACTGCGGGTGACGGACAATTCCCCGGTCCGATCACCCGCAGTCTCGGCTAGGGCGGCATTAGACGCAGATACTCGCGCCTGCGCTGCCCGAGTCGCCGGTGGCGGAACGTGTCGCCGAATAGGATCTCTACTCGCACACGATCCGCCGCCTCCTTCCGTGAGATAACGGCCTCACAGAAGGCGGCGACCGCATCCCAGTTCCTGACACTGACGAGCATCTCCCTGGCGATGGTCGGCAGCGCCAGGTCGGCACCGATAATCGCGACGAGTTCACGACGCTCCCCCTCCCACGCAGCACACTCCTCGAGCGTGTGCTGCGCCGTGTCCTCGTCGCAACTGCAGTGGTGGCAGGACGGTGTGCTCTCCCTCCTGACAATCTTGTGCAGGTACTTCGCGAAGCATCCGTGCCCCGTCAGCACCTGCACCAGTCGGAAGGAAAGCACCCCGTGCGTCCGCTCCAACCACTCCATCAGCACCGGCCGGAAGGCCTCGACGGTCCTGACACCGTACCGAGGACTCTCCAGCCGGACTGCCCAACGGGCAATGACTCCACGGCGGGCGTCGACCCGCCAGGCGGTGATCTCCTGCAGGGAGACCATACCGCCGCGGGCGCGCGTCTCCGACACCCGCCGATAAATGTCGGCGAGCATCTCCGCCTCTAGGTCCCACGGGGGAGTTCCGGCCAAGAGGCACGCTGCCTCCGTCGACATCGTGCGGTAACCGCGTATGGCCCTGACCGCCATGACCCTCTGTGGTCGCCTCAAGAGGGCCCTCAGCCGGACGGTCAGGGACCCCGCCCACACCGGTGCGCCGTACAGAGCCATCGACCGGATCACCCCCGCGTACAGCTGTCGGCACGTAGCGCTGGGTCCGCCCACATTCGGCATCAGCCGTGAAAGGGCGGATGCCGCGCTGACAAGCCGGGGAAAAAGTCGATGGAGATGATCCCGGAACCAAAAATGGCCGTCGAGCACCAGGCCCAAGTACTTCATGTGGGCCTGGATGCTGATGGTGACCGACTTCACGGTGATCGAAGCGCCGGCGGGAGGCCCGGCGGTACGGAGGCCATGGAACAAATGGGCCTCCGTCTTTTCCAGGGCTACCCTCAACCCCAGCGCTTCGATCCGCCTGACAATCTCCTCGGTGCCGAGAGTTGCCAGGCGTGCCGCCTCCTCTAGCGTCCCACCCCGGGCTGTGACGAGTGTATCGTCGGCGTAGCAAATTACGCCCAGCCCGGGTGGGCAGCTTCCTCTCAACGCCCAGTCGTAGCCGATGTTCCACAGGGTCGGACCCAGAACCGACCCCTGTGGGACACCGCACGTCATGGGCGTTCGCACAACGTCCCCTACTCGGTCAACGTAGAGGAAGCTGCGCCCCTCCAAGAAGAATGGATTACATAGAGAATTATCTTTCGTGGAGATTGAACCCACTACAATCGGTATTTAGGCTACTTCAACCTCTGTGCAGTTCATACACCTAAATGCCCATTCACTACTTGTAATATATATTTGTATTGCTGCTTAAAATCACATGATCTCATTATAACCATTAATTGAATAATGTTCTAGTTAAAAAAAAAGTGAGCCGTCGCTCAGGACGCCTGACAGATGTGAAACATCGAAACTATTTTGTACGAGTAGAGACACGGTATTGAATATAAAGTATCGATACTGAACTCATGAATTGTATCGAAAGATAAGTAACGTACTGTTTAAAGTATCAAGTACTTTTATTTACTTTATCTTTAGGTATCGAGTACTTTTATTTCGATACCGATACTTTTGTATTGGATATTTTAGTCAATAACTACTTTTTGGTAGGTATCGTATCGAATAAATTATCCATTTTAAAAATGACTTTACGACTCATATTTATGGTAACGTCATTTAGTACAAACGAAATGAACCTTCTAAAACGTAGCTTGAAATAATTTGCGATTTATAATCCAGAAATAGCGACATCTATCGAGCAAACGACCAACTCTAAGCTACAATATATTTTATAAAGAAATCTCTAATCCTGTAATGATAATAAGACAAGCTGTTTAAAGTGAGTCAAAATCCAATTCTTAAGGAGTTAGTGACATACAAACAAATAAATACACAGCTGAAACTAATAAAAGCCTATAAAAAATGAAATGCTTTCATCCGTTCACAGACATTCTTTCCGCACGAAGAGTGTGATTTAGGAAACAGAAATGGCGGCATTTATCGAGCTAACGACCAACTCTCAGCTTCAATATATTTAATAAAGAAATTTTTAATCCTGTAATGATAATAAGACAAGCTATCTAAATAATTTTAACGTCATTGGTCCTCCTTAAATTTTCAACTTTTAAATGAAATTTAACTGTTTAAAGTGAGTCAAAATCCAATTCCTATGATGTTGGTAATATACAAAGAAATAAATATATATATACACCTGAAACTCATAAAAGCCTATAAAAAAACGTTTCTCCAGTTTTCGTAGCTGAAAGTAAACTAAATACCATACCTACTGGTATATTTATATTACTAAGTTAGAGAATTTTACATTAATTTATAAAACAAGTATTTATGCATAAAAGAACTTTAGATTACGACAGAAACTAATACGATAAAACTAAGGCATAAAGTATTAATAAAAGATCGCGATTTTTTTCCAAAAAATGATGATTTTTATTCAATAAACATTTATTTTCATTAATATACATTATAAGTAACAATTTACTTTGAGTTCACTAGATGACGTTGTACAAAATTTTAAATCGCGCTATGGTTTCGTTACAAAAATGTAGGTATATGCATCCAAATATTTATTTGATATTTAATTATTAGGGGACCGCGAAGCGTGGCGTTAAACGCCACGCGACGATCACGGTCACCCTCGCCTATAGATGTTTCACATCAAAATATTTATATCTGTTCACTATTTATTTCCCTTCACTCAAAGTCTAAAGTTGGTACATGCATCATGAGATTTAACGCTGTTACTATGGCGTGCCTTTTATTATGGGTGGGCTATGGTAAGCACACACGCGGTCCATTCCGTCCGGGGCGACGAAATGACGGCGCGCGGGCCCATAACCCACCCGTACCCACGTCACTTTCGTCGTTGGGCCGACCACCAGTGTCGTGTTCCTTGTCCTCAGTAGTCGGCTACTATGGCATGCCTAGCCCTCGGTTCTATAAGTCAATCCTTCCACATCGCCAGTAGGATCCTACAGAATTGAGATAGGTATACTTCTAAATAGTCAGGCCACTTGACATTCTTTGATCCAGCGCCTCCTGACGCCACCAATAAACTGTAGTAGGAGCCAAAGTTTTAAGATCTCGTGACGAAATCGAATTTGAATTGCAGCCTCGTAGAAAATCGTGCAGTAGCCTTTGATAAACCGGACAGCTATCACCCACAAGGTCGGAGCAAGATTACAGCGTAACAAGCAGTCAGAATCTCCGCCCAGACTTGGGCCTCTTATAAGGCCACGGAACGCACTAGTACCACGTTACCTGCCTCCTTCCACATTGTGTATTTAACATTAAAATACCTAATGATTTCTGATGTTTACGCGAGTATTATACATTTTAAATAAAACTACTTTACGGATTTTATCGCGTTTGTATTTGATTTTTGATTACCCGACGTTTCGAACACTTTACAGCGTTCATGATCACGGGTGGACTAAGATGTCTCACGTTCAACAAGTCATCGTTACTGCAGAAAATTTATAATTATCTACCCGATACAGAAATTAGTTATTAAGTATTGACCCACATTTTGATACAAAATTTATTGCCAGTGTAAGAAGAAAATGATTCTATATGAAAAAATTATATTGTTTATGGTTAGTAATAATTAAACATTAAAATTAATAGTAATTATATTTAAAAACTAACTAATAATCTAGTATACTACCACCGGATCGGAACACGGTTACACTGAGAAAGATCCGGCAAGAAAACTCAGGTAACATGATGCTAAATTAAAGTTAATTTTGAAGGCGGCTTACTTTGTTACTAAAAGGTTTTAATTTATAAAATTATCTTTAGTTATTATTATTGTGGGTCAAATCTATACAATATGAGCTCACGGTGTCTTGCAGTCTTGTGGTGGTCTTTTTGGATTTGTTTTTAATAATGTTTATAACAGGATCCCAGCTTGATGGTAACACCCAGCCATCCTCTCTATTGAAATTTTTGTGTTTTTTTATCTCAATAGCCTCGCGTACCATTCTAGGCAGGTATCGGTGTTCTTTTGCGAGGATTTGTGGTTTATCAAACCTGATGTTATGGTGGGCGCGGTCCTGACTATGTTCACAGACTGCAGACCTAGTGTCCCAGCGGTGCTTCACATCGGCTATGTGTTCTTTGATCCGAGTTCTTATGGATCTCTTTGTTTGTCCAATGTAAGAGAGACCACAGTCACAGTCAAGTTTATATACTCCTGCATCTTGTAAAGGGATCTGGCACTTGACAGGTGGTAAGAATTGGCTAATCCTCTTCAGTGGCTTAAAATAAGTTTTAATGGAAGAGCGTTTCAGGATGTAGCCAATCTTGTCAGTGACTCCTTTGACATAAGGTAGTATTGCAGGAAGGCGCTCAACTGTGGGTGGTTTCACTCGGTCTCTGCGACGGGGGCGAGGAACTAGGTCTGCAGTCTGTGAACATAGTCAGGACCGCGCCCACCATAACATCAGGTTTGATAAACCACAAATCCTCGCAAAAGAACACCGATACCTGCCTAGAATGGTACGCGAGGCTATTGAGATAAAAAAACACAAAAATTTCAATAGAGAGGATGGCTGGGTGTTACCATCAAGCTGGGATCCTGTTATAAACATTATTAAAAACAAATCCAAAAAGACCACCACAAGACTGCAAGACACCGTGAGCTCATATTGTATAGATTTGACCCACAATAATAATAACTAAAGATAATTTTATAAATTAAAACCTTTTAGTAACAAAGTAAGCCGCCTTCAAAATTAACTTTAATTTAGCATCATGTTACCTGAGTTTTCTTGCCGGATCTTTCTCAGTGTAACCGTGTTCCGATCCGGTGGTAGTATACTAGATTATTAGTTAGTTTTTAAATATAATTGCTATTAATTTTAATGTTTAATTATTACTAACCATAAACAATATAATTTTTTCATATAGAATCATTTTCTTCTTACACTGGCAATAAATTTTGTATCAAAATATGGGTCAATACTTAATAACTAATTTCTGTATCGGGTAGATAATTATAAATTTTCTGCAGTAACGATGACTTGTTGGACGTGAGACATCTTAGTCCACCCGTGATCATGAACGCTGTAAAGTGTTCGAAACGTCGGGTAATCAAAAATCAAATACAAACGCGATAAAATCCGTAAAGTAGTTTTATTTAAAATTAAAATACCTATTCTTATGATTGTTAATTAGTGAGTATATTGTAAAACAATTACCCATATCAAATTGAAGACAGTTTCTAAAGTACAACCATTAATTAAGCTACGCTGTATACAGCTACTAATTGCTTTTACACGTAATATGAAACCTGTCTAAGTGAGCCGTCTCATTTCATTAAACATATAATTTTTGCTCCGGCCTCATTACTTCGTTGGATGGACGTAACGGGTAACAAAGTCTAGTCGACCACCTCGCCGCAAGTTTATGACCTCTACAATATTGCGTACAAACTTAATGAAAAGGAAACACCACTAGTATTGGTTATATTGCAGAGAATGTGAACCTTTGGCAAATTGTGTGTTTCACTGTTGCAGCCTTTAAATTATCTAATTACTAGCTCCGTTTGTTTTATACAAACATATATATGTATTATTATTATTTCCTTTGAATATCCACGTCCTACTTGAAATGAATTTGATTTTCTTTAAATCCATCCACATCGTGAATGGATCAAGCTATAATCGCCGTACTTGGTAGGGAAACTGGCGATCGCAGTTGGTGGTATAAGTTTGTCAGGAGAGCTAAATTACCAAATCTCTATAAGTACTACGGGAAAGTAAGGAGTGGTGACACATTGTTTTCTTAACCTTGTACTAGACATGGAATTAAATATTATAGTACGATTATTAAATAAAGCAATCTTGCTTTATTCTAAATTAAGTTTTAGATAATTATCTAATCACCTAAAACTTAATTATATTTAATATGAAAATGACATTTGCACGTGAATCCCTTCTTCTTCTTAGTTAATGGCAATGAGCTACAATAATATGAGCTATTGGTGCCAGTGTCGAGTATATTGATTATTATTCACGTCTTTAGTTTTAGTCTTTCAGTCAGTCGTTAGCATGACTTGGTGCTGATACAAGTCATGCGTCTCAGGAAATTTGGGCAGAATGTCAAAATGCACGTAATTCACTATTATATCATTTTCACTACATTTCAGAATTTTATCTGCATTATATTACATAAAATATCAGCAAAATTATTGAATATAACACTTTAAAACACTAAATAATGAAAAGAATATAAAAGCGCTACATGACATTTTGACATTCGCGTCAAAAGTCCCACGTGAATCTCTCATGGCAATCGTTGCTATGACACTGGCAATCGCGCCATGACATTTTATGCACGATGTCCCGTTATTACTAATTCTTTCATGATTTGCTAACATTTATTGCGATCACTGTTTATTGCAGCATAATTTATTTATATATTTCTTATTTCGGAGGACACATAAAGGTTTGATAAGATCCAATTCATAATTCTTGAGGTTAAAGCATTAAAATAAACGTAAAAAATAAAAATAAACGTATAAAGAATATCTTCAGCTTAATAAAAGCGATATAGTCAAGTTTTCCCTTTATATCAATATATAAAGTTTATAAGGACATTATAAATAATGATTAATTAAATCAATTATGTATCGATTGATATGTGGTAGGACTACACTGTAGTCTGTCTACAGTCGCGGAGCGGTCCGTCTGAGGAAGAACCACACTCTCGCAGAAAATCGATGTCCGAGTACTAGCTATTTGTTACTGCGCTTCGTTCGGTGAGCGAGAGAGCCCAAAGCCCAAATTTTTGAGGGTGTTTGGATATGGTGGGTTTTAGCGATGCCTTTAGTATCACCGAACCTCAATGTACGCATTCACACTCCCTTCACTTTCATCACAGTAGGCAGCGGATTTGCAAAGGTCCAGGAGCGGCAGCAGCACTTATCATCTGGTGTGCGGTTTGCTCGATTAGCACGGTTTGTAATAAGAAAAATAAAATTAATAAACGAAACGAGGGCGGGTTGATATTGGACTACTAATTGAAGGACTAGAGAATATAATGTAGATTATCGAGGTTCTTGAATGGCGATTACGTATCGCACGACGCAGTGTAGGATGCCCCGCCCCCACTAGGTGAACCGACGACCTGGTGAAAGTTGCTAGGCGTAGTTGGATGCAGGCGGCACAAGACCGGCGATAAGTTGAGATGATGATGATGAAAATTGATATTTTAACTAAATGATATAATAGATTATTATATATATTAAATCATTTAGCATAATATATAGGTCATTTCATTAAGTAAACAAAACAGTATTTCTTATAACTCGACTCCAAGCAGTCGTAAATTTGTCTTTTATTGTGCCCTGCTACTGGATATGAGGGTCAAGTGCCTCGAGCAATGTTGAATTTTTTTGGGGTAAACTTGGGATAACTAACTAAATAAATATAAATCTGGTAATTCAATCCCAGAAACATATTTGTTAAGAGCACACCATCATTCCGTTCTGATCTCAACTACTTGGGGTTGAAGTAATATTCACTCTTTTTAACCGACTTCAAAAAAAGGAGGAGGTTCTCAATTCATCTGTAGGTAAAATTTTCGTCCATAACACGTATTGCTAAAGATTTAGCAATAGTTTTGTGACCCGCCATCTGATTGATATCAACCCTCATTAAGAATGTAATGAAATTAATAAATGCTCTTAGTCGTCGTTTACGATATCCACGAGCAATTTAAGCATTTGTCGTATTTACAGACGCATATTTGTAACGATAGTATATGTATAAAGTACATTTCTGGTGTAATAACCAACAAAATCGAACGAGAAACTGTAAGAACAATCAATAGTTTCAACACATTTTTTTCTGTAGCAACTGACTCACGACATGTCCCAGTGTAAAGTTAGCAGCTAGCTTCAAGTTTTATTTACAATTTGTAAAAAATCCCAACAGGAATAATATTTTTCCCTAAACATTTGTTATTATGTGTGGACAGTTCTTTGAAATAAAGCTATCATAGCTTTATTTCAAAGAACTGTCCACACTGAACCAAACTGTCCCAAACTTTATGATCACAGCATTGAAAGTGATAATGTAAGGTATGCTACAGAATTTTATAGTTAACAGGTGGCTTTTGAGGTCTTAATGATCACTGACGGCTTATCTTTTTTGTCTTGCAATCACTGCTACTCTGTTTTTTATTATAATTCATAAGGTAAATTAATAATTAGTACCAGGACGAACTTTTTTAAAAATAATTGATAAAATTATGAAATAAAATGTACATTATTTTATTTTAAATTAGAAAAGGGAAAACCGAGGTTTGAATTGGAGTCGATTAATAGACTGCTCGATTGCCAAACAGAGCTATTTTAAATAATGATGTCAGCATTCGTATACCTTCATATTTTAATTATATTATTTTCATTGTATGAAAGCACTGAGAAAACTTGAATTTCTATAGATGTAACATCCATTATCATCCCTGAAATCTCCCACAAACTAAATTTCGTGGAAACGGTTAAAGCAGTTGCCGAGACTCTGAATATATAGAAGTATATAAAAAATACTCTTTTAATGATGTTAGATGGAAATATATTGAAAAATACATGTGAAATCGCTGAAAGTGATCAAAGTGACTGAGACAGCAACGAAATTGAATTAGACTTTCCAATTAACAGAGACATTTAGATTTTTGGGCAGCTTTACGCAATTAAGAGGTCCAGCTGTATTTTATCATTTGTTAGATTGAATTCAATAAAAAATATAGATATCGTTTTAAAGGCAGTATAATACTTAATCGAATATATATTTTCCCCCTATTTTTTCATAATCAAGTAACAAAGAGATTTATCAAATGATGGCTGCTTTGAGTTGATTTGCTGATTTTTAGTCTCCCATAAAAACTTAACTAAATTGTTGAAAAATTTAATGTTGACTGCTGTTATTGATTAAAAAGCTATAGAGTCACAATCGCGCACAAAAAATGTCGCGTCAGAAATAAAAAATGACGTACGCCGATTTTTAGTTAGCCGTAATGCGACCGCAATGGGACTATAACGTCCCGTGATCTAATGTCCTTGGTTATAAACTGTTCAAATAACAACAGATATATGCGTAAAAAGGATGGTGTATCATATTTGAGGTACGAATATAATAAATTGGCGAATTTATATATGTTCAGTCAGTATTCCTATTTAATTTCAATAATATTTTTTCTATTAGAACATCAAAATGCTCACGACTTGACCGTCACAGTCCATGCAGTGCCTCGATAGATCATCTCTTTCACACATTACTCAAATATGTAAGAGTAAAATAGAAAACTATATGCCTGTTACTATTGCTCACAGAGTAATAAAAAAAGTGTTCTCTTGAAAAACTATGGAGCTATAATCATCATCATTATTTCAGCCTATCGCAGTCTACTGCTGGACGTAGGCCTCCCCTATGTTAGTGCATGCGTGCGCGTGGTGTGTGTGCGTGTGTGTGTGTGTGTGAAGCTAAAACCAAGTTTGTGGGGTCGCCACCCTTGTCTCATGGCCACCATCTTGAAAATAGGGGTTGAAATGGTTTTTACGATATATCTCTTAAATGATTAATCTGATAAAAGAAAATTGTTAACATTTTTTGTTGAAAATTAAATTCTCTACAACTTTGGACAAGTAACTTTTTGTCGTAGAACTATAAATTAAAAAGTTATAAGCGCAAATGTTCAGAAATTCGAGAAAAAGATTATATTATTCGATATAACTTGTTTTTCTCATTTTACGAAAAAAATATATCAGACCATTTTTGTAGATCGTTTTTTATTCAAGCAAAATTTTTTCATTAAATCAACAGCTAAGGTTTTACAGCGCTCCGAAGTGAGTACTATTTTTCAGTACTCTTAACTATACATACTACTTGTGTACTAATAATCATCAGTTATTGTATTTTTTTTATTTTGTTATTATAATTTTTTTAATTATTAATTTGCAATATTATTAATAATTAATTATTGATTCTTTTCCCCACCACCCACGAGGTAGAGGCTGGAGTTCATACTTTCCGAGTCTACCATCAGGTCAAGTCGTGGCTTGGTAATAATAATGATCCTGAAGACTGGGGCTGGAAAAATGTGGCAAATTATTGATGCCAGTGCAGAGCCCTAAACCTCCAGCACGCCCTGAGCTTCTAAAATTGATCTTTCGCAAATTCAAAGGAAACTGTGGAGCGATATGTGGATGTCGTAAAGCAGGCCTGAAATGTTCTGCAGTGTGCTTCTATTGTTCTAGAGAGACTTGCAGCAACGTAATGGGGCTCTCAGAATTAATAAATGAAAATGACTTTGATAATTAACCGCCGACATTAGCACCCCTTCATTCTCCAGTTCTCCCACTGATATTTAATTCAAAAAGCCGATCAGATGCTGAGCCGCAGCCTGGTCCATCGAAAAGACTGAGGACGGAATAGTTCAAATGTAAAAAATCACCGTGGATTATGCCTCTTGGGGATACCACGTAAAAGAAAACGCGCCTCCAGTACTCACTTCGGAGCGCTGTAAAACCTTAGCTATTGACTTAATGAAAAAATGTTGCTTACAAAAGTTGTTTCTTAAAAAATAATCTACAAAAATGGTCTGATATCATTTTTTCGTAAAATGATAAAAACAAGATATATCGAAAAATATAAATTTATTTCTCGAATTTCTGAACATTTTCGCTTATAACTTTTTTATTTATAGTTCTACGACAAAAAGTTACTGGACCAAAATTGTAAAGAATTTAATTTTCAATAAAAATGTTAACAATTTTTTTTTATTAGATAAATACTTTAAGAGATATATCATAAAAATCATTTCAACCCATATTTTCAAGATAGCGGCCGTGGGACAAGGGTGGCGATCCCACAAACTAGGTTTTAGCTTTACACTGACCCCCCCTACACATCAAAAAAACAAAATTGCGTCCTCTAAAAAACGCAACCACAAATGTAACTTTTCAATGGACTAATTTCTTTATTACTTGAGCAATTTAATGCGATATCGATAGCGCCGAGCTAGTGTCCGCTTTCATTAAATATGTGTGTGTAGTGTCCGTTGCCTACAGGAGTTAGTGCTAGATTGCATACGAACAGCAGCTCCGAAATTTATGTGTATGTTATGTTAGTGTGCGAAATTATTGTAAGCGTAAACTTCGCGTATGTATTAACAGTAAACGGAGGGAGAAAAGCGTCGACACTGGTTTTAGTACAAAATAAGACCAATGGCCCTTTTAAAGAATTAATATTTATTTGAAAGGAATCTACAAAATATTACTACAAAATACACATTATTTAAATTTCATGACTCTCGAGTTTCAAATGTTCCTACCCTTGCATAGATATTGTTAGTATATCCTTACGTCGTCTTTTATGACAAACATGGGCAAGAGAGGGGTCGTGAATTGTATTTTCAATCCGTCACCATTTTATAATATTTAAAAATATACATCCCTTTTTTTTTTCTGGTTGGGCTGCGGTCGTTGCGCCTCCACACCACTCTGTCCGGGGCGACAGAGAGGCTTAAGCACGCATCCCGTAACCCACCAGAAAACCACCTCGCCTTCGTCGTTGGGCCGACCACCAGAGCAGGTTTACTTGTCGTCAGTGGTCGGCCCGACGGAATACCCCCTACGTGGGGTACCCTCCCATCGGGGAGGACGTCGGTCTTTCCTCACACGGTCGGCCTCTCGGCGGGTGACGGACTAATCCCCAGTCACGTCACCCGCGGCCTCGGCTAGGGCGGCATGAGGCGCAGATAGTTGCGCCTGCGCCGCCCCATTCGCCGGCGGCGGATCTCCTCATCGAGGCTGCGCTCCTCGCGCAGGCGATCCGCCTCCTCCTTCTGCGAGATCACTGTCTCGCAGAAGGAAAAATATATACATCCCTATAGAAAATGTATAGAAATATTGTTAAGGAACAGTAAAGCAGTTGTAACGTTATTTCATAGCAAATAATTAATTCAAAACATTTGTCGTTAATGACCACGAAAATGATTAATTTCTACACGTAACACATTCACGTCACCTCTGCCATCTCTTCTAAAGCCCCTGCAATACTCTTAATTGCAGTAATTATGAATCGCTCATTCGTAAATGTAAGTAATTTTTCTGCAGCGACTACTAATTAAGAGATACCTATTAATGTGAAAAGACGCAATTTATTCCAAGACCCTAAATTACTTTCATTAAAGGCATTATAGTTAAGTGACATATAAGATATTAACACCTTTTATTGGCTAAATTATTTTGTTCTATGTGTCTATAAGAATAAAGATGTTTTTTCTAAGTTGCGAAGTTTGCGTTAATTACTGAAGCAACTTATTCACAATTAAAAGTCTCTGTGTAATATGGAACTAAATTATTTTTAAATGTTATAGACTATCTATTCATGGATTATTTATTTAGAATAAAAAGTGCATCAAAGGATTCACCTGACTACTAGTTCCACCAAATTTACCCATTGTATTAATTTCTCTCTACGTTGTAGATAGGATAAAATATATTAACGACGTAACGACATGGGTGGAGGCTCTCAGATACCTTTAATAAAGTAGGTAGTAAAATTATAGTTCTGTATTAAATGTCCAGTATTTAACATTGATCAATATTGTATTTAAATCAGTAGGGATTTTTCTGTGTTGATGAAATAAAAATACAATTCACCACTACTTTTTGTTAGCTGTGGTGGTAAGGAAATCTCGAAATGGAACTTGATACTAATTCGTTTGATCCATCCATCCATCAGCCTACATACGTCCACTGCTGGACATAGGCCTCCCCACGAGAATGCCACTCGAAACGGTCCTGCGCCACTTGCATCCAACGGTGCCTTGCGATTTTGAGAATTTCGTCAGTCCTCCTAGTGGGGGGTCGCCCCATAAAATCCGGAACACGGCAATCCATAGAAGAACGGGTGTAACTGACATAGCCCGTAGAATTAGCACGTTGAAATGGCAATAGGCAGCCCACATCGCTCGTCGAACCGACAACCGTTGGGGAACAAAGGTTCTTCAGTGGCGACTAGGAATCGGACGACACAGCCTAGGATGACCTAGGATGTGGGTAGACTGACGACATTTTCAAAGTCGCAGGGAACCGTTGGATGAAAGTGGCACAGGACCGTTTCGAGTGGCATTCTCGAGGATAGGTCTATGTCCAGCAGTGGACGTCTGTAGACTGATGGATGTAGTGGAGGCACAAAATAATATGAGGTAAGGATTTCTTTGAAAGCATAATAATAATTAAAAGAAATTCTATCACTTCCCTTTATAGATAATATCTTTGTTGTATACATTCTAACCCTTATGAAACCATAACGGTAGAATGATTAATAATGTTTCCATAAGATTTGTATACATTTCATGCGTGATGTGGGTTCACTTGTGTAATGAAATTAAATGTTACCAGAAACCGCGTTTGTTGGTGAACGCGGCGAATATTCGTCTGTTTTACTATAGTTTTATTATAATATCCTTACAAAATATTATAAATGCGAAAGTAAATTTGTTTGTTTGTCACGCTTTCACGCATAAACCGCCGAACTGATTTCAAAAATTATTTCATAAACGGAAAGCTATAATATCAGGGAGTAACATAAGCTAGTGCTCCGAGGAACTGTTTGACTTTGTACCACCGTCACCATTCTACCAACGTACCACTCGACATCGTAGCAGGGTTTATCCATTTCACCTGCAAATGTTATGGTCTTCAACTGTACGTTTCCAGCGATCATTTCTTCCACATACGTGCAAGCTCTGGAATGAACTACCTGCTGCTGTGTTCCCGACCGCTATGACATGTCCTTCTTCAAACGAGGTTTAAGAAGAGTATTTTCTTCACGGTAGGCAGCGGCCTGGCTGTGCCCCTAGTATTGCAAAGGTCCATGTGCGGCAGCATCACTTACCATCAGGTGCTTGCTCGTTTGCCACCGTTGGCAAAAAAAAAATAAAGAAACCTATATTTTATCCCGGTATTCCCACGGGAACGGGAACTACGCGGGTAAGGCGACTGAAACCAAAGCGAAGTGATAGTGGGTTGCTAGTATACATATATAACAAAAAAGTCTAAGTATATTATACATAATAAGGAAAGAAACCCTTCCCATGTTATAAATGTAGCTGGGAAATGAAATCCAGAATGTAATTATATAAAATAGATGTAACTGACCACATTGTTAGAGTATAACCACAATATTGTGATACAAACCGAATGAATAAATAAATGAAGAAGTATCCTGTTGTATAGCTTTGTGATTTTAGTGTACAATAGATTGTGTTCAACTTTAGTATAAATTTTATTTATTTATGAATTCTTTGATCTTGGAAAACAGTACAAGCCAGCGTGATGGAATCAGTAAAAAAGAAGGCATTAGTTTCATTTTTCGACTAAAAGTTTGTCTTGCAGTCGGAAAAAAAAGGCGTGCTTAGTGGGGCGCTTAAAAGACCGCATATTACAAACTACCTCGCACAGCAGCCACGTGCAAGAGAGGGAGTGGTGAATTGTATTCTTACTCCATCACCACACGGAAAAATTACGATATTTTCATTGATAATTAAATCATAATATGAGGAATTAGTATGAGGTTAAATCATAATATGAAGAACATAGTATGAGGTACAATAAACATTTAATGAGGTAGGAACACTCTATTGACAGTCTTCTGTATACAGCCGCGAGTCGGTCTGTCCGGGATAGTACCACATTCATGCAAAAAATCAACGTATGAATATTAGCAATTTGTTACTGTACGGTTCGGTGAATAAGAGAGTCGGAAGCTCATCTTTCTGAGGATATTTGCGGAATGTTTGTCTTGATATCAACAACAATCTTTAGTATCAACGAAGCTCATTGCAGGCATTCACACTTACTTCACTCTCTTCATGGTAGGTAGTTGCCTAGCAAAGATCTGCAAGGGGTAATATCACTTATCGTTAGTTGTGCTTTTTTATCATGAACAACAATAAAAAAAACACACGTTAAATATTATATGTGTGTCGTAATATTGGTTACCAGAATAATCCTTTTAAAGAGTTCGCATTCGAATATCGGTGATTACGTCCGAATTGAATCGTACAACAGCCTGGACAATAAATATTAATGCAACCTCTGTAAACGCTTTTGTTGTTTGAAACAATCCTTCTGTTATGATTATCAATAATATCGATCGTTGTTCTTACCAGGATTCCCACAGGCTCAGTGTTTTGCGTGGTTCAGATAATCTAATTGAATTCCATTCTGATTGTGTAATGCTATTGTTGTAATTTTGCTACAATGACGGTACTTACGTGAAGTTGTGTTAAAGCTAGTCACTTGGAAGGTATTATGATTGTTCATTGCGACGTTAATTGGCTTGTGTTAAGTAAATTACTTGGTATTCAATATTGGTTTATAAAATTCGTATATTATTTATTTAAAGTAAACAGCACACATGATGGTTCAAATTCAATGAAAGTAAACTCTTGTTATTCCATATTGCTTTTAATAATATTTACACTATTTATTTCCGTGTGGTGATGGAGTAAGAATACAATTCACTACTCCCTTTCTCGCCCGAGGATATCGAAAAAGACGACTAAGGGATATAATTATTGCAGATAAGATCCCTGCAAAAGAAGGCAAACTTGAAATGAGAACTTATACCAACATGTCTGATCAGCGTTGTATAGTAGGCCAAACTCCCTCCCACTGTGAATTTATATATTTATTTATTATTATTCAGCTGTTCATTACACTTACAGTTACCCAAAAAGTGTAGTGAACCATTACAATTCTATAATTTAAATACATAATTGTGAGATAAAAAGTGCAAACATAATTTTAAGAATACGTCATATTTGGTGCAAAATATATCAACCTCCGGATAATGTGCAATCAGTGAGTTGAATAGATCAACGGCCTGACTGGTAGGGGCAAAATATGAGGTCCACGTTCGCACCTGGGGTGCCGCAAGCAGGGGACGCGTACGAACGATAGCGAACAACGCGATAGTGCATTTGAATTTTCAACTTTGTTACTCAATAATGAGTAATAATGCAAGAATAGGGCACACTTACATCGTAGAGCAAGAGTGTTAAGACCTACCATGCCGGATACATCGAGAGAAGGATATAAATATGGGTAATAACCATGTAGTTTCTTGTATAAAACCCTACAAAATTTACGTTGTATACGTTCCATCATTACGCTATACTTGACCTCATGGGGGTCCCAGATTATAGAATTATATTCCAAGTTACTGCGTACGAAGGAATAATACAGCGCAATGATAGTACTCCTATTCTGAAACAAGGTTGACTGTCTCATCACAAAACCTAGCAATTTAAAACTTCTGTTATAAATTGTTGTAATGTGAGTATTGAATGTCAGGCAGGTGTCCAATGTAACGCCCAGGTCACGGATTTGAGAGACTCGCTCCAGCGGTACACCAGATATTTTGTAAATTTATTTACATGGAGCGCGTGATCGAGTAAATGTTACAGTTTTACATTTAGATGTATTAAACTCTAAGTGATTGCGCACACCCCATGCAACAACACTATCGATGTCACGCTGGAGCGCCTCGTAGTCCTCCGCACAGTATATGTTCAAAAAGAGCTTCAGATCATCAGCAAAAATGAGGCATTGAGCCGAGCAGACGACGCTGGGTAGGTCGTTGATCATGATTAGAAACTGCGTAGGGCCTAAAATACTACCCGAACTCACACCAGGGCGGGTGAAATATGGGTCAGATTGGTAATTGCCCAGTCGAACATATTGTAATCGATTATTATAATAAGTGAAGGAGGCCCAAGCTCAACGGTGGGACGTATGTGGGCTGCGATGTTGATGATTTATTTAAAACTATAAAAACATTAATAATTAATACCTACGTCCAGCAGTGGACGTCGATAAGCTGAAATGATGATAGAAAATACATATACCATCAAAAACAAAACTTGTAAAAAAAAGCCAAGTCTCGCAAGCGCAACTGAGTTCTTCTACCATAAAAAGTTGTGAGATCTATGTTATTCCAAGTCAGTTAACTCATTCAGTCCCTGCTTAAGGGACCTTTCTTCTTAAGTTATTACGTAAATAGCTAACCTAACAACTTCTTATAGTGACTATATCAATATTAAAGATCTTTTATGTTTTAAATAAACAGAATGACTTGGCAATCTGCAAAATTTTTGCATTCTCACAACTTTTTATGGTAGAAAAACTCAGTTGCGCTTGCGAGACTTGGCTTTTTTTACAAGTTTTGTTTTTGATGGTATCTCATTTCTTTTTGTAGATAGACCTACTTATTTTCCTTTCTGATACCTTCTACTTCTTGAATACCAACAACGGATTTTCTTAGAGCCCACTCTCTGAAAAATGAGACATCTCTCCTTTCCGTTTGAGTCACTTCTACCTAAACTAAGCGGAGAGATGTGGCAATAAAGAAATTTCATTGGTTTTTCGAAACACATCTGCTCTAGTCTACTCTCCGCTTTGATGGCAATCAAACCTAATGATGGCGTTCTTTCTTTCAGATAAATTTCAGGCAATTTAGTTTGCTTAATACTTTGGGAGATTTTGGTACAAGTTCATAAGACATGTCCCACTCCTGCTTTTTCATTAAGTTGATTGACTATTTTACAAGTTATCTTTGAACATAATAATATCTAGCTATCTGTCTACACCTATTATGCCAATCATCATTCAGCCTATCGCCGTCCACTGTAGAACATAGACCCCCCCCTCATCCTTCACCATAAAGTGCGGTACTGCATCCAACGACGCTCAAGGGTAACAGAGTTGTCATGACTGGAGCTCATTTTTCTTCGCCATATGAGGAATAATGACGCAGTCGCCACGTTTGGTAGGTGGGTTGGTTTCGCAGTGAGTTATCATACATTTCCCCGGCAAGAACTGCTGCCCACTCTCAGCTCTCCTTCCTGTTGATTTTTTTTTAAATTACAACGCCTTGCACTAAGGGAATAACAATCCTTATATTGTGGGGGACTTTACAAACATATAATTCAACATCGCATCATCATCGCAGCCCTCATATGTCCCACTGTTGGGCTCGGGCCTCCTCCTGAATGGGAGGGAATTTAACCCACTATAGCATGCTGGTCAGACATGTTTATATAGGGTTTCATTTCGAGTTTTCCTTCTCTTGCACAGATGGTATGTGCATACTATATCCCATAGTCGTCGTATACGATATCCACGGGCAAGATAGAGAGTGGTGAATTGTATTCTTACTTCGTCACTATACTGAAAGAACATATAATTAACCGACACAAATTACATTCAGACTCAGAACAACCATTTGTGGATCGTACAAGGTGTTGTCTTGCATGGGATTCGAACCCGCGACACTAGCACGGTACGTTGGTATCTTAACCACTACGTCATCTACGCAGTCTTTAGCTGGTTGTTACGATTCCCATAGAGAAGCAATGATGCCGACAAATGTATTCTTATTTTTTACAAAGTTACATTCCATTAACTGTAAATGTAACTTTGTAATCCTATATATTTATATGAGTTTACAAAATTATTTATGCAGTTAGTGTATCTCGGAAACTGGATGAAAATTATAATGTTTCATAATTTTTCCTTCATTTATATACTAAACACTAATTGTATTCTAAATTTGAAGCTTCTATGTCTGATAGATGTGCCTCTTTAATATTGATGTTCGGTCAGTCAGTCAGTGAGTGACAAAATTACGAAATTTTGACTAGTTATAATTCTTAAACTATTAGTTCAAATTAAATGAAATTTGAAATACACAATGTGTATACAATGCCTGCTAGGTTACTTAAAATTCAGGTTTCTAGTTTTATTAACAACGAAGATATAGGGAGTCAAAAATGGCCTGAATGGCTTCGAGAAAAGTATGTTACGGCAGTGTTGCGTTTTGCCCGACTTTTTTTTTTGCTCGACTTGGCGGCCGTGCCCCCAGATTATATGTAACTTATTATATGACGTTGATCAAGTTTTAAGTATTTTTTTAAGTCCTATAACGCCACTCGTAAAAATATTAACTTAGTAACTTATATTCAAAATTGCGCCCTAATCCCAGCGATCTATGCAAGTTAGCCCCGTCACATTATGAAACTAACAAAACCTAGCTTGAACGAGGCGAAAATCGCATAATAAAAATATTACCTAGAATTACCAGGACAAATAATAAGCTTACCGAAAAAATAGGTAATATGGGAAGGAAAAGTGTCAGCTACGTGATGTTACCGTGCTCCACTAACCAGCCACGTGATTAGCTTAGAGATTGTTATTTTATCGGCCAACATCCGTGCTGTAAAATTTGTGAAAATTTTTATGTATTTTTTTTGTATTTGTCCTTTAATGTGTTATATGTGACCTGTTTTTTTTTTATTTGATATACTAAATGGTGTACAATGTTAAATTAAATTGTGAAATAGTGAAGACTTTCGATTATAAGTTAACTTCAATTACGACAGTATAATTCTATGTGATTAACATAGTTCGAAATTATATGCATAATTTCCTTCTTTCTTTGTGATAAGGCGGATTAAGAATGCAATAATTCACCATCCTCTTACTTGTCCATGGGTGTCGTGAATCTAAGGCTGGGCAACAGGTGAGGAGTGCTTTCTTTGGAAATTTATCGCAATGTGGGTTGAAGAAAGTTGCAAGTACACTTAATTCTTTTTTATTTCACGATTAGATAAAGGAGATTATGACTCATATGTTCTTATTGAACATTTGGAAAATAATCCAATAAATGACAGAGATATTGCGAATTTAGTGCAATGTTAAAATATCTTATTTGGTAACACATTTAATTTCTGAAATTTTACCTGATAATTACACTCATCAGTAAAAATCAGTAAAATACACATGCATTAACTAACTTGCACACTTTTATCACGATATTTGTTGAAGAAATAAGCGCTCAAGTCTAGTTACGTTTTTCTTCCACGACGTTTTTATCTTTATTTTTAAAGTAAATGCTGTACGCGACGTTTTACATTTTTTCATTGGTAATTGACGTGTTTCTTCTACGTAAAATTTCGAAAGATTTTAATTTTTTTTATGAAACTACACTAATATGTGTTGTGTGTATTTTAACAATATTTCGTAGTGGTAAAAGT
Organism: Lymantria dispar; assembly: GCA_032191425.1. Taxonomy (NCBI): domain Eukaryota; kingdom Metazoa; phylum Arthropoda; class Insecta; order Lepidoptera; family Erebidae; genus Lymantria; species Lymantria dispar. The sequence continues at coordinate 15,622,542 of CM063451.1, forward strand.
TTTACCTGGGACAAGTCGTTTACTACTGGCCCGCCCATTTGACGCAAGAGAGTGTTACCCGGTGGGTCATGAGCTCTACTGCTGCTAATATGGTTTGTATCGACGAGTTAAAGAAAATCAGCATATAACTAGGGTTTGATAATGAACCCAGGGGGTGAATAGTGGTAGTCTTCGGTAGCCACTAGTGAAAACTTCTACTTTAGGCGCATATGATTCATATTCACTACTCCAATTGACTAGGGACAGCAACCAAGGTCTGAGAATGAAGCCAGGATGTGGATCGTAGAATTCTTCAATTATTGCAAGTAAACTTTCCATTTAAAACCGTCTGGTCAACAATTATATTCTCAAGGAGGGTTGGTCGGGCAGGCGGCCGATTTGTGTTTATGTGCATGCATATAATACATTTGGTTACTTCTCTTTGCAAGTTGTGTTTCTCCTCACTTGCACTATTTCTCTCGACTCCTATATTTTGATGCATGCGTATATTATAGACTTTGTTACTTTTCTTTGTGAGCTACGTTACTATTCGGTTACGATATACTCGATATGTATACCGTTTTCTACATTGGTTGCATTTTTTATAGTCCCCAGTATTGTTTTTAAACGTTTAAAGATTTGAATCAATTATACTAGTGTCAACTTTTTAATTTTTTTCCTATCTTTCCATTTAGAGATTCCATTTTCGTTGTTATTTTTTATTAATTGTAATTCTAATATTAATGTGGATGTGTCACATCTTCTGGACATCCCGTGATGGCTATTTTTTTTCAACCCATTTCAAAAAATGAGGAGGTTCTCAATTCTAATGTATTTTTTTTAACGTTTTTTACCTCAGAACTTTCGACCGAGTGAGCGATTTTGATGATTTTTTTATATTTGTAAACTTCTGTATCCCATGTGGTTTGACAATAGCATCCATGAGAAAACGATTATAGTCGGGTTATTTTTTCTCAGAATTATCTTTCTAATGTTAATTTCTTTATGGTATTATTTCTGCTGTGATAATTTTATTAATCAATTTACTTGCAAAAATATTGTCATATTCCATTATTTCATGGAGTTGGTTGATTGCATTAAATAATTTACAATCAAACAAATAATATTATAATCAAAAATTACAAACCTCTGTTAGAGTACAATAAGTAAGTTGTAGATGATACATACATATTATTTTTTATTTCACTTTTATTAAAACTGTAATTTTATTTACTTCGAAACTTTATTTTAATTATTCTTGAACAATAGCGTATTTTTTTTATACACATGTATTCATTAGGTAAATCGTGACGACAAGAATTTTATTAATTACTAGCAACCCGCCCACGCTCCGCTTCGGTTATAGGTTATAGTCGCTTTACCCGCGTAGTTCCCGTTCCCGTGGGAATACCGGGATAAAATATAGCCTAGTTTACGCCCTGATATTGTAGCTTTCCATTGGTGAAAGAATTTTTGAAATCGGTCCAGCCGTTTTGAAGATTACCCGGCACAAACGGACAGACAGACAGACAAAAATTTTTTAATTGCTATTTTAGGCATAGGTGTCTTGGCGACAATATGCCCACCTACTCCCACCGCCCTGAATAGTAATGACAGGACGTGGCCAGACGGCCATGCGTTGGGGTGTCGGGGGTTGAATGTCATCAGACGACCTCTCCGGCACCCCGTAAAAGCGCGGAAGGGGCCGCTGTGGTTTTAGTGGGTATTCCGGCCGCGGATGTGGTCGGTGAGTTCCACACGCCCCCCCCCCGTCCGTCACTGGCGGGAGACAGTGCGTAAATGCATTTCCACAGCGTGAACAAAAAAAAAGATAGGCATAGGTGTCGTGCAAATAACCGTGTGAGCATGAAAAAAGCCTATTATTTTGACATTACAAACAGACACTTCAATTTTATTTATTGGTATAGAAGATTTACGTATAATAACACTTACACACACACTTGGTTTTTGCAATAGGTTTGCACTGCATTCCTTATTAGTCGAGTGTATTACGGTAAGAGAGAGTATCCTGCAATACAATCACATATATTACATTTTTAATATTTTACTCAATAATTTATTATGAATGTAAATTTCGTTACTTGCAGTGAGCAACTGCATGAATGTACACAATGTCGGTAGCATGACAAACATTTGTAGTATATGCAAGGATAGCAGAAAAAGATGAATATTTCCAATTATTTAAATTTTACTTATGGAGTATATCATACCAAGTTTATAAGTATTAGTTAACATTAAATGAATGGTTAAAGAAAGTATGTATGTTAGGCATTCATGTGTTAATAAACTTACACTACAGAGTAGGTAAGTTCCGTTACCTCCGTGTGCTGACAGAATAAGAATACAATTTACCACTCCCTATCTTGCCCGTGGATGCCGTAAAAGACGACTAAGTGATATAATACGCATATAACTCTTATGCAAGAAATTGAAAACTTGAAACAGATTCCTATACCAACCTGTCTGACCAGCATGGTATAGTAAGGTCAATTTCCCTCCTATTGTGGAGGAGGCTCGAGCCCTACAGTGGGACGTATATAAGCCGAGAGAATGATAGAGTAAGAGCGCTTGTTTGTATGCATATGCGTGTATGTATTGTGAGTGCGTGTGTGTGTGATGTGTATACTCGGGTGTGCTTGTGTGGGTATGTGCGTGGGTGTTTTTGTGTGTGTATGTGCGTGGGTGTTTTTGTGTGTGTGCTTATGTGCAGGTATATATTTACGTGGGTGTGTTTGTGTATGTGCGTATGCGTGCGCGTGCGTGCTTGTGAGCTTGTGAGCTTCATGCTTGTGAGTGCGTGCGTATGCGTGTGTATGTGTTGAAGTACGTCTGGGGCCTAAATATTTCCGTCGGGCCGCCCACTGAAGTCAAGTTACTCTGCACCGGTGGTCGGTCCAACGACGCAGGCAACGTACCACGTAGGGTTGCGGGGCCGCGCGCCGCTCCTCTGTCGCTCTGGATGGAGCCGGGTGGCGGGTGCGTTGACCATAGCCTAGGCCAAAAAAAAAGGTCCTAAATATTTTAAAAGCCACTAGCATATGCTGTCTTACAGTTTGGGCAAGATGAATATAACATATCATTTCCTCGTCGAGTTACAAAACATTGATTACAAATAGCAGCAGCATCTTAGTTTTGTAATTTAATGTTTCAAATACTAGAGAGATAAGGGGAGATCGTGGCTATAATAAAACATTTCATTTATTCCGCATTCCATTCAACGTTGGATTACTATGAATAGCATGAATAGAATCAATTTGCTAGAAAAATTTCAATATACATCTACAAGGAATGCAAAGCTGCTTTAATTTGATTTTCTCACAATGCAATTTATAATTTGTTTTGCTCGGAATGGTCAGCACACACGTTGTCCATTCTGGCCAGGGCAACGGCATAACTCACAGTATTCCCACCACTTCGCCATTGTGACGTCGATGGCGGGTTAGTTATAGAGCATAATTATACACTTGATAGTTGCGCAGCTCGCATCTTTATTGCAAACCCGGTAGATAAAAGAAAGTATGGTTCACAATAACCACACTGAACCCACACCGGTATAACTATTTTGTGGTGGGTTTTGGTCTAGCCAAACACCGCCCAATCCATTCGGTGTGATGGAAGGGTGATGTGCGGCCTAATAAACTATTTTATCCCACCCTATCACTATTAGATTGCCCCCTGATACCGATTCCTTGAGTTTGAGTGAAGTTAGGCAGCTTGGTTGGTTAGCCTTTCAGGTAGCGTCTGCATCAACGCTCCGGCAACAACAGAGTTACTGGGATATCATCCTCAAGCGGTAGGCCTCTCTGCGAGTGGTGGACTAATTCCCTAGGGCAAAATTCCTATTTTTTTTGGGGTGGGCTGTGGACCAGTCTCTGCCCGGTTTCGTTCGGAGTGACAGAGGGGCGGTGCTCCGTGGTCGGCCCGACGGAATACCTTGTGAGATACCCTCTCCTCAAGGGCGGAATCAAGCGCACTCAATCACCCCTCGGGTGATGCAGACGTGACTACCTACCTCGCCGGCGGGGAAATGTTTTATGCTAGAGGAGTTCTTCCTTGACCCGTTTCGCAGAAGCTGATGACCAGGTGTCACCTCCTGATGCTGTCCAGCATAGGGTCAGCGATGATCTATAGTGTCAGGTCGGTGTCGATGATTGCGACGAAATCACTGCGCTGCTCAGCAAATGCCACACAGACCTCTAGCGTGTGCTGCGCCGTGTCCTTGTCACAATTGCAGTGGTGGCAGGACAATGTCCTCTCCCTCCTCGCGATCCTGTACATATAGTTTCCAAATTAAACATGCACCACCGAGATCTGCACTAGTTGGAAGGAGAAGACCATGAGCCATCAATTCAGCCACTACATCAGCATCAACGGGCTGGCCTCTACGGTGTGAACGCCGAACCGAGGGCTCTTTCAATTGACTAATCATCGAAAAATGACGTCCCGGCGGGCGTCCCTCCGCCAGGCAGCCAGCTTTCGGGTGAGATATTGCTACTGTCTGCCAGTGTCGCCGACAGCCTCCGACAGGGACCAGCATGTATCTCTGCCTGCAAGGCCCATACATGATCTAAAAGTCACCATCTCCCATCTAATATTAGGTCCGGATACTTCATCTCGGTCTATAATAGTCTGAATATATAGCACCATTGTATAACTTACCATGAAACGCTTCTTTTAGTAATCTTACTTACGAATGATGTTTACAATCTTAAATTTATAGTTTATATTTGTCATGTATTAATACTGATGGAGATGAACAAAAAATCTATAATAATAAAATCGACATGCGATAAAATTTCAAATGAAAAATTATTCCACCTACAGCTGAATCCCTCTCAATGAACGCTCCAATTAAACTGTGAATTATTTAATAATATTTTATGAGCATGCGGCAATTTATACGCAGTGTTAGTTTCACTACACCGAATGGATTATTGTTTAACTAAAGCAGTGTTTACTGAAATCTTTTGTTGCCATGAAACAGCAGAAATTATTTTATGTAGTGTAAAGAAGTATAATATTAAAAACACAATTGCGACGTGAAGATAAAAAAAATACCCAAATATACTTCGTAGAATCTATTTTATGAACTTAACGTGGTATGGCTATGATGTGATGGGACGGAATGAAAATAATAATGTGAGGGAAGTTTTAAGTATGAATATTGAAGAGATTAGAGGGAAAGGAAGACCAAAAAAATATGAATGGACTACGTAAAGTATGATATGGATTGACAGGAAGTGTTACAGAGATGACATGTATTAGAGTTGTATGGACGGATAGGACCTATTTCCTCGACCCCAAGTAATTGGAATAAATGCGGGATGATATCTCTTATATTTTGCTCACAAGTTCAAAGGCGATAAAACATCAGGTGTCATTTCCTGAATAGAACAGAAAAATCTTTATTTTGTAATATGTAGGTACCTTAATGATAATATCGGATTTAACATAGTTTATCAACTTTAATCGTTTCTTCTTAGTATTGCTATTTATTAGCGCTTTATTGAATTTTAACTGCTATTTAGTCAAAGACTTTAAACTTTATGAAGAATTAATTAACATAAGAATAATAAAAATAAACTCAAGCGTTTGGGTTTTTGAAAACCACAATTTCATTGTCATTTGACTTTTATATAGTCTTTTCCCCATTGATAGTGGAGGCTTGAGCCCAGCAGTGGGATGTACATGAGCCGAGATAAATAAATAAAAAATAATAATTACAATAAATTCCGGGTTGAGAGCCCTCAGCGGTCTGGGTGACCGCTAGTCCAGGCTAAGCTGTGAAAGCCATCTGTGGCTAACAGCTATACACATACACAAAAAAAAAATTACAATAATAATCGTGCAAATATATATACTTGAAAACTGTATATACAATCGAATCTGTATTTACGAGTATGTGGTACAAAGGGTCTAACCCTTTGTACCAGATAAATGCATTAACTATAACGATTTATCTAGATTCAAAAGCCCAAAACCTAGTGTCGTCAGTCTACGGTAGCTGGCTTCGAATGCCATAGTGCACGTGCGGAAGACCGCAACTAACGTCGCTCGTTTCGAGCTGATCGCGTCGCACCGTGCGATGCGAGCCAGGCGTTGGTCGGGCAACGGAAGTGCTTAAAGGTTACAGGTAAAGGTAAGGTAGGTAAAAGGTTCGAACCGTTCGTTAAGTCGATGCCTAGGATCACAGAAGATAGTTTGTATTGACATCATATTTCTCCATGTGTGGGCTGGCATTGAGCTATGGTACCAACAACGTATACCTCATTCTGAGAGAGATATGGGCATATCGCAAGGCATTCGAAGCGAACTGGCGTGTACTGTCGGTTATTACTGCTCAAAACAATTATCAATAGGTATACTAGCTGATCCGGCGAACTTCGTAACGCCATAATTTTTTTTTCGTAAATACATTTTCTAAATTTCCGAGTATATATTCTCTAATGGAGGAACCATTACGGCTTTGTCGGGAAAGATTCGATCTTCTTGGTCTCGCCATTGTTAATCATGATTTAAAGAGAATATAAATTACTGATGATTGATTTCTGAGAATATTATAATTATCAAATTTTAAACCATACTTAACTATAAACAAAATTACGTTTAGCTGTCATTTGCATTTTGTTATTACATATCAAATGCGCTTTTGTTATCCCACGTTTCATAGTGACTTGTATTCTCTTTGACATGAGTTGGAAATGGTTGATGGAAATGTCATGTTTAGCTCTTATATTCATTTTTTTAGTATTTTATAGTGTTACATTGAATAATTTTGCTGATATTTTATGTAATATAATACAGTTAATATATGCAAGGAATGTGATATAAGAGTGGTTTACGTGTATTTTCATATTCTACCGTAATTCCCAGAGAAATCAAATAATTAGGTTTACAACGGCTAATTAATGGTAACGACTTGACTTACTGATGGACATGATTATAAATAAGCTATTCTACATAAAGAAATGTTAAATAATATGAAGAAAATTGTATCAGACTTAGCTGTATGGTTTTTGATTCCTTTGCCCGTCCGAATGGAGAAACAGAAACAAAATAAAATCTATTTGACATTTTATATCATGTCACACGGGAACGCGATCGAACGGGATATAATTGCCATTAAGAAAAAGAAGAAGAAGAACGGGATAAACAGTATCCTATGTCCGTCTCCTGGTTCTAAGCTACCTCCCCACCAATTTTCAGCCAAATCTGTACAGCCGTTCTTGAGTTATAAACATAGTAACTAACACGACTTTCTTTTATATATATATAGATTAAATATGGGTAAAAAAAAGCAACCATTGAAATATTTCAATTAAAAACATATCCCTTTTTTTTTTTTGTGGGTGGGCCGCGGACGGCGCTCCTTCGCACTACTCCGTCCGGGGCGACAGAGGGGCTTAAGCACGCAACTCCCGCGACCCACCCGAAAACCACGTCGCCTTCGTCGTTGGGTCGACCACTGGAGCAGCGTTAACTTGTCGTCAGTGGTCGGCCCGACGGAATACCCCCTATTGGGGTACCCTCCCATCGACCGACGTCCCCCCCTCGGGGAGGACGACGGTCTTTCCTCACGCGGTCGGCCTCTCAGCGGGTGACGGACTAATCCCCGGTCACGTCACCCGCGGCCTCGGTTAGGGCGGCATGAGGCGCAGATAGTTGCGCCTACGTTGCCCCAGTCGCCGGCGGCGGATCTCCTCATCGAGGCTGCGCTCCTCGCGCAAGCGATCCGCCGAAAGCTCCCTTACTGCATTGCAGTGCGTGCAAAAAAAAAAATTAAAGTTTACAATCACGGGCATTACATTGCCATTTTATTCTGCGGAACCATCTATCGATAAATTTTGTTGTAAAAATAACATTGTAATTTTGTTCCACAGTCACTATAAATTCCGGTCTTAACCAAAGCTTTTATGGTATGTATACAAGTGTTGACTTAATGTTCAGTTTGAATTTTCCACCGAGGTCAACTTAACGGTATCGGGAATATAATAGGGTAGGTTATTAGACTCGGTGCGCTTCCCCTGAAATGTATTTTTTTTAAAGACCCTGAACTTAGGAAATGATCCTTGTATTGCAGCGGACTTCACAAGTGTATAATTTAACGGACATAAATCCAGACTCACAACAACAACTTGTGGATCGCACAAAACGTTGTCGCGCGTGTGATTCAAACCCTGACACTGGCACGATAGGTCGATACCTTAACTACTACGCCATCTGTGCAGTTTCTTTGAACCTTAGGTTGAGCATTATCAGTGTTGTATCGCGTCATTGCAACTTTCACCAAATAATAAAGAATTTGTTATAATATTAAAGTTGCTATTGAAATTTAATTTTATATTTTTGTAGACTTATAATAAAATATACATATTTTTATAAAAATATACAATTAATAATATCCGTGTAGTGACGGAGTTAGAATAAATTCATCACCCCATTCATCCCGTGGATGTCGTACAAGATGACTAAGGGATTATAACATGCATACAACATCTATGAAAGAGAAGGAAAACTCGAAATAATAGCCTGTACCAACCCATTTGACCAACGTGGTATAGTAGGTCAATTTCCCGCCCATTGTGGAGAAAGCTAAACCCAGCAATATAGGTTTTCTATATATTCAAACTCGACACGCATATTTATAAGCTATATAGATCCGTATTTATCTTGTGTAATAAAGGAAACCACAATAACCGCCTGAGAGTACAATATAGGTACTTAAAAGCTGTTGTTCAAATACCTTTTCTTTGAAACCTATAAAATTATTTTCTTTACTGATCAAATGACATCAGTTTACATTACGTTACAAAGTAAACGCAGTATTTGCTTAGTATAAATCATATTCTACTGTCGTCAGGGATATCTAAAAGATAAAAGAGATTCATAAATACAATTCACAATTGGTCTTTATTTTAGGACAGTGTATCCCTCACTATTCAATATCTTTTGTATCGCACAAAAATATTTCGTATTAGATTCTTTCAATATAAACCCATTTTTAATCAGCACCGTTTATTCTAAACACGTTCTATGTGCCTTTAAGATACAAAAGGCGCGAACAAATGTGTGAATTTTTCCCGAACACCCGACTATTGGACACCGTAAAGGGATATTTGAGGTTATAGCATGTTAGACATACCACGACGTCGCAATCACAATAGGGAAAGAAATGAAGGCTTTGAAAGTGTCTGAAATCATTTGTAAAAATTTAAGCAGATTATTTAATATGAACTCATAATACTATTTAGAAACTAAAGTATTTTAAATTTAGCAATAACTTTAGCCAAGTTTCGTTTTAAACCAATCTAAGGAAAAGTCATCTGTTAAATATCAAACGTGAATAAGAAATATGCAAGTTTGACATTATATTATCATCTCGGTTCATATACGTTCAACTGTTGAGCTCAAGCCCTCTCCACAATAGAAGGGAAATACTACTATATCTGGTCAGACAGGTTAGTATAGGGTTTCGTTTCAAGTTTTCCTTCTCTTTGGTATTTGCATATTACATCCCTTAATCGTCTTCTACGATACCCACAGGCAAGATAGGGAGTATTTTTTTTTATGGTTCGACCATGGTCAGCGCACCCGTCGCCAGGCTCCGTCTGGGGCGACAGAGGGGCGGCGCGGGGCCCCAGGCTCCACCCGTGGCATGTCACCTTCGTCGTTGGGCCGATCACCCGTGTAGGTTAACTTGTCTTCAGTGGTCGGCCCGACGGAATACTCCGGTTGCGGGGTACCCTGACTGACCGACGTCCCTGAGGGGAAACGTCGAGACTCCTCTCGACGTTTCCTCGGACGTCGGTCGCCGTCGTGCGGTCAGTCTCTCTGCGGGTGACGGACTAAATCCCCGGTCCAGTCATCCGCGGCGTCGGGTAAGGCGGCATTAGGCGCGGCGGCGGATTGCGTAGTCGTGGAGGCGTTCCTCCCGCGCGCTCCACCACCTCCTTCCGCGAGACGACTGCCTCGCAGAAGGCAGATAGACGAAGAAGATAGGGAGTAATGAATTGTATTCTTACTCCATCATCACACGAAAGACATTATATATTCAGTCATTATTATTATTAGCAAGCTGAAATGATGCTGATGATGAAATGAGGAGGATTGTGTTAGGAGTTAATTTGTCCTATGAATTATAGATTAAACAATATAATTCTTAAGAATTAACTAATATTAATATTGCTGAATTATTTACATTCGTTATATAACCTAAAATGGCATTTCGCATATAAAGGCGAGCTCGTTGGGAACTTAATTCTGGTTTATCTTCTCAATAACTTAGAGAGAATAGAAATTTGCAAGCGAGATTCGCAGTAATAAATTTTATATCAAAATAAATGACGTCGTTAATTTATCAGAAATATTTTCGTTTGAATAACTTATTTTATAGAATATTATAATATTATTGCGATAGTAATTTTACAAGTTTGAATGCAAAGAGATTGCACCGATGGTAAATTAAATTCAAAAGGGCTTAAAGTTTGATGTCCGGGCAGAAAAAGTATTATACAATTATTTTATAACTTTCAGTGTTCGCGTTGAGAGCCATCAGCTTACACCAAACCGGGTAAAGTTGTCACAGCCACTAAGTCGCAGGGGTACTACGCCAGAAACCTCCGCGTGGTGTACCCTGGGCACGAGCGACAATTTCTTGGACTGCTCTCTGGAATTGTCGCTCGTGGCAAATATCTGGCCCGAGGGGGGGCCCAGTTTGTGGGATGCCCCAAATTCGCTCCATGCCCTCTAATTGTAGAGGGTATTGGACGCGAAAATTCGACGGGCTCAGTCACTCATTCGTTTGAGGACTGAGCAGGCATTTGCCAACCGCGACAAATCGTAGACCTGATTCTTGCTTCGGGACATTTGTCTTGAGGCCTAGATTCAGGAGCGAGGGTCTTGGCTTAACCGCCTGGACCGCGAGGAAGAAAACCTCTATAAAACAATCACCCAGAATCCTAAGTTCTGGCGCGCGGCGAGAGGATGCATGGCTGATGGGTTGTTCAGTCGTTAGCGCGCCCCCAGCCAGGGTACCTGCGGACCCCCTGTGTTGGGATACAAATGTACGCTTGCCCGGGTATCGGGATCTCTGCCCGGGTCGACCTTTATTTCTCCCATACTCGTGGGAATCGAATGGATTCTTCGTACAATTTGGATGTAGATAGGAGGGGTGAGACGCCCAAAACCACCGACAGCGGGGAACCTATTAGTTCTCACGTTATAGCCCGGCCAAGCTACGGCAAAATTGGCCCAGAGGAGAGGGATGCCTCGTCCGACTGCAGCTCGGCTGCTAGTTCGGCACTTGAGGCCACAAGATCAGGCAAGGGGCCGGCAACACTCGAGGCCCCTAAAAAGAGAAAGAAGAGGAAGAACATGGGGACAGGAAAGGCTACGAGCGTAAAGAGGCGCGAGTTGGCCAGGCAGGAGCGGCTGGCTAGGGAGGCCGCTGCAGCCGCTCCGAGTGCTGATGAGGGCGGCAGTACTGCCGCAGGGCCGTCAGACACCGACATGTCGGCTGCTGAGACTGTCGGTGGGTCATCCCAGTCTCCAGCATCGGTCCTCGCGGCAGCCTTAGAGGTTGGGGAGGAGGCCCTCCCCTCGATGGTGCGGAAGCGCCCCCTGAATATGGGTGGCACCTCAGGATCCGCCTCCGAGGGGAGTGGCGCTATCATGCCTCCTCCCAAGGTTCCAGCCTCTCGTAGGGGGCGAGGGGCTGCAATGGTGGCGGCGAGGTCAGCGGCTCCGGCGTCGATCAGCCATACGCGGGGGACTGATGCCCAAAAGCGGGCGAATGAGGCGGCTGCCGCAAGAATGATGAGGGTGTTAGCGGACATACCTCCCACCGGCGCGGCAGCTACTGAGCCCGCTGTAGGTATCGACCCCCCACCAACTAACGTGGCAACCCTGCAGGCCGAAAATACCCGCCTTAGTGGCGAGGTTTCGGGCCTGCAGGAGAAGAACAAGGCCCTACAAAAGGAGCTGTCGGCGGTGCAGAAGGCGAACCGCGAGTTGGCCAAACAAATGGCTGACTTGCGGCGCCAGGTCGCGCAGCTGGCGAGGACCGTGCCGCCGACAACTGCCAGCCCTGCCGACGCCCCCGTCATCCCCGCTGCGCCAACTCGCGCTGCGGCGAGTTCTCAGAGGGCCCAGCCAGCCGAAGTGGTCCCGCTGCCCGCGGTGGATGGCGTGCCGGACCAGACCATGCGCGCCGTAGTGGAGGTTGTTGGCAAAATGCTTGACGCGCGCATGGCGGCTCTGGAGCAGAGACTGTCCCTGCCTCCGGAGCCCCGTCTCCGGCCGCCGCTTGCTGCGGACAGGCCGAAGGCTGCGGCGTCAGCTACTACCGCGCTACCCTGCCAGGGCGGGCGCGTGGGAAGCTACGCTGCGGCCGTTGCTGGGCCGAAAACCAAAGGACCCGCCGCGAAGAAGAAGGTGGCACCGGCTCTTGCCAAGGCCGGACCTAAGCCGCTGCCGGCAACTGCATCGTCGGCGGCGGCCACCGTAGCCGCGACCGCGACTGCTGCGCCTAGCGACCCCGTTGCCCCCGAAGAGGGTTGGCAGACGGCTGAGCGCAGCCGAAAAAGTCGCGGCCAGAAGAGGAGAGCGGAGGCCAAAAGCGCCGCCAATGCCTCCGCTCCCAAGGCAGGAGCCGAAAGCAAGAGGTCGCGCAGGAGGCTCCGGCCGCCGAAGTCAGCCGCGGTGGTGATCACCGTGCTGCCTGAGGCCGCCGAAAACGGCCTCAGCTATGAGGCCGTCTTACGTCGCGCCCGGCGGGAGCTTGACGTCTCCGATTTAGGAGGCGTCGAAGCCAGGACCCGCAAGGCCCGGACAGGGGCTCGGATTCTAGAGTTCCCTGGGGCCGAGGGCGCCAAGACGGCCGATAGCATGGCGGCCAAGTTGAGGGGTCTGTTCGCAGAGGAGGATGGCGTCAAAATCGCCAGACCCGTAAAGTGCGCAGAACTACGCGTCGCGGGTCTGGACGACTCCGTGACGGTGGATGACATCCGGGAGGCCATCGTCTCGAAAACCGGGTGTCCCGTGGACACCGTCCGAATTGGCGCCATCCGCCCTGGTCCGGGCGGCGTCGGTGCTGCCTGGGTGCAGTGCCCGGTGGAGTCGGCCAAGCAATTGGCCGGCTCAGGCAGGCTCCTCGTGGGCTGGAGCTCGGCGCGGGTGACCGTGCTGGAGTCCCGGCCTGCGAGGTGCTACAAGTGCATGGCGGTCGGACACACTCGGCCGACATGCACTAACTGCTTTGACTGCAGCGACCTTTGTTTCCGCTGCGGTCAACCCGGGCATAAGGCGGCATCGTGCGCCGCCACTCCCCACTGCCCCGCGTGTGCGGCGGGCAATAGGCCCGCCAAGCACCGCATGGGGGGCAGGGAGTGCAGACCCCCGGCTTCGGCCCCAAAGGGGCGGAGCGGCCCGACGACCCCGGCCGCTCCTGCCCCTAGCGCGACCCGATCGCCCGCCAGCGTGGAGGAGGTAATGGATACGGCCCACTAATGGCGGCCGAATCTTACCACCTCCTGCAGGCCAACCTCAACCACGCCGCCGAGGCACAGGACGTTTTCCTGCAAGCCATGGCGGAGTGGTTGATCGGTGCAGCCGTAGCCGCGGAGCCGTACGTGGTGCCTGACCGGCCCAATTGGCTGGGCAGCAGTGACGGCTCTGTGGCAATCGTCGCCTCCACGTCGTGGCATTTCCCGCCCTTGCTGCTCAAGGACAGGGGCGATGGGTATGTCGCGGCGGAATGGGGAGAGGTTACGCTATTTGGTGTTTACTTCTCCCCTAACAGGAGCGCGACGGATTTCGGGGCCTTCCTCACCATCCTGGGGGCCTCGATACGGCGACTGGCACCGCGCCAGGTCTTCGTCATGGGGGACTACAACGCCAAGTCCACGGCGTGGGGGTCCCCCAGGACGAATGACCGCGGGCGGGCGGTCGAAGAGTGGGCGGCGGCACTGGGCCTCTGTTTGCTGAACAGGGGCTCGGTGCAAACGTGCGTGCGGCAGCAGGGCGGGTCGATAGTGGACTTGTCGTTCGCTAGCCCTAATGTCGCAGCACGTGTGAGGAGCTGGTGCGTCCAGGAGGAGGTTGAGACCCTATCCGACCACCGATACATCCGGATAGAGGTCTCCCGGACCCTCCTGGGGCCCAGCAGGGGTCACATGGCGGACGGAGCTCCCGCGTTTCCGCGGTGGGCTGTGGGTCGATTGGATCGGGACCTGTTGGCGGAGGCAGCCATCGTTCAGTCGTGGCTGTCCTCACCGCCCCAGGCGGACGGGGTGGATGCCGAGGCTGGCCGCATCCGCTGTGCGTTAACGCAGATCTGCGATGCGGCCATGCCCCGTGTGCGGCGTCTGCCCCCGAAGAGTGCGGTCCCCTGGTGGTCCCGAGAATTGGCGGACCTTCGGGCCGCGTGCATACGTGCCCGGAGGGCCTACACCCGCAGCCGAGCGCGTCACCGCGACGCTGAGCGGGAGGGCCAGCTGTACGAGGCTTACCGCAGTGCGCGGTCTGCCTTCAGGCTGGCCGTCCGTACCGCCAAGGACGTTAGTCGGCGGGAGATGCTGGACAGTCTCGAGCGTGACCCCTGGGGTCGCCCCTACCTCGCGGCGCTGAACAAGCTCCGCGGGCGGGGCCCCCCCCCTCACCGAGACTCTCCAGCCCAGCCTCCTCACCAGAGTTGTCGAGGACCTCTTTCCACGGCGGGCGGAGCACACGCCCCCGGTCATGGCTTCGCCGGACAGCGACCGGGAGGCCGACGATGAAAGTGCTCCGCCCATCACGGAGCCGGAAATGGGGGCGGCGGTGGCGCGTATGCGAGTCAAATCCACCGCCCCCGGGCCCGACGGTATTCCGAACCGTGTGCTGGCCCTGGTCCTCGAACACCTGGGACCACGCCTCAGGGGACTGTTCGACGCTTGTTTGTCGTCCGGACAGTTCCCTGGGTGCTGGAAAGAGGGGAGGCTGGTTCTCCTGCCGAAGCCGGGACGGTCTCCCGAGTCGGCCTCGGCCTACAGGCCCATCGTGCTGCTCGATGATGCGGGCAAGCTGCTGGAGAGGGTGTTGGCTGCCCGCATCGAGCGGCACCTCGTCGGGGACGGGCCCGATTTGTCGGACGCCCAGTTTGGTTTTCGGAGAGGGCGTTCGACGATCGCGGCCCTGCTGCGCCTGAAGGCCGTGGTAGCGGAGGCCGTCACCGGCGGAGGAGTCCTGTTGGCGGTGTCCCTGGACATCGCCAACGCCTTCAACAGTCTGCCATTCAGCTGCATCAGGGAGGGGCTGAGGTATCACGGGGTGCCCGTGTACCTCAGGCGGCTGGTGGCAGACTACTTGGAGGGGCGCAGCGTCCTCTACGTTGACCGAGTAGGGGACGTTGTGCGAACGCCCATGACGTGCGGTGTCCCACAGGGGTCGGTTCTGGGTCCGACCCTGTGGAACATCGGCTACGACTGGGCGTTGAGAGGAAGCCTCCCACCCGGGCTGGGTGTAATTTGCTACGCCGACGATACACTCGTCACAGCCCGGGGTGGGACGCTAGAGGAGGCGGCACGCCTGGCAACTCTCGGCACCGAGGAGATTGTTAGGCGGATCGAAGCGCTGGGGTTGAGGGTAGCCCTGGAAAAGACGGAGGCCCTTCTGTTCCATGGCCTCCGTACCGCCGGGCCTCCCGCCGGCGCTTCGATCACCGTGAAGTCGGTCACCATCAGCATCCAGGCCCACATGAAGTACTTGGGCCTGGTGCTCGACGGGCATTTTTGGTTCCGGGAGCATCTCCATCGACTTGTTCCCCGGCTTGTCGGCGCGGCGTCCGCCCTTTCGCGGCTGATGCCGAATGTGGGCGGACCCAGTGCTACGTGCCGACAGCTGTACGTGGGGGTGATCCGGTCGATGGCCCTGTACGGCGCACCGGTGTGGGCGGGGTCCCTGACCGTCCGTCTTAGGGCCCTCCTGTGGCGACCACAGAGGGTCATGGCGATCAGGGCCGTACGCGGTTACCGCACGGTGGCGACGGAGGCAGCGTGCCTCCTGGCCGGAACTCCCCCGTGGGACCTGGAGGCGGAGATGCTCGCCGACATTTATCGGCGGGTGTCGGAGAAGCGCGCCCGCGGCGGCATGGTCTCCATCACAGAGATCACCGCCTGGCGGGTCGACGCCCGCCGAGAAGTCATTGCCCGTTGGGCAGTCCGGCTGGAGAGTCCTCGGTATGGTGTTAGGACCGTCGAGGCCCTCCGGCCGGTGCTGATGGAGTGGTTGGAGCGGACGCACGGGGTGCTTTCCTTCCGACTGGTGCAGGTGCTGACGGGGCACGGTTGCTTCGGGAAGTACCTGCACAAGATTGTCAGGAGGGAGAGCACACCGTCCTGCCACCACTGCAGTTGCGACGAGGACACGGCGCAGCACACGCTCGAGGAATGTGCTGCATGGGAGGAGGATCGCCGTGAACTCGTCGCAATTATCGGTGCCGACCTGGCGCTGCCGACCATCGCCAAGGAGATGCTCGTCAGCGTCAGGAACTGGGACGCGGTCGCCGCCTTCTGTGAGGCCGTTATCTCACGGAAGGAGGCGGCGGATCGTGTGCGAGTAGAGCTTCTATTCGGCGACACGTTCCGCCGCCGGCGACTCGGGCGGCGCAGGCGCGAGTATCTGCGCCTAATGCCGCCCTAGCCGAGGCCGCGGGTGATCGGACCGGGGAATTGTCCATCACCCGCAGAGAGGCTAACCGCGCGACGGCGACCGACGTCCCAGGTCGAGAGGTGAGGTTACCCGAAAGGGTAAGCCAGGCCCAACAACGAGGTGACGTGGGTACGGGTGGGTTATGGGCCCACGCGCCGTCCTTTCATCGCCCCGGACGGACAGGACCGCGCGTGCGCTTACCATAGCCCACCCAAAAAAAAAAAAAAAAAAAAAAAAAAAAAAAAAAAAAAAAAAAAAAAAAAAAAAAAAAAAAAAAGCCACTAAGTCGCAACCAAGTCACAGAAAGCTTTGGGTAAACTTCAACACCATAGAAACGGTCGTGACGGAAAAGTCTTACACTTTCTTTCGCTTAGCCTCCAGCTGCCTGTATCGTGCCATAAAGAACTCATGTCAATAATATCCTTAATAATATTATAAATATGAAAGTAAGGATGTTTGTTTATTTGTTACTCTTTCCTTTCACGCTTAAACCATCCAACCGATTTCAAAAATTCTTTCACCAATGGAAAGCTATAATATCAGGGAGTAACATAGGTTATATTTTATCCCAGTATTCCTACGGGAACGGGCACTACGCCGCGGGTAAGGCGACTGAAACCGAAGCGAAACGAGGGCGGGTTGCTAGTATTACATAAATCTAACGTGTGTGCGAATGCACGCGTGTATGTGTGTACGCGTGTCTATTAAGATTCAAATGTAAATTTTGTTTCTATATTGTGTTAAAGTCTGTGTTATTAGCCGCTCTATAATTCTATTTTCGATAGTAGGAGGATAAAATTATTGTCACCACATACAGAAGTTGCAAAAATGATATCTCTTAGGCCTTTTTTACGACATCCGTGGGCGTTTGTGAATATAGTGACATATTGTATTTTTTACTTCACCAAATAAAAACATATTTTTAGTATGGGAAATCCAAAATAAATTAAAGGAACCGTAAGTGTTATATTCGCTTAACCAAGCATCTATGTTTCCCGAGACCAATAACGTTAAAGTGTAAGAAATAAAAACTTAATAAAGGAAAGTACAAACTGATATAAAAATTTAGTTACTTAACTCTCTCAGTAAGTAGTTCTATCGATACGAGCAGTTACACGAAAAGTTTAATAAGTTACTCAACGTAGGGCTGTTTCAGTTTGTTAACTTTATATCTATCAAAGAGGTCACTCTCATTTTTATGCTACGTAAAGATGTGATGAAATGATACTTATCTTCTCTGTATGTTGATGCACTCTTCTTACACGCATAAATTGCTCAAGTTACCTTCAATGAACTTAAAGCTTTTATTGGGTGCGGATGAAAGAGGCCAGCCATCAAAACGAATTTAACCGGAAATTATGACATGGTCCATGCTTTATGCCACGTTCGGTTATCCACTAATAATATATTTTGGCGATAGTAATCATTTTATATATTCTTATATTATATATAATATTTTAAATATTAAATTGTCGATAGTCAGTATTTTATTTAGATGTTAGTACGTTTAATTTAATGATACTTATCTTTTCCGTGTCGTGACGGAACAACGTTTTAATTCTAGACCCCTCTCTTTCTCCCCCCTCTCTCTCTATTCGTGGCTATAAATATAATGAAATAAACGTTCTTTAGAATATGTATGTCTATTCATCCTTACTAATATTATAAATGCGAAAGTAAGTTTGTTTGTTTGTTTGTTTATTTGTTTGTTTGTTACGCTTTTACGCGTAAACCACTTAACCGATTCCCAAAATTCTTCCACCAATGGAAAGCTATATTATCAGGGAGTATCATAGGCTATATTTTATCCCGGTATACCCACAGTAACGCAAACTACGCGGGTAAGGCGCCTGAAACCGAAGCGAAGCGAAGTCGGGTTGCTACATTTAAGTAATAGGAGTTCAGAAACTTCAAAATTAAATTAGAGTCGGTTTATACTCTGTTTTAATTTCTCCGTGTTTTATATTTGTGACTAATAATAATTCTCCTAATGTGGATACTTAGATGACATATTTTATGTCATCTCTAGGCTAATATACGTCCCATTAGTGGCCTTGAGCTTCCTCAATAAATAGAAGAGAAAATGATCATAAAATAGTAATGAGGCTGTTTTTTCGTCGAAATATTAGTTGTTGTTTATGCATGAATCGAATTCTAGAGAATATTTACAGAATATGCTGTAAAATAAATAGAGGAGATCTTGATAAAATAAATAGAGGAGATCTTGATCACTCCATGCCTGCATCATCAAAAGCGACCAGTGGAGACTGGTGAATATCTCAGCCTACGAATCGCACAAAGGAGTTCTAATAATTTTTTTATAATACTTTTATCATATCTGTAGCGCATGCAGTTGACTGATAAAGAACACCGTAGACAGGGCATTCATAATAGGAAATATACATAAATTTTTTTAATTTTTTTAAATGTTTCTACTAGTTATTACATTACTTGAAATAAATATAACACATCCAAAATATAAATCAATACGCAAAAAAATATCAATATATCGATATTTTTATTATTATTACGATTATTAAATATATTTTATCTTATTTACCTTGCAGCTTTCATTCCTCCGAGTTTAACAGACGTTAAATCTGAATTAGACGCGAAATACGTTGTCATCATATACACGTCTATTTTAGGAAGATTATCTGACTGTATTTTGACGAAACCGGTTTCAGTCATTGTAATAAGTCTTTTATTCACAAAGATTAATACTTGAACACAGAAAACTAATAACTTGTTATGAAATAACTTGGTAAAAATAAAAAATAATAAATAGAAACCTACAAACAACAACTTGATATCAGAAGGAGGTCTGTTGATAAAATATCGATATTATTATTTAAAAATATCGATATTTAATACTGAAATTTTTTATGGGTTGATATTTATTTGAATAAATTTGGTGTTTTATCTTTTCTTGTACATTATTGTACAAAATCACCGTAAACTTAATCTACTGTAAAAGCACTGGCATGAAATTGATAATCAGTTATCACTTACTCCTAGAATCTTTATCAGATTCTTCAAAAAGGCGCCTGAAACCGAAGCGAAGCGAAGTCGGGTTGCTACATTTAAGTAATAGGAGTTCAGAAACTTCAAAATTAAATTAGAGTCGGTTTATACTCTGTTTTAATTTCTCCGTGTTTTATATTTGTGACTAATAATAATTCTCCTAATGTGGATACTTAGATGACATATTTTATGTCATCTCTAGGCATATTTTAGATGACATATTTTATGTCATCTCTAGACGAAACCGGTTTCAGTCATTGTAATAAGTCTTTTATTCACAAAGATTAATACTTGTACACAGAAAACTAATAACTTTTTATGAAATAACTTGGTAAAAATAAAAAATAATAAATAGAAACCTACAAACAACAACTTGATATCAGAAGGAGGTCTGTTGATAAAATATCGATATTATTATTTAAAAATATCGATATTTAATACTGAAATTTTTTTATGGGTTGATATTTATTTGAATAAATTTGGTGTTTTATCTTTTCTTGTACATTATTGTACAAAATCACCGTAAACTTAATCTACTGTAAAAGCACTGGCATGAAATTGATAATCAGTTATCACTTACTCCTAGAATCTTTATCAGATTCTTCAAAAAGCTCGGCACGGCAACCCCGCAATGAGCGAAGTTAAAATGGGCAAAATATCGAAATGGGATGGCATGGGGAAAATATCGAAATATTGATTTTTTTTTCGTTATATCGAACTCCGATATTGATATATTTAAAAATATCGATAAATCGTATAACTATATTTTTTTTAAATATCGACAGGCCTAATCAGAAGACTCGGGAGGACATTGGTTGTTTAAAACGTGACATCAGTCACGTTTTAAACAACCAATGCGTTGCGTTTTAGAAATTTTACGTGGAAATTTTAAGAAAGGCACTTTTTGATAATTAAATTTAATTACTAAATAATGATAAAATTAAAAAATAATTGTATAGGTACGTTTTGTAGCAATAAAGATTACAAATAAAAATAATTTGTTCATTTTGGAGTTTCGTGCATATTCCCTATTGCGTAAGATGCATGAATTTTAAATAAATAGGATAAATAAATAAGAACGACGACATAAACTATTCTATGATATAATATTTTCGTATCTAGTGTTTACAAACTGGATATTTATATTTGCGAAACTACTTTCATGACGACAGGCGGGTTCTTCAAACAAGGTTAGAATATCAATTTGACGCAATTTTCTACTGTCACGTATTTGTAGCTCTATGGACCTAAAGAAGAGCAATATAATAACTAAGTAAAAGCGACGCAAATTTTATTTCTGATAATTGTAAGTTATTATTGGTTAATCGCGAATTTCTTCTTCCTTCTGGGTAAAGGCCTCCTCCGCAACGGTACTGAAATTAACCTTCCATATAAACTACGTGGGTTAAACGGTTTGGTATAAGGTTTTAGTATATTTTATACTATACGGGATAGCCGATGAGAAGAAAATTTATGAGTGCTAATTTCTACGTACTGCCAAGTTCCCATTTTTTACATTGTCGTAATTAATAATAAAGCAACGTAATTCAGATTGATATCAAATGTAACTACTATGCTCTGTGATATAAAAAAATATATTCAATACGTACTATAAAGCTTCGTGTAATAGTGTGTGAAGTTCGAAAAGTCACGAAACGACCTTTGTGCTACAAATTGAATTATGAGGCAGCTTCAACAAATTAATTGCTAAGTAGACCTGTCGCCATATCAAAGGCTTTCGCTCTTTACCAGAGTAATTTAATATTCACAATATTCACTCCAATTACTTACTTAATTGTATCAAATTAAATACACAGGTGTTCGATCGATCACACTGAAGAATCATAATAACTATTATACCAAAAAAGTGTGTATGTATTTATGTACCTTTTCTTTTTCACGCTGTGGAAAACCGGTGGGGGATAGTGTGTAAATGCACTATCCCCCGCCAGTTACAGATGGGAGAGTGTGTGTGGGACTCGCCGGCCACAGAAGTGACCGAAATACCCACTAAAACCACAGCGGCCCCTTCCGTGCTTTTACGAGGTGCCGGAGAGATCGTCTGATGACATTCTATCCCCGACACCCCAACGCTTGGCCGTCTGGCCACGTCCTGTTATTATTCACGGCGGTGGGAGGAGGAGGAGCGCATAGCGACGTCTCCTCCTCCCTAGTCGCCGCCGGTGGAGTGAGTCAGCGGACGCAAGTGCCTCGCGTGCCCGCTCCGCGGCCTCCTGCCTTGTCATGACAGCCTCACGGAAGGAGGCCATCGACGACCAACAGCAGGCAACGACAGGTCCATTGTTCTCATGTCCGTTGATAGGACGTGGCGCTGAGGACCCCAAGCGGGGCATACTCCCAATGTGTGGCGCGCATCATCGATTAGCGCGCCACACTTATGGCATCCTGGGGCCTCTTCTCTTCCAATTTTGTGCAGGTACTTACCGAAGACCCCACGTCCGGTAAGCAGTGTATTTAGATACCTCCGCACGTAAGAGGTTATATTTATTTGTCGACACTAAAGTCTAACTTTTTATTAGCTGCAGTAAAATGACGTTTCTAAATGTCATTCCGTAAAATAATGTTGACAGCCTAATCTCAATAGGGATGTGATTCAGTTCACAAAAGTTTACAGAATATCTAATCGTTCCATAGCTGACTCATAATGATCATACTAAATTCTATTTAATATTAATGTAAATAAAAGGCTGTATAAACGTTGATCCTTTTAGACATATACAAGGTAACACTCAAGAAAACGCTCTCTCAAGTTGGTAGTACTGGTTTTTGGTTACGGTGCTACGATGACGCTTGACCACCATTTTGTTTCGGTTGTCATTCGCTCATTCGGCTTCATACTTCTGTTTTGAGTGCATGAATAACTTTGATTTGCCCACTGCGCGTTGTTTTTGTTATCATTATTGTTAAACTTATGTTACGTTGTGTTTGTTTTTCATTACCTGTTTTCGTTAATCGTGTTAGTTTTTTTTTTGTTTGATACATTGAAGACATGGATGCTCTGCCGAGCACATCGCAAGATGGAGACACATTTTTATCTCCTAAGAAAAAAAGGCCACGTGTAGCTCTAAGTGCAACTGAAAAACTTTGGGTCCAAAACGTTTACAAATGTGTGTTTGAAGTGAAATCTTCAGAATCAAACATTGAAGTTCCAAAAACAAGTGAATGCGTTAACAAGGTGGCTGAAGTCTTGGGAATATCCGTCCGCACAGTTTATTCCGTTTTAAAGGAGCACAAGGAGAACGACAGCGAATCACCAAAACCTCCCAAAAAAACGGGTCCAAAACTTACATTTAAACATAAACTTGATGATTTCACATTCACTGCTGTTAGACGAATTGTACATCAGTTCTTTCATAGAAATGAAATACCCACCATCGCAAAAGTTAGTTTACACATGTCGTCACTCATCTTTTTATTATACGTTATGTATGTTTTCTCCCATCCCATGTGTAATCTTAACCAATTAGGTAATAACTTTAATCATTTTTAGGTGCTGCAAGTTGTAAATGATGACCCAGGATTGCCCAACTTCTCGAAAGAGACATTGAGAAAAATTATGAAGCATCTTAATTTCGAATTCGCTACTCGATCACGCAAGCCTCAATGCACGCATTCACACTCCCTTCGCTTTCTTCGCGGTAGGCAACGGCCTTGTAAAGGTCCATGAGCGGCAGCAACACTTACCATCAGGTGTACTGTTTGCTCGTTTGCCACCGTTTGCAATAAAAAAAAAAAAAAAAGGGAAAATACATATATTATCAAGACGAGACCTGGGTCAACGCTGGTACGTGTCAACTCTTAGTTTCTTCTATTTGTTCCCTTTTTGTTTTGATGTCGAAACTTATGATTCTTTTTTGTTCTTTTCAGGTCATACTACAAAAAAAACCTGGATTGACGGAAGTATTAAATCTTCTCGACAGGCATTTTCAGACGGCCTGACTACGGGATTAAAAAATCCCACAGGAAAGGGCAAACGACTCATAATTAGTCACATAGGCGGAGAAGAAGGCTTCCTGGTCGACGGACTTCTTATGTTTGAAGCAAAGAAAGGTACAGAAGACTACCATGATGAAATGAACGCGGAGTGTTTCGAGGATTGGTTCGGCGGTATTCTACCTAAACTCAAGCCGAATGCAGTAGTCGTAATGGACAATACGCCCTATCACTCTCGGAAGATCGAAACAATCCCGAAGATGTCGCGGACGAAAGCACGAATTCAAGAGTGGCTGACTACTAAAAATATTGCGTTTGAACCAAATATGGTCAAGGCCGCTCTCATAGATATTGTGAAACAACAAAATCATACTGAGAAATATGCCGTAGACGAGATGGCTGCACAAAAAGGTATCACACTTTTAAGACTGCCCCCTTATCACTGTGAATTGAACCCCATTGAGTTGGTATGGGCGCAGGTAAAGAGTCACGTCGCAAACAATAATAAGACGTATAAAATGCAAGAAGTGAAAACTTTATTCCAAGAAGGAATCAAGAAAGTGACACCGGCTAAGTGGAGTGACTGTGTGTCTCACACTATTAAAGAGGAAGATAAAATGTGCCACCTCGATCATATTATGATGAAGTGACAGATAGATTTGTTATTAGTGTGACCGAAAGCGACAGCGACAGTGATTTCGAAAAAGATTAATTAAATAACATTATTATGACGTTTTTGTTTCATTTTGAATGTACCTCCCTATACTTCCAATAAAAAAGATCAATCCTCTAGTATAGTAATAATAATAGGTTAAAAAAATACATTACAACTTAATATTAAATCTCAAAAAAAAAAACCATTTATGATTCACTCATTTAGCTACATCCCTATTTATTTTTCTTCAAAAACCGGCAACCCACAAAACGTCATTTTACTGCAGCTAATAAAAAGTTAGACTATAATAATAGAAAGATATTTAATATATTGAAAGTGTTATTATAACACATTATCTAGTTGATAGATGGGACGGTGTGCGTGCGTATCGTAAAAAAAATTGACTACCTAACTTCAGGCTGTCAGTTTTATCTGACGGTGTGCGCACGCATTGTAATAATTTACTCTTTTTATTCTCCGATCTATCCAGAGCGACGGATGGACCACGTGCGACCCCATAACTGTATTCCCTCCCCGTCGCCATTGGGCCGACCACTGCGAGTGGCGGGCTAATCCCCGATCCGTCCGACCGCGACCTCGGCTAGGGCGACATTAGTAAAACAGCGAGTATCTGCGCCGCCCAAAGTACCGGCGATGGAGCCTATTGTGGTACAGGAATTTCGCCCGGGCACGCTCTGCTGCCTCCTACTGCTAGACAACTGCCTCGCAAGCGGCGACCGCATCCCAGTTCTTGACGCTGTCGAGCATCGTTCTGACGATGGTCAGCAGCCAGGCCACATAGGCTGCACCTATTCCTCGTCGTAATCACAGAGGTGACAGGACGGCGTCCTCTCCCTCTTTACGACCTTGTGCAGGTACTTGCTGAAACAACCATGCCCGACAAGACTTGCACCTGTCGGAAGGAGACGATCCCATGTCGCTGACCCAACCACTCCGTCAGCACCGTCGGTAAAGACTAGCGAACATCTCCGCCTCCAAGTCCTATGTAGAAGTTCCAGCCAACAGGAACGCTGCCTCTGTCGTCACCATGTGGTATCCGTGTATGGCCCTAACCGGTAAGGTTTTCTGTGAGAATTCTGAGTCAGACGATCAGGGACTCCACCCACACGGGTGCGGCGTACAGGGCCAAGGACAGAACCACCACCGTAGCGCACGTAGCGCTAGGTCCACTCACGTTCGGCATGAGCTATGAAAGGGCGGACGCTGCGCCAATAAGCCGCGGAGCGAATTTACTTTCACCATTTTTACCTAGTACGCCAAAAGAAATGTAACTTCAAAAATAAACATTTTCAAACACAAAATTGCTAATTGGACCTATTCCTGTATTGAAGAGTATTAATTTGTGTCATTATTAATTTGTTAAAGAGTACCAGTAGTATCTTTTTCTGTATTTATAATAGTAATTTAATATTCTTGATATTAAGTTCATTTACTAAAGGTATCAAATTAAATACACAGGTGTTTGATCGATCACACTGACTAATCATTATTCTAAAAATATAAGCAATTTCAAATATAAAATTACTAATTATACCTATTCCTGTATTAAAGATTATTAATTTGTATTTTATATCATATATTAACAGTTTATTAGTTTTTTATTTAAAAATAAAATAACGACCTCGGAACATGCACCTACCTTTTTTCATCTCTGCATCACCTATGGTTGACTGGTAGAGAATGCCTCTGGCATTAAGTCCGCCACTGTACTTGTTACGTGAAGTTTAATAAATAAATAATTTTTTTTTTTTTTTTTTGTGGGTGAGCTGCGGTCGGCGCGCCTCCGCACCACTCCGTCCGGGGCGACAGAGGGGCTTAAGCACGCAACTCCCGCAACCCACCCGAAAACCACGTCGCCTTCGTCGTTGGGCCGACCACCGGAGCAGAGTTAACTTATCGTCAGTGGTCGGCCCGACGGAATACCCCCTACTTGAGGTACCCTCCCATCGACCGACGTCTCCTCCTCGGGGAGGACGTCGGTCTTTCCTCACGCGGTCGGCCTCTCGGCGGGTGACGGACTAATCCCCGGTCACGTCACCCGCGGCCTCGGCTAGGGCGGCATGAGGCGCAGGTAGTTGCGCCTGCGCCACCCCATTCGCCGGCGGCGGATCTCCTCATCGAGGCTGCGCTCCTCGCGCAGGCGATCCGCCGCCTCCTTCTGCGAGATCACCGTCTCGCAGAAGGCTGCGACCGCGTCCCAATTCCCGACGCTGCCGACCATCGCCCTAGCGATGGCCGGCAGCGTCAGGTCGGCACCGATGACTGCGACGAGTTCACGGCGCTGCGTGGCCCAAGCGGCGCAGGAAATAAATACATATTAGTGATATTTTTTTTTTGTATCAGTTTGCTTTACTTTACGTAATAATTTAACATCCTCGATATTAAGTTCATTTAATAATAGCATCAAATTAAACACACAGGTGTTCGATCAATCACACTGACGAACCGAAACTATTATATCGAAGAGAAATTTTCGAACATCTGTACATGGAAGAAGATTGATAGGTGATCGTTTGGAAAACTTATTTTAGCTTTGCTTTTACTTCATAGGATTTCTCGAATTCATACAGCTATTTACTTATTATTCTTAAATACATGGCATGAGTAATTTAAATAAAATAGTTTTGGGGCCACTGTGTTCCATGGAGCGATTGCTGCCTGCATAGTGGCGGGATAAGAATGTAGTTATCACCCTCCCTTACTTGTATGTGAGGCATGGACATCCGCGGTGGAATTATTAGGAGGATGGGTAACTGAGCTTGCCCAGGACATACATAAAACCTTTCAAAGAAGACTAAAATGCTAGCTAATCATGACGAGTATGGCAATAAACCCAGCATAAAAAAGCACATTATTGTTAAACATAAGTCGTTTCTTTTCATTTGTAAAAGAGAACCCACTATAACAAATTAAAATTACTTTTTTTTAATGATATACTTACGCGCTTAGTAGAGATAACCGTTTAATTTTTACTGCACTCCATATGTCCTACACAGATTTGGTACGTCAATAGTAAGAGAGAAAAAAAATATATATATAAAGTATATATTTTCACTACAATTGTACATTCTGGTACAGTTTGTGTAGCAATGGATTTAGAATAATATATAGACATTATTTCGCCACCTTTACTATCCTCACAGGTGTTGTGCATAAAGATTAATGGAATAAGTTCTCGGTATAGTGCAATTTTATTTGTAGATCTGTAGCACTCATCGTTTAGCAAACGACACTATTCCAACACAATCGAGTACAGTTTCCTGAATACTATTACTATTTTTATTGGTTTGTAAATAATGTAAATATGATACTATGATAGGGTAGAGTGGGTACGGTTGAAACGGGGGACGGTCAAAGCAAAACGAATATCTCGAGAACCGTGCGTAATGATGCGATGCGTGCAAGGGAAGTATGAAGCGGTCGACAAGTCCAGACACGAGTTTTAGTATTGCTTCGCTCTTCACGTACTGTGCTTGCCTATTGGAGGTAACATTATGTTTATTGATGGAAAATAAGTATTTTTGCTTGTACATATTTGCAATTATTATTATTTTGAATACAATGTTGAGAATTTTGTACCGTTTAATTGAAGTTTATAGAATATGGCAGTATAATTAGTTTTCATCCAAATGTATTATTATACTTATTGTGGACCGTTTTATACCTAGTATATACCTAGGGGGGTTAGGGACAGCTGAAACATTTTCTGGGGTTCGGTTGAAATAGTGTATTTATTTAATTTTGATGTTTGTTAGATGCTAAAGGTACACCAAAGGAAAACTAGGAGAGGTTGGACCGAGTTATCATTGTACAAACATATAAAAGCAGGATCTTTGTTTGGAACAGTAGTAGAACGTAATGATGAACCACTGTTCCTTGTTGAGATATGTACCTACGTAAAGAGTGCCTCTAGTGGTGATAAAAATCAAGATATGGAATATAAGGCCCACAATCGCGTTTAACCAAGGACAAGAGCGAAAATAGGCAAAATTTTAGCCTAACTAAAAAGGATGTAATGAAATTGGTATAGAACTAACCGTCAAATACAACTTATCATGATTTCGAACTTGGAATAGCAACGAAATGACTGGCAAAAAATGGTTTCGCATTTTTATAAAAACGAAACTTTATATGTCAGTAAGTCAGACAACAAGTCTTTCTGAGACGACTAGCTTTAATAAAAATAACGTATGCGTAACAACGCATCTACTTTCTTTGACAATTTGTCTACTAAACTGTAGTAAAATTATTTGTAATATTCAACAGTGACATTACTATTTTTAATATGTTATTAGGTGATTAAGAAAAAATATTATTGTAAGGATGTTTGTTTGTTTGTAACGCTTTCACGCTTAAACCACCGAACCGATTTCAAAAATTCTTTCACCAATGGAAAGCTATAATATCAGGGAGTAACATAGGCTATATTTTATCTCGGTATTCCCACAGGAACGGGAACTACGCCGCGGGTAAAGCGACTGAAACCGAAGCGAAGCGAGGGCGGGTTGCTAGTTTATTATATTTTGTATTATTTCCATGTGTTTCAACCGACCCCAGGCACTGTTTCCATCGAACCCGGTCTAACCAATGATGAAGTAATTTGTTTCAACCGTCCCTATGGATGGTTAAAACAAATTACTTTTTTGTAACATCATTTGACACTACCAAAATGCAATACAATACAATTTTAAATAATATTGCCGATTATTAGACAGATATATGGTCTTTTATTTTATATATTGTCGTCATTGCTCGCTTAATTAATCTCAAAGCTATGCACGATAAACGCTAAACAACCGTACCCAGTCTACCCTAATAAACTATATCATAAGGATATTTACGTGAGTATTAAAACAAAAATGTATTATTTATGTTTACTGAAGAATTAACGGATCAGTCAATGGACTGTTGCCAAGATAAGTGAAACTTATCGCCAGATAGTCGATGTAATCTATTCAATATTCACATGCTCGCTTCTTGTTTGGCTGGGTTGGTGTGTAACTCACAGGGCTAGTAGTAATATACAGTTCGATCGTGCTCTTTAATGTTAACTCCGTAGAATAGTCAAAGCATATTGAGCGTTATTTTTAAAATAAAGGAAGAGATTTTTTTTATATTCCTATACTCGTTCCAACCATTTATTTTACTTTTGACACATGCTTTAGGACGTAACTGTTTCATTATACGCAATTATTAACTTTGAAACGAGTGAACAGAGAAATATATAAACTGCCCAATAATATTTATATATCTTAATTATTACCCACTAAATACATTAATATGCCGTAAATAGCTCTATTCATAAAATTTAAGTGATAATTCATTTCCGTTATAAAAAAAGTTACGTTCTATCGCATCTAGTGACAGGATCAAAAGTATTCGGTGCAAACTAATGAATCGCAAATAATCGATTACACTTATTTGCAGTTAAGTCAGCTGACAACTGAGTTTTGAATTGTTGTAATAGACAACACGTTAAAATTGTATAGGGAGATATAAAAATCTTCTCATCATACCTATAACATGAAATAAAACAACCAAAATATTTTAATATTATTTTATTATAACGAATCGTCGGATTCTTCATACGAACTCGAATCGTCGCTTGAATCATTTGCAGTGTTTATTATTAACTCTTGTGTAGGTATGTTGTCAAATTCAATTTCCCGATCCCAATCAGAGAATATTATATTTTTTGTCTTGTTGACGACACTCGCCCAGTTTTCAGGCGTCACACTAGCACATGCGTTTTTTAAAAGTTCAAGCATTTTATTTGCTGTGAAAGGAGGAGTTGTATTGTTTCTTGCGGCGTGTCCTTTGACTTGTGCCCAGATCATTTCAATTGGATTATATTGACAGTGGTACGGAGGAATTCTGATTACAACATGCCCATATTCTGCTGCCATTTCGTCGATGACATATCGTTTTGGCTGCTTTTTACTTTTTAATATTTTAAGTAATTTTACTTTTAGTAGGGATTCGTCCACATCTTCCCCATTATCACGAAGCCAGTTTATAATCTCATGTTTTTTGTTGGCCTGTGTTGGCATTTTATTAATTTGGCGAGAGTAATAGGGTGCATTATCAATAAATATTGTTGATGGCTCTTCAAGTGATGTAAGCATTTCTCTGAACCACTTTTCATACACGTCCGCATTCATCTCCTCATGATAGTCTCCTGTTTTTTTTTATTTGAACGCTAACAGAGCGTCTGGTACAAATCCCTTTGTAGTTCCCGCATGGCAAATGATGAGGCGTTCACCTTTCCCCATTGGCACTGCAGAAGTAGAAGCAGCAGTATCGTCAGTCCAACCTTTTGGTATGGAATGATTGGCATTGAGCCAAGTTTCATCTGTGAAAACGACATTCGACCAGTCTTCTATTTTCTTCGCTTGTCTTAAAAATTCACAGCGAGACAAGGCTATATCACGACGTTCCATTAAAATTTTTCTTTTGTCGGATTTCTTATACAAGAACCCGATTTGGTGCAGCACCTTTGACAAAGAAGATTTTTGACCACGAAACAAGCCACAATTTCGTAGAGACGCTACTAATTTTTTCAAAGTAGGAATCTCTTTGTTTGTTGTAATAATTGTATATATGACGACGAATAGCATCAGTATCAAAACTGTCAATTGCTGTCAATTTACAGGGCTGACGTTTTTTCTTAGGCGTAGATAGCTTGTTCTGTTCAATACCACTACTACCATAGGCTTCTTTAGTGATTTTCGCCACCGTTGGAGCACTAATACCTAATGCTGCTGCAACACGGTCTCTAACTTGGGTTACTGGTATAAGGAATCCGCCATTGCGGCTTTCCTTTTCAAAAAATTCACGAAGCCGCAGCACTAACTCTCTGGATTGTCCTTTAAGCACCATACCTTTCGGCATTTTGCAAGTAAAATCTTACTGGAAGGAACGATACGCTCAACTCAATCAAAGTAAGAACAATGAAATCAATACGGTGGAATATAAATACTCAACACAGCGTATGAAAGAGCACTCAGCGAACAGAAATGTGACTAGCACGGGAGTCTTGTTGCGAGTGACAGACAACACAACAAAATGGCGCCTTTTTTTTTAGCCAATTCGGCTTAAAAAAAAAGGGGTAGGCTGGATGAGAAAATTAGTGATTTACTACCGCAGACGAGGGCGCCATTGTCTCTAAGTAAAGTTTGGGGCAGCGGACCCCGCTTAATGGAAAAATGCTTCATAAAGTAGTTATTTTTATTTTGCAAAGTACAAAGTAAAATATTTTGGGAGGACTGAATTAGTGGGTATGCAAAAATTAATGTGCCCAAATAACAAATATATTTACAGAAGTGAAGTTTTTAAATAATATGAAATATGTATTTAAGCAAAAATAAAATATCCGTGTTAAATCGATTAAAAGTTCTTCCTGACTAAAATCGATTATTACAAAACATAGTATCCGTAATACATTGGTACAACACTAATTGATCAGAATTCGACCTGCCAAAAGTAAAATAAATGGTTGGAACGAGTATAGTACACATCTGGCTCGAAGGACCATGGGCAGAGCTGTAGTGCATTGTGATGTACAGCACTTATAATACAAATAAAATAATGCAGGACAGTAAACTATATCTTATATCTTTAAACGAGCAATTCGTGTATATATATATATATATATATATATTTTTTTTTTTTTTTTTTTCAGGATCATGGAAACGGCTCCAACGATTTTGATGAAACATGGCATACTAGAAGTTTCGGGTCCAAAAAATCGATCTAGCTAGGTTTTATTTATAGAAAATGTTGTTTTGTCGGTGTTTTTAGGTAATCAATACAATGACATAATATGTCAATAGAATATGGATTCAAATTTCGCCGTCAATGTCAAGAGTGGCGATAGCTCAGTTGGGAAGTTGTCCAGTTTCCTTTTTGTTTTGTTTTGGCATTCAAACAGCATGGGATCGAATCTCTGTGTTATTATTATTAAACACTTTTTGTAATTTTAGGTTTTTTTCAATATTTTATTTTTATTTTTTATTAATATATATCTAAATAAATTCGACAAAAATACAACAAAAATATACCGAGCGAAGCTGTGACGTCAACCCACCTTGGGAATGTAATCTTTGACCCAAATGGTACCAGATGGAGTTGGTCCGGGTCAATCTAGGGCTCTTAGTCGTCTTTTACGACACCCACGAGCAAAGCAAGGGTTGGTAGTATTCGAAGCCGCTACCACACAGCACCATAGTCACAATAGTTACTACAAAGAAATATTAATTAGAAAAAAGAAACTACTCTAATTCAGTATTCTTATTTTATTTAAATATTCATCCTTAGTACTTACTTAATGAAAAGTTATAATATCAGGGAGTAATATATGTAGGTTATATTTTATCCTAGTATTCCCACGGTAATGGGAACTACGCGGGTAAGGTGACTGAAACCAAAGCAAAGTGAGGGCGGGTGGCTAGTACTTTGTACTTGGACGCAAAGATGATATTATTGCTTTAGATATTAATGAAGAAAAAGTATTAACTAAAATGCACATACTCATTAACACTAGAAAGACCAAGACCGTCAATTTAACCGCACGGCGATTTCATTCTATTTTACAAACTATGTTCTTGTTTCTTTTAATATTTTATGACTTTTCCTAATTTGCTATTGTTGGGCTAAATCTATATAAAAAAATATTAAACTATATGTTAAATATGATATTGCTTTACAAATACCTACTAAGACCGCACACCGTCAATATGACGGCATATAAAGGCAGCTATAAGAGTAGTAAACAAAGATTTCTTCAAACAAATAAAGGTACCCTATATATGTCCCACTGTTGGGCTCAGGCTTCCTCGAGGTCCTTCCTCCTAATGAGAGGGAAATTGACCTACTATTCCACGCTGGTCAGACGTGTTGGAATAGGGTTTTGCTTCCAGTTTTCCTTCTCTTCCATATGTGCCTATTGTATCCCATAGTCGTCTTTTACGATACCCACGGGCAAGATAAAGAGTGGTGAATTGTATTCTTACTCAGTCACCACACGGGAATATTTGTTTTTATTTTTGTTGAATTCTGAGTAAGTTGTTACTGTCTAGCTTGTTTACATTACACTTAGTAGACATTGGTTTTGGTTTAGTAAGCAGTCGTAATTTGTTATAAAAAAATGAGCCGCCGTCTCAATAGTTCTCGAATAGAACAAAAACTATTGCGATATTGCGGCGGGTGTGCAGCGCGCGGTGAACGTTCAGCTAAGAAATTAGTACCGGAAGTCGGTATGGTACAAGTCACAAGTGAATTATCAAATGTGTTACATTCCTTGAGAAAATTTGACAGTTGAAACTGATATAACTGCTCACAGTTATTTCCATCAAAAACCCGCTCTCAGATTTTACAATATATTGCAAACAAACCCGATAAATTTGACATAAAGTTTTGGCTGCTTGTGAATGTCGAGAGTAAGTACCTATGTGGAGAATTTCCATATCTAGGCAAAGATGAGAACCGTGTAAACGATATTTCACTGCCTGAATATGTTGGTTTTGAAACTTGTACAGCCCTATTTCAAAAAGGGATGAAACGTTACTACTGGCAACTTCTTCACGTTTCTAAATTAGGCTAAAAACTAATGGTCGAATAGACTAGCATTGTTGGAACAATGCGACGTGCAAGATAAGAAGTATCGCCGATTTGTAGAGGTATTTATACTCAAAAAAATGAAATTTTTATAATGAAAACAGAGACCGATACAACTCTTACTGTGTATCAGGAAAACCAGGGAAAATGTTATTATTTTGAATACCTGCACGTGAGCATAGTATACTGATAAAAAACTCCCTGAGACAATTGAATTTTATAATGAAATAAAATTTTGTGTAGACATTGTCGATCAAATGGCATGCAAGTACAGCATAAGAGCTGAAAGTTAGAGATGGTCTGTTCATGTTTTTTACAATATTCTTGATTTAGAAGCTATAAACTCGTGAATTTTAGGAATGAAAATTGCTCGACATGATTTTATCCTTCAACTAGAGAGCGATCTACGTGCAGAGTATGTGAAAAAAAATCTACTTCAACTGCGACTCAAAGACATGAAACTAATTTTGAAACAAGTGAACGATGTACTACAAATAATAAGAGCTGGCAATGTCAAGTCACTCATAATTGTAAAACAAATAAAACCTGTGAAAACTGAACAATTTGTAAAAAAGCTGTTTGGGAAAAATACCTAAAAGATTAAAAAAAAAACTCTTATTTGTTACTTATTAATGTTACTCAGGTTAAGAGCTAAAATTATTTATTATTAATAAAAAAATAATTGCTGTGTGGTAGCGGCTTCGCTACCAACCTTTGCTTTGCTCGTGGGTGTCGTAAAAGACGACTAAGAGCCCTAGATTGACCCGGACCAACTCCATCTGGTACCATCTGGGTCAACGATTACATTCCCAAGGAGGGTTGACGTCAGGCAGGCGGCCGGTCATAAAAGTCATTGCCGAAACTTTTTGCAATATGCCAAAACATGACATATTGCATCGACCCCAAGTAATTGGGATAAGAGCAAGATGATGATGATGATGATGATGATGAAAAAAAATAAATTGATATTATTTTTATTTCAATTTAATGCAATATACGCAATAATTTGTTAAGTATTCTGACTAAATCTCTAGTACCGTCAAATTGACCGCTGCGATCTTTGAAGGTATAGTATGAAGCCCGGCCCTTCTAGTGTTAAAGAAGTATTAGAAATCCTAATAGATTATCCTAATAGATAGATTTATCATTCATTTCTAAATCAGTAATTCAATATTTGGATGCATTTACAATCACAGGAAAATAGAATAATAGCAGTTTAAATTATATAATATAGTAGCATGATAGTTTCAAACCTAAGAGTGTTGAAAGCTTAATGCAACAAGATTCAAAACCTCACTTTCCATACTATTGCCAAAGCACTCGAAAATAACTTATTTACTTTAAAAAAAAATATGGTCACATAGTCAACTACTATTAAAAATATAAAAGACTTGTACTTTCTTTTCCATTTTTATTCCAGTTACCGTTTTGTGTTATTTTGAATTGCACTTTCTATTTAACATTTTTTAAATTTATTTTTTTTTGAAGTGATACTCACGTACATACGAAATCTTTATATATATATATATATTTCTTGTGTATGTCACAGAACTCCAAATGGCTGGACCTGGATGATTTTTTTTTGTGTGTGTTCAAGGGGATTCGAGAATGGTTTTATTTTGTTTGAACAGACCAACGTCTGTTGGTTTAGCTAGTATATATATATATATATATATATATATATATATATAAAGAAAATGCATAATTGATCCTCAATTGACGGGCTATATGTAGTTCTATTGATAACTTTGTCCTTTTTGAAGTCCATTAAAAATTGTGATTATTTTTACCAACTTACAATATTCTTCGACTTTAAGAATTATTATTATAAGGGAATTATTATTATGAGGACAAAGTTCAAAGGATTCCTTAGCTATTTATAACTTTTAGAATTTCATAAATGTCTTAATAAAAGTGATCGTCGGTTTTTTCGCCGGGGTATAATATTAATGGCCATGGAGAGATATTTAAAAATAGATAGCTACATTAATAAATAAAACCTTTACAGTTTTATTTTATCCTAATCCCTATCTTGCCCATGGATGTCGAAAAAGACGATTAAGTGATACAATATGCATAAAATATCTGAAAAAGAAAGAAAGTTCGAAATAAATCCCTATGACGACCCGTTTAACCGGCGTGGTATAGTAAGTCAATAGCCATCCTATTATGGAGGAGGCTGGAGCTCAGCTGTGGGATATACATCCCACGAGATGAGTCCATGAGTCCCATGAGTCGAGATGGTAATCATGACACTCAAATCATAAGACAATTAAATACTTGCTAGTCATAGATTCTTGCTCAATCTTATCTACTAGTGCTATAAAATGCTAGTAGGTATTTGTGATAACAAATTAAGAACAATGTTGGTACTACTGAAAGAGATCAACTGACAAATTCAACTCGACTGGGCAGCGTTTGGAAAACTTGGAAGGATCTTCTCAACCAATATTTCGTAGTATCTGCAAACAAAGATTTATAATCAGTTTGTTAGCAACGATGACATATGGTACTGAAACGTGGTCTCTTTATGTCGGTCTCATAAAGAAGCTCAAAGTTGCTTAACGTGCTATGGAGAGGGCTATGCTTAGTATTTCTCTATTTGATAGAATCTGGAATACGAAAATTCGTAGAAGAACGGGTGTAACCGACATAGGCCGCAGAATTAGTACATTCTCAAGGAGAGTTGATGTTAAACAAGCTGCTGGTTAAATACAACATTACGTCGACCTCACTTAATTAGTATAGGAGTAAGATGATGCTGTTAATTAATTAGATAATTTAACCACTTCCCTTTTGTATACTGACGGAGTTAGAATACAATTCACTAGCCCCTCTCTTGTATATGGGTCGTAAAAGACGAGATGGAGGATGTAATATGCAGATAACATCGATGCAAGAGAAGGAAATCTGGAAATGAAACTATACCTTTGAAGAGCGTGGATCGAATGCCCTTTCACAAAGGAGGGTCGAACCCAAAAACGCAGGGACATATACGAGGATGGGCTAAGTTGATGATGACGACGAGTCACTTCTAAGTCTTCTAAGCCATAAAAAGAAGTAAACAATTATCAAACGTACGGCAAGCCGTTTTATTTATTTTATTTATTTATTTAAACTTTAGCACACAAAAATAAGGTACATGGCGGACTTAATGCCTTAGGCATTTTCTGCCAGTCAACCACGGGTGGAGCAGAAATAATTTAGGCAGGTGCAATAGATTGTAAGGGGTAATTTTTAAAATTTGGTTACCAAGTATAGCAATTATATTCTTATACACTATACACAGAAACAATACAGACTAATATATATATATATATATATATATATAATATATATACACACATAGAAATACATATATACATACATAAACATACATATACATACATAGAAATTTTATTAAAAGTAGAGGAGAGCCATCATATGGACGTTTGTGACTTGTCTCAAATTGTGGATTTATGATGCAATCACGTTGGCTCTATGTAGGTATAGTTAAATAAATTATAGTTAAAAAAACAAAAATACCCGCTTACGAGTTACAAGTCAAGTAGTTACTATATAGTTTCGAATTTCGCGCATCCATAGTTCGTACACGAACTCTGTCTCTCTTGCTCTTATACAAAGGATACGATTAAAAATGTCTAAATCAAGGCGAATCTAATCAGGATATTCGGCTATTTAGATCGAATTATTGCATTGTTATGGGCCTTTAACGAGTGTGCAAAGTTTAAATAAAATCTGTTCGTTCAAAATGGGGCAAAATGACTTTCAAAGATTCCGTTACATACATAGACACATATACGTGAAACTAATAAAAGCGTGTTAAAAATATGCTTATATCTTCAAGTTACTTATATGACGTAACAGGGGTAGCGCCGTGTTGTTTTTAAAAGCAATGACGTCAGCATGGCTAACGTCATCTACCTCACTACAATGTTGATAGTGTTGATGGTGTTCCATGATAAACGTAATTGAAACAATAAAGTTGAAACAGTACTCGTGTTATTGAATTCTAGTTTAAAACTAAGTGGAGTCTAGAGCTCCGCACTGTTCGGTTGCTAGCGATCGAATCAATGTCGTACCTTTTTTTTTTTTGTGTGTATTTAGCTGTTGGTCGCAGATGACCTTGACAGCTTAACGCGGGCAATGGGCGAGCGGAAGGATCTCAACCCGGTAAGTAAGTTAAGCGAACATCGCCCGAGGGCTCCCCCTGTGGGGAACGGACCTCGGCTCGCGGCGTCGCTGAAAGCAAAGTGGGCGTGGCCACGTTTAGGTTAATGATTTTTACGCGGCGCGGTTTTCGACCTCATCGGCGAGGCCGTTACCGCAGAGTTTTATGTGTTATCGCTGCGCGAGCTGTGTAGGCCCTTTCTTGGGCGATCGTAATGGCATCATCCCCTTCTTCAAGGAGATGACGGGGTCGTCGGACCGCGGATATTTTTGAGGGGACGTAGTTTACCGCCCCAACCACTAGTGGATTGGGGTGAGTCGTGGCAGAGTCAAAATAGCGCTGGGAGCAACGCTTCATATACTGCCTGATGGTCGGCAATTCGAGGTCGATGTGTAGATCGACATTACGAACGAACCACGGTGCTCCCGTTGCCCGTCGCATGAATCTATTTTGTAGTGTTTGTAACCTGTGGATCCTGTTTAGCCTAACGTGCGCGAACACTACACTGGCATACGTCATGATCGGCCGTATGCAGGTAGTGTATAATCGGACTTTATTTTTAAGTGATAGTTTTGACTTTGCGTTTAATAAGCAGTGAAGGCGTCCCATCACGAAGGCGGCGCACGCGCGGACCCGCTTCAAGTGGGACAGGAAAGTGAGTCGGCTATCAAGGGTCACACCTAAGTACTTGGCCTCTCTGCTCCATGAGACAGGTCGGCCGGTTTTGACTTTGCGTTTAATAAGCAGTGAAGGCGTCCCATCACGAAGGCGGCGCGCGCGCGGACCCGCTTCAAGTGGGACAGGAAAGTGAGTCGGCTATCAAGGGTCACACCTAAGTACTTGGCCTCTCTGCTCCATGAGACAGGTCGGCCGAAGAGAGTGAGAGGTGGGATGCTGTCCAGAGAGCACAGACGGGCAGTTCGTTTAGTGAACATGAATAGCCTACTGAGAAGTTAGTACTCAGTAGGCTACGCTCATATGCAGAGTTCAATAAACTTATACCGGACGCGCAATTTGGTTTTCGTGCTAAACACAGCTGTGTTCAGCAAGTACACAGACTAGTAGAATACACCAGTAGTCAGTTCATTAGGGGACGGTACACTGGTGTATTATTTCTAGATGTAGCGAAGGCTTTCGATAAAGTTTGGCATGAGGGCTTAATTTACAAATTATATTTATTAAAAATCCCCGAATACTTAATTCTAATAATACATGACTATCTGAGTCATCGCAGCTTTCGCTATAGGGTGGAAGGGACGTTGAGAGGATGGCCGGTGTCCCACAGGGCTCGGTCCTCGCCCCATTTTTGTTTACGCTGTATACAAGTGATTTACCCAAGTTCACTCGTGTGCACACGGCGCTTTACGCCGACGATACCGCACTCTATTGTGCAGGTATGTCCCCGACAACCGTAGTCAATACACTCCAAAAAGCGGTTACCGCCCTTGCCAATTGGTATAGGAAATGGAGAATAGAAATTAATCCCGAGAAGGCCCAAGCGGTCATGTTCACTAGTCGTACTAGCAAATGGTCGTATTTATAGTAAGGTCGAGAGCGGGGGAACTCCCGATGACAATCTATAAAAAACTTTTTTATGATAACATGTGTTGTACTTATCTATCTTAAGTATGGGAACTAATTATTTTGAACTAAACCTAATTGTTTTAACTGTAATTATAATTCAAGTTTATAAAATAATCAATCGTGCGCCGATACGGCCGTTCTGACCGGCGGTGCGCGCTCTGCATCAGCCGTGTTGTAGACATTTCTGCAAAGAGCTTTCCCAGTTTTTCTACCTGTAATCAAAGAGGCAATTTCTTTTGAGAATGGTATCTGTGTACCTTTCTTCTACATTTATGACTCGTAGAGATTTGATGTAGTTTATATTGGCGTACTCTGTGGTACTTGTGTTGGGCGTACTCTGTGGTACTTGTGTTGGGCGTACTCTGTGGTACTTGTGTTGGGCGTACTCTGTGGTACTTGTGTTGGGCGTACTCTGTGGTACTTGTGTTGGGCGTACTCTGTGGTACTTGTGTTGGGCGTACTCTGTGGTACTTGTGTTGGGCGTACTCTGTGGTACTTGTGTTGGGCGTACTCTGTGGTACTTGTGTTGTGTAACCTTGATTTTTAATCCTCTGGTTCTTGCGTCTGTTGTTCGGCTACGCTGGCTTATGAGGTCGATGATAGGGCTCAATGCCCAATTCTGGAGAGTTCTTTTCCGCCGATACGGTTATCTGTTCTCCATAAAACTGAGGCTCGAGATTCGTTGAGTCTCGATGTTTTGATGGCTCTGTCGGTGTGTTGACACCATTCATGTATTCCTCCGGAATCGCTGCTCGAAAGTGTTCGGACAGGATCTGTCAGTTGGGCAAAGCCAAATGACTAAGCTGAAGACCGATGACGGCACTGTCAGTTCATCCCAACGTGAGATCTTGGGAGAGGTTGAAAGTTTCTATAAATCATCCCGAAACTAACGCGGCACTATACCGAAGAAATTCCGGAACATCAGCTTGCAGAAGATCAGAATGGATCTCAAACTAATACTACATAGAAAACCAGTCGTGCAGCCACAACCGGCTTCGTGTAGCCGCTGCATGTGCTGCCTGCAGCCGAGTTTGTAATAGCACGTTTTGGCACCAGGAGATGACGGCGGAACCACGGCAGAGCCTCTAAAGGCAGGCGACAAGAGGGTCTTAAAAGCTCTTCAAAAGCTATTCAGCTCGGTCATCCCTGAGGGTAACGTTCCAGAGTCGTTGACCAGAAGCGTGGTGGTGCTCCAGTTCCTTCAGCGGTGCCAAATTGACCATCGCTATATCGATAGTGCTGAAGTGTTTGTATAAAACCCCACAATGTCAGTCCGTCTCCGAGATAAGAGTGCGAAACCGATCCAGTTGCAGAAAGGCGTGAGACAGGGAGACTTCATCTCTCCGATGATGATCACCACTGCACTTCGATTTGCAGACGATATTGTCGTTATGGCAGTCCATGGAGGACCTTAGAACCATGCTCAATGATCTCAGCAGGGTATACCTGCAAGTGGGTTTACGAATGAACATGGACAAGACGACAGTCATGTCAAATGCCCATATCATTCCTGTACCGGTCCTAGTTGGTAACGCGCTTCTCGAAGTTGTCGGTCATTACAACTACCTGCATCTGCATAATGAATAGTGGTAGTATACTGTTCATTGGGTCTTTGAACAAGTTTGATTGTAGCTGCTTCTGTTGAACGAAGTGCCATCTTAGTAACTACCATAGTGATTACTTCATGGTTCAGTTCCGTTGCATTGTCAGGTTGTTGAGCGGAAGTGGTGAGCAATCCCACTTCTGATGACGTAGCAGGGGTAACGCCGTGTTGTTTTTAAAAGCAATGATGTCAGCATGGCTAACGTCATCTACCTCACTACAATGTTGATAGTGTTGATGGTGT
Source organism: Lymantria dispar (assembly GCA_032191425.1). Taxonomy (NCBI): domain Eukaryota; kingdom Metazoa; phylum Arthropoda; class Insecta; order Lepidoptera; family Erebidae; genus Lymantria; species Lymantria dispar. The sequence goes on from CM063451.1 coordinate 15,664,095, forward strand.
TCCATGATAAACGTAATTGAAACAATAAAGTTGAAACAGTACTCGTGTTATTGAATTCTAGTTTAAAACTAAGTGGAGTCTAGAGATCCGCACTGTTCGGCTGCTAGCGATCGAATCAATGTCGTACCAGCAAATGGTCGTATTTATAGTAAGGCCGAGAGCGGGGGAACTCCCGATGACAATCTATAAAAACTGTTTTATGATAACATGTGTTGTACTATCTATCTTAAGTATGGGAACTAATTATTTTGAACTAAACCTAATTGTTTTAACTGTAATTATAATTCAAGTTTATAAAATAATCAATCGTGCGCCGATATATATATTTTGGCATGCATCTTCCATATTTCATAACTTCACACAGAGAAAACAAAACAGTGTGATCATTTCGGGTCATCCGAGATATATTTTATATGAATATATCTTACATAAACACATCCGTGGCAGTACAATGTATCGAAAAGGTCAACAGAGCAAATATCGTAGCGGAAGTTAGTAATAGCGTTCATTGTGTATAAAGGAGTCAAGTATAAGATGAGTTTTCGATTATTTTATATCTATGTATAAATATTTCATTAAATTTCATTCAATCAAGTCAGGTAGTAGACGAGACGCCCGAGACCAACAGTATATAATCATCATCATCATTGCAGCCCACATACGTCCCACTGTTGGGCTCAGGCCTCCTCCACAGTGGGAGGGAATTTAACCTACTATACCATGCTGGTCAGACATGTTGGTATTTCTTTTTATTTTTTTTATGGGTGGGCTATGGTAAGCGCACACACACACGGTCCATTCCGTCCGGGGCGACGAAAGAACGGCGTGCGGGCTCTTAACTCACCCGTACCCACGTCGCCTTCGTCGTTGGGCCGACCACCAGTACCGAGTTCCTTGTCCTCAGTGTTAGGCCCGACGAAATACCTTTTCGGGTACCCTCACCTCTCGAAGTCCCTGTCCTGGGACGTCGGTCGCCGTCGCGCGGTCTGCCTCTCTGCGGGTGACGGATTAAAGTCCCCGGTCTGGTGATATGTTGGTATAACGTTTCATTTCAAGTTTTCCTTCTCTTGCACAAATGTTATGTGTATATTATAGCCCTAAGTCATACTTTACGACATCCACGGGCAACATAGGGAATGGTGAATAGTATTCTTACTCCGTCACCACACGGAAAAAGTACAGTATATAATACGTAACAGTATATAATACATAATAGTATATAATACATAATAGTACTAGCAACCCGCCCTCGCTTCGCTTCGGTTTCAATCGCCTTATCCGCGTAGTTCCCGTTCCCGTGGGAATACCGGGATAAAATATAGCCTATGTTACTCCCTGATATTATAGCTCTCCATTGGTGAAAGAATTTTTGAAATTGGTACGGTGGTTTAAGCGTGAAAGCGTAACAAACAAGCAAATAAACAAACAAACAAACAAACTTACTTTTGCATTTATAATGTTAGTAAGGATGTAATCGTTATCATATTTGTACCATCATAATGATCCTGCTCTTATTTCAATTATTTGAGGTCGCCTTAATATGTACTCATTATTTCATTATCATTTCAACCTGTCGTCGTCCACAGCTGGACGCTCCTTCATGTTATGCCATAGAGTGCGGTCCTGTATCACTTGCATCCAACTCACTCTTCACTAATAGTAGATATTGAAAAAGTTATTGGTGATAGTTTAATGATCGGTCGTCAAACGTTCTTGAGAGTGTAATTGTTGGTTAAAAGTCTTCAGATGGAATAGGCCCATGACTATCAAAAGATTTAAACGCCTTTTAAGACATCCACGAAAATTGTAAGGGTTAATAATATTCGCAACCGCTATCACACAGCTTCATACTTTTATAAAATAAGAAGTTCATTTGACCGTGTATTAATGAAATAAACATAAAATAAATAATAGTAAGAATACCATTCACCAATCCTTATTTTACCCGTGGGTACCGTAAAAGATCACTATGGGAAATAAAATGCGTATAAAATGCATATTTTTACCATCATTAGCATCGGTTATATTACGTAGCATTTATAGTGAGAAATAGAAAACTGAAAATAACACCCTATAAACAACCCGTCTGAGCAACGTGGTTAGATCAATCCAACAGCCAAACGGTAAGACAAATATGAGCGAAAAAGATAATGACGATGAAAGCTTGTATATTTGTATGTCTAGATGTAAGGGCTAGTCACTAGAATTTATGTTTTAATTTAAAAAATATTTTACTATATTAAGCTGAAGCATATAAAAATGTTAAAAAAAAGTTAAAGATTCTGAATGAAACATAACTGACTGAATGTACTGTGTAACTTAGTACTCAATCAGCTAGGGATTTTTACAGATGGTGAAATGACTAAGCTTATAAAAAAGCTCAAAGTCGCTCAACGTGCTATGGAGAGGGCTATGCTCGGTATTTCTCTACGTGATAAATGCCGAAACACGGAAATCCGTTGACGAACAGGTGTAACCGACATTGCCCGCAGAATTAGCACGTTGAAATGGCAATGGGCGGGCCACATCGCTTGTCGAACCGATAACCGTTGGGGAAGAAAGGTTCTTGAGTGGCGATCACGAATCGGTCAAAGCAGCGTAGGACGACCCTCCACTAGGTGGACTGACGACATTCTCAAAGTCGCAGGGAAGCGTTGGATGCAAGTGGTACAGGACCATTCTAAGTGGTATTCTCGTGGGGAGGCCTATATTCAGCAGTGGACAGCTGTAGGCTGATGGATGGATGAATGGTATTGACTAAGACAACGACATGCTACTGTATTATATAAGTGACTGACAAGTAAGAGATATACTTTATTATCAATTGCATACGCCTGTGGTATAATGAGCGAGTGAGTAGTAGAAGTTGGGTTACGCCTTGGCGGCACTGTTAGTTGTCGTCGGGATGTCGAACGAGGGATAATACCCGAAATAGAAACCGTGGGGCTAGCCACAGACGTCAGTGAAGGAATGTGAATAAAGAAAGTGTTGGGAGTGTGAATGCTTGCAAGTAGGTTTCGTGATACTAAAGGCATCACTAAAACTTATGTTAGCCTTTGTTCTCTCGCTGATATAACTAAATGCAGTTACAAATTACTACTACTCAGAAGTCAATCAATTCTGCGAGAGTATGGTACTATGCCGGACAGATCCTGTCGCGGTTGTAGACAGACGACTACAGACAGTGTGGTCCTAACATATAAATGTTTTCCAGATAACCCTTTTTAACGATAATTTCTTTTCTCTTGGAGGCACTTACATATATATTGTTAAATTGCCGCAACAGCCTAAGTTAATGTAATAAGCTAGAATACGTTTTCCACGGAAAATATGTAATAAGAGAGTTTAATTAAATTGCCTTTCATGTGTAAATATTATTAGATAATATTATATTAAAGTTGACGTAACTTAGGTGATGATACTGTTTGGATTTATGCATTAAATTTTGATGAAAATTCTTCAATTTATTCTTCTCAAATTAGTCTAGCAGTTCACCAAATGCAATAAGCATAGTGGTGCCGCTTATAGACTCTGCATTACCAAGGATAGAGCCAGGTCTTTGCTTACCGTAAAAGTTTAAGCCTGTTGATCTCTCACTCACTTAACGAACCCCGGTGGCAAATTGCTAATATTCGAACGTAGATTTTCTGTGAGACTAACTACAACTACTAACCCAGACTAGCCGGCCATTTATTGCTGTAGGAAGAAAACTGTCTGCAACATAGCTCTGCCACTACAAAACAGAGATTGGAACTCATAAGCAGTACCTAGATTAAATCATAAGTTTTAGTCAATTTTGGAAGTTATTACTTAAAGGAATAAGCTGTACTGATAGAGCTTTGATAAGAAAAGTTAAGAACAAATTTAGTGATGAATGACACCAAGTAAACGTTCTATGTTTTAATAACTCTCGATTCATCACTAAATCTATTATACGTCTAAGTCTTAAGAATTTTGTATGGCAGTTTTGAATATTTATGGTTTTATTTTACAAAATTATCACCTTTTTTGGGGGGTGGGCTACGGTTAGCGTACCCGCCGCACGGCTCCGTCCGGGGGGACAAAGAGCCAGCGTGCGGCGCCGGTAACCCACCCTACAGCACGTCGCCTTTGTCATTGGGCCGACCACCGGTGCAGAGTTCCTTGACTTCAGTGGTCGGCCCAACAGGCCCGACCGACGGAACAAAAATATCACTTCATTAAACCTTAAATGAAACTCGAAATAAAATCCTATACCAATCCGTCTAACCAGTGTGGTACAATGTAAGTCAATCTCTCTTTCAATGTAGAAGAGGCTCCAACAGTGAGCCATAAATGAGCTGCGATGATCTCTCTCTCGTCTCTTTTAAAACATCCACGAGCAATGTAAGTATTGGTAGTATTTGTAGCCCATACCGCACAGGATTTTTATTTTTTTTTAATGTTTATAAATATATACATTTCACAGACATTTATACAATACTTGTATTGATGATGATAAACTAAAATACCTTCTGTCAAGTCGAATCTTCTGTGTGGTGACAGATTAAGAATACAATTCACCACCCCCCTTTCTTGCCCGTGGACGTCGGAAAATACGCCTAAGGTGTATAATATGCATTTAACATCCATACAAGCGAAGGAACACTGTATACAAAATCCTACTCCAACACGTCTGACCAGCGTGGTTAAGTAAGTCAATTTGTCTCCCATGATGGAGAAGGCCCGAGCCCAACGCGCAACGGTGGACATCTATTGGCGAAGATTAGTGTAACTTAGATAAGTACGCTTCGAAAAAAATACATTAAACTTCATTAAAATCTCTCGTATACACAAAATGTTACATAAAAGCGGCATGTGTCTTTTGTCGCGAAGAAACAAGTTCCTTTAAATTATTGTGCCAGTCCCACGGGTACGTAATAACGTGAAGTATGAACGGTCAACCCCTTTCCAAGGCCGTAGCTTAATGACCGCTGTTGACATTTTAGAAAAGGGTCACTAATTTATCTTAACAGTGTTCAGTATGAGTTCCCTTAATTATAGTTTAAAGTTATTTTCGTACCAGCTGTCCTTTATCAGCGTATGCGCAGCCACAATTCAAAGTAACTTAAGTACTTAATAAACGTAGAATTTAACATAATAAGGATAATGGTTAAACTTGTTACTACTAAACATGGAGTTAAAAGGTAAATTATTTTAGTTTTAAATCAGACGTGATGAATTATTATACTACGCGTTTTTGAATTATAAAGTACTAAATAGAATATTCTTTTATTTTATCGTAAAAAATATGTTTTGGTAAATTATGAGTCTCATTGATTAAGAAAAAACATCTTGTAATAAAGAATAATATACGAAAGTAGACTAAAATAGATGATAGCAAAGAAAAAATAAAAAACTATAGAATACTATACTCCTACTTTACGGATTTCATCACGATTTTATTTAATTTGCCCGACATTTCGAGCACTTTGCAGCGTTCATGGTCACGGGCGGACTAAGATGTCTCACGTCCAACAAGTCATGATTATTACAAAGATTTATTATAAACTCTGCAAAGTGTTCGAAACGTCGGGCAATCAAAAATCAAATACAAACGCGATATAATCCGTAGTTTTATTTACAATGTTTACTCGCGTAAATATCAGAAATCGTTAATACTATACCAAATCATCTAATTAGAATGATATCATCATCATCATCATCTCATCCCTCATAAGTGCCACTGCTGGGTTCAAACTGCCTCCTCAAAGGAATGCACCTACTATGTGCGATATAGCACGCAGAAAGGGCTGGTAATTGATTTTAGTGGACTGTATAATACGATTTATGAATGGTGGTAGTTGGACCGTAATAGATCCCGCATCTAGACGAGGAGGTGAATAAATCAACCACTTACCTCTAAGCCTTAATGCGCCAATTCTAAGGGGTTAGCAGATGTGCAGGATCTATATTCACGTTACAGCACTAACACCAAACTACACGGCAGCGTATATGAGATAAAAATCTTGAGCTAGCTCAGTTCACGGAACTGACAGAGTCTATATGTAGATCTAGGAATATCCTGAGTACGATATGTTCTACACAAGCATACAGTACGGCTGTTTGTGGCTAACTAACCGATGATATTTTTCAACGGTTTAATAATATTGCTTACCAATGGAGGGTAGGCAGCAAAAATATTCGAGGCTGTGGCCAATGAAATTCAGCCATCCTCTATTAACTAAATGCGGGATCCAACATACTATACTATGTTGGTTAAACGGCTTGGTATAGGATTTTCTATAGTTTTTCATCTCTTCCATAGATGTTATCTATATACCCTTAGTCGTTATGACACCCACGAGCAAGAGGAGGTGGTGAATAGTATTCTTATTCTGTCGTCATATGGGCCTGATATAGTCCTACCATACTATACGACTAGGTAATGTCCGGCGTGGTATGATCATCATCATTCAGTCTATCACCACCTACTGTGGGACATGTCCATCTATGAAATATGAGGGATGACCATGGTCTTCCCTCATATTTCGCCTTTTCTATCCAACGATGCCCAGCAGACTTCAGGACGTCGGTCCACCTAGAGTAGCATCCTACACTGCGTCGTCCAATATGTGGTCTCCACTGGAGAAACTTTTTTCCTCAGTGGCTGTCGCTTCGTCGAGTGAAGTTACCTGCCCATTACCACTTCAGTTTGCTAATTCTTCGTGCCATGTCGGTTACACCCGTTTTTCTACGGCGTTTATCTTGCAGAGAACTCTCTAGCATAGCCCCTTCCATATTACGCTGGGTGACTTTGAGCTTCATTATGAGGCCCACATTTCGGCACCACGTTGCCGTGCTGTAAGTTATTACTGGTAACAAACACTAGTCGTTGATGTGTGTTTTCAGACACACGGTGTAATATGCTTTTTTTTATGGGTGGGCTATGGTAAGCGCACGCGCGGTCCAGTCCGTCTGGATGGACAATTTCCCGGTCCGATCACCCGCGGCCTCGGCTAGGGCGGCATTAGGCGCAGATACTCGCGCCTGCGCCGCCCGAGTCGCCGGCGGCGGAACGTGTCGCCGAATAGGATCTCTACTCGCACACGATCCGCCGCCTCCTTCCCTGAGTTAATGGCCTCACAGAAGGCGGCGACCGCGTCCCAGTTCCTGACGCTGACAAGCATCTCCATGGCGATGGTCGGCACCGCCAGGTTGGCACCGATAATCGCGACGAGTTCATGGCGCTCCCCCTCCCACGCAGCACACTCCTCCAGCGTGTGCTGCGCCGTGTCCTCGTCGCAACTGCAGTAGTGGCAGGACGGTGTGCTCTCCCTCCTAACAATCTTGTGCAGGTACTTCCCAAAACACCCGTGCCCCGTCAGCAACTGCACAAGCCGGAAGAAAAGCACCCCATGTATCCGCTCCAACCACTCCATCAGCATCGGCCGGAAGGCCTCGACGGGCCTGACACCGTACCGAGGACTCTCCAGCCGGACTGCCCAACGGGCAATGACTCCACGGCGGGCGTCGACCCGCCAGGCGGTGATCTCCTGCAGGGAGACCATACCGCCGCGGGCGCGCGTCTCCGACACCCGCCGATAAATGTCGGCGAGCATCTCCGCCTCTAGGTCCCACGGGGGAGTTCCGGCCAAGAGGCACGCTGCCTCCGTCGACATCGTGCGGTAACCGCGTATGGCCCTGACCGCCATGACCCTCTGTGGTCGCCTCAAGAGGGCCCTCAGCCGGACGGTCAGGGACTCCGCCCACACTGGTGCGCCGTACAGAGCCATCGACCGGATAACCCCCGCGTACAGCTGTCGGCACGTAACGCTGGGTCCGCCCACATTCGGCATCAGCTGCGAAAGGGCGGATGCCGCGCCGACAAGCCGGGGAACAAAATGCTAGGATAATTTCTCTGCCATTCTGGAGGATGTCAAAGCTCAAGGCTTCCCTACAAAAATAGCAACTTGAATGGTCCTGCAGCTTGCTCGAATCCAATGGTTGCTATTACTATGTCGTCATGCACTGTAAGATACACTCAGTATTTTACAGCGCTTTGTCTATATTGTAGTTTCAACGATGGAATCTTTTATCCCTACAATTAACTATTCATCGAGCAATCTGTAATACCTACAAAGTAGAATATTTTGCTGATGTATTTTGATGTATATAATTCAGATCATATTATTATACCACCCACGAAAAATATACATCTTGTGTTGGACAATGTTGCTAGCGCCTTATTTTATGTTTACCAGGAAAAGCGATACACAGCGCGTAGACATTGGGTTGACAACCGCGGTGGAAATAAACCTTCTATTGCGGGTGACTTTATAAACATATAATTAACGGACACAAATTACATACAGACCCAGACAACTATTTGTGAATCGCACGAAGTGTTGTCCTGCATGGGATTCAAATCCGTGATACTAGCATCCACTCTCTGTACAGTCCATGTTGTATAATCACTAAGTATAGTTAAACTTTTTTTATCTTATATCTTTAAACGAGCGTTTCTTGTATATGTATATATGTATATATATATATATATATATATATATATATATATATATATATATATATATATATATATATATATATATATATATAAAATATATATATGCAGGATCTCGGAAACGGCTCCAACGATTTTGTTGAAACTTGCCATACTAGAGGATTCGGGCCCAAAAAATCGATCTAGCTAGGTTTTATGTATAGAAAATGTTGTTTTGTCAGTGTTTTTGGCAGACAATATGATGACATTAAATTTTAAAAGAATATGAATTAAAATTTTGCCATCACAATTACGGTTACGATAGCTCAGTGGCGAAGTAGTCGGGTTTCATTTTATTTTTGACATCGGCGACAAACGGCGTCGGATCGAATCTCGGTGTTATTATTATTCTCTTTTTGTAATTTTTTATATAATTTTCATTATTTATTTATTTATTTTTTATTAATATATATCTGAATAAATGCTACAAAAATACTCCAAGCGAAGCTCGGTCAACCTGATATTAATCCTAGTTATGTTTTACTGATCCAAAAAAAAAACTATTACCTTTTTGATCATTGAAAATATTTTTAAAAAGAACTACCTTTTAATTTTTGATTTAAATTCGTTATATGCCTGATACTATTTAATACAATAGCTTTAATTCTATTTACAGTTGTGCTATCACTAAGTACTCCTGTAGCCATGAGAAATATCAATTTATGGGATTCAGTGATCTATCCTTTAGAATTCAAGGATTTAGAATTAGGTAGTAGGAGTTTAGGTAGATTGCATTCACCAAAGGGTAAAATATCGTGATGTTAATTTTAACCGTAAAGGGTTTTTTTTATACATTTTATGTTTTTAATCATTTGACGACAGTGTAAGAATGAAATTGTCATCACTCAATCTAACAGAAAGCGACCACATAACTGTTGTCATCATCATCACCTTATTAATACGTGCTGGCGTGTTGGTATAGGATTTTATTTCGAGTATTTGTTCTCTTGCTATTTAATACATATCATATACCTTAGTCGTATTTTATGACACTCGCGGGCAATACATAGGATCCAACCTCAGTCTTGCCCATTTATTGTTATTCTGTCACTACATCATCATCATCGCAGCCCACATACGTCCCACTGTTGGGCTCGGGCCTCCTCCACAATAAGAGGGAATTTGACCTACTATACTATGCCGGTCAGACTGGTTGGTATAGGGTTTTATTTCGAGTTTTCCTTCTCTTATCTGTCTCTTCCTTATCTATTTCTCTGTCACTACATAGATGGCCTTTACCGACAATCCCTAAACGTTTTATTAACACCTAACGCATCAATTTACAATTTGTAATTAATATTGCCTTAGGTATTACCTAAAATTTAATAATCGTGGGTGAAGGCCTTATCATGGTTCTGATAATCAAGCCCTTATATCTACTATACATATATTTGTAAAAGTGAGGTTGAAAATATTTTTTAGCAAAATAGTACCATGGACCACCGCTAGCTTGACTAATGCTTTTTTTTTATTTTCGTGTTGGGTTGCGGTCGGCGTACTCCTCGCGCCACTCCGTCCGGGACGACAGAGGGGCGTAAGCACGCACATCCGCGACCCACCCGAACACCACGTCACCTTTGTCGTTGGACCGACCACCGGGCTTGACTATTGTCTAGTTTAAAGTTGCACTATCCGAAAGTGTAGTAATCCTGAGAATCGATATACGTTCTAGCTAAAGATATTCCGTGTGGTGACGGAGTAGGAATACTATTCACCACCCCTTATCGTGCCCGTGGATATCGTAAAAGACGACAAAGGGATATAAGGCGCATATAATATTAATTATCTATGGGCATATTCTATGGCATAATCTTTCGATTGGTATAGAATTTGTCTAATAATCAAACCAGTGCAATGTATAAAAAAATAATTAATTATACTCTGGACTAAAATTTGTTAGGCAACCCATATGCAATATAAAAAAATTGATTAGATTATTTTTATTATTAAAAATTGACATATTAAATTAAATAAAAAATAAGTTTCATCAAATAAACATCTCGGTAAAGATCGTTGTATAGCGGGATCTTAGACCATCAGACTCGGTAAGTAAATTGTAAATATGGAGTTATTGTTGTATGACAAAATATTTTATGCTTCTATTTATCTTTTCGAAGATAGATTGAAGAGAAAATACAAAGAACCTAAATAATAAATGGCGTAGAATTTTTAAGCCTAGTCAATTGCCAGGAGAAAAATTCCCCCTATCACCGTTGCGCAGGTCCGGTCCGGTCGAGGATTAGTCTCAATTGACTTTATAAAAGGTCGACTTGACCCCTCTCTCTTTATATTGTACATATGTATACATATATTTACGTATACATATATATACTAACGCGTACACTATAATATTTTTGAAATGGTTATTTTGTTTCTTCATAGGAAAAAAGAATTCTTCATAGGTTTAACTGTTTCAATTTCTTACGAAAATTATCATAATATGCCATAAGAAAAAAAAAACTTGTTCATAGGTTTTGAATTGACTTGATATGCTAAGTAAATTCGAAATAAAAGCATAGAATATGTTTATTGTTTTTTTTTCAATTAGATACAATTAGTTTGAACCTTTGTTGCCAGTATGAAAATTTATTTTGGAGTTGTCTGATATTTCAGTCAGTTGTGTCTCTCCATGACTCATCAGATTTAACCCAGATATATACATAGATAGCCTAGTGGTTAAGATATCGGCCTACCGCACCAGTGTCATGGTTTGGTTCGAATTCCATGCAGGATACCACTTTGTGCGATCCACAAATTATTTTTCGGAGTCTGGATGTAATTTATGTCCGCTAATTATATGTTTGCAACACAAGGATTATTTCCTTAGTGTAGGATGTGTTGTCTTTAAAAACAAAAGAAAGAAATATACATATATTCACTGTTTGAATACTAGCCTCAATGTTGTGGGACAATGATATAAGCGCCACGATTATTATATGGATTTTTGATTGCATTTGGTGTTAGTTCCCCAGTAGAGTGTTACTGCCTATACTTCTAAGAATGTCGGTGTGTACGACTCCCAAAAGAAAGTTAGGGCTGACGACTTATTGTATGCTAAACTTATGACCAAAGGTGGAATTTACAGCACATATCTTGTCTAGTATCTACCATCTATCTTTTTATATACATTTCTTGTGCGCATGTCAAGGAACTCCTCCTAAACGGCTAGACCTATGTTGATAATTTTTTTTGTGTGTATTCAAGGGGATTCGAGAATGGTTGTCCACACGTTGGCCTCGGTCAGTGTTCATTGTGCACTGAAAGAATACGGACGTTGAAATAGACGTCGCTACAGCTTCGACTAATTGTTTAATGAACGCATATAGTTATATAATAAGTAGTAGTAGTAGTAAATAGTATATAGATATATAATAGTATATAGATAATAGTTATTATCTCAGTGTATACCGCAGTAAAGTGGGAAAAATGAAGGTGGTTGATACTGAGTATTCACAGAAATAGAACAATGTAAGATATATCCGTGTGGTGACGGAATAAGAAAAAAATTCACCAGTCCCTATCTTGTCCGTGAATGTCATAAAAGACGACTAAGGGATATAATACATAATACGCATATAACATCTATGCAAGAAAAGGAAACCTTGAAATAAAACCCTATACCAATCTGTCTGACTAGCATGGAATACTAAGGTCAGTTTCCCTCCTATTGTGGAGGAGGCTCGAGCCCAACAGTGGGACGTATATGAGCTGAAATGATGATGAATGATGAAGATACTTTTTGATACTATAGGTAACATATAGGGTGACTTGGATCTAATTATTTATGTAGCATATCTAGAAGTAGTGGTACAAATTTGAAAATAAAATCATTTATGTTGAGCGAAATTATCACATTAAACGCGTCTAACAGCAATGGATGTCGACCGTGTAATGGTGAGCGAGCAGGCCAACGTGTGAACGGCATTGGCCGAGCGCAGACGAGTGCCTTTGATTTGTGCACAAAAACCGACACCGAGGTGAAGTGAGGCAAGTGATCACGAGCGATGGCGAGTGACGACGAGTGAAGACAAATCAGCTGTGGACAGCGTTGGCGCTTGTATTCACTCGGCCAACTAGGCGAGCGACGGCGAGCGTTAGCAACTAAGGCAAATCGGGTGTACACACGTTGGCGTTCGCCATCGCTCGCCTACGCTCGGCCAACATGTGGACGGGCTATTATACTATCGGTCCCAAGCATTTTAAATGAAAATGTTAGCTAATATAGGTGGATAGTTGTCTTTCTATATAGTTTAATTATAGAATACTAGCAACCCGCCCTCGCTTCGCTTCGGTTTCAGTCGCTTTACCCGCGGCGTAGGTCCCGTTCCTGTGGGAATACCGGGATAAAATATAGCCTATGTTACTCCCTGATATTATAGCTTTCCATTGGCGAAAGAATTTTTGAAATCGGTTCGGTGGTTTAAGCGAGAAAGCGTTACAAACAAACAAACAAACATCCTTACTTTCGCATTTATAATATTAGTATGGATTATTATCTCTTTGATTATAAGTAGGGCTACCACTTTTGTTTGTATAAATAAAGTACATTGATTAAATGAAGGTAGAAACAAAGTATATCTTTTCAAAATAAACCACGATTCACGTCAATTTATTATATTGCTTAAAATCTGTTTTATTAGTATAAATAACTTTAATAAAAAAAATATTACTTTGACAAGCAATTCATCATCTTGGAGTAGCGGCCATTTTAATTTTAATGAGGGCACTAGTTATATCGCTTTCTACTTTGCAAACTCTTTCATATGATACCTATATTAACGAGCATTCAAAATCCATCTTGAAATGGCCGTATTTTGTACAATTAGAATACGATACTATTAAAATGTACCAAATTTGTACTATTAGAATATTGTCACAAGATGTTAAGAAAATTTAATTCATATTATATCTCATTATTACAAATAACCAAATACTGGGACAGGTGAAATTAAATTACGGCTTGTAAAAACTATGAATCCTGATGTAATAGGCATCGACATTAAACATGTAATTCGTTTTAAGAAATTCGCCAAATTATCATGTCTTGAAATGGATGACTACCTTGACAATGGAGTGGTCTAAGAACCGAATTTTCATAAAGACAGACCTATCATGGGTTTAATGAACACTTAGGATACTTTAATGTGTGCAAAAATATGTGTAATCCCCAAATGACTATTCTGTAAGTCTAGTAAGTAAGAGTCTGGGTATAGTTTGTATCCGTTAACTATGCAAAGTCTCATGAAAAGAAACAATGAAGAATTTTAAATAAATTAAACGTATGAGAAGTAAAGAATTTTAGCATACTTTACTGTTTTCATAAAATATAGAGTCTACTGTATATTTTATACTTTCTATTTCTAAAATACGATAAAAACTACAAAATAAGTTATAATACTTTCTAATAAAATACGAGTGTTAACCCTAATTATAATGTTCACATGGTGATTTGTGTACAGAAATACAGCATGTATTTTTTATCGTTGTCCTTTTAATTTCTGTTCAAAGCAAAGTATTATTAAACTAATATTTAATCGCAATACAATTCAAGTTGAAATATCATTCATCTCAGAGTTATATGAAGAAGTCCTTTTAATATCATCATTTTGTATAACTTTCATTAAAAACGACTCAATATCAGTCATCGCCGTTAAATACTTTGTAACTCAAAAAGAATAATCTAATATTGGCTTATAATATCGTAAAGTTAGAAAATTTATATCCAATATAAACTGTGATAAAAGTTGACACCACCAAGTTTCGGCGGGCTCATCTCTAACTTTTAAGGACTTTAGCGTTAAATTAATTGTTATCAACGTCACAGAGCGCGATGAATAGCTAAATGTAAAGTAATATCGAAAAATTTAAAAATACTACTTTGAAACAAGATATTTATAATGGTAAACTGACCTCAATGATTAGCCCTCAATCTAATCCAGTTCTAATAATAATAATAGATTAATCATTTTTTACAAGCAATGCCCATAGTGTTTGTTACAATAATCGTAAAAGCTAGTGTAATAGACAAATACATGTACATTTCGTAAGTCTATAGCTACTCGCCGTGTGGTCACGGAGTTAAAATATAATTCACCACTTCAATATAATTATACAATACAATTCACACTTCATTCACAATCTTGCCGCGGATGTCGTAAAAGACGACTAAGAGATATAATATTGGGGCGGCGCAGGCGCGATTACCTGCGTCTGATGTCGTCCTAGCCGAGGCTGCGGGTGACTGACGTTCCCGAACAGCGAGGGAACATCGGTCGAGGAGAGAGTACTCCTCAAGGGGTATTCTGTCGGGCCGACCAATGACGACAAGTCACCCTGCTCCGGTGATCGGGCCAACGACGAAGGCGACGTGCCAAGGGTGGGTTACGGAGCCACGTGCCGCCCCTCTGTCGATCCGGACGGAGCCGAGCGGCGGGTGTGCTAACCGTAGCCCACCCGCAAATCAAATAAAAAAGGGATATAATATGCATATAAATATAACATATGTGTAAGAGAAAGAAAACTCGATACAAAACCCTATTTCAACATTTCTGTCCGTCGTGGAATAGAAGGTCATTTCCTCTCCCATTGTGGAGGAAGTCTGAGTCCAACAGTGAGACTTCTATAGGCTGAGATGATTATGATAATATCTACATATCTACGTGGAGTGTTATCCAATGACATAGCATTGGCGACGCCCACCTATCTATGAATACTCCCAGGATAGTGTTGTTGCTACCGCGGACGCGCGTGAGTAATGAAGCGCATCTTTTACGTATGACGTCTCTCCGCGAATATAGTGGCACACTGCAGTGCCATGGCAGCTCCAACAGTATCCTGAACGCGTTCTTACATTGCAAGCATCTCAGGTCCCTGTATATGCGCATGCAATAGCTGGTCTACAGGCTACGCATGTAAAATGATTGGCAAAAAGCCTTGTAATAAGTTAACCTCATTTTATAGCAGAATAACTATTAAACTCTATTTACGTACTTATCATCAATTCACATACACTCATCTGTGGAGGTTCAAAATTACTTAACACAATAGGAAATTATCCTATTATATTACGCCAGAGGGATTGACATAAGATCCTATTTAAGTTCCTCCTATTGCCACGATGTTATTTACTTATACTTCTTATAAAATATAAGTCTTTTCTTTAAAGAAGTAAATCTTATCTTTTTATAGTTACCGATTGAAAACAGTCGTTTGAAAAGTTTAAACATTGATATTATTTGGATCTATCTTGGTTGTCAATCTGGCTGAAGACCGTCCTATTCTACGTCGGACACATAATCATTGCTCGAAAACCTTTCTGCAATGTATGTCAACTAACAACTTTTGGAGAAAAAGGTTCGATGTTTGCCTGAAATTCGTCGAGTAATGTATCTTTCCCATGCACCGTGTGTTATATTCATTAACTAGCAATCCGCTCTCTTTTCCTTCTCTTTCTTTACAATCGTCTTGGCCCACATTTTAAATCTGCAATACCTTATAAAGTTACTCCTTATATAGACCGGTACCTGGTAGTAAAATATTATTAAAGTCGGTCCAGCCGTTTTGAAGATTACCCGGAACTAACAGATAGATAAAAATTGTAAATAATGATTTTCAGGCATAGGTATCATGTAAATAATCATGTGAGCATGAAAAAAAACGTATTATTTTGATATTACAAACAGGCACTGCAATTAATTTATTTGTATAGATAAAAGAAGTCGGTTAATAATACGTGTTAATTAGATAATATCTGGTTGACAGCTTTGCTCGGTATAATTTTTTTTTTGTAAGTAAATGGTATTTTTGACGAACTAATGAAATAATGAAAACTAAAAATAATGAAATAATGAAAAAAATATCAAAAATAAAAAAAAAACAGAATAATAATAACACCGAGATTTGATCTCACGCTGTTTGAATGCGACTGGACAACTTTCCAACTGAGCTATTGTCACTCTTGACGGCGACGGCTAAATTTAAATTCCTATTCTATTGGCATTTTATGTCATTGTATTGATTAGCTAAAAACACCGACAAAACAACATTATCCATAAATAAAACCTAAAACCTCTAATATGCTAAATTTCATGAAAAGCGTTGGAGCCGTTTCCGAGATTCTGTAAATATATATATATATATATAGGTATACAAGAATTGATATATTGATATGCCTCTAATAGCTGTATTTATTAATATTAAGTTGTCAGTTTATTTTGCCTGTGGATGGCGTAAAAGATGACTACTGAGAAGGAAAACTCGGAACAAAACCCTATACCAACCTGTCTGACCAGTCCATGCTGGTCAGACAGGTTGGTATAGGGTTTATAGTAAAGTCAATTTCTCTCCTATTGTGGAGGAGGCTCGCGTCCAGCAGTGGGACGTAAGAGTCTAAATGATGATGATGATGATATTCTTGTTCGTATATAACCAAGTAACAATATAACCGAACCTTTATTATTAAATGCTGCAAATGACTGATATTCAGAGTGAATATTAGATTTTCTATTAAACTATTTTATATCAAATTATTATCAATATTACATTTGCTTGATTAGACAGATGGTATCGAAGTACTGAAGTCTAGTGTTACCTGACGTAGATTTGGTTATCGTATAAGACAGTATTTATGCATTCCACAAATATTTTATTCAGAGCAATGCTTTAGATCTGGATACAATGTACCTTTTATTTGTATGATATAAAAGTCATACGATAAACATGAATAAAGATTCATTGTTTAGAGTATGGTATTGTTATTTAAATTATATATAACTTTAGCATAAATAGTAGAATGCGTGTGTAAAATATAGTAGTAATTCTCCGTGTAGTGACGAAGTAAGAATGCAATTCACCGCCCTCTATCTAGAATGAGTCTCGTAATAGACGACTAAAGGTGCCATTCCAACCTCGGCTGCAAGCTGCGGATGCAGGTAGCACACGCATGATACGCAGCCGCTGCCTGCATTCGCAGCTGATAGTGATTCCGAGGCTGGCTGCACGTGCTGCGGCAGGCAGTAAGTGGCGACTAGATGGCGGATAAAAATTCTATGATTCTATTCAATATGAGCGCTAATTGGATTGCAAATTAAGTTTGGTGAAATTGGTTCCGAGTGCGACTACTTGGGACTTGTCGCAACAGCTTGGAGTGCCGTAACTACGTGTGCATTGACTTGCAGCCGCAGCACTACTGGTCTGCGATCGGCTGCGGCTGCATGCTGTGCATGCTGTTCGGAATGTTTTTCATAGAAATCCATACTACTACATAGAAAACCAGTTGTGCAGTCGCAGCCGGCTTCGTGCAGCCGCTGCATGTGCTACCTGCAGCCGAGGTTGGAATAGCACCTTAAAATGTTAAATATAGATATAACATCTATGCAAGAGACGGAAAACTAGATAAAACCCTATACTGACTCATCTGACCAGCTTGGTATAGTAGGTTCCTATTACGGAGGAGGTTCCAGCCTAATAGTGAAACGTATATGAATTGAGATAACGATATGTGTTTGCCGGTGTATGTGCATATGCTTGCATGAGCGTCTATATATAGAGCGGATGTATATGAGACAAGACCATTTAACTTAGTATCCTCGTGGACAGGCTTATTGGCCCCAACTGCAGATGAGCATTGCCTTTATTAATACAACCTTATTCGCGCAAAAAATTGTCTTTTCCACAGAACAAAGTAAAGTTATTAAATATATTATTTAAAGTAACCACAGTTTGCATAAGATGGGATAGTTATCGAACCCTTGGGCCGCAATACCAATAGCCCAAGGATATACTAAACTACGCTCAGGGGGTACTGATAACGTAACAAACGCTTTATAACATCCTTAAATAATATTAATAGCCCTCGGAAAGTTTTCATTGTAACCCTAAGGGCTATTACGCAATACACAATACGATTTCTAAAAAGCTTTTTGATGTAATTATGGCTCAAAAGCCTTGCCAGTACAATAGTTCAGATATTTAAGTTTAAAGTAACTATATAAAGTTTTATATTTATGAGCTTATTTAATAAAAAGGTATTTAAATATTTAATTTTGTGTTTACATTCAACAAATTACAAGTTAAGGAGTTTATTTTCTTCTTTTTCGGTAGACAATCATCATCATTAACATCGTGTTCTTATCCCAATGACTCGGGGACGATAATACGTGGGTACTCTTATTTCATAGTAGGTATATCTAATACATATTGCATAAGTTTTGGCGACTACTCAGTTTTGAATGTGGATGTGGTAAAATTGGCTAATATATATAATATGCGTATAACATCTGTTCAAGAGAGGGAAAACTCGAAATGAAACTCTATACCAACAAGTCTGAGTAGCATGGTATAGTATGTCAATTTGTCCTCTATTGGGGAAGAGGCTCGAGCTCAACAATGGGAGGTGGTGAGGCTGACACATGACGACGAGAATCAAGGTAGAACTATATAGTTAACATGAATAGGCTCACGATTGGTCGGTATTTTTTAAATTATAAAATGTAGTTTATGGCCTAATATTACGGAGCGAATTAATTATTGTATTTAGGTCCACAATTATATGTATGAAGGAAAGATAGAGTCACTCATGTAAACCTCATTTTAATTACTTTATACTATAATTACATGCATAAATATTACTAAAAGCCTTGTAAGTACATACTCGCATAGTTTACTGGCGTATATAAGAGTAAATTCACACATAAGTTCTATAAATATGAAATATTACTTCAAAAATTGTTTCCGTTTAACATATCTACTAGCAAACAGCACATTTGACAGTAAATGTTACTGCAGTACATGGACAGGACAGGACAGTACATTTCTAGGCCGCAGCCTACTGCGAAGAAAGTCAAAGGAGTGTCAATGCCTGCAGTGAGGGTGATACTAAAGCCAGCACCAAAACTCACTACACACAAACAGTCTCAGAAAGTTGGGTTTCTGATTCTCTCGCTTATCACACGAAGTATAGTAATAAATTGCTTCCACTCAGAGGTCGATTTTCAGCAAGAGTGTGGTACTACTCTTGACGGATCGGCCCACGGCTGTGGACAGACAACGATCGACAATGTGGTTATTCTACATAAAATTATCTTAGGTATATCAATAGTGACTCATCGATGTGAGAATTTCATATTTTTGAATACAACAACCATGTATTTCAGGATTTGGGGTGGACACTTCATTAAAACCATTTCAAGATTCAGAATTTAAAATAGAATTAAAATGTAAATTTTCATAAATATTATATAAAATTAATAAAATATTTCTTAAAATAAATAGTTCTTATTATAAGGTGATAAGTTCGTATATTCAACAAAGCGCGGTATGATTTATTTGCGTAGTGATACGTTAAGTCAGCATATTCTAGCCCGAAGGCATAATTCTCGTCGCGTAATTAATAACGTTATGCAGTCTGAGCTTACAGCAAATATTTATTTTGTGCTCACAGTAAGTAAGCAATATATTTCTGAAACAAAATACTTTGATGTCAAGGCAAATAGTAATAAATTACCGTATAGTGTTTTATTTATTAATAAAATTAGACTGTGTTAATTGAAGTTTTATGAATTTAATAACACTTGCTACTTATTATTTTAGCATTCGTAAGAAAAAGTAGGCAATGGACAGGACCCATCGCTCGACTAATCGTCAACCGCTAAGGAAGAAAGATTCTCTAGTGGCGACCATGTATCGGATGACGCAGCGTAGGACGCCATCCAAGTGGATCGACAACCAGAGGCCTGAGTGTGAGTTTTGTCGTTAATATTACGCGTTCTACCGTGAGCGCGTAAACATGTTATTTGTATGAAAAAAAGTACAGCGCCACTAGCGGTGCGTATTTAAAACATTGTTTCAAATACGCACCGCTAGTGGCGCTGTACTTTTCTTCATACAAATGACAGTTTACGCGCTCACGGTAGAACGCGTAATATTAACGACAAAACTCACACTCAGGCCTCTGGTGAGAGTTGCTGGGCGTCGTTGGATGAGGGCGGCATAGAACGCCACTTTGCAGCGAAACATGAAGGAGGCCTACGTTTAGCAGTGGACGGTGATAGGCTGAATGATGATAAAAAAGAAAATGTCTAGTTTAATTCTATCACCTATATTTATGTAAATTTTCTTTTACCATAGCTACGAAAAAAGAAATGCCTAATTATAACCCTTCTCCGTCATGCTCATTTATATATTGACCCTATATATATCAGGGTTAGGGAGAAGGAGAAACCATTACCCACTCGGTTTCTATATAGCATTTATACCATCAATATATTTATTCGGTGCTAAAAAGCGGATACAAGATTAAATTATCCAATTTTGTTGAAATTCTGAATAAATTAAAAATTGGTAGCGCTTTTTTCTCTTCTTATTTTTCTTTTTTTTTTTATATAAATGAGATAGGGATGTTCCCTCTCGTAAACATAACAAATTGCTGTTTTCATAGAATCCCTAACCGTATTATTGCAAATATCGTCGGCAAAACATACAAAATAGGCAAGCGACTGGAGTATTTCTTTAATCAATTAAAATATCTCGACACGAGATTATCGATGTTGCTTTTTTCTTTTCTTTGTACAGAGACATGCCTTTAAATTAATAAAAGGAATCACTTGAACAAAAATTTTAATCTTGTTTTCCTTTAATGTACACGAAATGTGAATCTTAAAAAGTAAAATTAATCTTTCGAAACATCGAGGTCGAGCTAAACCCTGTTAACCACAAGCAATAAAGAAGGCAATTTCCTAAATAGAGCTGCTTAGGATTCCGTTCTGACTTTTTGTACGAAAAATTCTATTGTTATTGGCCGAAGATGCTCCCGGTAGCTTTACTTATAAGAATAGGATAAAGATAAACTAAGATAACGTTACGAAAATATAAAAAAGTATGACTTTTAACAATAACCCTTGGCAATATAAAAATAACTTCTATCCTTTATCATAGGAGAGCTTAGAGATGAATATACATACGTTGTGAGCATCTATAACTATCTACCAGGCACATAAATAATTTCTTTAAAAAATCTAGAAAAATTATAGCACAAAGGCGTCATGTTCACTGAAGGTGTTATGTTATTTATCAAAACAATATGTTGTTTAATAAAGAATCCATTAGACAATTTAGAAATCTAGAACAAAAATTATTGTTTAAGTATAAATTTAGAAATATAGTTTTACTTCCTTTTCGAAGAATCAAGACTTCGATCAATCTTATTAATATTACAAGTGTGATTGTAAGATTAGTTCGTTGTTAGTTCTTTGTTATTCACGCTTTTCTGGCCTAATTATTTGAATAATCAGGTGGTTTATTTTAAACTTATTAAATATAATAAATTTTCTATGTTTACGCAAGTGTTACACTTTGTAAATAAAACTGTTTTACGGCTTTTTCACATTAGTTTTTGATTGCCCGACGTTTCGAACACTTTACAGCGTTCATGGTCACGGCCGGACTAAGACACATTCTTTTTATTGCCGATGGTGGCAAACGAGCAAGCAACACACCTAATGGTAAGTGTTACTGCCGCACATGGATCCTTGCAATACCGGGGGCATAGCCAGGCCGTTGCCTACCGTGAAGAAAATACTCTTCTTAAACCTCGTTCAAAGAAGGACATGTCATAGCGCTCGGAAAACACAGCAAGATGTAGTTCATTCCAGAGCTTGCACGTACGTGGGAGAAATGATCGCTGGAAACGTACAGTTGAAGACCATAACGTTTCCAGGTGAAATGGATGAGCCCTGCTATGGTGTCGAGCGGTACGTTGGTAAAATGGTGACGGTGGTTGGTCAAATAGGAAGTCAAACAGTTCCTCGGAGCACTCCCCATGAAATAGCCAGTAGAGTACACAGTGTGAGTGATCCAATGTCTCTCCACCGCTCCAGTGCGATTCGATTTCACACATTCGAACAGACACGCCTTTGCAGAGTAAAGTGGGTCTAGCTGATATTTGGCCGCACCTGCCCAGAGATGTCAGCAATACTCTACATGAGAACGAACTTGTGTTTTTTATAGTACAAGACGCTGTATCGGTGTGAATTACCGCCTGGACGTTTTGCTTGCCAATTTGTCTTTGTCCTCCAAATGACTCCCAAAATGGACTTTGCTTGATATTTCGTCGCCGAGGATCCCAATCCTGTCAGAAATTTGGTGGGTTTCTCCTTGGAACTGAGGCATTTTGACAAGCGGGTCCTTCTTTGTAGTGAATGCGCTAACTTGTGTCTGTGTGGGGTTGAACTGGACTAAGTTCCGTTCACCCTATTCCGAGGCCCGCTCCAGAAAGCGCTCGACTTCAGACACAAGTTGAACCCTTCTTTTCTGTGTAGGTACTCCGAGGGATATTCCGTTGTTTGGTGTACCGCTCGTCACCCGTGCTGTGATCCGCATAGCAACGCATATTCTCGATGGAGAGCATGTCGTTGATATACAGGATAAACAACGTCGGGGAGAGCACCGAGCCTTGTGGTACACCAGCAGTAATGATCATGGTATCAGAGCAGGATCTTACATAAAATCTTACATCTTACATAAAAAATATTAACACATTGCGATGGATTAATTAATTATTGGTAAAAAAAAAATGTAATTATTTTGAATTATCTTTTTTCGCGTATTTAAGTTAACATAATAAAATTAATCGAACTGCTGAGATTAAAATTTAAGATATTACTAGAGAGAATCTTTTAATACCATTAGAGAACTGCTCTCAAAGAAAAGTGACAATTTCTTAGTAGTTTAAGCGATTGTTTACTTACAGGTGTTCCGAGTCGTTTGGTCACTATGGCTGAAACAACTTCTACGTAAACAAAACAAATAACTCATAATTAATGAAAATAGAAGTTTCGCAGAAAGAAGACTGCAAAAAAAATATTTTTAGAGCATTTGTAATTTAATTAATTAAGCGCTATTTTCAAACACAATCTTTAGGATAATAACACAGAATAAAGATGATTACCATTTGTGTCACCAGTAGTAAATTTAAGAAATTAAAAATTGACTTGTATGAAATGAAGTTGTGCAACAATTATTTGAAAATTAGACGCACTTCTTTTACTGTAAGGTAAACGCTCAATTTGACATTAAGTAAATTTTAATGTGCCTAATAATAATACCGATACGATACATGAATAATTTTAATACGTTACAATAATAACAAGGCGTTGAAAACGACCATAATTTCCTCAGTATTAATATTTTAATATATACACTTGAGATGGATAAATAACATAATGTCTCAATCACCTCATGGATGATGAGCACACATGGTTATCACTTATTTATAAGCAAAACACATTATCATTTATAATTTAAAAACCATTTACAAAATGTTTCTGAGGAGACGTTACATCTTTTTTAACGCATCTTACTATAATACACTTTTTTAGGCACAAGCTTTATGGCGTGTTTACACCCTGTCCATTGCGTTCGGGGCAACGGAGAGGACGGTGTAATACCCCATTGACGTATACAGTACCTATCATACGCCTCTTCTTAGGTGGCCGGTGTAACCTGCGGTCGTATCACTCGCTGCCTCGGCCATTATCACACATAGGCTCGCATTAGCTGGATTGATTTGAGTTTTACTCATCATTTTTCGATTCTGAAACAGTTTTTATAATCAGCCTAAAATGTGAAAGGCTATATCAACAGAAATAGTCATTTAAATTTCTAAAACATTTTACAATATCACTTAGTTGTGGTGACAAGATAAAAGTGCAATGTGTCCATCGCTCTTGACTTTTCTATAGGAATTCTTAAAACCACTCAAGGTTGTACCAGATTAGCGGGCAGCGATAAAAAATTATAACTCTTACTATGACCATCTTTCCCCCTACTAAACGTACTATTATGACAAGAATATAAAACATAGGCTTACCTATGTTTAAAGGTGGACTTCGATAGGCTGAAGAATAGATAGAGTTTATACAATTGTTATTGTTTTTTATAAAATCTACTAGCAACCCGCCTTCGCTTCGCTTCAGTTTGAATCGCTTTAACGCGTAGTTCCCGTTCCTGTGGGAATACCGGGATAAAATATAGCCTATATTACTCTCTGATATTATATTGCTTTCCACAGCTGGGCTCAAGCCGCCTCTCCTGTGGCAAGGATATTAACTTACTATACCACGCTGGTCGACGTGTTGGTATAGGTTTTTATTTTGAGTTTTATTCCTTTGCAATGATGTTATATATATTTTATATCCCTTAGTCACTTTTTACGATACCGACGCTAAGATGGAGTGGAAAATCAAGTTTTCTCCTCCAGTACATGGAAAAATCTGTGTAAAATTAGAATTTAATTTTTTCTTTTTTATAAGTTCTTGTTTATAAAAAGAGTCCTACTTGATACGATAAACAGTAGCATACAGCTTTATTAGATTCAAGTTTAACAAAAGCTTACCAAGTTCATTTGGATGTATGCTAAGCTCAGTTTCGTAACTTAATAATATGCAACGTTGTCGCATCGTCAATATTCACAGTTACACCTGTTTTAGTATTCAAGACGACATGCATTGGAAGCGATTCGAAACGTAGTGTATTGCCTTTTAGAAGAAGAACGTATTATTGCATTGTGGTTCTCTGTATCTGCCTATGAAATTATGTTTTGTGATATGTTTAATATAAGTGCCATATGAAAGAAAAAAGAAGAATGAGTTGCGATCCCTTAGCACTCACCACTAGCCCTCCTTAGGGTGTAACAGCCCCCTAAGGCTTTTTTTTTTGGTGTGGGCTGCGGTCGGCGCGCCTCCGCACTACTCCGTCCGGAGCGACAGAGGAGCTTAAGCACGCAACACCCGCAACCCACCCGAACACCACGTCGCCTTCGTCGTTGGGCCGGGGCTAATACTTCTAGTCCAAAAAAAGAAGAGAAATATTTGAACAGTTTAAATTAAAGAATTTAGCATAAAACATAACTTGGCAAAAATTATCAGGTGGAGGAGCTTAACATATGTAAGCTAAAAAATTAAGTTTATATTTCTGGTTCTTTTTATGCTACGTGTGGTGAGAAATAAGAGTAGAAGAGAGTGTTGTAAAAGACGACTAATGTATACCCTAGTCGACTTTTACAACACTCTCTATATCTTATATGATATACAGATAATATCTATGGAAGAGATGGAAAATTATGGTGCGGTCGCACGCCACCCGTCCCATTTGGGGTTACGAGATGGCGGTGCGCGACCCCATATCCCGCTGTATTCCCTCGGTGTGATACACTTTTAGGCACCCTATCTGCCCGACATTCCCCAGGGCGTCGCCCTCACGCAGTCAGGCTCTCTGTGGGTGATGGACTACTCCCCGGTTCCGTCATCTGCGGCCTTGGCTAGAGCGATATCAGGCGCAGGAGGAACTTGGCACCTTTTTTTTATTTTGAGTGGGCTATGGTCACTCACGCCATCCATTCCGTGCAGTGCAACGAAAGACTCATCGTACCTAGCCCACAACCCACCGTATCCCTCTTCTTCGCTATTGGGCCGACCGCCGGCACCGTAAAAGAACGGGTATAACTAATATAGTACGGAGAATTAATAGTCTGAAGCGGCAATGGGCACGGCACATTGCTCTTGGAACCGACAACCGCTGGGGAAGAAAGGTTCTTAAGTGGCGATCATGTACCAGACGAGGCAGTGTAGGACAGGAAAGGTTGAGTGACGATGAAGACGTATTAGCCTCTCAGAATACCTATTCATTATACGCTAGATCACCAGTATTTGGTATCAGCTAAAATATGTAATGCAGACATAGAGGTATACTTTCCCTCCTACACTTCTTTTAGTGAAAACCTTACATCAACTCAATTTATTATACATTAGTCCTTTACAAATCGACACTAAACTCGATAGCGGATTGAGGTAGAAAGATTGTTCCGAGATGTGGGTTGACGTTACATGATAAATGACCAAATCCGTTTTCGTTTATATGTTTCGATACAAAATATTATCTAAGGTGCCATAAATATCGTTATCGTATAAATATCCTTTTTAGAATAAGATTTTATTATACATGTATATATAAATTAATGGTTATATATACAAATAACAATTCTTGTGTTTTGCAGTTGGTTAGTAGATGAACAGCTGGGCGAGCCATGGCAACTAAAGGCCCATATTACCTATGCTTTGCTCAAAATATGGGGTGCGATCGCATTGCACGTTATGGTGCACTTGGCATCCTTGGGTCCAGCTCCATGCAGTCGGGTGGTGAGTTTATTAACTAACCCAGTAAATGACGTTAAGAAATCTAAATCAAATAAAATAAAAGAACTTGATCGCAGTGCTACCTACCGAGTTTTTTTTTAAAGCGGCAGACTTCACAAAATTTAATTTACGGACTTAAATAATACTCAGACTCGCCAAATTCATTTGTGGATTACATTAGGAAATGTCCTGTAGAAGAATCGAATACACGAACTACACGAGAGGTGGCTAATTCCTAGTCACTTTGAGCTTCACCGATTATTCGAAGACGTGAGGATAGATTTGGAGAATTCTTTTTTGTGCAATCAGGTGGACTCATGGTAATCAGGTCTGATGATAAAATGTCGGCACAATCAAATTGGTGGCGATTTGGATAATTTTAATAGTGTATTGTAACCACTAAAATATAAAAATAAATTCTTTTAATAATTATTTTAAGAAAAAATCCATCTTCATAAATACCGATGAACTTAAAAGCAAAAATTATGAACTACTACCAAACCCATATGAAGGCACCGACTTCAAAAGGTATTTAATTTTTAATTTTTAGTTTCTTGGTATTATTGAAGACGGATTTCTTTTTTACTTAAAAATAATTTTGTGTTACATAATTCCTACATTTTCTATATCACTGATGAATTAATAATATGAAAGCAAACAAACGAGAAAATTAGGAATCATAACAAAAGCCGAGGCAAATTGTCGGTACTGCGAAAAAAATGAAGCCGCAAAAACTGTATGAATTGTAATAAGTAAAAGTAGAAATATTTATGTTTATAGAGTTATTTGTGGATGTTTTTTTTTTTGCTTATAAAACATTCATTTTCAGCATGAAAATGTCTTAAAGGGCACTGTATTGGTACTATAACAGTCATCATCATCATCATCTCAGGCCATATATGTCCCACTGTTGGGCTAGGGCCTCCTTCATAATGGAAGGGTAATTGACCTACTATACCACGCTGGTCAGACGTGTTGGTATAGGGTTTTATTTCGAGTTTTCCTTCTCTCGCATAGATGTTATATGCGTTTTATATCCCTTACTCGTCTCGTACGATCACCCACGGGTAAGATAGGGGGTGGTGAATTGTATTCTTACTCCGTCACCACACGGCAGACTATAACAGTAGTAAATATTAAATCATTATTATGATATATCATTACATTACCCTATAGTGATGGAGTAAGAATACAATGTACTATCATACTCATGGGTATCATAAAGGGTGACTAAGGGATATAATATGCATGTAATCTATTCACGAGGAGAACAACTCGAAATAAAACCCTATACCAACCCACCTGACCGGTATAGTAGGTTAATTTCAATCCTATTGTAGAGTAAGTTCGAGCTCAGCAGTGGAATACAATTGAGCTGTGATGATGATGACCCTGATCTCCATAATATATTTTTTTAAAAAATCCCTTAGAGAAATGTCATTTTAACGGAGTTAACTACAAAAATCATCATCTTATTCTTCTTGTTTAATGGTAATGAGCTACAATAATATAAGTTATTGGTGCCAGTGTCGAGTTATTATATTGATTATTGAAGTATTTAGTCAAGTTTAGTCTTCGTCTTTTAGTCAGTCGTTAGCATTGATTTGGTGCTGATAGCCAAATTACCTTCCTCTGGGAATTTTGGCAGAATATGAAAATGCACACAATTCGCTATTATATCGTATTCAATACATTTCAGCATTGCATTGAAATTATATTACATAAAATATCAGCAAAATTATCTATATCTATACCAATAAATAAAATTGGAGTGTCTGTTTGTAATGTCAAAATAATAGGCTTTTTTCATGCTCACACGGTTATTTGCACGACACCTATGCCTAAAATAGCAATTAAAAATTTTTTGTCTGTCTGTCTGTTTGTTCCGGGTAATCTTCAAAACGGCTGGACCGATTTCAAAAATTCTTTCACCAATGGAAAGCTATAATATCAGGGCGTAAACTAGGCTATATTTTATCCCGGTATTCCCACGGGAACGGGAACTACGCGGGTAAAACGACTATAACCTATAACCGAAGCGAAGCGAGGGCGGATTGCTAGTTGAACATAACACTGTAAATCACTAAAATAATGAAAAAAATATAAAAGCGCTACATGACATTTTGACATTCGCGTCAAAAGTCCTACAAAAATTATAATAATTTGAATTAATTTGACATCATTGACACAATTAATTCTAACGGCAAAGTACAAAGATATGGATTACTTAAACTTCAGAATTATAAATAAAAGCATTGGTCAAATTACGTTCCTTCAAGCTAATCAACTGTATAATTAACGGAAACGAACTATTGAACTGAAGTTTTGAACTCATTTGATTTCACTTGTACACTTTGCAATTGACGCTTAAGGTCGGTGGTTTATATTATTTATAATGGCGAAGCATCAATACGCGATGATACTTAAAAGGGCAACCTACTAGATGGACCACCGGCGACAAGAAATCGATACCTACCAATGGCTTGTCTAAATGGTGATTTAGGAGAGCATTGCACGCCATCCTTTCCACCGCCCTAGCCTCAGTCCGTCCCCTAAAGAATTAAATCTCAGTAGTTTCACCTTGTACATCATCTTTTCTGCCACCCACTATTTGTCATTGCCATAAAAAAAAGGTTAGTAGTTGTCTTATTTTGAAAAGTAAACCAATCAGAACTATGGCATAGAATATATTTTGAAATTTTGTACATTTATTAAAATGAATTGATTTGACCACTTATTTATCATAATATAATAAACTGAATGCAGTTTATAATTTAATACTTCATTTATACATTCAGAGTTGGTATGAAGTTTGGCGAGTCAACTAATAAAGTAATAAATTTGTATATGCATTTTATAAATAATCTTATCTCTTACAATTGACCATATTTTAATTTATTACCTCGTAGATTTAATGGTCCAAAGTAAATACATACGTTACATCGCCATTTGAAAATTGAATCTCGCCATATTTACAACCCATATTATTGCTTCAAAAACAACCCTCACTTTTCATTCAAATGATATTAATCTGGAAAGGCTAAAGGGTATCCTAAATCACTTTCAGTGGTTTCAAAACGGAAATTAAGAAATAATTTAAATATATTTACCCTATTCATAACAATTTTAATAAACGGTGCACAAACAATGTTTCAATAATTTGTATATACAATTAGGAGTTTAATATAATACGTATAATGACAACTGTAGAATAAATTGTGGAATTATTTCGAGGGATTTCATTTACAAATCGTATCATCTTGTCAGCATATGTATATTTACTTATTGAATATGAAACGTCCTTCATAAGGTAGTTTGATATAATTACATCATGCTATAGCTTATGTAGTAGGACTGTACTGTCGACAGTCTTCTGTCTACAGCTGTGGGCCGGTCCGTACAGGGTAAGGCTATACTCTCGCAGAACGTCGACGTCTGATTAGTAACAATTTGTTACTGGATTTCATTCGGTGAGCGAGAGAGCCAAATGTTCAACTTTTTGAGGGTGTTTGTAATTTTTGCGTGTAATGGATTTTAGTGATGCCTTTAATATTACCGAACCTCATGACACGCATTCATATTCCCTTCACTTTCTTTGCGGTAGGTAGGGACCAAGGAAAGGTGCATGAATGGCAGTATCACTTACCATCAGGTATGTATGCTCGTTTGTCACTAAAATCAATAAAAAAATAATGCTAAAACCGCTGTCATAGGATTTTAGTTCTAGTTTCATTTCTCTTGTAGTGACATTGTCTATTTACTTCTGGGAGAAGAAAGAGTGATGAATTTCAGTACACCATCTTTACTATCAAATTTTAGAAGATTGTAAATAAAACTACTTTACGGATTTTATCGCGTTTGTATTTGATTTATGATTGCGCGACGTTTCGAACACTTTATAGCGTTCATGATCACGGGCGGACTGTAAAGTAGTTTTATTTACAATGTGTAATATTCGTGTAAACATTAGAAATCATTATTAGGCTCGTTAGGCTCTTAAAAAGTTAGTATTAGTTATTAGTCTGGGGTTGACTCCGGGTCATGAGAGAAAGTATCTCACAACAACTGTAAAGTTTTTATTAATATTATTTGATGCATTCATTCATCTCAGCCTATATAAATCCCACTATTGGGCTCAGGCTTCCTTGTATTCTTACTCCGTAACCACACTGATAATTACTTATACTTTTTATTATTACTATTTATTAACACTACGGCGTCTGGTATTATAAATATGAAAATAGCATCAATTCATCGAAATGTATATTATACGCTTCTATACCTAAAGAGGCAATGACGTGTTATTATAAAAAATATGATATAACACAGAGAAATTTAATAAATTTTATTACTTCTTCCATCTAAATGAATTTACAAGTTAATAAACGAGTAGTGAATACATTGAAAATATACAAAAGAAACCACCTAAAACCACGTAGAAGTATATTGTTATAATCACTATGCTGGGAAGCTAGGCTGGCGATCGCAACAAGTATTCTAAATTACTCAGAAAAGCATTGCTGATTATTTCCTTAGTGCTCCCATAACGGGTTTTTATAATTATCTCGGAAAAAAAGAGGAAGAGGGAGGGGTTTATACATTATATGCTTTATGCATTTTCATAATCGCGATCACAAGCTCATGTACGGCCCACCGCAGGACTTGAACCTCCTCCAAATCCAAATTGACCTACTCTGTCTGCTACGCTGATGGTGGTGAAGTGACGAAGTAAGAATACAATTAATTACTCCTTTCTTGCCCGTGGGTGTCATAAAAGATGACTACTCGAAATAAAACCCTATAACAATACATCTGATCAGCGTGGTGTAGTAGATACATTTGATAATATTTATTTATCAGCCTCCTTTATTTAGTACTAGCAACCTGCCCTCGCTTCGCTTCAGTTTCAGTCGCCTTACCTGCGTAGTTTCCATTTCCGTGGGAATATCGAGATAAGATATAGCTTACGTTACTCCCTAATATTATAGCATTCCATTGGTGAAAGAATTTTTGAAAACGGTTCAGTGGTTTAAGTGTGAGAGCGTAACAAACAAACTTACTTTTGCATTTATAATAAGTAAGGATGATAAATCTTCTATATAAATAAAACGCTTCCGTTACTGAGTGACGTACTGACTGACAGACAACGCACAGCCGAAACTACTGCTTGTAGAGAGCTGAAATTTGGCACGTGTGTTTGTTGGGGGAGTAGGCTACCACTAAGAGAGGATTTTTGGAAATTCCCCTCCTAGGGGGAGAAAAGGGGGGTAAATTGAAAATTTTTATTTCGTAATGGATTCACTTCAAACTTTGTATATAGGTACCACCAGTGAAGCAAGTGAGCACTGAGACAGGATTTATGGGCATTCCTAACCCACCCTCCCCCCAGGGGAAAAAAAGGGGGGTAAATTTAAACTTTTTATTTCTTAATGGATTCACTTGAAACTTTGTATAAAGGTTCCACCAGCGAAGCAAGTAAGCACTAAGAGAGGATTTTTGGTATTTCCCCTCCTAGGGGGAGAAAAGGGGGGTAAATTGAAAATTTTAATTTCTTAATGGATTCACTTGAAACTTTGTATGTAGGTGCCACCAGTGAACCAAGTGAACACGGAGACAGATTTTTTGGGAATTCGTAACCTAACCAGGGGGAGATAAGGGGGGTAAATTGAAACTTTTTATTTCTTAATGGATTCACTTGAAACTTTGTATGTAGGTTCCACCAGTGAAGCAAGTAAGCACTAAGAGAGGATTTTTGGATTTTTCTGTCACCAGACTGTATCTCGTGAACCATGATAGTTAGATAGTTGTCTGTTGCCGCTATAACAACATCCTCAGCATATTAGTGCCCAGTACTGAGCAAAGGCTTCTTCTCACGTGGAGAAGGTTAGAGCATTAATAACCACGCTTGACGATTTCAAACTTATAATTTGAAATTCAGATTTCCTCATGATGTTTTCCTTCACCGCCTGTCAGTGGTGTCCAAATACTATTAGTAAATACATTTATCTCGCAAAAACTCACATTGGTACTTGCCAGATTTCGAACATGCACGAGAGGTGGGCCTTAACCTCCGGGCCACCACGACGCGTATAACAACAAATACTAAAAACCGGCTAAGTGCGAGTCGAAGTCACGTACGAAGGGTTCCGTACCATCCTTACTAATATTATAAATGCGAAAGTAACTTTGTCTGTCCGTCTGTCTGTTACGCTTTCACGTCTAAACCACTAAACCGATTT
The DNA here is from genome assembly GCA_032191425.1 of Lymantria dispar. NCBI lineage: Eukaryota > Metazoa > Arthropoda > Insecta > Lepidoptera > Erebidae > Lymantria > Lymantria dispar. The sequence goes on from CM063451.1 coordinate 15,697,043, forward strand.
TGATGAAATTTGGTACAGAGATGGACTAAAGCTTGAGAAAAGATATAGGCTTCTTTTTTCTACTACGCGAAAAAATGGGTATAAGGGGTCGAAATAGGGGATGACATTTTGTATGGAAGTTCGTCATTTTCCATGATAGAATCATGAATCTTTGTAGTAAGGCACTTGATAATATATATATAAATATTCATTCTAGCGTTTTGGAAATTTTATTTATATGCGGATGCAATTCAACCCCTAAAGGATTTGTCCAAAGCACAAAGCCGAAACCACTGGGCCTAGAAACGTATTTTTTTACACCGTAGTATTTCTTGGGGTACACGAGCTCTAGCAAAGAAATCGCGAAAAAATGGGTATAAGGGGTTGAAATAGGGGATGACATTTAGTATGCAAATTCGTCATTTTCGATGATAGAACCATGAATCTTTGTATTAAGGTACTTGATAATATATAAATAAATGTTCATTCTAGCGTTTTGGCAATTTCATTTATATGGGGATGAAATTCAACGCCTAATAGACAAAAAAGCTTATAGCCGAAACCACTGGGCCTAGAAACGTATTTTTTTTACACCGTTGTATTTCTTGGAGGACACGAGCTCTAGCAAAGGATTTTTGGAAAATTACCCCCTTAAGGGGGTGAAAACCGATTTGATGAAATCGGGTACATGGACTAAAGCTTGAGAAAGTACATGAGCTATTTATTATCGCGATAAAATGGTTTGTATTAAGGCATTTGATAACAAATAAATAAATATTTGTTCTAGTATTTTGAAAATTTTACTTACATGGGGATAAAATTCAACCCATAAAAGACCAAAAAGCATACTGCGGAAACTACTGGGCCTAGAAACGTAATTTTTTTTACTCCGCCGTTTTTTTTGGGGTACATACAGGAGCACTAGCAAAGGATTTTTGGAAAATCACCCCCATAAGGGAGTGGAAAGCGTATAGCGGAAACTATTGGGGCTAGGAACGTGAAACTATGTATTTCTGTGTATTGTACGATTCTATTTCTTTTGTTGTAAATGAGCTCTAAGAAATTAGTTTTTGAACTTCAATCTCTAAAGGGGTGAAAAATGTATATCCGAAATCATTAGACCTAGAAACTAGGGATGTGAAAAAATAATCGATTTTAATAATAATCGATTTTTTTTTATTATAATCGATTTTTACAATCCATTAACAAAATAATAGAAAATCGATTATTTTTATAATAAAATTAATAGATTATTTCACAGCCAGATTTCTTAAAAAAAAAGAAGGTCATCACAATACTGCGTGCAGTATTTCATACTAAATTAGAAGATAAAGCTCACATTTCCTAAAAACAAGTCATCATAATCCTGTTGGGAGCAAAATCGATTATTCTAAAATCGATTATTTATTTTTAAATAATCGATTAATTTATAATCGATTTATTTTGAAAGAACAAAAAATCGATTATTTGAAAAATCTATTAATTTCCCTCCAAGTCACATCCCTTCTAGAAACGTGAAATTTTATACAAAGTTATCTTTCTTAGTGAAATGCTCACTAAAAAAGGGGTTTTTGCAATTTTACCCCTAAGGAGGTGAAAAGCGTATAACCGATATCACTGAGCCTAGCAACGATCATTTTAGTACACGGTCGGCTTTCTTGGGTTAACCCATTATTTTTTCTTAATGCTTATCAAGATTACTTTGGATCGACGCAAAATGTAGGCGGTCCTCTGCCATCGTAGATATATTGCAAACGTTCTTCTAGCAACATTTTATGACCAGTTGCCTGCCAGACGATATTGCTGGCTAGATGGCATCACCAATTGGTCCAGGTTAATGTAAATCTTTGTCTTAGTAGTATTTTGTGACACCCACAAACAATGAAAGTGTTATAATATTCCTAGTCGCTACCAGACAGTAAGTTAAAATCAAGATATTAATCCAATTTTCTATCTCTAGAAATAAACAAATTTGAAGCGTCTATTTGTTGTCAAAATAATAGATTTTATTTATGCTCACACAATTATTTGCACAATACCTATGTCTAAAAAACCGGCCAAGTGCGAGTCGGGGTCGCGCACGAAGGGTTCCATACCATTATCTATAAAAGGGGGGGAAATTGTGTTTGTTGTAAAAGAGCATCCTTGAATATTTATTTTATTTTGTTTTTAATATTTATTGTTATAGCGGCAACAGAAATGCATATTTGTAAAAAAATCAACTGTCTAGCTATCGCGGTCCTTGAGATACAGCCTGGTGACAGACCGCGAAGTTTTAGTAATAGGGTCCCGTTTTTACCCTTTGGGTACGAAACCCTAAAAACGGCTCAATTTGTTTTTGTCTGTCTAATCGTTACGGGTAATCTTGAAAACGGCTGGACCGATACTGATAATACTTTACTACCAGATCTACCAAGCCTGTAAATAAGGAATAACTTAGGCTATATTTTATCCCAGGCTATATTTTATCCCGATGTGGCTGGAGCAACTGTGAGAATTTAGTCGATTTTAAAATTATTTCACTAATGGAAAGCTATTTTTAAGTAAGTAACATATTTAGTTTTATTCCGTGTGGTGACGGAGTAAGAATATAATTTACCACCCCCTCTGGGAATTCGATCGATATTTTTTTTTTCACCAATGGAAAACTATCATGGATAATGTAACATCAGTGACTAAGGATGGCCATATTTATCTTCGTCTTTCTACGTGAATTTGAACTACAAGGGTGGAAGTAATCTTAATATTTAAAAATTTGTGAAGATATTTGGACGTTTGTTACACAATCACGCGTAAACTGTTGACCAGATTTGGATGAAAATTGTCACATAGATAGAGTATTTCTTAAATTAAGAAATATCATCATCATCATCATCATTGCAGCCCACATACTTCCCACTCTTGGGCTCGGGCCTCCTCCATAATGGGAGGGAATTTGACCTACTATACCATGCTGGTCAGATATGTTAGTATATTTCATTTTTCGAGTTTTCCTTCTTTTGCATAGATGTTATGTGCATATATCCTATAGTCGTCTTATACGACATCCACGGGCAAGATAGGGAGTGGTGAATTGTATTCTTACTCCATCAACATAATAACACAATAAAAAGAAGTATGCAAGCCAACTTTTACGCGGGCGAAGCCGCGTGCAAAAGCTAGTAATAAATAAAACGAAATTGACTTACGCATAACATAGCTTTTCATTGTCTTAAGGTCATTATTCAGGTTGTTACATATTTTGCAATTCAAAATGTTCCTTAAAGGAAGTTTTCTAATAAAGTTAATAACCAATTAGGCTAATAATCCTCTCGTAAATCAACCCTCGGTATCTTTTGTATAGAGCTCTTTTTAAGATGGAAAGCCATCATACGCTCACATATGTATGTATATTACAAGAATCTCCCTGGAAAGGAAACTTTGATGATCTCACATTTAAATTTTAGATCGTTCAGAATAAATTTGCAACCTAATACCCTTTCAACTCTTAACATTTTCTTCCGTGAATTACGAGAGAAAGTTTTGGAAAAATAGGAGCTTATCTGGTTATTTAGTTCGTAAATAGATATAATTTAAATTTTATCAACTAAATATATAAAATAGTATCATCATCATCGTTTCAGCCAACATACGCCCCACTGTTGGGCTCGAGCCTCTTCCACAATAGGAGGGAAATTGACCTTACTATACCATGCTGGTCAGACAGGTTGGTATAGGATTTTATTTTGAGTTTTTCTTCTCTTGCATAGATCTTATATGCGTATTATATCCCTTAGTCGTCTTTTACGACATCCACGGGCAAGATAAGTAGTGGTGAATTGTATTCTTACTCCGTCACCACAAGGAAGGTAAAAAAAAATAGAACTAAAAAAGAACCTATTTTTACAATAAAAGAGTATGTTCTAATTAAAATGATCTAAACAGGGCTTATTTATAAAAAGCTGTATGTGAAGTATATGTGTAAGGAGAAGGGATTAGTCGTCAATATCATCATCATTTCAGCTCATATACGTCCCATTGCTGGGCTCGAGCTAACGAATAGGCAGACAATGCTGAAATAGGTGACAAATTGACCTATTATACTATAGTGGTTAGACGTGTTGATATAGGGTTTCATTTTGAGTTTTCCATATCTTGAATACGACTAAGGGATACAATATGCATATATTGTATCCCTTAGTCATCTTTTACGTATTTACTACGATTAGAATTAAACTTGCCGAAGCAAGCGCGCGCCTTAATTTAGAATTACATATATTTTCATGTTAAGAATATATTCGACATATAATATGAATAAATTGACTTCACACATATTTCATCTCAATTTCATAGTAGGATAACACGTCATCATAACGGACGGCTCGTTTTTTTTAAAATACGTATCTTTAAGGGGTAAGGAGGGATTTTTTATTTAGTTGTTTTACGTGTTTGTGATACCCTGCATTTATGTATGTAAATGCATTTTAAGGGGTTTATACATAATAAATGATTTGAATTTGATCTCTGTAATAACGATGACTCATTGGAAGTGAGATATCATGGTCCGCCCGTGACTATGAACGCTGCAATATGTTCGAAACATCGGGCAATCAAAAATCAAATACAAACGCGATAAAATCCATAAAATAGTTTTATTTACAACTAGCAAACCGCTCTCGCTTCGCTTCGGTTTCTGTCGCCTTATCCCCGTAGTTTCCGTTTCCGTAGGAATACCGGGATAAAATATAGCCTAGTTTACTCCCTGATATTATAGCTTTCCATTGGTGAAATAATTTTTGAAATCGGTCCCGCCCTTTTGAAGATTACCCGGAACAAACAGACAGACAGACAAATAACCGTGTGAGCATGAAAAAAGCCTAATATTTTGTCATTATAAACAGACACTCCAATTTTATTTATTGGTATAGATTAAAAATTAACTTTGAAATCGGTAACTAGGTATATTTAGTAGATGGCAAAATTAGTCATTATTTATCGTTCAAAAGCAAGCAAGCAAGACCATAAAAATAAATAAATTAAACTTATTGGAATGAAGTTTCTATAATTGTAATTATTTTGCTGCTATTCATTCTTTATTACAAGTTGTAAAATTACGAAATTCATGAACTAATTTCTTTTTAAAAGCACTTCTTATTTTTTGCCGTCTGTGAAAAATGTCTTATATATGAAGCAGTACAATAAAGTAGGTACGTCTTTAATTAAATTTATTGTGGATCGAGAACAATGAGCGATGAAAATATATTAAATACCAGTTTGCACTACTTGTCTTCGTACAGATAACTTATAAAATTTATTGTCGCTTTAATGATTCTTTTATAAAATATTTAAACTTTTTCATTTGATAATTATTTCTGATGTTTACGCGAGTATTATACCTTGTAAATAAAACTACTTTACGGATTTTATCACGTTTGTATTTGATTTATGATTGCCCGAGATTTCTAACACTTGCTGTAAGCATTCATGGTCATGGGCAAACTAAGATGTCTGACGTCCAAACAAGTCAACGTTATTACAGGTGTTTATAATTATTTGATTATATTACTTGGATCAAAGAACACACAGCTGATGTGAAGCACCGCCGTTACATTAAGTCTGCAGTCTGTCAACATAGTCAAGACCGCGCCCGCCATAACGTTAGGTTTGATAAACCACAAACCTTCGCAAAAGAACACCAATACCTGCCTAGAATGGTACACGAGGCCATTGAAATCAAAAAACACAAAAAGTTCAATAGAGAGGATTGATGGGTATTACCATCAAGCTGGGATCCTGTTGTAAACATAATAAAAAATAAATACAAAACCACACAAGACTGCATGACACTGTCAGCACTTATCGTATAGATTTGACCCACAATAATAATAGTTAAAGATAATTTTATAAATCAAAAAACCATTTAGTAAAACAAAGTAAGCCGCCTTTAAAAATAAAAATCAATATTAATTTAGCATTATACCCTCTGAGTTTTCTTGCTGGATCTTTCTCAGCGTGGCCGCGTTCTGATCCGGTGGTAGTATATTAGTTTTGTTAGGTTTAAACTAACAAATTGTAATGATATTTACTACAAATTTTAATTTTGAATAATTACTAATCATAAACAATATAATATTTTAATATAGAATCATTTTCTTCTTGAACTGGCAATAAATTTGTACCAAAAATGTGGGTAATAACTTAATAACTAATTTTCTGTAGCGGGTAGATTAGAATTATAAAAATCTGCAATAACGTTGACTTGTTTAGACGTTAGACATCTTAGTCCGCCCGTGAACATGAATACTGCAAAGTATTCGAAACTTCGAGCAATCATAAATCAAATACAAACGCGGTATAATCCGTAAAAGTAGTTTTATTTACAATATGAAGCTTATGTTCATGGAATTTATAACTTATCATCAAGTAGGTGAAATATAAATAATAATCTCATTCACTGATTCATTCATTTCAGCTCCTATACGTTCCACTGCTGAAAAATAATACCACGCTGGTCAGACGTGTTGATATAGGCTTTTATTTCAAGTTTTCCTTTGCTTGCAAAGATGCTATAAGTATATTTAATTCCTTTGTTGCTTTTTGCGACACCCACGGGCCAAAGATGCTTTATAAAATTAAATAACATTCGATAAATATTTTATCTATTATATACATTTTGGAATATTTACCTCAAGCGAAAATCTGTTGAATAATATCTATTTACGTTATTTCATTAATATCCTTTTAAGAATTTTGAATAGTGATGGGCTTAGAATAATACTCCTTTCCTTATCGTTTATATTGCAAGAGACGTAAATGGATAACATCTCTACAAAATAAGGAAAAATCGAGATAAAATCCTTTATGAACCTATCTGGCCAGGGTGGTAGTAAACCAATTTCCCTTTCATAATTAAGGGTGGGTGAAATATTTACTGGAGGGATAGCCTTACGAATTTCTTCTTACTTAAAGTCACATTTTCGTACATAATTTTTCTGGAGGGTAGACAGAAATTATACCTCGAGCTACTATGCTGACATACCTTACTCGTTATTTACACTCATCATAGTCTTCATGCATGCTTTACGGTTACGTGTATTCTTAATATGACGACAAATAAGGACGTCCTCAATTTGATCCTGAAAGGTACGATTTGATCCTGAAAGGTACGATTTGATCCTGAAAGGTACGATTTGGTCTTGTAATCATCACTTATATACAAAATATTTGCTTTGTGAACTTCTCTTTACTTATTCTTTAATATTTTTTTTAATAGCAAATCTATGTTGATATGGTTGTCTTCTTATTACACCATTCCTATTTTTATCTTTCATTCTACTTTGATGTCTTCCTTGCCAATTCCACCTTTTATATATACAGGATGACTGATAAAAGATTATACATATTGAAGGAGGGTTTTCAGTACTTGATTCTGATACCAAATATATAAAAGAAATTGGTTTTTAAATTTTAAACGAATTATCCTATAAAAATATTTATTTAGGGACACCTCCAATATACAGAGATAGGTCAACACTCTTGTACTAAAAAGTTCGCGTGACATTGAACTAATTATTAGGTAAATATCCTATCTACGGGCTGTGTGCCAATTAGCGCACACACCGACCCCTCTTGTACCCTCGGGTTCGTGAATTAAAAAACAAAACAAATAAAAACGAAAATAGGCAATTAGTCGACCGCGATTGCGCAACTATAATAGTGCATTTCTAATCCTTACGTAGCTCCGCTGCTGGGTTATCTTTTGTCCACGTTCGTTATTATTTTATCATATCCTGTCACAATAATTTTCGAATCATAATTATAAAGAGTTGGAGTTATTGACGGCATCTTGTGGTGATAATGTTGCAAGACGTGGCCGAAACCGTCTTCCAGTAAGCCTTGAAGGAGATATTGTGCAGTTCTTCCAAGAAAAATCTCAAGTTAGCATAAGAGAAGCCACTCGAAGATTTAAGCTACACCAAAAAACTGGATCATTTTAAAACGTGCCATGCAACACGCATATCATTTTCAACGTATTCAAGACTGATAAACTATGGCCCCACGAGTGCAATATTATCAGTTGTTACTACTTAACGCAAACAAAAATATTTTATGGATAGATGAAGCCCTATTTACCCGTGTCGGATTGTACAACGTTCATAATGAATATTGGTTGCCACATGTAAATCCACATAAAACGAGAAAAGACTAGCTCAAATGACAGTGTAAATGTTTTTTAAGTGTAGTATTTTGGTAGGCCTAAGGCTCCCAAGTATGGCGTGATCTTGACAATAGTGCTCACGATATTAGTGATACCTATCACCCGTACGGTGACCATCTTTTTGGGAATCTTGCAACACTAATATTGTTGAGGTTTACTATGTAGTTAATTGATGTTGCCTTCTTTATATATTTTATTGGTTACATGTGACGATTAATTATCTATCGTTTCCTTCAATATGTACAATCTTTTACCAGTCATACTATATATACGTGTATACACACATACAGTTACATTTTAGATAAGATAATAATTTACAATTATAGTATAAAAATAAAAAGTGTAAAAATCAAGTAGTGTGTTTGAGACAAACTTATGTAATATACAAGAATTACCCTTTACACTTTTATATGACCGCTCCTGAGAACAGTTACACAATGTAGCGTAATAGCAGAACAAGTTTTAAGTGAGCCACTTATGGTCTTATAATTTAGACAACTGACTTTTAATTGCTTCAACAGTTAATAGGATACCTAAATTATCTCATTAAGGTATCGTGTGATGTTTTAACTCATAATGTTATTATAATCATCATCATTGCAGTTCATATAGGTCTCACTGGACTCGAGTCTCCTCCATAATAGAAGAGAGATTGGCCTACTATACCACTTAGTCAGACGAGCTGGTATAGGGTTTTGTTTCAAGTTACGCTCGTCTTTCATAGATGGTATCTGCATATTATCCTTTAGTCGTTTTACCCACGGGCAAGAAAAAGGATGATGAATTGTATTCTTACTCCGACACCAAACGAAAATATTCTTAAACTTATTGTAATTCTGTGAAAAAAGCCTTTCAAAAAGAATAATTGAAACTAAGTGAAAAATACACGTATAAATGATATAAATATATTCTACATATATATTAAACCTACCAACTTACTATCTACTGTTATCTGGTAGTGTGATTGTAATACATTATTATTATCCCACTGGCAAGTCACTTAATCACTGTAACTGTGGCTAATGCGCAACATTATTTGGGGTGAAGAAGCCACGCAAGATATTGATGTCACGTGCTCTGATATAAAATATTACGCTATTAGTTTCTTTGATTAAGGTTTTAGCAAAGTACTGACTTTTTGTGGCTTTATAACAAAACATTATTCACAATGTTGTATGAAGAAATGCAAGTGATTAGCAAATTATTTTATACTAGCAACCCGCCCTCGCTTCGCTTCGGTTATAGGTTATAGTCGTTTTACCCGCGTAGTTCCCGTTCCCGTAGGAATACCGGGATAAAATATAGCCTAGTTTACGCCGTGATATTATAGCTTTCCATTGGTGAAAGAATTTTTGAAATCGGTCCAGCCGTTTTGAAGATTACCCGGAACAAATAGACAGACAGACAGACAAAAATTTTTTTATTGCCGTTTTAGGCATAGGTGTCGTGCAAATAACCATGTGAGCATGAAAAAAGCCTGTTATTTTGACATTACAAACATACACTCCAATTTTATTTATTGGTATAGATATTTTCAGAATATAAATGGTATGGTTAGATATTTTTTTAAGATCTTATCTTGGACATGAGTAATTTTGTTTTTATTCTGAATCTAACAAAATTATCCTCCTTTTTTTTAGGGGTGGGTTGCGGTCGGCGCGCTCCTCGCACCACTCCGTCCGGGGCGACAGAGGGGCGTAAGCATGCAACTCCCGCAACCCACCCACGAAGCACGTCGCCTTCGTCGTTGGGCCGACCACCCGAGCAGGGTTACTTGTCATCAGTAGTCGGCCCAACGGAATACCCCCTACTTGGGGTACCCTCCCATCGACCGACGTTCCCCCCTCGGGGAGGACGTCTTTCCTCACGCGATCGGCCGAAATTATCCTGCTAATGGAAATTGCAAATTCATATCAGAATGATAATAGTGTGCAAATATACTATTGGTATAGAAGATTAATAATTACCAGTTGACTGTTAAGCTTATTATTATATTTTTTCTTTTTCAAACACAAAAGCACACACACGTACACACTCGCATATATACAGACATATATATATTTATGTGTATATGTCTACATATTTATCTCAAGGCAATAACTTTTCCCAAAGTTTTGGTCTACTATAGCACTCTGGCTTTTTGTGTGTGTACAGCTGTTGGCCGCAGATGGCCTTAACAGCTTGACGCGGACTAGGGGTGAGCGCTGAGGGCTCTCAACCCGGAGAAAAGTATGCTAAGCGACAACGCCCAAGGGCTCCCCTGTGGGGAACGGACCTCGGCTTGGGGCGTCGCTGGAGGCAAAGTGAGCGTGCCCACGTTTTTAGTCGTGACTTTTGCGCGGCGTGGTTCCGCACCTCGACGGCGAGGACGGAACCGCGGATATTTGTTTGTTAAGGCCTCGCGGGCGTGTAGGCTCTATGTTGAGCGAGTGTGATATTGTCGTCCTCTTCGTCGAGGACGTGACGAGGACGTCGGATGGAAATAGCACTCTGGCGTTTTCACATAAGATTTTATATCCAGTTTTCGAAACTAAAATTTTATAGTCGTTTGAATCATCATCATTTCCGCCCATATAAGTCCCATTGTTGGGTTCAGGAAACCACAAAAATGATTTAAATGGGGTTTTATATTTTCTTTCTCTTGCATAGCAGTTATCCGCATATTATCATTTCTTACTTACCTTTAACGCTACCCACGGGTAAGAGGGGCGGTGGTTAATTGTATTTTAAGCTCTTTAAAAATATGTGTGTGAAATTATGACACATTACATTTTTAATGATCCAATAGCAAAAATTTATATTTATAATAACTTTCTAAATGCAAAAAAAAATAACAAAAATTAAAGCATGAAAATTTGATGTCACCACGTCTGTGGCTAAATTAGTGTCATCCTTACTAATATTATAAATGCGAAGGTAAATTTGTTTGTTTGTTACGCTTTCACGCTTAAACCACCGAAACGATTTCAAAAATTCTTTCACCAATGGAAAGCTTTAATATCAAGGAGTAATATAGGCTATATTTTAACCCGGTATTCCTACTGAAACGGGAACTACGGTAGGGCGACTGAAACCGAAACGAAGCGAGGGCGGGTTGCTAATTTATAATAAATTACTTAATGCAGAAAAATAAAGCATGACAATATTCGTAAATTTTGCTATTTAAGTTTTATGTGACCGGTGACCTACTTGACGTTAACCCTCCTTGGGAATGTAATTATTGACTAGACGGTATCAGACAGAGTTCGTCCAGATTGATATGAAACTCTTAGTTGTCTCTTATGATATCTACGAGCATAGTAAGTGCTGACAGTATTCGTAACCGCTACCAAATAACACGCATTTGTAAATATATTATAGCACAAGTGACCCGCTATCGCTTCGCTTCAGTTTCCTTTTTTTTTAGACAACACCCTGCACTAAGGAAATAATCCTTGTATTGCGGGGGATTTTACAGACATATAATTAACGGACACAAATTACATCCAGACTCAGAACAACAATTTGTGGATCGCACAAAGTGTTGTCCCGCGTGGGATTCGAACCCCCGACACTGGCGCTGTAGATCACTATCTTAACCACTACGCCATCTGTGCAGTCGAGAGTTTGGATCGCCTTACCCCCGTAGTGATATCCAGTTCATGTGAACGTTCCACATGGGAATACAGGGATGAAATATAGCCTATGTTACTTCCTGACATTACAGCTTTCCATTGGTAAAAGAATTTTTGAATTCGATTCGGTGGTTTAAGCGTGAAAGCGTAATAAACTTACTTTCGCATTTATAATATTAGTAAGGATTAAATATGGTTACCCGTGTGGTCACGGAGTAAGAATACAATTCATCACTCCCTATCTTGCTCATGGATATCGTAAAATACGACTAAGCGATATAATATGCACATAACATTTGTGCAAGAGAAGGAAACTCGAAATTAATACCAACATGTCTGACCAACATGTCTGACCAGCATGGTATAGTAGGTCAAATTCCCTTCCATTTTAGGAGAGGCCCAAGCCCAATAGTGGGACATATGTGTGCTGCGATGATAAGGATGATGATTTAATATGGTGTGGTAAATATTATCATTACAAAATAAACTTTCAGATATAAAAACACTGAATAAATAAAGGCACATAAATCAGTATTTGTACGAGATTCGACTCTGATCGCAGTTAGGGTGTGAACGCTTATGCCAAAACCAGGCGGCGGGTTGTTGTTCAATTGTACATTAATTATGTCACAGCAACGTCTCATGAAATATGAACCTGCAGCGACATACCATAGAATTCTTGATGCTTTTCAATTATTAACGCGATTTAGAAAATTTCGATGCTATAGCTTACGTTTATCTCAATTCTTCTTCATAGCATCAATCATCGGCTTATATTCCAGTGTAGGACTCGAGCTGCCACCATAATAAGAGTGATTTTGATCTACTATATAGTCCAGTCATTATAGTAAGTTCACCTCGGAATTCGAGATACCCAGCTGTAAGTCTGTAAATACTTGTATATTGACACCCTAAAAGTTGTCTCAAAACCTACATATGGTAGGGTGTACGCAACTATTAAATTTCAACGTCATAGGTCACAAAAATCGGGTTTTTTCGCTTTTTTTGTAAATATCTCATTTCCTATGGGTTTTTTGCTATTTGTATTTATTAACAATATTGTAGAATACAAAATTCTCTATAGATTTTGTTTAATTTTTTTTTTATACAGTGAACCGTTTTCGAGATAGAGGGCAGAGAGCGCGCGGTCACAGCATCGCTTCAGGTCAACCGGTACCTACGGTGGAAAACGCGCCTTATATAGTTGATGTACTATCGATAAATCAATGATTATAAATATTTGGCAATTTTTATTAACTATTATATTATATTTTATCATTTTCTTCATGCATTAAATCTATATCTATTCAATTATACTGAAAACCGTTTCCTAAAATTAAAAAATAAGGGAAAAACCTAAGTCATAATATAATTATATTCCTATTTACACTTTCTTTTTGGAGTGGCTGCGGTCGGCGCGCTTCCGCACCACTCCGTCCGGGGCGACAGAGGGGCTTAAGCACGCAACACCCGCAATCCACACGAACACCACGTCGCCTTCGTCGTTGGGCCAACCACTGGAGCAGGGTTACTTGTCATCAGTGGTTGGCCCGACGGAATACCCCCTATCCGCGGTACCCTCCCATCGACCGACGTCCCCCCCTCAGGGAGGACGTCGGCCTTTCCTCACGCGGTCGGCGTCACGTCACCCGCGGCCTCGGCTAGGGCGGCATTGCACGCAGGTAGTCCCGCCTACGCCGCCCCAGTCGCCGGCGGCGGGTCGCATCGTCGAGGCTGTGCTCCTCGCGCTCGCGACCCGCCGCCTCCTTCTGCGAGAAAACTGCCTCGCAGAAGGCTGCGACCGCGTCCCATTCCTATTTACACTAATGGCATTTTAAATAGAAAATAATTAAGTGCATCTTCTTTAAAATCTGTAAATTTTAAAATCCTTCCACTACGTCAAAAATTATACCTGGGAATTATACGGGCCCCTATTATACACTACGGACCTTTCTATTTATAGCCAGTAGGGACGGATGTTCAATTGTATTGTACAGTTACGACCGTTTTCTCTTTCTTTCAGTTTGAATCGTATTATTGAATAGATATAGATTTAATGCATGAAAAAAATGATAAAATATAATATAATAGTTAATAAAAATTGGCAAATATTTATAATCATTGATTTATCGATAGTTCATCAACTATATATGGCGCGTTTTTGACCGTAGGTACCGGTTGACCTGAAGTGATGCTGTGACTGCGCACTCGCCGCCCTCTATCTCGAAAACGGTTCACCGTATAAAAAATTTTTTTATACAAAATTTGTAGAGAATTTTGTATTCGTATGTAATATTAATTTCGTATTTGTATGTAATATTGTAATATTGATTATAAATACATATAGCAAAAAACCCATAGGAAATGAGATATTTACAAAAAAGGGCAAAAAAACGATTTTTGTGATCTTTGACCTGGCAATTTAATAGTTGCGCACACCCTACCATATGTAGGTTTTGAGACAACTTTTAGGGTGTCAATATACAAGTATTTACAGACTTACAGCTGGGTATCTCGAATTCCGAGATTCTTACCTAATTTAAGCTTAAATGACTGGACTAATATTACCAAATAAATTCTCTTCTTAATACCATGCTATTTAGAATTACATTATTAATTTACAAGGAACTAACATTAAAATTGTGTCAAACCATTTTGTGCCGATTACTAAATATAAACACAATATTTACAAAGACTGGAAGTAATATTTTAAAGAAAGATCGTTAATAAAAGGTATTTGGTATAGAAAATTACAAAGTGAACCACCTCGAATGCCGTGGTTTGCCAACACGAATCTGAATAGGAATATTGCTGTAATAGCTCATAGACTTTGTAGTGGACATGTTCCACTCAATAGGTTTCGACATCTGATGGGGAAAAGTGCTACTCCCAATTGTTCAGAGTGCGGTACTCCTGAAGATGTCCATCAGCTGTTGGTGGAATGTATCCAAACCAAAAGTTTAAGGAAATCTTTGATCCAAAATTTTGAGATAAGTGTGAAAAATGTTGGAGTATTCTTAACTATCTTATCAAAACCTCTCTCTGATGCAGCCATTTTAGTTTATAAGTTAGTAAATAGGATTAATCAAAGATGATCTAAGACAGCTAATGTAAGATTAGGTTATGATGGAGCTGACATGGCCTTGAGGCTAAAAGCTCCTAAATAAATAAAGATAAAAAAAAAAAATAATTAATTTACAATAGTAGGAATTTTTTCTAGAAAATGATGATTTTTATTCAATAAACATTTATTTTTATTAGTATACAATATGTGAGCTCAGTGTGACAAGAGATATAGTGCACAGACGCTTACTCACAACATCGCGTCGCTCTGTTTCACTCACACATTACTACGTCTAGACTACGTTTGTACATACATGGGAAGTGGAATCTTTCCAACTCATCCTGTTTTTATTTTCTAATTAATTTTGTTGCGGGCCCTAAGACAATTAAAAGCATTTTCTGGGACTTTCTGTGGGTCAAACATCGGTGTTTTATACTGAGACCATTATGGATCATGGCTTATAGGAGTTATCATGTTGTGAGAAAGTGTGGTCGGATTGATCTCAAAAAAAAATTACATATTATACAATAATCAGGTTTACCCTCGCATATTCCGTTGCATAGCGTGACGTTGTTAGGACACGAGCTGTTTACGCCACGACAACGATCAGGTTCACCTCGCCTATAAATATTTCACATCAATAATAATTTATTGCCTTTTATATCTAATACTAGCAATCCGACCTCGTTTCGCTTCGGTTATAGGTTATAGTCGTTTTACCCGCGTAGTTCCCGTTCCCGTAGGAATACCGGGATAAAATATAGCCTAGCTCACGCCCTGATATTATAGCTTTCCATTGGTGAAAGAATTTTTGAAATCGGTCCAGCCGTTTTGAAGATTACCCGGAACAAACAGACAGACAGACAGACAGAGAGACAAAAATTTTTTAATTGCTATTTTAGGCATAGGTGTCGTGCAAATAACCGTGTGAGTATGAAAAAAGCCTATTATTTTGACATTACAAACAGACACTTCAATTTTATTTATTGGTATAGATAGATAACCAATTGTAATAAAAAAAAAAGTTGTTGCCACCTTTCTCAAACTCACGATAGATTATTTGGACATAAAAAGGCTATTCAGTAGTTTATTTTATGCGATACAATATCACATACAGTATACGATATCAAATAGATCTATTTTAGCTATCGCAAACCTCTTTGTATCTATACTAACGATAGCCGTCACTAACTTGCTTGAAGTAAAAGCTGATGCAATATTAAATACGACATCTTTGTAACGGTCCGAAAGTTGTATGCCGGTCAGTCATCCGCTTTTAATTCAATGAGCTCCAGGCGTAAGGCGTGGAGATGATTTTAATACACCACAACTGAATCCCATTGACATATTTAAAAAAAATGTAGCCGAAATTGTAAGCATGTGTATGTGTGTGTGTGTATGTGTATTTAGATAAACAGAAAACTGTGATAACGAACTGAATCAACGTCTAACAAAACCGCTTTGATTAATCACAATGATGAAAATCGATGATTTGGGCATATCTATTTTTCCTCTAGCAACGTCCCAAATTAAAAGTATTTGCCCCAAAGGAGTACCTCAAAGTAGTCTTGAACTGCGCTGTTTCAATATACTGGTTTTAGATCCCTTTATGCTTTAAGCTGATTAATGTTCCGATTAATTGTAAAAGATACAAAAGTCTGAGGTTGAGGGTCTCACAAGTACAAGTAAAACGAATTGTCTTGCGTGAAGATCGAACTAATATATAGCAATGGCGTTTGTTACTTGGTATCGGTCTAAGTTCTATCTGTGTAATAAAATATTTTACAACTAGCAGCGCCCTGCGGTTTCACCCGTAGTTCCTCTTCCCGTGGTAATATCGAGATAAATAGCCTATGTGTTATTCTGATATGTAAGCTATGTTATTGTGAAGTTTTATCAAAATCCATTCAGCAGTTTTTGCGTGAAAGAGCAACAAACATCTTCACAACTTCACATCCTCATAAACTTTTGCGTTTATAATATTAGTAAGGATTAACATTTTAAATCATTGTTTATAGTTACAAATATGAAATACGTAATAAAATAATACATACAATCTCAGATTATCAAAAGCGCGTCTTATTTGTTTTATTATTTCTCTGGTTTCTAACATTACAGTTCCAATGAGGTTCGACAAGGTATTTGAAGCCAGAGATTAAGGAAATATTCATTAAAGGATTATAGTCTATCTAATCTAAGAAGTGCATTTTGACAGGTATCAGAGTAAGTTGTCTAGGTATGTGAACCAAATAATCGCTATCGAAAATATCCGATTTTAGTGAGAAATCGATATAGATTCTTTTTAATTAATAATCGGTTTATTTCTTTTTTCTCAAAAAGGGGATGAATAAATTAAGTGCTAAATTAATACTAAACAAATTTAATTATTTCAGCATAAAACCTACTCCATCATTTTTAATAGGATTAGGTTAAGTAAAAACAAAAACTGGATTCGAAAACAGTTATTTATTCAGAATCACTACTATTTAACTATAATCATCACTAAGAATCACTACTATTTAACTATTGGTTGAAGAATCATCGTCGCGAACATTAATAATTATTTCATTATCAATAAAATTGTCGAAATGTATGTCTCTATCAAAATCATCCAATATATGTTTTTTGTTTTTTCTACCACTTTGAACCAGTCGTCCTTTGTAACTTGGGAACATGCTTCCTTCAACAAAATTTCCATTTTTTTCACTGTGAAGGGTGGTTTTGTATTGTGGCGTGCTGCGTAGCCTGTAAAAGAAAAATATGGGCTTAGAGATTGCTACAATACTTACTAATATTATAAATGCGAAGGTAAATTCGTTTGTTACGCTTTCACGCTTAAACCACCGAACCGATTTCAACAACTCTTTCACCAATGCAAAGGTATAAACATCAGGGAGTAACATAGGCTATATTTTATTCCGGTATTCCGACGGGAACGGTAACTACGTGGGTAAAGCGACTGAAATCGAAGCGAACTGAGGGCAGGTTGCTAGTGACCATATGAATGGAAAATGAAATTAATACCTATATTATAAAGTTTCATATTCGCATTAAGATATTTAATACAACAACTAACCTTTAATTTGAGCCCATATCAATTCAATGGCATTGTATTGGCAGTGATATGGCGGTAATCTCATTATTTTATGTCCATGTTCATCTGCCAATTCGTCTATGACGTATCGTGGTTTCAGCGGTTTATATTGTTTTATTAAGGACAACAATTCTGTTTTCAACATGTTAATGTTGGCCTCCACACCTTGTCTTTGCAGCCATTCCACTAAGACTGCTTTTTTATCCATTTGTGTTGGTGCTTTGTCAATTTGGACAGAATGATACGGAGCGTTGTCCATCACTATAATACAATTTTCGGGGAGGTTATGAAGAAGAGTCTTAAACCACTCTTTAAATTTTTCTGCGTCCATTTCCTCGTGGCATTCTTTTGTGCTCTTTGAATGAAAGGCCAATAGACCATTTTCGACAAAACCTCCCCCAGCTGATCCAGCGTGACAAATAATGAGCCGCCCACCTTTGCCCGTGGGCACTTTGGAGCAAGAAGCTTCGGTATCATCTGTCCACGTCCGTGAAATTGTGTGGTTTGCATTGAGCCATGTTTCATCAATGAATATGACGTTGTCCCAGTTGCTTATACTTTTCATTTCTCGTAAGAAAGACATTCTTTGCAAAATATTATCTTGCCTTTCCATAATTATCTTGCGTTTATCAATTTTTTTGTATCGGAAACCGATTTGTCTTAAAATCGTTCGTAGCGATTCAATGCACCCATTATATAAACTGGCATCGATTAATGACAGTCGAACTTTCATTAAAGTTGGGTATTCACCTCTTGTAAAATAACTGTAGACGTGGTTTCGAATGGCATCTATATTGAATTGATCGATACCTGTTATTGGTTTGTTCTTTTTCCTTTTTTTTGGTGTATGTAATAAATTGTTTGCAGTGCCTGAAGGTCCATACTTTTCTTTGACAATCTTGCCTACGGTATGCTTACCAATTCCTAGTGCCTCAGCAACACGTTCTTGTACTTGTGTCACTGGCAGTAGAGGCCCACCATTTTGTGACTCACGTTCAAAATATTCATGTAATTTCACAATCAACTCACGAGCCTGGGAGTTCAAAGTACAACTACGTCCTTTTGTAGACATTTTTCGAACAATAAATAAAACAGAGTGTAAACAGAATCCAGTATGAGTGTAGCCAAGGTCAACGTATAAAGCAAGATCAGTCCAAAGTATAGCCGAGTTATAAAAATAAAGATTATCACCAACACAAAACACATGCACAGTCCGCTTCCAAGATGGCGAGAGTCTACACCACAGACTAGGATGTACAGAGTAATTCAAGTCAATAGAGTTTTGCTTTTGGGGTTTTTTTTTACAGGTCATGGTCCGCTCACACTCCCTTGCTTACAATTCAGCCAATGAAGGACAAAGTGGAATCATGGTTTTATTTAATACAAATATTTTGAGAATTTACTCTATTCGATTAATTACATTATTCTAATATTATTACCGATTATTTGGATATTCGTGTATTGGAAGTGGTCAAGCACTACTGTAAAGAACGTGATGACGTGATATTGTAACATCGTCAATAACAATTACTATTTTACATGTTATTTTATTTTTAAATTAGTTTTACGAGTTTCAACAATAGATTATTGTACAAGCAAACAATAAAAAGACTTTCTTGCAACATTAATTATATAAATAACTTAATAGTTTTTTACAATTTAAGATTTATTGTTTGCAATGATGTGTACACGTTTGACTAAGGTTATGGTGTATTAAACAATGCGAAACGTCAAAATGAACTTCTTAGATTAGATGAACTATATATAGTATTCAAATTAATAACACCGGCCAAGTACGAGTCCACCTTAAAAATATATCTTGTACGATTTATTTTTCCTTAACCGATTATTAATAGTCTGTGGACAATATGAAAAAAATCGTTATGCCACAGCACTTAGCCCAGTGGGCGGTACCCGTCAATGAAAAATTTAATTCCCTCAAAACATTTCGATCGGTAAAAATAGAAAACTTCTTGGACGTGAACTGTCAAAACGAGCCTTTTATTTTGTGACAACTATAGTACACAGTGCTCAATACTAGATAACAGCGTACACGTGCAAACTTATTAAGTTCCCCAGTACCTTATGAAATAAATACGTCATATACATTCTTTGTTATATGGCGTCATATTAAACTTTATATAGAAGGTGAAATACAATAAAAAGTAAATATGTACGATGGAGTAATGCTTTAGATTTTAGTGTAAGACTGAGTATTATGGTGCAAGTTTTGTGTGGGCTTTGTCCAGTTTACAGACCATTTATACCGTGGCCTATTTCTTTCTTTTTTCTTTGTAAAGGACTCGCATTAAGGAAATAATCCTTGTGTTGCGGAGGACTTTACAAACATAAGTAATGGACACAAATTACATCCAGACTCAGAACAACAATTTGTGGATCGCACAAAATGTTGTTCTACGTGAGATTAGAACCAACGACACTGGCACGGTAGGTAGGTCTTAACCACTGCGCCATCTGTGCAGTCAGTATTACCTAATAGGCCAATTAATTGATACATATTGACAAACTAGCTTAAATGTTAGCTAACATATTAACATAATCAAGCGAAGAAAAACTCGAAGAAAACCCAATACGACTGACCGGCATAGTATAGTAGTTCGGGTGACGTGACCAGGGAATTAGTCCGTCACCCGCCGAGAGGCCGACCGCGCGAGGAAAGACAGACATCCTCCTCGAGGGGGGAACGTCGGTCGATGGGAGGGTACTCCTCAGGGGGTATTCCGTCCGGCCGACCACTGACGTCAAGTAACCCTGCTCCCGTGGTCGGTCCAACTACGAAGGCGACGTGGTGTTCGAGTGGATTGCGGGTGTGCGTGCTTATGCCCCTCTGTCGCCCCGGATGGAGTGGTGCGAGAAGAGCGCCGATCGCAACCCACCCCCAAAAAAAAATAGTATAGTAGTTTAAATTCCCTCCCTTAGTGGAGGTCTAAGGCCAACAGTGGGACATATATGGCCTAAGAGGAAGATGAGATGAAAAACATACTAGCTATACCAGCGATACCATACACCTTTTGTATTCTTGGTGGAATACGAAATTATGAATATCTGTGTGGTGATTGATTATATGTTACTTTTTACAAACTGTAGCAACCAGTACACCTGATGGTAAGTGTTGCTGCCGCTCATGGACCTTTGCTAGGCCGCTGCTTACCGTGAAGTGAGGTTCGGTAAAACTAAAGACGTCAACAAAACCCACCACATGCAAACACCTTTAGGAAATTGGGCTTTCGGGTCTCTCGCTCACCGAATGAAATGCAATAACAAATTGCTACTAAGTACTCAGATGACGATTTTTTGCGAGGGTGTAATAGGACTATCGCGGACGGACCGGCCCGCGGCTGTAGACACCAACTGTCAACAGCGTGGTCCCCTTCTCTTGCATAGTTGATATATTCACAAGATATCTCTTAGTCGCCTTTTACGACACCCACCCAAGAAAGGGGATGACGAATTGTATTCTTACTCCGTTACCACACGGAACAGTCTATTATTATATCGTCTAGATATACAATCCACACGAAAATAAATATTTTTACGCGGCAACCATTACCGCACTGTCACAAGCAAATTTAATTGCTGTCAACTTTTTTTTTTTTTCAAGATCCGTAAACCACGATACAATCGAGTTGACGTATATCCCCTAAGCCAAAACTGCCTTTATACATTACGAAGTAATACAATATGCTTCGTATATTTATTAAGTGAAGTTATAAGAAGCATAAATTCTAATCTTTCCGAACAAGTTGACTAAGTAATGTGCTTTTAGATGGAGACTGGAGAGTATGAACTTGTTGACGAATTATAACGCATAAATATTAAACATATTACCAACTGCAATTCATATTAGGATATTTTTTGACGCGACCGTCCCATTTATTAAATTTTTTTTTTTTTTTTTCATTTTTATCGATCGAAAACAAGCAAAAGCTCTCCTGGTGTTAAGTGGTAACTGCTGCTCATACAATTTCACAATGTAGGGATTCACAGTCTATCTGTGATACGTTGTATATTTATTAGATATAGCGCAGAATTCAAGGTACCACCTTATAAACATGTAGGATGTTTTGTACTTCTGGGTAGTTAAACAAAAGGCCCCCTAAGAAAAGCATATCTAATATATAAACGCATACCAGCCAGATGGGTTTTTCAAAGATTTTATGTTGTTCCACAGGATGGGTCACATAGAATTATACATATATAATTCGAAATTGTATCAAAATATTGGTAAAAATTAATAATTTAACCTTTGTTAGAACATGAAATGTTTAATATTATATTATTTAGTTCTCCAATCAATACGAATACTATATAATCTATATATACTATATAATCTATATATACAATATAATCCAATCAATACGAATAAAGTATTAAAAACATCGAAAAGTAAAACATCCTAACAAATTCGCGGAATAGTAATGAACGAAATATCAAAGAATTACTTTCTGAAAAATCCATCAACAAATCTGAAAGTAATAAATGTTAATCTTGTATTAAATCATTTTAATATTAACAGAAATCTATTCATACAGCTATGCTCTGACTTTGGCATGTAATCGTTAGGCAAGAACCTAATTATTACATTTTCAAAGAAAACATATAAATTCAAGTTACGACATTGTGCGTTACGTAAAAACTTCAGTCGAACGCTTAATTACAGCGAAGTTTAATTATATCTAACAAAGGGAAAGTTCACTGGCAAAAAGAAGTATCGTAGTCTTCTTATCTGTATTCATTTATTCCTTTATGTCCTGCGACTAGACATAGGTTTACGCAATAGAAGTAAATGAACCTACAATATGTATCATGCTAGCCAGATTGGATTTTTTTCCAGTTCTCTGTTAGTATAGGAGTGAATAGGCTTTATATGCTTTCGAATAATTGATGGGCTCGATATGCCATCCAAATAATCTTTAGACAAGAAAATTTCTTGATTGTAATTGATAGTTAAGCATTGAAAACTATGTTGCGGAGTTACAGTAGTAATCTATACCAATAAATAAAATTACAGTGTCTGTTTGTAATGTCAAAATAATAGGCATTTTTCATGCTCACACGGTTATTTGCACTATACATATGCCTAAAAACCTGCTGTGTGGTAGCGGCTTCGAATACTACCAACCCTTGCTTTGCTCGTGGGTGTCGTAAAAGACGACTAAGAGCCCTAGATTGACCCGGACCAACTCCATCTGGTACCATTTGGGTCAACGATTACATTCCCAAGGAGGGTTGACGTCAGGCAGGCGGCCGGTCATAAAAGTCATTGCCGAAACGTTTTGCAATATGTCAAAACAGATGACATATTGTGTCGACACCAAGTAATTGGGATAAGAGCAAGATGATGATGATGATGATGACATATGCCTAAAAACCACTTTATATTTTTTTTGTCTGTCTGTTTGTTCCGAGTAATCATCAAAACGGCTAGACCGATTTAAAACATTCTTTCACCCATGGAAAGCTATAATATCTATATTTTATCCCGGTATTCCCGGGTATTTATCGGGAACGGGCATTGCGGGGATAAGACGACAGAAACCGAAGCGGAGCGAAGGCGGATTGCTAGTTGTAAATAAAAATGCTCGCACTAGGATATTTGAAATGTCTTGATGCAAAAAAAATATAATTGTATTATATCATCATCATTGTAATATTTGTCTGTCATTCATTTCGGCTCATATACGTCCCACTACTGGGCTCAAGCCTCCTCCACGATAGAAGGGAGATTCATCTTATTGGTTGGTTTTGCTTAGAGCTTTTCTTCTCTTGCATAGATGTTATATGCGTACTATATCCCTCAGTCGTATTTTATAACAACCTCGGGCAAAATAGGGAGTGGTGAATTGTATTCGTAATCCGTCACCACACGGAAAACGTTGTCTGTTATAAAATCAAGTAATTTTATTTCGAATATATGAAAGTACTAGCAACCCGCCCTCGCTTCGCTTCGGTTATAGGTTATAGTCGTTTTACCCGCGTAGTTCCCGTTCCCGTGGGAATATCGGGATAAAATATAGCCTAGTTTATGCCCTAATATTATAGCTTTCCATTGGTGAAAGAATTTTTGAAATCGGTCCAGCCGTTTTGAAGATTACCCGGAAGAAACAGACAGACAGACAAAATTTTTTAATTACTATTTTAGGCATAGGTGTCGTATAAATAACCGTGTAAGCATGAAAAAAGTCTATTATTTTGACATTACAAACAGACACTCCAATTTTATTTATTGGTATAGATAGAGCGTCGATAATATTTCGATTACTAGTTTTGGTTTTATTTTATTTTGTAGCAGTTAGACTTGAGACAATAATTTAAAAAGTAGGCTGTAGATTATTTATAACTTAGTCACTCATTGTGACCTGTGCTATATCATATCACGGGTCACAATGAGTGGCTAAATGATGCGAGCGATGATGTGTAAGGTACGATCAAAAGGCAGTGAAGTCCGTCTTTGAAGGCGATCCATTCGGTTGCTCGACCCAGCTCAGGCGCCCGTTACTTAATGCTTCGAGTAAATGTGTTACACTCTTTCAACATTGAGCCAACACTAATAACTATAAAGAACGATTATTTATTTTCTTTGATGGCTCAATAAGTATCTAATGTTTAGTAATTGTTGTCGATCTGAATAAAACATTTTATAACTTAGTTACCTATTGCTTTAACTTAATATATCTCCAGTTGTATACGCTACTTATAACTAATTACTGCTATTATTCAATTAAAAATACTGTAAATATTAACATATACGGTTATTTTGAATTATAATTTGCTGATTCTGAATATTGTGTTTTCTCAGATGTCAAACTCGTAACGACGCGTTGAGCAATTGCATTGAAGCAGAAATTCAAGTATGCTCTGTACCGTCGCGGTACAAGACATACTTAGATTTCTGTTTCAATGGTTATTTTATGTAACGTTCGACCTGAAAACACAAAACATTCGCTGTTAATCATTAGCCTAGCTACTAGTAGTCGAACTGTTTTGAAGCTTTCTTGTTCAAGAACAAACCACGTGTCAAAATAATATTCGACGCTCTAGCAAAAAAAAAAAATGCAATGCCTAATTTCTAATAGCTGCTTACTAATTGAATTTTACTTCTTTCCAGGTCTATTCTTACTATTTTCTTTTTATTTCAGTGTCAAATTAATAACACATTTTAAATAAAAAAACATTGCCTGCATGTGTAACTTAAATGAACGTTTTCTTAATTTAACAATATTTTCAAAATTTGGAATTCAATTAGTACTGGTTTCTTTTTGTAGGCGGGCTACGGTTTTGACAAACGCCATCCGGAGCAACGGAAGGGCGGCGCGTGGCCCTAAACACACACTATATTGCCTCACTTTCGCCATTGGGCCGACCACTGGTACCGCGTACCTTGGCGTCAATGACCAGCTCGACGGGATCATTACTGATATATTCAATACAGACTTACTAGATGATACTTAACGGAGCTTCAAGTAGTTTCCGAAGAAAATTTTCTATAGTACTTGCAGTTGAAAAAGAGATAGGGATTTTGTGTTTCCGTCGTCATAAGGAGCCACTGGAATACATTACTTCGCTAATAGCAATATACTTATTTAAAGCAACACTTTAAGTGTTATTAGCGGTACATACACAGATTTACACAATTGTACTATATAATGAATGTTACATGAGGATTATGAATGTAGGGTCGACTAAGCACACTCCCTCCGTCCTTGTACCTCTGGGATCAATTAGTGGTACTTCCTCACCGCAATATAAATTTCCAAGTTCCTTCTTCTCAGCAATTTGTTAAGCACTAGTGCTGCGTATGCAGTAATTAATAGATTTAAAGAGATATTTATTTAATTTATGGCACGTATTTCAAACATAGACAAGATAAAAACAAGTTAAAAAATTAAAACCCTAATAACCCGAAAAACAAAAACCCTATGAAAACAACATGCTGTATATATGTAAAATAAGAATATTGCACCTATACATTCATGTTTAAAAATTAGTCGTATCTAACTAATACTATAAAATATATCGCTGTGTAAACAAGCTCTGAAAAAGGTATACGCCAACGGCCAAGAGCATAAATAAGATCTTATAATGTTTCACTTTTTTTACACCCACCCGTGATACGTTGCCTTCGTTCTTGGGCCGACCACCGTAGCAGAATAATGTTTCACTTGCCGGTGATTCGTAAATTTGAAAATTTGTAAATGCCCTTAAGGGGCTTATTTATCCGCCGACTTGCTCCGTGGCTTATCAGCGCGGCGACCGCCCTCTCTTGGCTCATGCCAAACGTGGGCGGATCCAGCGCTGCATGTCGACGGCTGTACGCGAGGTTCATCCATGGCCCTGTACAGTGCACCGGTGTGCACGGTCAGGGATGACCGTCCGTTTAGGGTGGCGACCGGCATCCTACGGTGTCTACAGAGAGCCATGGCGGTCAGGGCCGTACGCGGTTACCGCACGGTGGTGGCGGAGGCAGCGTGCCTGTTAGCCGGGACTCCTCCGTGGGACCTAGAAGCGGAGATGCTCACCGAGTGGGTGAGCATCTCCGCTTATCGGAGGGTGGCCGTGAGCAGGGCGGTATGGTTTCCTTGAGGGAGCTTACCGCCTGGCAGGTCGACGCCCGCCGAGACATCATTGCCCGTTGGGCAGTCCAACTAGAGAGGCCTCGGTTCGATGTCCATACCGTCGAGGCCTTCTGGCCGGTGCTGATACAGTGGTTGGAGCGGCGGCACGGGGAGCTCGAAGCTCAGTAGAAGGACATACGGGCTGTATGTCCTTCTACTGAGCTGAAACTTTACTCTGAACTGCTGAGCTCGAAACTGATCATATACATGAGCTGTAATAATGACAATGATTGTATTTACAAAAATGTTAAATATCAAATTATAAGTTATTCCTCAAAATGGTTGTCACGAGTTATATAAAACTCTTTACAATTTTGGATGATTAAATCGTTTTTGGGAATGTTCCATTTGCCTTTGCTTTGAGGTTCAAAGCAATACAAAAGCGATTAATTAAAAAGGAAAATCACACAAGGGATCCAATATCACTCTTTCATTTCATTCGACGTCGTATTCAAAGCTGACATATGTAATTCCAATTGTGTGTTGTTATTACATTGGGTTTGTTTGAATTTGTTTGTGGCATTAAAATAACATGTTAATATAAAGATTTCATCAATTATCCACTGTTCAAGTATTAACAAATGAAAACATTAATTATATCTATGTTCTTTTTATTATTTGCTGAGTGTGGTGTAAGCCGTGAATACGAAGAGGTACAACTTTATTCTTTTTGAAGTGGGCCATGGTAAGCGCACCCGCCGCCCGGCTCCGTCCGGGGCGACAGAGTGGCGGCGCGTGGCTCCATGAGCCACCCGTAGCATGTCACCTTCGTCGTTGGACCGACCACTGGTGCCAAGTTTTTTGACGTCAATGGTCGGCCCGACGGAATAATCTCTGGTCCCGTCACCCACGGCCTCGGCTAGGGTCTTAGAGGTACACCTGACACCAAATGATGAGTAACTTTGTCGAAATACCGATTAATATCGACCTGGGCTCCATATAATTTCGTCTGGTCAACAATTACATTCCTAAGGAGAGTTACTTTAGACCGATTAATCCGTCCGGGACAGGAGGCCGGTCATAACAATATTTTGCCAAAAATTGCAACATTTACTACGAAAGAGGACATGTGATTGAGATAAGAGAACGATGATGATAAGGATGTTCTTTTTTCTATATAAATCTTGTATTTATTTGTACCAAAAACTTAATCGTCATAAGCTTTATTGTCTAAACGGCTGCCTTGTTTTGATGATTTTTGTGAGTTGAGGAGGATAATTTAGATTTGCCATTGCATCCGATAAATGGGGTCTGAAATTATAAAAAAAAAATATTATTCTTACGTATATACTGAATGAACTACATAACCACGCAATCTTAGCTTAGTATTATAAATAATAACTATATAGCAAAAGATGCGTGATATTTAGAACTCCTTGATTCTACTTTGATTTGAGTGTACAATGAAGAATTCACTGTATCAATAGTTCCATCTTTTAGATAAAAGTATTTAAATAATAGAAAGTAATAGTTTAATAAACTAAAAAACACGTTTACAGCACAGCACAGACAGGCCGAACCATAGAAGTTTGGAATGTCGTGCATGTGTAGTTCGCACACTAGCTCTATCTCTCTTGCTTATGCAAAGGATACGATTAGAAATTTCTAAATACTGATGAATCTAATCAGGACATTTGCCTATTTTGATCGAATTAATGCATTGTCATGGGCCTTTGCCGAGTGTGCAAAGTTTAAATAACGTCTGTTCGTTCATAGTGGGTCAAAATGACGTTCAAAGATTCCGTTACATATATAGATACATACATACGTACAAACAGGTGAAACTAATAAAAACGTGTTAAAAAGTTGTAATTGTAAAGTAAAAGTAGTTAAAAATTCTATTATGTACATTGGTACTTTCAATACATTTTATGACACAAAATCTGAATTTGTAAATATTTAAGAGCTCTGTTCTTCTATTCTTAAATTGCCGAAATTAAGTGTCGTAATTAGCATGCCAGTTAAAAGGGAGAGATATTTAAGGATTTCAACAATTTCACTCTTATTTCAAATCTCCGTCCCTCGCTTTGTAAATGTAAAAGGTACAAAGGTATCGAATCGGTATATGGATTTCATTTATAATACGGCTACGTCCAAACATCCATCAAACGTACCATCCAAAATGATTGCGTCAAATTGCATACATAACGTTATTTTTAACAGATTCCATAAATCGAGAAATACACTTTTTGTTTTGACTTATCGACACTTAACGAAATGAATTAATTTTCAAAAGAGAATACGTGAAGAAGCAAATTACATTGTCATTTGACTTTGTATCTGAATTGAACAGGGTGTGATTACATGATTATATTTTGTCTATATTTTATAATTATAAATAAGTTCTTCCGCTAGCCTTTTTATTTAGCTGGTCGCGCGCGCGAGGAGCGCAGCCTCGACGAAGCGACTCGCCGCTGGCGACTGGGGCGGCGCAGGCGCGACTACTTGCGCGTCATGCCGCCCTAGCCGAGGCCGCGGGTGACGTGACCGGGGAATTAGTCCGTCACCCGCCGAGAGGCTGACCGCGTGAGGAAAGACCGATGTCCGCCCCGAGGGGGGGACGTCGGTCGATGGGAGGGAACCCCACTAGGGGGTATTCCGTCGGGCCGACCACTGATGACAAGTAACCCTGCTCCGGTGGTCGGTCCAACGACGAAGGCGACGTGGTGTTCGGGTGGGTTGCGGGTGTGCGTGCTTACGTCCATCTGTCGCCCCGGATGGAGTGGTGCGAGGAGTGCGCAGACCACAGCCCACCCCAAAAAAAAAGCCTTTTTATTTAAGGTACCTGGAGACACCCCGCTCTAATTTCTCCGGGGCGACATAAAGACAGCGCGTGGCCGCATAACCCTATCTCCTGACCATTACCATTGAACTGACCACTATTAGCGTTTTGATTAACTTTGGTGGCCATCACGAGGGTTACCAGATCGTGTACTGTCCCCGACAACGCCTCGGGAATAAACAACATCGTGATGAACTATTTTCGGGCCCGTACACCCATGACCGCGGCTAGGATGGCATCAGGCGCAGGTCACGGTAGAAAATTAACTCATTCCAACGCTTTGAAATAAAGCTACAACTGCGCCCCAGTTCCTAATACAATGGTGCACCGTATTAAAGTTAGTTAGCTGGGTCAGATCGACAGATAATTGCAACGAGTTCACAGTATCGCTCTACTCTGGCCACAGAGAACTCGAAGTAGTGCTGCATCATCTCCTCGTTGCAATCCTAAGAATAACAGGACGATGTCCTCTTTCATCGCATCGCAGACAGGTACTTGCTGAGGCAACCATACCTCGTCCATCTGCTCCTTTCCACTGGTGTTGATCAAGCCTGCAAGTCGGAAGTAGAAAAGGCAGAGAACCCCATGCCAAATCAGCTTCGGCCAAAAGACTTCCACGGTCTGTACACTGGATGTCAATGGGTAATGGTGCCGCTCCGCCCGGCGGCCAACACACTGTTCGAGGCATTGCTATCCCCTGTTAGCTTCTGTCAGTCTGATTATATTTGGCATAAGCTAAGAGCAACTAAAATCATAATTGCCAAACTGCTTTTCAAACGCGGCAATTTGGGCAAAAGTAATTCAATAGTAGACGTCGATAGGCTAATGGTTGAATATAAAATCTCGTTTACTATAACTTAGGAGCGTATAGTTAAATATAATATTTTCATGTTAATTATAAAGTTCCTGAAGCTCATTCAACTACACGTATATTAAATATTACATAATGTTGAATATAAGTTTGAATTTCTGCCTCAAAGCTAATATGAAAACAATGCTGGCACTGCTACGTAGTGCTTTATAAACTTTGCCTTCACTTCACTTGAAACTTGCACTAACTTAAACATGCTCTTGTCACTTCGAGAAAATAGAATATTTTAGTAAAAAAACTAACATTCTGTGATGTTGTTGTAACCCAGCATGTGATTTAGAGGAAGAAATTAGACTACTACACTATGCTACATAGATATCTAGTATGGTGTAGTGGTCTAATTTCTTTGGTTTGGAGAAGGCCCGATAGTGAAACGTCGAACACGAGGAAAGTATTTGATATATAAATATTACAGAACAGATCCATTAATGCGTAATGTTCCATGGCCACCGATTAAGGTAGGCCACCCCACGAAGGAGAAATTGTTTTAAAACAGCAGTTAAATGCAGTACTAGGAAAAATGACTATATATTTTACTTACTTGTGTATTCAACGCTACTAAATGACAACAGGCGTAGGAAATCGATCATGACACAATTAATTAACATATTAATGGCCTTTGAGAGCTTTTGATCTTAATCAAGACAGTTAAATATTCTTAATATTCTGGTAGAAACCGAATTAATTACCAGCTGTTAAAATCTTACCAATTCACGGTGGCATATAATATATTGTTGTTGGAAAACACTTAGCTTTAAAGATCCAGTACACATAAATATTATGAGCTTTGATCACGATCGATTCGCAGCATTAGCATTTTCTCATCCATTTCGGCTTGTCGTAAAATAATTAATTAATAGGATACATTGCTGGGATAGGGTTTTACATCGATGTTTTCTCTTTATTACCTTAATCCTCTTTTGAGGTAAGAGGTACAGAGAAGTAAGGTTGCATACAGGTTACAGGTAAGAGAGAAAGTGGTTAATTGTATTCTTATACCGTAACCACAGAGAATGGCAAGACTCGCTTATTAAATTTAAGTTAGAATACCGCACCCCTGAAAACTATAAGGACTATAGGATAGGATCAAAGTGGAATATGACATAACAAAAATTCTTATGCCTATGTGATAAGAAATATCCAGTACTTTAATAAGCAATTTTCAATAGAATTTCGGTTATTAATTCGACACGTATTTCGTCTCTAAACGAGGTATGTTCAGGGCAGTTCGGTTTTAAGTACGCATATTTTTAACCTATTCTTCCTTGATCTTATCTCATACTCCATCCTTTCTTGCGCTATTCGGCATATTGTATTCAATACTGTAAGGTGTATTGAATACAATATGCACTATGAGTAAGATGGTGGCTTCGACCTTCCTTCTTCCATTTCAAAATAATATTATTGTAATCGCTATCATATATATTCAAATAAACTTTTGTCAGCATGTCTAGCCATCGTAGTATAGCAGGCCAATTTCTCCTTGCGTCGTGTCAAACAGTAAACGACCGCAGCATACTTTATAAGTTTATTTTTTTAGTTGGCCTTATGAGTTTCCCAAGACGTTGATGTCCAATCACCCAATGATTCTTCAGCCGGTTTTTATGACTTCCACAAGAATTTAAAGAACAGCGACATATTATATTCTAACCCGTCACCACACGAGTAATATAGTATAGCACGAACATATATGCTCTTATTTAAAGTAAGTTTCAATGGGGTTGGCAACTGTCAAAGTGGCGCTAGCATAGCTTTACCCAAAACTACTCATTTTTGTAAGAGATATTTTAAATAAAATCTTACATATTATATACTCACATGCTTAAAAAACGTGAAGTCGCCTTTTATAACGAATAAGGTGCACATCGATTTCCTAAGTCCAACGATATGATGAAAAAGTGGCTATAAGATCTAACTTTAAACGAGAAAGACTATGTATGTCTTCTTCATTTTCTCGACTTAGATTATCAAAAATGGGGCATCATACAGGTGTATTAGCTTATTTTACTTCTGTATTTTATTAATTAAATTAAGAGGCAATAAAACAGATTTTAAAACAGTTAAGATTCTTAATGTAAGCAAAACAGCTGTGTCTAATATTAGATTTACATGGATTCATTTTACATATGATTTTTGGTTTATGATTGATATTTGGCCCAGTCGTGATTTGGTGAATTATAATATGCCTCAGGTTTTTAAAGAGCATAGTAGTAAGACCAGAGTTATCGCAGACTTGCAACTTGCTAGTCACAAAGTACATGTAAATATATATATATATATATGTACATAGTCATTGGATTAACAAAAACATATTTAATACTTCAAACACTATTAATTTCATATTATGTTCCCTTAGCTTCACCACACAGCACAAATATTTTACATACGTACGTAACATTACGTTATGTAACTTTAGGGAAGGAATTGTGAAAAGAACAAGTTACTCTGGCTTTGGTTTATTTTATAAAACCGGGGCAAACGTTTATTTACATTCTATATGAAAATTCATGACATTTTTTCAAAGTTTATTTATTTTAATTACAATTCGTAGCTTTGGTAATCCTTTCTTGATTTTAACCTGATATTGACTAAAGAATTCTGATAGATCGAAATAGGAGGAAATCTAAAGGTAAAAGATTAGGGCTATATAGCGGATGCATTTGTTGAGGTACAACTTCTTTATAGGTTGACGTAATACCTATAGCTTAAAATGATATAATGATATCATAAAAAAGAAGTATATTGTTTTTGTTATTTGTAAGTTATACAATGGTGTCAGTGAAGTATTACTGTTGATATCCCAATAGCTATTAAAATTTGACACTTTCATAGCATTATCAATACTAGTGCTCCTGCAATTAAAATTGTATAATTGTAAATTTGCAATCTGTAAACAAAATGAAATTAATCCAAGTAATAAATAGTCAAGTAATTAAATAGTCCAAGAATCTATTTTTATGATACATTTTCCTAAGGATTATTCTTTTTCTATGCTATGTGTATTTATCTACAATTGAAGGAATATTAAAGGTATAATAATTACATTAGCAAACTAAATTTTTAGAAATGGGAGCATGTTAAACTAAACTTGAGGTTATACCTTTAAACAAGGCTTGCCTTTCTTCTTTGTAAGGAAGTACCACGTTTTCTTAGTTCGGCCATTAGCTCGTTTGTTCTCTATGTTGAATACATATTTTTGTAAATTCCATCCTCGTAACACACCAAAATTGTTTAATTTTATAATCACAACAAAAACAAAACAAGTTTGATAGGTTCAAGCTATATTAGCGACATCTGCGAAAAGTTTCCAGTGGCCAACCCCATTGCCTTGTCTATAGTGATAATCGCCTGAACTAATAATTTCCATAAATAATAGATAGTGCATTATATAAACGCTAATCGGGTTCATTGCTTATACAGGACACGTTAGGATCAAACCTTTAGAGTTAATGAAATGAAAAATTATGGTCGTTGGGCTATGCTGACCTCTTTTGCAACCCTAAGTTACTAACGATTATAAATAAATTGTGCTTCTGCTCGTTAAATACGTATATTAATAACGTATAGCACGTACCATTTTTGCAAAAATATTATATTTATTGCACCAAAAGATATGTATTTATAATAAAAAAGGGAGCCGTCGTTCAGAACGCCTGGTAGATGGGAAACATCGAAATTATTTTGTACAAGTTGTAATATAATAAAAAAAATAAAAGGTTTGAGTTGGTTGAAAATTTTGTAAATTATTATTACCTATACATATCAAGTGGTAAGGGCTTCACCAAATAATGCAGATTTTAAAAAATTACGCCTCCGACATTGTGGAGGTTAGATCGAAAAGTGCCACTCATTTGACAAGTGAAATGTCATTTTTTTTTATTACCTTCTGCCATAGGCACAGGGAACACGCACGCATACAGCCTAAAGCATAACGCATACTGTGACGAGACCGAAAGTCCGACGTTACAAAGTATGTATGCATAAAATAACAGATTACGATAGGATAGCATAAAGTATTAATAAAACATTACGATTTTTTCTAGAAAATAATAATTGTTGTCTAATAAACATTTATTTTCATTAGTATACACTAGAGGTTTATTAAAGTAGCGTTTGTATTTTTTTTTTATAATACTAGCGACTTTCTGCACTTCTCCTGCATTTTAAATTTACAATATCTTCTAAGATATCGCCTCTGTTTCGAGTCTTGGACCGGGAAAAATGTAGGGTTTTTCTGAGTGTAACATACTCAAACGTGGTAGAAAAATGATGTCAAAATCGGTCCAGCTGTTTTGAAGATTACCCGGAAGAAACGGACAAACAGAAAAAAAACAAATATACTGTTTTTTTAGGCATGGGTGGGTATCTGCAAATAACAGTGTGAGCATAAAAGAAAACACCAACGATTTTGATATTACAAACAGAATTACTTGAATTTTGTTTATTTGTATAGATTTGCAATTGGTCTCCTGATGGTAATACTAATATTTTGCGTAAAAATTTATAGGACTCTATAATTTTACTAAACCGTATACAATTATAAAAGAGAAAAACAATTAAAAAACAATAATTGCGCGTCTAGGCTCTACACAACATGCGTA
Organism: Lymantria dispar; assembly: GCA_032191425.1. Classification (NCBI taxonomy): domain Eukaryota; kingdom Metazoa; phylum Arthropoda; class Insecta; order Lepidoptera; family Erebidae; genus Lymantria; species Lymantria dispar. The sequence goes on from CM063451.1 coordinate 15,731,881, forward strand.
CTAATGGCAAGGCGTCTACTTATCTGAAACTTATTTTTTTCGTAACTCTAGCAGTCAATGATATATTAAAAACATGAGCAAACTTTTTTTGTTGCCTCAGGCCGTTATTATCAGGGAAATAAGTAGAGATTTAATATTAATACGCTTCACAATATAATTTATTTTCACATATTAAATAACAACCCTAATATCGTTCTGCTATAATAATACCTTAATATAGTTGCAGACTCCATTACTGGTGTTGAGCCCCACTCGTTGCATGTTTAGAAGTAGAATCTGAACCAACCAGTCGAATATATTTAAGCGTTCTCATCAAACAAGAATTAAGTACTGATTACACTTTGCGGGATGTTCGGATGACTTGGAAACTCAAAGATTAGGTTAACCACAGACCTTAATAACGTCAAGAAAGTTAAGAAATCTCTCAGAAATTGTGGAAACCTTTTGTTAACTATACGAATATATTTTTAATTATTTAATTAATTTATACATTAAGTAACTTTACACCCAGAGCCTATATATAACTCTACACCCATAGCGTAAATAAACGGGGGAATATAAAATTTAGGTTTATAAATTAGTGCATTTTATATCCGAGTATTTTTATACATAAATATAAGTATATCATCATCCTGATCTTATCCCAACGATTGGGGATCGATGCAATGTGTATAAATACAGCAAATAGTTTTATAAATGGCCGCCTGGCTGACGTCAACTTTCTTCTTCTTCTTATTTAATGACAATAAGCTACAATAATATGAGCCCTTGGTGCCAGTGTCGAGTTATTTTATAGTATATTCACGTCTTTAGTCTTTTATTTTAGTCAGTCGTTAGCAATGATTTGGAGCTGATGACCAAATCACGCTTCCTCTAGGAAATTGGGCAGAATGTGAAAATGCACGCAATTCACTATTATATCATATTCAATAAACTTCAGTATTTAATCTGCATTACATAAATATCAATAAATTTGTTCAATTTAACACTATAAAATACTAAAATAATGAATAAAATTTAAAGCGCTACATGACATTTTGACATTCTCGTCAAAACTCGACGTCAATTTTCCTTAGGAATGTAATTGACAGACTGACTCGAAATAACAGACAGCATTGAATAGAGTTGGCCCAAGTTGGTGTAGTGCTCTTAGTTATCTCTTAAAACACCCAAGGTTAACATAATGGTTGTTAATATTGTAGGATTTGGTAATTCAATAGCCATCAAATAGAAATACTGTGTATCACAATACACTATATATAACACATAAATATAAAACAGCAGAAAAATGTGTATTATATTGTTACTGTTATTGCAAGTAAGCCCATATTTTATCATGAGTCTACCTACCCTTTGAGCAATCTACTATCATTGAGGGGCCTTTGGTTGCTTAATATTTCAAATATCTTCGCCTTTGAACTAACGTTTAGGGATTAAATGCGTGTGTAATTAGTAATGACACTTCCTCGGGCTTATTTGGACCAAGCAGCTTGCTCTCCATATGAGAGTTGGCTATTCAAAACCTTGGAAGGGTTTCAATAGCAAAAAAATATGGTAATGCACGATTCACAGATGCTTTTATTATAAGCAGTCATATTTTCTACCAAAGTCTTTTTACATATCGTATACATAATATCTACGTATACGAGATATGATTTATTTCTGCATATAGATTACATGCCTACAATAACACTTACGCAAATTGAATTCTGCACTCAGTATTATAAGTATTAAATAATAAACGAAACTCAATTTAAAGCTATTGAATCTCTTCCATCAGTGTTGTTTGCTAGCGGTTACAAATACTATCATCGCTTACATTCCTCGTGGTAGTCGTATAAGACTGACATCGATCTGGACCAACTCCGTCTGATGTCGACAGGTCAACAATTACATTCCCAAGGAGGCTTTACGTCAGGCAGGCGGCCGTTTGGTGTGTACGATGGAAGAGGAGTACAGATTGCGAGGACCCCAAGTAATTGGGATAAGAGCAGGATGAGGATGATAACGATGAAATCACTTCCATCCATATATTAATGCGCCTATCCACGTTGACTGTTGACCATAAGTGGGATTAATATAATTTCAATCACTAAGCTCGGCAGGTTAATTGGAGCTTACCATTAGTCCCACTTCTATTAATCAAATACAAACGCGATAAAATCCGTAAAATATTTTTATTTACAAAAGACAAGTTGCTATCTAATGGATAACCACCATAAATACCGCTACTCTTTGAACAGAGTGAAAATAACTAGCTATAGAGGAATACCTTCAGATGTAATGTGCCAGCCCTGAAGCTGATAAAATAAAAAGAAAACTTAATAATGTTATATGTTGTAGGACTACGCTGGCGGCAGTCGTCTATCTACAGCCGTGGGCTTGTCCGTCCGGGGTAGTACTACACTCTCGGAGAAAAATGACGTCCGAATAGTAATAATTTGTTACTGCACTTATTTCGATGAGTAAGAGAGCTGGAAGCCCTATTTTCTGACGGTGTTTGCGTATGTAGTATTACCATACCTCATTGCACGTATTTAAACTATCATAACTTTCTTCACGGTAGCGGTTTAGCAAAATTTCATGAGCGGCAGTATTACTTACCATCAGGTGTGCTAATTACTCGTTTACCACTAAGCGCAATTAAAAAATAATAAACTCATTTGCAAAAAAAACGGGCACCTAAGCAATGAACCATTTCAAATGTTAATATTTCTTTGTTTGATAATTATAGGTAGTTTTATCCACACAATTTGCTAAATTAATAAGAAAATAATCGTTTTCATCAGTATTTCATAAAATTTAGATACAATTTATGGGAAATAATGCTAAACCTCGCTAGTAGTGTATATTCGCTAGTAGTGCATATGCTCATGAAGTAAAAATAAAAAAGTTTTTTTGTTTGTTTTTCTTTAATAAAGTAAAAGCAGATAAATGTTTAGTATCGAGTGTGACCCCCTCTAGCTAAAATCACAGCTTGAATTCGTCTGGGCATGCTAGCGAGTATATCCCGGATACTTGCTTGCGGAATACGTTCCCACTCCGCAGTAATCACATTCTTCAGCTCTCTGATGGTCTGCGGAGCCGGGTGTACTGATCTCACACGCCGTTTCAGAACGTCCCAGACATGCTCTATGGGATTGAGGTCGGGACTTCGAGCTGGTCAATCCAAACGACGAATGCCGACCTCTTGCACATACGCATTAACATCGCGGGATCGGTGGGCGCGAGCATTGTCGTCCATAAAAATCGAGTCTTCACCTAGAGCGGCCAATGCGGGTTGTGCATGAGAAATTAGAACTTCCGTTATGTATCGATGCCCAGTCAGTGAGCCGTTTTCAATGAAGACTAACTCTGTACGATCCATTGAATTTATTCCTGCCCAAAACATAACAGAGCCCCCTCCATAAGGTGTGATTTCTTCGAAACATGCCTCTGCAAAGCGTTCTCCTTGTCTTCTTAGCACTCGCCGACGTCGATCTTCACCGAACAGAGATATCCTGGCTTCATCAGAGAACAAAACCCTATTCCAATCGTCTTGAGTCCATGATTCACAATTTCTAGCGAACCTAAGCCTGTGAACTCTGTGCTCACGGAGTAATTTGGGGCCGCGGGCCGGGCGGTGACTGCGTATATTGGCAGCGAGAAGCCTCCTCCTGACCGTCCATAGACTAATATGCACATTTCTTACTTCTTGGAGGTTGTTCTTAAGATCCACATACGAAGATTTGCGATTTCTCAATGCGCGACTCACAAGAAAACGATCATCCCGTGGTTGGGTACATGGTTTTCTTCCAGAACCAGGCCTTCTCTCGACGGAACCAGTCTCCTGATATCGCTGCCAGGTCCTTTGGACTGTCGAGCGACTAACATTTAGCCTCCTAGCCACGAAACATTGGCTGCAACCCTCTTCAAGCAGCGCGATAATTTTGGTAGCTTTTACCACTTTATCTACCATTTTTGATACAGCCAAACAGCATTAAATAAAGCTTTGACAGTCAAGGATATGAAATTAATCGATAAAAATTGAATAAAAGTTATGAAAGTCGATGTTAACTTCTGGAACTTCGCGCCAAAAATGTAGGATAAAAAGGGGTTTTCTGTAAAAATGAACATCAAATGAAAAATTGAATTTAGAACGTACTTTTTTAAATACCACAGCATTTTTAAAACCGGCCAGTAACGTGTACAAACGATTGAAACCTTTTTGGTATTGTATCTTTTTAAATATGAATGAAAATCAAAACCGCCCGTTTTTTTTGCAAATGAGTTTATATGTACGAATCTGTTAATTAGTGAAAACTTCAATTTGTTATGAAAATCTATATTTAATGAAATTTCTACTGAAAGTCGAATGTATTCAGCAAATCATCCAAAAAGCAACAAAAAACTACTCGCCAATGCTGAAAAAAATTACGTTCCACTCATATTTACATATTAAACATCGAATGAACATTACTCTGTCTGTGAAAAACACGCTGCCGGTTTTATGAAGAGGTAAAAACATGAGTACAAATTTTAATACACACATACAAAACTTGTGTATAATCGAGTATGGTGAAAAACAAATTTCATATAAGTTACATATTTTTATGAACAGATATCTCGATAATTATTGATTTTGCTTAACAAGTTATACTGTTTCAGTGGTATCATTAACATCAACATAATATTAGCTCATACATAATATTAGCTCATACATAATAAGGGTTTATACCCTTAGTTGTATTTTACGATATCCACGGCCAAGATCATCATCATCATTTCAGCCTATCACCGTCCAACTCCACTGCTGGACGGAGGCATCCCGTCTCACCCATAGGGTACTGGAGCTGCCTTGACTGGGAGCCATTTTTATTCTACTTATTCTACTTGTCATGAGGGAATAATGCCGTAATCGCCACGCTTAGCACGCAGGTTGGCGATCGCAGTAAGATGTTATACATTTCCCAGGAGAGAACGGCTGCCCACTCTCTCGGTGAATCCTCAGCCGATTTTTACGACTCCCACGGGCTAGCAAGAGGTGGCGACAAATGTATTCTTATCCGGTCGCCATCCGCCCGGGATTGGGGCAGTGAGTGTTATTCTTAATCCGTCACCACACAAAAAGTTATATATGCTTTAGATCTTGGGTTAGATACAAGGTGGAGTAAAAAGTTTTATGTTTTTTCGGAGATTTCATTGATTTTAAACGATTTCACGGATATTTTTCTCGAAATCTTTGAAATTTGAAATTATGCATGATTTAGTACAGTGTGCTTCTTGCCTTAGGATTAGGCAACATATGTACATAGCGAAATTTGTGTGTGTAACACTGCTCATCATCATTCATCATTTCAGTTAATAGGAGGGCAATTGACGTATTATACCGGTCAGCAGAGAACTCGAACCCAGAATTATCCTGCCATTTTTTTTGGGGGGTTAGTTACGGTGACCGCACTCTTCGCTCCGCTCCGTCTGGGGCGACAGAGGGGCGTAAGCACGCATACCCGTAACCCACCCGTGACACGTCGCATTCGTCGTTGGATCGACCACCGGAGCAGGGTGATTTGTCGTCAGTGGTCACCTCGACGGAATAACCTCTGAGGAGTACCCTCTCCTCGACCGACGTCCCCCCTTCGGGGAGGACGTCGCTCTTTCCTCGCGCGGTCGGCCTCTCGGTAGGCGACGGACTAATTCCCCGGTCCAGTCACCCGTGGCCTCGGCTAGGGCGGCATCAGGCGCAGGTGGCATCAGGTCGTCGAGGAGACGTTCCTCGCGCACGCGCTCCGCTCATCTTGTATTAGCACATAGGGTACTTTTTAAATGAAAGGTAGCACCTTTCATTTACAGCTCTTATCTTATTTATTAAAATCATCATCACAGCTCATATACGTCCCACTACTGGGCTTGAGTCTCCTCCACAACAGGAGTGAAATTGACATACTATACCACGCTGGTCAGGCGGGTTGGTATAGGGATTAATTTTGAGTTTTTCTTCTCTTGCATAGATGTTATAAGCATATTATATCCCTTAGTCGCCTTTTACAACACCCACAAGCAAGAGGGTGGCGATTTGTATACTTAATCCGTCACCACACGAAAAAGTTTTTAAAATAAAAAAAGTCTTCAAAACATTTTGAATATATTAGAACTTAGATTAGATGTAACTGGTATTGGTACCTTAATAACACATCTGTTTGTTTTTATATTACTTTGTAGGTATAATAGCAAGCAGTCCATTTACCACTCACCTATAAATACCGCTTATAGATCTCTATGCAATACCAGATATGCTCTGCCGTAGCGCGAATGTAACGTCGTAGCAAATTGCTACTACTCAGACGTCGAATTTTCTTACGAAAGTTTTAGTACTACCTCGAACTAGTTGGCTCATTTATACTACCTATAAGCAAAAACTGTCAACAACAGAACCCTACCACTAGTTAGATCTATTTGTAGTAACGATAACGTGTCATTACCCCTTACTTTCCAGAGGAATCTTAAAAACTGTTACACAAGACGGAACTGCATCAATAGTGAGATCTGTCTTGGAAAATTCATAATTGCGATCACTAACTTACTTTGTAACTTGTATATCCTCATATATCCTTACTACTTACTAATATTATAAATGCCAGAGTAAGTTTGTTTGTTACGCTTTCACGCTCAAATCACAGAACCGATTTCAAAAATTCTTTCTACAATGGAAAGCTATAATATCAGGGAGTAACATAGGCTATATTTTATCCCGGTAATTCCACAGGAACGGGAGCTACGCGGGTAAGACGACTGAAACCGAAGCGAAGCCGGGCTGCTAGTTAGATATAAAAAGTGAAACTATTTATAAGTGACATTTAATTAATTGCCGTATGTTGAAGAAGTAAGAATACAAAAATAGGTAATGGATGTAATATGCATAAACATCACTACAAGAGAAAGAAATTCGAAATAAAACACTACGGTCTCTTTATCCATATATTAGCTTTATTTTCCTCCTTTCGGCCTCAACCCACGCATATGTGCAAGCGCAAAGCATATAAGCTGAGACGATGATGATGATAACTATATTAAAACTGTTAGGACATCTTTCTAAATCTCGTGACGTCACAACAGTACTGCCAACATGCAATTTAAGTTTACTCATCACATTACCTGCGACAAATAAACGACCAAAAGATATTGAATATTTTCACAAGAAAACACACAATTGAAGTTTTCGTTTACGCATATGAACGGGAAACTGAATAGAATAACTGAATAATTCCGGTGTTCTTTAGTGTTTCCCTAGCAAAAAGTGTTCAACAATACAGCAACTTATAAATCAAGTAAAGAACAAAGTTAAACAAACAAATCATAAGTAAACATATAAAAAAGTAATGAAAATGTTGTTTTCCAAATGTTTGTATTGCGCTTCAATTTGTATACGAAATTTCACGCTCCAGTTCACATCAGCTTGTAGTAACCACAATTCAATTTACTATATAAAATTGATTCGTTAATAATTGTAGATTAGACGTGTAATCTTTTTATATACATTTCTTCTATACCTGTTCTATGTGACTGAACTACTCATAAATAGTGAAATAGAGTTTAAAGTTGATTATTTGGATCCGTGCATGGTTTGGATTCACAAGTAGGTAATAGTAGTTAGTAGTGGACGGTAACAGGATCGAGTGTTAGACATTTTATCATTATTCTTTTATTGTATTTGTATACAACAACGTCCGTCGGGACGTCCCGTAGGGTCATCATTATCATTATTATTTCGGGTCATATACGTCCCACTGCAAGGCTCAAGTATCCTCAAGATAAATTGATTTACCATGTTGATCAGACGGGTTAGCAGAAAATTCCATATCGAGTTTTTCGTCCTTTGCAATGATTTCATCTACCTGCATCCATCAGTCATCTTTTACGATTTCTTTCACGAGAGAAGTATGGTATTCTTGTCAACGCATAATGTGTACCATTTATCAAGCACAATCGTCTTCGCTCTCTCAGCACTTAGTAAAATGCAAATTATCTATCATTACTCTGATTAGAATAATTAAAACGCCGCATTTTTCCACATTAATGTTTACTTTTCCCTTATATGACACTCGCGGTAGAAGAAAGAGCGATGGTAGAGTGAAACAGTCCATGTAGTTCATAAATTAAATATTTTTTAAGTATAATATATTGCTTCTTGTTTCACATACAAATGAGAACATCATAACGAAAATCTCTTCTAAAGAGAGATTTTATAAAAACAAATATAAAAATAATAAAAAACAACCAAAAACCCAATGACGGGTAAAACCTGTTGTTTTAACTATACATAGTAACAACTTTCAAGTTCACACAAATTTTTTTGCTCTATTCTTGTAGTTAATACAGTTTAATCTAATTATATTATTACTAATTTGATATTAATGATGGTTATGTACCTAATAAATTAAAAATTTCTGCAAATGTACCAACGTAATACAAATATTAAAAATGTTTTAATAGCCCTCGGCAAAAAACAATGTTATGAATAATGAGGGAATAAAAGGAGAATTGTTTGACAAAAATAAAAAGTACGAGACAATTTATTACAGGCACTTGATAAATTTTACAAAAATCCTCCATCAATTTGATAAAAGAAACCTCTAAGTTTTCTTCTATTTATATAGTCTAAAGATATTTTTGTGACTGGTCTGGACTGGTGGTCTTGGAATGTCTTTGAACAAACAAATAACTACTGATACTGGTTTTAATTCTGGATTCGATGCCATATTATTTCTTTGGTCAATCATCCATTAGTTGAGTCGTCGACGCCACTTTTGGACTCAGTGTTCCCCGAGGAGGACTAATAACATAATCACTATGCTTGACAGGCAGGTTGTGAATCGCGGATGATATAATATAAATTCCCCACTGCCCATTCTCCTAGTGCTTCCTGTGATTTTTAGGAGTTCTACAGGACAGTAAAAGATACTGTCAATATTCTGAACTTGAAGAAATCCTAAAATCTTGCTTCCGTAAGTATCTACTGCTAGGAGGAATGATTCTGTGCTGTTGCGATTATAGCAATGATGTGGTGCAACAGATGCTCAAGATCAGCGGTAACGTGCTGCAATATTCAGAGTAGAATTGTCGGAAGGAGGGAAGGCTGGTGGAAGGAGGGAAGGCTGGTGGAAGGAGGGAAGGCTGGTGCTCCTGCCGAAGCCGGGACGGTCTCCGGAGTCGCCTTCGGCCTACAGGCCTATCGTGCTGCTCGATGACACGGGCAAGCTACTGGAGAGGGTGGTAGCTGCCCGCATCGAGCGGCACCTCGTCGGCACGGGGCCCGATCTGTCGGACGCCCAGTTTGGGTTTAGGAGGGGTCGTTCGACGATCGCGGCTCTGTTGCGCCTGAGGGCCGTGGCGACTGAGGCCGTCACCGGCGGGGGAGTGCTGTTGGTGGTGTCCCTAGACATCGCCAACGCATTCAATAGTCTGCCATTCAGCTGCATCAGGGAGGCGCTCCGGTATCACGGGGTGCCAGTTTACCTGAGGCGGCTAGTGGCAGACTATTTGGAGGGGCGCAGCGTTCTCTGCACCGACCGAGCAGGGGACGTCGTGCGAACGCCCATGACGTGCGGTGTCCCACAGGGGTCGGTCTTCGGACCCACCCTGTGGAACATCGGCTACGACTGGGCGTTGAGGGGGAGCCTCCCGCCCGAGCTGGGCGTGATTTGTTACGCCGACGACACGCTCGTCACAGCCCGCGGTGGGACGCTAGAAGAGGCGGTAAGCCTGGCGACCTCGGGTACCGAGGAGGTCGTCAGACGGATCGAGGCGCTGGGGTTGAGGGTCGCCCTGGACAAGACGGAGGCCCTCTTGTTCCATGGGCGCACTATGAGCCCTCCCATCAGCGTCTCGATCACCGTCCACTCGGTCGACATCAGCATCCAGGCCCATATGAGGTACTTGGGCCTGGTGCTCGACGGGCGATGGTGGTTTCGGGAGCATTTCCGCAGGCTCGCTCCGCGGCTCGTCGGCGCGGCGTCCGCCCTATCGTGGCTTATGCTGAAAGTGGGCGGACCGAGCGCTGCGTGCCGACGGCTGTACGCGGGGGTCATCCGGTCGATGGCCCTGTACGGCGCACCGGTGTGGGCGGGGTCCATGACCGCCCGACTTAGGGCCCTTCTGTGGCGACCACAGAGGGTCACGGCGGTCAGGGCCATCCGCGGATACCGCACGGTGGCGACGGAGGCAGCGTGCCTATTGGCCGGGACTCCCCCGTGGGACCTGTAGGCGGAGATGCTCGCCGGACTATATCGGCGGGTGACGGGGGTGCGAGCGGAGGGCGGTGTGGTCTCGTTAAGGGATCTCACCGCCTGACGCGTCGACGCCCGCCGAGACGTCATCGCCCGTTGGGCAGTCCGGCTGGAGAGGCCTCGGTTCGGGGTGCGAACCGTGGAGGCCTTCCGGCCGGTGCTGATGCAGTGGTTAGAGAGGCGGCACGGGGTGCTCTCCTTCCGACTGGTGCAGGTTTTGACGGGGCATGGGTGCTTCGCCAAATACCTGCACAAGGTCGTTAGGAGGGAGAGTACACCGTCCTGCCACCACTGCGATTGCGACGAGAACACGGCGCGCCATACGCTCGAGGCCTGCGGGGCTTGGGCAGTGCAGCGCTGTGAACTCGTCGCAATCATCGGTACGGACCTGACGCTACCGGCTATCGCTAGGGCGATGGTCGACAGCGTCGGGAATTGGGACGCGGTCGCAGCCTTCTGCGAGACAGTGATCTCGCGGAAGGAGGCGGCGGATCGCCTGCGTGAGGAGCGCAGCCTCGATAAGGAGATCCGCCGCCGGCGACTGGGGCGGCGCAGGCGCAACTATCTGCGCCTCATGCCACCCTAGCCGAGGCCGCGGGTGACGTGACCGGGGATTAGTCCGTCACCCGCTGAGAGGCCGACCGCGTGAGGAAAGACCGACGTCCTCCCCGAGGGGGGGACGTCGGTCGATGGGAGGGTACCCCAACAGGTGGTATTCCGTCGGGCCGACCATTGACGACAAGTTAACGCTGCTCCAGTGGTCGGCCCAACGACGAAGGCGACGTGGTTTTCGGGTGGGTCGCGGGAGTTGCGTGCTTAAGCCCCTCTGTCGTCCCGGACGGAGTGGTGCGGAGGCGCGCCGACCGCGGCCCACCCACAAAAAAAAAAAAAAAAAAAAAAGGGTAGAATTGTCGCGGCCGATCGTCATTTTAGCGATGTTTGGCAGCAATAGGAACTAGACTAGGTTATAGCCGTCTAACAGTTAGTTGCAGGGTGAGAAACAGCTGAGTAGATCAGGTAAGAGAACACCAATGCTGATCTGCATGTGGGATAGTGTTGACTCGAAAACCTATAATAGATTTCCCCCTAGAGTATAGGCGTAACATCGCAACCTCATCGTCACTTCGGGCGTTTGAACGGGAAATGAACAGGCCATACCCGACCATTCAAAGAATTTTCTGAATTCTGTCCTTAGTCATTCGTTATATGGACAATAATTATGATAAAAATATACTTGTCTAATAAACAGTATATTAATATCTTATTCTTGCATGACATATAAATAAAATTGACATACATAGAATTGTTTTTTTTAAATGTTCGTTTCTAGGCTAAACTTGTATAAAACTTAAAATATATTTTTGAAATCTTCTAGCAATAACTTTGATGTTTGCCAAAGTTATTTTATTATCGCAAACGGTGGCAAACGAGCAAACAATACACCTGCTGGTAAGTGTTGCTGCCGCTCATGGGCTTTGCTAGGCCGCTGCCTACCACGAAGAAAGTGAAGGGAGTGTGAATGCGTGCAATGAGGTTTGATGAAACTAATTTATACGTATTATGTATTTATGAAATTAATCTATTTTTACGGCTTTCAATAAAGAAATCACATACAACTTGATTTGTTTACTTCATCTTTCAGGACGACAGTCCTTACATAAATAACCATAAAAGTTAAAAATCTTTGACGCGTCAAGGAACTAAAATCAAAATAGTTTTATTTAAGACGTTTAAGACGCAAAAGAATTTTATTGAATAACCTTATTGTGTATAATGTCCCAAATTCACTCAAAATGTACGCTGCATGTAAATACAATTTTCTTTATAAATAAGCATTGTTTCATGGGGACGAATATTGAAATATTTCTTCCCTAAGATTGAAAAAGATCTTATATAATTAAATTTGACATAATCGAATAAGTAAATTCCTTGTATATTAAAAATATTTTCAACAATCATAACGCTCACCTTGGAATATACGGAGTTCACTGTTCTAATTATTATTTCATTACAAAGTAATAAGAAGTACTTATGCCTTGGCGTTTCCGGGCCTTTCATGGTTCGGTCTCAATAAACCCAGCCGTTCGGGGTGACGAACGAACACTTTCGCAAGTTCCTTTTCGGACATCTACTTACTAAACAAAGTGAGCAACTTCATCATCATCACAGCAGGTCATGTATATTCTGTTTTTGGGCTCGAGCCTTCTCCGCGATACAATGGCAATTGACCTACTACACCACTCTGATTAGTCCTATAGATGTAGGGTTTTATTTCGACTATTCCTTCTCATTTTAATACGTTTCTATTAGCTTCAGATATGTTAGTATGTAACGGAATCTTTGAACATGATTTTGACTCCCTTCAAAACGTCGGTTTAACTCGAAATTTGGCATACTTATTAAGCACCGATGACAATTCAATATTTTAACCCGTTTAACAGTTTGACCCGTTATCCTTACTAGGATAATCAGGATTAGCGATTTTTTGTTTTCCTGAGACCCGGAGTGTAAAGCGTATTTTTTTAGTTCTTTGAACTATTTTCTATTATTATATATATATTTTATTCCATGGTCCTCGTTTACGATATCTACCTCCAAGACAAGGGGTGGTGAATTGTATTCTCTCGCACTTCGTCATCACACTGACAATATTAATCGCTGTAATATAGCTTTTCATTGCTGAAAAAAAAATTTGTCTAATATGCCGCGTAATTCCCTTTCCCGTGGGAATATCGGGCGAAAGTATGATGATTACACAATTATAATGTAGATTTATATTGGTGAAAGAATTTTTAAAATCGGTTAACGTAACAAATTTTGGTTTCATATTTATAGTATTAGTTATGATTGGGCTAAAATATCAAAGAAGTGACCAATAAAAATAAGGTTAGTAGTATAACTTTCGCGCCTGATGCCGCCCTAGCAGAGGCTGCGGGTGACCGGACCGGGGATTTAGTCCAGCAACCGCGGAGAGGTTAGCCTCGCGACGGTGATTAGCGTCCCGGTAGGGGACATCGATAGGAGAGGATACTCCCTCGGAGTATCCCGTCGGGTCGACCACTGAAGTCAAGGAACTCTGCACCGGTGGTCGGCCCAACGACGAAGGCGTCATGCTATATGGGTGGGTTAAGAGGCCGCGCGCCGCCCCTGTGTTGCCCCGGATGGAGCCAGGCGGCAGGTGCACTGAGCGTAGCCCACCCCCCCAAAAAAAGTAGTACAACTTTAATTCATTTTACAGTCCATAATTTACAGATTTAACCACCCGTGTGGTGACGGTGTAAGAATACTTTTCACCACCTTCTCTTTGCCGAGAGTGTTGTAAAAAACGACTAAGAATTATAATACGCATATAACATCTATACAAGAGAAGAAAACTCTATACCAAACCGTCTGACCAGCGTGATGTAATAGATTGATTTCTCTCCTATGCGAAGGAGGCTCGAGCCTACCAGTTTATGAGCTGAAATGATTACAGGTTATACGTATATTATCGTCGTCGTCATCTGAGCTCATATATGTCCCACTCCTGGGCTCGAGCCTCCTCCCCAATACGAGGGAAATTGATCTACTATACTATGCTGGTCAGACAGGTTGGTATAGGGTTTTATGCCAAGTTTTCCCTCTCTTTCACAGATATTATATGCATATTATATCCATCAATCGTCTGTTCCACGAGAAAGATAGAGATTGGTGAATTGTATTCTTACTCCGTCACCACACGGATACATATACCTTCATGTTAAGTAATGAAAACGTAAAATAATAGTTAAAACATAAATAGTAAAAGTCCTAAACTAATATAACTGAGTTGAGTCACTATTATAAATTCCAGGTGAACTCCATTTAATCAGGTCGTTGATGATACGATCTGTACCTAACTATATATAAACTACTTTAAATTCCTTTTGCTTCGTCCTAAATAAACCCGAGAAATACGTAGAGTGTAGTTTTATGGTTCAATTGACGACTGCATATATTTTTATTTCAGATTAAGTATTATTCTAAAATAGTGAGCAAATATTTTTGTGGTGACGGAAGAATATAATTGATCATCCCCTATCTTGCTCGTGGGGCTCGTAAATAATGACTGGACGGCCAATCCTTACTAATATTATAAATCATCATCATCATCATCTTGCTCTTATCCCAATTACTTAGGGTCGACGCAATATGTCATTTGTTTTGATATATTGCAAAAAGTTTCGGCAATGACTTTTATGACCGGCCGCCCGCCTGACGTCAACCCTCCTTGGGAATGTAATCGTTGACCCAAATGGTACCAGATGGAGTTGGTCCGGGTCAATCTAGGGCTCTTAGTCGTCTTTTACGACACCCACGAGCAAAGCAAGGGTTGGTAGTATTCGAAGCCGCTACCACACAGCTACTTACTAATATTATAAATGCGAAATAAATTTTGTTATGCTTTCACACTTAAACCACCGATCCGATTTCAAAAATTCTGTCACCAATGGAAAGCTATAATATCAGGGAGTAACATAGGTTATATTTTATTCTGGTATTCCCACGGGAACAGGAACTACGCGGGTAAGACTACTGAAACCGAAGCGAAGCGAGGGCGGGTTGCTAATCTTTATATATAAATTTCTCGTGTACCTGTGTATGTCACTGAACTCCTCCTAAACGGCTGGACCGATTTTCATGAATTTTTTTGTGTGTATTCAAGGGGATTCGAGAATGGTTTAGATTCACAATTGGACCCTGTAGGTGGCGCTGCGATCGATTTCAAGGAGATTTTTTCCTTTTACTATTTTTTTAGATTTAAACAGAACAACGTCTGTTGGGTCAGCTAGTAGAGTATAAATATGAATATAATACCTACACAAAAGAAAGACAACTAGAAATAAAGCCCTATACCCAATGTTATAGGCCTTTATATACACTCATCAATGATGAGTGAGAGAGATGAGTATCATAAAATACGACTAAGAAATATAATATGCATATAACATCCATGCAAGAGAAGAAAACCCTATACCAACCCGTCTGACCAGCATGGTATAATAGGTCAATTTCCCTCATACTACAAAGGTGGCTTGAGCATAGCAGTAGAATGTATAAAACGAGCTTATTGTCTACTAAACTCTGTTCTAGATTCTAGTATTTAATAACTAGCAGTAACGTAGAACTTCTTGAAAAAAGATTTAAATATTGTAAATAAGAAATAAGTTTATATAAACGGAAAACAATAACAGTTATTATTCAGTTTTCTTTTTCGCACTAAGGAATATTCTTACTAATATTATATTGTTCGCATGTTTCTCACGCTTTCATGCTAAAAACCACCGAACCAATTTCAAACATTCTTTCACCAATGGAAGGCTATAATATCAGGGAGTAATATAGGCTATATTTTATCCCGGTATTCCCACAGGAACGGGAATCGCGTAGGGTAATGCGTCTGAAACCGAAGCGAAGTGAGGGCGGGTTTTTTTTTTTTTTTGAAATGAATTTCATTTCAATGAAAGGACGGCGCGCGGAACCATAACCCACCCGTACCCACGTCACCTCGTTGTTGGGCCGACCACCGGAGCAGATGTGACTTGTCGTCAGTGGTCGGCCCGACGGAATACCCTTTCGGGTATCCTCACCTCTCGACGTACTGGGACGTCGGTCGCCGTCGCGCGGTCAGCCTCTCCGCGGGTGACGGACAATTCCCCGGTCCGATCACCCGCGGCCTCGGCTAGGGCGGCATTAGGCACAGATACTCGCGCCTGCGCCGCCCGAGTCGCCGGCGGCGGAACGTGTCGCCGAATAGGAGCTCTACTCGCACACGATCCGCCGCCTCCTTCCGTGAGATTACGGCCTCACAGAAGGCGGCGACCGCGTCCCAGTTCCTGACGCTGACGAGCATCTCCCTGGCGATGGTTGGCAGCGCCAGGTCGGCACCGATAATTGCGAACGAGTTCACGGCGATCCCCCTCCCATGCAGCACACTCCTCGAGCGTGTGCTGTGAAGTGAGGGCGGGTTGCTAGTATTCTTATAAATTGGAGAATTTAACAAACTCATTACTAAGGTTTGCAAATTACACACAGGTTTTAATCAGTCATTTGAGAAATGCACAAAGAATTTTCTTGTGTGAAAATCGATACTTGATGACACAGTTTAATTGTTACTTAGTTCACTATGTTGTGAAGTCACTTTTTATCCCCCGACGAAAAAGAAGGGTGTTATAAGTTTGACGTCGATGTTTGTCTGTCTGTGTGTGTGTGTGTGTGTTTGTATGTGTGTGTGTGTGTGTGTGTGTGTCTGTCTGTCTGTGGCATCATAGCTTTCAATATCGGTCCAGTAGTTTAAGAGTATTAAAGTCTAACTTTTTATTAGCTGCAGTAAAATGACGTTTCTAAATGTCATTCCGTAAAATAATGTTGACAGCCTAATCTCAATAGGGATGTGATTCAGTTCACAAAAGTTTACAGAATATCTAATCGTTCCATAGCTGACTCATAATGATCATACTAAATTTTATTTAATATTAATGTAAATAAAAGGCTGTATAAACGTTGATCCTTTTAGACATATACAAGGTAACACTCAAGAAAACGCTCTCTCAAGTTGGTAGTACTGGTTTTTGGTTACGGTGCTACGATGACGCTTGACCGCCATTTTGTTTCGGTTGTCATTCGCTCATTCGGCTTCATACTTCTGTTTTGAGTGCATGAATAACTTAGATTTGCCCACTGCGCGTTGTTTTTGTTATCATTATTGTTAAACTTATGTTACGTTGTGTTTGTTTTTCATTACCTGTTTTCGTTAATCGTGTTAGTTTTTTTTGTTTGATACATTGAAGACATGGATGCTCTGCCGAGCACATCGCAAGATGGAGACACATTTTTATCTCCTAAGAAAAAAAGGCCACGTGTAGCTCTAAGTGCAACTGAAAAACTTTGGGTCTAAAACGTTTACAAATATGTGTTTGAAGTGAAATCTTCAGAATCAAACATTGAAGTTCCAAAAACAAGTGAATGCGTTAACAAGGTGGCTGAAGTCTTGAGAATATCCGTCCGCACAGTTTATTCCGTTTTAAAGGAGCACAAGGAGAACGACAGCGAATCACCAAAACCTCCCGAAAAAACGGGCCCAAAACTTACATTTAAAGATAAACTTGATGATTTCACATTCACTGCTGTTAGACGAATTGTACATCAGTTCTTTCATAGAAATGAAATACCCACCATCGCAAAAGTTAGTTTACACATGTTGTCACACATCTTTTTATTATACGTTATGTATGTTTTCTCCCATCCCATGTGTAATCTTAACCAATTAGGTAATAACTTTAATCATTTTTAGGTGCTGCAAGTTGTAAATGATGATGACCCAGGATTGCCCAACTTCTCGAAAGAGACATTGAGAAAAATTATGAAGCATCTTAATTTCGAATTCGCTACTCGATCACGCAAGAGTGTGCTTATTGATAGACAAGATATTATATCATGGCGCCAGCGCTACCTGCGTTTAATTAAACAATATCGTAGGGAGGGAAAATACATATATTATCAAGACGAGACCTGGGTCAACGCTGGTACGTGTCAACTCTTAGTTTCTTCTATTTGTTCCTTTTTTGTTTTGATGTCGAAACTTATGATTCTTTTTTGTTCTTTTCAGGTCATACTACAAAAAAAACCTGGATTGACGGAAGTATTAAATTTTCTCGACAGGCATTTTTAGACGGCCTGATTAAATTAAAAAATTCCACAGGAAAGGGCAAACGTCTCATTATTACGACTCATAATTAGTCACATAGGCGGAGAAGAAGGCTTCCTGGTCGACGGACTTCTTATGTTTGAAGCAAAGAAAGGTACAGAAGACTACCATGATGAAATGAACGCGGAGTGTTTCGAGGATTGGTTCGGCGGTATTCTACCTAAACTCAAGCCGAATGCAGTAGTCGTAATGGACAATGCGCCCTATCACTCTCGGAAGATCGAAACAATCCCGAAGATGTCGTGGACGAAAGCACGAATTCAAGAAAAATATTGATTGAAAATTCATAGATATTGTGAAACAACAAAATCATACTGAGAAATATGCCGTAGACGAGATGGCTGCACAAAAAGGTATCACACTTTTAAGACTGCCCCCTTATCACTGTGAATTGAACCCCATTGAGTTGGTATGGGCGCAGGTAAAGAGTCACGTCGCAAACAATAATAAGACGTATAAAATGCAAGAAGTGGAAACTTTATTCCAAGAAGGAATCAAGAAAGTGACACCGGCTAAGTGGCGTGACTGTGTGTCTCACACTATTAAAGAGGAAGATAAAATGTGCCACCTCGATCATATTATAGATGAAGTGACAGATAGATTTGTTATTAGTGTGACCGAAAGCGACAGCGACAGTGATTTCGAAAAAGATTAATTAAATAACATTATTATGACGTTTTTGTTTCATTTTGAATGTACCTTCCTATACTTCCACTAAAAAAGATCAATCCTCTAGTATAGTAATAATAATAGGTTAAAAAAATACATTACAACTTAATATTAAATCTCAAAAAAAAAAAAACAAACTGATTATTCATTTATGATTCACTCATTTAGCTACATCCCTATTTATTTTTCTTCAAAAACCGGCAACCCACAAAACGTCATTTTACTGCAGCTAATAAAAAGTTAGACTATAGCTCGAAAATGATGTAATGGCGTATGAATTTTCGATTAAGTCCTTCACGCGTGCCAGTATAATCGTCAAATGACAATTAATTGATAATTTCGACTTGATGCTGCAAGCAGAATGGTCTCCGGAGAACCCAACTCTTTGATAATTCACAGCAGGCATATCGTATTTTTAGTTTTAATGAGTAGGTAGGTACCTTTTTTTTGAGTTGGGCTGCGGTCTGCCCGCTCCTCGCGCCACTGCGTCTGGGGCGACAAAGGGGCGTAAGCACGCACAAGCCGCAACCCACCCTATCACCACGTCGCCTTCGTCGTTGGGCCGACCACCGGAGCAGGATTATTTTTCATCAGTGGTCGGTCCGACGGAATACCCCCTATTTGGGGTACCCTATCATCGACCAACGGGACGTATTGTAAGATCATAATCTGCAAGCTACCTACCTGCTGCGGGTAACGTGACCGGGGAATTAGTCCGTCACCCGCCGAGAGGCCGACCGCGTGAGGAAAGACTGACGTACTCCCCGAGGGGTCGGCCCTGCGACGAAGGAGACGTGCATCGTGGGTGGGTTGCGAGGGGTGCGTGCTTACGCCCCTCTGTCGCCCCGGACGTAGTGGTGCGAGGAGCGCGCCGACCGCAACCCACGCTAAAAAAAAAAAAAAGGTGATAAATAATATGCATATAACATCTATTGATCTAATCAGGGAACGTTGTGGTATGAATGTTGATGTAGTGACAAGGATTGAGAAAGGTATGTTAAGTTGGTTTGGACATGTAGAGAGAATGAATGAAAGGTGATTAACAAAAAAAATTTATAAGGCGAGTCTGAGCGGAAGTGTTAGAAGGGGAAGACTAAGGCGGACGTTCCACGATCAAATCGGGGATGTTCTTAAGAATGGCCAGGTTAGAAGTACCCTAAACCGAAGAATATGCATGAAGAGATTAATGAATGTGGAGGAGGCGAAAGTGGTATGTCAAGATCGTAACAAGTGGAGGAACGTGGTCTCTGCCTACCCCTATAGAAAAAAAGGCGTGAATATATGTAGATAACATCTACGCAAGAGAAGAAAACTTGAAATTAAATCCTGTACGTTTGACCAGCATGGTATAGTTGGTCAATTTACCTCTCACTGTGGAGGAGGCTCAAGCCCAACAGTGGGAAGTGTACGAGCTGTGATGATGATGAATTACGTAAAATGGATAACATAACCACTGATTTCAATGTAAATAGATTCGTTTGTATATTTAACCTATAATCCATTTCACATAAAGGTAACCTGTAATTCTATACCAATAAATAAAATTGGAGTGTCTGTTTGTAATGTCAAAATAATAGGCTTTATTTGTACGACACCTATGCCTAAAATAGCAATTAAAAAATTTTTGTCTGTCTGTCTGTCTGTTTGTTCCGGGTAATCTTCAAAACGACTGAACCGATTTCAAAAATTCTTTCACCAATGTAAAGCTATAATATCAGGGCGTAAACTAGGCTATATTTTATCCCGGTATTCCCACGGGAACGGGAACTACGTGGGTAAAACGACTATAACCTATAACCGAAGCGAAGCGAGGGCGGGTTGCTAGTGTAAAATAAAGCGCGGGTGACGTGACCGGGGATTAGTCCGTCACCCGCCGAGAGGCCGACCGCGTGAGGAAAGACCGACGTCCTCCCCGAGGGGGGGCCGTCGGTTGATGGGAGGGTACCCCAAGTAGGGGGTATTCCGTCGGGCCGACCACTGATGACAAGTAACCCTGCTCCGGTGGTCGGCCCAACGACGAAGGCGACGTGCATCGTGAGTGGGTTGTGGGAGTTGCGTGCTTACGCCCCTCTGTCGGCCCGGACGGAGTGGTGCGAGGAGCGCGCCGACCGCAACCCATCCCCTAAAAAAAAAAATGTAAAATAAAGCAAACATCTAAAATGTAGACCTCACTAAAAAGTTTAAAATAAACGATGTTGATTAAAGAGGAGAATCAAATTAAAGGTATCTCTAAGGAGATATTAAATGGTGTAGACTAGAAATTGGGTAGCGATACGAGAGATATATTGCCGACATAAAACTACGAGGGGCAAGTTTCTGGCCATTTCGAGCAGCCCACTTATGAATGCTATTTGTGAATTCTTTTTTATCTTTTTGTCAGTATGGAGCGCGGCTGAACGCGAAGTGACAACAACACCGAGTCATTTCGCAACTCATATATCTAATAAGTCTGTAACAACTACGTAAACGGTTCATTTGTCACCTCTGTTCCAGCCGCCGTATTTAATAGTATTTTCTATTAATTTTGATACATTGTGAAATGTGTTAAGTGCTATGTTACTTATTGAGTTAAATAAATAGCTTTTAGAACGAATTTATAGTCTACTAGCTGAGCCAACAGACGTTGTTCTGTTCAAATAAATCGACAGCAGCGTCACGTATCGGGTCCAATTGTAAAGCTAAACCATTCTCGAATCCCCTTGAACACACACAAAAATTTCATCAACATCGGTCCAGTCACTTAGGAGGAGTTCAGTGACATACACAAGTACAAGTATATATATATATATATATATCATCATCATCATTTCAGCCTATTGCCGTCCACTGCTGGACGTAGGCCTCCCTCATATTGCGCCACAATGTGCGGTCCTATGCCGCCTGCATCCAACGACGCCCAGCAACTTTCACTAGGTCGTCGGTCCACCTAGTGGGGGGGCGTCCTACACTGCGTCGTCTGATGCGTGGTCGCCACTCGAGAACCTTTCTTCCCTAGCGGTTGTCGGTTCGTCGAGCGATGTGGCCTGCCCATTGCCACTTCAGCGTGCTAATTCTTCGTGCTATGTCGGTTACACCCGTTCTTCTGCGGATTTCTGTATTCCGGATTCTATCTCGCAGAGAAATCCCGAGCATAGCCCGTTCCATAGCACGCTGAGCGACTTTGAGCCTTGATATGAGGCCTATATTTAGGGACCACGTTTCCGTGCCTTTGTGGCTGCTTCCTGAAGAAGGAATTCATCATAAAGAGGCTTTCCTTCTCCAGAAAATCAGCCAGTTTCTGGCCCCTCTGGTTTCTCTGTCCATATCCATGTTTCCCCACTCTCAACTCATCATCACTCCCTTTGCCTAGTTTCGCGTTAAAGTCTCCCATAACCACCGTGAAGTGGGTTTTGGACGCGTGTATGGCTTTCGAGATGTCCTCGTAAAATGCCTCCACCTCGTCGTCGGAGTATGTCGAGGTCGGTGCGTATACCTGTATAACCTTCAGCGAATACCTCTTGGTAATTCAGAGTATAAGGTACGCTACCCTTGTCGACACACTCTCGATCCTCTCCACGTTGTCTATGAGAGACTTACGAACGATAAACCCTATACCACCTTGGGACGGGTGATCGCCCTCCCGGTAGAAGAGCAAGTTTCCAGATTGGAGGATTATCGTGCCCTCGCCCTCTCTTCGCACTTCTGATAATCCTACAATGTCCCAGCGGATTTTGCTCAATTCCTCTTCCAGCTCGATGACCCTCTCGTCAGTCCTGAGTGTCCGAATGTTGTGTGTTACCAGGGCCAAGGGTCGTTTTTGTTGGTAGCCGGATCGCTGCCGGAGATTCCTCGCACCCCCCGCTCCACCACTACTGGGCCCGCCACCAAAATGAGCCCGTAGGGTACCGGAGCCGCCGTGACTGAGGGCCATTTTTTTGTTGTACGCCATTTTTAAAAAGGGGATATTGCCGTAATCGCCACGCTTGGCAGGCGGGTTGGCGATCGCAGTATGGATGTTTTACGTTTCCCAGGAGAGAGCTGCTGCCCACTCTCCTGGTGAACCCTCAGCCGATTTTTACGACTCCCACGGGCAAGTAAGGGGTGGCGACACATGTATTCTCAAACCGTCGCCACACGGCCAATAAATAAAATTATATATATATATATATATATATATATATATATATATATATATATATATATATATATATATATATATACATAAAGATATATATACTAGCTGACCAAACAGACGTTGTTCTGTTCAAATAAAATAAATGGAATTCTCCTTGAAATCGACAGCTGCGCCATCTACCGGTCCAATAGTGAATCTTAACCATTCTCGAATCCCCTTGAACACACACAAAAATTTCATCAACGTCGGTCCGGTCGTTTAGGAGGCGTTCAGTGACATACACACGTACACAAGAAATATGTATAAAAAAAAGAAAATAAAGATAGGGGACGATACTTTGTAATTTACATTAACTATTTTATAATATTACTAGCTATATCTATTCTTCGTGTTAATGACGAATTTGTCATACAGTTTTCTATCCCTTGTGGTATGAGGGTACCCGAAAGGGTATTCCGTCGGGCTGACTACTGATGACAAGGACCTCTGCACTGGTGGTCAGCCCAACGACGAAGGCGACGTGGGTACGGGTGGGTTATGGGCCCGTGCGCCGTCCTTTCGTCGCCCCGGACGGAATGGACCGCGTGTGCGCTTACCATAGCGCACCCATACAAAAATCCCTTGTAGTATAGAGCGGGTTGGTTTAGAGATTTATTTCGAGTTTTCCATCTTTTGTAAAGTTATTATATGCACAAGATAGTCCTTAGTTACATTTTACAAAACCCACGGGCGATTGGATGGTGAATTTTATCTTACACCGTCACCACTCGAAATTTATTTTCTAGTCACTGAATATTTGAAAAAAGCACTAAGTAACGCAGAAAGGATTTTGGAATCGAAATTATAGGTACCATGATATACGTTTAAACTAAATAGTAGCCGTGTGTTGACTAGTTAAGAATATAATATGTAACTAACTACGACCTAACACAAACTACTTTTGCTTAGCTGGTATGCCAAGCATAGGTATTATTGCATTATCCCTTCTTGTGGTGACGGAGTAAGAATACATTTCACCATACTCTTATCTTATCAGGAACTGGGACGCGGTCGCCGCCTTCTGTGAGGCTGTAATCTCACGGAAGTTGGTGGCGGATCATATGCGAGTAGAACTCCTATTCGGTGACACGTTCCGCCACTGGCGACTCGGGCGGCGCAGGCGCGAGTATTTGCGCTTAATGCCGCCCTAGTCGAGGCCGCGGGTGATCGGACCGGGGAATTGTCCGTCACCCGCAGAGAGGCTGACCGCGCGACGGCGACCGACGTCCCAGGACGTCGAGAGGTGAGGTTACCCGAAAGGGTATTCCATCAGGCCGACCACTGATGACAAGTCACCTCTGCTCCGGTGGTCGGCCCCATAACGAGGTGACGTGGGTACGGGTGGGTTATGGGCCCGCGCGCCGTCCTTTCATCGCCCCGGATGGACAGGACCGCGCGTGCGCTTACCATAGCCCACCCATAAAAAAAAAAAACTATCTTATCCGCAGGTTTTGTATAAGATACATAGAACGCATATACAAGAGATGGAAAGCCCTATACCAACACGTCTAACTAGCGTGGTAAAGAACGTAAATTGTCGTCCTATATTAGAGGAGGCTCTAGCCCAATAATGGGATGTATATGAGCCCAAATAATGAATGATGCTGATAACCCTCTTTGTATAATGAAACAATGATGTGATCCATGTGGTGACGGAGTGAGAAAACAATTCACTACTCCCATTCTTACCCGTGGATGTCGTAAAAGACGACTAAGGGATATAATATGCATATACCTTCTATGCAAGAAAAGGAAAACTCGAATTGAAACCCTATACTAACCCATCCGACGAGCGTGGTATAGTAGGTCAAGATCCCACCTATTACGGAGGAGACTCAAGCCCAGCAGTGGGATGTACATGAGCCGGAATGGTGATGTTAGTAAAGTACCATAAAAAATTAAAATGTTCTTCATATTTTATGCATCTATACCAATAAATAAAATTGGAGTGTCTGTCTGCTGTAATGTCAAAATAATAGAGTTTTTCATGCTCACACGATTATTTGCACTATACATATACCTAAAATACACTTTATATTTTTTTTGTCTGTCTGTCTGTCCGTCTGTCTGTCTGTTTGTTCCGGGTAATCTTCCAAACGGCTGGACCGATTTCAAAAATTCTTTCACCAATGGAAAGCTATAATATCAAAGAGTAACCTAAGCTATATTTTATCACGGTATTCCCACGGGAACAGGAACTACGGGGGAAAAACTGAAACAGAAGCGAAGCGAGGGCGGATTGCTAGTCTATACCAATAAATAAAATTGGAGTGTGTTTGTAATGTCAAAATAATGGACTTTTCCATGCTCACACGGTTATTTGCATAGTGCAAAATAACCGTGTGAGCATGAAAAAAGTATATGCTAAAATACACTTTATATTTTTTTGTCTGTCTGTCTGTCTGTCTGTTTGTTCCGAGTAATCTTCAAAACGGCTGGATCAATTTCTACGGAAACTACGCAGGAAAGACTGAAACCGAAGCGAAGCGAGGGCGGGTTGCTAGTACATAATAAAATTGATGAGTTATAATATGCTTGTCTAGGTATACAATATCTCAAACAACTTCTATCGATTCACTTTAATTCCTGTTAATATAATGCTAAGTACTACATCTTAGTACATAAAAGTTGCTTCCAAGTAGCGTTTCAATGTTTATTGAAATTTCTGAAGCTATAAATATGGAAATTTTACTGTAGTTTTCTTTTATATTGGAAGAGCAAAATATGGAAGAAAGGAAAGAATTTTAGGCGTATAAAATATGATAACCTTTTTGTATCCTTCTCTTGTCATTGCTATTAGCGTGTTTTATGAAAAGCCAATAAGTTCTGAAGTTGTCATTACGTGAAATCTTCTAGTTTAAATGAAACAGCTGGTAATCTATACCAATAAATAAAATTAGAGTGTCTGTTTGTAATGTCAAAATAATAGGTTTTTTTTATGCTCACAAATAACCGTTATTTGCAGTATATGTACATATATCTATCTGTGTGTTTGTTTCGGGTAATCTTCAAAACGGCTGCACCGATTTCAGAAATTTTTTCACCAATGGAAAGCTATAATATCAGAAAGTAACATAAGCTATATATTACCCCAGTATTCCCACAGGAACAGGAACGACGCAGGAAAGAAGACTGAAACCGAAGCGAAGCGAAGGCAGGTTGCTAGTGATTAAATAAACTTGTCAACTATAAGGAGCGCTTGAAACGGTTAACACGAAAAACATTTTGTGGCAAAGTAAACTGAAATCTCGAGAAAGTGATTTCGTTTTATAACATAAAGTGTGTCCAATAATTCACCACTTCCTCGCTTCTTATAAAGCCAGAGATATAAAATGGAGAAAAATGCTTCTAATTCAGTTTGCTCCGACGAACGATGTACTCGGTAACCACTAGCTCTTTACAGCGCATGGACGAGAAAATAACATATATCGATGGATGTTGTCCTCTTAAAGTTGAAATGGAAGGTGACAACTTTATTTTCATAATATATTGATAAAGATTGTATATCTGTTTATGTTTGTCTGTTGATTGAATCTATGATTTTTTGTAATGCTTCAATATTAGGTAAGTAGGCGTTCAGATATTTAAAATATAAAGTTTAGATTTTGTTTGTGAGGATTTTAAACTGTCAGTATTTTACCAATTACGACAAATAAGAATAAGAACACAATTTGGATGAGCAGCATTCAAGAAACTTAAGAGGATCTTCTAATCCAACTTATCTCACGCATGCTGAAGTGGCAATGGGAAAGCCACATCATTCGACGAACTGCTAACACAGTATAAGACGCCCCTAACCAGATTTACTAATGACCTCGTGAAAATCGCTCTACGTCGTTGAATATAAGCGGCACAGAACTTTGTGGCAAAATATGAGGGAGGCGGAAGAGGAGGATGTCCTGCAGTGGACGGTGAAAAGCTAATGAATGAAATGATTTTATCGAGTTTTTGATTTTTGATTGCCAGACGTGTCGAACACTTTATTTACAGCATCACGGGCAGACTGGTCCGAATGTGTAATACTCCCCTAAATATCAGAAATCCTGATGACGTTGAAACAGAATGGAGCATTCAAATTCAAATCATTTACTATGAATAAACCCGGCGGGTTATATTTTTTTACATTTTACCTTAAATTACCACTGGATCAGAACGTGACCGCATTGAGAAAATCCGGTAAGAAACTCAGCGAGTTCATCTATTTTCTATTTATTTACTAATTTCTTTTAAATTAAATTACACACAACAACATGCCTATTATAGCTCCAGTGTGATTCCCTACGAACCATGATATAATACAATTCTCAAATATAATGAAAAATATTATAGCTGGACCACAAGCGTCACCCGATTACTCGTTAACCACTAAAGCAGCCATCACTCTGCCATTGAATATTTACACTGAAAATTATGTTCGTATTATTAAAAACTAATATTTAGATTCAATAGCTTAAAGACCCTGCTTATATCAAAGCTTATATTTCCGATATTTTTTACAAAAATATAATGAAACCCAAACTTCGAACCATTTGTAGATCACAGAAAGAATTATTCTGTGTAATGGCCAAATCTATGACTTAAAGTTTCATACTTTTAGTAAATACGGAAGAAGATATCTGAACATTCACAAATTAATTTCTCAGAAAACTAATATGCTGAAGGCTCAAGCAATAAATTATAAAAAAAATCATCATCACAATTCATATACTCGTACGTCCCACTGCTGGGCTCGAGCCTCTTCCACAATAGGAGAAAAACTGACCTTACTATACACGCTAGTCAGACAGGTCGGTATAGGGTTTTGTTTCGAGGTTTTCTTCTCTTGCATAGATGTTATATCCTTATTAAATGCCTTAGTCGTCTTTTACGACATCCACAGGCAAGATGGAGTGGTGAATTGTATTCTTACTCCGTCACTACACGGAAAAATAAATAATAATAATAAATAAATAATAAAAATAAATAAGTGTAATTTTCATTTCGTACGGGGAAACCACTGCGAGTCGCGGTTTATCGGAGACTTGCAATGGTGAAACCGGCGCCGCACTGCTCGACACCCCGAGCCACTTACACTAATATTGCCCCTTATTGCTCATATGGCCTGCGTGTCTATGGCAACCGTTTGGGGGGCCCATTCAGTGAGTTGTCGAGTCACCGTCTGCCAAAGTTCAAGACATAATGGTATTGCAGGCAGACGACAGTTTCAAATCAATAGTTTAACTAAAATAGTCCACTCCCATGTAATCAGGTTTAAGATATCATCATTACACAATAGTTCTACATCTACCGTTGGCAGTCCACGAGTGTTATGTGCAAACGTGGAGTATCATCGGTAGATGTCCCATCCCATTTTAACAAATTTCTCCAAAGACCTCTGCATGTTGGATCTATATCCCCACGTAAGCCTTTCAAGGCTTTCCCTTGGAAGATATCCGTGAACAAAAACGAGATATATAATAAATAATAAAAATAAATAATAATATTTTGGTCAGTTTATAAAGTCATGCATGTGATTTATTTTTAGAAGAGTCCCTTTTTAAGATAGTGAAGAAATTTGTTGACCACATTACCCTTCTCGTCTTGAAGAATGGACGAAACTTTATTGTACCACGGCCACGAAAATAAATTTGCGAAATGTTACCCAATAGATATCATCAAGTATGATATACTGTTTGCCTTTACATGAAAAATGGCGTTGTTATTAAAGAGTAAAAACAATTTAAGCCTTTGTATATCTAGCTAGTGAACTCTTTTTAAGCTGAATATATTGGAAATGAGGATGCTCTCTACATTTGAAACATATTTTGAAAGTCTATGCGTTTAAAGGATTCTCAGTTTTCATATTTCTATAGACTATTGGATAGCAATTCAGCACACGTATATTTAACGTAGCTGTTTAATATGATTTTGATTAAGAAACAAATTATAATGATATTTTACCAATTTACTATGAACACAGTTTGCGCGTTATATTATTGTATGCAACAGCTAAAACTGCTTGCACGAAAGGAGCAATATTGTAGCTTTAAACTGTATGAAATACTAGCTAACCCAACAGAAGTTGTTCTGTTCAAATAAAGCGTCACCTACCGGGTCCCACTATGAATCTAAACCATTCTTAAATCACTTTGAATACACACAAAAAAATTCGTCAACATCGGTCCAGCCGTTTAGAAGAAGTTCAGTGACATACACACGTACACAAGAAATGTATATAAAAAGATTTGATCATTATCATCATCTCAGCTTATAAATGTCTGAATGATGGGCTTGACTCTCCCCCATAATGGGAGAGAAATTCACCCACTATTCCATGCTGGTCGAATAGGTTGGTGTAGGGTAATAAAAATTTCGAGTTAGCCTCGATGTTACCTATATATTATATCTCTTAGTCATTTTTATGACACCCACCGGAAGGAAAGGGGGTGGTAAATTGTATACCTACGAGGCTACGACTCCACACGGAAAAATATTTAAAATATTATATTAAGTTATCTGCACAGATACCGTCCTACATACATTTCGTGATCATTATTCTAGTGTTTATAATCTTTCACATTTTCTTTGATATACTTTCATCGTAAATATTTATTTATTATTTATTTCAAAAAATAATAATATCATTATCGTATTTATTTCAAAATCAACTATACAAGATTTAAATGATAAGTAAAGCGACGCGCAGAAAACTGTGTTTCTGATATTTTTACAATTGCATGTAAAATATTGCAACCAGACGGGGACTAAAATAAAAGCAAAGTATATTTAATAAAAGACCCATCTATTTATTCATCAACATATCAATGTTCACTCTTAGATATAAGCCTCCAAGAAGGGGGACGAAGTTATGTGTACCGCGCTTGGCTGACGGATTGGCGACTGTATTTGGTGTTATAAGTTTACCGGAAGAATACTGCTGTCCATTCTTTTTTATGTACTCTAAGTATACTTAGAAGTGGTCCATCAGTTAATTTTTACAATTCTCGTGAAAAAGTAAGGAATGATGAAATAACACTTTTTAATCCATTACCACTCGGGGAGCATATAAAAAACTATACTCTGAATTATGAAATAATCTTCTGTATCTTAACACAAATAACACCCATACTTAGTACCTCCTCCTAGCAGAGGCTGCGGTTGATCGGACCGGGGATTTTAGTCTGTTACCCGCGGAGAAGCTGATCTCGATGGGAGAGGGTACCCTCTCAGAGTATTCCGTCGGGACGACCACTGAAGTCAAGGAACTCTGCGCCGGTGTTCAGCCCAACGACGAAGACGACGTGCTATCGGGTGGGTTACGGGGCCGCTCGGACAGAGACGGGTGGCGGGTGCGTTGACCGTAGCCCACCCCAAAAAAAAAGCTTAGTATAATAATTAAGGTATACTACGAAGAATTGTCTTATGGATTCGTATCCACGGTGTTCGATTCGTACGTATAATGTCAAATATGATGGTGATTGATGTTTAATCAAAATAAATATTATTATTTTCCGTTCATCCTTCAACTAGGACAGAATAATATACAGGGCTTGAATATCCTAAGTAAATAATTTTGTAGCATGTATGTATTAAAATTTCTAGTTATGGTCATTAGGTTAGAGAACCAATTTTAGTTTACATAGTAAACGCCGGATTATCTTTATATATAAAATTTCTTTTCTTCGGACTATGAGAAAGCCTTTGATTCAGTCGAAACTTGGGAGGTGCTATAGTCCCTTCAGCGGTGCCAAATCGACCATCGTAATATCGAAGTGTTTGTATAGGAACGCCACAATGTCAGTCCGTATCCGGGATAAGAGTACGAAACCGATCCAGTTGCAGAAAGGCGTGAGACCGGGAGACGTCATCTCTCCGAAACTGATCACCACTGCACTGGAAGATGTCTTCAAGTTCTTAGATTGGACTAGACTCGGCATCAATAACAACGGCGAATACATCACTCACCTTCGATTTGCAGACGATATCGTCGTTATGGCAGAATCCATGGAGGACCTTGGCACCATGCTCAATGATCTCAGCAGGATGATCTCAACTAGTGGGCTTACGAATGAATATGGACAAGACGAAAGTCATGTCAAATGCCCATGTCATTCATGTACCAGCCCTAGTTGGCAATGCGATTCTCGAAGTTGTCGATCATTATGTTTACCTAGCACAAAGAGTCCAGTTAGGTAGATCCAATTTCGAGAAAGAGATCAGCCGACGAATCCAATTCGGCTGGGCAGCGTTCGGGAAACTTAAGAGGATCTTCTCGTCCAAGATACCTCAGTGTCTGAAAACACAGGTCTACGACCAGTGTGTGTTACCAGTGATGAATTACGGCACAGAAACGTGGTCCCTAAATGTAGGCCTCATAACGAGGCTTAAGGTCGCTCAGCGTGCTATGGAACGGGCTATGCTCGGGATTTCTCTGCGAGATAGAATCTCCGAAATCCGATATACGGAAATCCGCAGAAGAACGGGTGTAACCGACATAACACGAAGAATTAGCACGCTGAAGTGGCAATGGGCAGGCCACATTGCTCGACGAACCGACAATCGCTGGGGAAGAAAGGTTCTCAAGTGGCGACCGCGTATCGGACGACGCAGTGTAGGACGCCCCCCCACTAGGTGGACTGACGACCTGGTGATAGTTGATGGGCGTCGTTGGATGCAGGCGGCACAGGACCGTACTTTGTGGCGTAACATGAGGGAGGCCTACGTCCACCAGTGGACGGCGATAGGCTAAAATGATGATGATGATAAAAGTTATTATGTACGTGTGTATGTCACCTAACTCCTCCTAAACAGCTGGACTGATGTTGATGAATTTTTTGTGTGTATTCAAGGTGATACGAGAATGGTTTAGATTCACAATTGGAGCTGGTAGGTACACTTTATTTTATTCGAACAGAACAACGTCTGTTTGGTTAGCTAGGTATAAATAAATTTTCAAGCATTGTTAAAATTTATTTATTTTATTTTACAGCGCAAGTAAATATTCAATAGTAGCTAATAAATAAACACAACAACTGTTTCCGAAACAATTTTCATACTAAACGAAATATAGAACAGCGTAAAAGTATGTAATAGTAGTAATTTAAAACTAATACAAGAAGTAATTTCTCATGAGAGTATAATGAACTCTTAAGTTTGATTTACCTGCTGATTTACCTAAGCCTTGTTTTGCATGAGACTGGACTGTTATTTATGTGTTTAATTAGACGTTCAATAAACTAAGTAAAATTCTCTTGTCATCATCATCATCTTAGCCCACAACATCCCACTAATGGACTTGGGCCTCCTCCAGTATGGGCGAGAAATTGACTTACGCTGGTCAGACGTGTTGATACAAGATTTCATTTCGCGTGTCCCTTCTATTGTATATACATATATTATATGCATATTATGTCCCTTAGTCGTCTTTTACGATACCAAAAGGCAAGAGAAGTGGTGAATTGTATTTTTACTCCGTCACTACACGGAAAATAAAAATCTCTTGTAAGAGAAAATCTGTTATACTTCGTAAAAATACAAAAATCGTACCTAATATTTATAAGCTTATACTTTATACCATTCTATACCATATTATATTATATGATGAAAATATCTTTTATAATCTCAAGCTTTCAATTTGCTATTTAGAGGCATAAATATATTGAACTTAATGTAAAATCCAATGTGATATTATATTATTAAAAAATTACAGATACGCACTGTTATAAAGTTGTAAAGTTTAAGAAATTATGATGTAGAGTCTGTCGTTCTATAATAGATACCTTTATTTAATTACCTCAGCCTATCATCATCATCTTGCTCTTATCCCAATTACTTGGGGTCGACGCAACATGTCATCTGTTTTAACATATTGCAAAAAGTTTCGGCAATGACATTTATGACCGACCGCCTGCCTGATGTCAACCCTCCTTGGGAATGTAATCGTTAACCCAAATGGTACCAGATGGAGTTGGTCCGGGTCAATCTAGGGCTCTTAGTCGTCTTTTACGACACCCACGAGCAAAGCAAGGGTTGGTAGTAATCGAAGCCGCTACCACACAGCACCTCAGCCTCAGCCTATATAAGTGCCAATGTTAGGTTCAGGCCTCCTTCACGACTGTTGCGCGTACGATGCGACAATAGTCAAAGTATGAAAATGTATGGCACAGTTGCCGAGGTAGGCGACAGCCGCGCGTGGCCAGCGACAGACACGGCACCTCTCGCATCAGCCGTACCCGACAATCGTAAGACAATGAACCTTTTTTTTTGTGTGACTATAGCTGTTGGTCGCAGATGACCTTGACAGCTTAACCGGTCTATGATTGAGCGCTGACGGCTCTCAACCCAGTACCAATGAATCTTTACATGCTGTTCAGATATATTGAAATGCGGTTATAATTTGCCTTCTCCTTAATCGATGTTAACTGCGTATATATCTTAGTCTACTTTTACGACAACCACTAGCAAAAGAAGAAGTGGTTAATTGTATTCTTATTCCTTACATTGATTTAATAAATATGCCTAATTAATTTTAATAATAGTAAGCTCTGATGGATATTTATATAAATATTAGCGGATAGCCTGAACCATTGTATTTAGAGAGAATGCGAATAGTTCTAGAATATCTGGTTGCTTGAGCTTAACTTGTGAAAGCGAGAATTTAATATTAAATTTGTAGAGAATATTTGTTACCGTAATTAGTTTTGAGGGTTTACTAATATATTATTTTAATACTAACGTACTTAAATACTCCCATCTCATCTGGTCTCATAAACGTTTCACTACTAGTTTCGAGCCTCAATCGAGCAACAATACTGCCAAAATTGACCTACTATACCACGCTGGTCATACAGGTTGATATAGGATTTTATATCAAGTTTTCTTTCTTTTACATAAATGTTATCAGCGGATTCACTACTAATTATTAATGTTTAAATTTACTCCATATGGTGACGGAGTTATAATTCACTCCATTTTTTGCTCGTGGGTGTTGAAAAAGACTACGAAGGGATTATATAACGCAGATAACTTTTATGTAAGAGAAAGAAAACTTGAATCAAAATCCAATAGCAACCAGTCAGGTTGCCAGCCAGCGTGGTTATAGTCGATCAATTGCCCAGCAATTTTGAAGGAGGTTCGAGCCCAGTAGTGGGGCGTATATGAACTACGATGATGATGGTTATAATAATTTATTTAATATATATATTGTTTTAATTGAGTTGAGAATGATACAATTTGTTACATTTGTGACGATAAGAATCAATTCTCTTCGAATACATCGCTAAGAGACTATT
Organism: Lymantria dispar; assembly: GCA_032191425.1. Lineage (NCBI taxonomy): Eukaryota > Metazoa > Arthropoda > Insecta > Lepidoptera > Erebidae > Lymantria > Lymantria dispar. The sequence goes on from CM063451.1 coordinate 15,765,964, forward strand.
TGCTGCTTCATATGTTGAGCAGGCTAGCCTATATTTTGCGCAATAGATTAGCATTTCCATTCAAAATGATAATGCTGCTAGCTTTCAATAATGCAAAGGTATTTCATGATGCTTGATACTTCATCATTTTTATTTCCTGTTTTGCAAATATACTTTTTAACTAGCAACCCGCCCTCGCTTCGCTTCAGTTATAGTCGTTTTACCCACGTAGTTCCCGTTTCCGTGGGAATACCGGGATAAAATATAGCCTAGTTTATGCCCTGATATTATAGCTTTCCATTGGTGAAAGAATTTTTGAAATCGGTCCAGCCGTTTTGAAGATTACCCGGAACAAACAGACAGACAGACAAAAATTTTTTAATTGCTATTTTAGGCATAGGTGTCGTGCAAATAACCGTGTGAGCATGAAAAAAAGCCTATTATTTTGACATTATAAACAGACACTCCAATTTTATTTATTGGTATAGATAGATTTGTTATTCTACTGTTTTATTTTTCGTGTGGTGACGAACTAAGAATACAATTCACCAATCCCTATCTTGCTCGTGGATGTCGTTGGACGACGTTATGTGCATATTATTCTGATAGGGGCTGGTGAACTGTTTTCTTACTCCGTCACTATGTGCAAAATTACTAATATAACATAAATTAACTTGAATATGTAAAAAAATACACTTTTTTTTTTGGTGTGAGCTATGGTCAGCGCACCCATAGCCCGGCTCCATCTGGGGCGACAGCGGGGCGGCACGCGGCCCCATAACTCACTGTAGCACGTCGCTTTCGTCGTTGGGTTGACCACCGGTATCGAGTTCCTTGTCCTCCGTGGTTGGCCCGAAATAAATACACTTGAAAATATTTTGATATTAAGAATAACGAGAATTGTATAACAACAAAATGGTTTGCTCTGCTTTTATTACTACTTTTTTAACTCTCGACGCAAAAAGAGGGTTGTTATAAGTTTGACGTCGATGGCTGTCTGTGTGTGCCTTCCTGTGGCATCGTAGCTCTCAAATCGATGGACCGATTTCAATACAGTTTTTTTTCATTTGAAAGCCAATTTCCTTGCGGTGGTTCTTAGCTATGTTTGGTTAATATCAGTACAGCAGTATAAGAGCTCTTTTAAAAAATAATGTAATGGCGTATAATTACTCGATTAAGTGCGTTACGCGTGCTAATATAATCGTTAAATAATTAATTGATAATTTCTGTTGAAGAGAACGTGTATACGTTATACAAAATTTTAAATTTTACTTATTCATGAATGTTTTATATATCCAGGATGGGGCGGTATGATCAGGATGCAGCGACACTCGGACGCCACCAATGAACACTCACACTCACTGAACCATCGCTGAAACCAAACGCCGCAAAAGATTCTCATATTTTCCACCAGGGGGCCGTGACTGCCGAAACGCCCTCAGGTCACAGGTTGTTCGGAGCGGGGCCTCCCCCAGGGGAACTGGGGGTCTCACCTTGCTCGGGCGGACCGCCCTAGGGGTGTGATAACGCGGCACCTACCCTCCATCACAATACCACGGCTTAAAAGCCACTATAGCGAATAATACCCAACCACACCGCACTAACTAGTAGTGCGGGCGACTGATACCGTAGTAAGGGCACAAAAGCTCGGTATGCCGCCAACGACTTAGCATAAGTTACCTTGCATTGTATAACATCTGCCTAGTATGTAAGAAACTATGTAAAAAGTTGTTGAAGTAATAAAAGAGATTGTGAATGGGCATTCGTCAGTCGATCGTAACCCGGTGCACAAGTTCTACTAAACGGCTGTCTTTATTATAAAAACTAATAATCGGACTATTAATAGTGATTTTCAATTAAATCAATTAGTCAGGGAAATAAAGTGGTTATGACAAGTGATTGTGATATTATTTCAAATAATACGACAAATACCTATTTCTAAAATCTGATTCTGATTACCCCAGTTAGTCAAAATATCTCGATTATTTTCGATATAACTGAATCCATTGAATAACGTTATTTAACAACTCACAGTTAACTGTCGTGAAGAACAGAATTGGTCTCGAATTTCTTATATTTTTTTTTTCTAAAGAAATCCGTATATTTGTTAAATAAATTAATTGAGATTTGTGTAGGCTAATATGTAATCTGTGATAGATATTCTAGGTCACCCGATATATGTAGCTAATTTATTTGGAGTATATTAGTGCCGCTTTCTTTTCATTAACTTGGCAGATACGCACAATATTGCCAGCCTAGTGAATAATTAAAACGATGGTTGATAGGATGTATTCTTTTTTTATTAAATAAGAATACAGTTTATCCCTCTTTTCTTTTTCGAAGTATAAATAGATAAATCTAAATTAAATGTGCCAAACAATTTAACTAGATTTGGTATAGGCCATCTATATTCCCGTAATGGTTGTATCGCTCTTGTTGAATCTAAGTATTACAGCTAAAAAAAAACAACAAATGGGTAATTAATGATTGGGTTTGTATAAATAAAATAGACGTGAAGACATTTACAGAGGTATTCAACAAAAGCTTTAATTAATTAGACGTGTTTCAAAGTAAAACTTTGTAAAATATCAAAGGTTGGTTTTTTATTAAATTGTAATTGGACCGGTATTCACGAAAATTTAAACATACTCGTATTTTACTTCATTGCTGTGAACTGTGTGAAAGATGGTGGAACACGTTTAGTTTGAATAGTATTTATGATAAAATCGTGCTAATGTTAGTTAATTATTTGTAAAAAAATTGTGTTATAATAAATCTTAAAACAATTATTAATTTAGTTTCGGATCCATAAATTCTTCATAAAATACGTATCTGATTCAATTTCTTAACTTTTGTATTTTTTTTTTGTTATTTATGTTTTACATGTAATAAGTGTGAAGTGTAGAAAGGGTTAAAAATACAATGTGTTCCCCTATTCTTCATTGTGATGACGAAGTAAGCATGCAATTCACCAATTTGCCCATGAGTATCATAAAAACGCAAAACAGTGTCTGTTTGATAAGCTAGTATATGATATATATTTTTGATATCTATATGTCTGATATTTATGTGGTGATAGATTAAGAATACAATGGTCACCGTCCCCTCCTTTTCCGTTATTAATAGTAAAAGGCGAATTAAGAAAGCAGGCAAATAAAATAACTCCAAGAAAAGGAAAACTAAAGGAAAGCAATAACGAGGCAGTGTCTGGATATTTATTATAATAAAAACATAATTTACATGCTTTCCAATTCTTTTTTGTAGCCGTAACTAAGAATTACTTTTCAATAGCTAAATACATACTATACATTAACAGGAGGTAATATGCAGCTGCGTCTTACTCAGCCTTCAACGCTAGTACTTGTACGTGCTCCGTTTGCAGTATAGCAGCCCTCGGTAGAGATCGTAGACTAGGTATATCCGTAATGAGGTTCGAGTAGTTGGCGTCCTGCCATCGCTATTGAGGTCGTATGTGGTGCAACGCAAATGAAAAAAAAAAACGTTATCTAACTTTTTATACAAAGAAAGTCAAAATTTAACTATTTAATTCATGAAAAATATGAAAATTGCATGAAGCCATAATATTAGAGATGATATTTGAAAATTAAAAAATACATGCTTATTATCGTCATTATTTCAGCCTATCGCTGTCCACTGCTGGACGTAGGCCTCTCTCATGTTACGCCACAGAGTGCGGTTCCGTGTCGCCTGCATCCAACGACCCCCAGCAACTTATACCAGGTTATCGGTCCACCTAGATATGCTTAAAAGATGAAGAAATTAGAAACTAAAGGTCTCAATAGGATATAAGGATATATACTATTTATATATGTTTATTTATTTTAGCTTGCCGTGCGGTAACGTCTACAGACTGCTACCAACGCTTGTGCCGTAAAAGATGACTAAAAGCTTTACCTAGACCAAGTCAGTCTTTAAGTAAGTAAGAATACAGAGTAAGAATACAATTTACCAGTCCCTATCTTACCCGTGGATGACGTAAAAGACGATTAAGAGGTATAATATGCACATAATCTGTGCAAGAGAAGGAACACTCGAAATTAAATCCTATACCAATAACTCTGACCAGCATGGTATAGTAGGTCAAATTCCCTCCCATTGTGGAGGAGGCCCGAGCCCAACAGTGGAACGTATGACGACTGTGATGAGACCAGGACAGTCGCACGGCAAGCTATCTGATCAACAATTACATCAGTAATTAATCATACAGTCATAAAATTATTGCTTTTAATTTTCGTAATATCAATAAAAATACATATCAAGTCAATCCTAAGTAATTGAGATAAGATCAGGATGCATTGATGATGATTTATTTATTTCAGGATATTGCAATAACACAACCTTACTTATATTCAACACAATAACAGTGAATTAATATATAAAAATTAGCTGGCCCAACAGACGTTGTTCTGTATAAAACTAAAAAAATTGTGAAAAGAATTCTCCTTGAAAACTATACTCGAATCCCCTTGAACACACACAAAAAATTGCGTCAACATCGGTCCAGCCGTTTAGGTCGAGTTCAGGGACATACATACACACACACACACATACACACGTACACAAGAAATATACATATATGATCCAACAGACGTTGTTTTGTTCAAATAAAATAAAAAGAATTCTCTTTGAAATCGACAGCAGCGCCACCTACCGGGTCCAATTGTCAATCCAAACCATTCTCGAATCCCCTTGAACACACACAATAAATTCCATCAACATCGGTCCAGCCATTTAGGAGGAATTCAGTGAAATACACACGTACACAAGAAATTTATATAGAAAGAGAATTTTTTGTGTGTGTTCAAGGGGATTCGAGAATGGTTTAGATTTACAATTGGACACGGTTGGTGGCGCTGCTGTCAATTTCAAGGAGAATTCCTTTTATTTTATTTGAACAAAACAAAGTCTATTCGGTCAGCTAGTATATTATAAACGATAAGGTAGAAGCACCAGTAGTTGACTATGTACCTGTAGTTGACCACTAACGTAAATAAATCGATAAAATAAAGATTTACGGCGTATTTTTAAACTAATTCCATATTAAATAGTCGATGCTATTATCTAGTCATCGAATCGTGCGAACTACGTATTATTTATCTATACCAATAAATAAAATTCGAGTGTCTGTTTGTGATGTCAAAATAATAGACTTTTTTCATGCTCACACGATTATTTGCACTATACATATGCCTAAAAATCATTTTATATTATTTTTGTCTGTCTTTCTTTCTGTCTGTCTGTTTGTTCCGGGTAATCTTCAAAACGGCTGGACCGATTTCAAAAGTTCTTTCACTAATGGAAAGCTATAATATCAGGGAGTAAGCTAGGCTATATTTTATCCCGGTATTCCTACGGGAACGGGAGCTACGCAGGCAAGACGACTGAAACCGAAGCGAAGCGAGGGTGAGTTGCTAGTTTTTTAATATTCCAAATGTACGCCAATTGTTTTTTAAGTGACGCCCTTTAAACATCTAATTTGCTTTTTCTTTCATTTTTAAGGATTGTAAAGTTTTGAAGTGAAATATTAACAACTTAGTAATTTTGAAAACAATTTCGATTTGCAAATGTTTTCTTTTTTTTTATTACTTTGGAATGAATTAAGGCAACGTTGTATTTGAAATATGAAAAAAAAAATTTACAAAGTTAATATGTGAGATGGTCAACTATTGATTCTCAAGTTGTAGTTTTTATTTTATTTCATTACTAGCAACCCGCCCTCGCTTCGCTTCGGTTATAGGTTATAGTTGTTTTACCCGCGTAGTTCCCGTTCCCGTGGGAATACCGGGATAAAATATAGCCTAGTTTACGCCCTGATATTATAGCTTTCCATTGGTGAAAGAATTTTTGAAACCCGGAACAAACAGACAGACAGACAAAAATTTTTTAATTGCTATTTTAGGCATAGGTTTCGTGCAAATAACCGTGTGAGCATGAAAAAAGCCTGTTATTTTGACATTACAAACAGACACTCCAATTTTATTTATTGGTATAGATTCTTCAAGCAAAATTACTAGTTTAATGTCGTTGAAAAACTTCCGCAGAGTTCAGAAAAGACACACTAATTGAATTCGGGGAAAAATTAAGATTGAGCAATAAAAAAGTAAATTTTATGCCCTTAAATGGTTAACTACTGGTGCTCCTACCTTTTATAATATTTGATGTTGCTAATTAAAATTGTATTTAAATATGAATTTAATTGGAAACATCAAAACATTTATATAATTTTATAAAAGCTTTTAAAAGCTTTTTAATAAATAGTTATTACTGATTCTAAGTTAGTTATGAATATTTGAAATATTTTACTGAAAATTGATTGAGCTAAAATTGACTTGATGTTAATAATAATAAAATGTATGGTGTAGTAATATAGTTACATTTCTCATTACAGCCCACAGAAGTTCCATTGTTAGGCTCAAGACTTCTCCGTAATGGGTGGGAAATTGACCTACTATACCGTGCTGGTAAGACGTGTGGGTATAAGGTTTTATCTTACATCTTCCTTCCATAGATATTATGTGCACATTATATACTTTAGTCGTCTTTTAAAACACCCACGGACAAGATCATCATCATAATTGCAGCCTATATACGTCCCACTGTTAGTCTCGAGCGTCCTCTATCATGGGAGAGAAATTGATCTACTAAACCACGCTGATCAGATGTGTTAGCATTTTTTTTTTGTTTTTTTTGTGTGGGCTATGGTAAGCGCACGCGCGGTCCAATCCGTCCGGGGCGATGAAAGGACGGCGCGCGGACCCATAACCCACCCGTACCCACGTCACCTCGTTGTTGGGCCGACCACCGGAGCAGATGTGACTTGTCGTCAGTGGTCGGCCCGACGGAATACCCTTTCTCACCTCTCGACGCACTGGGACGTCGGTCGCCATCGCGCAGTCAGCCTCTCTGCGGGTGACGGACAATTCCCCGGTCCGATCTCCCGAGATGTGTTAGCATAGGGTTATGTTTCGAGTTTTCCATCTCTTAGATAGCATTGCATGTTATAAGCGTATTATATACCCTAGTCGTCTTTTACGACACTCACGGGCTAGATCCACCACCCCCTGGTGGTGAATAGTATTTTTACTCCGTCACTACACGGAAGTGACAAGATAGGGCGTGGGGAATTGTATCCATCTTGATTATCACACGGATAATCACATTTCACTTTACGTAAATAGATATTTAATATGTTGGTAATAGAAGTGGAATCAATATAATAATGGCTTATGACCACGTCACCATCTTTGTGTTACCATTTCTTTTCCCGCATGTGATTAAAGTTGCTATGGTTCGAGGGTAGTTTAATTAGTGGAGAGGGGTAATGCGGCAGTTTACGTGGTTACACTTACATCGTCATGAATGAGATGAGCACAGGTGGATGGTGTAACCACCATCTAGTCCAAAAAAATGTTCATAAAAGTAGGTGAATAAAGCTGTAAACTTGATGTTCAAATTTAAAGATAACGCATAGATTTTCTAAAAGGCATTTATATAATTAATATATTTCTAATGCAAGCGCGTTTTTACTGTTTAATAAAAACAACGAGCAAAATGCACATAAAAAATAAAAGGCAAGTATACGAACGCAGATATGCGTTGTGGCTGCCTTCGGTTTGTGGTCGGGCTAAAAGCCGCTAATCCATTTGCCTTTTATCTCTATCACAGAAAATGCACTAAAAATGTTGCAGTAAAATATTGAAGATAACTCAGTTATATATTTTTAGAGTGATTCATACGACTTACTGGTTTTTTTAATATAATAATGTTTTTAGTAAATGTATGTTTGTATTAATAGATAGTTTAATGAGATGACAGGTCAAGAACATAATAAGTCAATAAAGGATAACTCACAGAATGGGCAGTAGTAATTTTTCGGGCAACTTATAACAATAATTGTGATCTCCAATTTGCGTGCTAAATTTGGTGAAGTATTACTTCTTGGAAATGTCCCTTTTAAGAAGAAAAATACAAGAAAGTTGCCCTTCCTGATACATTTATGTCTACACACCTAAATCTATCTATCCTAATAAGGGCTCATTGCCAACCTCTTACTGGAGAATTTTGTGACGAAAAATATTTACCGTATATTTGAAATTCGAACCGGATCAATCGAACCTTATGATCGGCAGTCGTATCATTGTGCCACACATTGCTTTTAAAAAAGTTGATTTTATGTAACTATATTTTTTGGCATGGAGTTTCGGCAGGAGTATGGAAGTATCATGCTTTTGAATTATATTCATTTTTAGTGTTTTATAGTGTTATATTGAAGAATTTTGCTGATATTCTATGTAATATAATACGATTCTTTCGTTTATTTCTTGCGGTGGGCCACGGTCAGAGTACCCGCCGCGCGACTCCGTCCGGGGCGAAAGAGAGGCGGCGCGCAACCCCGTAACCCACCCGGGGCACGTCGCCTTCGTCGTTGGGTCGACCACCGGTACAGGGTGACTTGTCATCAGTGGTCGGCCCGACGGAATACCCCCGAGGAGTACCCTCTCCTGATATAATAATAATAATAATAATTTCTTTATTGTACAAGCCATAACATCGCATTACAATTAGAATATAATGTTTACAATTGAAGCATAATAGGTAATGTAAGTGATCCCTGAATCCTAAACTAGGTTAGTCTCTGTGTTTTAGGAAACAGTATTCCGCCGTAACGTAGGTGAACTATTGACATTATGTAATAACATTCGTAATATAAATCAATAAAGCAAAAATTATACAAAGAAAACAAAATAATAAAAACGAAAAAACATAATATCTAATTCTAGTGAGGTAAAATAGAATGTAGGTGCATTGTATCGAATGTATGTGGAAGAGTTATGAATGTGTATAAAGAAGTGTAAGTGTATGTACGTAAGATGTGTAAGTGTTTGTGCGTAAGTAAAAAAACATAAAATAAAATAATATTTCAGGACATTAAGGATTCATAACAAAAGCCTCGGTCTCCCGATACCCTAGTGTTTTAAGATAGTCCGTAATAGATTTTTTACATGATACTTTTAGTTTATTAAATAAATTTAGTATTTTATTAAGAGAGTTATATATTTTTGCACTACTAACATAAAATTGGCGTTGTGCAAATGTAGTCCTATACCGTACCATAGCAAACACCTTATATCTAAGCCTGCTAGTGGGAAGTTTAGGAGGGCAAGACGAATGTTTTCGTAATGTAGACTGGAGAATAAATAACTGTCTTATCGTAAGCACATTAGAATCAGCATATAGCTGAAGCGTGGAATATCTTCGAGGCAGAAAGTTGATAACTTTGAGAACGGCTCTTTGGGCCCTTTCAAGGTGGATAAACGTATTTTGGCTAGCCCCACCCCAAACTGGCAGGCAATAAGTCAACACGGATTGACATAAAGCAAAATAGACTAGTCTTAGCGTAATACGGTCTACGGACTTTCTCAGTTTTTTAAAAACGTATATAAGCTTTCGAATTCGAGCTGAAACCAATTCAATATGTTGATGCCAGTTAAGCTGTTGATCAATATGTATGCCAAGGTATTTTACGAATTGGGATTTTGTAAGAGATGCACAATTACATGTAGTTTTGTCGACACATGTGTGTGCTTTTAGAATGAGATTACTCGAAGGAGCAAACTTTGAGCGAATTGCAAATGGAATGAGCACTGTTTTCTTTAAATTTATTGTAAGTGAGTTATCAGCTAGCCAATACATCACACGTGACATTACTATCTCAGCTTCTTGAAAAGTTTGAGGCCAGTCCAAGCCATCAATGATAAGAGCGGTGTCATCGGCGTATGTAAAAATCTCACAATGTGTTAAGGATAGATTGCATAGTTCGTTTACGTATATGAGAAAGAGGGTGGGTCCAAGGATACTTCCCTGTGGTATGCCATGTACTACTTGTAGCTCATCGCTTACGTGATGACCTATTTTAACGATTTGTGTGCTATCACATAGGTAATCGGTGAAGATTTTCAAGGGCAAACCTCGGATCCCAATAGCCTCCATTTTCGTAATTAGATTGGGGATGGGGATGGAGTCGAAGGCTTTCGTAATGTCAAGAAAAATGCCTAAGCATTTTCGCTTGGTATCAAGCATTTTCGCGACTCGGGTGGCTAGAGCCAGAACTGCATCTTCGGCATTTAATCCCTTTCTGAATCCGTATTGGTTATTACCCAGGATGTTATTGACATCAAGAAAACTAACAAGACTTATATTTAATATTCGTTCCAATATTTTAGACATTGAAGTTAAGATAGAGATAGGGCGATAGTTATTTTCATCATCCTTGCTACCAGACTTATGAATAGGATGAACTAATGCTTTCTTGAAAACCTTTGGAAACACACCTGTAGTTATCGATAAATTACAGATATGTGTAATAATAGGTACCAATACAGAACTAGATGCTTTAATTATTTTTGACGGTATACCATCCACACCTGTTGCGGAATTTGGTCTGAGGCTCGATATAATGGCTTCTACATCACTTTCTGTTACTTCAGTAAGTACCATAGAGTTAGCTCTTGATAAATTACGTGCATTAGAAACAGTCTTCATATCAGATGAAATGGGGGGAACTTTAATTTTAGAGCACAGATTTGATCCAACATTAACAAAAAAATATTGACATGGTTTATTGAAGTATTTACATTATCGGTTAAGTGTAATAGGTTATTAGAAGGAAAGGAATGAGTTTGCAATCCGGCCAACTTTTTAACGACCTCCCAGGTAGCTTTAACATTGTTTTTGCCTTGTTGAACTCATCCCTTTCATAACTACGCTTGAGTGCTTTCAGTAACGAATTACAATGATTTCGATACCTCGTATACGAAATCTTTAAAATTTCATTAGTTTTAGATTTTTTTAATCTGGCATGCATTCTATCGCGATTTCGTATACATCGCAGTAGACCTGGTGTAATCCAGGGCTTAAGAATGCGTTCACGTCTAGGTACAATATATTGATGCGTGTGTGATTTTATGAATGAAGAGAGTTTTGCAACAAACTGATCAGCCACAGTATTGGCATCTAAGACTGCTAACATGGGGGACCAGTCGTGACTTTTTATATTTTCTACAACGGATTCAAAATCAGTTTTTGATTTGGTGACCGCTATGTCAGAGTTAAGACGTTTGTACTGTAAGAATAAGAGTAGTGGCTATGTATGATTCAATTACAAAGGAGGTAGCTAACATATTTGTTTTTAAAAGAATATGATCTAGGCAATTGGACAGCCGCGTCGGGAATAAATGTGCTGGGAGAAGTCCGTTTGATGCCGCACAAGCTAAGTAATTGTTAGAATGAATATCAGTATTTTCCCCCTTGATATCAATATTTAAATCGCCAATCAAAACAACGGTAGATGTTTCAATTTTTAATATATTATAAAGACTATCAATAAAATTATTACAATTTTTAAAAGAAGGAGATCGATAAATTGCTACTATTGTTACATTGGCTATACGACAGATCAAGCAACTGGCATCCAGAATTGGAGGCTCTACTATATCAGCATTAATGGTGGATTTAATGTAAATAGCACAGCCGTCGTTCTGATTACATATATTATTCGTATAGTAATAAGTAAAACCCTCTAGTACAGGTAAGTTTGACAGTTTACTTAACCAGCACTCGGTAAGTACGAGAATATCACAATGAAAGCCAAGTGATTGCATAAGGACTGAAACCTCATCGAAATTTTTTCCAATGCTACGTATGTTTATATGTAAGATTGTTAAACCATCCGCAGGATTCACGATCCTTGCGCAGCTCTCAGGTTTACATTTATATGACCTTGATATTGTTAGCGAGTCTAATTGATTGTTAATCAAATCTAAGTTAGCCATTAATTACAGATTAATTTTTCACGAGCCAACGCGATATAATTCGTAGACCCGGCAATAATGTAAAAACAATGCAAATCGCGTAAAAACTTAGTGCATATAAGCAAACAAATACCAAATGAGTACAAACATAACGTAAGTTGGTAAATGGTTAGAGTATTTTTACTTCCGCATAAAATTATATTAGTGGGTAGTTGTATTAGTGGGTAGTTGTATGTGTTGAATAATGATTAGTGCAGTTATGTATTTAATTCTAAAAAATATGTCTAACGCTAAATAACTAATATTTATGAAAGTTTTAGTGTTAATAATGTATTTAACTAAAGTGTAAATTATACCAATTAACATGCAGTAGTGAATTTCAGTGTTACGTAGACATACTAGAGACTGCAAGTTTGTGAGACATTCTTCTGTTTGTATGTGGATTTGTTTAGTGCCCTCTTGTTTTCTAATAAATATATTACCGTTGGACACCCAGCAGAATTCATATTTATTAAATTTTGCAAAATTTCGGGTCAAATAAAATAACTTCCTGGTGGTAGGTGGCAAATATGCAGCAATAAAAACAGGAAGCCGAGGCCCAGGTAAGCCAATAGTCTCAGTGCTCATCTTATTTTCTGAATTAAGATTCCTATTATATTGTTTCACGGCAGAGAGTAATGTAGATTTAATATCGACGGTGGAAAACTCCGCGACGATTCCTCTATTTATGCCTTTTTTACCTAGAATACGATACACATCACGTAGATTATCCGATCCTATTTGTAGTTTTAAGGCCGTACTGATCCCAGACACAATGGAGATCAGATCTGATCGAGTTTCCTTGTCGTTACACGGTATATTCCTTATTTCTAAACTAGCTGAGCGAGATGCGAACTGAAGATCTTGAATTTTTCGTTCTAGACCGAGGATACAATTATGAAGAGTTTTCTTCTCCTTTTCGAACTCTTCCATCTTTTTCTTCAACTCTTCGTAACTTTTATTGATGAAGTGCATTGAGCTAATAATTTCGGCATTAGAATCTTTGATACTTTGATTTCGGTGTTTTAATTCAGCTACGTCAGCAACCAACTGCTTTAATGTTTCATTCTGATCACCTCTCCACGCCAACATCATGGCCTTTAGTTCTTCAAATTGATTATCGCACCCCAGGTTTTCCACACGCATTCTTTTACGCGTATTCGAATTCATTGACGTAGATTCAATGAGGCCAGTCAGATCAGGCTCTGACTGTGCTTCCGAGAAGGGTTTGCAGGTGTTCGTAGGGGGTGCGCGTGTTGTTCGTGGCATTTTAGCTGTATTACCCACGAGTTTAATTTTAATGCAAGATTAAAGAGACTTAAAATAAACTTCACGAGCGACAAACGGCAGCGTTACAAGTATATATGTATGTTTATAGTGGAATGATATGGTGGAAGCACTAATAATAAAGTCAAGGTACAATGCGCGTGACTACTCGTTGCGCCGATCACGAGCGGAATCAAAATATGTATTGAATAATACGGCTCTGAAGTGTAGTGAATATAATAGTGGTTCATGTGTATTTTTTTCATAATTATAAAAATTCCCAGAGAAGTCATTATCAGCGCTCCATTAACCCTTAATTACTCGCATGGGGTCAAAGCACTTTCGAGCTTAAAAAAAAAGTACTTGTGTTCAGAATTCCACCTCGCTACCGCTAGCTTCCTAATTCGCCATAACGTTTACATATTAGTAACGATTCTATCATGGGAGTGGAAGGATACGTCGCTGCACTCTTAACCCTTGACCCCATGCGAGTAATTCCGTAACTATTTCGAAAGAGGTGACTTGCTAAATGTATTATTTACTTTTGTGTACTTTTGTGTGTATTATTAATACTTCAACTTATATTTTCATTAGCCCAGTGTGTAAATTAATGTTATAAATATACTTTTAATAATTTTATATGACGAAGTTATCCAAAAATTACGTGTTACCGTGAGATTTGTTTTTTTTTTACTAGAGTTAGTCATGGACAGAGGAGAGTAGTAACTTTTACAATGGTTGGCTGAAGCTTTCGACGAAGAACAAGTTGGGGGCTCAAATTCTGAGTCGGAGGCGGGTGAAGTAATCCAAAGTGATCACGATAGTGCTAGGGAAATAAACGAATCTCCTGCACGTTCCAGCGATTCGTCAGAAAACGACACAGAGCAGTATGAACATTTTTATTTTATGAGGCACAATGACAGGAATGGTCCTAAACTATATATATATATAACTATATATATATATATAAAATGGTCAAAATCACCTTCATCAAGCGCTAAAAGAACACAAGGGCATAACATAATTATACACTTACCAGGTGTCAAGTAAGCAGTAAAATTGGCAAAAACTCCTTTTGAAAGTTTCAGTTTTTTTTTCTGAGGACATTTTGAACTTAGTTGTAATGAATACAAACAAAGACATCGGGGAAGTCAGAAACAGGTTTCAAAGGGAATGCGACGCAAAAGATACAGACTTTGAAGAAATAAAAGCGTTCCTGGGTTTATTGATTATATCTGGAGTTTTGAGAGCTTCACATCCAACCGACCACAGCGAAGCGTGGGCGTTGTTACAACTCTCCGCGGAAAAACGATCGCAAAGTGGCAACAAAATGCAAGAAATGTACAAAATTTGTATGCAACGAGCACTCTATAATGTATTGTCAATAGCGTGATGACAGTGATTCGGCAATTTCCTAAAAATATTATCTTTTTTTACTTTGATATCAATATAAGTATAAAATTAAACTATTTTTTAATTATTTTATGTTTGTTTATTTTTTGCCTAATAATATATAAATTTGTTTTTTTTATTTTTAATTATAATAGATAAGATAAAGTACTTTAATAATAAAATAATTTTATTTACATATATATTTGCTATATATTCAAAATAACTCCTACAATTTGGGGTTACCTGAGACCCCATGCGAGTAGTTATGTGATTTTCTTAGTGCGAGTAATTAAGGGTAAACGGTAATGACTTGGCTTACTGACAGACGATGACTATTAATAAATTACTCAATTATTAATGTAGGAGTATTAAATAAAATGTAAAGTAAATTATACAAGCCTTGGCTGTATGGGCTTTGTTCGCTTTACCTGTCCGTATAGGCAAACAGAACCAAAAAATAACTTTTTGGCACACGCGATATATTATTTTCAGTGAAAGCAATTCTTTGACGCAAATGTCAAAATGTCATGTAGCGCTTTTATATTTTTTCATTATTTTAGTGTTTTACAGTGTTATATTGAATAATTTTGCTGATATCGTGTGTAATGTAATGTCGATAAAATGCTGAAATGTAGTGACTATAATATAATAGTGAATTGAGTGCATTTCACATTCTGCCAAAATGCCCCACAGGAAGCATAATTTGGTTATCAGCGCCAAACCATTATTAACGATTGATTAAAATACGAAGATTAAAGAGATGAATAATCAATATAATAACTCGACACTGGCACCAATAGCTTATATTATTTTAGCTAGCTTGGCTTATTGCCAATTGCCATAACAAGAAGAAGAAGAAGCAATTCGTATATATTTAATGTAAATATTATTTCTTTAGCTTTTTCTTTGAGATATAAACAGCAAATAGAGATATCACATGTCTTTAAATTTAATATATTCGATCACTAGCTGACTCGGCGAACTTCGTAGCGCCATAATTTTTTCGTAAATATATTTTCAAAATTGCCGAATATATGATTCAAAGAGAATACAAATTAATGATTATTGATTTCGGACAAAATTATAATTATCAAATTTTCAACCATACTTAACTATAGACAAAATTACGTTTAACTGTTATTTGCGTTTTGTTATTACTATCAAATGCGTTTTAGTTATCCTACGTTTCATAGTGCCTTGTATTCTCTTTGACATGAGTTTCGGCGCGAATATGGAAATGTCATGTTAAGCTCTTGTATTACATTAATTTTTTTAGTGTTTTATAGAGTTATCTTAATATATAAAATTCAAAGTCCTGACTGACTCATCAACGCCCAGCCCAAACTCTTGGACCTAGGAAGCTGAAATTTTGCACAGATATTGTCTTTATGACGTAGGCAAGGAATAAGACGGGATTTTTCGAAATTCCCACGGGAACGGGAATAATTATAAATAATAACCAATCTTCGAGACGTTCTTAAGAAGGCCAGGTTAGGAGTACTCTGAACCGAAGAACATGTATGAGGAGATTAATGAATGTGGAGGAGGCGAAAGTGGTATGTCAAGATCGTAGCAAGTGGAAGGAAGTGGTCTCTGCCTACCCCTATGGGAAAGAGGCCTCAATCGATATGTATTACCGATTGATACTATGCCACGGTTGATACTATGTGTAATGCTGCCGTAAATTTTAAGCATAATTATAAAATGTTCAGGTTTAAACAATGTAATAAGTTGATTCAAACTTAAATTATTATTATATACTTAATTATTATTTGATATTATACCTACTAAATAGATTTTTAAATATAGTAATATCAAAATCCAGTATTTAAAAATATAAAAAGTGAAATGACCCACTGCCAGCGAATACAAGGAGCAACTGTCGGTGGTTAGGGCTCCAAAGAGACGACCTTCCTCAAGATGCGCGCTGTGTCCAGTAATGACCTAACGTGAGGCTCTTAAGGTGTTGATCGAGGCTCTTGTCGATTAAACCGTTGATCAAAATGACTATCGATACAACGATTTCCGTATCCACATCCCACATGTCACGACAAGCTCGTGATGTAAATCTTGATATTTTATTTGTTTCTTAGCCTTCACGAGATGCCCGTCATGAGGACTAGTATTGAATAATTTTGCTATTATTTTATGTAATATAATACATTTAAAGTGTTGAAGTGCATTGAATTTAATATAAGAGTGGTTTACGTGTTAGATGTTAGGCATAGTTACGTTATCGCGACCACATGCTAGTAGATATCTCACGATTAATATCCGTTTTATGTTTACCGGAAATACCTTATTATATTTTAGCAATCATATTTCTAATAGTGAAGTTTTAAAAAACGAAAGATATTATAAATATTCTTTATTTATTAAATAAATTATAATAACTGATTCACATCATAAGCAATTTCATTTGACGGTTATTCGATTACTTTTGATCGTGAAAGCGAACCGATGAATACTAGCATGTCAGTCGCGAGAGCATTCAACTACCCGCAACGAAGAAGGAAAAACGTCTAACGATTGAAAACGTGTAATTAAAACAAGTATATGAATATAAGTGATCTACAAAGACTGCGTCTTATTTTTCTACACCTGCAATTATTGTTAATATACGTGTATTTTCATATTCTACCGAAATTCCCAAACAAATCATTTAATTAGGTTTTCAGCGCCTAATTAATGGTAACGACTTGACTTACTGACGGACATGACTATAAATAAGCTATTCTATATAAAGAAATGTTAAATATTATGAAGAAAATTGTATCAGACTTCGCTGTATGCGGTTTGATCCCTTTGCCTGTCTGAGTGGACAAACAGAAACAAAAAAAAAATATTTGAAATTTTGTCACGGCAGACGGGAACGCGATCGAACGGAGTAAAAAGTAGCTCATTACCATTAAGAAGAAAAAGAAGAACGGGATAAAAAGTATACTATGTTCGTCTCCTAGTTCTAAGATACCTCCCCACCAATTTTCAGCCAAATCTGTACAGCCATTCTTGAGTTATAAATAGTGTAACTAACACGACTTTCTTTTATATACAAAAACATATAAAGCTTGTGCACACATTTCTTTTATGACTTCAATGCTACATTATCTTATGTTATATTTTCTTTAAAATTATCTAACATGGTTTAAGTCAGGTAGGTAATTAAATTTAACGTGGCTCTTAGAATTTTTAGTGTAAAAATACACGTAAATAGTATTTAAAAGATATTTTTTTTTTTTGGAATCTTGCTTTCCGGCCGTCTTATTAGGTACGTTAAATATAGTGCAATCAATAATGCTATTATAAACTTTGGTGCGCAAAAACGCTAATAAATCCTTATATATACAACTCTTCTGTCCGTGTGTATTTGACGGCACTCCACCTAAACGGCTGCACTGATTTTAATGATTTTTTGTGCGTGTCCCAGGGGATTCGAGAATGGTCCAGATTAATAATTGGATCCAGTAGCTGGCTCTGCGATCTATTTCAAATAGAATTCCCTTTATATTTTTAGATTTGAATAGAACAACGTCTGTTCAGTCAGCTATATATTAAAGTTATTATATGACGTAATAAAAAGGTTTTTATAAAATCTTGGCTTATCTAAATGATAATACGAAATTATTCTGGACAGCTCCTTATTCAGTAATTTTATCGTTATTATAACTAAATTGTTACACTTTTTTTTAATGTTATATATATGTTATACTATACAAACTAGGCAGTGCCTCTATACCGGCGAAGTACGTCTTTCTTGTCAAGTATTGATATACCAACCAGAAAAAACTACCTGAGAAGATTTAACAACTAATGTTAGTTATTAAATCTTTGGCACAGGCTTTTCATCTCTAATATGTGTTATAGTAAAAGAATATATAAATAAAATATCTAATTAAAAAAATACAAATTAAATTGAAGTACCTATATGTTTGTGATGTCAAAACAATTTGTTTTCATCCCCACCCGATTATTTACATGATACTTAGTCCTAAAAACCATTTACTAATTTTTTTATCTATTTGTTCCAGGTAATTAATACTTGTTCATAATGTTATTTCCAACGGCTGTACGCGTGGGTCATCCGGTCGATGGCCCTGTACGGCGCACCAGTGTTGGCGGGGTCCCTGACCGTCTGACTTAGGACTCTTCTGTGGCGACCACAGAGGGCCATGGCGATCAGGGCCATACGCGGATACCGCACGGTGGCGACAGAGGCAGCGTGCTTGTTGGCCGGGACTCCCCCGTGGGACCTGGAAGTGAAAATGCTCGCCAGATTATATCGGCGGGTGACGGAGGTGCTAGCGGAGGGCGGTGTGGTCTCGTTGAGGGAGCTCACCACCTGGCGCGTCGACGCCCGCCGAGACGTCATTGCCCGTTGAGCAGTCCGGCTGGAGAGGCCTCGGTTTGGGGTGCGAATCGTGGAGGCCTTCCGGCCAGTGCTGATGTAGTGGTTGGAAAGGCGGCACGGGGTGCTCTCCTTCCGACTAGTGCAGGTGTTGACGGGGCATGGGTGCTTCGCCAAATATGTGCACAAGGTCGTTAGGAGGGAGAGTACACCGTCCTGCCACCACTGCGATTGCGACGAGGACACGGCGCAGCATACGCTCGAGGCGTGTGCCGCTTGGGCAGAGCAGCGTCGTGAACTCGTCGCAATCATTGGTGCCGACCTGGTCGGCAGCGTCAGGAATTGGGACGCGGCCGCCTGCGAGACAGTGGTCTCGCAGAAGGAGGCGGCGGATCGCCTGCGCGAGGAGCGCAGCCTCGATGAGGCGATCCGCCGCCAGTGACTGGGGCGGCGGGGCGCGAATACCTCCACCTCATGCCGCCCTAGCCGATGCCGCGGGTGACATGACCGGGGAATCAGTCCGTCACCCGCTGAGAGGCCGACCGCATGAGGAAAGACCGACATCCTCCCCGAGGGGGGGACGTCGGTTGATGGGAGGGTACCCCAAATAGGGGGTATTCCGTCGGGCCGACCACTGACGTCAAATAACCCTGCTCCAGTGGTCGGCCCAACGACGAAGGCGACGTGCATCGTGGGTGGGTTGCGAGTGTGCGTGCTTACGCCCCTCTGTCGCCCAGGACGGAGTGATGCAAGAGGCCCGCCGACCGCAACCCATCCCTCAAAAAAAAATATTATTTTGTTCTTATAAATACAAATTTGGATTTTGCATAGAACTTGGATCATTTAGATCGCCATTCTTTTTGCGGTTAAGCCCACAGCCAAGCATAAATTTGGTATTGAACTTGGCTCTCCTTTTTTACGTTTATGTTTTTGGTGGGATTATATACTAATGAGTTTTATAATATAATTATAATAGTATACCTTTCCAATTGAAAAATATTGTGTTTAAGGATTCTTTTTTTGTTTAGAAGCACCGTTAACCAAGAACAGTAACAATATTAAGTAAATAATAAAACACTTTCAGTCTTTTGTTGTGCTTTGTCACTGTATGTATTTTATTTAATAATTTTAATAGAAGCTTTTATTTAGTTTCAACAGTTCTGTTGTCTATCTTTAATCTGTGTGTAATCAAATCATGTACTCTAAATTAGACCTTCTTGATATCTGATTGTGCTGTAATTTTGCACACATTTTTAGGTTTAGTGATAATACAATGTGACAAATTAAAAATAAGTAATGCCTGTTTTATTTTTAATATAATAAAGGTAATACAATCATCATCATTTCAGCTCATATACGCCCGTCACCACACAGAAATACTCGGCACTAAATAATGTACATCGATCTTTGGTAAGAAATAATCGGCTAATTTAGGCATCATAGACAACGGTCTCACACACTATATGTATGCCTTAATGTAAGTCCCTAACCTTATTCAAGAGATAGAATCTTTCCACTATTGATAGAAAGATAACAACGGGCCCTATAGCTTAACATACAATCGCTTTCCCCTTTTTGATCTGGCGATTAGCACCGTTTGACATAGACTTCTTATATGTATGTCAAAGTAGGTACTTGAGACTTTAGATGAATGCAGTGTATATTTGCTATAATAAATTGTATATTTACGCATGTCAATTGTAATTTGGGATACGGTTAGAGCTTAGAATATTAACGTATAGAAGAATAGTGTCGGTACTTAGCGATCAAAAATGTGAGCCAAAAATGCTACATGCGTGCGTACGATGCGTACGATTACGTACGTACACACGCACACCACTATACAATTAGAGTTTCCTCTAAAACCTAACTATAGTCTAACTTTTTATTAGCTGCAGTAAAATGACGTTTTGTGGGTTGCCGGTTTTTGAAGAAAAATAAATAGGGATGTAGCTAAATGAGTGAATCATAAATGAATAATCAGTTTGGTTTTTTTTTGAGATTTAATATTAAGTTGTAATGTATTTTTTTAACCTATTATTATTACTATACTAGAGGATTGATCTTTTTTAGTGGAAGTATAGGGAGGTACATTCAAAATGAAACAAAAACGTCATAATAATGTTATTTAATTAATCTTTTTCGAAATCACTGTCGCTGTCGCTTTCAGTCACACTAATAACAAATCTATCTGTCACTTCATCTATAATATGGTCGAGGTGGCACATTTTATCTTCCTCTTTAATAGTGTGAGACGCACAGTCACTCCACTTAGCCGGTGTCACTTTCTTGATTCCTTCTTGGAATAAAGTTTTCACTTCTTGCATTTTATACGTCTTATTATTGTTTGCGACGTGACTCTTTACCTGCGCCCATACCAACTCAATGGAGTTCAATTCACAGTGATAAGGGGGCAGTCTTAAAAGTGTGATACCTTTTTGTGCAGCCATCTCGTCTACGGCATATTTCTCAGTATGATTTTGTTGTTTCACAATATCTATGAGAGTGGCCTTGACCATATTTGGTTCAAACGCAATATTTTTAGTAGTCAGCCACTCTTGAATTCGTGCTTTCGTCCACGACATCTTCGGGATTGTTTCGATCTTCCGAGAGTGATAGGGCGCATTGTCCATTACGACTACTGCATTCGGCTTGAGTTTAGGTAGAATACCGCCGAACCAATCCTCGAAACACTCCGCGTTCATTTCATCATGGTAGTCTTCTGTACCTTTCTTTGCTTCAAACATAAGAAGTCCGTCGACCAGGAAGCCTTCTTCTCCACCTATGTGACTAATTATGAGTCGTTTGCCCTTTCCTGTGGGATTTTTTAATCCCGTAGTCAGGCCGTCTAAAAATGCCTGTCGAGAAGATTTAATACTTCCGTCAATCCAGGGTTTTTTTGTAGTATGACCTGAAAAGAACAAAAAAGAATCATAAGTTTCGACATCAAAATAAAAAGGGAACAAATAGAAGGAACTAAGAGTTGACACGTACCAGCGTTGACCCAGGTCTCGTCTTGATAATATATGTATTTTCCCTCCCTACGATATTGTTTAATTAAACGCAGGTAGCGCTGGCGCCATGATATGATATCTTGTCTATCAATAAGCACACTCTTGCGTGATCGAGTAGCGAATTCGAAATTAAGATGCTTCATAATTTTTCTCAATGTCTCTTTCGAGAAGTTGGGCAATCCTGGGTCATCATTTACAACTTGCAGCACCTAAAAATGATTAAAGTTATTACCTAATTGGTTAAGATTACACATGGGATGGGAGAAAACATACATAACGTATAATAAAAAGATGAGTGACGACATGTGTAAACTAACTTTTGCGATGGTGGGTATTTCATTTCTATGAAAGAACTGATGTACAATTCGTCTAACAGCAGTGAATGTGAAATCATCAAGTTTATGTTTAAATGTAAGTTTTGGACCCGTTTTTTTGGGAGGTTTTGGTGATTCGCTGTCGTTCTCCTTGTGCTCCTTTAAAACGGAATAAACTGTGCGGACGGATATTCCCAAGACTTCAGCCACCTTGTTAACGCATTCACTTGTTTTTGGAACTTCAATGTTTGATTCTGAAGATTACACTTCAAACACATATTTGTAAACGTTTTGGACCCAAAGTTTTTCAGTTGCACTTAGAGCTACACGTGGCCTTTTTTTCTTAGGAGATAAAAATGTGTCTCCATCTTGCGATGTGCTCGGCAGAGCATCCATGTCTTCAATGTATCAAACAAAAAAAACTAACACGATTAACGAAAACAAGTAATGAAAAACAAACACAACGTAACATAAGTTTAACAATAATGATAACAAAAACAACGCGCAGTGGGCAAATCAAAGTTATTCATGCACTCAAAACAGAAGTATGAAGCCGAATGAGCGAATGACAACCGAAACAAAATGGCGGTCAAGCGTCATCGTAGCACCGTAACCAAAAACCAGTACTACCAACTTGAGAGAGCGTTTTCCTGAGTGTTACCTTGTATATGTCTAAAAGGATCAACGTTTATACAGCCTTTTATTTACATTAATATTAAATAGAATTTAGTATGATCATTATGAGTCAGCTATGGAACGATTAGATATTCTGTAAACTTTTGTGAACTGAATCACATCCCTATTGAGATTAGGCTGTCAACATTATTTTACGGAATGACATTTAGAAACTTCATTTTACTGCAGCTAATAAAAAGTTAGACTTTACACCAAAATCGGGGAAAACGATTATTACTATCTCGTGCTTATTTTAAATTGATTGATTTTGTTTACATATCTCCGTATTCTTAGTTGTTACCTTATCTCTTAACACTTAAAGAAACAATTTTGAAGCTTTACACTTTATATTCCATAAAATAATTTCAATATAATCTCTGAGTTTGGAGTCAGTCAGTACGTGGGTTAGTGTTAAATTACATACAAAAAAGGTAACACATCTATTACGAAATAAAATATGACAGTTATTATATCACGAAATGTGTAATAGTTACAAACAAAGAAATAAACTACTACTACAAATATTACAAACAATCAAATAACAGAACAACAATTAAAGAGCGCTATAAAAATAATACAAACAATTAAATAACTGAATTATGATATAGTTAAAAATATGTTTATTAAGTATTGCAATGCTTGCCCGTTAGGCTGTTAATTAAAAAATAATCCAACGATATTTTGCAACGTTCATTTAGACAGCCATGTAGATAATATAATAATAACAAAAATGTAAGTAATATTAAAATTCACACAATTATCCGACTATTAAGTAACATATCTTCAAATCTTTAGAAACGCTAGTTAAAATGGGGAAAAATCCTTATTTGGCAACACTGAGCATTAATAAATTACGAAATAAAATTTTGTTTTTATTAATATAAATTTTCGAAGTACTGTAATACCTTTTAAAAGTAATGTTAATATACTTTTTATATTTTTCAAATGTGTTGTGACACCATTTGAATGCACAAACCCTCATGCACCTATTTATTTATTAAGAGTTGCGTACATACCTACGTGCACTACAGTGACCGTATCTATACACTATGGAATGGTCCGGCGTAGGCTCCTTTAGGTTCCAATTTAAATACTTCATTTTTTGTGCGTGGAGTTACCTTCTATGAGTTATTGTTCTAAGGGTTAGAGTTACTTGACCGTAGTAATTAATTTAATATAGTGGTCAATAGCCATCAAAAAAGATAAATTAGTACACGTGACACGTCCACGCCGTCGCCACAAATTTATCTGAACAAAACCCTGCAATGGTCTTAATTGCAGTAATTATGAAACTCTTCGCTCGTTGATGAAAGTAATTTTTCTGTCGTGACTACCAATTAGGGATAACCAATTAGGGCAAAGAGCCACAATTTGTAACATGAACTTGAATTCTGACAGCATAAATACTATTTATTAATATACATATATATTATTTGTCATGGTTAGTCAATAGATCACTTATCAGGAAAATTTTGGTTCTTGAGACAACCTAGATGAAATTAATGATAAAATCGCCTATGGGACATTTAAACGATTTACAAGGACTCCGCAAATTTTCATGGCCAAGATCGAAGTATAGAGTTCTACCGAAATGAAATGGAATAACAGAAACTGGTTTTTCCTCTGTTATGTGTAAATAAATATTACAATATTTCAAGGTTAAGTACCTTTCGAGGATAATGAGTTGGGAGTACGAATAAATAGAAATATACTGTTTTCAACTTTATAACCTTTCGTATATTGATCGCGAGGTCCTGTGTTCGCTTATCTCATTCTTAGCAACAGCATGGAAACTGGGAATGTATCTATAAAACGGCAATCGACCCTTTCTCTAATATAATTTTAAGAACGGCACGATGAAAAGACACATTTACACATTTTAGCTTACTCCTATGGATATAAAAGTGTAAGATTATATAAAAAAAACCGACTTGAAAAATTAAAATGTATAAAATAACTTCATAAATATTTAATTTAATACACCTCTTATGCAAACCTAATTAATACCTTTAATATTATAAACCTAATCATCATCATTATCATTGCAGCCCACATTCGTCCCGTCGTGTTAGGCTCGGGCCTCCTCTACAATGGGAGGGAATTTGACCTACTATATCATGCTGGTCAAACATGTTGATATAGGGTTTCATTTCGAATTCGTCTTTTCTTGCACAGATGTTACATGCATATTATATCCCTAAGTCGTCTTTTACGACATCCAAGGCTAAGACAGGTAGTGGTGAATTCTATTCTTACTCCGTCACTACACGATAATAAACCTAATATATACCTTTAATATTAAAATATGAAATACTATCATTTGTATGTGCTACCTATTGATAAGTTTGAAGTCGTAATAGTAGGTGAACCTAAATTCGGTTTATAATATTAAGTTTTATTTTATTTTGGCACCAACTTCAAACCAATTGGTAGCACATACAAAAAATAGTATTTTATTAAAATTAAGTAATTAATTAAGCTTTTGCCCGCGGCTTCGCCCACGGCTTCGCCCGCGTTAAAATTAACTTGCATATTGAACTATTATCGCAAAGAATATTATCGGCATAAAAAGTATTCTATTTCTTAATTTAAGAAATACTTTATCTATGTGTCCATTTTCATCCAAATCTGCTCAACAGTTTACGCGTGATTAAGTAACAAACATCCAAATATCTTCTCAAACTTTCACATTTGAATATTACTTCCAGACTTGTAGTTCAGATTCCCGTGGAAATACGATGATAAATATGTCTTTCCGTAGTCCCTGATAATGTAGCTTTCCATTGGTGAAAAAAAAAAATTATATCGATTAAATTCCCGCAGTTTCCTACCTACCTACGTAGCCCTCCCTCATTCCCATACGAATGCCGAGATAAAAAATGCCTATGTGACTCACAACACAAAAACAAAAAAAGTTTAACCGTTTTTTAATTATAGGTATCGTGCAAATAATTGTGTGCATCAATAAAACCTATTATTTTGAGAGACAAACAGACGCTTCAAATTTATTTATTTGTAGAGATAGAAAATTGACTTAATATCTCGACTTACTGTCTGGTAGTGGCTAGGAATATTACCACGCTTTCATTGTTTGTGGGGTGTCCCAAAATACTACTAAGACAAAGATTTACATCGATCTGGACCAATTGGTGATGCCGTCTGGCCAACAATATCGTCCGTCAGGCAGCCGGTCATAAAATGTTGCTAGAACCTTTGCGATATATCTACGATGGGAGAAGAGTACCTACATATTGCGTCGATCCAAAGTAATTAGGATAAGAGCAAAATAATGATGATATGTAGGCTGGGTGTCTTCGATTATATACGTTTCACCCTTTTAGGGCTGCCTAAAATTATTCCTTAATGCGCTTACCCCAAAAAACAGATCGGTATACAAAATTTCACACATCTTTGGCTATGCACTTTTCACCCTTTTAGAGGTTGAATTTCCAAAAATTCTTTGTTAGTACTCATCATCATCATCTCAGCCCATATACGTCCCGCTGTTGGGCTCGGGCCTCCTCCATAATGGAAGGGTCATTGACCGACTATACCACGCTGGTCAGACGTGATAGGATTTTGAGTTATCCTTCTCTCGCATAGATGTTATATGCATTTTATATCCCTTAGTCGTCTCGTACGATCACCCACGGGTAAGATAGAAGATGGTGAATTGTATTCTTACTCCGTCACCACACGGTTAATGTAAGTACTCGCTTATCCCAAAACAGAAATTTCACGTTCCTAGGACCATTATTTTAGGTTATACACTTTTCATGCCCTTAGGGGTGAGACTGCCAGAAGTTCTTTCATAGGGCTTGGTAAGCGAGCACTAAGAAAAAAATCTTGGGATAATCCAAGAGAGCCGACCGTGTACTAAAATGACCGTTCCTCGGCTCACTGATTTCGGATAAACGCTTTTCACCCCCTTAGGGGTAAAATTGCAAAAAACTCTTTTTTAGTGAGCACTTGCCCCAAGAAAGACAACTTCATACAAAATGTTACGTTTCTAGGCCTAATGATTTCAGCTATATATTTTCACCCCCTTAGGGGTTGAGGTTCAAAAAATAATTTCTTAGAGCTCACATATAACAAAAGAAAGTGAATCGCATACAAAGTTTTACGTGCCTGGCCCCAGTAGTTTCGTCTATACGCTTTTCACCCCCTTAAGGGGGTGATTTTCCAAAAATTCTTTGCTAGTATTCGTGTACCCCACGAAATACGACGGTGTAAAAAAAAAACGTTTCTAGGTCCAGTGGTTTCGCCTGTATGCTTTTTGGTCTTTTAGGGGTTGAATTTCATCCCCACGTAAGCAAATTTTTCAAAACCCTAGAACGAATATTTATTTGTTTATTATCAAGTGCCTTAATACAAAGATTCATGGTTCTATCATCGAAAATGACGAATTTCCATACAAAATGTCATCCTCTATTTCTACCCCTTACACCCAATGTTTTGGGATAAAAGTAGCGTATGTCCTGTCTTAAGCTTTAGTTCATCTCTGTACCAAATTTCATTAAAATCGTTCAGTAATTTAGACGTGAAAGATTATAGGGTTTTCACCCCCTTAAGGGGGTGATTTACCAAAAAACCTTTGCTAGTGCTCGTGTACTCCAAGAAATACGACGGTGTAAAAATACGTTTCTAGGCTCAGTGGTTTTGGCTGTATGCTTTTTGGTGTTTTAGGAGTTAAATTTCATCCCCATGTAAGTGAAATTTCCAAAACGCTAGAACGAATATTTATTTATTTATTATCAAGTGCCTTAAAACAAAGATTCATGGTTCTATCATCAAAAATGACGAATTTCCATACAAAATGTCATCCCCTATTTCAACCCCTTATACCCATTTTTTCGCGATTTCTTTGCTAGAGCTCGTGTACCCCAAGAAATACTACAGTGTAAAAAAATTACGTTTCTAGGCCCAATGGTTTCGGCTGTATGCGTTTTGTCTTTTAGGGGATGAATTTCATCCCCATATAAATGAAATTTCCAAAACGCTAGAACGAATATTTATTTATTTATTATCAAGTGCCTTAAAACAAAGATTCATGGTTCTATCATCAAAAATGACGAATTTCCATACAAAATGTCATCCCCTATTTCAACCCCTTATACCCATTTTTTCGCGATTTCTTTGCTAGAGCTCGTGTACCCCAAGAAATACTACAGTGTAAAAAAATTACGTTTCTAGGCCCAATGGTTTCGGCTGTATGCTTTTTGTCTTTTAGGGGTTGAATTTCATCCCCATATAAATGAAATTTCCAAAACGCTAGAACGAATATTTATTTATTTATTATCAAGTGCCTTAAAACAAAGATTCATGGTTCTATCATCAAATATGACGAATTTCCATACAAAATGTCATCCCCTATTTCAACCCCTTATACCCATTTTTCGCGATAAAAAGTAGCCTATGTCCTTTCTCAAGCTTTATGCCATCTCTGTACCAAATTTCATCAAAATCGGCTCAGTGGTTTAGACGTGAAAGCGTAGCAGACAGACAGACAGAAAGACAGACAGACAGACAGAGTTACTTTCGCATTTATAATATTAGTAAGGAAGTAAGGAAGTAAGGATATTAGTAAGGATTAAATTAAATCCATATTAACCCTAGAAAGATAACCTACGCCGCAGAGGCGCCCGTGCCACAATAATATTGTTGTCTCTTCTCATTCTGCGTTTGTATTAACTTGTCCTTCTCAGCCAACTCAGTCATCGGCCAGGCCTATCGCGGGAGGGCTGGTTCTAAGCGGTGAGTACTATATTTTTGAAGTTATGAGTTTTTATGCGCTCGCGAGGCGTATGGTTATCTTTTATGTAACTTTTAGTGTTGTTTGGTACTTTTAATTTATGGATATGAAAATTTATTTATACATCTTTTATTTTTGTTTACAGCAAACATTATTAGCGTAGACCATGACAAGTAGAAGGGCACTTGCAGAAGACGAAATAGGCCTATTATTGGCCCAAGAAGATGAGAATGGTGATACTCAAGAAAGTGATAGCGAGATCTATGTCGCTATCACTTTCTCGAGTATCTATCTAGATCATGAGAGCGAAGATGATGTTCAGAGTGATGTCGAAGATGAGTACATCGATAGTGCAGCGATTGAAGAGGCAGACGATGTATTGAATGAAGATTTACCACAGCCTGGGTACATGAGCCTACTGAAAGTTCAAAATGTGATCAACGTATTATTGTACCTACTGGAAGAGTGATTAGAGGTAGAAATCGTTACTGCTGGTCTACTACCAATACAATGAAAAAGCTCAGTACCCAGTTGACCCAACAGTGGATGACCCAAAGACTTGAAGCTCCTACTTTGCCAAGACGCTTTGTGCGAAGTAATATTGATAATATTCTTCCAAGATCTCCTGCACTAGCTTCTGCAGATGACGAAGGGGAGCCTCCAGGCAAAAACAGGCAATATTGCAACTACTGCACGTCGAAAAAGAAGAGAATGTCAAAAATGAACTGCGCGAAATGTAAAAAAACCTATTTGTGGCGAACACAAGAAAGACGTTTGCTTTGATTGCCTCTAAAGCCAATCATACCAAAGTTTAATGTTTTTTTGGAGTTAATACTCTATAGTCTATTAGTTAATACGAAAATAAAATGTTGATTTGTGATATTTCATAATAATTTGTTCCTATAAACAGAAGACTGCTAATTTTTGTTATTTTTCATAGAGGTTTCGTAATTATAAGTTAAAAATAACTATAATATAAAATGTATTAAGACAAATATTTTATTTTTAAAAACCCCACACTAACCTTTCATATTTTTAAATTAATGTAAATAAATATAAATAATTGGAATAAAAACACGCATTTGAAAAGTGTGCGCCTCTGAAGCGTATGGTTATCCTTTACGTAATATGCAATATGGTTATCTTTCTAGGGTTATTTTATACATTTTAGTTTAAGAAATCGGGTTTTTTTATTAAGTTGTTTTATTTTTTACTTTGTACCTTTTAATGTCTGTAATAGCGTGGTCTGTAAACTACAGTAACATTTTTCTAGTTTACATCAGGTAGACTATAACATGCATACCTTTATTATATAATCCACCTAAATGAAAATACATTTTTTTTCAATAAATTTTCATAAATTTAAAATTACTGGGCCAAACTGTGTTAAATTTTTATGGGTGCAAATGGCAACTATTCCGTATAAAATTAAATCACGTAAATCGAATCATTACTCTCAGCATAACACACAAAAATACTAATCGAATTGAGAACCACCTCCTTTTTGAAGTCGGTAAAAAAATATAATATCGAATAAATCGATAATCCTCGAACTTTGGCAGACGTAGCTAAAATGAACCAAACATCTGGATAATGAATATTCATGTAGCCTCTCAATAATCGTGTTCCTGATCGTTCGATACAGTTGTATCAGTACAGAGGAGTTCCTCTGTTATTGTTATCAATATCATCGACTGGTATTCTTGTTACTATATCCCACAGAATCGTTATGTCCCAATGTTTCGGATTATCTAATTGGATTTATGCGGTTTTCTTTGTGTTGTTCTACCATTGTGTTGGTACTTTGTAGAGATTAACGTGTTAAAATCATTCGCGTGGAAAGTACTTTAGATCCTTCACTCCACAGTCTTACGGGTGTGTTACGAAATTCCTTTTTATGGATACTGAAAGTGACTATCTAGCCTATAATAATGACCAAAGTATGTTGATTAGATTACAAGTTCGATATATAGAAAATGTGTTTGTTTTATGTCACGAGCTATCTTAATAGATACTTTTCCGTGTGGTGGTAAAGTGATAATACAATTCCTAATCGACGGCTAAAGGATATGTTATATGTATAACAATTATTCAAGAAATAAAATAAATAAAACTGTTTTTACGGATGTTATCGCGTTTGTTGTTTGCCCGACATTATGAAGACTTTTCAGCGTTCATGATCACCAGAGGACTAAGTGTCTCAAGTCCAATGTCAAATCAAATAAAATCATTTATTCTGCATAGGCCCCTTAAGGGCACTTGTATATTATCAAATTTATACATCGTTTGAACACAATACAATATCTACCACAGGATCGGAACGAGAAGATCCAGCAAGAAACTCAGCGGGCTGTCAATAAGTCATCGTTATTATATTTTATATTTACCCATATGTATAAATTAAAATAATTCTATATGAAAAAATATACTATTTTTGGTTAGTAACTATTAAACAGTAAATTTATGACACTTTTTATATTATGATAATTACTTATTTTGAAACTAACATTTCTAATATCGACTTAACAACTTAAATATATATCACCGATTTGTGACGCGCCCACACGGAGAAAGAACCGGCACGAAAACTCCAGCGGGAATGATACTTAATTATTGGTTTTTAGTCAATAATAGTTTAAGATTATTTCATAAAGCAAAAAAAAATTGTAAGAAGTTTTTTGTGGCTCATACATGCCCCATTGCAGGGCTCGAGCTGCCGCTGCAATGGGAACAGACTTGACATACTATACCACGCTGGTTGAATGGGTTGGTATAGGGTTTTATTTATAGTTTTAATGCTCTTGTCTTGTCTTGCTCTTATCTGCTTGCATCCCGTAGTTGTCTTTTACGATTACCCACTAGTATTCGCATAGATATCGTATATCCGTTATACCCTTTATTCATCTTTTATGACACGCACGGGTAAGATGATAAGAGGGTGGGGAATTGTATGCTTACTCTGCAACCACACGGAAGTTGTTTATTTGTGTGAAACTGTATAGTATAATCTAACGATTATACTAATTAGATAAATCTATAACAATGCTACCGTTTCTATGATCATTATCATAACAATATTTCTAAATTAATTTGGGTTCTGTAATTTCATATTGCGACAAATTTTAGAACATAACTTTTATTGTAGTCTTCGAGTTACGCTATTGGAGCGATAGAATAGTATAAATTCAATACTATTTTACAAAAAATTAGCTTACATTAATCAAATAATGATTGAAGTAACTATTTCCGGTGCAAAAATACTGTTTGAAAAAAAAAGCATCATTCTACGCGCCATACTTTGGCTCAGTTCTTACAAGTCTTGTACTATACCATCCTATCCATACTATATCGAGCTGGTCAAATGGGTTGGTATAGAGTTTTATTTCGAGTTGATTTCCCTTGCGCAAATTTTATTTGCCTATTGTATCCCTTAGTCGTCTTTTAAGACACACACGAGCAAGAGAAGGAGTGAGTAGAATTATTACTCTGACACCACACAGAAAATACATACAAAACTCTGCACTAAGGTGATAATCCACGCATTAAGGGGAACTTTATAAATATATTTAACGGACATAAATTACTGCCAGGCTTAGAACAAGAATTTATGGATCTCAAAAAGTATTGTCTTACGTGAGAATTAAACCCCACACTGGCATGGCAGGTATGCATATTAAACACTACGCCGGAGACGGAGTGTGTCACCGTAGGGAATTTCACCACCTCCTTTGCGAAACTAGTACCTCGTAGAAGGCGGCGACGGTGTCCCAATTCTTGACGTTGTCAACCATTGGTCTAACTACGGTTGGCAATTTCAGGTCGGTATCGATGATTGCAACGAGTTCATGACGCTGCTCTGCCCAGGACATGCGCACTTTGAGCGTGGGTTGTATCGTCTCCTTAGTGCAACCACACTGGTAGTAGGACTGTATTGTCTTCTTCGTCACGACCGTGTATCGGCGACCTCCAACTAAACCTGTAGATACCTGCGGATAGGAGGAAAGAGCCCCGAGCCGCCGTTCCAGCCACTCAATAAGCAGCGGGGCTGGAGTGCCTCGACTATCCCAACTCCAATTTGAGGTCTCTCCAGTCAGTCTGCCCAGTGGGCAATGACGGCCGTCAAGGCATATCATAGCCATCGCAAAAATTTTAATCTCTAAAATTGTTTTAGTTATAAAAATATACAAGATTTTTTTGACATGTTGCCTATGACATGTACATGAACATATTAAAAATACATTCGACATATTCTTAGAAATAAGAGAAATCTATATTTAACCAAAATGTTTTGCATATTTTTTTAGCATTTTATCTTGAAACATGTTTAATTTACGAATAGGTATTTCAATAACCTCGACCTATCAATCTTCAGTAAAGTACAGTCGTCAAAGAAAAATATTTTGCTATATATTTTTTGGCCATTTTTTTATTTTAACGACGACGAATTACATTCTTTTAATTTTTTTTCTGTGGTTATCTCAGTGCTTTATTTTGTTTTATTACGAAATATACCATATATTAACAAATATTATGATTTAAAGAGTTCATGTAATATTTAGTTAGTTGTAGTTGCAGTTGCTTATATTTATTTGAGTGAGCACAACTCGTGATTCCCGTGTTGCTTTACTAAATAGTAGGTATATGTAATATACATTGTTGGTGACCCTGAAATAAATAAATGCCATCGAAAATATAATTTGTAAAAAAAAAACAATTCTCGCAACTCAGTTCTTCTACCATAAAAAATTGTGAGATTCATGTCTAAGTCGGTTAATTTATTCAATCTCTCCTTAAGGGATCTTCTGTCTTAATTTATAACGTAATTACCTAACCTAACAGCTTCTTCATCATTATCATCACAGCTCATACACGTCCCACTGTTGGGCTCGAGCTTCAATAGGAGAGCAGTTGACCTTACTATACCATGCTGGTCAGACGGCTTGGTATAGGATTTTGTTACAAGTTTTCCTTCTTTTGCTTAGGTGTTATAAGCGTATTATACGCTTTAGTCGCCTTTCACGACATCCACGAGCAAGATTAGGAGTTGTATTCTTATTCCGTCACCACACAGAATCACAATCACAACTTCTTATAGTGATCGTATCAATATTAAAGATCTTTTATGTTTTAAGTCAATAGATTGACTTGGCAATCGCACTAAATAATCTAATTTAATATAATATGAATTATCTGTGAAGTACATTGTGTTTTCATAGGATGGCTAAGTTAATCTGTGTGGAACTGAATGAATCTCATAACTTTTTATGGTAGAAGATTTGATGCCATTAGACTTATAGCGACTGGAATAAAGCCTCGGCTAGTAGTCATCAATAATTTTCGATAAATTTATTCCAATAAATAAAATTGAAGTGTCTATTTGTAATGCCAAAATAATGCTTTTTTTTCATGCCATATGGTTATTTACACAATAACAGGTATTGTCTTGCTTAAAAGTCAGTTTTAATTTTTTCTGTCTGCCTGTCTGTTGATTTCGATGTACTTCTAAACGGCTGGACCAATGTTGATAATATTTTACTACAAGCTCGCCGTCTGTATAAGAAGTAACCTAGGTTATATTTTATACAGGTATAGCCACGGGAATTATGCGGGTGAAACCGTTGAAATTTTCTAGTTCGAAATAAAACCTTTTTTACGGCTTTCGTAGCGCTTATATTTGATTTTTAACTGCCTGACTTTATCTACTAGATATTTTTATCAACCTGCTACTGACAAAATTCTCTGTGTAATCCTTATTTTTTGTTGGACATAAGCTATTCTTCACGTATGTTTGTAGTCAACATTCAAAATTGTTACGAAAAGTCGGTAAATTAAAGATCAAATACAAACACGATAAAATCGGTAATAAAAATAGTTTTATTTCGAAGCTGATGATTTATTGCCTAGTAATATACGTAGCTCTTCTTTCGCTGTGAATAATATGAATATTTATACACTAGCTTTTGCCCGCGACTTCGTCTGCGTAGAAATTATTTGTGGCAGGGGCAATCACAGATAACTATGTAGTGTGTTCAGGGTTCTACACGCCCACCGTGTTGCTCTGGATGGCAAGCTAGTGTAGAGAATCTTGATTGCCCGCATCAGCCAGCACGTTAGCGATGCTGTCTCGATCAGACCAACTCTTTCTGGCAGACGATTGCAGCTTTTCTATGTTTGTGGCTCGTTGCCATTAAGGCGCTCACTGGTGGAGAGGTGCTGTTGGCGGTGTATTTAGATGTCGTCAAGTCATTTAATAGTTTGCGAATCTGGTATATAAGGGAGGTGCTATTATCAGGGGGTGCTTCTATACTTAAGCGGCTGATTCCAGATTATTTGAAGTGGCGAAGTGGTCTCTGCGTGAAGCGCGCAGAGGACTTTGAGCTAACGCCTATTTTGTTCTGCTCCCAGCTGAGGTAGTTCGTGCGGGTGACAGTATGGTTTATTAGCTGAGATTGGACTCACTTCGGGCTGAGCTTAATTTAAATAAGCGATACATTTGGCCATAATTAGTATCTAGATGATGATTCAATGAGTAGCTCTATATAAAACGAATTATTTGCTGTTTCATAGACCTTGTAACTATACACCCATCAGCACAGCAATCACTGTTAATTAGGTTGCACTCAATCGAGGATCAGATAAAATATTTGGGCTTAGTACTCGACGGGCTACGGTGCTTTCAGGAGCATATTTATCAAATTACTCCCCGGCTCGTTGAGCGGTGGTACATGTTGACGGCAGTACGCGAGGATGGTTTGATCAATGGCCCTATACGGTGAATCTGTGTGGATGAGTTCTGAGCACTTGTCTTAAAACTTTCTTCTGGCATTCGCAGAAAGGCATGGTGCTACGCAGATACCGTACCATGTCGACCGAGGCAGCGTGCGCTTTGGACGGAACCCTCCCGTGAGACTTATATGTGGAAATACACGGAGCCCTCCCACAATTGTGGTTCCAGCTAATATACAGCAGGCATACTTTTGAGTTTTTTTTAATAAATAGTGGTAGGACCACACTGTTGACAGTTGTGTGTCTACAGCCGAGGGTAGGTCCGTCCGGGGTATTACCATACTCTTGCAAAAAATCTACCTCCGAATAGTAGCAATTTGTTACAGCGCTTCGTTCGGTGAGTGAAAAATGCGGCAGCCCAACTTTCTGAGGGCGTTTGCGTGTGGCATGCATTCACACTGCCTAATGTTTCTTCACTGCAGGCAGCGGCTTAGCAAACGTCCATAAGCGGCAGCAACACTTACCATCAGGTGTACTGTTTACTAGTTTGCCACCGTTTGCAATAAAAAATATTCACAATCCCTTTACTTTCTTCATGGTTGGCAGCGGTCTAGCTGTGCACCTGGTATTGCAAAGGTTCATGAGCGGCAGCAACACTTACCATCCTGTGTACTCTTTGTTCGTTTGCCACCGTTTGCAATGAAAAAAGAAAAGATCTGTGTAGCCGGAGTAGAGCAGCATCGTGAATTCATCGCAAGCATCACTGCCAAATCTACCGACCTTTACTTAGACCATAGTCCATAGACCATAGTCCATAGACCATATGAGGTCGCCATCTTCTGCTTGGCAATTATCTCGCGTAAGAACTCGGCGGAGCGAGTCGGAAAGAAAATCTTCCAAGCTGTCGTGTCGGGTGGGGGGCTAGCCCAAGTACCTACTTGCGCTTTACTATCTTTACGTGATAGAATCACACTCTCGACAGTCGTCCATTTAACGTCGCGAGCCGGTCCGTCCAGAGCGAGAGAGCCGGAACCCAAACTTTCTGACCGTGTTTGTATGTGGTGGGTTTTGGTAATACCTTTAATATTACCAAACCTCATTGCATGTATTTACACTTCCTTTACTTTCTTCACGATAGGCAGCGACCTGACAAAAGTTCATGCACAGTATCACTTACCATTAGGTGTGCTGTTTGCTCGTTTGTCAACAATGACTGCGCACGTATACATATATACCACTATAACATAATTTGCTGCCTGGGGTCAAAAAAGGGTATTTGAGTGACCCTGCACAGCTCTCTTTTTAGGGTTTTGTACCCAAGGGATGAAAACGGGACCTTATTACTAAGACTTCGCTGTCTGTCCGTCCGTCTATCTATCACCAGACTGTATCTCATGAACTACGATAGCTAGATAGTTGAATTTTTTTACAAATTATGTATTTCTGTTACCGCTATAACAACAAACGCGATCGCGCCAATTTTTGCCTATTTTTGCTTGATATCAGTAAACGGTAACAGGTGAAGGTTACAATATGAAATTTGTGTACCCACTGTTGTTTACCTAGTTAATGGTACGGAACCCTTCGTGCGCGAGTCCGACTCGCACTTGGCCGATTTTTCTTGGTTATTCTACAAACTATGAATTTCGACCGCTACACCCTCTACTAAGGAACCTCACAAAAATATAAGTGACAGACACAAATTAGATTCAGTTTACTACTATCTAGTCTACTCTACCCAGCAACAATTTGTTGATCACACAAATAATTGTCCGGCGTTGATATTGAACCCGTGACACTGACATGGTAAGTTGCTATCTTAACCACTATGCTATCAGTGCAGTTAATTAATCATTGAGGTTGTATGAATTTATTACTGTGTATGAGAGTGAATAATATCAAAGCAATTCCTTCCCTATTTTACACCCTTAAAAAAGAATATATCCTCTGAGGGGTGGATTTTCAGAATAGTTTCCATATATAATTAATCTTTTTATATCGATTTCCAATTAAGTAGGTTGTGTACTGAGTACTATATAAGTTACTATAGTTTTTTACCTATCCCACGGGAACTCTTTAATTTTTCGGGATTAAAAATATCCTAAATGTTGACCGGGGATGTAAGGTACCACCATGCAAAATGTCATTTAAATTGGTCCTATAACTTACGAGATTAGCCCGTACAAACAGACAAACAGATAAACAGACAAACAGATAAACAGACAAACAGATAAACAGACAAACAGACAAACAGACAGAGAAACAAAAAAATTTAAAACGATCTGGATGTGTTCTATTTCACTTCCAACACCCCCCTGACTCGGACTTTAGCGTTTTTTTTTTCAATGTACAGAATTTCGACCTCTACAGTTTTATTATATGTATAGATATAGATAGATATCTGAATACAAAATTAAAAAGGTTATTACTTTTTTAATCATATTACATTTCTATTAGTAGAAAAATATTTCTATTTGTCGAAGAAATACTATTCATTTAAAAGTATCAGCATTCATATCTGTAAATGGACGCGATCGGCTCAGAGATTGCGATATTATTGTAACAATACAATGCTTTTTATCAAATTGAATACAAACATTCTAGAGGGAAACAGATATGCGGGTAAACCAACTGTCAAAACCTTTAATTTAGACCATAAAGCGTATTTTATATGTCATATATTTATTATTTTCGTATTGTGATGGATTTAGAGTACGATATGTACACCGTAATCACTCATGGGAGTAGTAAAATCTGTCTGTTATCTCCAAAAAACGGCCTATAACTCTCTCCTGGGCAACTAATAGCACCAATTCTGATCGCCAACTGAACTGATATATGTAGTGATTGAGGCATTCTCCATTTTGGGCATTAAGATTGAATGTTATTAAGCTGATGTTTAGCGAGATAATATTTTTAACAAAGAATATAAATAATTCTTATCTCTATATCATATCATTATTTCAGCTCATATAGGTTCTACTGTTGGGCTCAAGCCTCCTACACAATAGGAGAGAAATTGACCTTACTATATCATGCTGCTGAGACAGGTTGGTATAGGGTTCTATTTCGAGTTTGCCTTCTCTTGCATAGATGTTTTATGCGTATTATATCTCTTAGTCGTCAGTTACGATATTCACGGGCAAGGTAGGTAGTCGCGATAGGGAGTCGTAAAAGACGACTGAGGGATATATAAGGTCTATGCAAGGAAAAAGAAACATGAAATGAAACCCTAAAACAACCTATCTGACCAGCGTAGTATAGTAGGTCAATGTCTCTCCTATTTTAGAGAAGACTCCCAGCAGTAGTACATATATGGGTCAAGAAAGAAAGAAGAAGAAGAAAGAAAGATTTAGAGGGTCAAAAGGGTCAATGTGATCATGATGAGGCACAGATATTATTAAAATTCAAAAACTTTCTATACGGCAGTGAAGTAAGAATACTCACAATTTCCCATGAGAAACTTACGAGATGACTATGGGATATAATAACCCCTGAATAAAATCCTACAATAACACGTCTAACTAGTGTGGTAGGTTGATTTTCTTTCTATTGTGGGTGAGGTCCTGTGTCCTAAGCTGGAGCTCAGGAGAGGGACTTTTAAATCCTGAAATAATGATGATGATCACATCGCCTTATGGATGATCAGGTTGCTTAAACTATTTATTATAGTATCGCTAAGGAATGCATAGATTCCCAAACCGAGTTCGAATCGGATCGAAGATTAGTCCGCTATCAGCAGAGAGCCTGATAGCGAGATGCCGACATCCAAGCATTTTTTTTTTCAAGGCATCGGCGAGGGTTGGTATTCGAAAAAGTTAACCTGTCAGGCAAAGTCAAGAAATCGCTACTAGTGGTCGCCCTAATCGCCGGGCCGGTCTTAATAGACCAGCTGCATCAGGACACTAGTGGCAAAAAACACTTTGATTGGATTTTCGGTGAATTACGTGATTATTCTGTCACCACATAAAAAACAACAATATTCTGCATTTAATAGCATAAAAGATACATAAATATAAAGTATTTTATGCTTATAAATTAAACTGACAAAAACAAGTGGTGTATTTACCAAGCAGTCGACACTCATACGTATGCAACGAAACGTCTAAAGTGGATGATCCCTTTGGAGCACTCAATGTCTGTATACTTACATACATTGTAAGCTTGCGTATTCACGTACAGATGCAAGCTGTTTATGTAAAGCTGTTTTCAGATCGTAAAGAACAATTTTGTTTATAAATTTCAGATTTATTTAATGGTAGAAAAATTAATGGTAGATAAATTTCCGTGTAGTGACAGACTAAAAATATTATACACCACCTCCTTCTCTCTATCCGTGGATGTGGTATGTCAATACGTTTGAATAGCGAGTTCATTCATTCTTTCATTCATTTCTGCTCATATAAGTCCCACTATTAGCCTCGAGCCTCCTTCATAATAGGAGAGAAATTGACCTACTATACCATGCTAGTCAGACGTATTGATATAGGGTTTCATTTCAAGTTTCCCTTCTTTGCATATTTAATCCTTTAGTCGTCTTTTACGACACAGACGAGCAAGAGAGGGGGTGGTGAATTGTATTCTCCCTCCGTCACCACATAGAGTAGGTGCCGAGCCCACTAGTGGCACATATATAGGCTTCAATGATGAGGGTGAAATAAATCTATCTTTAGGTTATCGATGTTTACTAGTAGACTTCTAAAGAGGGGTTTTATCCCATAATCGCCACGCTTAGTAGGTTCGTTCGTAGGTTATAATTTTCTCTAGAATATTTTGCCGGCAATCTCTCAGCTGGTTTATATGATTTACAATATTCTATTGTTAACTCTGAATCTGGTATATATTGAATTGTGATTTATACTTATTATATTAATAAAATTAAGTATATAGTTATGTCAGTCAATTAATTTAATAGGTTCTGTAATCATATTACAATGGAGGCGCATTGGCAATTCCGTTCTATCTTTTCGTCGCTGACATAAACAATTAAAACTGCCACCATTCTATATTGTGAATATTAAAAGTCAAGTTAAATTTTAAAAGTGTCTCTGAACTAGTAACATGTTTTGATGGTTCATTTCTATTATTTAAATTTTTAAAAATATCGTATTATATCCTGTGTGATTTACAAAATTTCATTTTTGTGAGTCCGACTCGGAGTTAATCTGTTTCCTTTATTTTTTATTACCTCTGCACTAGAAATAAATTACATTATATAGTACACTAACCACATTTTCACTAATTGTAACTTGACTCTGTTTCAAACTCTACGGGTACACAGCCAGGATAATATAAAAACAATATAAAGATGTTTATGGTTTTGTATTCTCACGAGGTTATAATAAGGCGAAATACTATGTTACAAATAAGCTGTTAGCCAACAGAATGTACCTATTATACAACATTCCAGTCCTAACATAGAGCCTTGAACTTTTTATTTGATATTGAGAATATCTAGGTAGAAAATCAATAGTACTTTTCAAGTGTCATGGATTTGGGGGATTATAACATAGTGCTATACTAAACAATAGTAAATTAAATCCAATTAAAATTATGTATATTTTTTTATAATCTAACAGGCATAGCCGTAGGGAATAAAGACATTTTATAAAACCATTTTCTACATAACGTTGAAAAGTTAATCAAATCCGAGTCATAACTGAGTTTTTTACGGCGCTCCCTTACGAGTTATGAGATCAAACCCCAGTGGCCGATAAAGTCGCAAGTACAATCGGATTTTCTGATACAATTTGGATATAGAAGAAAATTCCTACTAGTAATAAATTGCCTTAATACATTCGAGCATATTTTAAATTTAATTAAAAAACTGTTTTTAAAGTAGGTAGAAAGCAAAAATAATAAATTTGTTGCAAATGACTGTGTAGCGCCTAGTACCATTGTACTAGGCGCTAAATTCTCTGCAAAGTCATTATGCATGCAACAACTTTGCGAGATAGATTATACTGAACATCTTTATTTCCATCACTTTCATTATCCGATTGCATGAAAATTCGCTATCACGAGGAAGAAATTAGACTCGGGATCGACAGCTTAATATGCACTTGGAAGCACTACTGCACTTAGGAGTGCATACAATATTTTTAAAAACTTGATTTGGGTTTACTATTGAGCTTGGTGGCAAACGACCAACAGCACACCTGATGGTAAGCGATACTGGCGCTCATGGAAATATGCTGGCTCGCTGCCTACCGCAAAGAAAGTATAGGGAATATGAATGTATGCCACGATATTCGGTAATACTAAAGGCATCACCAAAACCCATCACATGCAAACGCCATCAAAAAGTTGGACTGCTGGCTCTCTCGCTCACCGAACGAATTACTACTATTCAGATGTTGATTTTCTGCGAGAGTGTGGTGTTACCCCGGACGGGTAGGCTGTAGACAGACGAGTATCAACAGTGTAGATTTCGATTCAGACTTCAGAGAGCAGAATGTGCAGAATAGTAATCCCTTGTCGAATACCAATATTTTAGTACATTTGCCCGAATATGTCAAACAAAAAAAGATTATTAATTAGTATTGGCCGTCAACAATCCGAGTGACAAGCAAGCTTCATATCAGTTTGACATCCACTTAAGTCTTAATGGCTTTTTTTATATTGCAATCATTGATTTCCTATTATGGTAGAAGTAGCTGCATATTTGATGTACATATACAAACACCAATTTTCCGTGTTTTTTTTTTTTTTTTTTTTTGTTGTGTGTGTACAGCTGTTGGCCGCAGATGGCCTTGACAGCTTGACGCGGACTATGGGTGAGCGCTGAGGGCTCTAAACCCGGAGAAAAGTATGCTAAGCGACATCGCCCAAGGGCTCCCCCTGTGGGGAACGGACCTCGGCTTGGGGCGTCGCTGGAGGCAAAGTGGGCGTGTCCACGTTTTTAGTAGTGACTTTTGCGCGGCGCGGTTTCGCACCTCGACGGCGAGGGCGGAACCGCGGATATTTATTTGTTAAGGCCTCGCGGGCCGTGTAGGCTCTTTGTTGAGCGAGTGTGATATTGTTGTCCTCTTCGTCGAGGACGTGACGAGGACGTCGGATGGATTTCCGTGTGGTGACGGAATAAGTATAAAATTCACCACTCTTATTCTTGCCCGTGGATGTCGTGAAAGACGACTATGGAATATAATATGCACATAACATTTGCTCTTAAAGGAAAACTCGAAATGAAACCCTATACCAACATGTCTGACCAGCATGGTATAGTAGGTTAAATCCCTCCCATTGTGGAGGAAGCCCGAGCCCAACAGCGGGACGTATGTGGGATGCGATGATGATGAAGATACACATAGTAAATTTACGTCATCGCCACATTTTGTTGCAATTATTATTGGAGACTAACGCATTCTTTATCTCCTTTTTTGTGGTAGGCCATGTTCTGGACACAAACTGTTCAATTTGTCCGGGACGACGGATGGAGAGCGTGCGATGGTCAGCAAGCGTCAGGTCGCCATCGATGATTGCGACAAGTTCACGGCGCTGCTCTGCCCAGGCCACGCAGACCTCGAGCGTGTGTTGCGCCGTGTCATCATCGCAATCTCAGTAACAGGATGGTATCCTCTCCCTCCTTGCAACCTTGTGCAAGAACATGGCGAAGCAATCATACCCCGACAAAACCTACACTAGTCGAAAGGAGAGGACTCCGTGCCGCTGATCCAATCACTCCACCAGCATCGGCTGGAAGGCTGTGTGCCTTTATAAGAATGGTCGGCAGCATCAGTAAGTGCGATACTATTAGCGCCTTTCTGCAACGTCGTAATCCCGAGGAAGGAACCGTCAGGTTGCTCTTAAATCATAACTTGTTAGTCAAATATAATGGCTCATCTATATCATCTAGTCTACCGTCTATAATAATATTTTGCAGTATTCAGTTCTCACATATACCTTTGCACGCGCTTTGGAATGTAGATACGAATTACTACTAACTAAATAATGATACCATCAAAAACAAGACTTGTAAAAAAAAGCCAAGCCTCGCAACTGAGTTGTTCTACCATAAAAATTTGTGAGATCCATGTTATACCAAGTCAGTTAACTCATTCAGTCCCTGCTTAAGGGACCTTTCTTCTTAAGTTATTACGTAAATAGCTAACCTAACAACTTCTTCATCATTCATCATCATCATTTCAGCCTATTGTCGTCCACTGCTGGACGTAGGCCTCCCTCATATTGCGCCACAATGTGCGGTCCTGTGCCGCCTGCATCCAACGACGCCCAGCAACTTTCACTAGGTCGTCGGTCCACCTAGTGGGGGGGCGTCCTACACTGCGTCGTCCAATGCGTGGTCGCCACTCGAGAACCTTTCTTCCCCAGCGGTTGTCGGTTCGTCGAGCGATGTGGCCTGCCCATTGCCACTTCAGCGTGCTAATTCTTCGTGCTATGTCGGTTACACCCGTTCTTCTGCAGATTTCTGTATTCCGGATTCTATCTCGCAGAGAAATCCCGAGCATAGCCCGTTCCATAGCACGCTGAGCGACTTTGAGCCTTGATATGAGGCCTACATTTAGGGACCACGTTTCCGTGCCGTAAGTCATCACTGGTAACACACACTGGTCGTAGACCTGTGTTTTCAGACACTGAGGTATGTTGGACGAGAAGATCCTCTTAAGTTTCCCGAACGCTGCCCAACCGAGTTGGATTCGTCGGCTGATCTCTTTCTCGAAATTGGATCTACCTAACTGGACTGTTTGTCCTAGGTAAAC
The DNA here is from genome assembly GCA_032191425.1 of Lymantria dispar. Lineage (NCBI taxonomy): Eukaryota > Metazoa > Arthropoda > Insecta > Lepidoptera > Erebidae > Lymantria > Lymantria dispar. The sequence continues at coordinate 15,810,017 of CM063451.1, forward strand.
ATAGTGATTGACAACTTCGAGAATCGCATTGCCAACTAGGACCGGTACAGGAATGACATGGGTATTTGACATGACTTTCGTCTTGTCCATGTTCATTCGTAGACCCACTAGTTGGGATACCCTGCTGAGATCATTGAGCATAGTGCCAAGGTCCTCCATGGATTCTGCCATAACGACGATATCGTCTGCGAATCGAAGGTGAGTGATGTATTCGCCGTTAATGTTGATGCCGAGTCCAGTCCAGTCTAAGAGCTTGAAGACATCTTCCAGTGCAGTGGTGAACAGTTTCGGAGAGATGACATCTCCCTGTCTCACGCCTTTCTGCAACTGGATCGGTTTCGTACTCTTATCCCGGATACGGACTGACATTGTGGCATCCCTATACAAACACTTCAGCACTTCGATATAGCGATGGTCGATTTGGCACCGCTGAAGGGACTGCAGCACCGCCCAAGTTTCGACTGAATCAAAGGCTTTCTCATAGTCCACAAACGCTAAGCACAGGGGCCGATTATACTCCTCGGTCTTTTGTATAATCTGCCGAAGCGTGAGGATATGGTCTATGGTGCTATAGCCTTTTCGGAAGCCGGCTTGTTCGGGCGGCTGGAAGTCATCGAGCTTGCGCGTGAGTCGATTGGTAATGACCCTCGAAAACAACTTATAAACATGGCTCAGGAGTGAGATGGGTCTGTAGTTCTTTAAAAGAGCTTTGTCACCCTTCTTGAAGAACAGCACCACCACACTCGTGGTCCACGACTCTGGAACGTCGCCCCCGAGGATAACGGAATTAAATAGCTTCTGAAGGGCTATTAATACCGGCTTGCCGCCCGCCTTCAAAAGCTCTGCCGTAATTCCGTCATCTCCCGGTGCCTTACCGTTACGTAGTTGTTTGAGAGCCATTCTGATCTCGTACAAGCTGATGTCCGGGATTTCTTCGGTATAGTGCCGAGTTAGCTTGGATCTGGGATCTTGGACCAAGCCGACAACTTCTTATAGTGACTATATCAATATTAAAGATCTTTTATGTTTTAAATAACCAGAATGACTTGTTACAAGTTATCTTTAAACATAATTATATCTAGATATCTGTTTACACCTATTATGCCAATCATCATTCAGCTTATCGCCGTCCACTGTAGAACATAGACCCCCCTCATGCTTCACCATAAAGTGCCGTACTGTGGCACCTGCATCCAACGACGCTCAAGGGCAACAGAGTTGCCATGACTAGAGCTCATTTTTCTTCGCCTTATGAGCGCCATAATAATGACGTAGTCGCCGCGTTTGGTAGGCGGGTTGGTTTCGCAGTGAGATATCACACATTTCTCCGGCGAGAGCTGCTGCCCACTCTCCTTCCTGTTGAATCTTTTTTTAAATGACATTGCCTTGCACTAAGGGAATAATAATTCTTATTTTGTGGGGGACTTTACAAACATATAATTCAACATCGCATCATCATCGCAGCCCTCATATGTCCCACTGTTGGGCTCAGGCCTCCTCCACAATGGGAGGGAATTTAAACCACTATACCATGCTGGTCAGACATGTTGATATAGGGTTTCATTTCGAGTTTTCCGTCTCTTGCACAGATGGTATGTGCATATTATATCCCATAGTCGTCTTATACGACATCCACGGGCAGGATAGAGAGTGGTGATTGTATTCTTATTTCGTCACCACACGGAAAGAACATATAATTAATCGACACAAATTACATTCAGACTCAGAACAACAATTTGTGGATCGTACAAGCTGTTGTCTTATATGGGATTCGAACCCACGACACTAGCACGGTACGTTGTTATCTTAATCACTACGTCATCTGCGTAGTCTTAAGTCGGTTGTTACGATTCCCATAGAAAAACAATGATGGCGACAAATGTATTCTTATTTTTTACAAAGATACATTTCATTAACTGCAAATGTAACTTTGTAATCCTATATATTTATATGAGTTTACAAAATTATTTATGCAGTTAGTGTATCTCGGAAACTGGATGAAAATTATAATGTTTCATAATTTTTCCTTCACTTATACACTAAACACTAATTGTATTCTAAATTTGAAGCTTCTATGTTTGCTAGAAGTGCCACTTTAATATTGATGATCGGTCAGTCAGTCAGTGAGTGACAAAATTACGAAATTTAGAGTAGTTATAATTCTTAAACTATTGGTTCAAATTGAATGAAATTTGAAATACACAATGTGTATATAATGCCTGCTAGGTTACTAGAAATTCAGGTTTCTAGCTTTATTAACAACAAAGTTATAGGGGGTCGAAAATGGCCCGAATGCCTTCGAGAAAAGTATGTTACGGCAGTTTTGCCTTTGGCCCGACTTTTTTTTTTTTTTGCTCGACTTGGCAGGGGCACTACCGTGCCCCCAGATAAATTGATTTACAAAAATTAATGATATCCCAGCTAAAATATAAATGTGAAAATGGATGCCAGGTTCATAATCATGATATTTGTCATGTGATTAACGACTATAAACTGGGATGTAAATGGGTGCCAAGTTTTGTAGAAAATTTGGAATTTATTTAAAAAAAAAGTAAATTTTAGAAACGAGAAAGAATGTTACTCTTTTGTAAATTGAAAAAATAATTTCTTTTGAAATAAATCTATTTTTATGGATTTTATCACGTTTGTATTTGATTTTTGATTACCCGACGGAACACTTGAGCGTTCATGGTCACCGGAAGACGCCACATTTTATTTGTAAAATGTAGGTTCAACAAATCGTAAATTATTCGACTGTTGGAAATATTTATAAATAGTAAACTTTTTGTGGTAGAAGAAAATAAGATATTGTGTTTTAAATTTACCCAAGAATGTTACATTCGTTACGTTCTTATAACAAATAAATTTGAGGAATGTCTACAGAACTTGGCCCCTATTTACATCTCAAATCTTTCCTCGGTGAAGTCGACAACCACTGGTGTGGTTACCAATTTATCATAACATTGAATTTAGCTCCCATTTTCACATATATGTTTTCGCTGGTATATCAATATACGACATAGTTTGAAAGGTTATAATATAATAGAGAAATATGCCGGCGGTTGTAATGAAATGCAAACGTTTTTAGGCTGCCTTATTGGGTCTCATTAATCTTTGGTGGCTTCACTTTTTCAACGGCTCCAACAATTTGTCTAAGCATTTCTCATGATTCTTTTTTCCTTGTTTGTTTGTTATCTATATTATTTACTTGGCGACGTGGTAAACTTAAGTGTATTAGAAGTATATCTTGGGATAATGAGTAGGTGCAATTATCTAACCTCAATCTCATTAACTAGAGTAAAGAATTAATTTACTTAAGTCAACAACTAAAATAATTATAGACTTGATAACTCAGCTGTACAATGTAGGCGTCAAAGTTCATGTGATGAATATAGCCTTACTTAACTTATTTATTAGTAGTAGGACCACACTGTTGACAGTTATCTGTCTACAGCCGCGGGCCGGTCCGTCCGGAGTAATACCACACTCTCGCAGAAAATCAGCGTTTGAGTAGTGGCAATTTGTTATTGCACTTCGTTCGGTGAGTGAGGGAGCTGGAAGCCCAAATTTCTGAGGGTGTTTGCGTATGGTGGGTTCTGTTGATGCCTTTGGTATCACCGAGCCATTCACGCACGTATTAACACTCCCTTCACCATCTTCACGGTAGGAAGCGGCCTAGCAAAGATTCATGAGCGGCAGTATTACTAATAACATCAGGTGTACTGTTTGCTCGTCTGCTACCGTTTGCCATAAAAAAATTGATATAATTAATATTTTCTGATGATTTCTGGTGTTTACGCGAGTATTACACATTTTAAAGCATCATGTCACCTGAGTTTTCTTGGCGGATCTTTCTCAGTGTGGCCGTGTTCCGATCCGGTGGTAGTATACTAGATTGTTAGGTTTTTTAAATATAATTACTATTAATTTTAATGTTAAATAATTACTAACCATAAACAATATAATTTTTTCATATAGAATCATTTTCTTCTTACACTGTCAATAAATTTATATCAAAATGTGGGTCAATATTTAATATTTAATTTCTGTATCTGTTAGATAATTATAAATTTTCTGCAGTTACGATGACTTGTTGAACGTGAGACATTTTAGTCCGCCCGTGACCATGAACACTGCAAAGTGTTCGTCAAGTAATCAAAAATCAAATACAAACGCGATAAAATCCGTAAAGTAGTTTTATTTAAAATAATATTTTCTGTTTTTATCAACGTGATCTATTCGTACATAATTTAAGGATTTGATGGTATAGTGATAGCTTGAGAAGATAATGTGTCAATACTTCTTAACCGCTGATGTCATGCATGATGATTGAGGGCAATTCGGATAATATTAATACTAGAAGGGAATATTTTTATACGCAATCCTATACTAGTACGATTAGCCAGTTTGAGAAAGTAGATTCATATCTCGTCATTCATTTCATGAAGGCCCGGTCCAATAGTGCAATGCTTATGAACTAATTAAAGAACATAAACAAATTATAAAAACAGATCTGTTTTTTTTTCATTTATCATAAAAATAACCATATTTAATATTTTTAGTAATTTATAACTCAAATAGACTTTGATGATTACTTATTTATATTATAAAAAAAAAACTGTTATAATCTTGCATCAATTCAAAATCACCTCGTGCGAAGATTGAGTCCACGGCTTTCGCTTCACAAGATTGATGAAGTATTGAACCGTATACTTTATACCATTACATTATTGTAATAGTGTAGAGGTAAAATACAGGCACACCAACATATTAATAGTAGTGGCAATAGTCGTAAGTGTGTTTATCTAGTAGATACGTGCAGAGGCAATTGTATGTATGACATTTTAAGCAGCCGTGTTTATCAAGTAACTGCTCACGTTAACCCATTACACTTCATAGCGATCCTGTCTGTAGAGTTTATTCATCATCATTATTTCAGCTCATATACGTTTCACTATTAGGCTCGAACCTCCTCCGCAGTAGCATGAAAATTGACCTACTACTACTACGTTGGTCAAACTGGTTAATATAGGGTTTCATTTCGAGTTTTCATGCAATGCAATATGCCTATAACATAGGATCTTTTCCTATGTTATAGGCATATTGCATCGCTTAGTTTCTCGACACTCACGGGCACGAGCGAGAGTGGTGAATTGTATTTTTACTCTGTCACCACACGGACGTAGAGTTGGTTATTTTCACCCATTATACCCAAAATAAAAATGAATACGCAAAACAACCTTATTAAACGACGTCTATACTAATGGTTTTCACTCTCTAAGCTTTTTGAAATTAACAATTAAACGAGTAAACATTTAATATGCCAAGGACGTCATTGCTGGGGCAACAAATTGAACAATTATTCAAGGCTATTGTCCGGGTTGTGTCGATAATCGTGCGCTGACCCGACGCCTTTGTGGCCACTTGTGTAAAATGGTCCTGCAAATTATGGACAGAATTTATTTTTTTTTCTGTAAAAGGAACGCCGGCACTGCCAAATAAATCAATCTGCTATGAAAGACTTTACGTTTTATAAACAATATCTGGCTGACCGAGCTTCGCTCGGAATATTTTTGTTGTATTTTTGGAATTTATTTAGATATATATTAATCATCATCATCTTGCTCTTATCCCAATTACTTGGGGTCGACGCAATATGACATCTGTTTTGACATATTGCAAAAAGTTTCGGCAATGACTTTTATGACCGGCCGCCTGCCTGACGTCAACCCTCCTTGGGAATGTAATCGTTGACCCAAATGGTACCAGATGGAGTTGGTCCGGGTCAATCTAGGGCTCTTAGTCGTTTTAAATAAAACTACTTTACGGATTTACCACGTACCATTCTAGAATGGTACGCGAGGCTATTGAGATTAAAAAACACAAAAATTTCAATAGAGAGGATGACTGGGTGTTACCATCAAGCTGGGATCCTGTTATAAACATTATTAAAAACAAATCCAAAAAGACCACCACAAGACTGCAAGACACCGTGAGCTCATATTGTATAGATTTGACCCACAATAATAATAACTAAAGATAATTTTATAAATTAAAACCTTTTAGTAACATAAAGTAAGCCGCCTTCAAAATTAACTTTAATTTAGCATCATGTTACCTGAGTTTTCTTGCCGGATCTTTCTCAGTGTGACCGTGTTCCGATCCGGTGGTAGTATACTAGATTATTACTTAGTTTTTTTTAAATATAATTACTATTAATTTTAATGTTTAATTATTACTAACCATAAACAATATAATTTTTTCATATAGAATCATTTTCTTCTTACACTGGCAATAAATTTTGTATCAAAGTGTGGGTCAATATTTAATAACTAATTTCTGGATCGGGTAGATAATTATAAATTTTCTGCAGTAACAATAACTTGTTGGACGTGAGACATCTTAGTCCACCCGTGATCATGAACGCTGTAAAGTGTTCGAAACGTCGGGTAATCAAAAATCAAATACAAACGCGATAAAATCCGTAAAGTAGTTTTATTTAAAACGTATAATACTCGCGTAAACATCAGAGCTCTTAGTCGTCTTTTACGACACCCATGAGCAAAGCAAGGGTTGGTAGTATTCGAAGCCGCTACCACACAGCACTTAGATATATATTAATAAAAAATAAAAATTAAATAATGAAAATATTATAAAAAAATACAAAAAGAGAATAATAATAACACCGAGATTCAATCCGACGCCGTATGAATGCCAAAGCAATACTAAAAGGAAACTGCACTACTTCCCAAGTGAGCTATCGTAACTCGTGACGTTGACGGCAAAATTTGAATTCATATTCTTTTAAAATTTTAATGTCATTATATTGTTTTGTTAAAAACACTGACAAAACAACATTTTCTATAAATAAAACCTAGCTAGATCGATTTTTTGGCCTCGAAACCTCTAGTATGCCAAGTTTCATCAAAATCGTTGGTGCCGTTGCCGAGATCCAGAATATATATATATACACAAGAATTGCTCGTTTAAAGATATAAGATAAGATAATCAATGGCCATAAATTACTTCCGCATTATTAATAAATATTAATTTGATTTTTTTTATATTCTATTTCAGCATCTTCGCTGCACTCTTCTCGTATTCAGATTCAACTCCTTCCTAGTATATAGAATTTGACACCGGTAGAACTTGATTTTTTTAATAGATTTGTCCATATTAGAGGGAAAGATGTAGATATATTTATGGCATACACAAGTATTGCATGAAACACATACCTTTTCGGGTACCCTTCGAGTTTCATTGACGTCTCCCGGGTCATAGCCCTCACGCAGTCAGCCTCATTGCGGGGTGACAGACTATTCCCCTGTCCATTCAACCACGGCCTCAGCTAGGGCGGCATGAGTTGCATGTACTCGCACTTGCGCCGCCCAAAGCCTATTTCATCTGGAGGGAATTTGATCTACTATAGCACACTTTTATGTAGGGTTTTATTGTAGACTAGCAACCCGCCCTCGCTTTGCTTCGGTTATAGGTTATAGTCGTTTCACCCGCGTAGTTCCCGTTCCCGTGGGAATACCGGGATAAAATATAGCCTAGTTTACGCCCTGATATTATAGCTTTCCATTGGTGAAAGAATTTTTGAAATCGGTCCAGCCGTTTTGAAGATTACCCGGAACAAACAGACAAGACAGACAGACAGACAGACAAAAATTTTTTAATTGCTGTTTTAGGCATAGGTGTCGTGCAAATAACCATGTGAGCATGAAAAAAGCCTATTATTTTGACATTACAAACAGACACTCCAATTTTATTTATTGGTATAGAATAGATTTCTTTCTCTTGCACAGATTTTAGATGCATTATTGCATTCTTATGTCGTCTTATTCGACAATCATGGACGAGAATGGGGGGTAGTGAATTTTATTCGTATTCCGTTACCCCACCCCAAAACTATTCACCAAATATTAAATGTATAGGCAGAAAATACATATTTATATAGTGACTTAGATAATACCCTACCATATCAGAGCCCGCTTGTAGGATCTGGTCCAGCTATAATTGTTTGAATTATATTATGTATCTTGTGGTTCGAAGGGCATCACACTGGAGCTAGTACTTCAAGACATGTTATATCTACACAATTTTATATCAAGTAAGAAAAAAAAAATAAAAATAATAGACAAGCCCACTGAGATTCTTGCCGGATCTTCTCGGTATCGGTCACGTTTCGATCCGATGGTAGTTTATTTTTTTGGATAACTTAATTTAACTTTGTTAACTTTACAATATGTAAGTGCCCTCTCGGGCTTATGCATAGTAAATGATTTGAATTGGAATATTATGGAATATAATTTTATTCAAAAGATAACTTTTGTTAGGCTAATAATTTACGCCATTCACGTCAAGGATTCGATAACAATTGTCGGCTCAGTGGTGATGGGGAGGGAATACAGTGGGCTATGAGCCGCGTGCCGTCCTTTGGTCACCCCGGATGGAACGGACAACGTGTGTCCAGATCATGTCCGCCCGAAAAAAAAAATGCATCATTCTGACCAGTGCTATAAATGTAAGTAGTAAGTTTCAGTTTCGTTTATTATTATTTAACAATTTAATTGCTGAAATAAATAAAATAAATTCATCATCATCATCATCATCGCAGCACACATACGCCCCACTGTTGGGCTCGGGCCTCCTCCACAATAGAAGTGAATTTGACCGACTATACCATGCTGGTCAGACATGTTGGTATAGGATTTTATTTCGAGTTTTTTTCTTCTCTTGTACAGATGTTGTTGCACATTACTATCCCTTAGTCGTCTTTACGACATCCACGGGCAAGATAGGGAGTGCTGAATTTTATTCTTACTCTGTCACCAAAAGAATCAAAAACTTATAATTAGTATTTAATTTAATTTTTATAATCTAAATTAACGATTTAAAGGAATCACGCTTAGCGTAACGAATTAAATATTACCCAAACCATTTAAGAAGCTAATATCAACTCCATTACAACGTCGTTATAACACTATTTCGTGACGAAATATAAAAACGAGACATTAAACTATCCATCACATAATGTCAACCTATGTCGCGAGGCAATCTTTCCATTTCAATCATGTGTCTTATTTAGCGTTTGTATATAAAGTATTTGTAAGCCTTAGTAGGCTTATTTGGGCGTATTGTAACGGCTACAATTGCTCGCGAATGTCGTATAAGACGACTTAGAATTTTCAAAGACCTAGGACCACTCCATTTGATGCCCAAGGAAGGTTGGAAACTAAAACATACATACACACATAGCCTCAAACCTGCTTCCCAGAAAGGTAGGCAGAGACTACGGATTGCTACAAGCCACGATCTTTACAGTTACGCGTACTCTTAACATGACCTTTCACCAGCACGTCTCCAATTTGATCCAAAAACGTATGGCATGGTCTTCCTTTTGCAACCGGCCCACTCACACTTGCTTTGTATACTTGCTTCGCCATCCTCTCTTCACTCATTCTTTTTACATGTCCAAACTACCTAAACATACCTTTTTTAATCTTTGTCTCTACTTCTCGTTCACACCAAAATTAAAAAATCAAATATAAAAAGCGATAAAATCCATAAAAAGAGCTTTATTTATACTATGTATTAGAGAGATCATTGTACATACCCACCCCTTAAATATTTCATTAGTTTGATTTATTTTCGTAAACAAAAGTATACACCTACTATTTCTCTGAAACATCTTACTTTCCCATGGAAGTTGTGAAAGAAGAAAGAACTGTCTGAAAGATCATTACGAAAAGAAACAGAAGCACTCTCCTAAGAAATTTAGGTAGATCGTAAAAAGATATGCAGGATACACTCCATATAACTGCAGCTGAGTAGTAAAGGTATTGCCACTATGCTTGAATGTACTGCATCTCTTAAAAAAATATGATATGAACATTCTTCATAATTAAAACTATCAATTTATCACAAGAGTTATTACATAGGTATATCTTATACTCATAATAAAAGAATTCTGTCCAATCAGGTGTGGTTAGTTTAGATAATAAAACAAAAAAAATAGTGGCGTAATTAAAAAAATGTAGTGCCTTATTTAAACTACTATAAACCTTTGATTTTTACTGAGATATATAATTGTAACATTTGGCAAGATGTTATTTCTTCGTGAAACATAATAGATTGACCACTCATCTCAGTACTTCAAAAATATTGAAACAAGTTCGGGGCAACACAAAGAAAAATATATCCTATATTTAACCTCGAAGCCGGGCAAAGTATGTTAGAGCTTCCCATATTATATTATCGAAGACTTTCAACTGAAACGGAGGGTTTTGGGAGGATGTTTGGCCGCCCCAAGGAAATAAAGTTACTGGATGAACTTGTGTATAGGTATTAATTAAAAGCGTACAAGTTTTGTTTTTGAGGAAAATATGGGATGTTAGCTGGTACGAGTATACTTATGTTTGCAAATTCCGAAAATTATATCCGTATGATTGATTATTTTGCATAAGTGAAATATCAATTCATGTTATAAAATTATTCCTTTTATTTATTCATCGTATAAATTATCTGGTTATCTATTACCAGCTTATGCCCTCGATTTTACCCACGTGGAACAGTTACTTTGGGCCAATGATAACTTTAACCCGCGACTTTGTTTACGTAGAAGATTAAAAAAAATTTAAATAATACAATTCTGTCACACATGATTTTTGCGAAACCTAACCGTTTATCTAGTGTACGCAGCGGAAGCTCACAAAAGAGAAAAACCCGATTCTGAAACATTTTTTATTGTTGCTCCGCTCCTATTGGTCTTGGTGCGATGATATATAGCCTTACTCCGTACATAGGCTATCTAACATTGAAAGAATTGAATTCAAATCGGACCAACAGTTCGTGAGATTAGCGCGTTTAAACAAACTCTTGCGCCCTTTACATTAGTACAGATATATAATTCCCATGTCATAATGTTGGTCCGGAATGAACTCCGAAACTAACAGTCTGACTTTAACTTATTCTTTTTTCATATGTTTTTTTTCCAATTTATGAGATATGATAGCCTTTGTTCAGATTTTTCGTTTATTATTTAAATGCAAAATCGACGATTTTTATATTATGAGAAGTGCAGCAAGATGATGGACCCAAAGTCTCCAATTTCGAGTACTATAATGTATTATGTGGCGTACATTTGATCATTTTCACGTTCTGAATAGTATTGTTTACCGTAATTTTGTGATTTTGCAAATTATATTATTTATGAGAAATTAATCAAACGTATGTTAACCTAATTTGATTATCAATCTATACCAATAAATAAAATTGGAGTGTCTGTTTGTAATGTCAAAATAATAGGCTTTTTTTATGCTCACACGGTTATTTGCACGACACCTATGCCTAAAATAGCAATTAAAAAATTTTTGTCTGTCTGTCTGTCTATCTGTTTGTTCCGGGTAATCTTCAAAACGGCTGGACCGATTTCAAAAATTCTTTCACTAATGGAAAGCTATAATATCAGGGCGTAAACTAGGCTATATTTTGTCCCGGTATTCCCACGGGAACGGGAACTACGCGGGTAAAACGACTATAACCTATAACCGAAGCGAAGCGAGGGCGGGTTGCTAGTGTATAATATTAATGCATGTGCATAATGTATTTTATTGACGATCATTTGCATTTGTATTTTATTGACATTTTTTTAATCATTTATTATTATACTAGCTTTTGCCCGCGGCTTCGCCCGCGTAAAAATTTACTTGCATATTGAACTATTATCGCAAAGAATATTATCGACATAAAGAGTATTACATTTCTTAATTTAAGAAATACTCTATCTACGTGTCAATTTTAATCCAAATCTGCTCAACAGTTTAAGCGTGATTGAGTAACAAACATCCAAATATCTTCACAAACTTTCACATTTGAATATTACTTCCAGCCTTGTAGTTCAGATTGCCGTGCAAATACGATGATAAATATGCCTTTCCTTAGTCTCTGATAACGTACTTTTCCATTGGTGAAAAAAAATTATATCAATCAAACACCCGCAGTTTCATTCGCGTAGACCCCATTCCCATGCCAATACCGAAATAAAAAATGCCTATGTTACTCGCTGATATTATGAATTTACATGGGTAAAAAAAAAAAAAAAAATCCCAGAAATATCAGAGATATAAATTGCCTATGTTACTCGCTGATAACACAGGTAGCTTTCCATTGGTGAAAGAATTTTAAAAATTGGTCGACATCCCTCGGTATAGTTCTCGTTCGGCAAATACCGGGATGAAAATAGCCTTTATATGGTATTCACTGATAATATAGCTTTTCATTAGTGAATTTATTTTTAAAACCATTAAATTCCCGTGATTTCATCGGCATTGTACCCGATCCCGTAGGAATATCGGGATAAAAATAGCTTAAATATGTTACTCGCTTAAAAATAGCTTTCCATTAGTGAAATAATTTTAAAATCGACTTAATTCATCCACACCGGGATAAAATATAGCCTGGGATAAAATAGTCTAAGTTATTCCTTATGTACGACTGGTAGACCTGATGGTAAAATATAATCAATATCGGTCCAGGCATTTTGAAGATTACCTGTAACGAATAGACAGACAGACAAAAAAATTTGGACCGTATTGTGTGAGCATAAATAAAACCTATTATTTTGATAGACAAACAGACGCTTCAAATTTATTTATTTGTAGAGATACAAAATTGGAATAATATTTTGATTGTAACTTACTGTCTGGTAGCTACTAGAAATATTACCACGCTTTCATTGTTCGTGGGTGTCGCAAAATACTACTAAGACAAAGATTTACATCGACCTGGACTAATTGGTGATGCCGTCTGGCCAACAATGTCGGCCAAGTCATAAAATGTTGCTAGAACCTTTGCAATATATCTACGATGGCAGTAGAGTATCTACATATTGCGTCGATCCAAAGTAATTAGGATAAGAGCAAGATAATGATGATATATCATTGGCTGGGTGTCTTCGACTATATGCGTTTTATCCTTTTGGGGCAGCCCAAAATTGTTTCTTAGTGCGTGCTTACCCCAAATAACCGATCGGTATACAAAATTTCACATTCTTAGGCCCGGTATCTTAGGCTATACGCTTTCACCCTCTTAGGGGTTGAATTACCAAAAATTCTTTGTTAGAGCTCGCTTATCCTTGCCAAAATTTTTTTCATAGTACTTGGTAAGTGAGCACTAAGAAAATCTTGGGGTAATCCAAGAAAGCCGACCGTGTACTAAAATGATCCTTCGTAGGCTCAGTGATTTCGGTTAAACGTTTTTCACCACCTTAGGGCTAAAATTGCAAAAATCTCTCTTTCCCCAAGAAAGGCAACTTTATACAAAATTCCATGTTTCTAGGCCTAATGATTTCGGCTATATATTTTGCACCCCTTTAGGAGTTGATTTTAATAAAATAATTTCTTAGAGCTCACTTACAACAAAGGAAAGAGAATTGCATAGAAAGTTTTACGTTCCTAGCTCCAAGAGTTTCGTCTATACGCTGTTCACTCACTTAAGGGAGTGATTTTCCAAAAATCCTTTGCTAGTGCTCGTGTACCCCAAGAAATAAGACGACGTAAAAAGAAAATATTTTCCCCTATTTCAACCCCTTATACCTATTTTTTCGCGATAAAAAGTAGCCTTATATCCTTTCTCCTGTTCATCTCTGTACCAAATTTCATCAAAATCGGTTAAGTGGTTTCGACGTGAAAGGCTATATGCTTTTCAACCCCCTTTTTTTTGTGGTGGGCTGCGGTCGGCGCGCTCCTCGCACCACTCCGTCCGGGGCGACAGAGGGGCGTAAGCACGCAACACCCGCAACCCACCCAAACACCACGTCGCCTTTGTCGTTGGACCGAACACCGGAGCAGGGTTACTTGTGCTTTTCAACCCCTTAAGGAGGTGAATTTCCAAAAATCCTTTGCTAGTACTTGTGCAACCCAAGAAATACGATGGTGTAAAAAAAAATACGTTTCTAGGCCCAGTGGTTTCAGCTGTATGCTTTTTGGTATTTTAGGGGTTGAATTTCATCCCTATGTAAGTGAAACTACCAAAACGCTAGAACGAATATTTATTTATTTATTATCAGGTGCCTTAATACAAAGATTCGCGGTTCTATCATCGAAAATGACGAATTTCCATACAAAATATCATCCCCTATTTCAACCCCTTATACCCATTTTTTTGTGATAAAAAGTAGCCTATGTCCTTTCTCAAGCTTTAGTCCATCTCTGTATCAAATTTTATCAAAATCGGTTTAGACGTGAAAGACTATATGTTTTTCACCCCCTTAAGGGGGTGAATTTCCAAAAATCCTTTGCTAGTGCTCGTGCATCCCAAGAAATACGATGGTGTAAAAAAAATACGTTTCTAGGCCCAGTGGTTTCGGCTGTATGCTTTTTGGTATTTTAGGGGTTGAATTTCATCCCCATGTAAATAGAATTTCCAAAACGCTTGAACGAATATTTATTTATTTATTGTTAGGTGTCTTAATACAAAGATTCGTGGTTCTGTCATCGAAAATGACGAATTTCCATACAAAATGTCATCCCCTATTTCAACCCCTTATACCCATTTTTTCGCGATAAAAAGTAGCCTATGTCCTTTCTCAAGCTTTAGTCCATCTCTGTAGCAAATTTCATCAAAATCGGTCCAGTGGTTTAGACGTGAAAGCGTAGCAGACAGACAGACAGACAGACAGACAAAGTTACTTTCGCATTTATACTATTAGTAAGGATTATATTCCGATTTTACTTCAATTGTATTGTATTTTTTCAAGATAAATGGGCTAAGTAATAAAGGATAGTGATGAATGTGATGAGTAATGAAATGATGATGGATGAGTTGGGTAGTGACGGATGGTGATGGATGAGTTGAATGGTAATGTGATAGGTGGGATGAGTAATGATGCATAAGATGAGCAGTAACAGATGGGGGTGAGATGGATAGATTGAGTGGTGACTCGTGGGTTGAGTGCTGAGGGATGATGATGAATGAACTTTACAAGTAAGGAATGGTGATGGATGAGATGACTGGTGATATATGGGGATGGACGGATTGAGTGGTGACTGATCGTGATCGATAGGATGAGTAATGAGGTCTGGATTGAGTGGTGATTGATGGAGATGGATGGTATTTGAGTGTGATGGGTTTTGGTGATGCCTTTAAATGTCACTGAAACTCATTGCACTCATTCACACTCCCTTCACTTTCTTCATGGTAGGAAGCGGACCAGCAAATTTCCATGAGCGGAAGTATCACTTACTATCAGGTATACTATTTGCCCGTTTGCCACTAACAGCCAAAAAGATATATATTGTACTTTTATGATATCTATACCAATAAATAAAATTGGAGTGTCTGTAATGTCAAAATAATAGGCTTTTTCATGCTCACACGGTTATTTGCACGACACCTATGCCTAAAATAGCAATTAAAAATTTTTTGTCTGTCTGTCTGTTTGTTCTGGGTAATCTTCAAAACAGCTGGACCGATTTCAAAAATTCTTTCACCAATGGAAAGCTATAATATCAGGGCGTAAAATAGGCTATATTTTATCCCGGTATTCCCACGGGAACGGGAACTACGCGGGTAAAACGACTAAAACCGTAGCGAAGCGAGGGCGGGTTGCTAGTTCTAAATAAAAAAAACGTACACAACTATTTTTTTATTTATTTAGATGCACTCTCACTCTTTACACGTTGATTCTTATTGGACCCACACTAACATATTGACTCGGCATAAATCAATTTTTAAAGAACGTAAGGAATTATAGTTTCATTATTACACTTGCTGTACTTATACCAAGGGAAGGCAAACTCTAAATAAAACCCTAACAAACCCGCCGGAATAGCGTGATTTACTAGGTCAAACGCCCTCCTATTGTGGAGGAAGCTCGAGTCCAGCAGTGGGACGTGCATAAGCTGTGATGATGATGTACTTATTAGCAGTTCATAGGCGGAGGTGGTAGAGCAATTTTAGAAAATATCAAAATGATAAAACTTTTAAATTCCCCTTCCTAATTTTAATTATAAAATGAACAAAACTTAACGATAAATTTCACCAAAATAATTTTAGACTGGAAATTCTGTAGAACTAGAATATGATAATACGATAAAATTACATTGTCTGAGATTATAGAACCACAAAACACAAAATTTTAAGGGTAGATTCGTCGTATTTAAATTTATGCGAAAGTAGAACGAATATTAATAGGCCGTAAAGATATTAAGATCCAAGAAATATAGTGCTTTAAAAAAATATCGTATATACCTAACTGATTCAAATTTAGTTTTGATAAGAATTATTTTTGTTATTTGAGTGAACATTCGGCCATATGTATTTTAAAGTATTTAGACCGCATCATCATTATTACCATCACCACTTATCCAAATTAGGGCCAACTAAATATGTACTCTTAGAATAGAAGGTAAGTTCACACACAAAAAGTGAGGCATTTCAATTGGAGCCTAATGGAGCTTACACCGGAACCGTTCCGTAATGTACAAGTCATTATACTGCACGAACGTACGTAACTCTTAAAAAATAAATAGGTAATTATGACGGTTTGTGCACTCAAATGGTGTCACAACACATTTGAAAAATATAAAAAGATTATTAACATTACTTTTAAAGGTAATTCGACGATTTATGTTAATAAAAACAAAATTTGATTTCATAATTTGTATAGTGGTGTGCGTGTGTACGTGTGTAATCGTCTGCGCGCCATTAGTAATTTTAGATTCAAATTTTGAAAGTACGAAGATACTATCCTTCTATACGTTATTATTCTAAGTATGTACTCATCTTTCATAGTACATATAGCAAAAGCTTTCTGATGTTTACGCGAGGATTACACATTGTAAATATAACTACTTTTCGAATTTTATCGCGTTTGTATTTGATTTTTGATTGCCCGACGTTTCGAACACTTTGCATCGTTCATGGTCACGAACGAGCTAAGATATCTCACGTCCAACAAGTTATTGTTATTACAAAATCTTTATAATTATCTACCCGATAAAGAAAATTAGTTATTAAATATTGACCCACATTTTGATACAAAGAAGAAGCCAGCGTAAGAAGAAAATGATTCTATATGATAAAAATATATTGTTTATGGTTAGTAATTATTTAACATTAAAATTAATAGTAATTATATTTAAAACCTAACAATCTAGTATACTACCACTGGATCGGAACACGGCCTCACTGACAAAGATCCGGCAAGAAAACTCAGGGGTCACACTCAGGGTTGCTAAATTAATATTTATTTTTAAGGCGGCTTACTTTATCTTACTGTGTAATTTTAATCTTACCAAGTGCTCACGATGTCATGCAGTCTTGTGGTGGTCTTTTTAGATTTATTTTTAATTATGTTAATAACAGGATCCCAGCTTGATGGTAACACCTTTTTTTTTTCACGCTCTGCAAATGCATTTACGCACTATCCCCCGCCGGTTATAGACGGGGGTGTTTGTGTGCGACTCACCGGCCACAAAGGTGACCAAAATACCCACTAAAACCACAGCGGCCCCTTCCGCGCTTTTACAGGGTGCTGGAGAGATCGTCTGATAACATTCTATCCCCGACACCCGAACGCTTCGCCATCTAGCCACGTTCTGTCATTATTCAGATTAGTGAGAGGAGGAGCGCATAGCGGCGTCTCCTCCTCGCTGGTCACCACCAGCGGAGCGAGTCAGCGAACGCAAGCGCTTCGTGTGCCCGCTCCGCGACCTCCTTCCCTGTCATGACAGCCTCACAGAAGGAGGTCATTGACGACCAACAGCTGTCGCTACCGAGCATCTTGGAGATGATGATCGGCAACGACAGGTCTGTTATTCCCATTTCCGTTGACAGGACCTGGCGCTGAGGCCTCCAGGTGAGGCATACTTCCAGTGTATGGCGTGCATCGCCGATTAGCGCGCCACTCTCATGACATCCTGGGGCCTCTTCTCTTCTAATTTTGTGCAGGTACTTACCGAAGACTGTAGTCTTTATGTAGACATGTATGTCCGGTAAGCATCTCTTGATGGTAACACCTAGCCATCCTCTCTATTGAAATTTTTGTGTTTTATTAGGTTTTTTTCTTATTGCCAACGGTGGCAAACGAGCAAGCAGCACACCTGATGACAAGTGATATTGCTGCACATGGATCTTTGTAATACCAAGGGCACAGCCAGGCCGTTGCCTACCGTGAAGAAAACACTCTTCTTAAACCTCGTTTATAGAAGTACATGTTATAGCGCTCGGGAAACACAGCAGCAGGTAGTTCATTCCACAGTTTGCATATACGTGGGAGAAATGATCGCTGGAAACGTACAGTTGAAGACCATACGCTTCCAGGTGAAATGGATGAGACCTCCTACTATGTCGAGTGGTACGTTGGTAGAATGGTGACGGTAAAACTCATCAAAAAAAATTTACGTCGTTCCCATTTTTGTAACTATTGTTAACTTTTTTCCTAAATGATAGTTTGCAAATGCCAAGAACAATACGCCATTTTAAATAAATTCCTAGTGCATAATTATCGAGTTAAACATTGATTTTTAAATTTTCTTTTTTTTTTTTTATTGCCAACGGTGGCAAACGAGCAAACGGTACACCTGATGGTAAGTGTTGCTGCCGCTCATGGACCCTTACAAGGCCACTGCCCACCGCGAAGAAAGTGAAGGGAGTGCGAATGCGTGCATCGAGGCTCGGTGACACCAAGGGCACCACCAAAACCCTCCACACGCAAACACCCTCAGAAAGTTGGGCTCCCGGCCCTCTCGCTCACCGAACAAAGCGCAGTAACTAATTGCTACTACTCAGACGTCGATTTTCTGCGAGAGTGTGGTACTACCCCGGACGGACCGGCCCGCGGCTGTAGACAGATAACTGCGACATTGTGGTCCTACCACTCTTTAAAAGATGTTCGCTTTTACAAATTATCAATAATGATTTCTGATATTTCCGTGAGCATTACACATTGTAAATAAACTACTTTTTTATATTTTATCACGTTTGTATACGGGCGGACTAAGTTACGCGAGTGGGCTTAGTTCGCCCGTGACCATGAACGCTACAAAGCGTTCAAAAGGTCGGGCAATCAAAAATCAAATACAAACGCGATAAAATCCGTAAAGTTTATTTGAAGATTTATTTACAATGGATAGGCCACAATTTAAGTACGTATCCAATAGATTTTATATATTGAAAATAGTCAATATGTTATTATTTTTTATTGCAATATTGGCAACGACTATTTTTATGTTTTATTTATGACCCGCTAGCTTTTACTTTGTTACCAGGCAACGCCACGTACTTGTAAATCTCCGTAACTTTCAAGGACTTACGAACTTCGTGAGCAACCTTAAGTTGATTTTAATGTATATGTTTTTGGGTAATTAAATTTTGTTCCTTAGTTATCTTTTATTTTACAGGTAGATATTTAAAATTCTTATACTTATATAATTTATTCTCAATCATTATTCAAAAACACGGATAATATTAAAGTATTTTGTGGTAACGGAATACATTTTGAAGAGTTACTATTTGAAATAGTTTTGGCTTGTTAAATAGTAATTCTATAAAATTATTTCGATTCCATTAATATAATAATAAATATTTATTGGATCAAGTAACAATGCCTCATTATGTGTTAGAACGACTTACAACTTGGTTAGTAAACATACAAAAACATTCGAACACATAAAAATAATACACACACAGAAAATAAATAAATAAATAATAACTACATAACTAAATACTTTACATTTGTCACGGCCGCGACATCCCATGGGAGACGGCACTACAGCGACTTAAATAAATACAATCAAGCCTGCTCGCAATCATGTTCAGGATACTGTTTGAGCTGGCCCGCACCCTGCGCACCAGGGAACCGCATCTCTTTCGCATTGTAGCGTAGGAGCAATCTACGTGTGCGTCGGCAAACATTCCTGATGCCCTACAGAAGCGGGGCAACCCCACCCTTGAACGCATTATTGAATTGGACACGGAGTGCGCTGTATGATCCCCACGTACATCTAGGCTGCACGTGTAAAAGGTTGTACAATAAGCTCGGAAGAGTGTGATTTTGACATTGAGTGAACAACGTGCAAACCTGCGGGCCAGCATGTTCGCCCTGACCAACAACGCCCTCCGCTCCCTTTCTATATCGTCATCGTCTTTGAGGTCAGGGGTCAATTGTTCAATGGTTTAACACTAATAATTTGGTTCTCAATGAGAAAAAAACTAAATGTATCAAATTTACTACTCCTAATGTGAGGCAAGTGGAAACCAATGTCCAAATGAATGGTGTGGCTCTAGACCTTGTGGAGTCAACAGTCTTTTTAGGTATCACCATAGATGCTAAACTTCAGTGGGGACCTCATATTGAAAAGTTGTCGAGTAGGCTTAGCTCAGCGGCTTATGCAGTAAAAAAAATAAGAATGTTAACAGATACTGAAACAGCTAGAATGGTTTATTTCGCTTATTTCCATACTCTTATGTCTTACGGTATATTACTGTGGGGATGCTCCGCGGACTTTAATAGAATCTTTGTTCTCCAAAAAAGGGCTGTCCGTGCAATTTATAATCTAGGCCCAAGAATCTCACTTCGGGAGAAATTCAAAGAAATAAATATTCTAACTGCTGTATCACAATATATATACGAAAATATATTATATGTCAAAAAAAATATCGCTAACTTTAAGAGATATTGTGACATTCATGAAATGAATACTCGTAATAAGGACAGATTAGTTGTACACACTACTCGTCTCCAAAAAGTTAACAAATCATTCATGGGGCAATGTATACGCTTTTACAATAGATTACCTAAAGATATCCGAGACCTGCCTATGAAAAAGTTTAAAAAAGCCATCAAGAATAGACTTTGTAAAAAAGCTTATTATAAAATCTCGGATTATGTAGATGATAATACAGATTGGTTCTGAGCAGCTCCTCATTCAGCAATTTCCTTCTTATTTTAAATATACTGTTTGTAAATGTACTTTTAACTTTTATTGTAAAGTGTAGCGTGTTTTGCCTAACGAATTTTTGTATTTTCAGCGTTTGTAACATATTGTGGTGTTGGTCATGCTCACATAAGGATCTACTTGCGGTAGCTGCGTGGAGCGGGTCTCTCCCTTCCCTCCATAGTGGTTGAGGGGAGTGATGGCTGCTCTAGTAGTTAACTCGTGATCGGGTGCCGCTTGTGGGATCTGGTCCAGCCATAATCGTTTAAATTATATTAAGTGTTTTGCGGTTCGAAGGGCATCACACTGGAGCTTGTTCTTACAAAACATGTACACAATTGTATAACTAGTGAGAAGAAAAAAAAAAAATTAATAATAATGACAAGCCCGCTGAGTTTCTTGCCGGATCTTCTCAGTAGCGGTCGCATTCCGATCCGGTGGTAGTATATTTTTTTTGGAAATTGTAAACCTGACAATATGTAAGTGCCCTCTCAGGGTTTATGCATAATAAAATAATTTGGATTTGAATTTGAATATGTGACCAAGATATTTAAGCTTAAAAACTATTTGCAACGGTATACCATTGAGTACGACAGGTGGTATTTTATCAAAATCATGACCTTTGATTTTTTGCAATCATATTTCTAGCCATGTGTCTTAGTGTATATTTCACATATATCTATTAATTTTCGTAAGTCACAAACTGATGCGCTCAGCAGCGCCATGTCATCAGCGTAGCTGATATTATTGACGCAAACGCCGTCAACATAACAGCCAACTCTGGCGCTACTGAGCTCACCAATTAGCTTATTAATGCACAGGTTGAAAAGCGTTGGTGAGCTCAACACCCCTTGCCTCACCCCGCATTCCAACCTGTATGCATCAGATAATGACCCAGTCCATCGCACATTATTGATCTGGTTTCCATACCAGTACTTAAGAATATTTATTAATGCAGGTGGTAACTTAGTATCGTGGAACTTTCTCCATAGCATGTCGTAGGAAACCAGATCAAAAGCCCTAGATAAATTCAGGAAGCAAGCATAAATGGGCGTACTACGTTGCGTATAATATGCGACAACGTGCTTTAAACACAATACAGCACTCTCTGTAGACAGCCCAGGACGGAACCCAAACTGGTTGTCATTGAAGTTTGTGCACTCATTGAGATGTGTGTTTAGTATACCGTCAAATACTTTCGCTATCACGGTAGCCAGAGAGATGAGTCTGTAGTTATCGCTGTCAGCTAGATCACCAGTTCTGTTTTTTGCTATAGGGACTACAACTGTCTTTATCATGTCAGCCGGCAAGTAACCATGACTCACACAAAACTATAAGACATAGCAAGAATCCGTGGTAAGTGTGGTCCAGCATATCAAAGGTGCTCAATACTGAGACCGTCATGGCCAGGGGATTTGCCTCGTGACATAGATTGTATAATTTTGGCAATATCCTTGGATTTAAATTTTAGTCCAACTGGCCCACCGGGCTCAACATCGAGCACCGCCTCAGAAGGTCCTAGGGGAGTTGTGATAGTAAATTTTTTTTTTTAAACATATTGACGATTTGAACAGGCTGGCTGATACCACCGATGCTCGTGGGCGTTCCAGGTTTGCCTTGTAATTTATTCGTGTGCTTCCAAAATCCACGAAGGCCGTGTTTGGAATGGTGTGAGGCCAGAATGTCCATTTTGACTTGATCCTCATGATCTTGGCACCATTTCAATCTAGACTTAAATATTTTTCTAGCCTCACACATCTCGTTGTACGTTATCCCGGAGGTCGGCTTAATATGTTTAATATTAATACATGACGGAGTAAGAATACAATTCACTTCTCTCTTGCCCGTGGGTATCGTAAAAGACGACTAATGGATTATAATATGCATACAACGTCTATACAAGAGAAGGAGATCTCGAAATAAAACCCTGTACTACCCCGTTTGACCAGCTTGGTATATTAGGTCAATGTCCTTCCCATTGTAGAGCAGGCTCGAGCTCATCAGTGGAACATATAGCTATAGCTATATAGCTGTGATGATGATGATATTTAATTTAATATTTCAGAAGAATTGTCATGTAATTGTCGATAAAAAATTTGTGGAATTCAAATCCTATTTTTCGTAAAAATTGACTAAGAGCTTAACATGATAATTTATGTTGCTTAGAATGGTGGACGTTAGGAAGGCTTAAAACTTAAAGAAGACCTTGCATAGCTTTTTCTTCAACTTTTATCCATATTAGTGGAATAAAATGCATTGTGGCCGAATCACTTAACATTAAAATTATAGTAGAATAAGGATGATGGTTAAACCGTTATCAATTGATTTGTAACAAAAAAACTTCGAAAACGATAGCCATTTTATACTAACCGAGACTTATAAATAAGGTAAGTTGCTATCATTTTCCTAAAACATGATTATTCATATTTGTCCTGTATATTCTTGTGTTCAAAAAGATTATTTTTTAACAATTTACATGAGTTTATTCTCCAGGTGACTGGTTGACTGACATGGATATGAAAATTAGATTAAACGTACGTCTTTTAGACACCCTTCAGCTTGCAAATCAACGGCTTTCTTCAAATTTAGGTAATAAGGTAAACAAGTATGTATGTAATTCTAAACGAAAGGAATAAACATATTAGATATATGTAAACACAAAAATGTTTGTTATATTTTTTTTATTTTCTGTAAAGATTTTATTATTCGTTTGTTATCATAGTCTTTAAACATTTAAAACTCGAGAGAAGGAAGGGAAATGCACTGCTTCCCCAAGGTTAATATATACCGCATAACTCAAAAGAAGAAATACCGGTACGGATCAGGTGGAATAGGACATCAGGAAGTCTTCGTACTCCTAATCGTATGTGACAAACCACCTCCAGAACTCGCAATTTGCCGCAGTGCTTCGAATATAGGTACATGCGAGTTTTGTCGAGGCACGAGGCATTCTCAGTGCGGTTCGGCTTTAACCGCCATTTTTTTCAAGAAGACTTTCTTTAAATACAATTTCACATTGATCCATATAGGGAATGAAAAAACGAAAAAAAAAAAATGAAATAAAAATGTTTTCAAGATTTTTTTTCTATAAACATTTATATTCATTACTATACACTATAGGTATGTGTTTAGGTTAATCATTTATTTTGAACTCACTAGATGGCGTTATACAAAATTCTAAACCAGTTTATGGTTTCGGTACATATCCAAGCGTGGCGTTAACGCCACGCCAAAGATCAGGTTCACCTTCACCTATAGATGTTTGACATTAAAAACTTTCCTGAGGTGTGCGGTATATTGATTAATTGTGGAAAAGTGATGACCTGATGACCTTCTTACCATCCATTTTAAAATAAAAATGGATTACTACCATGTATCATTTAATACGAGTAAATAATAATTTTATCATTTATTCTATATTAATATTTTTTATATGAGCAAAAGCCTTGTAGCCGGTACAATTGGATTTTAGTGACTAACATTGTTTTTTATTTTTTATTTTTTTTTGTGTGTGTTCAGCTGTTGGCCGCAGATGGCCTTGACAGCTTGACGCGGACTATGGGTGAGCGCTGAGGGCTCTCAACTCGGAGAAAAGTATGCTAAGCGACATCGCCCAAGGGCTCCCCCTGTGGGGAACGGACCTCGGCTTGGGGCGTCGCTGGAGGCAAAGTGGGCGTGCCCACGTTTTTAGTCGTGACTTTTGCGCGGCGCGGTTTCGCACCTCGACGGCGAGGGCGGAACCGCGGATATTTATTTGTTAAGGCCTCGCGGGCCGTGTAGGCTCTTTGTTGAGCGAGTGTGATGTTGTCGTCCTCTTCGTTGAGGACGTGATGAGGACGTCGGATGGAGACTTACATTGTTCTGTCCTTGATGTTAAGTATCAAACCCCTGAGTAACGTCTTGCTATACTCAGCATGTTGAAGGAGCAACTGCACTTATTTTGATTAATATCCCTGTTAACCTGTATTTGGACAGTATCAGCCACAGGTTTCCCCAATACCACTACAGCCACTGCCGACAGTTATAAAAAAAATATTTTTTGCAAAAAGAAAACCGATTTCAATATAGATAATTTTTTAGATTTTTGTTGATTTTTCAAAAATCTTATGTCCGATTTCGATAAAATTTACATGGAAAGTATACCCTATACTTCGTTTAAATTTTATCGAAATAAAAAAAAAAAGATTTTTCAAATCAGTTAGCAAGCGACGGAGTTATGCTCGAACAAACATAAAAAAAAAGAAAAGAAATACAAATATACGAATTGAGAACTACCTTCTATTTTAGAAATCTGTTAAAATATAGTTTTAGTTATATAAATACCATTCGTAAAGCTTTCATATTCTTTGTAATATATCATATTCTCACACAAAAGTAAAAGTATTCTCATGAGGATATAAAACACCTGACTTGCCACGTTCATGACTAAAATTTTTGATGAATGTACGTAAGAAATGGAGACGACGCTTGACAAGGATTGTAAGTCATAACTTCACTCATAAAACCAACGTAACATGCTTTGAATATTTTAATCAGGTTCTTAAAAATAATTTTGGTCAAAATATTTGTAACATTTCTTCAATCATGTTTCGTGATTTAATTGATATTATGACGTATATCATCATCAACGTTTCAGCTCACATACGTTCCCCTGCTGGATTCGAGCCGCTTAGTAGGTCAATTTCCCTCCTATTGTGGAGGAAATTCAAGCCAAGCAGCGGGACGTGTATGAGCTGTAATAGATAAATAGACCAAAAATAATATAAATTTTATATAGAAACAGTTACAGTTTGTATTGGTAATCAAAAATGGAATAAATATCAAAAACGTGCCTCAAAATTTAATAACTAATGCTGTAATATTTAGATATCAATTTCTGTAATAACGGTAACTTGTTAGAGACACTTTTGTCCTCGTGTAACCACGATTGCTGTAAAATGTTCAAAATGCCGGGCAATTAAAAATCAAATTCAAACATGATAAAATCCATATAAAAATATTTTAATAGTTTATATGTAAATATATTACACCTTTAAATCTTAAGCTCAACATTATAAAGTTCTGAAATCAGATAATGTATAAAATTCTCTTGATTGTAATTGAACTCAATGCCACCCCATTTCATTCGCCTTCTACACATCCGAGTCAATTACTTCTAGTGTGATAAAAATTGCGTTCTGGAATTAAATTCACATATTTCTCTTTCCTTATAACTTCTTAGGAATACATTTTTCATGCCACCACCTGGCTTACGAACGTGATCCGCCTGGAAAAAATATGCTGTCTAATTAATAAGGTACTTTGAATGGATTGTGTCGGCCTCGGCTATTGGTTGGTAAATAAAGATGATTGCGATTGATTGTAGTATATATAAATGGTTGACCGCTAAGCCCATATTGAAAAACATTTTTATACGAATTCTAGTACCGATTGAATACCGACGTCATCCCCGAGGGGGGGACGTCGGTCGATGGGAGGTTACCCCACGTAGGGGGTATTCCGTCGGGCCGACCACTATTGTCAAGTAACCCTGCTCCGGTGGTCGGCCCAATGACAAAGGCGACGTGCATCGTGGGTGGGTTGCGGGAGTAGCGTGCTTACGTCCCTCTGTCGCCCCGGACGGAGTGGTGCGAAGAGCGCGCCGACCGCAACCCACCCCCAGAAAAAAAAAACCCATTGAATAAATGATTAATAAATTCCAGCGGCCCAGATCCTGCGTGCGGCACCCGATCACAAGTTAACCACTGGTGTAGCCCTCGCTCCCCTCAGCCACAATGAAGGCAAAGGAGTGATATGGGATTATCGATTAATTGTTAGTATTTAGTTTTATCTAACAACTACTGCTTATTCTCGCTAGATGGGCTAAGGATATTTTAGAAGTTAACTTTTGGAGTGGCATAAGACTTTCCCCTTTCTTCGTGGCACTCTCGTGAGGAGGTCTATATCCAGTAGGCTATCTCCGGGCTGGGGGATGCAGTTTTAGTTAAATATTACTATTTCAAGAATGAGTTTTCATTATTGAATATTTAATCGTGTTCATCATTTGAATCTTTTTTCATCCCCTGCTGGATGCAGGGGATGCAGATCCACCAGAAATGAAAAGACAGTAGGTACCGTATTTGTCTTCGACTTGGCAATCAGATTGAAGATCGAAATGAGGTGTTATAAGTTTCCGAGGAGAGAGTCAGGTTGCAAACCAACAGGTTGGAAACCACTCTTCTGGTGAAACTCTTAATGAATTTTTATAACTAAGAAAGGGTTTACGATGATTATATTCTTGTCCCGTCACTACATGGAATATTTGAATGTAATTACAAAACAGCTCAATATCTGGTTAAATTTTGCCATGGAATATCTTAATATCATTTTATGTTATAAATAGGAAGCTTTATATAAGATTTCCAAAATCAAAGAGCAATGGACTTACTATACCATGCTCATCAGATGGGTTAGAATATGGTTTTGTTCCGAGTTTCTTTCTCTTATATATGTGGTATCCTATATTATCCCGTAGTTGTCTTTTACGACAGCCACGGGCATAAAAATGAGTTGGTGATTTGTATCCTTAGTCCATCATCACACGGAATATTTTTCACGGAACATATTTAAACAAATTATTTCGTACCTTTTATACACGGTGCATATATATTTTCATATACAGAGTAATAATAATCGTAGCAGTGAGTAAATATGTAATGAATATTAAGTAATCCAAAATTATTGAAAGATTTTGAAATTAAGTTCTGAGTTACTTGTATTGAGTTTTGAAAGCTTTACATTAAACTTTACTGTTTCGGAATATAAATTAAGATTTTCCATTCGCCTAAAGTTATTGCTTTTTCTCTACAAACCCTCTTACAAGAAGTATCCACGTGATAACAGTAAATATCTTTATGGCTAACCGTATAGAATAATTGCGCAGTTTCTGTCTAAAATATAGTTAAAAAGTATCGTTAGTTATCGTAGGTTTTATTAAATACTAGCAAGCCGCCCTCGCTTCGCTTCGGTTTTAGTCGTTTACCCGAGTAGTGCCCGTTTTCGTGGGAATACCAGGATAAAATATAGCCGTAACCTAGGCTATCGCTCGCTTCGCTTCGGTTATAGGTTATAGTCGTTTTACCAGCGTAGTTTCCGTTCCCGTGGGAATACCGGGATAAAATATAGCCTAGTTTACGCCCTGATATTATAGCTTTCCATTGGTGAAAAATTTTTGAAATCGGTTCAGCCGTTTTGAAGATTAGCCGGAACAAACAGACAGACAGACAGACAGACGGACAGACAAAAAATATAAAATGATTTTTAGGCATATGTAAAGTGCAAATAACCGTGTGAGCATGAAAAAGCCTATTATTTTGACATTACAAACAGACACTCCAATTTTATTTATTGGTATAGATTTGAACGACATCAAAACATGGTTTCAGAGAATAAAAGAAATTCAAAGGCATTCCATTATTGGAAACGCGAATACATTTTTCTGATAAGATGTATAAAATACTGTACACTAATTTTAATAACGAGGAAACGGTATATAGGTATAATCATTTTGTACTAACTTTATATTTTCCTTTATAATTTAACATACCTATAATAATGATTTCTGATGTTTATGCGAGTGTGTAATACATTCTAAATAAAGCTATTTTACGGATTTTATCGAGTTTGTATTTGATTTTTGATTGCCCGATCGATAAAATCCGTAAAGTAATTTTATTTACAATACCTATAATACCATTAATATGAGAAGATACCAGTACGCAGAAGGTCCTTAGTATCATCATCGTCATCTCAGCCTATATATGTCCCACTGTTGGGCTCCGGTCTCCCCCATAATGAGATGATCTACTACTACTACTATGTTGGAATAGGGTGTTGTTTCGAATTTTTTCCTCTTTTGCATAGATGTTACATGCTTATTATATCGCTTAGTCGTCTTTTAGGCCACCCACAGGCAAGATGTGGGAGTGGTGAATTGTATTCTTACTCCGTCACCACACGAAGATGCTTAGTATCAATAGAAATAAATTTGAATTCATATTCTTTTAAAATTTAATGTCATTGTTTATTCTGCTAAAAACACGGACAAAACAACATTTTCTATAAATAAAACCTACCTAGATCGATTTTTTGGACCCGAATCCTCTAGTATGCCAAGTTTCAACAAAATCGTTGGAACCGTTTCCGAGATCCTGAGTATATATATATATATATATATATATATATATATTCAGGATCTCGGAAACGGTTCCAACGATATGCTGTGTGGTAGCGGCTTCGAATACTACCAACCCTTGCTTTGCTCGTGGGTGTCGTAAGAGACGACTAAGAGCCCTAGATTGACCCAGACGAACTCCGTCTGGTACCATTTGGGTCAACGATTACATTCCCAAGGAGGGTTGACGTCAGGCAGGCGGCCGGTCATAAAAGTCATTGTCGAAACTTTTTGCAATATGTCAAAACAGATGACATATTGCGTCGACCCCAAGTAATTGGGATAAGAGCAAGATGATGATGATGATGATGATACAAGAATTGCTCGTTTAAAGATATAAGATATAATTTTTCGTGTAGTGTGGTGAAGTTAGAATATAATTCGCCATCCACTATCTTGGCCATGGCAATCACAAAAGGCGGCATATATATAGGTATATATAATCATAAGTGTCGTATATATCTTTATATATAAGTTTCCTATGGCCTATGTTGACGAAATTTTTTGTGTGTGTTCAGGGGATTCGAAAATGATTTATATTCGCAATTGGATTTCAAGGAGAATTCCTTTCATTTTACCATTTTTTAACGTTTATAATAATATAGAAACGGTTTTTAAAATTAATTAAAAATAAATTTACTATGTTACTTAAGCGTACTTAAATAACATAGTACTTTTTTTATTAATTTGACGTTATATTATCACAAGTATTATGGTCTTATGAAGGGAAACTCGAAATATAATCCTTTTCGCGTGGAAACTGCCATTTTAACCCGGCATAGCCCACCTTTGATAGATGGGGTATGCCGGGTTCAACTTTCATTTATTATCCGCGTCACTGTCAGCTAAAAATTAAACGCAGCGCCTGTCCCTCGGCTACGACAAAGTCATGGCACCGTTTTCACAAGCCCAACAAATAAAACCCTATACCACCCTCTCTGACCAGCATGTCATAGGAAGGACAATTTCCCTCCAATTACGAAGAAGGTTAGAGCCCAATAGTGAGATGTATATGAGCTGAGTTGATGATTATGTTCCAAGAATTAAAATCAAATCAAATCTATGTGTTTATTATATACGAGTCCCATGAAGGCACTTATTGCCAATTGTACATATTGTTTCAAATTAATCTATTAATTTACTACCGGATCGAAACGCGGCCACGAGCTGATAAGATTCGGCATAAAATTGGTCACACATTCTTTAAGATACTTCTTTTAAATGAAATTGTATGTATATAACAGGATTAATAGATATTAGCTCCAGTGCGACGTATTTCCAACAAAGATGCGGTTTTAAAAATACAAAACAAATCAAAAATCTTTATTTTTGTTGTAGATGGATGGATGGAACAATCCAACAAACAGACAGAAACCGATCATCAGTTATCTACTAAAGCAGTCATCACTTCCCTCAACTACGTGAGAGTGAAGGGAGCCACTCAACATTGTAATGGTTTCATACTTACTTCAGTAGGAATATGCGTAGTATGGAAATCGCTATATCTATTATATATAATAAAAGAAAGTCGTGTTATTAATACTATTTATAGCTCGAGAACAGCTATACTGATTTGGCTGAAAATTGGTGGGAAGGTAGCTTAGAACCAGGAGACGGACTTTTTATCCCGTTTTTTTAATGGTGTTTACAAGATTTCGCCAATAACTCTTTTATCCCGTTTGATCGCGTTCCCATGTGACGTGTCATAAAATGGCAAAGTGACAAGTCACTATGAAACGTAGTATAAAAAAACGCATATGTAATAACAAAACGCAAATGACAGCTAAACGTAATTTCGTCTATATTTAAGTATGGTTGACAATTTGATATTTATAATTTTATCAGAAATCAACAATGAGTAATTTGTATTCTCTTTGAATCATCATTAATAATGCCGCGACCAAGACGAT
The DNA here is from genome assembly GCA_032191425.1 of Lymantria dispar. Classification (NCBI taxonomy): domain Eukaryota; kingdom Metazoa; phylum Arthropoda; class Insecta; order Lepidoptera; family Erebidae; genus Lymantria; species Lymantria dispar. The sequence continues at coordinate 15,841,081 of CM063451.1, forward strand.
CGAATCTTTCCCGACAAAGCTGTAATGGAAGAAAATATATTTACGAAAAAAATTATGGCGGTACGAAGTTCGCCGGGTCAGCTAGTATTTATTATATTTAGAGCATAAGATGTCATAATTATTTTACATCATCGTTACCTCGAGGACGAAGTCACCGACAAAACTAGTTTGATACAAAAACTCAGCAAACATGTCCTGCGTAGTCTATTAAGTTATCTATATTACCTGAATGGTAGAGCGATCTTTCTTTAACCTTGAAAATATTACCCAAATAAATTCTCTTTCGTCTGAAGTAGATCGATCGATAGCAATTCCACTATGTTGAGTCCTAAAACCTTTTTATATATCTATCAATTATATTTAAGCTATAAATAAATTTGTTAGAAAATAATATTATTCTGTAAGTGTTGATGTACATTCCGTGCGTAAAAGATTACGGACGTGACATTGGGCATTTCGATGTGACGTCGATAGTCGCAATTTTACGTCGCGAAATAAACTCTCTTTTCTTCTAATAAAATGCTACAGAATTTCTCGTGCCTTTCTTTTCACAGAGTAATCACAAACGTTAGGAATGTTGTTTTAAGAAATTCGAAATAACAAGTAAAAACATGGAGATCAACGACAAGCCGGAGTCTTTTAAAAATAAATGTTTTAAAATTGTGCCAAAACCGTTAACATCATCGTCATCATCGCAGCTCACATACGTCCCACTATTGGGCTCGGGTCTCCTCCACAATGGGACGGAATTTTACCTATTATACCATGCTGGTCAGACATGTTGGTATAGGGTTTCATTTCGAGTTTTCCTTCTCATGTAAAGATGATATATGCATATTATATTCCTTAGTCGTCTTCTACGATATCCACGAGCAAGATAGGGAGTGGTGAATTGTATTCTTACTTCGTCACCAACACACACACACACATCAACGTCACAATTTCACTTCTATATAAAGAAAGAGGGGAAAAGACATCATATACCTTTACTTTTTATTACTAAACTAGCAACCTGCCCTCGCTTCGCTTCGGTTTCAGTCGCTTTACCCGCGGCGTAGTTCCCGTTCCTGTGGGAATAACGAGATAAAATATAGCCTATGTTACTCCCTGATATTATAGCTTTCCATTGGGGCAAGAATTTTTGAAATCGGTTCGGTGGTTTAAGCGTGAAAGCGTTACAAACAAACAAACATCCTTACTTTCGCATTTATAATATTAGTATGGATACTAATCTATACTAATATTATAAAGAGGAAAGATTTTTCTTAGTATGTAATCAATAGGCTCCGAAATTACTGGAATAATTTTAACAATTTTTCAGCAATAGAAAGCTAAATTATCAGGAAGTAACACACCCGTGTAGAGATGGAGTAAGAATATAGTTCACCACCCCAGTTCTTGTTCGTGAGTGTTGTAAAGGATAGTTAAGAGATTATAATATGCATACAACATCCATGTAAGAGAAGAAAACTCTAAATAAAACCCTTTACCTGTTTGACAAGTGTGGTATAGTAACTCAAATTCGATCGATCCCAGCAGTGGGACGTATATGAGCTGTGATGATAATGATGAACAAGAGTTACATTAAGTAAAAAAAATTTGGAGATACTTAAGAAAATTGCAATATTACCCATGGTACAAACAAAAATTTTTATATATTACTTATACTTCAAAAACTGTTAAGTATAGAACAAAACAATATACTACGGGTTTACAGCTCTTTTTAAATATAAACATATCTAACTATGTTGGTTAAATCACAATAGTAAATGTTATTTTCTACAGCTCAGAGTATAACAATGAAATTTTTATAAGCGTGTGATAGATTAATGTTACATTATAGGCATCTTTATATTTTAAAATTCATAGTAAATTATGTTGTTATTTTTATGTATATTTTTATGATTTTTAAATAAAAGCTAACATTATACATTTTAAAAGTATTCGTTTTGACACAATTTGTAAATGTGGGTTGACGTGAGAGATCGTTTGAATATCGGCTGAAATGGCTATATATACAGGCTCTGGGTGGATTATCGACACGGGTTGAGAGCCCTCAGCGCTCACCCACCAGTCCGGGTAAAGTTGTCACAGCCATCTGAGGCTAACAACTAAGTCACACACAAAAAAAAAAAAAAAGATTTTCGACTATTATTCTGCGAGCTGTGGACCTGAAAGGAACTAGCAACTACCTAAGTTACGTAAGCCGTTCTTATTTGCTTTTATATTTTATTCTGTCTATGTGTAGTATATATTAAAGTGTTCTAGCAATATTCTATTATACTAAATAGAATATTTACCTACTTCATATTATACTGTTATCTGTATTAGACCTTATGTAAATGCCTATTGTAACTATTAATATATAATGTAGTTACTATCTTTGCTGCTATGATTTAACATTATTCTAGACTTTATGTACCTACCCATTGTAATTATGAATATATAATGTAAAGATACTCTTTGTCACTATTATTTACCATTATTCCCAATGCTAATATGCTCTATATACTTGTTAGTCACTTCTCAAACATATAATGGCTTCATCATACAAAGTAGATTATTTAGTTTATTACTTTTAGTGACGTGGTAGGTACTTCAGTAAACTATTACGTGCGTTTCATAAACTATCGAGGATATAACAAAAGAGCTCTTATTAATTCCTAAAAACATTTGCCAGGGAGTAAATTTAACTATTATAGTTATATCACTATATCAGATTTTATGTTCAAATATTTAATTAGATTGCCGGTAGAAACAAAAGTTGGACACATTTGTGTAGTATTTTTATCCAAGTAAATCATTCTTCATCAAGAGTATTTACATATTTGGAATCTGAGAATTCACTTAGAAATCATGACTTCATGTTGTCTATGCTAGAATTATTCATTATGTATGTAATATAATAACTGAACTTTACTTTTTATTCAATCAAGCACAATGCGTTGAACGGAATTTCAGCTTTGAATAAAATTTCATAGTAACTTTTTCAGTTGCCTTTTACGCAGGCGAAAACAAAGGTAGAAGCTAGTACTCTATAAAATGAAATAAAGTAAGGAGAATTATTATTATTAAAAGAAGAATACGCATTATGTTTCTTCTATATGAAAGCCTAGGCCGGTATTGTCTGTACTTTACAAGCATGGAAGATAGGTTATGATAACACAGGTCAACATTAATTTTGACTTTGATAAGAGAGTATGAAATATCGATAGATTTATCGAAAATTTAAACAAAAAAATATATATAGCCTGAAAAAGTTTGCTTTTGTATCCAGGAGAATGGTTGAACAATATTTTAGAAAATTCATAGTATAAATTTGTGTTTATAAAAAAAATGAAATAAATTAATTTATGTAGGTATAATTTTTTATCAGCTTTTTATATCATATCAAATTACGAAATAGTAGAAAAAAATTAAAAGTGAACCCTATTACATTTTCTTTCATGTTCATAATAACTTTGTCTCACTAAACTCCAAATCTCATATCTTCGTTGTTTTGGCCCTGATAACGGCATTCAATGTCCATGATGTCTTGATGAAAACGTTCTCCTTGTCCTTCTGAATACGCCCCAATGTTGTTTTTAAATGAGCATGCAGCATATATACTTTTAAAGATCAGACATCATCAACAGACAGATGACATTCTACAGCCCATAGTTTTTAAATGTTCTAACATGTTATGAACTAGATCCCGGTAATTTTAAATTTTTTTATTCCAAAAATTGCTGCTTTAAAACTATTCCAATTGCTTTTTTGAGCATTGGTAAGTAATTTTGGATAATCTTCACTAGTAAAGAGCTTTTTTATTTGGTGGACCAACAAAAAATCTAACTTTAATGATTGCTTCTGCCATCTTTGGAAAAAGTTTTTTAAAAATGTAAAAGTTCAGATCTTTCATCTAGCTTTTTTACGAATTGTTTCATAAGGCCTAACTTGAGGTGTAAAGGCAGGCTTCATCCGCACATCGTCCATCTAAGTTAGAGCCGCTACGCTTCCCTCCTATCCGCTTTAGTGCTGCTTCGGCTATCAGACGGAGTTTAATTTTATAAAAATATCAAGAAAATACGAAAATATAAAAGAAAACTGTAAATAGCTTCGCTAAAAGTATTTTAAATAGCTTGTGTTATTACATTTTGTAAATATCAGCAGTATCTCGCTAGTTGATCGGAGTACGCGCTTCTCCTCACTCACACATACATAAAACGCATAAAGTAGCTAAAATCGATTAGCGACAAAAGCTCTATGCTCCCTATAATTTCTTTCTCGTAACGAAGGAGGCCCGAATTCAATAGTGAGACGTATATGGCCTGGGATGATGATGATAAGATGAAGAAAAGAAATCATCAACAAATAATTTAACGAAATAGTTAAGTAATTCTGTAATGGATTTAAACAAAGTTAACGAAATCGATAACTCAACTTTCATTTGTGCAGGGGACAAACCGCAAAAGTTTCAATTCAACCGATTATGGTATCGGTAACCAGACCGTACCCTTTGCCTAAAACTTTTTCAACCCGCAAAGACGTATTCCAATTTCGAAGAGATTATTTTCAGCTGCACGTAAAAGTTGCAAGTAACAAATATCTGCTTTTGATATTTAACTAATGCATGTTGTACAAAACAAAAAATAGAAATAAACTTGTAGTTTATATGAACGAAATGTTAAAAGAATAATAAAACATTAAAGGACGTTGAAAGTAAAATGTAATGATAACTTTCCTACATATTTTTAAATATTTCATTATTTTATAATCAGCTTAGTCCACATGTTCCCTTTTTGGGCTTGGAGGTCCTCCAATCATCACTATCTTATCTCATATTATTGGTCCCAATCTCGGGCTCCGAGTCTCCTCCATAATAGGAGGTGAAATTTACATATCTAGGGTTTTATTTCCAGCTGTTCCAAGAGAGCATTCTAACTGCTAAAGGTCGATAATTATTTTTACATCTCTATAATCTCTTTCCATGTGGTGACGGAGTAAGAATACAATTCACAACTCACTATCTTACTCGTGAATATCGTAAAGGACGACTATGGGATATAATATGCACATAACATCTGTGTAAGAGAAGAAAAACTCCAAATGAAACCCTATACCAATACATCTGACCAGCATGGTATAGTAAGTCAGATTCCCTCCCATTGTGGAAAAGGCCTGAGCCCAACAGTGGGACGTATGTGGGTTGCAATGATGATAATCTAGATATTTTCTTTTGAAAACTTACATGTGTTTAAGTGTCCGAGCTAATATCTCGGAGTGAAATATAGGACCAAAATCACTTCCATTATGGTTAGTACTCGTGCAGTGGGACGTACATATTTTTTTTATTGCAAACGGTGGCAAACGAGCTAACAGTACACCTGATGGTAAGTGTTGCTGACGCTCATGGATTTTTACAAGGCCGCTGCCTACCGCGAAGAAAGTGAAGGGAGTGTGAATGCGTGCATTGAGGCTCAGTGATACCAAAACCCTCCACACGCAAAGACCCTCAGAAAATTGGGCTGCCGGCTCTCTCGCTCACCGAACGAAGCGCAGTAACAAATTACTAGTACTCAGACATCGATTTTCTGCGAGAGTGTGATACTACCCCGGAGGGATTGGCCCGCGGCTGTAGATAACTGTCGACAGTGTGGACCTACCACTCCAGTAGAGTATATATAAAGATACAATATTTAAAGAATAAGTAAGGTACAATAACAAAGTCAGTTATAGACCACAGATCGCCCTCCTATTACGTAGCACTAACACTGTACGAAATACGTAACAAATCTACGTGGTTCGTCTTCAGGAATAAAAGATGAGGAGGAGTGGAGCGGAGCTATTCTAATTTACATTGAAACTTTACCTTATGACAGAAAAATAAACTATAACTATGTGGCATACCTGGCGCGTCACACCGCGAGGGTTGGCTTTACAGCACAGCTTACATAATCAAGAATGAATTACACACACAACTAAAATAAAGAATTTTTAAAAAGTACCAATCATTTTTAAAATGAACCTAAAAAGAAGTTTTATGATACTGTAAGGATTAGATATATAAGGGGTGGTGGATGCATCTAGGGTGGCGACAACGATTCGAACAATGCAGTTTAAAATAACCCCTCATTAAATAGAATGACGATATGAGTGACGATCTTAAAAGTTGCAGGCAGCCGTTGGATGCAAGTGGCACAGGGCCTATAACAACATCTCTGACCAGCGTGGTATAGTAGGTCAATTTCCATCCCATCGTGAAGGAAGCTTAAGCCTAGCAGGGGGATGTCATCATTATCATCATTCATCATCATTTCAGCCTATCGCCGTCCACTGCTGGACGTAGGCCTCCCTCATGTTGCGCCACAATGAGCGGTCCTGTGCCGCCTGCATCCAACGACGCCCAGCTACTTTCACTAGGTCATCGGTCCACCTAGTGGGGGAGGACGCCCCCCCTCGTCTGATACGTGGTCGCCACTCGAGAACCTTTATTCCCCAGCGGTTTTCGCTTCATCGAGCGATGTGGCCTGCCCATTGCCACTTCAGCGTGCTAATTCTTCGTGCTATGTCGGTTACACCCGTTCTTCTGCGGATTTCCGTATTCCGGATTCTATCTCGCAGAGAAATCCCGAGCATAGCCCGCTCCATAGCACGCTGAGCGAATTTGAGCCTTGATATGAGGCCTACATTTAAGGACCACGTTTCCGTGCCGTAAGTCGTCACTGGTAACACACACTGGTCAAAGACCTGTGTTTTCAGACACTGAGGTATGTTAGACGAGAAGATCCTCTTAAGTTTCCCGAACGCTGCCCAACCGAGTTGGATTCGTCGGCTGATCTCTTTCTCGAAATTGCATCTACCTAACTGGACTGTTTGTCCTAGGTAAACATAGTGATCGACAACTTCAAGAATCGCATTGCCAACTAGGACCGGTACAGGAATGACATGGACATTTGACACGACTTTCATCTTGTCCATATTCATTCGTAAACCCACTAGTTGGGATACCCTGCTGAGATCATTGAGCATTGTGCCAAGGTCCCCCATGGATTCTGCCATAACGACTATATCGTCCGCAAATCGAAGGTGAGTGATGTATTCGCCGTTAATGTTGATGCCGAGTCCAGTCCAGTCTAAGAGCTTGAAGACATCTTCCAGTGCAGTGGTGAACAGTTTCGGAGAGATGACATCTCCCTGTCTCACGCCTTTCTGCAACTGGATCGGTTTCGTACTCTTATCCCGGATACGGACTGACATTGTGGCGTTCCTATACAAACACTTCAGCACTTCGATATAGCGATAGTCGATTTGGCACCGCTGAAGGGACTGCAGCACCGCCCAAGTTTCGACTGAATCAAAGGCTTTCTCATAGTCCACAAACGCTAAGCACAGGGGCCGATTATACTCCTCGGTCTTTTGTATAATCTGCCGAAGCGTGAGGATATGGTCTATGGTACTATAGCCTTTTCGGAAGTCGGCTTGTTCGGGCGGCTGAAAGTCATCGAGCTTGCGCGAGAGGCGATTGGTAATGACCCTCGAAAACAACTTATAAACGTGGCTTAGGAGTGAGATGGATCTGTAGTTCTTCAAGAGAGCTTTGTCACCCTTCTTGAAGAACAGCACCACTACACTCCTGGTCCACGACTCTGGAACGTCGCCCCCGAGGATAACGGAATTAAATAGTTTCTGAAGGGCTATTAAGATCGGCTTGCTTCCCGCCTTCAGAAGCTCTGCCGTAATTCCGTCATCTCCCGGTGCCTTACCGTTACGTAGTTGTTTGAGAGCCATTCTGATCTCGTACAAGCTGATGTCCGGGATTTCTAGGGGGGATAGCAGGGGGATGTATATAGTGGGTATTCCGTCGGGCTGATCACTGACGTCAAGTCACTCTGCTCCGGTGGTGGGCCCAACGACGAAGGCGACGTGCATCGCGAGTGGGTTGTGGGTGTGCGTGCTTACACCCCTCTGTCGCCCCGAAAGGAGTGGTACGAGGAGTGCGCCGACCGTAACCCAACACGAAAATAAAAAAAAAGGGGGGATGTATATGAGCCGAAATAATGATGATGATGATTCAAAATTTTGTTATAATTAAATAAGTAATTATGGTGTCAATAGTAATAAATGAATAAATAACAAAAGATTGCATTCAACGGTTTATAATATCAATTTACATTTTTAATGACAATTTTCACGATGCTCGAATAACATATAATTTATTACAAGCTGCATATATGCAGCTATAGCCTACTGCAATAAATGATCTACAAAACAGGGTTGTAAAAGTCCCGCGATTAACATTTGATTGCGCTTAATGTGATTACAGCTTTTATCGGATCTCATTTTGTCGGACATAATCTATAGCTGATTAACGATTGGAGATCAATGGGAATACATTTTTACATTTATTTTTTTGTATGTGCCAAAAGTGCAAACGCGTTTGCTGTGTAATTGTGGCTATGAATACTACCAACCCTTAAATTGTTCGTGAGTATCGTAAAAGATAACTAAGAACTTCATAACCAGCGGAGTCAAATTCATCTAAATCGCTTTTGGTAAATAATTATATTGTATTTAATTATAGGCAAAGAAATATATTCAGTAAGCGTATTGTAAAGCCAACACTGCACTATCATATTTATTATTGCCCTAGCCGAGGCCGCGGGTGACGTGACCGGGGATTAGTCCGTCACCCGCCGAGAGGCCGACCGCGTGAGGAAAGACCGACGTCCTCCCAGAGGGGGGGACGTCGGTCGATGGGAGGGTACCCCAATAGGGGGTATTCCGTCGGGCCGACCACTGACGACAAGTTAACGTTGCTCCAGTGGTCGGCCCAACGACGAAGGCGACGTGGTTTTTGGGTGGGTCGCGGGAGTTGCGTGCTTAAGCCCCTCTGTCGCCCCGGACGGAGTGATGCGGAGGCGCGCCGACCGCGACCCACTCACAAAAAAAAAAAAAAATCATATGTATTATTATTTTTAAGTCCAAGCAGGTAATGAATACGGTTGCTATAGAATTAAACAAGGGTAAATAAATTTCGTAATTACGCCTGACTTTCTTACAGTTCCCAGATTCAAATAATTGGTCTGTGGCATAGCCTGAAGTCAAGCAGATTCATAAGAGAAAGGGGAAATTGATTATGTGAAAGTGTAGGACAATGTCTGGGAAATAACATATATTCTTTTTGCTAAATCCTCACTCGCTGCTATGAAATTGAGAGCAATGGACTCGTTTTTTTTACAGTAATATTATATTAGTCTGTACAATTGGGGGAATTATTATGCGGCAATACGTACTAAAATTTCATAAGTATAGATTTTTTAAACACATCAATGCATTCTTTGAAATTAATCCTTAGATCTACTTAAAGTCTCCTAACGACGTTATCTGGGTTTAAAATTGAAATACGATATTAAATGCGTTGAGTTATTCAATCGACAATATTTCAGATAAGTTAACGACGTCATTCATTCTGCTATTAAATTTATTACTGCGAGTTTCGCTTGCAAATTTCGGCTCTCTCTCTAAGTTATCAGCAAGGTAAATTGAAATGTGCCTAATTAATTTCACAAAGTAAGAAAATTTAAGTCGTATTTATTAAAGACGAATTCCGGTTAAGTAAATACAGGTGCAGCAATAAATAGTTTTTCTTTAAAATTTACTATTTATATGAATTTTTTTAAATCATAAATTATTGTTATAATTTTTGCCTGTCTGATGATGGAGTAAGAAATATTTCACCACCTCTTTATCTTTAGATATCGTAAAAGATGTCTAACAATAATACCTAAAAAACATCCAAAGCAAACATTGAAATAAAACTTATACCAAATCTTCTTGCCAACGTGGTATAGTAGGTTAATTTCCATTCTGTTGTGGAAGAAGTTCGAGTCCAGCAATGGGACTTACATGAGCTGAAATGATATGCGAATGAACCCTCACCTCATTCTTACGACTTTCAAGGTAAAGGGAAGTTAATATATAGAAGAAATATCTTCTCCATAACTTTTAAGCATTACTTACAATCTTTTCATTGCCTCTAGTAGCAAATAACCTACAAACATCTGATAGCAAGTGGTGTGCATCGATTATGTAATACCAGGCGTACTCCCATCTATGGAAGAAGATATCTAAGAAAAATCAAATGTCTAAAGAATATATAAAAATAGTCACTCCTCAACATTATGTATCAAACCATCGTTCTGTCTACTTATTTTCCATAGTACTATGATTATATTATAACAGACTGCGAATAACAGTATCAATTTTGCTATGAAAACCTTAGGACGAAAACTTTCCAAAACAAAAGGATAACAATGTTCTAGATACTATGTTAGTATATATTATTTAAGAGTATTGATTCCCCATATCCACCGATATAAAGGTTCATGACAGTATAAAGGGACCGCTTAACGTGTTCTCTGTGGCACCGATTTCATACATACACCTTTAAGATCTAACATAGAATTCTCAGATAGTTCTGTATAGACTGGTACAGCTCTGAACAGTTGGGGCTATTGGCCGCCACCTCCATCACTGGGTCAATAAACGGTGCGGCACCCTGAGATTCAGGTTAACACAGGAACTTACTGAGTATGGGTGACAAGTTGAGAAGGACTTCTAAATGTTACGAATGTGGTGCGCTAATAGACACAACGAGTCATATTTAGGAAGAGTGCCCAGCCTAGAGAACTCGACGAAGGCGACATGGTGTTCGGGTGGGTTGCGGGTGTGCGTGCTTACGCCACTCTGTCGCCCCGGACGGAGTGGTGCGAGGAGTGCGCCGACCGCAACCCACCCGAAAAACAAAAAAACCCTAGAGAACTCAAACACTCGCGCTGGCGATTATTATTGTCGAAGACCTATCGCTATCAGTCGTTATTAACAAAAATTTTAACATCGATATTTACTGGATGACCATGTTTTCTGTTTTTGGGTGTAATCATCACACACACCGTCCGTTCCATTTGGGGTGACGAACGGGTGGAGCACGGCTCTATAACCCACCGGCAACTTCTGTTTGCCATTGAACCGACCACTGATACCGAATACCTTGTCGTCCGTAACCCACCCGGCGAGATATCTTTTGGTGTACCATCCCTACCTAATGCCCCTCTCCGGATTTCAGTCGGCCTCACGCGGTTAGCCTCTCTGCGGATGACGGGTTATTTCCCACTCAATGTACCCGAAGCCTCGGCTAGGGCGGCATAAAACGCAAGTACTCGCGCTTGCGCCGCCCTAGTCTCCAGTGGCGGATCATGTTGCCATAGACGAGTTCCGTTTTTCCGTCATTTCACCGCCTTCTTCCGTGAGATAACTGATTTATAGGAGGCAACGACTGCATTCCAGTTCCTGACGCGCGCAGACACAGGGTCGCTGTGATTTTTATTAAGTACTAGCAACCCGCCCTCGCTTCGCTTCGGTTATAGGTTATAGTCGTTTTACCCGCGTAGTTTTCGTTCCCGTGGGAATACCGGGATAAAATATAGTCTCGTTTACGCCCTGATATTACAGCTTTCCATTGGCGAAAGAGTTTTAGAAATCGGTCCAGCCGTTTTGGAGATTACCCGGAACAAACAGACAGACAGACAGACAGACAAAAAATTTTTAATTGCTATTTTAGGCATAGGTGTCGTGCAAATAACCGTGTGAGCATGAAAAAAGCCTATTATTTTGACATTACAAACAGACACTCCAATTTTATTTATTGGTATAGATTCTGATGTAGTAGTAATCCTCGCTGTGTCTTCGAGTCCTACATACCCCTTGCTGTTATAAGCAAAAAGTATACGTAAATGAATTTTCCACAGGGCAAAAAAAGACAGATATAGCTTACGCAATGATGATTATTTCACTGTTAAAGCCTGGTGATGGAACAAGAATATAATATATATAAACTATACGAGGTCATTATTTAGTATTTTTATTGTGTTAAAGCATTGTTACTGAACGCTTTTTGGGCTATTACTCTGTAATAATATTCTGAATGGAACATATATTGAAACATCAGCAGACATTTTCTATATTGAATGATATGAAATGTGACGAGGATAATATTTCCTTTCCACACAATGGATATATTCTATTTTATAGTTTTGTCGAAGGAAAAGCCACATAAAGTGACGGTATAGTGCTGGAATGAACTTCGCTTTCTCGGCTTTTTAGAAATCATGTTTTTGTATGCTAAGGTGACTCTCTTGGGTAACGCTTATTTGGCTTTAAGGATTTAGTGCACTTGTAGCCTAAAAGTTTTTTGGGTGAACCTTATACAAAAAAATTGATTTCACAATTTAAGATATAATATGATAATGATGTTATAAATGCGAAAGTTTGTTTGTTTGTTTCGCTTTCAGGTTTAAACTACCAAACCGATTTCAAAAATTCTTTCACCAATGGAAAGCTATAATATCAGAGAGTAACACAGGCCATATTTTACCCCAGTATTCCTATGGGAATGGGAACTACGCGGGTAAGGCGACTGAAACCGAAGTGAATCGAGGGCAGGTTGCTAGTATATTTAAAATTAAAAATATTTTTATCTCAATTCTTATGCCAGTTATAAACTCATTTGCAAAAAAAACGGGCGGTTTTGATTTTCATTCATATTTAAAAAGATACAATACCAAAAAGGTTTCAATCGTTTGTACACGTTACTGGCCGGTTTTAAAAATGCTGTGGTATTTAAAAAAGTACGTTCTAAATTCAATTTTTCATTTGATGTTCATTTTTACAGAAAACCCCTTTTTATCCTACATTTTTGGCGCGAAGTTCCAGAAGTTAACATCGACTTTCATAACTTTTATTCAATTTTTATCGATTAATTTCATATCCTTGACTGTCAAAGCTTTATTTAATGCTGTTTGGCTGTATCAAAAATGGTAGATAAAGTGGTAAAAGCTACCAAAATTATCGCGCTGCTTGAAGAGGGTTGCAGCCAATGTTTCGTGGCTAGGAGGCTAAATGTTAGTCGCTCGACAGTCCAAAGGACCTGGCAGCGATATCAGGAGACTGGTTCCGTCGAGAGAAGGCCTGGTTCTGGAAGAAAACCATGTACCCAACCACGGGATGATCGTTTTCTTGTGAGTCGCGCATTGAGAAATCGCAAATCTTCGTATGTGGATCTTAAGAACAACCTCCAAGAAGTAAGAAATGTGCATATTAGTCTATGGACGGTCAGGAGGAGGCTTCTCGCTGCCAATATACGCAGTCACCGCTCGGCCCGCGGCCCCAAATTACTCCGTGAGCACAGAGTTCACAGGCTTAGGTTCGCTAGAAATTGTGAATCATGGACTCAAGACGATTGGAATAGGGTTTTGTTCTCTGATGAAGCCAGGATATCTCTGTTCGGTGAAGATCGACGTCGGCGAGTGCTAAGAAGACAAGGAGAACGCTTTGCAGAGGCATGTTTCGAAGAAATCACACCTTATGGTGGGGGCTCTGTTATGTTTTGGGCAGGAATAAATTCAATGGATCGTACAGAGTTAGTCTTCATTGAAAACGGCTCACTGACTGGGCATCGATACATAACGGAAGTTCTAATTTCTCATGCACAACCCGCATTGGCCGCTCTAGGTGAAGACTCGATTTTTATGGACGACAATGCTCGCGCCCACCGATCCCGCGATGTTAATGCGTATGTGCAAGAGGTCGGCATTCGTCGTTTGGATTGGCCAGCTCGAAGTCCCGACCTCAATCCCATAGAGCATGTCTGGGACGTTCTGAAACGGCGTGTGAGATCAGTACACCCGGCTCCGCAGACCTTCAGAGAGCTGAAGAATGTGATTACTGCGGAGTGGGAACGTATTCCGCAAGCAAGTATCCGGGATATACTCGCTAGCATGCCCAGACGAATTCAAGCTGTGATTTTAGCTAGAGGGGGTCACACTCGATACTAAACATTTATCTGCTTTTACTTTATTAAAGAAAAACAAACAAAAAAACTTTTTTATTTTTACTTCATGAGCATATGCACTACTAGCGAATATACACTACTAGCGAGGTTTAGCATTATTTCCCATAAATTGTATCTAAATTTTATGAAATACTGATGAAAACGATTATTTTCTTATTAATTTAGCAAATTGTGTGGATAAAACTACCTATAATTATCAAACAAAGAAATATTAACATTTGAAATGGTTCATTGCTTAGGTGCCCGTTTTTTTTGCAAATGAGTGTATAATTTAATTAAATATGACGAAGGCGGAACCTCCTTCGTATTTTTACATAGCGCGACGTCATCATTGCTGACGTCAGTTTTGTCTATTTGACGATGACCTATATTTGGTTCTTCAAAAGAAAACTGCAAGTACTGGATAATAAATTCGTCTATTCTGTGAATAGCGTAACGATTTAACAGAGAGGTCCATATTGTACGGCGACTTGATCACGAAGTACAAAGGACCAAGCGACTTTTTTTTTTGTGTGTACAGCTTAACAGCAGCCCCAGATGGCCTTGACAGCTTGACGCGGACTATGGGTGAGCGCTGAGGGCTCTCAACCCGGAGAAAAGTATGCTAAGCGACATCGCCCAAGGGCTCCCCCTGTGGGGAACGGACCTCGGCTTGGGGCGTCGCTGGAGGCAAAGTGGGCGTGCCCACGTTTTGATTAATGATTTTTACGCGGCGCAGTTTCGCACCTCGACGGCGAGGGCGGAACCGCGACTATTTATGTGTTAAGGCCTCGCGGGCCGTGCAGGCTATACGTTGAGCGAGTGTGATGTTGTCGTCCTCTTCGTCGAGGACGTGACGAGGACGTCGGATGGATGACCAAGCGTCGACAGTGCGGCCGTATTTGTAGACCACATACACGTGTAAGAGACACGTAAATTACGATACATATTGAGCAATGCACGTTTTCGATGCACGCTCACGATTCACGTGCGCGAGACACGTGTGCGAGACATGTGCATGTTTTCTTAAGTAACCGGCATACTGGTGTACGCTGATAAATATAATGCATCATCTCAGCTCGTATATGTTTCACTGTTGGGCTCGGACCTCTTCCATAATGGGAGGGAAATTAACAAATATACTACGTTGGTCAGACGAGTCTATATAGGGATTGATTACGAGTGTTCCTTCGCTTTTTTTTTTTTTTTTTTTTTTTTTATGGGTGGGCTATGGTAAGCGCACGCGCGGTCCAGTCCGTCCGGGGCGATGAAAGGACGGCGCGCGGGCCCATAACCCACCCGTACCCACGTCACCTCGTTGTTGGGCCGACCACCGGAGCAGATGTGACTTGTCGTCAGTGGTCGGCCCGACGGAATACCCTTTCAGGTACCCTCACCTCTCGACATCCTGGGACGTCGGTCGCCATCGCGCGGTTAGCCACACTGCGGGTGACGGACAATTCCCCGGTCCGATCACCCGCGGCCTCGGCTAGGGCGGCATTAGGCACAGATACTCGCGCCTGCGCCTGTCCTTCGCTTGCATAGTTGTTTTATGCATATTGTAATCCCTTAGTCGTCGACCCATGGGTGAGAGAAGGGGTAGTGAATTGTATTTTTACTCCATCATCATGCTGAAATCACATATATATTCTTATAATCTTCATATAATCACATAAATCTCATTATTCGGCGATGCATAAATATATTCATTAATACTTTTTAAGTTATTACTTCTAATATCGAATTATTTTTATTTAAATGCAAAAAAAAAAGAAAATATACACAAAAAGTTTCCAATTTCGAGTATACAACGTACTGTTTGTCGTACATTTGATAATTTTCATGATCTGAATATTACTGTTTTGTGTAATTTTGTGAAAATTATATTGAATGCAATTTTTATTATTTTTGTGAGAAATAAATCAATCATGTATTAGTATCTGATTTGATTATAACTTTTTTTTCTAATAAATGTAATAATTTTGTTTGTAAATTATTACAATTTATAATTAAAAAATGATGCAAAAACAATTTATAATTAAAAAATGATGCAAAATAAGACTGTGTATAAACGATTGTAATTAACGATCATTTGCATTTTTATTTTATTGTGCCTATTTTTAAAGTCATTTATTATTATATCCCGATTTTATTTCAATTGTATGGTATTTTTTTTTATTGCTAGCAGTGGCAAACGAGCAAACAGTACACCTGATGGTAAATGTTGCTGCCGCTCATGGACCTTTATAAGGCCGCTGCCTACCGCGAAGAAAGTGAAGGGAGTGTGAATGCGTGCATTGAGGCTCGGTGATACCAAAGGCACCACCAAAACCTTCCACACGCAAACACCCTCAGAAAGTTTGGCTTCCGGCTCTCTCGCTCACCGAACGAAGGGCAATAACAAATTGCTACTACTCAGACGTCGATTTTCTGCGAGAGCGTGATACTACCCCGGACGGACCGGCCCGCGGCTGTAGACAGATAACTGTCGACAGTGTGGTCCTACCACTACCAAATTTTTTTTTTTTGGTATTTTCAAGATAAATGGAATAAGTAATAAAATGATGGATTTGACGAATAGTGATGTATGGATGAGTTGAGTGGTGGCAGATGGCTTGAATAACGATGCATCAGATGAGTGGTGACGGATGGGGTGAGTGGTGATAGATGGATTGAGCGATAGCTGGTGGGTTGAGAACTGAGGGATACCGATGAATGGAAAGTTTGTTGAGGAATGGTGATGCGTGAAAGGACTGATGATACATGGGTTGAGTGATGACTGATGGATCACCATCAGGATAAGAGGGCTGATGGTGATGGTTAAAATGTAATGTAAGTGGTGATGTATAGGGTTGGATGCGATTAGTGGTGACAGATGATGAGGGATGTAATGAGTGGCAACGGATGGTGATGAATGGGATAAGTTGTGACAGATGGGGATGAATGGGATTATTGGAACGGACATAGTTAAGTCAATAATACTTTATTGTAATGAATTAAAAAAATAATGATTGGTGTTTTGCTATTTCCATATGCCATTCTCGTCGAAATCGTTGTATTTCTTCTTCAGACATAAACCACATCCCCACATGCTTACAATATGTTAGTTACTTTTTATTTAACTACCAAACCATTCACTAGAAATAATGTTAAGTATATGGCAAAACAACGTTTGCCGGGTCAGCTAGTGTTAATATAGCAAAGCTGACATATAATAGGTTTGACCCTGCCTTACGACATTGGTTACTTGAAAAAAAGCTTTTATTCTGTTGACGACTTTTAGAGGGAATATAGCCGTAATTCATATTACTTAAGAAACGCATTGTGAGTGTACTGCTATATACCTATGTTGTTGTTATTATGTTAGAATGGAACTAAAATTATAAATATGACATCAATACATCATACACTAATTTCAAAATTTGACATTATAACTAACACTTTAAATATGACAATAAAGCTTTTGAATTTTAAATATATATATATATATATAAGAAAGTCGTGTTAGTTACACTATTTATAACCCAAGAACGGTTGTACAGATTTGGCTGAAAATTGGTGGGGAGGTAGCTTAGAACCAGGAGACGGACATAGGATACTTTTTATCCCGTTCCTCTTCTTCTTAATGGCAATTGAGCTACTTTTTATTCCATTCGATCGCGTTCCCGTGTGACGTGACATAAAATGTCAAACAGATTTTTTTTTGTTTATGTTTGTCCATTCAGACAGGCAGGGGCAAAAAGTCCATACAGCCAAGTCTGATACAATTTTCTTCATATTATTAAACATTTCTTTATATAGATTAGCTTATTTATGGTTATGTCCATCAGTAAGTCAAGTCGTTACCATTAATTAGGCGCTGAAAACCTAATTAAATTATTTCTTTGGGAATTTCGGTACAATATGAAAATACACGTAAACCACTCTTATATCAAATTCACCACACTTCAGCACCTTAACTGTATTATATTACATAAAATATGAGCAAAATTATAACACTATAAAACACTAAAAAATGTAATAATAATGTGTATAATACAAGAGTTTAACATGACATTTCCATTTTCGCGCCGAAACTCATGTCTAAGAGAAAACAAGTCACTATGACACGTAGGATAACAAAAACGCATTTCATATGTAATAACATAATGCAAATGACAAATAAACGTAATTTTGTCTATAGTTAAGTATGGTTGAAAATTTGATAATTATAATTTGGTCAGAAATCAATATAATCAGTAATTTGTATTCTCTTTGAATCATCATTAACAATGCCGCGACCAAGACGATCGAATCTTTCCCGACAAAACCGTAATGGTTGCTCCATTAGAGACTATATTATATTCGGAAATTTAGAAAATATATTTAAGAAAAAATTATGACGCAACAAAATTCGCCGGGTCAACTAGTATGTAATATAATTGAAAATTATTGAGTTCTCGCGACATATTTGTTAAAGATTTGCATGCTATTAGAATATGGCATAATGTGTCTTATGCTTCTTTGTAATAATTATGTAGCATCTCTGTACTTATAACATTATATGCGAATAAATAAATACAGAGTGTATCAGGTTATGGGACAACTGTTCGAGTATATTGTAGTTTAACGGTCATAGATCATAATTAGAATGTACGTTACACAAAAAACAATATAACATAAAAGTTATAGTGATTTCAAAAAAATGTGTCTAAGAGTATATGCCTTAAATGTTACGTATTATGTAGGCATGTACATACAGAATACATGTAGGCATGTAAAGCTTCGACAGTATAATTTCATTCATTTATACCTAGAATTGCGCAAACGCTTCAATGACATGTAGGTACAACGGCAAGCGGTCAACGCTCATAGGCCGATCAGCTGTTTTAAAGCGAAGTTTGTTTTGCTTATGTGAACGTAATCATTGATTTCTTCAATTTCTAATGAATATTTTACAAAGTATGCATATATTGCGTATTAAGTATCATTGACATTATACATTTTAATCAGGTTTACACGAAAAAGCGATGGCAAAATTGAAAACTTTACATGTCTCTAATTTCTACACGAATCAATATTTTTCGTTCAATTTTTTTTATAGGTTCCTACCATCATTGCCTAGCCCCCCTTTGACCAGTTGCCCCATAACCTGATACACCCTGTATAATAGAAATGATCTTTTCTTGACTGTTTGAATTATCTAAGTACTTAACTGTGTCAAAAGGATGGGACAAAAATATCAACGTGAAATATTACTATCAACAGAACTATTATATAATAGCTATGCCCACGGTTTCGCTCACATAAACGTAGATTTTGTCAATTTGCTATCACGTACTAACATTCATCAACATTATCATGTCAGTCCATATTACGCTTGGGCCTCCACCTTTATGAGATTGAATTTGACCTACTATACCACGCTGGTCAGTCGTGTTGGCACAGGGGTTTATTACGAGTTTTTCTTCTCTTGCATTGATGTTATCTGTATATTACAGCCCTTAGTCGTCTTAAATGACACTCACGGGCAAGATAGGGGTGAATTGTATTACTCCGTTACCGCACAACAACATTCCTTTTTTTTTATAATGAATGCAAGAAAAATCAATTAATAAAAATCTATCTAAGATCTGACCGCTGTCAAATTTCACAGGATTAGGGTTAATTTTGAAGTTTAATCTTGTGGAAGTTTTCCTGAAAATCATTCTTGAAAATTATTATATGGTTAGAAAATCACGGAAACGATTAACCAAAGCTTTCTTTTTTACAAGTATCGGTAATGACAACTTAAAGACACAACCGTATATAATAATAGGCCAACCCTTCTGTCCAATATTATAGATCCATTTTCTTCTTATTGTATTGGAGGCAAGGTATGCATAAAACTGAGAAATAGAAACTAATGTATTTATTGTTATTTCCTTTTTCTTTCATTCCGTTGGTTCATATTTTTGATATATATATAAAAAAGAAATTTTGTAACTAAAAATAAATTTTAGTTCCCTTTTCATCTGCGTAAGTATTCATGAGTGGGCTATGGTAAGCGCACACATCGTCCATTCCGTCCGAGGCGACGAAAGGACGGCGCGTTGGCCCATAACCCACCCGTACCTACGGCGCCTTCGTCGTTGGGCCGACCATCAGTGCCGAGTTCCTTGTCCTCAGTAGTAGGCCCGACGGAATACCCTTTCGAGTACCCTCACCTAAATAAAACTACTTTAAAGATTTTTTCGCTTTTGTATTTGATTTTTGATTGTCCGACATTTCGAACACTTTGCAGCGTTCATGCTTACGGGCGGCCTAAGATCTTAGTCCTGAAATATTTACTTAGATATTTACTCTCATCACTTTTCTTTAATGTGCTAAAAAACTGTAGCTTCAAAATATAACAAACGTAGCCAATATATCAGTTAGAATAACAACAAATATTGGAAAACTGAAGGGTATAAAAACCAAGGCAATCACAGACTTCAATAAAAACAAAATACGATTATAGTGCGAAATACCGCTTTGATGTTATCCTGTTTTTTCGGCGACTGAGATGTGGCTCTCTGAAAATATTTCTTATATGCCTAAATAAATATTAACTCTAAGAGAATAAACAGAATATTTTCCAACCGTTTGGCGAAAAGCGGAAAACAGCCGCAATGCTACCACAATCCATCGCATTGTATACGAATCTTTTCATATTAAGAATTTGTTAATAATTTGTAATATTCAACTTTTTAAATGAAAATCACTTTCTAATACTCACATTATCATACTGCATAGTTCAACGTGGCTTTCATAGATATAACAAAAAAAAACAATAATTCTTGTGAACAAAACATAGATATGTATAAGACAAAGTTTTTTGAGACGCACTATTGCGATAAGAGGTCTAACAGTCGAATTATGTTATGTTATATTACGACGGATTTTAACAGTACTTAAAATACAAGCTATTCTGGTGGTGACGGAGTAAGGATATAATTCACCACCCTCTCTAATGTCCATGACGAGTGAAACAGAAAATATCTATGCAAGTACTAGGCATGCCTTTTAAGTTCTGTCGTTTCCATATTTCCCAGCAATTTTGAATTTGGAACTGTTCTATATTCGAATGTGTTTTAATTTTGAATCTCAAAACTGTTGAAAGTATTAGGATTAATGCTATTGTTTAGTCACAGCATCGATTGGAATATGTCAGGTTACGTACAAAAATGAATCTTTCTAAGGAAAATATTCATATAATAATTTTCTACAATTTTTGAAGAGGCCTGACACGGCTTTAGTGTTTTGAAGAGCTAACATCTGTGTTCAGTGATGAAGCCCCATGTCTGCGGACTATCGAACGCTGGTATTTAGAATTCCAGCGTGGACATACTAGTGTTAGTGACAAATCTCGCGAAGGACGCTCAAAATCCGCCTTCACTGAAGATAACATCATTGCTGTGAGACAACTAATTTTCGAAGATTGTCATGTGACATATCGAGAGATAGAGGCTCTATTAAGCATCTGAGGGACAACCATTCAGAAGGTCTTGCTTGAAGCGCTTGGTGTGAGAAAGCAAGTTTGCCGTTGGATACCGCATCTGCTTCCCGACGATCACAAGGCGGCCCGCGTCAGATGGTGTAAGAAAACCTTGCAAAGGTTCAACCGAGGAGACTCAAATCACGTCTATGACATCATCAGTGGTGACGAATCTTGGATCTATGCCTACGATCCTGATTCGAAATAACAATCTACAGCCTGGGTCTTTCAAGATGAGCCAAAGCCGACTGTACGTTCTCGAAGCACTTCAACGAAGATGGTGGCCACGTTCGGTGGAAAAACCGGCCATGTTGCGACTATTGCACTTGAAGATCGTAGAACAGTTAACGCAGAGTGGTATACCACAGTTTGTTTACCACAAGTCATTGCCGAACTTCGAAAATCTAACTCAAAGCGTCGCATCATTCTGCACCACGACAACGAAAGCTCACACAGCGCTCGTCAAACGATTGAGTATTTGAAGCAGGAAAAAGTAGAAATTCTTGACCATCCTCCATACAGTCCTGACATAAGCCCTAACGATTTCTTTACATTGCCTAATATTAAGAAAAGTCTTTGTAGTCAAAGGTTCCAGTACGGTGAAGAAGCAGTCGACGCTTTCAAGTCGGCCATTTTGAACACCTCAACTTTAGAGTGGAATAAGTGTTATAATAACTGGTTTGAGCGAATGGAAAAGTATATTAAGCTCCGTGGTAAATACTTTGAAAAACCATAAAAAGTACTATAAGGTTCTAGTTGTGTTTTTTCTTCAAACGACAAAATTTAAAAGGCATGCCTCGTAATGAAATACTCGACTCGTAGTATATCCATCATTAATTTACATTTTATGATAGTTGCACAACAATATCTGAAATGTTTAAGGAAAATAAATGGTTTTAAAGTCACTTTAAAATATTATAATATACACAAACTTGTAGCATCGAAGAAACTACATTTTATATATTATACTAGCAATACGCCCTCGCTTCGCTTCGGTTTCGGTCACCTTACCCGCATAGTTGCCGTTCCCGTGGGGATACTGGGTTAAAATATAGCCTAAGTTACTCCTTATATAGACTACCTGGTAGTGAAATATTATCAAATCGGTCCAACCGTTTTGAAGATTACATCAAACAAACAGACAGATAGACAGATATTTTTTTTAAACTGTATTTTAGGCATAGATGTCGTGCAAATAACCGTGTGAGCATGAAAAAAGCCTATTATTTTGACATTACAAACAGACACTTCAATTTTATTTATTTGTATAGATGTATAGATAAACAAAATATACGGCGATCCCAAAGACGAAATAATTGTAATAGACTGTTAATATTGGAAGAGTACTTACGAGAAACGTGTAAGAATTAATCCCTCATGGTATTTGCAATACATGTCCATTAGAGATTGCAACCCGGTATGTTTCTCAACCTGGCCGGGCCCGGTTGCATGCTTAGAATATACTTTTTGTAAGGCAAAAGAATTGTTTTTTAGTCTGAAAGAATAATCCTAAAAATCTGTTCATTCTTACAGGGTCCGGTGACCGGGCCCGGTAAGAATGGCCGGGCCCGGTGGGTGCCTAGAAGGGCACCGGGCCTGGGCGGGCCCGGTTTGCAATCTCTAATGTCCATTCATATTTATATTATAGATGCTTAACTTTGCGAAGTAGTTTGATTGTTTGTTTGATGATTATGCGTAAACCGTTGAACAGATGTTGGTGAAAATTGGCATTAGGACCGTTTCCAATTCTCACCCATGGACCCATTCATCATTCATCACAGGTCATATACATCCACCGCAATGGGAGGGATATTGATCTACTATTAAACCACGCTGGTCAGACAAGATGTTATAGTTTTTTTTTTTCGAGATTTCCTTCTCTTGCATAGATGTGATATGCATACTATATCCCTTAGCCGTCTTTTACGGCACACACAGGCAGGACAGGTGATGGTAGTGTACCGCATTTTTACTCCATCGCCACACGGAAATTTTTACGGGATTAACACATCAAATACTTTTTATATTGTCAATATGTTCCTTTGAAATAATAATTAAATTTTACTTTTATTTACTCAATGACGACAATGAATTTGTTGAACAGAATGGGACAAAATTTCAACTTGGATAAGTTACTTTTTACGCGGGTGAAGCCGCGGGCGAGAGCTAGTTTGATAAATATTCAAAGGGCATACATTTGGAAAATAGAATTAAGGTCACTTTTTATTGTTAGAACTCAATACTGGGTAATGTAGTCACAAAACTTCCCTAAAGTAATATAAATCAGTCTTAGTTCAACTTCCGTTTTCAACTTATGTAGAAGTAGATATTTATGGTGTGTAGCGTTTTCATATTATTAAATTTAATGAGTACGTAACAATAAACAATAAAATTAATAAAAGTATGTTCTTGATATTAAAATTAATCTTTTTTTAAATTCTTTGGATTGGATATTAAATAAAGAGATTTTTAAATCGAGTCCCTTACCCTGACGGAGTTTGAGTAAACATTTAGTAAAAGACTTTCGCTGTGAATTAGTTAACACTCCCTAAGTAATCTTTTTATTTATCAGAAATAAAATGAATTATATTTCGTCACTAAATGAATTTTAAATACGTCGCTGTGTTTTACTATGTTGGACCGCCTTGCCGGTTATACCAGAAAATTTTCCTAAAGTTTTACAGTAAATTACTACTGAAACTGACGCTGTTCTATACAAAAACGAATCCTTAAAAAAGATTGCAGATTGTGAACTAAAACATAATTATAAGACAAAACAAAAAGTATTTTGGAGATTTGTTTTTTAGATTTTAGAGTGTTGTCTCAGAAAATCCTCAGCAAGATTAGGGTTTGGGAATACTTGATTGACGTCAATCGGCTTTTTCACTATTGTGTTGTACTTAATTTTTTGTGATAGATGTGTTACAACATTGCTTATCCCCTCGAAAATAATGCCTAGAATCCTTTTTAAGTTTTTAATTTTTGCATGTGGACTTCCTCCAAAGTGGGAGGAAAATTGACGTATTATATCACTGTGGTCAGAGAGGTTATTATAGTATTTTATTTGGAAATTCTCTTATATAAACTTACATCACTTGGCGGTATTTTACGATATTCCCAAAAAAGCGAATTACATTATTAATCGGGCACCAGTACATAGGGCTTCATAGAATTGTATCGAAGGCAATTACTACGTGATTTGAATTCACTATTTTATTCATTTTTAAACACGTATCACATCTAAAACTAAATCCACTTACGTCATTATTTACTAGCTCAACAAAAAGTAAAACATTTAACATCATATTTCTCTCATTTTTCAAGTAAATAAAAAATAAAAGAGCATCATAAGTATTTGAGAGCCTTTTTTTCTCGTAAGACGTTTCTCACTTATTCTTTTGGGGTTACAGCGTCACTAGGAGGCCGCTAGGAGCTCATCATTTGCATCCAAATAGCTGCTATAAATTCGGTACCCGAATTTTCACCATTCTCTCTGCTCCTTGGGAGCAATTAAATACTTTTTTCTCGTGCCGTTCGAGCATCGCGCACGATTTTTTGGTGTGAATAAATTTAGTGGTCCAGATTTTAGTCAGTGCCAGTACGCTTCATTAAGTATATTATTTCGACACGTTTCTTTGTATCCCGCAGTATAAATACTTTGTTATTTGAGATGATTGTAAAGCTTTGAATTATATTCGAGATTAATGTATAAATAGTATCATCATCGCAGCCCACATACGTCCCACTGTTGGGCTCGGGCCTCCTCCGCAATGGGAGGGAATTTGACCTACTATACCATGCTGGTCAGACATGTTGGTATAGGGTTTCATTTCGAGTTTTCCTTCTCTTGCACAGATGTTATGTGCACATTATATCCCATAGTCGTCTTATACGACATCCACGGGCAAGATAGGGAATGGTGAATTGTATTCTTACTCCGTCACCACACGGACATATGTATATATGTATAAATGTACATATGTACATTTATACGGACATATGTATAAATAGTATGTGTATGTGATAATGCTAATATTTTAATATAAGTTAGGTAAAACAAAGCATATTATTAACAGCCGTAATATATCTTTACTAAGCTCGAAAATGTTTCAAAATGTTGGATAATTGTTTAACTAGTCATGACTAGATATAATACACTTAACTAAGCTCTGGAATCTAAAGTTTTGTTCTCCACTTTGCATTCTCGATATAATGTAGATTTAATAATATATAAGCTATTTTTAAAAATTCTAATATATCACTAGTGGAACTAGCGATGGTTGAGTGGTCAGACTATTTTGTGCGGATGCTCGATAGTCACAAATTTGGATTCATCCTTGATTCGTAAATATTTAAATAAATAGAATTCTTATCCTATAGAATTATTATATACAGACAGATAGATTTATATCGATTTGGGCTAAGTCCATCTGATGCTGGGAATATATTTTGCGGTTTAGTAGTATATATTTCCAAGGAGATTGAAAGTTCACTTCAGGCCCCTGGCGGCCTCCCTGACATCAACTTCTTTTGAAATATGTGCTCTACATGTTATGTCGATCTCAAGTAATTAGGATATGAGCTGGATGACTATAAATTAATCTTAATAATAACACACCACCTACATTATTTTGACATTAGTTTAAATATAGGCTAAGTTCAACATTTACAAAATTGTAAAGCATAAAAGTAAATGTTCCGTGTGCTGATGGAGTAAGAACATAATTGACCATCCCTCTCTCTTATCCGTGGGTATCATAACAGGCGACTAAGGGATATCTTGTGCATATAACAACTATGCAAGAGAAAGAAAACTTGAAAAGAAACCTTATACTAACCCGCCAGGCCAGTGTGGTACAGTAGGTCAATTTCTCGCCCAATATGGAGGAGCCTCAAGCCCAGAAGTGATACTTATATGAGCTGTGAGTTTTCCTGTGCGATGGCCGAGTAAGAATACAATTCACCACCCGCTATCTTGCCCGTGGATGTCGTAAAAGGTGACTAAGGGAGATGATATGCACCTAAGATCTGTACAAGAGAAGCAAAACTCGAAATGAAACCCTATATCAACATGTCTGACCAGCATGCTAATGTAGGTCAAATTCTCTCCTGTTGTGGAGGTGGCCCGAGCCCAACAGTGGGCCGTGTGTGGACTGCGATGATGATGATAGTATAATAAAAAGAATACAACTAAATTCTAAATGGATTATAACTCTCATTTACAATAACTTCTTAATATTGATTCAATTTCAATTTATCTTCA
Organism: Lymantria dispar; assembly: GCA_032191425.1. Classification (NCBI taxonomy): domain Eukaryota; kingdom Metazoa; phylum Arthropoda; class Insecta; order Lepidoptera; family Erebidae; genus Lymantria; species Lymantria dispar. Next base: position 15,867,709 of record CM063451.1, read on the forward strand.
ACAATCGAATTCTTTTCTGCCAGTGAATGAATTCTTGTAATAGCGTAAGGTAAGAAGTCCAGTCCGCTTTTACGCATTTAATGGCGTGGAAATGATAAGCGTTTCAAATATCTTAGAGACACTTATATGGCTGTGAAACTTGGTAATATAATATTTTATTTTAGTAATAAATTTCGCATTATTATTTACTTTAATATAGCAACTCAGTAGTAAACTATATAATAACAGATTTTTATTAATCGTGAATTTAGATTATAACTATTTAAGCATAGATAACACAAGCATAGATGGAACAGTCATAATATTGCTGCTTATAAATCTGGCTTAAAAACACGAACTAATGGCCATTAAAAATTATAATAGAACCAGAAAAAAGAAGTCTTTAATTGATAACAGACAAATAGTCAAAAGCTAATTTAATTTATCCTACATTAAAAAAAGTGCAAAAAACCAACTATAGAAAAGCAAACGAAGTAAAATTTCCAACTAATGCTAGGCGAAAATAAATATATTTTAACCGACAGTACAATTATCCTATTCCACCCAGACCAATTCCGGTATTTTTATTTTTTTCGCAATAAAACACGTATTGATCCAAGGTTTTATTATTCCCATTTCAAGTGCAGTAGCGCAAGCGAGTTTGGAATATTAATATTACGAACCACAATAAACTTTCTTTAGTAATATTATCGCAAACAATAAATCTCTTATTGCTCTTAGGCTCTTAAAATCCAAATCTTATATATAAATTTCTAGCGTACGTGTGTATGTCACTGAACTCCTCTTAAACGGCTGGACCGATGTTGACGAAATTTTTTGTGTGTGTTCAAGGGGATTCGAGGATGGTTTAGATTCACAATTGGACCCAGTAGATGGCGCTGTTCGGGCAGGACAATCACATAATTTGAGAACGACTTTACCGATTTCGTCTATCTTTTTTTTTAAGTTTTCTAATATTTTAAAAAAGGCCTTTGAGGAAAAAATATAAGAAATTTGCGCAGAAAATTTGAAAATTTAAGAAAACTTAACGTTTATATATACTTTTCTAATGTAACCTTTTTTCGACTATATATAAACTTTTCTATCTTTATATATATAAATCTTCTGTTCGTGTGTTCGTAATTGAACTCCTTCTAAACGGCTGGACCAATTTTGATGTTTTTTTGTAGCCATTCCGACAAATATGAATTTTCATATCCATCGGAATAGCCATTCGGAACATCCAAACCGTTCGGTTTAGATTAATAATTGAAATCGCGCTGCGATCGATTTCAAGGAGAATTCAATTTTCTACTTTTTATAGATTTAAACAGAACAACGTCTGTTGGGTCAGCTAGTCATTTATATATTACAACTTCCACTAGGCGTATATAAAAATAACTTAGAATAGTATATCATCATCATCACAAATCATAAATGTCGAACTGTTGGTCTAGAGCCTCCTTCACAGCGGAAGGGCATACCATACCACGCTGGTCAGACAGGTTAGTATAGCGCTTTATGCCGAGTTTCCCTTTTCTTGCAATGCTATTTTCTGCATGTAATATCCCTTTTTTTTGAGGTGGGTCGCGGTCGCGTACTCCTCGAACCACTCTGTCTAGGGCGACAGAGGGGCGTAAGCACGCACACCCGCAACCCACCCGAACACCACGTCGCCTTCGTCGTTGGACCGACCACCGGAGCAGGGTTACTTGTCATCAGTGCATGTAATATCCCTTAGCCGTCTTTTACGATACACACAGTTAAAACAAGGGGTGGTCAATTGCATTGTTACTCTGTAACCACACAGAAAAATTAAGTTATTAATTCCATATAAAATAAAATATTAATTATTAATAATTTAAATAAAATAATTTTAAATCTTATATTGTTGTAATAAAATGCGTTTCAGTGATCGAAACTAGTTTTTGAAAGAAATTGGGAACAGTGTGTGACCACTTATTCCCAAACAGCGGGTAAACTTGTGTCTGAGACCATTAAGGGATGCAGATAAATAAATATCTTCATTCTAATGAAAGAAAAACTTGTAACTAAATCCTACACGTTGACGTTTTAATTTCCCATGTATTATACTCGTATAAGATACTGGTGGGCGTATATGAATTGTGAAATAAATGTAGAAGAATAAACACAAATAATGTTATATATATATAACTCTCCTACAATAATCATGTTGGTCAGACATGTTGGTATTTTTTTTTTTTTATGGGTGGGCTATGGTAAGCGCACGCGCGGTCCAATCCGTCCGGGGCGATGAAAGGACGGCGCGCGGGCCCACAACCCACCCGTACCCACGTCACCTCGTTGTTGGGCCGACCACCGGAGCAGATGTGACTTGTCGTCAGTGGTCAGACATGTTGGTATAGGGTTTTATTTCGAGTTTTCCTTCTCTTGCATATATGTTATATGCATATTATATTCTATGGCCATCTTTTACGACATCCACGGGCAAGATAGGTATTGGTGAATTATATTCTTACTCCGTCACCACATGGAATATATACTGCGAGGAAACAATATCTTGCCATCCATGGCTCTCTCGTGAGAATTGTAAAAGTCAGCAAAGAGCTCACCAGGAGCATGGTTAATAGCAGTTCCAGGAAACTTATAATATCAACTACGGTTACCAACCCACCTACCAAGAGTGATTATGCCTTTATTCGCGGAGGCCTATATCCAACACAGAGTGGCAGACACTGTTGGACTGCTAGCTTGTTCAGAGCAGCGTAATGAGCTAACCTCGACATTTATAGTGGATGATCTCTCGCTACCAGTCGTATTCGGCTATAGAACAGAATGAGAATTGGTGACTAGCTGCTACCTTTTTCTGTGAAGAGGCAATGCGTGAAGAAGTGTAACAGTCTCCCATAGGGAAGAAGACGCATAAGATTGCTAGATAGCCTCTGGTCTACATAAGCGCCAGCCAAAGGGACAACCGTGTATCGGAGACAACACTCCAAATATGTTTTGCATGCGTCTCTCTTAAAATATGATGGAGCTACCAGAAATGTCAGCGAAGATGTGCTGGGGGTAAAGGAAAAAATGTTATTAATGTTATCCTCTCCTGCAGATTTAGATCATCTACCTATTTCTGTACGACAAGATTATGTTTATCACATTCTTTGAGGTTGGTGAATTAATTGATTAACTGAATTATTTATACTGGAAATCTAATATAGCCCTGCTATGACATGGCAATGAGAAGGCAAGGTATGGTGCATTTGAATAAAGTCTGAAGGGACGGCACGCGGCCCCATAACGCTTCGTACTCATACCTCTTTTACGCCATGTAGGTGAAGCAGCGATATCCGTTCTTGATATAAATGGGCGGTTCGCCGGGATACCATTTCGGGTACATTCTAGAATCAGTCTCAGGCGTCGCCTTCAAGCGATCGACCTCTCTACGTGTGGCGGACTATCGGTAAAAGAAAATAATAAAGGTTTCGTTGAGATTGAACATTATTTCTTTGTTTCAGTGTTGTTGTATTTAAAGAGCGTCAATACAATTTATTAAATTTATGAAACAATATGAAAACAATAAAGAGTAAAATAAATATTTATTATACTGTCACGTAATCAAAAATATTCCAAAATGGAATTTACACAGAAAACAAACATAAGCATTTCGACATTGATTTATATGAACTGTTATATCAAATATAAACATCGTGAGAGATATAAAATGAATAAAACAATTTTTGAATGGTTATTACGCAATTTAAATAGCTATTTTATTTATTTTGGTGTTGGATATTAATTTCATTCTTCATCGTCTCATCTCAGCCCAAATAAATCCCACTGTTGCGCTCTGGCCTCTTCAACAATGGAAGGGATATTTTACTAACGTACTGGTTGGACGGGTTCGCAGAGAGTTACGTCCAGCTTTCTTTCTCTTGTAAAGATATCTGCATATCATATCGTTTATTTTTATTAGTCATCTTTTACGACAGCTACGAGTAAGAGAGGCGTTGGTAAACCGTCACCACACAGAATTTTTGTTTATTTACATTAAAACAATTGTATTTTTCTTCTTTTCAGCTGAAACACATCTCGATATTGAGCTCGAACCGCACAATGAGGGAAATTGTATAAACGTGAAAGTTTGTGAGTATGTGAGGATCTTTGTTGCTCTTTCACGAAAAAACTACAGAATGGATTTTGATGAAATTTCACAATAATACAGCTTACATATCAGAATACTACATAAGCTATAATTTATCCCGATATTTCCACGGGAAAGGGAACTATGCGGGTTAAACCGCAGGGTGTTGCTAGTACTAAATATAATGGTATTTTATGATAGACTATAAGGAAGGAAGATAAGAAAAGTTTGAAATAGAATCCTACACTATATCATCTAAACAGCGTTGATCGATTTCTCTTTCATTATGGAAGAAATCTAAACCGTTTATTTTTTTTGGGGTTGGATTACGGTTGGCGCACTCCTCGCTCCACTCCGTCCGGGGCGACAGAGGGGCGTAAGCACACTCACCCGTAAACCACCCGTGACATGTCGCCTTCGTCGTTGGGCCGACCACCGCAGGTGACTTGACGTCAGTGGTCGGCCTCACGGAATAACCCCACGGAGTACCCTCTCCTCGACCGACAGCCCCCTCTCGGGGAAGACGTGGGTCTTTTCTCGCGTGAAAGAAATGTAAGCCTACAAGTGGATCGTATATTTACCGAGAAGGTGCAGGAAAATTGAATTTATGAACTTTATTACTCTTTTTTCTTACAGATTTTGCATTTATTTGCAATCTAAGGTACTTATTAGTAAAGATATAGATAAGAAAATCTAAATTATACTTAACTTATATAACAATTATTTGTGTGAATCAGAAATGATTATTCTCAATACATGTATAATTTGAATAAATTATAAAATTCTAACCATACATTTGATAAATTAGCATATAATGATTACCATAGTTAAATGTTTTCTAATATTAAGACGCCAAATTAACACATTCTTTACTTTTTCTTTCTTTAGTTCACTGCAAAGAAGGACCCATTTGTCATGGCGCCTCAGTTCCAAGGAGTAACTCTTCCAATTTCTGAGAGTATTGGGATTATCGGCGTCAAAATATCGAGCAAAGTCCAGTTTGGGAGTCATTTGGAGGACAAAGCCAAATTGGCAAGCAAAAAGTTGGGCGTCCTGAACAGAGCCAGGCGGTACTTCACACCGAGACAGCGTCTTGTGCTATACAAAGCACAAGTTCGTCCTCATGTGGAGTACTGCTCACATCTCTGGGCAGGTGCGCCCAAATATCAGCTAGACCCACTTGACTCCCTGCAAAGACGGGCTGTTCGAATCGTCGGGGATCCCAATCTTACGGACAGATTGGAGTCGCTGGAGCAGCGGAGAGACTTTGGGTCACTCTGTGTACTCTACCGACTCTTTCACGGGGAGTGCTCCGAGGAACTGTTTGACTTGGTACCACCGTCACCATTCTACCAACGTACCACTCGACATCGCAGCAGGGTTCATCCATTTCACCTGGAAACGTTATGGTCTTCAACTGTACGTTTCCAGCGATCATTTCTCCCACGTACGTGCAAGCTCTGGAATGAACTACCTGCTGCTGTGTTTCCCGAGCGCTATGACATGTCCTTCTTTAAACGAGGTTTAAGAAGAGTATTTCCTTCACGGTAGGCAGCGGCCTGGCTGTGCCCCTGGTATTGCAATGGTCCATGTGCAGCAGTTTCACTTACCATCAGGTGTGCTGCTTGCTCGTTTGCCACCGTTGGCAATAAAAAAAAAAAAAAAAAAAATATATAGAACCATATTCCTTTTCTATTGATAATGAATAGTGTATAAAAAATGTAGATCAAAACTAATACCGAAACGTGTAGATCATACGTGGGGGTAGTAAAATCGGATAAAAACAGTAATAAATTGATTCATCATTCATCTCAGCCATATATGTCCCACTGTTGGGCTCAGACCACCTTCATAATAGGAGAGCATTTAACCTACTATTCCACGCTGGTCAAATATGTTGGAATAGGGTTTGTTTCGAGTTTTTCTTCTCTTGCACAGATGTTATATGCTTATTATATCCCATAGTTGTCTGTTATGACATCCATGAGTAAGAAAGGGAGTGGCGAATTGTATTCTTACTCCGTCACCACACGAATAAAATTGTTATATTTTTTTTTTATATTTAAAAGCCTCAGAGAAGAAAACTGATTTGCCAAACATTACTGTAACAAAATTATTAGAAGCAAAATTATTCTGTCTTTCTTGACGTGTAATATAAATATGCTAATGAAAGATATCACAAATATATTTGTGCTTGGACTTACATGCTTCCCTTGAAAAGTAAAGATGAAAAGGATGAAAACAACTGACATAGTAATAATAGGACGACTAGAATAAATGATTTTGGAACGAATGTATGAATAAGTGTAAGTAAATTTACGCCAGGTGTATTGGTTTCCATGTTTAATTAAATTATGGCAAAAGATTATGGTACTTTATTATCTGTTTTTTTTTTGGGCTGGCTATGGTCTCAACGCACGCCGTCCATTCCGTCCGGGATTACGAAAGGATGGTGCGCGACCCCATAACTCCCCAAATTCCCTCACTATTGGGCTGACCACTGGTACGGAGTTCCTCGACGTCTGTAGCCAGCCCGGCTGGATACCCTTTCGAATACCGTCCCTCCCAACGCCCTTGTCGGGTCATCGTAATCACGCTGTCATCCTCTCTGCGGGTGATGGACTATTCTCCAGTTCAATTACCCACCGCGTCGGCTAGGACGCCATCAGGTACACCTACGCCGCCTAACACGTCGGTGGCGGACCATGTAGTCGTAGCGGAGTACCTCTCGCCCACAATCCGCCTCCATCTTTCGTGAGATGACTACCATTCAGAAAGCGGCGATCACGTCCCAGTTCCTGACGCTGTCGATCATCGTCCTAGTGAAAGTCGGCACCGTCTTGTCAGATCTATATATAAATACTAGTACTATGTTCTATACCTATATATATTTTCTATCTGGTGACGCAGTAAGGATACAATAATTCTTTACACTACACCTCGCTCGTGAGCCTTTGGGATGTACTATGCATATAACATCTGTGCAAGAGAAGGAATACTCGACTTAAAACCCTATACCAACACGTCTGACCAGCGTGGTATTGTAGGTCAGTAACACTTTATTTGGCATAAGTGACTTCACTGAGCGATCTGTCAGAATATCAGCGCTAGGGTAACCATATTGCCTCAGCAACAGCTGAGATATATACCATCCTTTGACCTTAGTTTTATACATAAATTCATTGCTTGAGTAAAATGTGAGGTAACAAAATAAAACTACTTTCTTTCTTTCTTTCAAAGTCCTTCTCATGATGGAGTAGACCCAAGCTCAACAGTGGGACGCATATGGGCTGAGATGATGACCGAGTTCTATTCTTACTATATACATAGTTCTATACTAAATAGTAGTTCTCGTTCCTATGGCAATACGGGGATAAAAATAGCCTATGATACTAACTGATAACGTAGTTTTTAATTGGTGAAAGTATTTTTAAAATCGGTATAGTGTTTTAGGTATAAAACGTAGTAAAGAAACAAACTCACATTCGCATTTATTTTTATATTTATAACTAGCGACCCACCCCGCTACACTTCAGTTCCAGCCGCTTCGGATACGCATATTAAACCTACAATATTTGCTAAAATATGGTCTCGGATTGGAGTCCGGACCGGACAAAATTGTATAAGGTTTTCCTGACTGGAAAAATAACCTGAATTACTCCTTAAATAGACAGACTTGGTAGTAATATCGATAATACCGAACTACCACACCAATGTCGTGGGTTCGATACCCACGCATTTTATGCACTATCCACAAATTGTTATTCTGAGTTTGGTTGTAATTCGAGTTGGTTAAATAGCTGTTTATAAATCCGCCCACAATACAAGGGTTATTTCTTTAGTGCAAGGTATTGTCTTTAAATAAATAATTATAATGCCACCAAAAACAAAATTTGTAAAAAAACCAAGCCTCGCATCTGAGTTCTTTTAATATAAAAAGTTGTGAGATCCATGTAATACCAAGTCGCTTTATTATTTCAGTCCCTACTTAAGGGACCTTCTGTCAGTTATTGCCTAATAAGCTAACCTAACAATTTCTTTTAGTGCCCATATCAATATTAAAGACCTTTCATGATTTGCATAAACAGATTGATTGCAATGCCCCCAGACTCATGAGTGCTCTCTACATCCTCATAGTTTCGTAAGAAGTGCATGAAGAGAGTAAATCGATATGAACAGATACTGAAATGAAGATTTTAAATGTCCTCAAAAATAAGAAAATTATTAATGATACCTTTGTTAGATATTGGTGCATATAATTGCATAAAGAGAAAGATACCGTGCCTTACATATACGATTATTTCAAGTACGAAATACAAACTATAAGTTTAAATGGTACTGTTAGGATCGGCCTCCCCCCTCCCCCTAGGTAGGTGGACTGATGACCTAGTGAAAGTTGCTAGGCGTCGTTGGATGCAGGCGACATAGGACCACACTGTGTGGCGTAACATCAGAGAGGCCTACGTCTGGACGTAGGCCTCTCTGATATTACGCCGTCTACTGCTGGCAGTAGACGGCGATAAGTTGAAATGATGATAAAGATGATGAGTTAGGATCGAATATGTTACCGAGTATCAATTACAAATCTTAAATTTTGACTACTAGGTCGTTATCAAATTGAAATAACATTGTTATTATTTCATCTAATCTTAGCCCATACGTGTTTCAGTGTTGGGCTCAAGCCTCCTCCCTAGTAGGTGTGAAATCCTGTGAAAACCTGCTGCTGTGTTTCGCGAGCGCTATAACATGTCCTTCTTTAAACGAGGTTTAAGAAGAGCAATGACTTCACTGTAGGCAACGGCCTGGCTGTGCCCCTGGTATTGCAAAGGTCCATATGCGGCAGCATCACTTACCATCAGGTGTGCTGCCTGCTAGTTTGCCACCCTCGGCAATAAAAAAAAAATAAAAAGAAATAAAAAAATTCGGGTGACTGGACCGGGGATTTAGTCCGTCACCCGCCGAGAGGCCGACCGCGTGACGAAGATCGACGTCCCCGGAGGTCAACCTGCTTAAATGTTTTCAATGTGCATCTTTATATCCTTTGTCGTCATTCTCATCCACAGGCAAGATAGGGGGTAGTGAATGGTATTTTTACTCCGTCACCACGCGGCAATTTTGACTGTACTTACTAGGCAACTTGACCCAACAGGCATGGTTTTGTTCAAATCTAAAATAATAGTCAAAGGAACTCTTTGGAATCGATCGCAGTACCACCTACCGGTTCCAATTATTAATCTAAATCTTTCTTATATCCATCGGAATAGCCACAAAAAAATCATTAAAATTGGTCCAGCGGTTTAGAAGGAGATCAATTACAAAAATCAGGAAAATATAATAATAAAGGTATTACGTTCTTTTTAACAGGAATTATCAATTAATTATTATTTAATGATTATACCGGCACTCATGAAGCACTTAATTGAATAATCATATGAAATTACATCATTTTAGAAAAGAGCTGATACTCTTACATTGCTGGACCGATATTAAAAAAAAAACATAGCCAAGAACTACAGCAAGTAAACTGGTTTAAGAATGAAAAAAAACTGCTTTGAAATCGGTCCATCCGTTTGAGAGCTAACCTGAAAGAATTTTACTCATTGAAACTAATATATTGAATCGAAACACAATATAGGTATCTACTGCGAATTTTCGAAGAGTTGGGTTCGCCGGAGACCATTCTGGTCGCAGCATCAAGTCGAAGTTATCAATTAATTGTCGTTTGACGATTACATTGGCACTCATGAAGCACTTAATCCAAAAATCATACGCCACTACATCGTTTTGGAGCTGATACTCTTATACTACTGGACCGATATTATCCAAACATAGCTAAGAACCACCGCCAGGAAACTGGCTTTCAAATGAAAAAAAACCGCATCAAACTCGGTTCATCCGTTTGAGAGCTACGATGCCACAGACAGACATACACACATACAGACAGACAGACAGACATCGACGCCAAACTTATAACGCCCCTCTTTTTGAATCGGGGGTTAAAAACACGAACAGAAGATGTATAATATATAAATATTAGGTAATTCTGTTAACAAGTTTAATGAATTTCAGTTTTAAATTATTATCGAATACCACTATAATTCATAGGAACCTGTGTTTCCCTCGGCGAATAATCTGGATTAATGTCCATCGACGTTAAATATAAATATAGTTTTTAATCACAGTTTGGTAATAAAGTTTATGATCATGCCACCAGTAGCTGTATGCCATATTTATGTCTTCATCCAAATAAAATATGTAAATCCTTTTTCTTTTTGCTGTATATAGGTTTAACAGAATAAAATTCTTTAGAATGGTTTGCCTTAACATTTACAAATTTGACATAAACCATTCATGGGAATCATCATTATGTCGGCACATATACGTCCCACTGCTGGGCTTGAGCCTCTTCCATAATAGGAGGGAAATTAATAATGCCATGTTAGTCAGACGGGTTGGCATAGGGTTTTACTTTGAGTTTTCCTTCTCTTGCGTGATTGATCTTATATACATATTATATCTCTGAGTCGGTTTTTAGGACACCCACGAGCAAGAGAGGGGGTGGTGGATTGTATTCTTACTCCGTCACTACATCTCATGGGAATACTATTGTTGATAGTAACTTTTTAACATAATTCCAGAGTATCTTCTTCTTCTTGAGTAATAGAAATAAGCTACAATTATGATTATTGGTCCCAGTGTCGAGTAATAATATATATTCTTCACGTCTTCGGTCTTCGTATTTTAGTCTTAGTCGTTACCATTGATTAGGTGAATTTAGGCAGAATATAAAAATGCACGCAAATTCACTATTATATCCAATACACTACATTTTAACATTTTGTGCGCATTATATAACATAAAATATGGATAAAATTATTTAATATAGCAAAACACTAAAATAATGAAAAAAATATAAAAGCGCTACATGACATTTTGACATTCGCGTCAAAAGTCCATTCCAAAATCTCGGGCAGTCAAAATTACATATATACGTAACTAGAATACCAGTTGTTAAACAATCGACGTTTTGATGAGCGCGTTCATGTTGTTTTTCTTTTGATCCAATTTGCGTTTCAGATAACAAACTAACGAAACGGTTGATCTGCTAATTGTAGCAGTTGAAAGTTTTATTACAGTAGATGTTTTCGTAAAGTGTGCGTTTCTAATGTTTTGTATTTATTTATATTGTTTTTAACTCGAGTTCTAAACGTTGGTAATAAAATTAGTCATCACTTAATTTACCCTGTAAAACAGATGTTATGTCAGTAAAAGAAAATATACTTAAGTTTGTAATAGTAACGATTTGGTCAGCTGTTATAGCTGTTTATATGAGAGACGTGAGTGCATTACAATTAGTGCATATTAAAAGAGGGTTGAATTAACACGATTAATTCTTTGGGTAACAAATTCTTTTTTTCACTTACGGCTTTTGCTTTTGGTGCCGCCATTTTGTAAAACAACACACGTAGCCCAATGAAATTATAAAATTAATAAAATATGTCTAATACTTGTTACCCATACAAATTAATTACAAAACACGTAGAAAGATAATTGTACGACAATAATTTATGTGTTTTGTTAAAACTACTTTGTATATTGGGATAAGTAAAATAAACTTGTTATGTATAGAACGTCTATACAATAAATTATAATATCATTAAAATAATGGGGACTTAGAGGTAATTAGCACGGCTAATATGAATAAAATATATACTAAGAACGTCTTAATATATTTTAATTGAGAGGTATTCTAACACGGTTAGAAAATTACAGTACAGAACGTCTGCACTGTCTAAATGTCTGGGAATTACGAATTCCTAGGTGAGGTATGAGACCTTAGGAGTGGTATCCTGAGTCGAAGTGACCAAAAAAAGACTATACGGTATGCACAGCCTGCAGTGGACTGTATGAGGTGATTTTACGGAGTTAGGTGAGGAACTGATCTTATCCTATCCCTGCAAGCCGCGAAGAAGTAAATATGGAATACTCCACCAACCTTTCATCCACTCCCGCCGAGGGCAGTAGCGTCGTCGCAGTAAGCTCGCCAAACTGCGCGGTCAGCTTCACTATATTCTTAATTATATTTATAACTAGGCAGTTCACAGCACCACAAAACACTGTTATGGTGGTTCCAAATGTTCCGTATAATAATGTCCTTCTAAGGATTGCGCAGGCGCGGCGATTACGAATACACCGATGGCACAACCACCTGGCGGACCGATTTGTCTCGAATCTTCTACTGGACTATCTTAACGACGTTTGTAGAATTCAAGTTGTGAAGTTTTTCCAAATACCCTCCACATAGCCTGCAGAGACCGAACAGGTTCAGCCTATATCTATCGGGAGATAGCAAAAGGCTAATAGACGTATTTTTTTAGTTTTATTATGAAGACGTAGATAGAAGTATAAAAACCCCACCTGTATGGTATGATTCTACGTAAGTTGAGACTTGTATCTAATATTTATCAAAAAAGGTTTTATATCTCGTGAATAATTTGTACTTCCGAAGATTTTGTAAAATTACTATACACTAGTTACACATTATAATAAATCTAAATTACAATAAGATATGTTCTGCGTAAAATATAGCTATATATGTCATCCCAAATTATGTATTTTAATTTGAATTTTTTGGCAATGCATTTAAATTTTGATATATATTATCAAATATCCGTAATGGTGTTTGTTATTAATATTATAAATTTTATGAGAGTGCTGCTGCCAGTTATTCTGGTAATCCCCAATAATTGTTTACAACTGCTACGGGAAAGGAGGAGACGTGGAAAGGCATTGTATTCTTAGCCACAATTACACTTATGACAAAGTTTGGTCTTAGTGGTCCACCCATTTGGCGCTAGAGAGAAGTAGATAGTGGGCTCGCCTGTCACTTCCTTTGTGGCCTCAGGTTGATCGGATAGGGTGTGACTGCATTACAGTCTGCAATCCAAAAAAAAAACACAATATGTCAAAACAAGCTAAATTATCATTTAAATATTTCATAACTATTTAATACAGAAACTTATCTTCTCAAAACTATAGAAATAGACGAATTTATTAAAATACTCGTAGGTAAATAATTATATAGACTATATACAGACTATCATTAGCCCTTTTTATTTCTTAATAAATATAATATATGTCTATATTTGAATATAAACTTTGAAAATATATTTTCGAATATAGCTTAAACTTATTACTTACCGTTTAAACTAGTCAATAATTTTGATTACTCTAAATTTTATCTATATATACGGGGTGTATCAGGTTATGGGGCAACTGTTCGAGTATGTTGTAGTTTAACGGTCAGAGATCATAAACAATTAGAATGTATATTACACATAAAACAATAAAACATAAAAGTTATAGTGATTACAAAAATGTGTGTCTAAGAGGCTATGCCTTAAATGTTACGTATTATGTAGGCATGTACGGATAGAATACATGTAGGCATGTAAAGCTTCGACAGTATAATTTCATTCATTCATACCTTGAATTGCGCAAACGCTTCAACGATACCGTAGGTACAAAGGCGGTTCGCCAACGGTCATCGGTCGATCAGCGGATTTAAAGTGAAGTTTGTCTTGCTTATGCGAACGTAGTCATTGATTTATTAAATTTCTATTAAACATTTAACAAAGTGCGAATATGTCGCAGATTAAGCACCACTTATATACATCACATATTTTATAAATGTTATTAAACATATGTGTCTAATTATTATTATATACAAAAATGGAATGAGAACAGTGATAGAAATATTCCATCTCTGACATAGATATTATAATGTATATTTAATCCCTTAGTCGATTTTTACAACACCCACGGGCAAGAGAAGGTGTGGTAAATTGCATTCTTACTCCGTTACCGCACGGAAATAAGACAAAAAAACCCTAATTCGGACTAAGCCGTGAAAAAGCAAGAAAGTATTCTATATATGAAAACAGAATAAAAAACGTCTTATGAATATGTTGTATTATTTAAATGTATACCACTTTTATATATTCGATGTTCTATTTACAGAGTTTAAATTTAGCGTCATAACATGCTTCACGTTGCGTAGTCACAATTTATAAAATTATACCTTAGGGTTGCCACAGAGGTGTAAACGATCCATTGTACAAGCTTGTTTCACACCTGATTATGTTAACTCACCTCGGTTCACTGAGTATAACACTTTAAAACGAACGTCTTGTTAACATTATTATTATTTTAGACTCACCTGACAACGTTGGGTCTAGTCTTCATTAGAAGGGTTTAATAATGGGTATAAGGAGTTGTATTATGAGCAGTTTAGTACTATAATATGAGTAAAACATTCGTATATCTACGTTAATAGTCATGAAAATACATTATTAAAATAAAAACAACAACAATTGACATGTATCAAGAAATAGATTAAAATATGCATTGTTTAATTGAAACAAGTCTAAAAACTAATTCAGTTCCGTCCATTATCTGTGGTAAAGTTTAACGTATTCAGGTAATAAATTATTTGTTTGTGTCATTAATTATTTTGAAGCCAACTGTAAGTTTCAGTAGGATGCCATTATTAATACTGCGTATATATATGTATTTTATAGCAGTATTAGCAATCCGCCCTCGCTTCGCTTCGGTTACAGTCGCTTTACCCACGTAGTGCCCGTTGCCGTGGAAATACCGGGATAAATATAACCTATGTTAGTTCCTAATATTATAATATCACCACAGTTTAAAAATTTTTCAAGCTATAGCTTACTGGTTATTGGTGAACATTTTTAACCTCGGTTCGGTTGTTTAAGCGTGAAAGCATAACAAATAAACAAAGAAACTTTCGCATTTATAATATTAGTAAGTATTATGCCTGCGACTTTGCAAGTATGATATTATAGCTCAGTAACGCCTTTTACATAGGTACATATTACATCAGCACTTAATGAAGGTTTTTTTCGAACTGTGGAATGCATCCAAATTAAATTTTGATAGTGATTGACGTCAAACATGAAAATACGAATAGTAATTGTTTCCCGAATTGTAATAATTTGCTTCAACTTCACGGGATTTTATTTATTGAGTTTAAAAATGTTTAATTGCTTAAAGCATTAGAAATCTACAAATTGTGGTGTCATTTCATAGATTTATCATCAGAGATCATATATCTTTCACTGTCAGGCTCAAGCCTCCTCCAAAATCGAAGGGAAATTTAACTTCCGTATACCACGCGAGTTAAAAAGGTTTATATAGGGTTTTAATTCAAAATTGCTTTCTCTTGCATAAATTTTATATGCGTATTATAAATCCCTTTTCTCTTCTTTTACGACTCCCATGGGTAGGATAGGGCATGGTGAATTGTATTCTTACACCAATACACAGAACAGATTAGAGATACGAAATAGTTTCGTAAATTATCCGTCACAAATGCACTTATAGATGTTATGAAAATTGCTCTTTTTATTATATATTTATTTATATTAAAAAAAACTGTAATTTGATCATTATCTTAAGAAAATATTGTTTCGAAATTACCAATAAACAGTCATCAGATGATGATGATTTGTTTTAAATTTCATAATAACTGTATTTAGTTTACATCGTTGATTTTTTTTTTGGGGTTGTGCTACGATCACCGGACCCGCCACCCGGCTCCGTCCGGGGCGACAGAGGGGCGTAAGCGCGCGGCCTCGTAGCCCACCCGTGACACGTTACCTTCATCATTGGGCCGACCATCAGTGCAGGGTGACTTGTCGTCAGTGGTCGGCCCGACGGAATACCCCTTAAGGAGTAACCCCTCCTCGACCAACGTTCCCCAGCTGTTCGGGCACGTCGGTCGACAAATCGCTGGTTTGCGAGAATATCGACTTAATTCTAAATTATGTAAAATTAAATGTTGTATGTCAAATGATCCTTAATATTTGAAATACAGAAACAAGAACAGAAAAACAGAGAATTTTTATTTTAATTAGTACTTGTAAGTGTAAGTAAGGACGTGACTCCTTACTAATATTATAAATGCGAAAGTAACTTAGCTTGTTTGTTTGTTACGCTTTCACGCTTAAACCTCCGAACCGATTTCAAAAATTCTTTCACCGATGGAAAGCTATAATATCAGGGAGTAACATAGGCTATATTTATTTAATCCGATATACGCACGGGAACGGGAACTAGCGTGTAAGGCGACTGAAACCGAAGCAAAGGTGAGGGTGGGTAGCTAGTCCTTAATAAATCATTTAAATGTTATGGTAAGCACTAAAGCATTTTTGAAAAAGAAAATGCCAATTTCTAAAATCAGTAAATTTTAGTTGCTTCGCTATTCTCGCAAACCAGCGATATGTCAGTATATAAGTTGAGATCATACTAATGCATCATCTACGTTCCATTGCTTAGCTTGAGCCTTCTCCCAAATAAGAGAGAAAATAATCTACAATACCACGCCGGTCGGACGATTTGGTATAAGGTTTTATTTCGAGTTTTCTACTCTAACAGTGATGTTACTTTTTGCGTCCTTTAGTTGTGCCTTATAATCGCCCACGGGAAAGGAATGGGTTAGTGTCACATTGTAGTCTTATTTCAATATCACACAAAAAGCTACAAATAAATAATTCAATTTTATACATTTGAATAGATAAACGGACCGATTGTTGAAATTTAATAGATTAATCCTCAATTTTCTAAAGGAAACACTTAGAATTCTAAAATTTAAATTGTTGATAGTTAAATTTAACAACGGGCTTCCATTCTCTTGTCGTAGAAATTTCATTTGTACAAACTAAAAGTTTTGCTTCATCCTTCGTAATGCATAGATATAACAATGGCAATGGAAGTTTCCGTGTGTCGTTAATTTCGTCCCATTAAAATGTTTCGTTTAACAGAAATTCTCTTTAAAGAAAAAGTGAGTACTATCAAAAACAAAACTAAAAAGCCAAGCCTCGCAACTGAGTTCTTCTACCACAAAAAGTTGTGAGATCCATGTTATACAAAGTCGGTTAATTCATTCAGTCCCTGCTTTAGGGACCTTCCTTCTTAAGTTATTACGTAACTAGCTAACCCAACAACTTCTTATAGTGACCATATCAATATTAAAGGTCTTTTATGTTTTAAATAAACAGATTGACATGGTAATTGCATGAAAACAATGTACCTCACAAGTAATACATAGTATATTGATTAGATTGTTTAGTGGAAACTGTAAGAAACTATCACACTCAGGATTTGAATCCACATCTATAACAAAAGGCATTTAACATTAAAAATCAAAATGTTAACAAAATAATCATTACTATATTTAGTAATAAGCCACTGTGTGTGGCCTAATTGATAAATTGAAATGCCTCTCATAACAGTATGGGTTCATAGCCAACAAAGAATAATCTATTTTTCGCTTCATAAATTATTTTTATGGTATTTATTAAACTGCATGCTATTTAGGTTCACGTAAACTGTCCAGCCATGCTTCAACTCACCAATCCGTAGACGTCCATTGCTACGAATATAGGCCTCCCCACGAGAATACTAGGTACTCAGAACGATCCTGTGCCACTTGCATCTAATGGCTCTCTGCAACTTTCGTACGGCTCGCCGGTTGGCGCAATAGTTTTGGTGGAATGAATTATAATAATAATAATATAGATTCATTCATTTAGGTTTTATCAAATTAATATGATTTTTATTTTTTTTGTGGGTGGGTCGCGGTCGGCGCGCATCCGCACCACTCTGTCCGGGGCGACAGAGGGGCTTAAGCACGCAACTCCCGCAACCCACCCGAAAACCACCTCGCCTTCGTCATTGGGCCGACCACCAGAGCAGGTTTACTTGTCGTCAGTGGTCGGCCCGACGGAATACCCCCTACGCGGGGTACCCTTCCATCGACCGACGTCCCCCCCAAGGGGAGGACGTCGGTCTTTCCTCACGCGGTCGGCCTCTCGGCGGGTGACGGACTAATCCCCGGTCACGTCACCCGCGGCCTCGGCTAGGGCGGCATGAGGCGCAGATAGTTGCGCCTACGCCGCCCCAGTCGCCGGCGGCGGATCTCCTCATCGAGGCTGCGCTCCACGCGCAGACGATCCGCCGCCTCCTTCTGCGAGATCACTGTCTCGCAGAAGGCTGCGACCGCGTCCCAATTCCCGACGCTGTCGACCATCGCCCTAGTGATGGCCGGCAGCGTCAGGTCGGCACCGATGACTGCGACGAGTTCACGGCGCTGCACTGCCCAAGCCGCGCAGGCCTCGAGCGTGTGGCGCGCCGTGTCCTCGTCGCAATCGCAGTGGTGGCAGGACCGTGTGCTCTCCCTCCTCACGACCTTGTGCAGGTATTTGGCGAAGCTCCCATGCCCCGTCAACACCTGCACTAGTCGGAAGGAGAGCACCCCGTGCCGCCTTTCCAACCACTGCATCAGCACCGGCCGGAAGGCCTCCACGGTTCGCACCCCGAACAGAGGCCTCTCCAGCCGGACTGCCCAACGGACAATGACGTCTCGGCATCAAATTAATATGATGAAGATATTTTATATTTATTTAAAATAAGCAACCCGCCGTCAATTCGCTTCTATTTTAGTCGCCTTACCCGCCTCGTTCCCGTTCCCGTGGAAATACCGGGATAAAATATAGATTATATTACTCCCTGATATTACGGCTTTCTATTGGTGAAAGAATTTTTTAAATTAGTGCCGTGGATTAATGGTGAAAGCGTAACAAACAAAGAAACAAAATTACTTTCGCATTTATAATATTAGCAGGGATCTTATACGTTAAAATTAAAGTACATGTTTTATGATAATGTTAAATTACTTCTACTTTAACGAAATTATTGGTTATATGTTTGACTATACTATAGATCTGACTTGTAAATACTATATTTACTAATAAATAGATTATTGCGATTTTTCTGATTATCATGAATTGTATTCATACTCTGTCATCACACTGAAAATAGAGATACTAATATTAGACGAAAATGACCTTTAATATCAAATAATTTTTTTTAGTGGTAAGGCGATGATACCGAAAATTTTCTGCCGGCAAACATAAATATGCCAACTCATTTGGAGTATTATCTTAGCGTTGCGGGACTTCTGTCGGGTTCCCCAAGTACAAATTTCAGTTTTAGGCGAGATATATAATCTTCTTGATGTTATGGTTAGTGGACTGTAGAATTACATCTGTCAATCGAATAGACTCTCTGGTCTTTTTACCATCCACATCCACTACTTGATTAATTGTAGATTGGCGAGATTCTATTCGAGCTTCTAAAAAGTAAAAACGTAAGTATGGCGCAGAGTTGCTTCCAACTACAGCAATAGTCTGGCCTCAAAGATATTCAAAAAAAAATTAATTCTATATTCATTACTTTTATCCCCATGGTTACAGAATAGAAATGCAATTAATCTGCACATCATTATCATAAAAGACGTCAAAGAAATGAAAATAGATAAAATGTCTGCAATACAAAGAAAATTCGAAATCAAATGTTATCAAAGTTACAGATAAGTATAATAGGGAATGTTCATTTTACTTCTATTGTAGGAGAGTTATATTTTACGTAGTGAGACATATATATGAGTTAAAAAATAGAATTTTAATAAATGATGGCATCTTCGCACCCGTTTGGCATGTTGTGAGCCAGCCGCGCCTGATGCCGCCCTAGCCGAGGCCGCGGGTGTACGGACAAGGTACTTTACTCCATCACACGCAGAGAGGCTGGCCCCGCGACGGCGACCGACGTCCTAGGACAGGGACGTCGAGAGGTGAGATTGCCTGAAGGGGTATTCCGTCGAGTGCCGAATTCCTTATTCTCAGTGGTTGGCCCAACGACAAAGGCGACGTGGGTACGGGTGGGTGATGGTTCCGCCCGCCGTTCTTTCGTCGCCCCGGATGGAATGTACGGCGTGAGCGCTTACCATAGCCCACCCATAAAAAAAATGTTGTAAGCTAGCTCCAGCCGAGCTGGTCACGTAGGTACTACAACGAACTCGGTACCAGTAGTCAGCCCTATGACGAAAGGGTAGGAAAAGGGGTGAGTTATGAGGCCACGCGCCATCTTTGCATCGCCTTGGACAGAATGGACGGCGTGTGCGCTAAACATAGCCCGCCAGGAAAAAAATTGTGAGCTAGCTTAATTGGTGTCATAAGTTTCTCAAGTAAGAGCTGCTAACCTTTCTCCTGATAATTTCTCAGCTAATTTTTACTATTACTACGTGAAAGTAATAACCAGAGACACGAATCTCTCACCACATAAGAAATGTACTTATTTGGGTCAAAATTTCCGTGTAGTAAGGGAATAAGAATATCATTTTCATCACCCTCTATCTCGCGTGTCGGTATCGTAAAAAAACGACTGTAAGATATACAATGAATATAACATCAAAGTAAGAAAAGGAAAATTCTAAATAAAAATTAAGTAAACTAAACGTTTTATGTTGCACTATGTAGGTGCTTTATTCACTTCAATCTTACGCTTTGAGCTGAACTATGAAAGCAAACACCAAATTGCTCGCTAACTCGAAATTACACGGCACGACGTTGCAATTCCCCGCCTTCCGTCTTACATCCATTCCACATAGTTTACTGTTTACGTTTCTATAGATCACAAATTTAAATATTTTTGTAGTCATTATTGTGTATAAGTTTGTAAAATTTTTATAAGTGTAATCTGTGATGACAAGAATATAATACAATTTTCACTCCTATTTTCTTTTTCGGGTGATAAGATTAAGGATTAAACGTGATAGCAGGTGATGGTGAATTGTATTCTTATTGCGTCACCACACAAAAAGCCACAAGTGTGATATAATTGGGATAATTTTCAACATCTTTAAGATATTGTGCCCAACGAGACTTCACAAGAGCTATTAGGAGAATATACGCATAAAAAGACTATAAACTCATTAATTTATTCAATATTAGCAACTCGCCCTCGCTTCGCTTCGGTTTCAGTCGCCTTACCCGCGCAATTCCCGTTCCCGTGGGAATATCGGTATAGAATATAGCCTATATTACTCCCTGATATCATAGCTTTGCATTAGTGAAAGAATTTTTGAAATCGGTCCAGTAGTTTTGGAGCCAATTCATTACAAACATACATACAAATCTTTCCTCTTTATAATATTAGTATAGATAATCAAGTACAAGGATTTTAAAAGGTATGTTAAATTGGTTTGGTCATGTAGAGAGAATGAATGAAAGGAGACTAATAAAGAGAATTTATAGGGCGAATGTGAACGGTAGTGTTGGAAGGGGAAGACCAAGATGGACGTTCCACGATCAAATCGGGGACGTTCTTAAGAAATGCCAGGTTAAAAGTACCCAAAACCGAAGAACACGCATGAGGAGATTAATGAATGTAAATTAGGCGAAAGTGGTATTTCAAGATCGTAGCAAATGGAGGGAAGTGGTCTCTGCCCCTATGGGAAAGAGAGACTCTATGTATGTATGTCTGTATATATACATGACTCTGATTCGTCGGATATAAAAATTGGGGTACCAAGTTACTGAGGCTGCTTGATGTTCTGATGTAGACTGTTATTGTGTAGCCCTGACCGATTCTTTGGCGCTTATTATTATTATTTGTCTTAATATATTTTACGGGTACTTCCAATAGAGCAGATACTCTGTTCCTTGTAAGGGTCACATGGGGACAACATAAAATATGTATATATATTTTTTTTTGGGTGGTGGGTTGCGGTCGGCGCACTCCTCGCACCACTCCGTCCGGGGCGACAGAGGGGCGTAAGCACGCACACCCGCAACCCACCCACGATGCACGTCGCCTTCGTCGTTGGGCCGACCACTGGAGCAGGATTACTTGTCATCAGTGGTTGGCCCGACGGAATACCCCCTATTTGGGGTACCCTCCCATCGACCGACGTTCCCCCCTCGGGCGACGTCCCGCCCTCGAGATAACAAAAAATATGATTGTAACATCTGTACACGAGAAGGAAAACTTGAAATA
The DNA here is from genome assembly GCA_032191425.1 of Lymantria dispar. Lineage (NCBI taxonomy): Eukaryota > Metazoa > Arthropoda > Insecta > Lepidoptera > Erebidae > Lymantria > Lymantria dispar. The sequence goes on from CM063451.1 coordinate 15,889,730, forward strand.
AAATCGTATACCAACCCGTCTGACCAGTGTGATATTGTAGGTTAATTATTCCCCTGTTACGGGGGAGACTCCTGCCCGGCAGTGGGACATATATGAGTCGAAATAAAAAAAAATAACTACACGATGAAACTATACTTCATTGAAAATAACGATGAGATATTAAAAAATAAAACACACTATAATATCTAAAACGCCAAAAACAGTCACGTGCTAAGATCGATTACGTCGACCCGGGTTTCGAGCATGTCCGATGCTCATCATCAGGGCGAGTGCGCAGCGGCGTCTGCGAGGCCCCGGCGTGCACTGCGCGATGCATATCGAGCAGCGCGCCTCGATACAGCCATGAGGGGTGCGGGGGAGGTGTTCGCCTCTTGATCGTCCTCAGCGTCTTCGTAGTAAGGTGATGGTGTGCGTGGAGAGTGACGTGACCAGCGTGGTATGTGATAGTGACAACACACGGAGTGACATACCAACAACGTCGCTTAACTCCGGTTGTGAAGTTTCGTCCGACGTTTCCGCTGAGGACGATCAAGAGGCGAACACCTCCCCCGCACCTCTCATGGCTGTATCGAGGCGCGCTGCTCGATATGCATCGCGTAGTGCACGCCGGGGCCTCGCAGACGCCGCTGCGCGCTCGCCCTGATGATGAGCATCGGACATGCTCGAAACCCGGGTCAACGTAATCGATCTCAGCACGTGAGTGTTTTTGTCGTTTTAGATATTATAATATGGATCAGTCTCACGATAATTTCAATTCTAAAATAAAACACACTATTGGTACTGTGCAATCGAGATAGTCAATGTCTTCTGCTATCTTCTTCAGTCCAAGGCTTTCAAAACCTAGATAATAGGAGCGAAAGTACTACCATACTACTTCTGTCACACGGACCAACAAGGGATTTTTAGCGAGTTTTATATCTTTTAGATCAATATTAACTGCATATATTATCTCTTAGTCGTCTTTTACGACATCCTCGGACAATAAAGGGGAAACTAATTAGCGAAGAATTAATTAACACAAATAAAATAGAAGTATCTATTTAAAATGTCAAAATATCAGCTATTAATGAAATGCATTCGTATATATACACACAACACATTATGCAAAATCTATTTAAAAAATAATTGTTTACCTGTTTCTAATTAGGTCTAAAACTATTGTGCTGTTTTAGACAGACCTTCATCTCAGCCTATATGTGTGGCCTCCTCCATAATGAGGTATTGACCTACTATTCCACGCTGGTCAGACGTGTTGGAATAGGGTTTCATTTCGAGTTTTCCTTCTCTTGCACAGATATGATATGCTTACTATGTCTCTTAGTCGTCTTTTACGACATCCACGGAAGTGGTGAATTGTATTCTTACACCGTCACCACACGGAAATATAGAACTTATTGAACAATAACTACTATTATTAAGAACAACTACTTTAATTAAAGCAATAAAATTAAAGTTCTCGAAATTATCTTCAAATTTTATGTTCAAATAGTGAAACAATTTAATAGTGGTAGGACTACACTGTCGAGAGTTGTCTGTCTACAGCCGCGGGCTGGTCCGTCCGGGGTAGTACCACGCTCTCGCAGAAAATCGACGTCTGAGCAGTAGCATTTTGCTTCGTTCGGTAAGCGAGAGAGCCGGAAGCCCACCTTTCTGAGGGTGTTCGCGTGTGGAGGGTTTTGGTAGTGCCTTTGGTATCACCGAGCCTCAATGCACGCATTCACACTCCCGTCACTTTCTTCGTGATAGGCAGCGGCCTTGTAAAGGTCCATGAGCGGCAGCAACACTTACCATCAGGTGTACTGTTTGTTCGTTTGCCACCGCTTGCAATAAAAAAAAAAGAAAAACATTAAATAGGAATATGTATTAAACATATAGCAGAAAACTTAATAATAACCAAAGTAAACAATGTTTAATAAAATACCTTCTGAATTTCAAAGATTCATTATTAGACGAGCATAATTACAACGCTTTGTACATATTATATATTGCGTGATTTAATTAGCTTTATTACGAGCTATATGCTTGATTAATAGAGCGTCATCAGATATATTATATTGGTCTATAAACTTGAGGCTAACCTCATATTAATTATTATTTTGATATAAGCTATTTTTTCATAAATAGTATTAGCGATAAGTATACTTCGAATATATACATTATAGACGACTTCCAATACTCTGTAGTATCTTGTGAATATAACGTATAACATAAGTAAATATTTGATTTGTATTAGCATTATATAGTTATTCTAGAATTAAAAACAGTAATGTATGAGACGAATCCTCGTCCATTACAAAAAATGTTTTAATATTAAAAAACCTGTAGGTAGTTGAGGCTCACCGAATGCTAGCTGACGTTTATGGTGAGGCTGCTATGAATGAAAGAACATGTCGTGAGTGCTTTCAGCGCTTCAAGAGCGGTGATTTTTTGAAGACTAAAATGGAAATGATTTTTGCATCTCATTGTAATTGATGACGAAAGTTGTTTTTTTACGATAACCGAAAGCGCTGAAAATCAAGGGAATTGGGATATCGTCAATAATTTGAAATATAAATGTATCTGTAACTAGTATAATATAGCATTGAAAGTGTTTTGAAAAAAAGAAACAGCGGGAGCTAAATTTTATTTTTAAATTCATATATTATCATTCATCATTGCGGTCATATACGTTCCACTGGTGGGCTCGAGCCTCCTCCACTATAGGAGGAAAATTGACCTTACTGTACAATGCTAGTCAGACAGATGAAATAGGCTTTGATTTCGAGTTTTTCTTCTCTTGCATAGATGTTATATGCGTTTTATATCCCTTAGTCGTCTTCTACGACATCCACAGACAAGATAGGTGAAAGGTAGCAATAATACAAAATGTTTCCTTTTTACCTTAAATTTGTCAGATATTGCCTTGTATTGTATCAAACAATGGCCACTATCTAAAATATTACTCTATTACTGAGGTGATATAATAATATAATTACTAAAAAAATGAATTTACTGTTGACTAATTTATGCGCTTATTAAGTTGTCGGGGGAACGTCTTTTGTTTCTACATATATTCTGTGGCACTACCGCATAAGAAATACTTAAAATGGCGTCTTAAGATGACAACTTAAAATACATACGTCTTCAAGTAAAGAGATTTGCCTGCGCCTTTGCTAGCATAGACTATTTACATACATATTTCTAGTTATATTTAGCATTTATGCATCTTTTTTTTTTTAAGTTAATATATCTGTTATCTGGAATACGGAAATCCGCAGAAGAACGGATGTAACCGACATAGCACGAATAATTAGCACGCTGAAGTGGCAATGAGCAGGCCACATCGCTCGACGAACCGACAACCGCTGCGGAAGAAAGATTCTCGAGTGGCGACCACGTATCGGACGACGCAGGGTAGGATGCCCCCCCACTAGGTGGACCGATGACCTAGTGAAGGTGGCTGGGCATCGTTGGATGCAGGCGGCACAGGACCGCTCATTGTGGCGCAACATGAGGGAGGCCTACGTCCAGCAGTGGACGGCGATAGGCTGAAATGATGATGATGATGATATCTGTTATTTTAGAATAATGCCTAAACATAATGTCATTATTCTGTGTCGTGACGGAGTAAGAATACAATTCACCACTCCTTATCTTGCTCGTGGATGTCGTAAAAGACGACTGAGGGATATAATATGCACATATTATCTGTGCAAGAGAAGGACTCGAAATAAAACCCTATACCAACATGTCTGACCAGCATAGTATAGTAGGTCGAATTCCCTTCCATTGTGGAGGAGGCCTGAGCCCAACAGTGGGATGTATGTGGGCTCCGATGATGATGATGATGACCTCATTACTTGCTTACTTGCAAGAAAAATAAATCTCGAAATAAAGTCCCATTATGGAGGAGGCCCGAGCCCAACAGTGAGTAAGTCTGTGGGCTGAGATAATGAATACTTTATTACTAATTTGTTATTTTAACGATTGTCTTGGCACCAATGTTTACGAGATATTTACACATTTGTGGAATTTTTAGCAATGAAATATTAATCGAGGCTTGGCTTATAAATAAATACTATAAAAAAAACGAAATTCATGATATAAATGTGGCAGCGAAATACTAAATCTGTAGCAATGTCGTGTGGATAAATGTAAACAATCTGTATGCTAATCACATTACGATGTTGCATGCAGACGATAACGTCACGTCGCTAAAGCTTTTCTTTCTTTTTATAAGAGTATTTTGCTTCTACCGTTCGTATCTCTTAGTATTTTTACTACCATTATATTATTCCATAAGTTTGTAAAGTTTTGTTACAGAGTTATTGTATCATCATAAAAATTTAAGAAGATCGTAGCGTCGTTTTGTTTAAGGTCAAAGCTACTAATGACTAACGTTAAACTTAATAAACTTAAGAAATTATTATTAGTTTTTTGTATTAAAAATAACAAACGGATGATAACGATAAAATATTTAACGATGCGATTTAAATGAATAAATAATAAATTAATTTGTTATTATCATCATCATCATCATTTGAGCTCGTTTACGACCCACTATTGGGCTTCAGCCTCCTTCACAATAAGAGGAAAATTAACCTTACTATATCATGCTGACCAAACAAGTTGGTATTTAGTTGGTTTAGTTATGGTGTTTTATATAGACTTTTCCTTCTCTGTATAGTTTTTTGTTATATATGTATTGTATCCCTTAGTCATCTTTTACGACATCAACGGGCAAGATAGGGAGTGGTAATTTATATTCTTCCTCTGTTAACATACGGAAAATTTACCATACATGTATAAAAGTAATTAATAATAAGTAGAATGTTTTAGTGCGAGAGTACCCGGAAGGATTACCTGCGACTAGTATGGCCATGTACGTCAAGAACTCAGCGCGCTTTCTTTATATCATGGACTAAAGGGATGGCATACCATAGTCTGCCCACAAAGAAAAGCATTTGAAACTAATGTTATATGATATCTTATGATACTAATATATATTAAACTAATCATAAATTGGCTTACTTACCAAATTCTGTATGTAATTTACCTACCGTTTTATTTATAAAATGTTTGTTGGTAAATTTATTACATCATCACGTAAAAATTTTACGTGTTTGTGTAATAATAAATAATAATTTAGGTTTTGGAATAATGTGCATCTTATTTTTTGTCGGGATGTGTTGAGTTCAATCGGTTATTTAATATAATATGACCTATTATGAAATAAAGTTAGATATCAATAAATCTCAATTATAAATTGATATTGAAGCCTGAAAGTGGCACCAGTGATAGAGAAGATTAGGCGCGCGAAATTGTCTTGGTAGGCACATGTAATGAGGAAGGATGAAAGGCATGTGACAAAAAGGGTTGTAAATATGATTGTGGATGGACGTAAGAAGCGTGGGAGACTCAAGAAGAGATGGATGGATTGCATGAATGAGTATTTATAGTCTTTTTTTTTTATTTTTTTCATAGTTATGATCACAACCATTATATAATAAAATGTTATAATTAAAATTATAACGTCCGGATATAATAGTGTTATATAACTGCTAACCTAAAAACTATGTCAATTGCTCAGTATGTAATGTAAGTATATGTATATGAGGTCTTATAAAATATTCAAAGTCATTGTGCTAAAGTTCTATATATTTTCTTGCAAATATTCTCCCTAATACAGCAAACTAAGACTAAGGAAGTCTGAAATTGTGTCTAACTAGCGATACTTGACATTTATCATCGTCATCACAGTTCATATGCATCCCATTGCTGAGCTCGAGCCTTTTCCACTGTGGGAGGGAATTAGACTTGCTCTAGAGAAGGAAAACTTGAAATGAAACTCTATACCGACGATGGTATAGCAGGGAAAATTACCTCTCATTGTGCAGGAGGCACGAGCCCAACAGTAGGACGTATGTGGGCTGCTATGATGACGATGATGACTTACTCTCTGCTTACACCTTCTAGGGTAAGGCTTCCAGGATAAGACTGAAAAAAACATCATTTCATTTTCACTGCATCGATGGCATAGAGCTTTAAATAGGTACATTAGTAACAATACTCGCATTTACGTTCCAACACGATTTAATTACGGCTCGATTTTAGAATCGCTCAATTGGCATTTTGTCAAACATTTACCTATATCACTAAGATCTATTTATAGTCTAGGTGTAAGTTCTGTATCCTAACTAAAATTTAAATTGTATTCTGAGTTTATTTGTAACTGAAAACATCGTGAATTTTTTTTCTACATTTCACATGTCACATGTCACAATGAAAAATGCCATAAAATAGCTTTTATTTAGAAAAAATATTATTACAGAGATATGGTGCGCCTGATGGCGCCTTAGCAGAGGTTGCAGGTGACTAGACCAGGGATTTAGTCCGGCACCCACGGAGAGGTTAGCCTCGCGACGGCGATCGGCGTCCCGGGGGGACGTCGATGGGAGAGGATACTGCCTCGGGGTATTCGGTCGGATCGACCACTGATGTCAAGAAACTCTACACCGGTGGCGGCTCAACGACGAAGGAAACGTGCTTTATGGGTTGATTATGGGGCCGCGCGCCACACCTCTGTCGCCCCTAACGGTGCCGAGCGGCGGGTAACCTAAAAGTAGCCCACCCAAAAAAAGAATACCTAGATATGTAAAAATTGTTTTTATACAATTATCTAGAACAACACCGAAGGCATGTATAGATATAGATAAACTTCAATCTAGACACTGTTTAATATTCGCTCGAAATTTAGTAATGGATTGTTTTCTGAACGAATCATAATGATTTTGTAGTTGTACCACATATACGCGAACAGCTTTTGAGTATTAATAATGGTTATAGAATAAAATATTTCAGTAGAGCATTAAATTCATTCAAATAAACACTTTAGAAAATCCATAGCACTTTGATGAACGTAAAGGGCACATACCTACAAGGAATTTACTTGTCAAGTAATATTTCTTCAAAGGAAATACCCGGATAATCGTTAATGCTCTGCCTTGGGCGAAATCCCTTGTATAGATTGCGGTATCACCATAAATAACTGCCTAACTGTTTTTATGGAGGAGAAAATTACTCTTTTCACTCACTGCCTCCAATGTACAGTGAATTTTTGTTTTCGTCTTCCATCCATTATCGATTTGCATGTATATCACTTTAATCCAATACACATATATCTATAAATCATAACACTGTCTTCTTTGATCTATTTGCGTTATTTGAGACTACAATACTCGGCACATTGTTCCCGTTTTCTACCGGATGACCGCTTGAGGTTTACTTTTTTATAGCGTTTTCCGTGTGGTAAAAATACAGTTTGCCATCCAATTTCTTGCCTGTGGATGTCGTAAAAGTCAAATAAAGGTTTATGCAAGAAAAGTAAATCTCGAAATAAAATCCTATATCAACCCGTCTAAACAGCGTGGTATAGAAACTCATTTTCCCTCACATTACGGATAAGGCCTGCGCCCAACAGTGAGATTTATGTGGGCTGAGATGATGATGATGATATTGTTTTTATAGATAAGACTTATTTTCTTTCATTCGAATATGATAATGGGTATCTAAAACATCAAGATTATTAAGTAGTTAAAGTGTAAATCATAATGTCATGGACAGGTTAGATTTATTGGAGCGACGGAGAGACTTTGGGTCACTCTGTGTGCTCTACTGTCCCTTTTATAGGAGTGCTCCGAGGTACTGTTTGCTTTGGTACTACCATCACTGTTATTTTTTTTTTTTTGATTTCGCTGTGAAAATGCATTTACGCGCTGTCCCTTGCCAGTGACGGACGGGGGGGGGGGAGTGTTTGGAACTCGCCGACCACATCTGCGGCCGGAATACCCACTAAAACCACAGCGGCCCCTTCCGCACTTTTACGGAGTGCCGGAGAGGTCGTTTGATGACATTCAATCCCCGACATCCCAACGCATGACCGTCTGGCCACGTCCTGTCATTACTATTGAGGGCGGTGAGAGTAGGTGGGCATATTGTCGCCTCCTTCTCCCGGATCGCCGGCGACGAAGCGAGTCAGCAGACGCAAGCGCCTCGCGTTCCCGCTCCGCCGCTTCCTTCCTTGATATGACGGCCTCGCAAAATGAGGCCATCGACGACCGCTCCAAGTACTACCAACAGGTCGTGGTGCTGATACCCCCAGGCGGGGCATACCTCCAACGTGGGACGCGCATCATCAGTTGGCGTGCCACACTCATGACATCCGGTGGCCTCTTCTCTTCTAATCATATGCAGGTATTTACCGAAGACCCCGTGTCCGGTAAGCACCTGCACCATCCTAAATGTTAGCTTGCCGTGCTTCCTTGTGAGCCAGCGGTGGAAATGCGACGCAACCGCTTCCGAAGTCCCCCGCCCTGCTACTGGGGACTCCAGGTTTTCCCTCCACCGCCGGATAACTTCTCTCCGGGCCACTTTTTGTGACCATCACCGTTCTACTAACGTAGCACTCAATACCGTTCCAAGATCTGGAAACGTTAGTGTCTTCAACTGTAGGTTTACAGTGTTTGGGATGAGCTATCTGCTGCTGTTTTTGCTTCTTTAAACGAGCTTTAAGAAGAGCTTTTTCTTCGCGATAGGTAGCGGCCTAGCTGTGTCTATTTTATTACAAAGGTCCGTGTGAGATAGTATCACTTACGGTCAGGTGTGCTACTTACTTGTTTGCTACCATTGCCCATAAAAAAAGAAAGTATAATAAATAAATTCACGATCTCATTTATAATATTTGTTGGGATCAAGAATTTTATCAAGGTCAAGAAATCCGAATATATGGTTAGGAGTAATACAATAAGTTATTAAACCTCACTTTGCTTGTAACTCTGGATAATTTCAAAGAGTGTATTCAAATTATAGCAAATTAACAAAGAAATAGCAGTAAATAATATCCACAAAATATAGTACACAGCGCGCTTAAAAAGTTTTCACTCCAAAAATCTGCTGACTCTCGTGCACCTATCAGTACTTTAAAAAATATGTTGTTTATCAAGGTCTTTGAATATGTCACTGTTAGACTAAGATCGACTAGGACTCTTGTTTCAAATGATGTTTCAGAAAGATTGTGTCTGTATACTTTTGTTTGTGAATATAAAATCAAACTAATAAAATATTCTAAATAGAGTGTATGTATACATATATCTTAATAAATATAAATTACGTATCACGTTGTTTGTCCGCGATGGACTCCTAAACTACTAAACCGATTTTAATCAAATTTGCACACCATGTGCAGTTTGATCCAACTTGAAAGATAGGATAGCTTACATCTTAATATTATTTTATTACAAATTATTTGTCTATTATACGACATTCACAATTATCTGTTAACTCCAAATGATTTTAACAGATGACGATATCTGTTGACTGGATTGAGTAAGTAATTAATAAATGGCGCTGCTATATTAAACCTTCAAACGTGTCATATAAGCTACAATTCAATAGCATAAATAGTTTACTAAAATGTAATATTTTTTTTTTTTTTTTTTTTTTATTGCCAACGGTGGCAAACGAGCAAGCAGCACACCTGATGGTAAGTGAAACTGCTGCACATGGACCATTGCAATACCAGGGGCACAGCCAGGCCGCTGCCTACCGTGAAGGAAATACTCTTCTTAAACCTCGTTATATAACAAAAACCTTAGCTACAGCAACACGTGGCCGGGTCTACTAGTTATATTATAAACTAGCAACCCGCCCTCGCTTCGCTTCGGTTATAGGTTATAGTCGTTTTACCCGCGTAGTTCCCGTTCCCGTGGGAATACCGGGATTAAATATAGCCTAGTTTACGCCCTGATATTATAGCTTTCCATTGGTGAATGAATTTTTTAAATCGGTCCAGCCGTTTTGAAGATTACCCGGAACAAACAGACAGACAGACAGACAGACAAAAATTTTTTAATAGCTATTTTAGGCATAGGTGTCATGCAAATAACCGTGTGAACATGAAAAAAGCCTATTATTTTGACATTACAAACAGACACTCCAATTTTATTTATTGGTATAGATACCTAGTGCGTTATTAGATTTCCCTCCACACACATTATTTATTAAGAAATGAGGGCAATCGAATAACACACTAGGTGACATGGTGAGTGCACTTTTTAGGCACTTACGTTGACGCAGGCACCGTCATATATATTCGTATCGCATTATCGTTTCATTGGACTATGCGAGTGAAGGAAGTGCATTTGTGTCAACACACATTCTTGTGTACTATAAATATAACCCATGCTGATAGATGTACATCGTTGGGTAGTCACTGTTAAAATTAGCTGCTGTGGTATATAGCATAAACATTATTAAAATGTCGGCCAAAGTAAATAACACGTTTATTTGTAAATGTACGTGCTCAGTAATATATAAATAAATTTGTTTTTTGTTTTGGGCGAGCTATGTACACACCTTCCACTCAGTCAAGGACGTCGCAAAGGTGGCACGCTTCCCGATAATCCACCGTTTTCCCTCCTCTTCGCCAAGTAGTCAGCCTCTGGTACTAAATCATTGACAACCGTGGCCTGCCCGGCAGCATACCCCTTCAGATACTCTCTCTGCCCAACACCCCACTTAGGACGTGGCTATCACGCAGATAGTCTCACTACAGGTGACGGACAACTATTCTCCGAACCTGTCCCGAAACCCACGGCTACGGCTAGGATGACATCAAACGCAGGTATGCTTGTGCTAGCACACATCTCGAGCGTGTGTTGCACCATGACCTCATCATAATCGCAGAGTAGCCGGACGGTGTACTCTCCCTCCTAACGACCGTTACTTGGTGAAGTAAACGAAGTAAACGTATCCCGTCAAAACCTGTACCAGCTGAAGTAAAGCACCCAATGCCGTCCCAACCACGCCATTAGCACGGGCTGGGAGGCCTCAATGGATGGAACACCGTACCGAGGTCTCTCCTGTGTGGATGGGTTCTCTGACCATCCATCTTAGGCCTTAGGGCAGTAAGCCTGTTTGCCGGACTACCCCCTGAGACTTAGAGGCGGAGATGCTCCTTGGACTTTATCGGCGGTTATCTACGACGCGGACGGGAAGCGGCTTAGTCTCGTTCACTGAGACGGCCGTATGGTGGGGTGATGCCCATCGTGACGTCATTGCTCATTGGCCCGTCCAGCTGGTGCGTCGTACAGGGCCATTGATCGGTTCACCTCCGCGTATAACCGTCAGCACGTAGCGCTGAATCCTCCCGCATTCATCATCAGCCAAGAAAGGACGGACGCCACGCTGACAAGCCGCAGAGCAAGTCAACCCAAATGCTCCCAGAACCACCATTGCCCGTCGAGCACCAGGTCTAATTATTTACACATCCTTACTAATATTATAAATGCGAAAGTAATTTTGTTTGTTTGTTTGTTTGTTACACTTTCACGCTTAAACCACTGAACCGATTTTAAAAATTCTTTCACCATTGAAAAGCTATAATATCAGGGAGTAATATAAGCTATATTTTATCCCGGTATTCCTACGGGAACGGGAACTACGCGGGTAAGAACCGAAGCGAAGCGAGGGCGGGTTGCTAGTTCTAAATAAAACTATTTTGACGAATTTTAGCGCGTTTGTATTTTATTTTTGATTGCCGGACGTTACGTACACATTTCAGTGTTTTAGCGCGTTTGTATTTTATTTTTGATTGCCGGACGTTACGTACACATTTCAGTGTTCATGGTCACGGGCGGACTAAATTTAGTGATACAATATACAGTTTTAATTTTAGGATACAATAATCAAAAAGGGTACCTTCTGCGATTGTTCCGGGGTAGTGTAAATTATGCGCCTTATATAGTATGGATAGAAATTCGCTAATAAGCTCGGGCTCTAATCTAAGAAGTAAATGATATCTGATAAATAGAAGTAAATAATATCCGGTGATAAATAACGCGCACTTGGAATTTATCGACTTATTTAAAAAAAATCGACTTCGTGGAGCATTTGCTCTATTGCATACTACCTGTGTGACGTCGAACAAAGCACTGGCATTCTGGTATTTATATCTATTTGGTGCTGTTAAAACAATTGTGGGTTTATGTTATTAAATAAACTCAATATTCCATTATTCGAAATTAACCTATTATCCATTTGCAAAGATCGATATGCAGTAATTATTGCCGAGTAACGTAGGTTACATTCTTTTTCTAGCCTTAATTGATATTACATCAAAATATGGGTAAAAATTTCAACCATTTATCATCGGTTTAAAAATATTTAATATTGGACATAAGCCTTCCTTTCTAATTCCTAGTTTGTCATTGTAATTTCAAATATTAATTCATAGATCTCCACGCTCAGAGCCCCCATAATTAAAACTCTTAGCGTGACATAAACTTAGTAATTTATCAGCACTACAAAAGTACGTTAATATTTACAAGCGAACAAAAGGATATCACTATTCCCTTGGGCAATATCAGAGGTCAATATATAATACGCGGTTATGGTATTTGAATTAAAATACGATTTGGGACTGGTCGTTTGATGTTCGTGAGCTTTAATTTCCATGAGCATTTGTTTTGTATTAATTTTGACCATATTTTTCCTAATATATAATTTAGGTTAATGTGCATACGTTTTTAATACTTTGTGAACGTAAGAATTGCTTAACAAAGGAGAAATTTTACAGACTATTTTAAAAGTTACCATGTTTTGGAGCTGCGACAAATAGCTATTTAAGTTATCAATTACCTCGGCTCGTATACATTCTGTTGGGGTCGAGCCTCTTTCGAAGTGAGAGGAAAATGAAATTACTATACCACTTACGTCAGATGCGTTAGTATAGGATTTTAAATCGATTTTCTCTTCTTTTACGGGTAAGAAAAGAGAGGACGGTGAATTTTATTCCTATTCCGTTATCATACAGAGAATTGTTATAATTAGCTACTAGTAATTACAACTTAAATTTAGTCAATGTGACTATAATGACGGGTTGAAAATACCGTATTTTGTCAGCGCTTACTTTTCTATGGCAATCGATAAAAGCTACCTTAGGGCTCACCCGGTAAATGACTAGTATACTATCTTGCGAAATATTATACCTACTGCGACCACTTTCCCGCTTACTTAGCATAACGATTTTGGTATTATACCAACTTATGGAGGCCTATATGCAGTAATTGATGGTATACAAGAAGGTAAAAGGATGAATAGATGGAAGAATAGAACCCTTACTAATATTATAAACGCGAAAGTAAGTTTGTTTGTTTGTTTCGCTTTCACGCTTAAACCACCGAACGGATTTCAAAAATTCTTTCACCAATGGAACGCTATAATATCAGGGAGTAACAGGCTATATTTTATCCTGGTATTCCCACGGGAACGAGAGCTACGCGGGTAAAGCGACTGAAACCGTATCGAAACGAGGGCAGGTTGCTAGTATATCATTAATATCTTTTGCACATTTATCATAAGAGACGAAAAGCAGAGATTAGTCCAATAGATATATGACCTATTACCCTACTTACGTCTACTGTTGAAATTAAGGATGAAATAATGGCATTAACACCACTACCACGCTTTGTTGATAAACGGCGATCGCAGTTAGTGATTAAAATTATTACGATTTTCACGAGAAAGTAAGAGATAATAACAAATCCGTACTACATAATAAAAATCATTGCTTTTTACATAATGGAACATGTAAAAGCTGTGATGATGATCATTACAGGTCATATATTTGACCGCTTGACTCGTACTTTCTCCACGATGGCAGAAATATTGACCCACTATACCAAGCTGGTCAGATGAACACCTGCGGGCAAGAGATGGAGATGGAGATGGTGAATAGTATTCCTACTCCGACACGCCGCGTAAAAAGAAAATAACAAATTTGATCAAACATCATTAGTTAGTAGAGATCCACATATTAAACAGCTAATAGAATGGAATGAATACGATTAAATTTAATTTCGCAATCAATTAAATCGCCTTTGAAATAAAGCCGAACTGATTTCGTGTTAGATTGAAACGATATATTGTTATGTACAAATTTATTAAGGACATTCCTTGTCCTTATAAAAGGGGTTTCAAACAATTTATAGATTATACTGAAGAGGTAATTAATCTTAAAATTGATGTTTATTTAATAAATCACTACATAAGTAATAAGGTATTCAAAAGAAAGAAATATAATATTAAAAACGGTAACTATTTGATTATTCTAGAATGATTTTCAAAACGACTTGCTCACCGAGTTTCTTATAGTATCATCTCGTTGGTGGTCACAATGAGAATGGACGATTATAGGCTTAATAATAAATGTACTAATCAATCCATATATAACTACTAGCTGTCCCAACAGACGTTGATCTGTTCAAATAAAGCGCCACTTACCAGGTCTAATGACTGGTGATTCTATACCATTCTCGAATCCTCTTGAATACACACAAAAATTTCGTCAACATCGGTCCAGCCGTTTAGGAGGAGTTGAGGGACACACGTACGCAAAAAATGTATATATAAAGACTGGCTGGGTCAGCTAGTCTTTAGACGTTGTTTTGTTCAAATAAAATAAAAGGATTTCAGCGCCACCTACCGGGTCCAATTGTGAACCTAAACCATTCTCAAATCCCCTTAAATACACAAAAACATTCGTCGATATCGGCCCAGCCGTTTAAAAATTTATATATATAAAGATAAAGATGTGAAATAGTCCATTATTGAAAATTGTATATTATTCAAATGTCAGTTTGAGTTTCAAATAAATATTTTTATAAAGCTATTGTGTCGTTGGATTCAGGTGGCACAGGACTGGACTCTGTGGGGTAACATGAGGGAGCCCTACGTCCAGCTGTGGACAGCGATAGGCTGACATGATGAGTATATTTGACGTAGCAGGTAGCGCAGTGTTGTTTTTAAAAGCAATGACGTCAGCATGGCTAAATGATAAACGTAATTGAAACAATAACGTTGAAACAGTACTCGTGTTATTGAATTCTAGTTTAAAACTAAGTGGAGTCTAGAGCTCCGCACTGTTCGGCTGCTAGCGATCGAATGAATGTCGTACCAGCAAATGGTCGTAGCGTAGTAAGGCCGAGAGCGGGGAACTCCCGATGACAATCTATAAAAACTGTTTTATGATAACATGTGTTGCACTATCTATCTTAAGTATGGGAACCTAATTATTTTGAACTAAACCTAATTGTTTTAACTGTAATTATAATTCAAGTTTATAAAATAATCAATCGTGCGCCGATACGGCCGTTCTGACCGGCGGTGCGCGCTCTGCACCAGCCGTGTTGTAGACATTTCTGCAATGAGCTTGCCCAGTTTTGCTACCTGTAATCAAAGAGGCAATTTCTTTTGAGAATGGTATCTGTGTACCTTTCTTCTACATTTATGACTCGTAGAGATTTGATGTAGTTTATATCTGTGGTACTTGTGTTGGGCGTACTCTGTGGTACTTGTGTTGGGCGTACTCTGTGGTATTTGTGGAATGAACACCGAAACTAACAATCGGATTATAACTTTTTAATTTTTTAAATTTGTGTTTAGTTCAAAATTGAGAGGTAAGATAGTTTTTATTCAGATTTTTTTTTTAATTTATGTGAATCGTAAAATTGACATAAGACAGGCAGTCACGAAGGTATGGCCAAAGCTATTTACAATATCCACGTCGAGGGCAAAATACATATTGTGTTGACCCCCAATTGAAATAGGAGCAGAATGCTTAACTTTTTATACATTTTGACATAATATTCGTCGTCTTCATATTCTTATATCATAGAACGAATATTCTGTTTAGAACAAAAATAATGAAAAGTTTCGAGTTAAGCCAGAATCGAAGTTATCCCATCCATTCACCCATCAGCCTATAGACGTCCACTGCTAGACATAGGCCTCCCCATGAGAATGCCACTCGGTACGGTCCTGTGCCACTTGCATCGCACGGTTCCCTCTGACTTTGAAAATGTTGTCAGTCCATCTAGTAGAGGGTCGTCTTACGCTGCGTCGTCTGATTCGTGGTCCCTACTCAAAATCCTTTCTTTCCCAACGCGCAACGGTTGTCGGTACGACGAGCGATGTGGCCTGCCCATTACCATTTCAATGTGCTAATTCTGCGGGCCATGTCGGTTAAACCCGATCTTCTATTGATTTCTGTATTACGGATTTTGGTACGTAGAGAAATACCGGGCATAGCCCTCTCCATAGCAGTTTGAGTGACGGAGCCTTTTTATGAGGCCGACATTTAGAGGCCACGTTTCTGTGCCATAAGTCAATTCGTTTAGTCGAAGTTATTCGCAAATTAAATCATGAATTGTTAATTATCTGTTTCGATGGTGACGAAAATATCATAAAAAGCCTGCACGTCAGACTAAAATATAAAGTATATATTCTCGCAGGTATTAGACCCGTGACTCGAAGTGCACTAATGTCTATGATAGATGATATCATTGACATTAAAATCTCATTATTATAAATGGTCTTTGGGGCTGGGGGTCAATATCCCAATCTTGTACCTCCTGTATACCTTAACGGTTCGCCGTTACAGAGAACTACTAAATTTAAATATCTTGGTCACATATTGACCCCTGACCTTAAGGACGATGAGGATATTGAACGAGAGCGAAGAGCGTTGTCTGTTCGGGCAAATATGCTGGCTCGCAGGTTTGCACACTGTACACTAGATATTAAAATAACATTATTTCGTGCCTACTGTACAGCTTTTTACACATGCAGCCTGTGGGCGAGGTATACGCAAGGGTCATATAGCGCTCTTCGCGTTCAATATAATAATTCGTTCAGGGTGCTGGTGGGGCTGCCTCGCTACTGTAGCGCATCGGGGATGTGCGCGCATGCGCATGTTAATTGCTTTTATTCAACAATGCGTAAGCGGTGTGCATCCCTGGTGCGCAGGGTGCGGGGCAGCGCCAATAGTATCCTGAATATGATATCGAGCAGGCTGGATTGCATATATGTGGGGCGCTGCTGCGCCATCTCTCATGGGATGTTGCGGTAGTGGCTCACATCATGTGTAGACTGTAAGTAATTTTTTAATTTTAATTTAATGTAATATATATATATGTATTAATAATTGTTTTAATGTTAAGGTTTCATACTAACATAGATTTAAGTTTTACTAACTTTTTTGAGTCTTGGTTACTCGAATAAACAATATTATTATTATTATAATCATCATTCAGAATTTTGCCTTCATAAAAGAGGGGATAATACCATAATTAACACACTTGGCAAGTGGGTTGGTTTTCGCATAGAGGTATACGTATCCAGGAGAGAATTGATGCCTAATCTGTTTGAGAAAACCTTAATCGATTTATACTACTCCCACGGGTAGAAAAGGAGGGGTGACAATTATATTATCATCTCACGACCATATGGGATTGACTATTTAATACATCTTTCGGAATTTTGGGTCACATTTAAAATGATCATTATCAAATAATATATTTAAAAATATATTAAAATTAAAAAAGGGAATTGAAATGAGCTCTTTACTGATATAGATCTATTTTTGAACCAGGTTTCAGTCTTAAGCTCAAGGGCAAACTTTGTTTCATTTGCATTAAGTAACGATTGTACTTGCAAATACGGGCCCTGCCAGGCTACTTACTTTCTAATGAAGACAAAAATCTAAGGATCTGCAGCCCTATTACGAAATTCGAATGAAGATGAATTCGATGATTGATTATTTGTTTTTCAGCTACAAAATCGTCGATTAATACGAGTTTTGCAATTTGACACATTAGCTTGTTACTTATATCTCCTATTTTCAAGGTCTTACTTTTTACCTCTTACTTTCACAAGTTTCAATACAGTAAACCGTTAATTGGGGTTTTTTATAGCAGTTTGTGGAAAACGAGCAACTAGCACACCTGATATTAAGTTATACTGTCACTTGGACCTTTGCCAGGCAGCTGTCTACGGTGAAGAAAGTGAAGAGAGAGCGAAGACGTGCAATCAGGTTCAGTAATACTAAACCCACCACACGCAAACCCTCATAAAATCTCTAGCTTGTAATATGCACCTTCGCATACTTTATTTATTTATTTTATTTATTACTTACATAATAATTATAAACATATATAACGTGTCACAAAATTGCTCATAGTTTCATATGTTATCATAGTTCTTATTAAGCTTATTACGAATGGAAGGAGAGTAATTTTTTAAGCAATCTATGATTATTTTTAACACTTTTACGAGGCCAATCTATCTATGAAATAGGTTTTTAATTTATTTTAACATAAATGTCAAATCCATTTATTGTAATTATAGTATGATCTAATTATAGTTTTATTATATATATGTAAAGTAATCGTACAGTTTATCTAGTTAAATTGTAATTGTAGTTAGAAACAAAAGGGTTTTCAGTACAGCCGGCTGAGTCCTTTTGTGACTATGAATGTTAAGTGTTCGAAACATCAGGAAATCCATACTAATATTATAAATGCGAAAGTAAGGATGTTCGTTTGTTTGTTTGTTTGTAACGCTTTCACGCTTAAACCATCGAACCGATTTCAAAAATTCTTTCACTAATGGAAAGCTATAATATCAGGGAGTAACATAGGCTATATTGTATCCCGGTATTCCCACAGGAACGGGAACTACGCCGCGGGTAAAGCGACTGAAACCGAAGCGAAGCGAGGGCGGGTTGCTAGTTAAAAAAAAAACAAATGCGATAAAATCTCAGAAAATAGTTTTCGTTCAAATGTGTAATACTCGCGTCAATATCAGAAGTCTTGATATAATTGTGGTTCTTAATTTGAAATAAAAAAGAGTATATGCTAGTCTTTCATATATTTATTATAGGTAAGAAAAAAATATATATAACATGGGAATTATATCAATATATTTTCAATTTCATATTATATAAAAAAATTAGCTTTTGCAATATACTTACAATACTTTTCCATAAAAACTTACCGCACACACGCAGGGAGTGGTAAATTGTAATATTTGCGAAATTAAAACGAAATATTTTATGGAATCGCCTTTACATATTGTTAGCACAACACAAGTTTTTTCTTAAAATTATTTTGCACACTTAATACTTTGCAATAAGTTGAAGTGTTAATAGATGATAAAATTAAATTACTAAGTTAAACAGTAAC
The DNA here is from genome assembly GCA_032191425.1 of Lymantria dispar. Taxonomy (NCBI): domain Eukaryota; kingdom Metazoa; phylum Arthropoda; class Insecta; order Lepidoptera; family Erebidae; genus Lymantria; species Lymantria dispar. The sequence continues at coordinate 15,908,788 of CM063451.1, forward strand.
TGTTTTCGGCTAGTAATAATCTCAATTCATATTTAAAAACATCTGTTCGCATATTGAACTTATAATTTACTTACAAACTGAAGTACCATAAATAAGATGGAACAAAAACTAATAGTTAATACTATTGCATTTGTTTGTAAGTTCTGAATAAATTTGTTGTTAAATAAATTGAATTATACATGTATTTTGCCTAATTGTAAATATATTTTCTCATTGAAAATACATTTACAATATAAACAATGGCAAGTTCGTATTGAAAGCTCAAATTATTACCACTCATTGTTTATCTATGGTGGAGTAATGCTATACGCAAAGACTACACAATCTATATTCATACATACATAATATGGTCCCTAAGATAAGGTTTTCATATATTTTCATTGCGCACTAAATCTGGCTCTAGGGCGGTTTTTGTTGGACACGGCGCAGCACACGCTTGAGGTGTGTGCTGCGTGGGAGGGGGAGCGCCATGAACTCGTCGCGATTATCGGTGCCGACCTGGCACTGCCAACCATCGCCAGGGAGATGCTCGACAGCGTCAGGAACTGGGACGCGGTCGCCGCCTTCTGGGAGGCCGTAATCTCACGGAAGGAGGCGGCGGATCGTGTGCGAGTAGAGCTCCTATTCGGCGACACGTTCCGCCGCCGGTGACTCGGGCGGCGCAGGCGCGAGTATCTGCGCCTAATGCCGCCCTAGCCGAGGCCGCGGGTGATCGGACCGGGGAATGTCCGTCACCCGCAGAGAGGCTGACCGCGCGACTGCGACCGACGTCCCAGGACGTCGAGAGGTGAGGTTACCCGAAAGGGTATTCCGTCGGGCCGACCACTGACGACAAGTCAAATCTGCTCTGGTGGTCGGCCCAACAACGAGGTGACGTCCCGTGCGCCGTCCTTTCATCGGCCCGGACGGACAGGACCGCGCGTGCGCTTACCATAGCCCACCCATAAAAAAAAAAGGTGGCTTTTGTAAAATATCTTCTTCACTTCTCTTGTTAATTTTCTTACTCTTATTTAAACATCCAAAATCTAATTCCATTTATATTAAAATTTATTGTTTTGGATCCATCGACTCGAATTTTAACGATCTTAATTATAAGTTACGGACTCATCATAGAGATCAAAATCAATTATTAAATCTATATATTCTTAGGCAAGATATCCTTACTAATATTATAAATGCGAAAGTAAGTTTGTTTGTTTGTTTATTTGTTTGTTTATTTGTTTGTTTGTTACGCTTTCACACTGAAACCACCAAACCGATTACAAAAATTCTTTCGCCAATGAAAAACTGTAATATCAGGGAGTAACATAGGCTATATTTTATTATGATATTCCCACGGGAACAGGAACTACGCGGGTAAGGCGAATGAAACCGAAGCGAAGCGAGGGCGGGTTGCTAGTATCTCATATGTCGCTTACAATATTGAAGCAGTTTATACTCGTTAGTCTTTTCACAGAGTAAAGACTATCCCCGGACCGAGGACTTTAGTCCGGCACCTGCAGAGAGGCTGACCGCGCGTCGACGACCGGCGTCCCGGGACAGGGACGTTGAGAGGTGAGGGTACCTGAAAGTGTATTCCGTCGGGCCAACCACTGAGGTTAAGGAACTCGGCACTGGTGGTTGGCCCAGCGACGAAGGTGACGTGGGTACGGGTGGGTTATGGGCCCGCGCGCCGTCCTTTCGTCGCCCCGGATGGAATGGACGGCGTGTGCGCTTACCATAGTCCACACATAAAAAAAATCCAATAACTAAGGGACGATGCTACATCCATCAACACCGGCCGGCAGGTCTCTACGGTCCAGACATCGTACTGAGGCAACTCCAGCCGGATTGCCCAACGGGCAATAACGTCTCGGCGGGCGTCGACCCGCCAGGCGGCAATCTCCTTCAACGAGACGATGTCGCCGTGGCCGCGCGTCTCCGGCACCCGCCGGTAAATTCCGGTGAGTATCTCCGCCTCCAGGTCCCACGGGGGTGTACCGGCCAGGAGGCACGCTGCCTCCGCCCCCACCGTGCGGTAGCCGCGTATGGCCCTGACCACCATGACTCTCTGTGGACGCCACAGAAGAGCCCTGAGACGGACGGTCAGGGACCCCGCACACACCGGTGCACCGTACAGGGCCATCAACCGGATGATCCCCACGTACAGCCGTCGGCACGTAGTGCTGGGTCCACCCACATTCAGCATAAGCCAAGAAAGGGTGGACGCCGCGTCGACAAGCCGCAGAGCAAGTCGACGGAAATGCTCCCGGAGCCACCAATGCCCGTCGAGTACCAGGCCCAAGTAGGCAGATGACTGTCTGACTGAAAAAATAAAATGACGTCAAAATGTATTTGTTCAGTTGTCTCAGTTGTTTTTTACAAATTTGCTATACCTACGGGCAATGTAAGGGTTATACATTTATACACTTTACACAAATAGATCGCATTACCACTTTACGAGCCTACTTAGCCTAATTAGCTTAATTAGATCCTTCATTCCATATTTTCCTAACTAAACAGCAAACAATATACAATCTAAGATATAAGATTCATCTTTAAAGCAAACATTGTGGGCAAATTTAATGGTACAACGCTCTTAAGCCTGTATTGGTTTCGAGGCAATTAATTGTTATTTGCTTGGAGATGAATTCATTGTCAAATGTATGAACAGTTCAGTGTTCTATAATTATAAATGGTATATGACGAATAATTCTATTATAGAGCTAGCAGAGAAAGAAGAATTTATAAAATAATAATAATAGAAACTCTATCTCACCCTTCTGACACGCTTTTTGTTTTTTTTTAGGGTTGGGCCATGGTCAGCGCACCTGGCGCCCGGCTCCGTTTGGGACGATGGAGGGGCGGCGCGTGGCTCCATGACCCACCCATGGCATGTCGCCTTCGTCATTGGGCTGACCACCGATGCAAAGTTACTTGATTTCAGTGACCGGCCCGACGGAATACCCCGGCCGCGAGGTACCCTCTTCTCTCGATGTTCCCCTCAGGGACGTCGGTCATCGTCGTGCGGTCAGCCTCTCTGCGGGTGACGGACTAAATCCCTTGTCCAGTCACCCTCGGCCTCGGCTAGGGCGGCATCAGGCGCAGGTACCCTTCTGTCACCCTAAATAATTGTAGAGGTGAAGCCATCCCGTAGGCGGTTAAATATAAATCAATAAATCACTGTGTTATAGATTTAAGACTTATAAATTTTGAATTCTAACAATTCTTGACAACAGTATGGGATCAGATTAAGTTTTCATGCAATCCATGATAAATGGTTTTTATCTACAAGTTAATTTGCATCTTGACTATGTTTAGTGGGTGGTAATAATCCGCAGCATAAACTTACCTTTAGATTAGATATTTTTTTTAGTTTTCTCAAAGGTCGTTTGATCGATTATACTCACAATAAGGCCTGCCACGTTGGTTCATAGCTAATTGAGATGTCGAACAGAATTCATGTGAATAGGCGGGCGGGCCTTTGAAGGTTCTCTTAATACCTGTGGTCCATTGACTTTACGTGGAGAGATTGTACGACTGCTTACAGAGTCATATACTACCATGTTGTTGCTCCAAACAGGTGGTGCTCAGCTTCCAAAAAAAACCATATGGTTTTTTTGAGCTATTTCATTATGTTTTTAATTGGGAGAATCCTTTTAATGTTTATACAAATCTCTAAGCTCTGCATACGGTGACGTGACCGGGGATTAGTCCGTCACTCGCCGAGAGGCCGACCGCGTGAGGAAAGACCGACGTCCTCCCCGAGGGGGGGACGTCGGTCGATGGGAGGGTGCCCCGGGTAGGGGGTATTCCGTTGGGCCGACCACTGATGACAAGTAACCCTGCTCCAGTGGTCGGCCCAACGACGAAGGCGACGTGGTGTTCGGGTGGGTTGCGGGTGTTGCGTGCTTAAGCCCCTCTGTCGCCCCGGACGGAGTGGTGCGGAGGCGCGCCGACCGCAGCCCACCCCAAAAAAAAAAAAGCTCTGCATACGATAACTTTGTTTCGGAATTCATAATATATTTCAGAATAGAAATAAATTATAATTTATTATTTTATTATTTGTTGTTTCAATAATGTAAATTTTGACATATAATTTATAAAATTAATTATATTTCTTATACGGTCTTCGTGGTAGCCGTTAAAACGACATGTTTAATTTATTTCTGGTTTCGTGTTTGAAACGTATGTAAGTTGAAAAGCATGCCCAGAAAATATTTTTAATAAAATTAAATAAACAGACACCGAGTGGCAGAGTAACAAAAATAACACAGCCGAGCGACGCTCGCCAATTCAGTTTCGACACATGCGTTTCACGCGAACGCTGCCATCATATTAAAATTATTTGCGGGCAAAAAGTGCTTTTTGCAACATTTCGTTTACGCGAATTTTGCCATCTGTAAAGGTTGTGAATAGAATAACTGAATACTTTGAATATTGTGTTTTCATTGAAAAAATGTTCAATAACACAGCGAGTTATAAATCAAGTGGAAGGTCATGTTACCCAAAGAAATCAGAATCAAAAGTACAAAAAGGTAATGGAAAATTTTGTTTTCTTAATATTTATATTGGACTTCATTTCTTCACGGAATATTCATGGCCCAATTCACATTGGCCGCTTTAAACGCAATTAGATTGAATATTTTAACGACCAATTTTTCGATAAAATTATAAGAAAGCAACATTATTGAAAATATCTTTGTATGAGAAAATATTTAATTAGTTTCGTAACTCATTTATTGACTAATAATTTCTTCACAATATAAATTACGACTGTATTTTTGAAACACATACATAGCCTCACACCTGCTTCCCATAGGAGTAGGTAGAGAATCTCTACGGTTACGTATATTCTCAACATGATCTTTATCAGCATGTCACGGATTTGATCCAGAAAAATACGGGGTGGTCTTCCTCTCCTAATTGTCCCTCTCACATTTACTTTGTATACTTTAATTTATAGAAACAGTTCATATGATTTGAGATTTATATTAAATGTCTTTTTTATTTTAATCATTTTGTTCTAAATTACAAGAGGTCGGCTCAATATGTACTCTTCTTTCATAGTATATATTACAAATGTTATTGGCGACAGTTTTATGACCGATCACATGCCTAAAGTTAATCCTCCTCGGGAATATAATTGTTGATCTGACGACATAAAATCCACTTGGCCCTGGTTATTGAAAAAAATTTAACAAATATACTTTGCAAAAGTTGCTCTTGTTAGATATCTATATATAACTATCGCCATTAGCATTTATTGTGTGAGAATATTTTGTAGTTATAAGAGCAGGCGTGTTTTATGTTTATATTTTATGTTAGTCAAGAAAAATATTATGGTGTGCGGTAAGCTAACGCTGCAGTGATTATAAATCAAAATTAAATAGAGTTGTATAAAATTTCTCGTATAACTAAAGCATCGCCACTAAAATATAAGCACATAATCTTTAATGCTATCTTTTTTTCTAAATATTTTACAAAATTCTTATCATATTTCTATTGTAAACCAGAGTAAGATTATCTTTAAATTGATTGACCTGTTAGCTCATTAGCAAAGGACTGCGACAATAAGGTGAGTACTAATTCTTAGTCGTGCTATTAATATTTTGGTCAATAGTTTAACCAGAGACCAATAACAGCAAGAATCATTCCTTCAAACTCCAAGAAGCCTCCTATATTATATTAAAGGTACATAATAAAATATCATGTATCTTTTACCTTTTTTTAAAAAAGGAGACTATTATTCTACTGTTGGACATTCGGTTTCTCTCGAAGGACTACCTTATAAGATTTTATAGGAAAGTGCAGTATATTACGACATCCGTCTTTGGAGTCGACTGGACCTGCGTTAGAAACTGATTTCAATCCACTGCTGTGCGTGATGATGATGATGATGTCGGACAGGTGCAATTCTTACAATGTAAATGGAGACATGTCATTCATTTGAACGTGCTATGGAGAAAAATAAATAGGGAAGTAAATTTTAGAAATAGTTACCGAGATCACTAAAATGCTTTGCACAAAAAAAAATCAATGACCTATTTACGGATAAATAAAATGAATACGTAAACGTTGTGCTTGCAGTTTTTTTTAATGCCGGCATATCTTCAAAGTAAACTGATAAAATGAAAATATATAAAAATAATATAATACTATTATAATATTAAAGGAAAAGAAGGAAAACTGGAAATAAAGTCCTATACTAACACCTATATCAGTGTGGTATAGTGGTGGTGATAGGTTGCAGGCCAATTTCACTCCTATCGAAAATGAGGCTTGAGCCCAACAGAGGGACGCTTCTAAATTGAAATGTATATTATTACTAGCTGACCCAACAGGCATTGTTCTGTTCAAATAATACAGCAACGCCACCTACCAGGTCCAATTGTAAATCTAAACCATTTTCGAATCCCCTCGAAGACGCATAAAATTTTTCATCAACATCGGTTCGGCCGTTTAGGAGGAGTTCAGTGACATACACACGCACACAAGAAAATTATATATAATAGGTTTGTTTTCCAAATTGCAATGGTTGTTTTGAGTCATTTTCCAATAAAATATTTCAAATCAACACTATTGCCTATCGACTAAGGGATATAATATGCACATAACATCTATGCAAGACAAGGAAGACTCGAAACAAAACCCTATACCAACATGTATGACCAGCATCAAGTAGTTCAAATATCCTCCCATTATGGAGGAGGCCCGAGCCCAACAGTGGGACGAATGTGGGCTGCGATGATGATGATTATTGCCTATTATCCGTGTAGTGACGGAGTAAGAATACAACTTACCACCCCCTTTCTGGGCTGTGGGTGTCGTAAGAGACGACTGAGTGATATAATTTGCATATAACATCTATGCAAGTAAAGAAAAACTCGAAATAAAACCCTAAACCAACATGTTTGATCAGCGTGGTATATTAGGTTAATTTCCCTCCCATTGTGGGGGAGGCTAGAGCCCAGCTGTGGGACGTATATGAGCTGTGATAATGATGATGATATTATTTCCTATATAATGTTTTACGGCTTTTAGTCGTGATTATTGTTGCCGTTATATTGACTCAATATTAAAAATTCTATTTCTTTTCCATTCAAAATGCGTCTCTTCCCCGGGTAATTTAGGAGGGCGATTGACTTATTATTGAGGTTTTGTTTTCTCAAAATATTGTCTCTTAAATATTATTACTTTTATATTTATTTTTATGTACAATAAATAAAGTGAACGGGATTCCAAATAGTGACAGAGTAGAAATACAATTCACTACCTCCTTTCATCTCCGAGGTGTCATAAAAGACGATTGAGGGATTACAGTATGCAGGTGACATCTATGCAAGAGAAGGAAAACTCGTAACAAAAGCCTATGTCAATCTGCCTGATTAGTGGGATTTAGTGCGTCAATTTTTTTCCTATTTTGGAGGAGGCTTAAAGCCAGAAGGAGGACGCGCGTGAACTATAATGATAACTGTGTCAAAACTGAAGAATTTGTTTGTAAAATCGGCCGTTGTTGACTGGCGATCATTCCTTAGTTAACGAGAGCCGATTTTACTCGTACTATTGTTATATAGTTGAGCATGATGACTTAGCCTCATTCAATACACACAAAATATGTGCGAAACTAGTGATCACAGCGTATATAGAAGTTTTCACTTCACAAAAATAATTACATAACATATAATGTAGGCAAGCAAAACTTCAGACACAGTTCATAAATTCTAATGAAATAATAACTTACAGAAAATGTCCTACAATTGTTTAAAGTACTTCAAATTTATCAATTAATTGTGCTTAATTTTTTAAAGTAAATTAAATTAAAAATATATAATTATTTCATTTGTAATTTAAGTAATACATATTTAATTCGGCAATCCTTAGAAGAATGAGTGTAACTGACACCAAAAAATTACCGCACAGAATATACACGTTGAAATAGCAATGAGCAGGCCGCATCGTTCTTCGAACCGACATTTGTCGGGGAAGAAAGGAAAGGTTCTCGATTGCGGACCCGGAATCATACGATGACGCGTAGGGCGGCTCCCAAACTAATTGGACCGACGACATCTTGAATATCACAGGAACCCGTTCGATGCAAGTGGCATAAGACCGTTCCGAGTGGGATTCTAGTGGAGAGGCCAATGGCCAACAGTGGACGTCTATCGGCTGATGGATGTATGAATACTTATTTCAAGTTAGATTGGCAGAAAATTTATCGCTCTACGGTTTTACAAAGGATAATAAAATAATTAAAAAAGCTGCGTTATATACATTTAAAGAATTTTGTCATGCAAAGGGACCAAATATTTATGCCCAGGCTTTTCAGTACCGCCGTTGCCAGAGTTATTAGCGAAGCGAGAAGTTAAAGCAACCATGAATGGAATAAATTTAAAGAAGTTTCTGTTGTAACTGTAATATTGACGTTAAAAATATTAAGATATAAAAATTCTATCGTATTTACTAATATAGCAGACAATGCCCTGAATTGGCAATTAATTAGCAACAAATTGTGACATATGTGTATTTATTTTAGATAATATTTCTGAAAAAATAAAGGATAATCTTAATAACTTTGGCCAACCCCTACAAAAAACTACTTTTATGTCACTATGGAGAAGGAAAAGAAATTGATGCAGTTTACCACATAAATTGTTGTGGCATTATTTGGATATTTCTTCTTTCTGAACGTGAAAAGTGAATGAAAAAAAGACTCTATTTTACCCTAAATGCATAAAATAAAATAAAAAAGTGAAGAGATCTAGTTACAAATGTTTGACATTTTGCTTAGTACGATATTATTCAACCAAATACATAATAAATTCTCCATTATACTAAACTTAGATTATTATGTTTTATGTTTCTACCGTTGTATCCTTTATACACGCGGCGATACGTCCAATTTATATCAAACATCTATACCTATATTCTTATATTATATTCTCTTGTCCATGTGGTGACGGAGTAAGAATACAATTCACCACTTCTTATCTTACCCGGGGATGTCGTAAAAGTCGACCGAGAGATATAGTATGCGCATAAAATTTGTGCAAGAGAAGGAAAACTCGAAATAAAACCCTGTACCAAAATGTCTGACCAGCATATAGTAAGTCAATTTCCCTCCCACAGTGGAGGAGGCTCAAGCCCCACAGTGGGACGTATATGAGCTGAAATGATGATGATGATATTCTTATACTCTTTTCAGTCCATATTCATGCCTCTTCGTTCGGGCTTTCTTCATGTGAGTGAAGTTGACCTACTATATCACGCTTATCAAACACATTAGCAAAAGGTTTTTGCCAAGTTTTCTTTTATTGCTTATATGTTATCTGCGTATTTAAGATCTTATATCTGCATATTTTATATCTTCTACTTTACGACACCCATAGGTAAAAAAGGAGTCGGTGAAATGTATCTTCCTCCGTGATTACATGAAATAAAACAAGAATTACTATTACTGTTTCGTGTGGTGATGGAGTAAGAAAACAATTCACCACCCCCTCTCATACCCGTGGGTCTCGTAAAAGACAACTAAGGGATATATTACGCATATGACCAGCATGGTATAGCAAGGCCAATTTCCCTCCTATTATGGAGGAGGCTCGAGCCCAGCAGTGGGACGTATATGAGCCGAAATGATGATGACAATGATTACTTATTTGTCTATTTCCAATACACACCTTGTAGGAAGGCTTATGTACAACCATAAACGTCTACTAGGTCGATGATGTTGATATTATTATATTTTTTTATAGTTAATGATTCATATGATGCACATATCGTTGTTTCAAGTCTGGGTATGATTTATGTCTATTAACTATGAGTTAGTTAAGCACCCAAAATATAAAAAAAATCTTCGTGCAGAATGTTGTCTGATAAAAAATATGTATTATAACAAAGTAAATTTAAGCTGCATAATTTTTTGTACCTTCCTTTTTTCACAACTTATCTATCCACATAATCACTTGGAACTTGTTTAGACCTATTGTATTTTTTATTCTCGACGTATTGTCTCCAACAGTTTGACGATGTAGTACAGTGAGACAATATTGTTCGCTGGTTAAAACAGCAGTAGCAAAAGAAAGTCTTATCTTGTACCAACCTTTTCATTCAATGGTTCTTATTACGACGAACTCCGTACATTTTAAATAAGATTTCAATTGTCTTTCAACCCAGGTTAAGAGAAACTCAAGTCATAAGAAACTAAATTCAATCCTTTAAGTAAATCTTTGTTGTCTTTATATTAGGTGTCTCTTGGCGGCAATTAATTTTTATTATAAAATAACAGTTGGGGTATTCGTCTAATATAGATGAAATCATTTTAAAATAACAGTTTGCGGAATCAAGTAATATAATGAAACAAATTTCTTAGGCGGTTATAAATCAAAATGTGATAAGCGTTTATTATCAACTAGCAATCCGCCCTCCCTTCGCTTCGGTTATAGGTTATAGTCGTTTTACCCGCGTAGTTCCCGTTCCCGTGGGAATACCGGCATAAAATATAGCCTAGTTTACGCCCTGATATTATAGCTTTCCATTGGTGAAAGAATTTTTGAAATCGGTCCAGCCATTTTGAAGATTACCCGGAACAAACAGACAGACAGACAGACAAAAATTTTTTAATTGCTATTTTAGGCATAGGTGTCGTGCAAACAACCGTGTGAGTATGAAAAAAGCCTATTATTTTGACATTACAAACAGACACTCCAATTTTATTTATTGGTATAGATATTGGAATATTAAAAAGTAACGTTGTTGAGATATTTATCTAGTATGACCATATCACGGGGTGCCCGTGTACCTCAGGCGGCTGGTGGCAGACTACTTGGAGGGGCGCAGCGTCCTCTACGTTGACCGAGTAGGGGACGTTGTGCGAACGCCCATGACGTGCGGTGTCCCACAGGGGTCGGTTCTGGGTCCGACCCTGTGGAACATCGGCTACGACTGGGCGTTGAGAGGAAGCCTCCCACCCGGGCTGGGCGTAATTTGCTACGCCGACGATACACTCGTCACAGCCCGGGGTGGGACGCTAGAGGAGGCGGCACGCCTGGCAACTCTCGGCACCGAGGAGATTGTCAGGCGAATCGAAGCGCTGGGGCTGAGAGTTGCCCTGCAAAAGACGGAGGCCCTTTTGTTCCATGGCCTCCGTACCGCCGGGCCTCCCGCCGGCGCTTCGATCATCGTGAAGTCGGTCACCATCAGCATCCAGGCCCACATGAAGTACTTGGGCCTGGTGCTCGACGGGCATTTTTGGTTCCGGGAGCATCTCCATCGACTTGTTCCCCGGCTTGTCGGCGCGGCGTCCGCCCTTTCGCGGCTGATGCCGAATGTGGGCGGACCCAGTGCTACGTGCCGACAGCTGTACGTGGGGGTGATCCGGTCGATGGCCCTGTATGGAGCACCGGTGTGGGCGGGGTCCCTGACCGTCCGTCTTAGGGCCCTCCTGTGGCGACCACAGAGGGTCATGGCGATCAGGGCCATACGGGGTTACCGCACGGTGGCGACAGAGGCAGCGTGCCTCCTGGCCGGAACTCCCCCGTGGGATCTGGAGGCGGAGATGCTCGCCGACATTTATCGGCGGGTGTCGGAGACGCGCGCCCGCGGCGGCATAGTCTCCATCAAAGAGATCACCGCCTGGCGGGTCGACGCCCGCCGAGAAGTCATTGCCCGTTGGGCAGTCCGGCTGGAGAGTCCTCGGTACGGTGTCAGGACCGTCGAGGCTCTCCGGCCGGTGCTGATGGAGTGGTTGGAGCGGACGCACGGGGTGCTTTCCTTCCGACTGGTGCAGGTGCTGACGGGGCACGGTTGCTTCGGGAAGTACCTGCACAAGATTGTCAGGAGGGAGAGCACACCGTCCTGCCACCACTGCCGTTGCGACGAGGACACGGCGCAGCACACGCTCGAGGAGTGTGCTGCATGGGAGGGGGATCGCCGTGAACTCGTCGCAATTATCGGTGCCGACCTGGCGCTGCCGACCATCGCCAGGGAGATGCTCGTCAGCGTCAGGAACTGGGACGCGGTCGCCGCCTTCTGTGAGGCCGTAATCTCACGGAAGGAGGCGGCGGATCGTGTGCGAGTAGAGCTCCTATTCGGCGACACGTTCCGCCGCCGGCGACTCGGGCGGCGCAGGCGCGAATATCTGCGCCTAATGCCGCCCTAGCCGAGGCCGCGGGTGATCGGACCGGGGAATTGTCCGTCACCCGCAGGGAGGCTGACCGCGCGATGGCGACCGACGTCCCAGTACGTCGAGAGGTGAGAGGTTACCCGAAAGGGTATTCCGTCGGGCCGACCACTGATGACAAGTCACATCTGCTCCGGTGGTCGGCCCAACAACGAGGTGACGTGGGTACGGGTGGGTTATGGGCCCGCGCGCCGTCCTTTCATCGCCCCGGAAGGACAGGACCGCGCGTGCGCTTACCATAGCCCACCCATAAAAAAAAAAAAAAAAAGTATGACCATATTGTCGACAGTCATCTGTTTACAGCGGCGCGGCGGCGGGCCAGTGCGTACGGGCCGGTACAAAATAATTGATGACTGAGTAGAAGTTACTGTACTTCGTTCGGTGAGCGAGAGAACCGGCAGGTCAACTTTCTGAAGGTGTTTGCAGGTAGTGGATTTTGCGGGCGACTGGACCGGGGAATTAGTCCGTCACCCGCCGAGGCGCCAACCGCGCGAAGAAAGACCAACGTCCTCCCTGAGGGGGTATTCCGTCGGACCGACCACTGACGACAAGTCACCCTGCTCCGGTGGTCGGTCCAACGACGAAGGCAACGTGTCACGAGTGGGTTATGGGTGTGCGTGTTTACGCCCCTCTGTCGCCCCGGACGGAGCGGAGCGGGGAGGGCGCCGACCCTTACCCACCTTCCAAAAAAAAAGGAAAAATGGTAGATGTAACGCTTTTAGTCATATTTTATAATACTCAGAAGTAATTTAAGGCTTGCTAGTCTTTGTAGCCGCACGTATTAATATCGCACATATTAAATATTAATACGATACGAAGACTACTACTAGACTATTATACACTAACAGCAATAATAATTTTACCGCATACGCTAAATAAAAGTAGGAAAACACTTAAATGTAAAGAAGCTTGTCACTCATCCCACACACTATAGATTTATCACAGTCTTTCTAAGGTGTGCTTGTTATTACAGTTTACTTGGCAGATAGGACAACAATCGTTACTTGAGGGTGAGACAAGATTCTTCAAAGCCGTTTATCTACAATATTTATTTTAAGCTGTTCTTAAGCTGTAAATTCAGTACAACAATAACAACGTTTCTTTTAACGCCTTTTTTACCACAGAGAGTTATTAAAAGTTTCATACTTTTGTTTTGTATGGATAAATTAGTAAGGAGATAGCACAAATAAGATAGTGGTTTAAGTGAAGACATTTCATACTAGGTCTATGAGTCGGTTCTCACGCAAAACCTGTACTTGTTTAAGCTGAATTTATTGCTTTATTTGTTGTGAGTTTGAGTATATTCTGTGCCTATTAACGTTAATTGTCATACTTATCTCAGCAAATTAAATGTTAACTCGAAGTTTATCCACAGTAGGCTAGAAATTCACCTACTAAATCACGCTAGTCTGACAGTGTGGTATACGCTTTTATTATAATTCACCAGTTTTCCTTCTTTTGCTGTGATGGTATCGGCTTGTGCCTTTAGTCGTCTTTTGCGATCAACCGCGAGAAACGAAGAATTGGCTCGTTGTGTTCTTACTCCGTCACCTGCCGGAGATGTTCTTATTAATGTCGCCATCTGATGATAGAATGTTAGCGAATGTTAATAAAATCACGATGCAGATATTCTACAGAGTTCCCTGGATTAAAGAATTTTATGTTTATTGTTATTGCTTACATTATAGCAAAAATTGCGACTACACAGTAATATTTATGATATCGACCCACCGTGCCAGTATCATGGGTTTGAATCTCGCGCAGAACAACAACTTGTGCGATCCATAAATTGTTGTTCTGAGTCTGGATGTAATTCGTGTTTGTTGATTATATGTTTGTAAAGTCCCTCATAACATAAGGATTATTTGCTTAGTGCAGTGTTTTGCCTTTCAAAAAACTATGGCTCAAAAAATGAAAAACAATTTAATATTAATTTTTCGACTGATAATTATTTCACAAATTAATTTAAAATTGTTAGCTAACCTCATTGTAGATTTAAAAAATATAAACGTAATACGTTAAGACATATTTCCTTCACAATATTATTATTTCTACCTGAGACTTATCAACATCTTTATTACTTTTATTAGAGTCTTGTCGTTTTAGGAAGGCTTTTTATTAAGATGGAATTCCTTTTCATTGTTGCATATGTAGAATATACATTAGATATATGAGTGAAGCAAAACTTGAAATAATAGCTTGTGTTACATTATTTTGTCAATGGGGTATAGTATTAATTTAATAACCGCCTTATAACCGAATTGGATCGTCTGAATGAGGATATGCGTATGAAAGCAGTGAGTGCAACAGATAAGATGGCTGACAGCAATCTATGGAAGTTAAGTACATGTTGTACAGACCCACTTAGCGTGGGATGGAGGCAGGATAATGATGCTGATAGCAGAATTGAATATAATAAAGAGACAGATACCGGTTTACCGATGGGCCTTGGATGGGCGGTCTAACCATATATTTGGAGTTTGTTTTTGGAGGCAATACGGGCAGCATTTCCGTCTTGTGTCTTGTCCCTCCCAGCCTTATGTGCAGTCTACGAAAACCTAGGTATAAAAACGAAATATTTAAAATTAAATTGAACAGTTCGCACGTCGACTTAGCCTTTCGAGTATTTGGGATAGCCTATAATTGAAGCAAAAGATTTATAGAAGTTTTTAATATCTTCGAATAAAATGATAGGCTTGCTACGTATCTCCTGCTTCAATACGGCTTATGTAGCTGTAGGGGTTTTTTTATTATCCTTAACCTTACTACATAAATATGAAAGGTTGGATGGTTAGTTAATTTTTCTCAATCACATATCTATGACGGCAGAAATCTGAACGAAACTTATTACTTCAAAGTAAAAAAAATATTATAGAGTGGAATTTTTGGTACAGGATGTACCATAAGCAGAAGAAAAAAGTATTTATCCTGTAAATGTGCCATTTAAGCGGGAGAATTTGATCGACGAAATCTATATTAATGCAAACATAGCCGCAAGCATAGATAATATCGGCTAGTGGCAGACTATTTGGAGGGGCGCAGCGTCCTCTGCACCGACCGAGCAGGGGACGTCGTGCGAACGCCCATGACGTGCGGTGTCCCACAGGGGTCGGTCCTCGGACCCACCCTGTGGAACATCGGCTACGACTGGGCGTTGAGGGGGAGCCTCCCGCCCGGGCTGGGCGTAATTTGTTACGCCGACGACACGCTCGTCACAGCCCGCGGTAGGACGCTAGAAGAGGCGGTAAGCCTGGCGACCTCGGGTACCGAGGAGGTCGTCAGACGGATCGAGGTGCTGGGGTTGAGGGTCGCCCTGGACAAGACGGAGGCCCTCTTGTTCCATGGGCGCACTATGAGCCCTCCCATCGGCGTCTCGATCACCGTCCACTCGGTCGACATCAGCATCCGGGCCCATATGAGGTACTTGGGCCTGGTGCTCGACGGGCGATGGTGGTTCCGGGAGCATTTCCGCAGGCTCGCTCCGCGGCTCGTCGGCGCGGCGTCCCCCCTATCGTGGCTTATGCCGAACGTGGGCGGACCGAGCGCTGCGTGCCGACGGCTGTACGCGGGGGTCATCCGGTCGATGGCCCTGTACGGCGCACCGGTGTGGGCGGGGTCCATGACCGCCCGACTTAGGGCCCTTCTGTGGCGACCACAGAGGGTCACGGCGGTCAGGGCCATCCGCGGATACCACACGGTGGCGACGGAGGTAGCGTGCCTATTGGCCGGGACTCCCCCGTGGGACCTGGAGGCGGAGATGCTCGCCGGACTATATCGGCGGGTGACGGGGGTGCGAGCGGAGGGCGGTGTGGTCTCGTTAAGGGATCTCACCGCCTGGCCTCGGTTCGGGGTGCGAACCGTGGAGGCCTTCCGGCCGGTGCTGATGCAGTGGTTAGAGAGGCGGCACGGGGTGCTCTCCTTCCGACTGGTGCAGGTTTTGACAGGGCATGGGTGCTTCGCCAAATACCTGCACAAGGTCGTTAGGAGGGAGAGTACACCGTCCTGCCACCACTGCGATTGCGACGAGGACACGGCGCGCCATACGCTCGAGGCCTGCGGGGCTTGGGCAGTGCAGCGCTGTGAACTCGTCGCAATCATCGGTACGGACCTGACGCTGCCGGCTATCGCTAGGGCGATGGTCGACAGCGTCGGGAATTGGGACGCGGTCGCAGCCTTCTGCGAGACAGTGATCTCGCGGAAGGAGGCGGCGGATCGCCTGCGTGAGGAGCGCAGCCTCGATGAGGAGATCCGCCGCCGGCGACTGGGGCGGCGCAGGCGCAACTATCTGCGCCTCATGCCGCCCTAGCCGAGGCCGCGGTTGACGTGACCGGGGATTAGTCCGTCACCCGCCGAGAGGCCGACCGCGTGAGAAAAGACCGACGTCCTCCCCGAGGGGGGGACGTCTGTCGATGGGAGGGTACCCCAACAGGGGGTATTCCGTCGGGCCGACCATTGACGACAAGTTAACGCTGCTCCAGTGGTCGGCCCAACGACGAAGGCGACGTGGTTTTCGGGTGGGTCGCGGGAGTTGCGTGCTTAAGCCCCTCTGTCGCCCCGGACGGAGTGGTGCGGAGGCGCGTCGACCGCGGCCCACCCACAAAAAAAAAAAAAAAAAGCATAGATAATATATCATATTTTCAGTCGTTCTAATGCTTTTTTTTTTTCTTTGTCTTAGAGTACGGAGAAATCTAGCAAATTTACAGTTTCATTCAATATATTTTCCATCAGACTAATGACAGTGAACATGAATTTAATGCACAAATGCATTGCAGATTAATGCATGGCTTATTTTGAACGATATCTATTAAGATAAAATTTTAAATTATCTACTAAAAATAATGTAAGTAGAAAAGATGATAAAATGGAAGATAATTTTATGTTAATATTATTGTATTTTATTTACATTTTAATTTTACTATTTGCTTTTCGATAAAATCAAATATAATTTGCTTATAAGTTATTCATAATATTTAGCGCTGGTTTATAGCTAGAATAAAAACCTTTGGAATTTTTCTTTTTTTTAATTTTCATGACCGAGATTGATAAATAAGGTTATTTTTTTATCATTTCATCAAAAAAGTAGTAAAATACCTAAGAATGTTAGTTGACTCACTATACTTAGGAGCCATTGTTATAATGCTTCGTAAAACAACTCAAATAAAAGCCCCAAGCTTGAAATCTGGCAAGCTTGTTTTGCATGTACGCGACGGCTTGATGTCTAAATATACATTGTACATATATATTCAGGTAGCTGAAGATAAAGCTGGTTACAAGGCACGTGGGAAATACTTTCGAAAATACATAGGTATATTCAAGAAACAAAATTGAACAGATATGTATAACGTAACTGTAAGAATCAAAAGCGTATAACCTAAACTAACAGAAAGCCCCGTCGAATACTTGACCTTTCACTTCTTACAAAAGGGACATTACAATTTAATTAATTCTTTCATAATTGAAATATCCTCGAAAGTTTTTTTGAAATTTATTACTTTCAAATTACAGTTATTTTACATAATAATATTTATTTTTATCAGAATCATTAAGATGCGTTTCAATATTACGTTATAGAATAACAGAATAATATTTATTTTTCAAAAATTTAATGAAAATTCCATCCAACAATTTAGTAACTATTTAGTGACAGAATAGATCAAATGTCATTTTATGAAATGATTTAAAAACTATATATCTTATATGTATATAAATTTCTAGCGTACGTGTGTATGTCACTGAACTCCTCCTAAACGGCTGGACCGATGTTGACGAAATTTTTTGTGTGTTCAAGGGGATTCGAGAATGGTTTAAATTTATAATTGGACCCGGTAGGTGGCGCTGCTGTATATTATATATATATATATATATATAATATATATATATATAATCCGTGTGGTGACGGTGTAATAATACAATTCACCACCCCCTATCTTACCCGTGGGTGATCGTACGAGACGACTAAGGGATATAAAACGCATATAACATCTATGCGAGAGAAGGAAAACTCGAAATAAAACCCTATACCAACACGTCTGACCAGCGTGGTATAGTAGGTCAATTACCCTTCCATTATGGAGGAGGTCCGAGCCCAACAGTGGGACGTATATGGGCTGAGATGATGATGATGATATATATATATATATATATATACATGTATATATATATATATATATATATATATATATATATATATATATATAAATTATTATTATTATTTATAAACTTATTTATATATAAATTTTTTGTGTACGTGTTTATGTCACCGAACTCCTCCTAAACAGCGGGACCGATGTTGACTAAATTTTTTTGTGCGAGTTCAAGGGGATTAGAGGATGGTTTAAACTAACAATTGGACCCAGTAGGTGGCGCTGCTTTTACTTTATCTGACAGAACAACGCCTATTGGATCCGCTAGTATATATAAATATATATATATATATATATATATAATAAACTACTTATACGGATTTTATCGCGTTTGTATTTGATTTATGATTGCCCGACGTTTCGAAGACTTTACAGTATTCATGGTCACGAGCGAACTAAGATGCCTGACGTTCAAACAAGTCAACGTTATTACAGATTTTTATATTTATCTACCCGCTACAGAAAATTAGTTATTAAGTTTTGACCCATATTTTTGGTACAAATTTATTGCCAGTACAAGAATAAAATGTTTCTATATGAACAAATTATATCGTTTATAATTAGTAATTATTCAACATTAGTCGTCTCGTACGATCACCCACGGGTAAGATAGGGAGTGGTGAATTGTATTCTTACTCCGTCACCACACGGAATGTTTGTTAATTTAAACCTAAGAAATCTAATATACTACCACCGGATCGGAACGCGGCCACACTAAGAAAGATCCGGCAAGAAAACTGAGAGGACATAATGCTAAATTAATAATAATTTTCATTTTTAAAGCCGACTTACTTTGTTTTACTAAAAATTTTTTAGATTCTTTAAATTATCTTTAACTATTATTACTGTGGGTCAAATCTATTCAATAAGTGCTCACAGTGTCTTGCAGTCTTGTGGTGGTCTTTTTGGATTTATTTTTAATTATGTTTATAACAGGATCCACAAGAACTCGGACAATGACTAGGACCCCTATGGGAAAGAGTCCTGAACAATATAATATGTTTGTATGTAAAATTGAATCATTTTTTTTAGTTTTTGTTTGGCATAATTTATATATGAATATTTATAATTTGAACAGGTTAGATCGATATGTTTATGAGAGAAATAGATAATCATTGTTATTTTTGAAACATTAAAACGTTAGCCAACTAATACTACTGATAAATTCTAATCACTAATATTTTAAACGTAATGAAATATGAAAAGGGTTTGAAATCGCAATAACACGGATATGGAGAGAATATATTACGTCCCTTACGACGTTATGACAGATCCCACGTCACAGCACACCGTTGTTCTACTCTAGTATATATAGTCCAACTTCCTATAGGCGTAACATGATAATATAATATATTAAATTCTTATTAAGGACTAGCAACCCGCCCTCGCTGCGCTTCAGTTATAGGTTATATTCGTTTTACCCGCGTAGTGCCCGTTCCCGTGGGAATACCGAGATAAAATATAGCCTAGTTTACGCCCTGATATTATAGCTTTCCATTGGTGAAAGAATTTTTGAAATTGGTCCAGCCGTTTTGAAGATTACCCGGAACAAACAGACAGACAGACAGACAGACAAAAATTATTTAATTGCTATTTTAGGCATAGGTGTCGTGCAAATAACCGTGTGAGCATGAAAAAAGCCTATTATTTTGACATTACAAACAGATACTCCAATTTTATTTATTGGTATAC
This sequence comes from Lymantria dispar, assembly GCA_032191425.1. Taxonomy (NCBI): domain Eukaryota; kingdom Metazoa; phylum Arthropoda; class Insecta; order Lepidoptera; family Erebidae; genus Lymantria; species Lymantria dispar. Next base: position 15,928,783 of record CM063451.1, read on the forward strand.
ATATTATATATGTTATACTTGTCGAAATATTGGCAGATATATAGATATAGAGGGCTACAGCTTTACCAAATCGACTGTTGATGTGTCAATGACTTAAAATTCACTAAGGAACTAAATATAGTTCCAACCAATAGGTTAGAACCAATAGGTTCGTATCCAGGATTAGAGTACCAAATCTTATTATAAAAAAAAAATATAAGAAGAAATATATTACTACATATTACTTATCTTCGACTTACAGATAATATGGTAGAAATTACAGAATCTCTGGAAGACGTTGACAAATTCAACAATTATAGCGTAGTTTCTCATTTATTAAATTCACAAATGATACTTCAACAAGACCAAAGCCATGTTTAAAGTCCATTACATTCCCGTATTTATCCGTGTGATGACGGAATAAGAATATAATTCACGAATTTTCAAAAGAAAACTCTATACCAACCTCCTCCTATTGTGGAGGAGGCTCGAGCCCAGCAATGGGATGTGTATAAGCCGAGATGATGATGATGATGACGACATTCCCGTATCGGTTCTAGCTAGGAAGCAGTTACTGTATCTGCTTATATACCATTAATCGACATCACATGGATTAAAAATATTTATTATGTGTAAATGTAATATATTCCTACTTATGACTAGACAACACCCTGCATTAAGGAAACAATTCTTGTATTGCGGGGAACTTCACAAACATACAATTCATCATCATCATCGCAACCCATGCACATCGTTTTGTTTCGAATTTTCCTTCTCTTGCATATATATTATACACATATTATATCCCTTAGTTGTCTTTTATGACACTAACAAACATGATAAGGGGTGGTCTTAGAATAATAACGTATAGAAGGTAAGTTCACGCACAAAAAGTGAGGCATTTCAATTGGAGCCTAATGGAGCTTACACTGGAACCGTTCCGTAATGTACAAGTCATTGTACTGCACGAACGTACGCAACTCTTAAGAAATAAATAGGTAATTATGACGGTTTGTGCATTCAAATGGTGTCACAACACATTTGAAAAATATAAAAAGATTATTAACATTACTTTTAAAGGTAATTCGACGATTTATGTTAATAAAAACAAAATTTGATTTCATAATTTGTATAGTGGTGTGCGTGTGTACGTGTGTAATCGTCTGCGCGCCATTAGTATTTTTAGATTCAAATTCGAAGTATTGACACTATCCTTCTATACGTTATTATTCTAAGGGGGGTGGTGAATTGTATTCTAACTTTCGTCACCACACACAGAATTATTAAAAAAATCGTATAAAAAATGATTGTCAAATTTGATAGTCAACAGCTATTTCAACAGAATTTTTAACATAATAATACATACAGATTCTGGCACCAAAGAGGAAATGCAGTATGGTTATTTTAAATTTCCTAAGTGTCCCTAATCCAAATCTCATTTTTAACAAATTTGACATATTGCCTCTTTTATTTCTATACAACTCAATTATAATAGCAATTGCTCTTATAAATTTTTGATGTGAAACATCTATAGGCAAGAGTGAACCTGATCGTTGGCATGGCGCTAACGCCACGCGTTTTAGAATTTTGTACAACGACATCTAGTGAGCTCAAAATAAATTATTAACCACGTTTACTTAAGGTTTTAGCTGGCTCTTCATGGGGTGTTCATCCCAAACATTTACGGAGATTATACATTTCTTTAGTGAGAAGTAGAATAGATTATGCTTGCTGTTTATACGACAATAGTGCCACATCAAACATATGTAAATTAGATAAAGTACAAAATTAAGCTCTTAGGGTCATAGGAAACTTCATTAAAACTACTCCCATTCATGTAATGGAATATGAACTCTGTGTGCCTCCTCTGTGTATAAGAAGAAAATACTTGGCGTATAAATATTGTCTGAAGGCCAGAGCTTTATCTAATAACTATATTATCGATATGCTACTAGAATTAAAAAATATTTGTGTTAATAGTTTTTGGATAAATAAAAAAATGCCCATGCTCCCGTTTAGTATGTATGACATTAAAAGTGAAGTTATTGCCAGTTCATTATACCTCGGTATTTTTAGTTTAGAGACCTGGATTACAAATATTGAAACTACAAACATAATCAATTGTAAATTAAATAGTGTTCCTATGGCTAAGAAAAATTATCAAATAAATGAAATCAAATGTAATGTGATGAATGAATTATATGTTAAATTTGCAGATAGCTTAATTATTTACACGGATGGGGCAAAAATTACTTGAGGTCAAGGTGCGGCTTTTTATTATCCTAAACTACAAAATTCTTGCAATATGTTTAGAATAGTCGGCGAAGTTTCAATTATGTCGGTGGAACTGATAGCAATATCGGAAGCACTTTTACATATCGAGACTGCTAAATTTAAAAAAGTTGTGATATGCAGCGATAGCAAAAGTGCTTTACAACACTTACTTTTATGCGCCTCGGGAGGCAGGGGTATTATGATAGGTTATGATATTTTAAATAAAATTCATGCCTTGTGTCGTAATGGTATACAGATATTGTTGCAGTGGATTCCTTTACATATTGGATTGAAAGGTAACGAGGAGGCTGACAAACTGGCAAAGTAAGGAATTACAAGCGGTAAAGAGATCATAATTAAACCAAATTACTCAGAAATTTTACAAAAATATAGAAGTAGGTGTAGAGAAATTTGGCGCGAACTTTTCAACAAAGTTTCATTAGAGAAAGGTATATGGTATAGATCATTGCAGAGTGAACCTCCTCGTATACCATGGTTTCAGAACACGGACATGAATAGGAACCTTATTGTTACTGCGCTTCGACCCAGAGCTGGACACATTCCTTTAAATAAATTTAAACATCTTAAGAAGTTAACCAATTCGCCAAACTGTGAGATATGCGGTAAGGTTCAAGATGTTTATCATATTCTGGAGCAGTGTGTTCAGTATGAGTTGGAAAGAGAGAGAATTATTACACTTTTAAAATTAAATAGAAATGATATTGGCATGTACCATAAGATTTTAACATCACCGATGTCAAGAAAAGCGGCATTGTTGTATAAATATGTATATAAATGTATATTGCTTAGTACTAACTAGTAAGTAAGTATTGTGAGAGTTACGATGGGACTGATATGTACATGTGTACAAAAGTCCCTAAATAAAATTAAATAAAAAAAAAAAATATTAACCTAAACACATACCTATAGTATATATTAATGAAAACAAATGTTTATTGAACAAAAATCATCATTTTCTGGAAAAAAAATCGTAATATTTTATTAATAATTCATGCCATATTCCATAGTTCCTGTTGTAATCTGTTCTTTTATGCATATGTACTTGTACAAAATAATTTGTTTCACATCTATCAGGTGTACTGAGCGAGGGCTTCCTTTTTTATTTCTTAATTCTATCATTAGTAGATATTTAGATTTTCATGAAACTACCGGACACGAATTACAGCCAGACTCGGCACAAACTTTTCTCCTGTTTGGGAATCGAGTCACAATACTTGGTATGGTAGGTGAATATCATAGTCACTACATTCTTCATTTCATTCATTTGTGCAGTCAATATTTACTAGTTACCTACGCGATGCCAGATGCGTTTATTATTTTTGTTCTATGCATCATCTTGTAAATTTAAAATGTAGCAGAATACCTATTAATAGCATCGGTAAGATACTTTATGCAAACGATATTTATGTATATATAAATACGTGAAGCGAAAACTTTGTACCCCTTTTTACGAAAATTTCATGGACGGACATGTATGAAATTTGGCACGGTTGAAGTATATAATGAGGAGAAGTGCATAAAACTAAAATTTTATACAATAATGGATTAGAAATACATTAAATTCATTAAAAAAGGCATTACGCACACTACAACGCATTCGGCACACACAAACACACGCACGTCTGCAATAGTGTGTTGCGTAGCAACGCTTATACACTTTTGTTTACGGTTAAAATCTCCGGTCGAACTGAATGTCAAACAATCATAATTATGATGACAATGTCTAAAGATTTGTGCTTATATATTAGTTATTAGTGAAATACAGCTTGCTCAATTTACAATTATACATAAATAAAATTAAAGAAAATTGTGTAGCAGAAAAATTAATTAAAATTAATTATGGCCGAATTTCGACCACACAGCGACCACTAGTAGATATAAAAATCTCATGTGGTGATGGAATTTTAAGAACTATCTATTGGTGATAACCAGAGCTTACCTTCCCGTGGGGATCATGTTATCCAAAGGCAGATGGTCACCAGCATGTTACTGGTAAGGAGAATATAGTAACAACTGCGTTCACCATCCGTCTTTTAGGCGTGGTGATTATATGTCATTTGACTGGTGGATGGATGAAATGAAAATTTATAAATTTATTCTAACTAATATTTCAAAAGCGAAAGTATTTTTTCCATGTTTTTTTTGTTACGTTTTCACGCAAACCATTGAATATCATCATCATCATCTTCGTAGCCCACATACATCCCACTGTTGGGCTCGGGCCTCCTCCACAATGAGAGGGAATTTGTCCTATTATATCATGCTGGTCAAATATGTTGATATAAAGTTTCATTTCGAGTTTTCCTTCTCTTGCACAGATGTTATATGAATATTATATCCCAGTCGTCTTTTACGACATCCACGGGCAAGATAGAGAGTTGTGAATTGTATTCTTATTCCGTCACCACACGGAATAAAACATTGAACATATTTTAATAATTCTGTTGCCAATAGGAAGCTACATTATCAGCAAGTAATATAGGCTATATTATATTCCCACCATAAATATCATAGCAATAGTCGTAGAACGTCAATTATCCTACGGGGCATTTCACGCCAAGCGGACAATAAAAAAAAGTGAGGTCGCGACTTTGTTTATATTCTGGTCAGTTATACTTCTAGTAGACGTGGTTGCTTTTAGTAGATCTAGTAGATGTGTGCACATAATTTTTTTTCGTAAAATGTTTTATTGCCTCTCAGCAATATTGCTTGGCGTGAAATGCCCCATACGGCAAATGCTTCTTCGTGTGGTGAAGGAGTAAGAACACAAATTACCACCCCATATCTTGTCCGTGAGTATCGTAAAAGACGACTAAGGGATTAACAATGCATACACCATTTATGTAAGAGAAGGAATACTCGGAATAAAACAGTATAGCAACACGTCTGACCAGCATGGTATATTGCCCTCCTATTCTGGAGGAGACTCAAGCCCAGCAGTGGGACGTATGTGAGCTGAAGTGAGTGTGTGAGCAAATGCTTCTCGATGCGGAGACGGAGTAAGCTTGCTCTTCTCTTGCTCGCGAATGTTCTTTACTCCTGAAAAGACGACTAAAATTTAAAAATTACCAGCTTCTGCCTGCAGATACGCCCCTACCCCAAAGTGAAATATTAATTCAAGGAGAGATAGAAGGTATGTTATTTATTAATCCATAGTATGAACTACCTCCGTGACAAATTAAAAAAAAATAGTTCAGCCATTAGAGCGTGAAAAAGTAGCAAACAAATAACTTTCACAAACTTTCGCCTTCATAACATTAATGTAAATTAATGTGACATACAGATAAAATAAATTAAAAAAAACGAAACATAAAATCCTGTGCTCATCCGTCTGTCTGACTAGCATAGCATAGTACTTTCTCTTTCTTCTCCAACCAACTATAGGCAGTAAATAGGCTGAGAAGAAGAAGAAATTCTGAAATATAAATGTTAGTATCTCTGCCTAGAAAAATTATCTAGATTACATAGATTTATCATATTAACCATCTGAATTCAAATAATATAATTCAAATACTGGTAAAGGTATTAAAAGATCGTTTCGAATGTCAAATAAAGATTTAGGTGCATAAAGATCTATCAGACAATCAATGCGAACATGAAAGGGGCATAAAATAAAATTGGATGTAATAAAACGGCCAATACCTGGTAGCGCACCCGTGCGTATCGTATTCCTAGCTACAGGTATATAGCTACAAAGGGAACGGATAAATTCCAACGAGTATTCAGTATCGTTAGAACTGAATTTGATATGTTTGCAATATAAACCAAATAAATCTAGTTTATGTTTAGAATATGTTTATGCGGCGATCATCATCATAATCTCAGTTCATCTACATCCCATTATTGGGCCCGAGCCTCCTCCACAATAGGAAGGAAAAGTCAAACTGCAAAGTCCCACTGGGATCAGAGTTGTTGCTATAAGGTTTTATTTCGAGTTTTCTTTCTCTTTGATAGATGTCATGAGCATATTTAGTCCCTTAGTCGTCTTTTACGACTGGCAAGAGAAAGCATGGTGAATTGTAATCTTATTCACCATACGGAAACTAGCGGTGATAGTTTGAAAAAATAATATCAGCGTCTTTTAATTTATTGCGAGTGTTGTAAATACAAACTATGGGACGTTAAGATTAAGTCGTAAAGTAAATAAAATCCGAATGAATAATGGCCTTGCGTGTTTACTAACCCACCATACTTCTGTTATAGAGCCTTTACTAGCGTTGGCCATCGTAATGATGTAGCCTAAAAGTATTATAACCTTACGCTCAGGGTAGGTAGATGATAGGCTGTATTATATCCTGGTATTCTGACGGCAACATGAACTACGCGGGTGAAACCCCCAGGAATTTGGCTATGTTCTAAATTCTTACATCAATAGAAACATGATCAGCAAGTAAAACATGGCATATTTAATCCCCGTGTCTCCATAGGGGTGAAAACTATGCGGATCAAACCACGACGTAATGCTGGTAATTTACCTGTATAAATTTAATTAAATTCTAATTTTAAATTAACATTTAAACTATGAAAATTAAGGATTGATAAATTTATTACATACTCATACAATATTGATTACTCCTTCAAAGTGAAGATATTTCAATTCAAATATTTTCACGATCAGTTCGAACGCCTTATATGTAATTGATTAAATTTGTGAATTTAGTAATATTGATTTGGCATCGCTCACTCACGTCTTAATATTAATCAAGGGCGTGAAAACCGAAATGTTACCGGATCTTTAAGTAAAATTGAGAACCACGCATGTATGATAAATTTGCGTTGCCTCGATTTCCTGGTACAAATTTTACAAAGGGATTATAGATAATACTTTTCGGTAGAAGAAATTTAACAATAATTCAATTACGTCCTAAAAAGCGGCTAAAATATAAAGTAAAATTGAGATTCACATGATGATTCTATAAATAGCTCACAACGCTGTTATGTACAAATTATATAAAACTAGAATTCCTTGAATTAGATCTAAGCGCTGTCTATCGGCTTTTAATTCATTGTTTTAGTGTTTTGAATCCATTTTCGTACAATACTTTTCTAACGAAACCAAATTGGGGCATATTATTTAAATAGTTTCGAAGTATAGAACCAAAATAGATACATTTTTTTTGTATTATATATTATATTTGCTACATCCATTTTGTTTTCTTATTATGACGACCATTTAAAAGTTATATTTCTATCTCTCGACAGCAGCACTTTTATTTTGATTGAACATTCTTTTTAACACGCTTTTATTAGTTTGACCTGTATGTTACTATGTATGTATGTATCTATGTATGTATGTATGTATGTATGTATCTATGTATGTAATGGAATCTTTGAACGTCATTTTGCCCCAGTTTGAACGAACAGATTTTATTTAAATTTTGCACACTTGTCAAAGGCCCGTGACAATGCAGTAATTCGATCAAAATAGGCCAATATCCTGATTAGATTCGCCATTTCTAATCGTATCCTTTGCATAAGAGCAAGAGAGATAGAGCTAGTGTGCGAACTACGCGTACGCGAAATTCGAAACTTCTATGATTCGGGCTGTTAGTTTTTAAGCGTATTTTTTTAGTTTTTTAAACTATAACTTTCTATTATTTGCACTACTGACATCGAAACTTCATTACCATTGTTTGAATAGTTAATTTTGCGACCAAAAATCAAATTCACACTATTTTTTGTGAAATTAAATACTACCGTCTAATTATGTGATATAAAATAATTTAAGTTTCAGGGCATAAAGCGTTATTTGATTGCTATTCTTTCACTTCTATTAATCTTCAATCGTTCATAACAGAAAGATAATTAGCTACCAACTGCTAGCTTACTCACAACTACATTTTTGATGATATTAATTGTTTAGGTACTATTTTCCGTGCGATGAGGGCATAAGTATGAAATTCATCGCTTTAATTTGCCGTGGGTGTATTGGAAGGCGACTAAAGAATATACGTAGATAATATCTATGCAAGAGAAGAAATCTTGAAAGGAAGGAAGGAATCCCTATACAGGTCCCTATATATAGGTGGTATAGTGGGCTAATTTCTCTCCTTCTATAAAGGAAGCCAACCGCAGTAGAGTAATGTGCATAGACTAACAAAAACATAAATATATTAATATACCTTTTTTCATCATCGTTCATTCATTCATTACACACATTCATTCATTACACTACTGGGCTCGAGCCTCCTCCATATTGGGAGGGAAATTCACCAACTACAACACGCTGGTCAGGCGGGTTGCCATAGGGTTTTATTTCGAATGTTTCTTTTACATTGATGTTATATGCACAAAATAGCCCTTAATCACCTTTTACGGCAGCTACCGGCAAGAAACGGGGGTAGTGAATTGTATTCTTACTCCGTCACAACACGTGAAATGTCTTATATAGGTTAGTAAATAATTAAAAAATTGATACATTGACTATGTTTGGTTCATCATTATAATCATCAGCTCAGCTTTTACGTCTTACTGCTGGGCTTGAGCTTCCTCCGCAACAGGAGGGAAATTTGATATACTAAACTACGCTGTCCAGACAGGTTGAAATAGGGTTTAATCCAACCTTTCCATCTCTCGCACCGATGTTGCAAACATATTATATCCCTTTCTCCTCTTTGTCGACACCCACGAGCAAAATAGGGGCGTTGAATCGTATCTTTTACTATCACTGTACGGAATAGTTGGGTGCTGATTGAAATAAAAAGATTTATATATAAGTTTCCACCCCCTCTCTTGCCCGTGCGTGTCTTAAAAGACGAATAAAGGTTAAAATATGCATAAAACATCTATACAAGAGAGGGAAAACTTGAAATAAAACCCTATGCCAACACGGGTCCCTAGCAGAGGCCGCGGGTCACCGTATCGGGGACTTTAGTTCGTCACACGCAGAGAGACTGACCGCGCGACGGCGACTGACGTCCCGGGACAGGGCCGTCGAGAGGTGAGGGTATCCGAAAGGCTATTCCGTCGGGCCGACCATCGAGGACAAGAAAGTCGCCACTGGTGGTCGGCCCAACGACGAAGGCGACGTGAGTACGGGTGGGTTATGGGCCCGCACGCCGTCCTTTCGTCACCTCGGACGAAAAGGACGGCGTGTGCACTTAGCATAGCCCAATCATAAAATAAAAAAAAAATACCATCACGTGTGACCAGCGTGGTTAGAGTAGGTCAATTTCACTCTTATTGTGGATGAGACTCGAACCCAACAGTAGGACGTACATGGGCTAAAATGAAGGTTTTTCAATACCATACTTACAAACAAAACAAATCATATTTTATGAGAAAAGAAACAAAAAATAAAAGTGTAGATGACAGATGTCACAATATTGAGAAGGATTACTCATACCAAATATCATAGATGCTTATGACATGATTGACATGAGACATGAATTTCACACATATCATTATTAAACCCGCTGGAATGGTTTTGTTTATAAAATGTCTGTTTGTATTCTCCTTACTATCTCAAGAGTTAGTGCAGTTCGATTGCTATATTAATGTTGTTTTTGTAATTTCAATATATTGAACAAATGTGAGACTAATTTTGAATATAAAAAATTAAAATATGCAATTGTCTTTTCTTTCTTGCCTGTGGATGTCTTAAAAGATTACGATGATATAATATACATATGCGACGAAATAATAATAATAATATACACATCAACATGGTCCCTAAATATAGGCCTCATAACAAGGCTGAAAGTCCCTCAGCGTGCTATGGAACGGGCTATGCTCGGGATTTCTCTGCGAGATAGAATCTGAAATACGGAAAACCGCAGAAGAACGGGTGTAACCGACATAGCACGAAAAATCAGCACGCTGAAGTGGCAAGAGGCAGGTCACACACTCGACGAACCGACCACCGCTGGGGAAGAAAGGTTCTCGAGTGGCGACCACATATCGGACGGCGCAGTGTAGGACGTTCCCCCACTAGGTGGACCAATGACCTGGTGAAAGTTGCTGGGCGTCGATGGACGCAGGCGGCACAAGACCGCACTTTGTGACGTAATATGAGGGAGACCTACGTCCAGCAGTAGGCGGCAATAGGCTGAAATGATGATGATGATGAATATACACATAACATCTATGTAAAGAAAAACTGGCAATAAAACTCTACAAAATAAGTCAATTTCTCTCCTATTGCGGAGGAAGACCGATCCCAATAGTGGAACGAGTATGACCTGAGAAGACGAAGAACTTGTTAGTCAGGCAAACAAAAAATAAAACATTTTATCAATCCGTCTATCCGTATGGAATAAAAGGTGCATATTTTTCTAAGATTCGTAACAAAAAGTAAAATGTGTATGATTTGAGAAGACGATTCATTACTGCTTTAACATTTACACCTAAACCTGAGCCTCACTTAGAAGTTCCATAATAGCTCTAGAAAATTCCTGTGACTTCAACCACGTAGTTCCCGTTCTCGTAGAAATGCAGGAATAAAGTATAGCCTATATTACTCACTGATAATGTTTCTTTCTATTTGTGAAAGAATTTTTTAAATAAGATTAGTGGTTTCGCCTGGGCCACTGATAACAAAATCGGGTAGCAGTGGCCTGTCCACTTGGCACACGGCAGATTATGGCTTCACTCGCTGCTCCCTCCGTCAACCTGGATGGTTCGAACAACATGTGACTGTATTGTCTCCCGCCAAAAAAGTGATTTAGGCGTGAAAACGTAATAAACAAATAAACTTATTTTCGCGTTTATGATATTTATTAGGATTACCATTTCCTAGAAAAAAATATTGCAGTCTTTATGACATGCCCTAATAAAAATAGATATAAGCTTTAGTGTAGATGTATTTATTATTTTAACTTTAAATATCAGAAGGCCCATATGAATAGTTAGATAGGCAAATGATGTTCACTGTTTATAGTAATAGTCTGTACCCAGGTTTATATCGTTATGGGGCAGTATCATGCGCCATCCGAATGAAACGTTTATTTTATGTACATATGTGACCTTTTCCATGAACCCAATTTGAATATTCGATTATGGGTAAATAATTTAAGTAATAAACACACTTAATTTATTATACCTACAGGTACGTTGTTTTTACATTAAAAACTTTTGTAATTGGAAATAATGCAAGTGATTTTTATCGTAGAGCGCTTTAGGAACATGCGTAGATCTATTTAGATATATCATCATCATCGCAGACCACATACAACCGCCTGTTGGATTCGGGCCTCCTCCGGAATGGGAGGGAATTTCACCTACTACACCATGCTGGTCAAACATGTTGGTATAGGGTTTCATTTCAAGTTTTTCGTCTCTTGCACAGATCTTATGTGCATATTATATCCCTTAGTCGTCTTTTACAACATCCACGGGCAAGATAGGGAGTGGTGAATTGTATTCTTGCTCGGTCACCACACGGAAAATTTCGATATATATATTGTTTACTCCTTTTTTTGGGGCAAGAGTAGTCCGTCATCCGTGGAGAAGGCACCCGCGCGAGGGCGATGCCGAATGTGGCGGGTTATGGAACTATGTGCCACCCTTTCGTCACCCCGGACGGAACGGACGGGTCATACAAAAAAACACATAAGTCATTGAAAATATATCTCAAGTAAATATATATGTATTTCAAGTATTTTATATTTTTTTTAAACAATAATGAAAAAAAAATCTCTTAATTTTTCTTAGAAAGACTGTTTACCATTATTTTGCAGAACAGAATTTATACATTTGCACTTAGCCATACTGACGATCAAAGTTGATGTCATGAGTTTACTAGACGATTGCTACTACTCATTGCCTTGATGTTCCTTTAGACAGTTTTCACGTCTATTACAAGGAAGCAAGTGCTGGCGACACACTAAATTCTTAGTCCCTGACAACACGTGGAAGGGAGGTTAAATATTACTACTCTAGTTGAGAAAGCTTGCTGGGTGATAGCGACTACGAATACTAACAAACAACCCTTACTTTGCTCGTGGTTGTTGTAAAGGACAACTAAAAGCTTTATATCAACGTGGGTCAACTCCATCTCAGGTCATCTGGTCCAAAATTACACTCCCAAGGTGGAGTTTTCTGTGTGGTGACGGAATAAGAAGACAATTCATCACTCCCGTTCTGACCCGTGGATTTCATAAAAGACGACTAAGGTATATAACATGCATATAACGTATATTCAAGAGATGGAAAACTTGAAATAAAACCCAATACCAACCCGTCTGACCAGCATGGTAGTGCAGGTTAATAACCCTCCTATTATGGAGGAGGCTCAAGCCCAGCTGTATATGAGCCGAAATGAGGATAAATGATAACGGTGGAGTCAAATAGATCAGGCAGGTGGCCAATCATAAGACTATCGTTAAAACTGTTGCAAAATGTCTTATGAAAAAAGAGTACATATTGAGTCGACACCAAGTATTTGGGAGAACAACAGAATTATGGTGATGATGATTTTTTTTATTATTCCATATGATGGCAAACGAGCAACTATTACACCTCATGGTAAGTGTTGCTGCCACTTATGGACCTTTGCAAGGCCGCTGCTTACCACGAAGAAAGTGAAGGGAGCGTGAATGCGTGCAACGAGGTTCGGTGATACTAAGGGCATCACTAAAACCCACCACACGCAAACGCCCTCGGAAAGTTTGACTTCCAGCTCTCTCGCTCACCGAACGAAGGGCAGTAACAAATTGCTACTACTCAGACGTCCATTTTTTACGAGAGTGTGATACTACCCCGGACGTAGACAGATAGCCCAGTCGAATTAGACAAAAAACGGACCAAACCCAGGCAAAATTATAAGTAGAATTTTTCCTTCGGAATTCGTTAGGGGGGTGATTTAAAGAAAGGGTGATTTTTTGTTTATTGAATAACTCTTTAGTTTGTTTTCAATTTTACACGAAAAGTGGTCATCACCAAAGTTGTTTGAAAGTAAATTTCCAACAATTTTTGTTCTTATTTCTTTTCGGGTGTGAATCGAGAAATATCGATCCCACGGAAAAAATGATGAAAACAAAAATTGTAGGAAATTTAATTTTGAACAACTTTGGTAATGACCATTTTTCGTCTAAAATTGAAAATAAACGAGTTATTTAAAAAACATAAAACCACCCTTAAAATCAAGATGGCGGAAAATGCAAGACCACTGGGAATTCGAAAACTGAAATGTAGACTCCCAGTGACCCCTCCTAACGAATTCCAAAGGAAAAATTCTAGTTATAATTTTTCCTGGGTCCAATCAACAATTCGACTGGGCTAAGACAACTGTCCTCAGTGTGATCCTACCATTGATAAATTGAGAAGAACTGCTATATTTCAAGTTATAAATTACGAAACGTTGAATTGTATAAAGGGAAGTGGTGCAAACATGTATGAGTGAACATAGAAGCGTGTTAGGTACGATTACATTATTCACATTCAGACGTCACAATGCTCATAATACTACCTCGTCGATGATAAGGATCTCGGATATCGAAATACCACAGTGAAATGGAATAGTATTAACTGTGTCCAGATGTATTCCGTATTCAAATCCATCATAGTTGATACATAGATTACTAGAATATCTGTGTATTACATCGAATATTCGGGATGGAATATTTTATTTCAATGCCTCCTTTTTGTGGGTTTAACTGTAATTAAAAAGGACTTTATGAAAGTTATGTTATGCTATCATTCCGTCAATTATAAATCAATTTTGATAATTCTTTTTTTAGGTGGTTGTGATGAGATCATGGCGGAATCCATGGAGGACCTTGGCACTATACTCAATGACCTTAGCAGAATTTCTCAACTAGTGGGTCTATAAATGAACATGGACAAGACGGAAGTCATGTCAAATGCCTATGTCATTCCTGTACCGGTCCTAGTTGGCAATGCGTTTCTCGAAGTTGTCGATCATTATATATACCTATGACAAATAGTCCAGTTAGATAAATCCAATTTTGGGAAAGAAATAAGCCGACGTATCCAACTCGGTTGGGCAGCGTTCGGGAAACTTAAGGGGATCTTCTCGTCCAACATATCTCAGTGTCAGAAAACACGAGTCTATGACCAGTGTGTGTTACCAGTGATGACTTATGACACGGAAACGTGGTCCTTAAATAAAACCTTATAAAAAAACTTATAAAAATCTCAAAGTTGCTTAACGTTCTATGGAGAGGGCTATACTCGATATTGCTCTACGTGATAAAATACGGAATACAGAAATCCGTAGAAGAACGGGTTTAACCGACATAATCCGCAGAATAAGCACGTTGCAGTGGCAGTGGGCAGGCCACATCGCTCGTCAAACCGACAACCGTTGGGGAAGAAAGGTTCTCGAGTGGCAACCACGAACCGGACGACGCAGCGTAGGACGACCCACTACTAGGTGGACTGACGACATCTTAAAAGGCGCAGAGAACCGTCGAATGCAAGTGGCGCAGGACCGTTCCGAGTGGCATTCTCGTGGGGAGGCCTATGTCCAGCAATGAACGTCTAAAGGTTGATGGATGGATGATGATAGGATCAAGGTCTGACAAATAGTTTTTGAGTTATTCTTATAATGCGTATTTGAGTCATCTCGACTACATTGTTTTTTCTTTCCGTATGGTAACGCAGTAGGAATATAAATCACCACTCCCTATCTTGCTTGCGTGAGTGTCGTAAAAGATGCCTAAGGGATATAGTGCGCATATAATATTTATGCAAGAGAAGGAAAACTCGAAATATAACCCTATAGCAACCTGTTTGACCAGCATGGTTATAGTAAAGTCATTTTCCGTCCTATTATGGAGGAGACTCAAGCCGAACAGTGGGACGTATATGAGCTGAAGTGACATTGTTTTGGAGTCAGTTTTATACATTAATTAATATGGAATTATATGAGTTACAGGCTATTTATTTCAAAATAAAATCTCAATATAGTTATTTGATTGTAACTAATTTTAAGCTTTTTTAGAGGGAGGGTTCGTTACTTAGGCTTTCAGTCGTAAACCTTGGTTTAAAATTCTACTTTTCATCTACCTGTAGAGACACGAATGTGCCGTACCGAAACTATATAAATTGGAGAGGTAGGTTGATAAATCAATTTAAAGTTTGTACTCAGAATGAGATGGTCGTTTAGTAAAAATGTATTTAATTCGAAGAATTTTTATTAATAAGTATACATAATGTCAATAAAATTGTCCTGGGTGGAATTGAAATAGGCATGAGAAATTGCTACCTAGACCCCTACGCCATTTGCACAATGTTACAGTTTCTTTGTAAATAAAACTACTTTACGGATTTTATCGCGTTTGTGTTTGATTGCCCGACGTTTCGAACACATTACAGAGTCAATCATCTAAGTCCGCCCGTGAACATGAACTCTGTAAAGTATTCGAAACTTCGGACAATCAAAAATCAAATACAAACGCGATAAAAGCCGTAAAGTAGCTTTATTTACAACTAGCAACCCGCTCTCGCTTCGCTTCGGTTTCAGTCGCTTTACCTGCGGCGTAGTTCCCGTTCCTGTGGAAATACCGGGATAAAATATAGCCTATGTTACTCCCTGATATGATAGCTTTTCATTGGTGAAAGAATTTTTGAAATCGGTTCTGTGGTTTAAGCGTGAAAGCGTTACAAACAAACAAACAAACAAACATCCATACTTTTGCATTTATAATATTAGTATGGATGTGTAATACTTGCGTAAACATTAGAAATCATTACAGTTTCTTAGTTTAATTATTATTACGTACGAATAAGATATAGATGATCGTTTTAACCTATTCCCCTATTTTATATTGAATATAATAAAATTATAAATTATTATACCATACTCATTATAGACTCCGGAAATTAAACTCGTGAACGTTATTCCTGGCTTCAGTAAAATTCGTCTTGTTAATATTAATATTTAACTTGGGTTCTACGACAAATTGTATGTTTTCGGCGATTATAAATATCATTACAACGCCCCTTATATTTTTTTTTTAATTTAACAAAAAGGTAAATATAGTACCTACTTATCTAGCCGAGGCCGCGGGTGACTGGACCGGGGAGTTAGTCTGTCACCCGCCGAGAGGCCGACCGCGTGAGGAAAGACCAACGTTCTCTCCGAGGGGAGGACATCGGTCGTGGAGAGGGAGAGAAGACTTTTCAAGTGGTATTCCGTCGGGCCAACCACTGACGACAAGTCACCCTGCTCCAGTGGTCGGTCCAACGACGAAGGTGATGTGTCACGGGCGGGTTACGGGTGTGCGTACTTACGCCCCTCTGTCGCCCCGGACGGAGCAGAGTCAGGAGTGTGCCGACTGAGGATTGTATATTAGTGTTAGTGATAATCGTAATGGTAGGACCACACTATCGACAGTTATCTGTCAACAGCCGCGGACCAGTCCGTCCGCGACAGCACCACACTCGCAAAAAATGGACGTCTGAGTAGTAGCAATTTATTACTGCGCTTCGTTCGGTGAGCGAGAGATGGGTGGGTGTTTGCGTGTGGTGGGTTTCTGTGATGTCTTTAGTATCACGAAACCTCTTTGCACGCATAAACACTCCTTTCTCTTCATGAGCGGCAGCAACACTTACCATCAGATGTGCTGTTTGCTCGTTTGCAAAAAAAAAGGTAATGTTATATTTATTAGATAACATATAGAGATAGAAATAGAGAGCATTCTATAGTAAATAATGTTATACCCAATGTCTGTAAGTATTTTCCTAATTACTACATAACTGGATATTTACGAGGTCTAGAATCTTTTTAAGAACAACACTGATCCAACAGTCAGGCTGTTGAAATCAATGTAGCGCTTTCGGTAACTCGCTCGGTCTTGTTAATCCGTTTCCTCGGACATCTATACATGACACTCTGTCGGGATATAGTCTGTTAAAAAAGTAAAAGCAATAGGGGAAAAAACAGCATATGTCTTTTTATATTTAGCTATCATGAAATTTTGCCCTTTTTCATATTATGGTGACAAAGTAAGAATACAATTCACCACCTTCCCTCTGAGTGTGGTAAAAGATGATTAAGGGGTAAATAGTCATATAATATCTATGCAAGAGAAGAAAAACTCGAAACAAAACCCTATATCAATCTATCTGAACAGCGTGATAAAGTTGGTCAATTTTACTCCTATTCAGGACATGACGCCCAGCAGTTGGACGTATATGAGCTAAAATGAATGAAAAAAAAAATGAAACGGTGATCATGAAATACTCGTCAGGACTGCTAATCCTCATATAGTTAAACTTGAAACTGAACGAAACATTTTGTATTAAAAAAGCTTAAATAGTGATTGATATGTAAGCAGATAACATCACCGCGATGAAGGACAACTCGAAACAAAAAGATTTCCCTACAGAAGCTATGTAGAAGAATCGAGATTTAGATACATAATCATATTACTTAAAAAGACAAAGAGGAATAGCAATAACTTTTTTACATGTCTACTTCATAAAAACCTTTTATTAAGAGCGACGGACAAATAAATTATATTCAAATGGACTTCTGTATTTTATCTATTTGATTTAGAACTCAATTTTACAGCCTTTCAATCAATTTAAATTTATCTTTAAGCTATTGTAGGCAACACTGTAAATATCGAATCAACATCTATCACGGCATATTCGTCCCTAGCCGTGGCCGCAGGTGACTGGACCGGAGATTTAGTCCGTCACCCATTGAGAAGCTGACCACGCGACGGCGACCGACGTCCCCGAAAGGAGACATCATGAGGAGAGGGTACACCGCGATCGGGGTATAGCGTCGGGCCGACCACTGAAGACAAGAAACTCTGCACCGGTGATCGGCCTAACGACGAAGGCGACATGCTACGGATAGGTCATGGGGCCACGCGGCGCCCCTCTATCGCCCCAGACGGAGCCAGGCGGCAAGTACGCTGATAATGGCTCAAAAAAAAACGCCATATACGTCTCACTGCTGGGCTCGAACCCCCTCCGCAATAGAAGGGTAATTGACCTAATGTTCCACGCTAGTCGGATCGATTTACATAGGGTTTTATTTCGAGTTTTCCTTTTCTTGCATATGATAATATCTGTATATTACATCTCTTAGTTGTCTTTTGCAACACCAACGGCTAGAAAAGAGGGATGGTGACTTGTATTATTACTTTTTCAACACAGGGAAAATCACTTATATGAAAAAATATGGAATGAATCAATGTAATACAGAAAAAAGGCGATATATGATAACATCATGTCAGCCATATGCATCGCACTGTTGGGCACAGCCCTCCTCTTTTGTGGACCTACTTATCATATGTAACTTTACGTATAAATAATCTGACTGTTATCTTTTCTGTTTATCTTCTTTATATTATTTTTTATTTTATTTTTATATTATTTTCTTCTTTTTTAGTTCATATTCTTTTTTGTGTGTACTCAAGGGGATTCGAGAATGGTTTAGATTCACAGTTGGATGCGGTAGGTGACGCTGCTATCGAGTATTTGTTGTCATAGCGGTAACAGAAATACATAATTTGTAAAAAAATCAACTGTCTAGCTATCGCGGTTGTTGAGGTACAGCCTGGTGACAGACAGACGGACGGATAGACAGCGAAGTCTAAGTAATAGGGTCCCGTTTTTACTCTTTGGGTATAGAACCCTAAAAAGGAGGAAGTTTGTATTTGTTTATGTTTGTTCGCACTTAACTCCGTCGCTAGCTAACTGATTGAAAACTTATCGATTGAAAATTCTTTTTTTTTGTTGGCAAGGGAATACTTCCTAAATGGTCCCATGTAAATTTTATCGAAATCGGATAAGCGGTTTTTGAAAAATCAACAAAAATCTAAAAATTTATCTACATTGAAGTCGGTTTTTTTTTGCTAAAAATATATCTAAGTTTATTTTAGTAATGTTCACATGTGTTATTCCAGGCAATAAATTGTATTTCCAATATCACTCGATTCTATGGTAAGGGTAACATACAGATGTTACCCTTACCTGTGTAAATATTTTTGTAACATAGTCTGTTTCCGTATGGTGATGGAGTAAGCGTACAATTCATCACTATCTTGTACATAGATGTCGTAAAATTTGACTAAGGGCTATATAAATCAAATCAAATCATTTATTCTGCATAGGCCCTTTAAGGGCACTTACATATTGTCAAATTACACGTTTGAATACAATACAACAATCTACCACCGGATCGGAACGCAGCCACAAACTGAGAAGATCCGGCAAGAAACTCAGCGGGCAGTCATTTTTTTTCTTAATCCTTTAAATATACATAATATTATGCTTCGTACAACATATAGGGTATTAGCTCCAGTGTGATGCCCTTCGAAATTGTATATATGTATAAATTTTCAAGATTTAGTACAAGACAAAAAGAAATAATTAAAGCATAAAGAAAGGAAGAAAATATGGCTGGACCAGATCCCACAAGCAGCACCCGATCACGAGTTAACTACTAGAGCAGCCATCACTCTCCTCAACCATATTAGAGGGAAGGGAGCGACCCGCCCCACATAGCTACCGCAAGCAGAACCTTATTCAGTGAGCATGACCAAACCATAAATAAAAATACAAAACGAACTACAACTACTACTATACCTAATATAAAAAAACTAGTACTATAAAATAAACTATGAACTATAGCAGGTATGCAAAGAGATCAAAACCAAAATTCGGCAGGCAAAACACGCTACGCTGTACAATCACAAGAGTAAGAGAAAAAAAAAAAAAATAAGTTATAAATATTACAAGTTAGGAATACCTTAAAGCTAATAGCTTTAAGGTATTCCTAACTTGTAATATTAAAAACCTTAAAACAATTGCAATAACATTAATTGCTGAATGAGGAGCTGATAATATGCATATAATATCTGTGCAAGAAAAAATAAAACTCTATACCAACATATCTGACCACCATGGTATAGTAGGTCAATTTTCCTCTTATTGGGAGGAGACTCGAGCCCAGCTGTGGGACGTGTATGAGCTGAGATGAAACGATTCTGTGCTCTAGGAAATATATATTGAGGGTAACAAGAGCAATCATTTCACTGGTCAGAAAAGCAAAACCAAAAACAAAATTCAAGCGTTTAATTTAAAATACCACACGTACTTTGGCTCGTTTTAATGAATTACAAAACAATAACGAAACCAAAATATTGGGTTATTAATTTTCAATTCTATTGAAAATAATATAAAGCTGCATTCAAATGTAGGTCGAAGGAGATGTAGATCTGTATCCATCTCATTACACATAGCCCCGAGTAGGTACACTCGTCTGAAGCCCATTAGCCTCGAGTCATATGTAGGCAATATAAATACGAATGCAAATATTCTAACATAATAATATTTGTCATGAAATTGTATATACTGCTTATTGATTACTACTTACATTAACTATATAAATAAATAAATACATGAAAAGACATACATTTTCTAATAAATGTAAAAAAGGGGGAGCTGTTGCTCAGGACGCCTGTCCGATCTAAAATATCGAAATTATTTTGTACAGTGTAGTATATATGCATCAAAGAACAGATTACGCTAGAAACTAATATGCAATAAGTATTGATAAAATATTATGTTATTTTTTTCCAGAAAATGATGATTTTTATTCAATAAACATTTATTTTCATACTAATGAATGTGTATACTAGCAGACTGTAGGTATGCGAGCTCCGTGCGGTGAAAATAGAGATAGCGCACACGCGCTTCCGCACAACATCGCGTCGTTCCGTCTCATTCACTTACTACTACATACATATTAGCGTGTGAATGATACAGATCGGTGAGAGCTATATATACTCGTATTTACATACGTAGTCTATACAGACTACGTGTTTAAATATATATAGCGTGGCGTTAACGCCACGGAACAACAATCAGGTTTAATCTCCCATATTCCGTCATGTAGCGTGCCGTCGTAACGCCACGAGCTGTTTACGCCACGTCAACGATCAGGTTCACCCTCGCCTATAGATGTTCCACAGCAAAAAAATGTATGATTAATTATTCACCATAGGCGAAATACGTTTGCCTAGGCACTATTATAAAAATAGATCTAAAAATTTAATTATAGAACAGTTTAATTAGCTAATGTATTTAGAAAGTCTGAAATTACCTGATGATATCTGATGTTTGTGCGAGTATTTAGCATTAGTAAATAAAAGTAATTTTAGGCATTTTATGGCGTATAATAGCGTAAATTTTAGTGTTTAATATATCTAATTTGCATGTGGTGATGGAGTAAGAATACATTTAACCAGCTCCTTTCTTGCCCGTGGGTGTTGTAAAAGATGACTAGGAAATACAAACATAAGTTGATCCATGCAAGAGAAGGCAAATTCGAAATAAATCCCTATACCAACTCGTTTAATAAGCGTTGTATGATAAGTCAATTTCCCTCCTCTTGTGGTCCTCCAAAAGTCCTCCACACTTCTGGCTAACTCCAACAATGATCCAATATGATGAATATATCTATACTTGCGAGAGTGCAAGTATTAGACGTCGACGAAGTATTAAAAGGAAATCCGTAAAATTGAATAATAAAAAACGACGAATGAAACGACTGAATAAATATTTTGAGTTAAATTTTAATACAATGCTAATTACTAACAGAAAAGAGAGATAATTCCTAATTATAGATATCATTAATGATTTTATTTAAGTAACACTTACCATGTCATCATCATCATCATCGCAGCCCACTTCCACGTCCCACTATTGGACTAGAGCCTCCTCCTCAATGGCAGGGCATTTGACCTACTATACCATGCTGGTCAGACATGTTGTTATAGGGTTTTATTCCGAGTTTTCCTTCTCTAGAACAGATGTTATGTGCATATTATATCCCTTAGTCATCTTTAGTGGTGAATTGTATTCTTACTCCGTCACCACACGGAACTGCCTATGATGTAATTTTACCGAATTAATTTTCAATTAAACTAAATGAGCTTATTGGCATCTGTCGGACACAATCGTAAAGATATTTTCTTCAAGATGAAATTCAACATTCCTTTTTGATGGCTCAGGAATTAAACCAAAGACCGTATGCTCAGCAGCTTAGAATAATAACGTATAGAAGGATAGTGTCGGTACTTTGAGCGATCAAAAACATGAAGCCAAAAATACATGCACGCAAGCGATTACACACGTACACACGCACACCACTATACAAATTATGAAATAAAATTTTGTTTTTATTAACATAAATCGTCGAAACACTTTTAAAAGTAAAGTTAAAAACATTTTTATGTTTTCAAATGTGTTGTGACACCATTTGAATGCACAAACCGTCATAATTGCCTATTATTGTTTTTAGGAGTTGCGTACGTACGTACAGTACAGTGACCTTGTACACTACGGAACGGTTTGGCGTAAGCTCTATTAGGCTCCAATTTAAATGCTTCACTTTCTGTGCGCAAACTTACCTTCTATACGTTATTATTCTAAGCTCAGCAGTCACATATTAAAATATAATTTTAACAATTTGCTAATGATTAAAATGATAATCTCGATTATAAGGCTTAATATAATATATAATTGCTTAGAACAATTCACGCCAAACAATATATAGCAAAAAGCTACGACCACTTGGCGAGAGGTTAAATGCTACGCGAAACCATTTTGGTGACCATTCCGTTTGGTTATAGCCATTTCCATTAGTGGACACTAACTAATGAACATAAACGAGGCGAATTGTCGTTAAAGATGGCGGATATCTATATGGCAGAATTGTGTGCTCGTTCGTGTAATATTGTTTTTAATTATAACCCGATCTGTGTGATGATGGAATAAGAATATAGTAGGTCTTCACCCCATCCTTATTAATAACGTCTAAAGGGGGCAAATAATAATAATTCTTAGTTAAAAAATGTTATACACTACTAGCAACCCGCTCTTGCTTCGGTTTGGTTTCAGTCGCTTTACTCGCATAATTTCCGTTCTCGAGGAAATATCGGAGTAAAATATTATCAAAATCTGTTTTGTAGATTACGCAAAACAAACAGAGAGATATAGACATTAATTTTTAAATGGGATTTTAGGCATAGGTATCATGTAAATGGGTCCTGGAAGCGGAGGTGCTCGCCGAGCTTTACCGGCGGGTGTCGGAGACGCGAGCCGGAGACGGCATAGTCTCTATCAAAGAGATTGACGCCTGGCGGGTCGACGCCCGCCGAGACATCATCGCCTGTTGGGCAGTCCGGCTGGAGTGCGCTCGGTACGGTGTCAGGACCGTCGAGGCTTTCCGGCCGGTGCTGATGGAGTGGTTGGAGCGGACGTACGGGGTGCTTTCCTTCCGACTGGTGCAGGTGCTGACGGGGTATGATTCCTTCGCCAAGTACCTGCACAAGATCGTCAGGAGGGAGAGCACATCGTCCTGCCACCACTGCGATTGCGACGAGGACACGGCGCAGTACACGCTCAAGGTGTGTGCTGCGTGGGCGGGGGAGCGCTGTGAACTCGTCGCGATCATTGGTGCCGACCTGACGCTGCCGACCATCGCCAGGGAGATGCTCGACAACATCAGGTACTGCGATGCGGTCGCCGCCTTCTGTGAGGCCGTCATCTCACGGAAGGAGGTGGCGGATCGTGCCCGAGAGGAGCTCCTCTTCGGTGACACGTTCCGCTGCCGGCGATTCGGGCGGCGCAGGCGTGAGTACCTGCGCCTTATGCCGCCCTAGCCGAAGCCATGGATGACCGGACCGAGGACTTTAGTCCGGCACCCGCAGAGAGGCTGACCACGCGACGGCGATCGACGTCCCGGGACAGGGACGTCGAGAGGTGAGGGTACCCGAAAGGGTATTCCGTCGGGCTGACCACTGTCGACAAGTCACCCTGCTCCGGTGGTCCGCCCAATGACGAAGGCGACGTGGTACGGGTGATTTATGGGCCCACGCGCTGTCCTTTTGTCGCCCCGCACGGAATAGACCGCGTGTGGGCTTACCATAACCTACCCATAAAAAAAAAGAAAGATATCGTGTAAATAACCGTATCAGCATGAAAAAAAGCCATTATTTTGACATTACAAAAAGACATTTTAATTTTATTTATTTGTATTGAGTATAGATGTCAATGGTGTAGGACTAGAATGACCCAGTGAACTGACCGAGAAATTTGTATTAACAAATAAGTTATATTTAACTAGCTGACCTAACAGACGATGTTCTCTTCAAATGCATGCTACAGTAGCACCATCTAGCGGGTCCAATTGTAATACTAAACCATTCTCGAATCCCCTTGAACACACAAAAAATTTCATCAACATATGTTTAGCCGTTTAGGAGGAGTTTAGTGACATACGTACACAAGAAATTTATATATAAAAATAAAGATTTAATTTAACAAATAATTTACATATATCTATGTAATTATTTTAAGTATTGAACTCCTAAACAAGCTATATTTATGTGAATATGAGTGAGTTCTTGCATGAATTAGATTCACAATTGAACCACGTAAGTGGCGTTGATTGAAAGTAATTTAAATTATATTTTTGATACAGAATAATATTTTTGGGTCATCTAGGACTTGTCTATCTAGTTATCATCGCAGGTTGATGATCTTATCTCAATTATTTAGGTCAACACATTATGTACTTTTCGTTCATAGTAGGTATATATTGCAAAAGTTATTGGCAACATTTTTATGACCGGGGTGCCTGTCTGAGATCAAGCCGCTTTGGGAATATAATTGTTAACTTGACGGCATCGGATAGAGTTGGTCTCGAATCTCGATCCATGAAAATTATTACACCTCGTTTACGACCCCTCGAGCAATGAAAGGGTTGGTATTAGTTTTAGCCGCTACCATACAGCTGATTGTCTATCAAACTAGTATTGTAGACATTAGACAATAATTGCATATATTTATACTAGCTGCCGCAACAGACGTTGTTTTGTTCAAATAAAATAAAAGGAATTCTCCTTGAAATCGACAGCACCGCCACCTACCGAGTCCAATTGTGAATGTAAACCATTCTCAAATCCCCTTGTACACACAATGAATTTCATCAACATCGGTCCAGCTGCAAATCTTTATATATAAATTTCTTGTGTACGTGTGTATGTCACTGAACTCCCCCTAAACAGCTGGACCTATGTCGACGAAATTTTTTGTTTGTTTCGAGAATGGTTTAGATTCACAATTGGACCCGGTAGCTGAAATCATTTTATTTTATTTGAACAGAATAACGTCTGTTGTATAGATAACTGCCTACTTCTTAAAAAATCTGCCTCTCTAGGGAAATTAAGACATAATAAAACGCCAAACCAGTTGATTTTGTATTACGGTATGTAAACTTTATTCTCCTAGTTGACTTTGTTCTTATCAATATGTATGCCATTTATAATTTGATTGCGTTGCTATTTCGAGTCTTGAACTGTTTAGTTTTGTTACCTACTCTCATAGTATGAATTGGTAGAACTTTGTTGGGCTAATTATGTATACACACGTTGGACGTGAGATTTCAAATTTTAGTTTGATGTCAGGTATAATTGACTTGAACCATGTAGTCTCGAAATCGTATTCGATAACGTTAATACGACTAGATTGACCCGGACCAACTCCATCTGGTACCATTTGGGTCAAAAATTACATTCCCAAGGAGGGTTGACGTCAGGCAGGCGCCCGGTCATAAAAGTCATTGCCGAAACTTTTTGCAATATGTCAAAACAGATGACATATTGCGTCGACCCCAAACTCTTCTTCTTCACTGTCCTTCTTACTCCTCTAATCTGGTTCACTCTTCCTTTTATATCCAAGCTATTCTTCTCTGGAATGCGTTACCATTAGATATCAAAATGGCCACTAGTCGTGACAGTTTTAAGGCTATGGTCAAACGACTATACCTGAATTTTGTGATGGAGTCGGCTCATCAGTGATGAATTATTTCAGCCGTTTATATAATATATACTGATATATAATATATACTGATATATATAATATATATGTATTTGTGTGTATGCATGTATTTATGTATTTATATGGGTAGGTATGTATCTATGTATATATGTATTGTCTTTATGTATTAGGTATAAGATTATATTAAGTAATTTGATTAGGATAACTGATCACCAGAATTCATTACTCTCGCTAAATTGCACCTACCTAACTTATTTCTGCTCCATCCCAGGTCGACTGGTAGAAAATGCCTAAGGCATTAAGTCCGCCATGTACCTTTTTTGTGTGCAGAAGATTTAAATAAATAAATAAAATAAATAATTGGGATAAGAGCAAGATGATGATGATGAATACGATCGATGATTATAAATTAGGAGTGGTAGGACCACACTGTCGACAGTTATCTGTCTACAGCCGCGGGCTGGTCCGTCCGGGGCAGTACCATGCTCTCGTAGAAAATCGACGTCTGAGTAGTAGCAATTTGTTACTGCGCTTCGTTCGGTAAGCGAGAGAGCCGGAAGCCCAACTTTCTGAGGGTGATTGCGTGTGGAGGGTTTTGGTGGTGCCCTTGGTATCACCGAGCCTCAATGCACGCATTCACACTCCCTTCGCTTTCTTCGCGGTAGGAAACGGCCTTATAAAGGTCCATGAGCGGCAGCAACACTTACCATCAGGTGTACTGTTTGCTCGTTTGCCACCGGTTGCAATCAAAAAAAAAAAAAAAAATCGATTTTTTTTGGGGGGGTTGGGTTACGGTCGGCGCACTCCGCGCACCACTCCGTCCGGGGCGACAGAGGGGCGTAACCACGTACACCCGTAATCCACCCGTGACACGTTGCCTTCCTCGTTGGACCGACCACCGGAGCAGGGTGACTTGACGTCGGTGGTCGGTCTGACGGAATACTCCAATAGAGTACTCTCTCCTAGATCGACGTCCCCTCCTCGGGGAGATTATAAATGAGACCTAGACTATTTTGAAGATGAAAAACGGTAACATTACACTATTACTTTAAGAGACTAAAATGTTGAGCATTCTGTGACCGAATACAATTCACCGCCCTCTCTCGTATCCGTGGGTGTCGTTAAACACGACTAAGGGATTAAATATGCATATAACATCCATGCAAAAGAAGGAAAACTAAAAAAAAAATCCTATACAAACACGTCTGACCAGCGTGGTGTAGTAGGTCAATTTCCGTCTCACAGTGGACAAGGCTCGAGCCCAACAGTGGGACGTATATGAGCTGAAATGATGATGATGAAAATGAATATATTTTCATTTTAGAGCTAGTTAGCTAAAATTATTGAAAGCAATATAAAATTAGCTTTAACTAAAATCATAAGCGCCTGCTATTTTACGTGTGGTGATGGAGTAAAAATACAATTATCATTGCCTCTTTACTCGTGGGTGTCGTAAAAGATGACAAAGGTAAATGATACGCAGATAAAATCTATTCAAGAGAAGGAAAACTCGAGATGAACACCCTCTGCCAACACGTCCAACTAGCGTGGTATAATAGGTCAATATTCCTCTCATATTGGAGGAGGCCCGAGCCCAAAAGTAGGACGTATATGAGCTGACATGATGAAGTGCTTGCTATACGGTGAAGGGTTGAAAATACTATGTTAGGAATGACACTTATCAAAGACACAATAACAATTATAATAATCCATAAAATATAGCTTGATTTCTGCGACAGTTGTCCCTAGTGCTGTCGCGCTTACGATGAAGTTCGTAGTTTTTTTATCGATAAAACTCTTTATTTTTATAATTGCGATTTTCTATTATAATTGAAATACAATGAAAGGAAATCTTTTTGAATTTATTTCAAACATAAATTGTTTTTTGACTATTTTAATTATTCGAAAGGAGTACAATCAAGGTCTACGTCACTATTATCGGCATCACTGGAGCGTTCCTGCTAGAACATTTATCATTTTTTGCCAAAATAGGGACAGTCGTTAGATCAATCGATTAATTGCAGCTGTTTTATGAATAAACATGTTTAGTTTATTGACAATAATGCGTACATCATATTATCATTTACTCTGAGACAAAAAGTAGTTCTTTAATGTTTAATTAATTCAATTTATGTATTTTATAATGTAACTGTCTGTTGTAATTGTAAAAAATATGTTGAACGTTTTATATAGGTACAATATTGGGTTTATTTCTTTTATGAATAATTTAATAAAGATCGGTTATCGATTTACGTATATCGACTGCCCCATCTGTTTTTTATTTTCAGTCCAGTATGACCTTGTACATGCGTAACCATTATTTTTCTAAAAAAATGATTACTAGTTATTTCAGTACTTACGAGGTACATTTTAGGCATGACTATTAATATTTTTATATTTATAATATATTGCACTTCATTTGCATTAAAACTGGCACGAAAAGGATGAAAATATATGTGCTAGAAAATAAAATTGTAAACATGTCGCTCGTTCAAACTTACGTCGTCGGGTTCGTTGACATTTGTCACACAGATCAAGCTATATTTTATGGACTATAGAGTTCACACTTTAGTAGTGTGAAAAAATGCTCTGTTGAAACACAAAATACCAACTGCAAATGGTAAGCCATCTGTCGCTTATGCCAATATCCCGCTCTTAGTGGAAAGGTCTATGATTGACAGTGGATGTCGATAAACTGATGAAAGCGTCATAAATGCGTTCAAAGTTTATATATATCTATAAAGGATATTATTGATATAACCAGATACAGACTGAGAATTATCAAAGCAGTACGGCACAGATTTGCTACATTTTTAGTAAAAACCCCAAAAAAGAATTATTTCAACTTTGATTCACTTATACAATTAAAAAATAAAGTCGTTCATAATAGTAAATTATTTATACAATTATTATATAAATTATTGCTTTGAATGTATCATTAAAATGGCGATATTAACAAATACAATTTTTTTAGAGAGAATAGACAGAAAAGTACATTATTTTTAGAGTAAAAGTTATCATTACCTAGTTTAGAATTTGGTTCCAAACTACGTATAATTTTAATCACGATCTTTCTAGAAAGAGTTTTCTAGATAATTCAGAATACCAAGTTTGAGTATAAAACAAAAATATGTAGCGAAATATTTAATGGCCCTTCAGAGAAATGGTGTGAGATTATAAAATATATTTATATAGAAAGAGTAAAACATTGGTCATAATAGTGTTAAAATTTATTATTGCTAACCCAACTTCAATACTATAGTAGCGTATTGCGTAGGGATTAACGGAAGATATTCCAAGAATTCTCTAAATTACTTAAGTGAGAAGCAATTGTCTTGACTAAGTTTAATCCCAAACCATTCTATAACGACGTTTAGTGACAATAAATTCAATACCCATAAATCACGATCCTTGTGATTCAGATATATTCGAACACATTAATGACTTTAATAAATTTAGCTAAGGCAATATATAACTATTTTGATTGTCGAATGATTTATCATTTTTTTAATGATATCGGCTTATACGTATGTTGTCCCTGTGGTGAGTAAGAATACAATTCACCACTCCTTTTCTTGCCCACGGATGTCGTTAAAGACGATTATGGAATATAATATTACCATAACATCTATGCAAGAAAAGGAAAACTTGAATTAAAACTCTATACCAACACGGCTGATCAGCGCGTATATAGGTCCATTTCCCTCACACTGGAATAAGCTCGAGCCCAATAGTGGGACGTATATGAGCTGTGATTTAATATAAAGGTACCAAATTTGTATATATAGAACCCATTGATAAATTTGTATCCCAAATTTTATAAACACAGCTTCAACTGTTATACAGATATTAACGTTCAAAAATCTTCATTTTTAGGACTGACTGAGTTACATAAAGATAAAAAATGGAACGCATTTTTACATATTCTAGAAAGGTTAAAATTTTGTATCCAGATAAGTAATTTTAATATATACAAAGAAAAATTCAAAAACTTTTTTATTAGATACTAGCAACCCGCCCTCGCTTCGCTTCGGTTTCAGTCGCTTAAACCCGCGTAGTTCCCGTACCTGTGGGAATACCGGGATAAAATATAGCCTATGTTACTCCCTGCTATTATAGCTTTACATTGGTGAAAGAATTTTTGAAATCGGTTCGGTGGTTTAAGCGTGAAAGCGTTACAAACAAACAAACAAACAAACAAACATCCTTACTTTCGCATTTATAATATTAGTATGGATGAAACTTAACAGCTCACATAATTATAAAAGTACAAAATTTTCTTCTTCGCTGAAGAATACGTTCTATTTTAAAAAGTTATTTCCAACGTTTTTATATGTACTTTAGTACCAATTATTTATAAAACTTACTTATACATATTTGAAAATTAAGTAATTGATGCTGACGCGGCCGAGCCTATTTATAAACATGGGAGTGCATTCTTGCTGTTCGGTTGTCTCTCGACACCCCTACGAATAAGGCAGGTATTAATGCTCCATAATTCGATTAATTAGATTTAAGTTACTACTGAAGTAGCATAAATTCAAGAAAACGTATCTAAAATATAAACAATAAAAAAACCTTTAAGTAGATTTCTATTGAAATATAAATGGGAAAATGGGGATCAAACTATAATTATTTATTATAATAGTTGTCGACTTTACCAACTAAAGACTTGAGATATAATTTAGTGCCAATTTCTGTAGACAATCTTGAAAATTATTTATTAAAAGAACGTTCTTAATCTAATTTAAAACAAAATTTAAGGTTTTTCATGTATGCATTTCACCTACATGAAAAACCTTAAATTTACCTACTATAAAAAAATTTAAATATGATATTTTATTTCAGTCAAATTCGATTATTGTAATAATAATGATAGTCAAATTGTTAACGTAAAGTGAATATTTTATGATCTATTGAACCTAAATATTTGACTTGATTAGTTTTCAGATACTAGTCACTTTATAATCAAGTTTTATACTATACAATTATACAAGTTATTGTTTTTACATTGAAAGAATAGAAACTTCTAAATTTTTGATTTAATAAATCTTTAAAATATTTGATTGACTGGTAAAAACTAATAAAATCAAATATTTAGGTTAATTATACAGGTTAGAGTTACATGGAGTAAGAATACAATTCATCACCCTCTATAATGCCCAATGACTAAGGGATACATATTGCAGATAACATCTATTCAAGAAAAGGAAACTCCACATAAACCCTAATATCTGGTTGACCGAGCTTCGCTCGGAATATTTTTGTTGTATTTTGGTCGAATTTATTTAGATATATATTAATAAAAAATAAAAATTAAATAATGAAAAAAAAAATATAAAAAAAATACAAAAAGAGAATAATAATAACACCGAGATTCGATCCGACGCCGTTTGAATGCCAAAACAATACTGAAAGGAAACTGCACTACTTCCCAACTGAGCTATCCTAACTCATGACGTTGACGGCAAAATTTGAATTCATATTCTTTTAAAATTTAATGTCATTATATTGTTTTGCTATAAACACTGACAAAACAACATTTTCTATAAATAAAATCTAGCTAGATCGATCAAAATCCTTTCATCAAAATCGTTGGTGCTGTTTCCGAGATCCTGAATATATATATATATATATATATATATATATATATGTATATATATACATATATACATATGTATATATATACATATATGTATATATATATATATACAAGAATTGCTCGTTTAAAGATATAAGATACTAACCTGTTACCAGTGCGTGTAGTAGACCAATTTACCTCCCATGGTTACGGTCCCATGGTTTACGAACGCGGGCTTCCTCCAAAGCCCGCGTTCGACCGCGGGAGTTATCTGGGCTGATATGATACAGGTTCATAATCTCAGCTCTCATAAGTCCTACTGCTGGGCTCGAGCCTCATCGTCTAAAATATGAGGAAAATTCAAGGTCAATTTCCTTTACTATACATTCATCAATTGACCTTACTATATCATGACATATTGTTATAGGGTTCCATTTCGAGTTTTCAATCCCTTGCATGGATGTTCATATCTCCTTCGTCATACGTGTCCTTCTTTAAACGAGGTTTAAGAAGAGTATTTTCTTCAGGGTAGGCAACGCCCTGGCTGTGCACCTGGTATTGCAAAGGTCCATGTGCGGCAATATCACTTACCATCAGGTGTGCTGATTGAATGAATAAAAACAAATGTTATATGCGTATTATAAACCCTTAGTCGTTTTTTACGACATCCACAAGCAAGGTCAGGTGAATTTTATTCTTAATCCGTCACCACACGGAAATGATGATGATTCACGTTACAAAAGATTTAAATGAATCGTGGTAGATTATTTATCAAACGAGACCGTACTTAAATGCCATACAGATGTCGCATATTTAATGTTGTATATGTATTGACATAAACATCTACGGCAATCGATACGAGAAGTTGATTGCCTTAAACATACTATAGTTTGATAATGATATATTGACAAAACTGATTGTGCTAGCTAATTGGTGCTTGGCATTTTTTTTTTGTAGTGGGTTTCGGTCGGCGCACTCCTCGCACCACTCCGTCCGGGGCGACGGAGGGGCGTTAGCACGCACACCCGCAACCCACCCGAACACCAAGTCGCCTTTGTCATTGGACCGACCACCGGACCAGGGTTACTTGTCATCAGTGGTCGGCGCAACGGAATACCTTCTAGTGGGGTACCCTCCCATAATTGGTGCCTGGCTGGCACCAATTCGTTCAAAAATACTATGTGAATGTTGTAAATAAAACTATTTTACAGTTTTTTCTATTTGATTTTTTTATTGCCCGACGTTTCGAACACTTCACAGTAGTCACAAGCAAATTAACCATGTCTACCCGTGACAAAATCGGTAAAATAGTTTTATTTACAATGTGTATTACGTTAGTGGTAGGACCACACTGTTGACAGGTGTCTGTCTACAGCCGTGGGCCGGTCCGTCCAGGGTAGTACTACACTCTCGGAGAAAATCGACGTCTGAGTAGTAGCAATTTGTTACTGCGCTTCGTTGGGTGAGCGAGAGAGCCCAACTTTCTGAGGGTGTTTGCGTATGGTGGTGGAGTTTTGGTGATGCCTTTAGTTTCACTGAACCTCATTGCATGCATTCAAACTCCCTTCACTTTCTTCACGGTAGGCAGCAGACTAGCAAAGGTCCATGAGCGATAACAACACTTACCATCAGGCGTACTGTTTGCTCGTTTACCACCGTTTGCAATAAAAACAAACATCAGCCCTCATTACTATGAGAATTAATAATTTTCTTATATTAATATCTTAATTATGTTATGTTAATATCAACTAGTGGTTAAATAAAACAAGAATATGAGAATACAATTATAGGTAGAAGATATACGTACACTCGAACAAAGAAAAGCAGCTATCGTAAAATTCTAACTTGATTCCTGTTCACAATTTATTTCAGTATGCAAATATAACTTACGGTTTGGGCTAAAAGGACAATAAACTCAGTCTCTCATTGGTGCTCCAATAGCAATATTGTGTCTGAATAAATAAGCGCACGTAACATCATGACCTCGATATACTGTTTGGTGATAAGTTAGAATACACTTTGATACAGAATCTTACCTTCACATGAAATCACTTTTCTTGTAAACTTATGTCATCATCATCGTCGCAGCCCACATACATCCCCCTGTTGGGGAGGGAATTCGACCTAATATATCACGCTGGTCAGACATGATGGAATAGGGTTTCATTTCGAGTTTTCCTTCTTTTGCATAGATATATTTTATTATATCCCATAGTCGTCTTTTACGATATCCACGGGCAAAATAGGGAGTGGTGAATTATTTTCTTACTCTGTTACCACACGTAAAGGAATAAAAAAATTAAGTATTATAAATAACATCAGCTGCGATCACCAACCTAACCACCAAGAATTTTCCAATATGGGGAGGCATATGTCGAACAGCGGATGTCAATATGCTACTAAAGATTATGATTTTTTTTTTTGGTGGTGAGTTGCGGTCGGCGCGCTCCTCGCACCACTCCGTCCGGGGCGACAGAGGGGCGTAAGCACGCACACCCGCAACCCACCCAAGATACACGTCGCCTTCATCGTTGGGCCGACCACCGGAGCAAGTTTACTTGTCATCAGTGGTCGGCCCGACGGAATACCCCTTATTTGGGGTACCCTCCCATCGACCAAGGTCCCCCCCTTGGGGAGTACGTCGGTCTTTCCTCACGCGGTCGGCCTCTCGGCGGGTGACGGACTAATTCCCCAGTCACGTCACCCGCGGCCTCGGCTAGGGCGGCATGAGGCGCAAGTACTCGCGCCTACGCCCCCCCAGTCGCCGGCGGCGGATCGCCTCATCGAGGCTGTGCTCCTCGCGCAGGCGATCCGCCGCCTTCTTCTGCGAGATCACTGCTTCGCAGAAGGCTGCAACCGCGTCCCAATTCCTAACGTCAGGTCGCACCGATGATTGCGACAAGTTCACGGCGCTGCGCTGCTCAAGCGTCACAGACCTCGAGCGTATGCTGCACCATGTACTAAAGATTATGATGAACATTTTCATAAACAGATATAATAAAAATAAAAACAATATTCTAAATTTTAACTGCAATATAACGATAAGCTTAATAAATTTTATTTCAAACAACCTCGGGGTGACATTTGTGTCTAATCAAAACTTCTTTAGCTAATAACTTCTCAGTGTTGAATACGAGAGTATGAGTACTCTTTCACAATAGGAGGTAAATTGTAATTGTAAATATACTCAAGAATTATTTAGAAGAGTCGTTATTATATAACTAGTAATCTCAATAACTCATCCTTGCAATATACAACAATACTCATTATTATTCGATACGTGTTTAACCTCTGGAAAAGACCAATCAATTAATACCATATGCTGCCCAAATCAGTTAATGATATTCCTGTAATATATATTTTTTCGTAGACTCTATTACTACTATACCTTCACCTTGAGCAAGGGTTTCTTCCACAAAGACAAAGAATTTAGTTTCCTCCGGTGGTTAAAAGGTTTAGTTATTTTTAAATTTTTTTCCATCCAATAAAATGCTCACCTGTTTTAGTTATCTTTTACCACGAGAAATAAATTATATATTAGATTCGTTACAATGCAGATTTTATGGCGAATTTATATAGTATCTATAGAAGATCTAATAATAGCTACTAAATAGCAAAATTGAAAGTTCTTGAGTGACGGCCATGAATCAGAATAGTATGTGACAAACGCCATTAAATGGAGTGACGATGTAATAAAAGTAGCAAAATATTGGATGCACACATTGAGTTATGAAATATCATGTCGTTCTTCTATCACCGCGGATAGAGAGGTTAATGCAGAACTATAGTCGGCTTGAAAAGAAAAGCAAAAAAAATATGTAAAAATTAATGGTATGTTTAGTTTATGGTGATAAGTAATCTGTGGTCAAGAACTATGAGTTAGTGTATCCATAGGGACACACCACACATTAGGGAAAGTATCTCTCCACGTCTGTCATCTGTTTATCTTCTTTCCATGTATTTATAACTCTAAAAAAGAAAAATAAGTCGTGAAGTAGCATCATTCGTTGCAGGGTGAATGAAATACGATTTTGGATTTATTTATATTCTAGTGGCCTAAAACCACCCTCACCTCACTTGATAAAGTATACTGAATTCGAATCCCACGAAAAACACAAATACAGGTAGCCCAAATGTACATTGATATTTATAAAGCAAGTGTAAAATAGTGATATATAACAAAATACTTTTGATGTGAAACATCTATAGGTGGGGATGAACCTGATTGTTGACGTGACGTTAACGTCACGCTTGGATGTACTATAAAAAAGAAAAAGAAATATGTATACATTTGTGGAACAAAACCATAACCTGTTTTAGAATTTTATACAACGCCATCTAGTGAGGTCAAAATAAATTATTACCCATAGTGTATGCTAATGAAAATAAATGTTTATTGAATAAAAAACATTATTTTCTGGAAAAAAGAACGTAATATTTTATTAATACTTTATGTCATATTAGTTACAGTCGTAATCTGTTCCTTTATGTATATATATATATATATATATATATATACTTGTACAAAATAATTTCGATGTTTCACATCTGGCAGGCGTCCCGAGCGACGGCTCCCTTTTTTTTTTTGAAGATTTATTTTTACATAGAGTTTGAAAAAGAAATGTAAACATGAAATATGTAAATTATTAAGTAAATTACGAAGTGTATAAATTGCTTAAATATTATCATAAAATAAATAATAACTCGTATTATGACGATGTAAAGATAAATTTTTATTTATAAGCATAAGTAAATGCCTGTTCAGATTTAAATAAAAGCCTTTGCACATTATTTTTCATTTTCTCCCCTCAGCGTTAGATTTCTCTCGACGTAAAATAATATCCTGAAACAAATGAGTTCCTTTTGTCGAATAAAAAAGCTATAGCTATGAAAAAGAATGCTTTTCTTCAAAAGACATACGATCGTAGCTTCGCTGCACAGTGACGGAAAAACATAATCCTTAAAACAAAGACCTCTCTAGAACTACTCATTCCTCACATTTCATTTGATATCAATCACGGCTTACAAAGTCTCGGTGGCGCTCGGGTGGGCTCGGTAATTTTCGGGACTTAGTTCGTAGCAGCAATACACCAGTTTATCTACTCAGCTACGGAGGTTGCACGTGTCGGCGTAGCTCATCGTAGACACGTAGCGGGAGATTCGAACGTATATCGTCTACGAGTACAACATAGTAGTAACATACGTGACTTTAAGTTTTGTGGTGAACACTGAAAGTGCGATATTACATACGTGAAATGGTGAATTAGTAAATGGATTAATGCTGGGCTGATTCAATTTTCGTCTGTAATTGTACATGGTAAGTATTATAATGTCTTTAATTTACTTGATATTATTATTAAAAAAAATATTTAATTTTTTTCTCAGCCTCTATACATCCAATAAATATCCTCCATAGGTGAAAAAAATTAACGTACATTTAAACAGGCTGATTTAGGGTTTTCGTTTTGAGTCTACTCTTTCCTATTGGGTGGTTATCTGCTTGAAACCCAAAGTATTTTTGTATTATATCCACTTTAAACTAAAGTATGGTGATACATTTTGTCCTTAATCGACATATATATAAAATTTTAGTGCAACTTTTAGAAGTTATTATAATATGAACATAATTTTTAGTAATAGTAGCATTAGATAACTATATTTAAAACTAGCTTCTGCTTAAAACTCACCAATTTGAACATAAAATTTAAAAACACGTATTTTTACTATTACAACACTGAAGTAGTAGGATAAAAAGAGAGCACGTTTATTTACTAAAGAAGTTTATTTTATGTTGCCACGATAAAATTCACAGAGCATTGAAATGCTTAGACAACAATTTACGAGGCACTCATACTATAATTTAACACAATGTATTTCAACAGTAATAAGTAATTTATTTTATGATTTTATTAGTGCTATGAATACTAAAAAGTATTTCAAACGTCGCGATAGTAAAAACAAAATTAAAAAGCAATGAACTCTCTCTCTTCTCCATGTGATGACGGAGTAAGAACATAATTCACCAACCCGTGGGTATCGAAAAAGACGACTAAAGGATTGAATATGCTTAAAACATCTATTCAACAGAAGGAAAACACAAAATAAAACCCTATAGCAACACGTCGGACCGGTGTGGTATAATAGGTCCATTTCCTTCCTACTGTAGAGGAGCCTCGAGCACAACAGTGGGACATTTATTAGCTAAAATGATGATCATTATGAAATCTCTAATAAAAAAATTATTTCAAATGTTATCATCATCATCATCTTGCTCTTATCCCAATTACTTGGGGTCGACGCAATATGTCATCTGTTTTGACATATTACAAAAAGTTTTGGCAATGACTTTTATGACCGGCCGCCTGCCTGACGTCAACCCTCCTTGGGAATGTAATCGTTGACCCAAATGGTACCAGATGGAGTTGGTTCGGGTCAATCTAGGGCTCTTAGTCGTCTTTTACGACACCCACGAGCAAAGCAAGGGTTGGTAGTATTCGAAGCCGCTACCACACAGCACTATTTCAAATGTTATATATGTTAAAATATATTTCAGAAAGCTTCAGATTTCTCTAAGATTCCTTTAATTTAAGAGATAAATTGCCTTATATGATTAGTTTACCTCTATTATCCCATAAGGTGAAGGGTTATGAACACAATGTGTCGCTAATACTTCCATTCCCGTAATTCCCACTAGAGTCGTAAAACCGCATTTAGGATCACCTGGATCAGCAGCAGCACTCTTCTGTGAATATAACAATTATATATATAAATATATATATATATATATATATTTCTGAATATTATTTTTTTTAAAGGCAACATCCTGCACTAAGTCAATAATCCTTGTATTGCGGGGACTTTACAAATATATAACTAACGGATACAAATTATTTCAGAAATTCAGAATCAGAACAAAAAATTGTGGATCGCAGAAAGTGTTGTCTCGTCTAGGATTTGAACCCACGACACTGACACGGTTGGTATTTTAACTACTACGCATCTGTGGAGTCAGTGTAATATCTCTTAGTCGTTTTTTACGACATCCATGGGTATGAAACGTAGTGGTGCATTGCATTCCTACTCACACAGAAAATTCATAAGCCATCTGCAAGCATTAGTTTGACTAAAAATCATGAAGATTGTTGTCTTTCTGCTCTTGAGCAGGCCTATGGGCTGAAATATAATCCCAATAGTCGACGTCAACAAGGAAATTGATAGATGGATACGCTATTGTTAGTTGATAAATTGATTTTAGGAACTGATATTATATTCAATTAGACGGGACCTACGCATAGTTTGCACCGTTATAAAACTTGCTATCCCTTTCCCTATAGCTTTTCGCTCAGTTCACAATTACTGCTTGAGTTTTTGAAAAAGTCATAGAGTTAATTGGGATTTGCCAGCAGATGGCGATATTTAAATTAAAATCTTATATCTTTAAACGAGCAATTCTTGTATATCTTTAAACTAGCAATTCTTGTAAATATATATATTTTCAGGATCTCGGAAACGGCACCAACGATTTTGATGAAACTTGGCATACTTGAGGATTCGGGTCCAAAAATCGATCTAGCTAGGTTTTATGTATAGAAAATGTTCTTTTGTCGGTGTTTTTAGCAAAAGTTAAAGATTAATTTGAAGTAGATTTTAAAAGAATATGAATTCAAATTTCGTTCTCAACGTCAAGAGTTACGGTAGCTCAGGTGAGACATTGACCGGTTTTAATTTTAGTTTTTGTGTGTCAAACAGCGTCGGATCGAATCTCGGTGTTATTATTATTCTCTTTTTGTAATTTTTTATACATTTTTCATTATTTATTTTTTATTTTTTATTAATATATCCCTAAATAAATTCTACAAAAATATTCCGAGCGAAACTTGGTAAACCTGATATTAATATTTATAATCAAAAGTTGAAATGTAAGTTTTAGACTATGCTTTAAAAAAAACATACATTTTCGATTATTAAACTAATTATTGATCATTAAATGAAAATTTTCCAGGTGATGATGAACTAAGAACACAATTCACCGTTCACTCTTACCCGTGGACGTCGTAAAAGACGACTAAAGGATCTAATATTCAGATAACATCAATATAAAAGAAGAGAAACTCAAAATAAAACCATCCGCCAACACATCTGACTAGCGTGGTATATTATGTCAAATTCTCTGTAGCATATATAGGCTGGGATGAAATGAGAAAATATATTTAAATATTGCGTATCAAATATTCTGTTGATATACACTCATTTGCAAAAAAAACGGGCACCTAAGCAATGAACCATTTCAAATGTTAATATTTCTTTGTTTGATAATTATAGGTAGTTTTATCCACACAATTTGCTAAATTAATAAGAAAATAATCGTTTTCATCAGTATTTCATAAAATTTAGATACAATTTATGGGAAATAATGCTAAACCTCGCTAGTAGTGTATATTCGCTAGTAGTGCATATGCTCATGAAGTAAAAATAAAAAAGTTTTTTTGTTTGTTTTTCTTTAATAAAGTAAAAGCAGATAAATGTTTAGTATCGAGTGTGACCCCCTCTAGCTAAAATCACAGCTTGAATTCGTCTGGGCATGCTAGCGAGTATATCCCGGATACTTGCTTGCGGAATACGTTCCCACTCCGCAGTAATCACATTCTTCAGCTCTCTGATGGTCTGCGGAGCCGGGTGTACTGATCTCACACGCCGTTTCAGAACGTCCCAGACATGCTCTATGGGATTGAGGTCGGGACTTCGAGCTGGCCAATCCAAACGACGAATGCCGACCTCTTGCACATACGCATTAACATCGCGGGATCGGTGGGCGCGAGCATTGTCGTCCATAAAAATCGAGTCTTCACCTAGAGCGGCCAATGCGGGTTGTGCATGAGAAATTAGAACTTCCCTTATGTATCGATGCCCAGTCAGTGAGCCGTTTTCAATGAAGACTAACTCTGTACGATCCATTGAATTTATTCCTGCCCAAAACATAACAGAGCCCCCACCATAAGGTGTGATTTCTTCGAAACATGCCTCTGCAAAGCGTTCTCCTTGTCTTCTTAGCACTCGCCGACGTCGATCTTCACCGAACAGAGATATCCTGGCTTCATCAGAGAACAAAACCCTATTCCAATCGTCTTGAGTCCATGATTCACAATTTCTAGCGAACCTAAGCCTGTGAACTCTGTGCTCACGGAGTAATTTGGGGCCGCGGGCCGGGCGGTGACTGCGTATATTGGCAGCGAGAAGCCTCCTCCTGACCGTCCATAGACTAATATGCACATTTCTTACTTCTTGGAGGTTGTTCTTAAGATCTACATACGAAGATTTGCGATTTCTCAATGCGCGACTCACAAGAAAACGATCATCCCGTGGTTGGGTACATGGTTTTCTTCCAGAACCAGGCCTTCTCTCGACGGAACCAGTCTCCTGATATCGCTGCCAGGTCCTTTGGACTGTCGAGCGACTAACATTTAGCCTCCTAGCCACGAAACATTGGCTGCAACCCTCTTCAAGCAGCGCGATAATTTTGGTAGCTTTTACCACTTTATCTACCATTTTTGATACAGCCAAACAGCATTAAATAAAGCTTTGACAGTCAAGGATATGAAATTAATCGATAAAAATTGAATAAAAGTTATGAAAGTCGATGTTAACTTCTGGAACTTCGCGCCAAAAATGTAGGATAAAAAGGGGTTTTCTGTAAAAATGAACATCAAATGAAAAATTGAATTTAGAACGTACTTTTTTAAATACCACAGCATTTTTAAAACCGGCCAGTAACGTGTACAAACGATTGAAACCTTTTTGGTATTGTATCTTTTTAAATATGAATGAAAATCAAAACCGCCCGTTTTTTTTGCAAATGAGTTTATTTATATTGATGAAATTTCATAAAAAAAAAGCTGTTCAGAGAAAATATATAGAGATATCAGGTCTTTATTTCTGATTTATTACCTACTACATATTAAATGGGTATTATTTTTATTTCACTCACTCCATTCGCTATCTTATTATTTTCAAAGTCGACTAAGGGATATAATACGCATATAATATCTATGCAAGAGAAGGACAATTCGAAATAAAACGCTATACCAACCTGTCTGACCAGCATGGTATAGTAAGGTCAATTTCCCTCCTATTGTGGATGAGGCTCCAGC
Source organism: Lymantria dispar (assembly GCA_032191425.1). Taxonomy (NCBI): domain Eukaryota; kingdom Metazoa; phylum Arthropoda; class Insecta; order Lepidoptera; family Erebidae; genus Lymantria; species Lymantria dispar. The sequence goes on from CM063451.1 coordinate 15,970,555, forward strand.
CCAGCAGTGATACGTATACGAACTGTAATGATGATGATTATGTTCATTTTATTTTACAAAATCAATATTGACAACTGATCTCGTGGCTATGTTTTAGATACAAAATCGTACTGCCTATTTAAAAGCTAGATTCATCAATGAGTAAGAATACAATTTACCACTTTATCGTACATCACCCTTCCTTGATCATATATGTCGTGAAGGACGATTAAGGATAGAGTATGTATGTAGATATATTACTGCATGATAAGGAAAAAATTAAATAAAACCCTTTGCTAATACGTTTGACCCACTTGATATAGTAGATCAATTTTACTTCCATTGTGGAGTAGATTCGAATAAAGCAATAGGACAATTAAGTAAGAGAAGGAAAAATCGAAATAAAATTCTATACTAACAAGTCTCAGCGTTTTCCGTGTGGTGACGGAGTAATATAATTCATCACTTACTTTCTTGCTTGTGGATGTAAAAGATGACTAAGGGATTATAATATATTAGCAACCCGCCCTCGCTTCGCTTCGGTTTTCGCCTTACCCGCGTAGTTCCCGTTCCCGTCGGAATGCCGGGATAATATATAGCCTATGTCGCTCCCTGATATTATTCTATTGGTGAAAGAATTTTTGAAATCGGTCCAGTAGTTTCAGAGCCTATTCAATACAAACAAACAAACAAATCTTTCCGCTTAATATTAGTATGTTTTTGGGCTAGGTTACGGTCGTCGCACTCTTCGCCCGGCTCCGTCCGGGGCGACAGAGGGGCGTAAGCACACACACCCGTAACTCAAACCATATAGCATGTCGCCTTCATCGTTGGGCCGACTACCGGTGCAGAGTTCCTTGACTTCAGTGGTCATAATTTTAGTATAGAGGCATATAACATCTATACAAGAGATGAAAAACTCGAAACTAAGATCTATATCAACCTGTCTGACCAGCATGGCATAGTAAGGTCAATTTTCTTCCTATTATGGGGAAGGCTCGAGCCCAACAGTGGGACGTATATGGGCCAAGATGATGATGAATAGCTACAGAAAATGTTTGATGAGCTTTACAATATAACAGCTATAATCTTATGAAGAAAGGTTTATTGTTATTTATTACCAAATATTTTATATACTTTACGTAATTTATCTTACAATGAATATAAAGAAAACACGTGTTTTCAGTTTGTCTGTACCTTAATTCAAAACCTTTGTAAACCTTCAGCGTGTGAATTTCTCCCTTCCACGGTAAATCTATTGTTTCATGTTTTTGATGTATCTTTTATCTTAATCCTCCCGGTGCGCAGATAATTTGTCCGTGACAAAATAAGTTTGTTAGCGCAAAATATAGGTATATAGCTGTCTTGTTTTCCTTTCCAATTTCGTTATCGACTGGTTTGTAAATAACGGCGAGATTATACAAATCCCCGTATTTAAATTGATGTTCGCCATCGATTTATATTAAATCAATACAGTTATAATATTAAATAAATTGCCGCTGTTTATATGATTGCCAACTCTTAAAATAGAGCATTATGTGGACTATCCGTCCTATTCCGTCATTATGTGGACTATCTATCCTATTCCGTGTGGTGACGGAGTAAGAATACAATTCACCACTCCCTATCTTGCTCGTGGATGTCGTAAAAGATGACTAAGGGATATAATATGCACATAACATCTATGCAAGAGAAGGAAAACTCGAAATAAAACCCTATAGCAACATGTCTGACCAATATGGTATAGTAGGTCTAATTCCCTCCCATTGTAGAGGAGGCCCGAGCTCAACTGTGGCATGTATATGGGCTGCGATGATGATGATGTGGATTATCCGTTTATTACTCATAAGGAGACGTTTTTGATTAGCTGGTCTATTTGTAACTGATATAAAATATTTACGGCATTAGTGGTTAGGGAGATAGAGAAGATTAGGCGCGCGATATTGTCTTGGTATGGACATGTGATGAGGAGGAATGAAAGGCATGTGACAAGGCGGGTTATCGATATGAACGTGGATGGACGTAAGAAGCGTGGGAGACCCAAAAAGAGATGGATGGATTGTGTAAATGAGGACATGTGTATGAACAGGGTGAGTGCAGATATGACGGCTGATAGGAGTTTATGCAAAGTAAGTACATGTTGTGCCGACTCCACTTAGCGTGGGATGAGGGCAGGCAAATGATAAATGACTAGTGGTTAGCTTCAAGTATGGTGGACTACGGAGTATACCATGATACTGTTTCTCCGTAAGGCCAAGCGTTATATGACCGTCATTATCAAAAAATATAAAATAAAAGAAGCGAGACATTGATTATCCATACTAATATTATAAATGCGAAAGTAAGGATGTTTGTTTGTTTGTTTGTTTGTTTGTAACGCTTTCACGCTTAAACCACCGAACCGATTTCAAAAATTCTTTCACCAATGGAAAGCTATAATATCAGGGAGTAACATAGGCTACATTTTATCCCGGTATTCTCACGGGAACGGGAACTACGCGGGTAAGGCGACTGATACCGAAGCGAAGCGAGGGCGGGTTGCTAGTACTAGATAATTTTGATTATTGGAATTGGCATCTCTTTTCTCATATAAATGTGTGAGGCCAATGAATTGATAACTCAATAGATGGATAATTTTATCTTGAGATTTCATTCCTCATTCATGTAAGTTCATATACGTTCCACTGTTGGGCTGGAACCTCCTTCACAATAGAAGGAAAATTAAATTACAATACTACGTCGTAGTCGTCTTTTAAGAAGTCCGTGGGCAAGTTAAGTGGTGGTGAATTGTATGCTTACTCCGTCAACGCAGGAAAGACTAGAGAACTTTAGAGATTTTACTGCATTTAATTTCGCTTAATTCTTTTACCTTATGTTTTCTGTGAAATATGAAAATTACGACATACTGTTTGCGTATGGTTTAGGAATAAAATGTGTTTTACAAGCCCATTCAACTACCAATTCTTCTGGTATTTCTCTGGTCATATTTTAGGACAGTCGCAGAAAGTAATGAAACGTCATCCATAGAATTAAAAATGAAGAGTTTCTCCTTCTTCTTCAGCTTATATACGTCCTATTATTAGGCAAAAGTCTCTTTTAGAATTGTGATGAAAGTGACGTACAAAAGGTAACCGGAGTTACTGTAGGGTTTTATTTCGAAATTGCCTTATCTTGCAATTCCGTCGCCTTCACTTAAGCGCAATTTACGACGGTGAGTGGTGATGAATTAAGCTTATTTTTATTTCATGATTTTACGGTAAAAGTTAAAGGCTTTGTAACGGACGGCAAATATATTGTTGCTATAAAGTTATACCTAAGTTACATCTTGACATGTCAGTAACTTTAGTTATTATTTAATTTTGTAAAAAAAATAAGATAATGTATATTTTGCGACTTAAATCTATACTAATATATAAAACGGAAGAGTTTGTTAGTTTGAACGCGCTAATCTCATGAACTACTGGACCGATTTGAAAAATTCTTTCAGCGTTTGATAGCACATTTATCGTGGAAGGCTTTAGGCTATATATCATCACGCTAAGACTAATAGGAGCGGAGCAACAATGAAAAATCTTTTTTTTTCTCTTGAGAGCTTCGCTGCGTGCACTACCTAAATGGTTAGGTTAGAATTGTTATATTATTTAAACATATTTTCACCTTCTACGTAAACAAAGTCGCGGGTTAAGTTAGCACTAGCCCAAAGTGACTGTTCCACGCGGACGAAGTCGCAGGCATAAGCTAGTAAGTGTATAAAGTTCCAAATAAAATAAAATATAAATTCTAAATTTGACGTTGTATGAAGACAAAGATGGTTAAAGATATGCTACTCGTATGTTGTGGAATAATACCAGTTCTTACATTGCTCGAGGATGTCATAAATGACTAAGAGTTAGATCGACCCGGAACAATTCTATCTAATTACATTTAGCTAACAATTACATTTCCAAAAAGGGTTGACATTAACCAGGCAATCGGTCATAAAAATATTGCTAAATCTTTTGCAATATGTACGATGAAAGAACAGCACATATAGCATCTATACCAAGTAATTGCAAGATCATGCAAATCATTAAGAGTATTTAGATCATCAGTTTATTCATGACTTACAGATTGCTAAATCAGAAAGATTGTAATAGTAGTTATCGGTCTAGATCGAAAGAATAACCGAATCAAATAACGTCATAATGAATATATGTTATTATCAAACAATATATTGTCAGTAGACAATATTTAAATGCTACTATGAATGAAGCTTCTTTTTGAATAAAAATAATGTGAATAAAATTCTAAAGTGAATATGTAACGAATTATAATTTATCTTCACATAGTAGATATATAAGCCACTTAAGCCACTTAGATCCTTCGCTCAGAGCGCGGCCGAAACAGAAGCAAACTGAGGATGGAGCGCTGGTATATTTACACATAAATATTAGGCCAGTAAAAAATTTGGAGTAAACATGGATACTCTGTGAATAGATAAAGAAAGATATTTAAATAATTTAAGGGAGAGTATTTATTTGACAATAAAGGATATAATTTGTCAACACCTTTATGTTGCCCATGGGAGTCCTAAAAATCGGCTAAGGGAACATCAGGCAAGTAAACATGGCTCTCCTGGGAAACTTATACATTCACTGCAATCGTTAATCTGTCTGTCACGCGAAGTGATGTCAAGCGGACCTCTCAAGCATAAAGGAGTTTGGGAAGGTCCCTGTTCAAATACAGTAGTCAAACCGAAGATAACCATGATGTCTGCTTGTTTTTCACTCGCTTACCTCGTTTACGATGAACCTGAACCTATGATTTTTTTATAGTCATCTCATTTATCTCCGAAGGGCTGAAAAATAATTTTCAACTACACAGTATCACAATATTGAGGATGATATTGTTGTGGCGAAGCGTTCATAATTCTGATTTTTAACCTGATTTTAACCTTGCTGTTAGAAATTTCTTAGTATCTGTGCCGAATACTTCAACTACACTTTTTTGTTTTAACTGATTTAGGATTCGATTCCAAGGTTTCCAGATCTCCTAACTTTTAAACTTTCACTCTTAGAAATATTTTACTATAAGACGTAGGAAAGCTAGTAAGTGCATGAGGAGGGGGTGCACGCCTTCCGGATTACTACACAAGTTGTAGCTCTCGCCTAACTGTGTAATGCGAAATCAAGGCATCGTGATTTAATACCGTGGAACAGTGGGTGGTGTAGCGGCTCCCGCGACTAGAGTCAAATTACAGGCAAAGACAGACATCTTGCATCTCCTTTGTACTGTGAGCCAAACTGCTATCGTATTTCTGCAATGGTGCAAAATTATAGTGGTAAAATTTGCCTTAGGCAGCGTTGACCAACGATCAAAATGTACGATTGCTAGCGGTGTAGCTCTCATATTGCTCGCTAATTCTAGGAACATGTTCTGTCTTGGTTCTGGCGATAGACTTCTTGCAAAACCTAGATTCAGTATTGAATTATCATTTTTCCTCTTTGATATTTGGTTCCCGACATATCCTAGCCTTATTCAAAGAGTTTGGCCCAAGTTTTTTCTGGCCTGTATCTGTCCTACAGATTTTATTAAACCAAGGACAGATATGGCTGCCAACGCTTATTTTAGTACTGAAGATGAACAGTTTCGGTAATAACCGTAATCGACAAGTAAAGCTTGATCACATATTGTAATCTGAGCCCATCACCAGTCAAGATGATGTGTCTCATTACAATACACTTTTACATTCATTTGTTCTAAATACACTTAACAATTCTATGGAACTAGATTAATCATCACTCATCATTTCAGCATTTCGCCGTCCACTACTGGACGTAGGGCTCCCTCATCCTACACCACAAAGTGCGGTCCTGTGTCGCCTACATCCAACGACGCCCAGCAAATTTCACCAGGTCGTCGGTCCACCTAGTGGGAGGCCGTCCTAAACTGCGTCCTACATCAGCCAACCCGGTTGGACGCAGGCCTCTCCCTGAGAATACCACTCAGAAATGGTTTATGCCATCTACATTCAAAGAATCTATACGGCTTTTAGAATATAATTACTAAATATAGAAGTACTATAGAAAACATTTGAAACTTGTTTACTCAAACTCGAATAATAATTTAAATGAATTAATGGAATTAATCAAGTTTTAGAAACCTTTAATATATAAAATAAGACTAATGAGATTTAGTAACCGTTTCTATTTACGGTAATTAAATTCCAAATCTATGGATGGTAATTAATTTCACGCACCTGTAGGATTTTATCGAAGTTTATTAAGCGAAGTTAAACTTTATCACCGATCTGGTTGCATAATTCATAGCTTATATACCTGTAAGGTTTTGTGTGTGGTGACGGAGTAAGAATACAATTCACCAACCCCTCTCATATCCGTGGGTGTCGTAAAAGACGACTAAGGGATATATTACGCGTATGACATCTATGCAAGAGATGGAAAACTCGAAACAAAACACTATGCCAACCTGTCTGACCAGCATGGTATTGTAAAGTCAATTTTCCTTCTATTATGGAGGAGGCTTGAGCCCAACAGTAGGACGTATATGAGCCGAAATGATGATATCTATATACTTATAACACTTTTTACGAAGACAAAAAGGTATTAATAATATTAAAATAAGTGTATGGAAGATAGAATCACTGATAAATAAAAAAAAAACATTATACAATTATTCGTGTTTACGCGAGCATTACACATTGTAAATAAAACTATTTTAAGGACTTATTCACGTCTCGGTCACGGAATCCGCCCGTGACTATGAACGCTGTAAAGTATTCGAAACGTCGGGCAATCAAAAATCAAATACAAACGCGATAAAATCCGTAAAATATCTTTATTTACATTGACATAATTAATTGCGTCGATTTTAAAAATTTTCGTATATATTGGCGAAATACGCATAAACTACTGGACTAATTTTCTAAACTTTCTAAATAATATTAGTACTCTGCAGTAAAATAAATGATCGTTTCAACTACAATTATTCAATTACAAAATTGATCACAAACGGAGTCGCGAGCGCAGTTAGGTTACAAAAATAACTTAAATTTTGGAGAGGTAATTTCTCCAGTTTACACTGATAATAGTTCGGGAGATACTTCAGATTCTTTGTGGAACTTAATTTCTTAGTATAAATTGGTTTCTTCGTTTAATACCTAAATATACAGCATATAGATACAGATATACCCCAACCTACCATTAGTATCTCGCAGTCGATACACCAGATGTCATTGCAGTACAAATAAAATACGTGAATGAAGACACCAAGAATGGTAAAGTGTTAATCACTTGCGTGATTCCAGGCCTGTGCCTCGCCAACCACTGACGACAAGTCACCCTGCTCCGGTGGTCGACCAAACGACGAAGGTGACGTGTCACGGGCGGGTTACGGGATTGTGCGCGCCGCTCCTCTGTCGCCCTGGACGCAGTCAGGCAACGGGTGCGTCGACCGTAGCCCACTCCAAAAAAAAGGCCTAAATTTGATAGATCTGGACGAGTCCCACTAAACACCGCCCTAGTTCGGAATGATCATAGCGCTATGGCTTTCCACGTGCGTCTCTTATTCAAGGAGAGCTAGGATCCCTTAGACTAGATAGAATTGTTCTGCGACTTAATTGTTAATTGTGGCTAAGTACTGACGGTGTAGATGAATAAACACGAGGAATATAACCGTCATACCTGGTAAGAATAAGAAAATAAATGGTTGCTTTTAAAATTTTCTGACTTAGATATAGCTAATTTAATAAGCGTTGCGAAATAATTTTATTTTAAAGACACTCAGCAATAAGAAATAAAATCTTGTATCGGAGAGAATTTTACAAATATACAATTCCTTCTAGAAATATAATTTCTTACTAAGTTTAACTTTCTTAATTAACTGTTATAGTTTGGGTTTCAAGTCATTAAAAGAAAATAACATAACTAATTTCTATATTAAATAATTTTTGAAACATACACGAGTTTTATAAAAAAATTAGATAATTAAGACCCGTTATTATCTATCCACAAATATATATATACATATATACTAGCTGACCCAACAGACGATGTTTTGTTCAAATAAAATAAAAGCAGCGCCATCTACCGGGTCCAATTGTGAATCTAAGCCATCCTCGAATCCCCTTGAACACACTTAAAAAATTTCAACAACATCGGTCCAGCTGTTTAGGAGGAGTGCAGTGATATACACACGTACGCTAGTTTATATATATAAGAGTAGCTGACCTAGCAGACTTCGTACTGCGTCAATCGATAAATAAAAGACCTAAACTTTTGTATAAAATAAGCTTAAAAAAAACAAAATTAATAAAAAAATAATGCTCAGTATGAATGAATTTTTATATATAGATGTACATACATATGTACAAACAACAGTTAATTTATCGTATTATAATTCTAGCTACAAAGACAGACATAGCAGAATCACAGTAATATGCAACCTTCAAAGAATTATAAGATGCGGGTAGAAGATAAATGGTTTCTTTATATACGAAAAATTATAAAAATAAAATGTAAAACAATTTAAACAGATTTCTAATAGATGTGAAATCATATCCCATCTGTGTTAATCTCTTTTTCGGTTTCGCAAATTAATTTTATCGAAGTTTGAGGGCATAAATTCAAACACCATAACTTCTTAACTAATAACTACCCATTAGAGAATATTTGGGGTCTTATATGATATATATTCAAAAGATTATTCTGTCTGTTTTCAGAGAGTTATAATAATTTCGATTTCAGCTACCCTATACAGTAAGAAAATCTATACTAATATGTAAAACGGCAGAGTTTATTTGTTTGAACGCGCTAATCTCATGAACTCCAATTTGAAAAATTCTTTCAGTGCTAGATATCCCATTTATCGAGGAAGGCTATAGGCTATTATATATCATCACGCTAAGATCAATAAGAGAGGATCAACAATGAAAAATGTTTCAGAATCGGGTTTTTTCCTTTTGAGAGCTTCTGCTGCGTGCACTACATAAACGGTTAGGTTTCGCAGACACCATGTGTGACAGAATTGTATTATTTAAAAATATTTCTACCTTCTATGTAAACAAAGTCGCGGGATAAAGTTAACATTAGCCCAAAGTAACTGTTCCAAGCGGACGAAGTCGCGGACATAAGCTAGTAATCCATATATTGCAGGGAACTTTACAAACATATAATTTACGGATAAAAATTACATTCAGAGTCAGAACAACAATTTATGGTTCGCACGAAGTGTTACACTGTTTTTCGAACCCTCGATACTGGCACATTAGGTCGGTAACTTAATCACCACACCATCTGTGCAATTATTTATTAGATTAATAATTAAAATTAGATATGGATATATGAAAAATACCACCCCTCTTGCCCGTGGATGTCGTAAAAAACGACTCATTCATTTGCCTGCCCTTATCCCACGCTAAGTGGAGTCTGCACAATATGTACTTACATTCCATAACCTTCTATAGACAGACTACCTATATTTTCGGCAATTTAGAAAATATATTTACGAAAAAAAAATTATGGCGGTACGAAGTTCGCCGGGTCAGTTAGTTATATTATAAAAATACATATAACTTATTTGACAATCGAAAAATAAAAATAATTAAATATAGGTATTGTGCAAATAACCGTATGAGTATTAAAAAGTCATATTATTTTGACATTAGAAACAGATAGGTACTTCAATTGTATTTATTTATATAGATAAGAATGATAATAATATTTTTTTTGCAAAAAAGAAACCGCCTTCAATAATGTAGATAAATTGTTAGATTTTTGTTGAATTTCCAAAAGCCGCTTGGAAAGTACCCTTTGCAACAAAAAAAGGAATCATCGAAATCGGTTCAAAATTGACGAAGTTGTCCGCGAACAAACATAAAAAAGCATATATATGGTCGAATTGAGAAACCTCCTTTTTGAAGTCGGTCAAAAATCGAAAAGACAAAATATACTAATTTGATTCCCACATCACAAATTTTCTTCAGTTAACACAACCCTAATGCGTTATCCCATAGAATGCTGACACTACTTACAAGGTGATCAGAGATAATTAATTATGTCTACTCTGCTCAACATAAATCTTTTCCTTTCCTTATCTTAATTACCTTGCATAATATTATATATGCGTTCTGTGAGGATAAAAGATAATAATGTTTTTACCGACGATGTTTATCGAATTCTTGTAATATCTAAATCATTATTTAATTATAATCATCATCATCATCACAGCTTATACACATCCCATTGCTGGAACCGGACCTACTCTAAAATTGGAGGAAAATTGATATACTACATATACCACGCTGTTGCAAGTTGCTGGGTGTCGTTGGATGAAGGTGGCACAGAACTGCATTGTGTGGCGAAAAATGGTTGCTGGTCTACACGTCCAGCAATGGATGGCGATAGACAGAAATAATGATGATCAAAATATTTTTAATTACTTATAACAAGTGAAATAAAGCATTGAAAATACTAAACAGTATCAGATTTATCATTACACTAGCAAACCGCCCTCGCTTCGCTTCGGATTCAGTCGCCTTACGCGCGTAGTTCCCGTTCCCGTGGGAATACCGGGATAAAATATAGCCTATGTTACTCCCTGATATTATAGCTTTCCAATGGTGAAAGAATTTTTAAAATCGGTCCAGTACTTTTTGAGTTTATTCGTTACATACAAAAATACAAATCTTTCCTCTTTATAATATTAGTGTAGACTACCTAAGTACTATTATAGAGAATAGGAGAAGTATTCGTAGAGTGCTTTGATTAGCCGTCGTCGATGAACAAGTAGGAAACATAAAATCGAATGAGTCACTTGAATAGGGTATTTTCTATGCTCTATTGTTTAGAGCAATATATTAAGAATAATTTATAGCTTTGTGTGTAAAGAAAAGGATTAATTTAATACTGTTTTACTTAAAAAAAGAAGTTTACTTTTCGTTTAAAATTTTTTAAACGCTTTTAAATTTATTTGCAACGAAATTAACCGTCTTTTATTCCATCATTTCTATCTAGTATGGCTTTGAAATTAATTTAGAAAAGATTTTGTGTTTAAACTATTCATTCATTGTAGATAATACAAACTCTTGAAAAAAAAATATTGTAAAAGAAGCAATATGAAATAGATTCTGCAAGGGTTTTTCAATAAAAGTATGATAGCTTAGCAAATATATTACTCAGACGAGGTTATTGAAATATTTATACATATTTTAATTCAATTTATTTCATTACACAAAAGTTTTTGTTATTTATAATAGTCTTAATATAATTTTTAAAGATATCTTAGGGGGGAACCCAATGACGGAGGTAGCGTGCCTCTTGGCCGGGACTCCCCCGTGGGACCTGCAGCTGGAGATGCTCGCCGGACTTTATATTACGCATGTGTTAACATTAAACGGAGGGAGAAATGCGGCGACATTGGTGTTAGTACAATATAGGACCAAAGGTCCTTCTAAAGTATTAATATTTCTCTGAATTTTCATAATGATCAACGTCATCATTGGTATGGTAACAGAGTAAGAATATAATTAACTATCCCTGACTATCCGTGTTTGTCATAATGTAACACTAAAGGATAGTATGCTCATAACATCTATGTAATGAATGAAAATGTGGTCAAATTTTCTTTATTGTGAAGGAGGTTCGAGCCCCAGCAGTAAGACGTATGTATATAAGCTGAGGTGATGATGATGATGGCTGTTGTAATCGGATCATCATCGCAGCTCATATACGCCCCACTACTAGGCGCTCCTCCGTATTGAGAGGGAAATTGATCTACTACACCACGCTGGGCAGGCGGGTTGGTATAGGGTTTTATTTTGAGTTTTCCTTCTATTGTATAGTTATTTGATGCACAAGATAACTCTTAATAGCCTTTTACGACACTCACGGGCGTAAGAAGGAGTAGTGAATTGTATTCTTACTCCGTCACCACACCGAAATATTATCGTATAAACTGGTATTACTGTATGAACAAGCTTTCTATTTTATATTTAAACGAAGTAACAAATTTTCATCGTTAACATTCATTCACCTTTGACTAAAGCCTCGGCGTTTGCCAAATAATTTGTATCTAGCTTCTATTCAATTTCAGTAACATTCAGCGGTAGCTAAATTGAAGTAATGTAACTGAATCATAATGTATTTATATTAAAGAGCTATTTCGGTATCCTATAGAAATTTAAATTATGTGAATTTATTACCACGTAAAAATATGTTAATTATATAATGATTTACGTATATAATGTCTCATCAACACGTTTTTAACTGGAAATAAGTTTGAAAAGAAATACCTTATTTGATATAGAAAACTGTGTAGTGACGGAATAAGAATATAATTCACCCCCTCCACGCTCTCTTTTGCCTGTGTATGTCGTAAGAGACGACTAAGGGATATAATGCCGCTCAGGCCGCCGAGGGGCCTGCCGCATCATCTCTGGCGCGGCCAAGACAGTGAGGGAAGAGGCCCTCCCCCCACAGGTGCGGAAGCGCCCTCTGCACAAGAGTGGCAGCTCCGCACTTGATTCAGAGGGGAGTGGAGACATTATGCCTCCTCCCAAGGTGGCGATCTCATGCAGGGGACGTAGAGGGCGTGGGGCCACAGTGGCGGCGAGGACCGGGACTCCGTCTCCAGTAAGCCAGGTGCGGGAGGCCGACGCTCGTAAGCGGGCAAATGAGGCGGCGGCCGCAAGGATGCTGAAGGTGTTGGAGGACATCCCTCCCACCCGTTAGGCGGCTGCTGAGCCCGCTGCGTACAATGAAATCACAGGAGTGGCAGCCCTGCAGGCTGAAAATGCCCGCCTCAGTGGCGAAGTATCAGGCCTGCAGGACCATAACAAGAAGCTGGAGGCGGAGTTAGCGGCGGTGAAGAGGGAGAACAGCAGGTTGGCCAAAGAAATGGCTGACCTGTGAGCCCAGTCCGCGCGGCTGTCGCCGGCCGCGCTGATTGCAACAACTGGGCCATCGCCATCAACTGTGCCACGGACGCCGCCGACGAGGGCTGACGCTGCCGCCACCTCTGCTGCTTCGACTCACGCCGCGGGGCGTGTCCCTGCCCCGACTACAGAGATGCCACTTCCCGTAGTGGACGGCGTGTCGGATGAGGTGATGCGCGCCATTTTCACCAGGGTTGGTCGGATGGTTGAGGCGCGCATCGAGGCCGTAGAGGTGAGACTCCCTCCTGAGGCACCTGTCCGGCCGCCGCTCGCTGCGAACAGGGCGAAAGCCACGCGGCCGATGGTAGCGTTGAGTCCCAGCCCGCTGCCATACCAGAGTGGCCGCGTGGCCAGCTTTGCGGTGGCCGTGGCTGGGCCTAAGGGTCCCGCCACTACTAAAAAGGCGAGGGCGGCGCCGGTTACCGCCGTACCGCAGTCGGTGCCCGCAATACCGCAAACACCGGCTAGCACGCCCGCGACCGCGCCTGCTGCGCTCGGCGCTGCTGCCATGCTGGAACAGGGTTGGCAGGTGGCTGAGCGGAGCAGGAAGGCTCGCGGTCAGAAAGCGGTCAGGCAGCCAAAACGCTGTATAAGCTGCTGCTCCCCAGGTGGGAGCCGGAAAAAAGAAGAGAAGCAAGAGGTCACGCAAGGGGCTCCGGCCGTCAAAATCAGCCGCAGTTGTTGTTACTATGCTGCCTGAGGCGGCTGAGAGGGGCCTAGGCTACGAGACCGTCTTGAGTCGCCCCCGGCGGAAGCTAGACGTCTCTGACATCGGAGGCGTCGAAGCTAGGACCCGCGATTCCCAGACAGGGCCTCGAATCTCGGAGTTCCCTGGGGCTGAGGGCGCCAAGGCGGCCGACAGTTTGGCCACGAAGTTGCGGGGTCTGTTTGAGGAGGAAGGTGGCGGACCCAGCGCTACGTGCTGACAGCTGTACGCGTGGGTGATCCGGTCGATGGCCCTGTACGGGGCACCGGTGTGGGCGGGGTCCTGACCGTCCGTCTGAGGGCCCTCTTGTGGTGGCCACAGAGGGTTATGATGATTAGGGCCATACGCGGTTACCGCACGGTGGCGAAGGAGGCAGCGTGCCTCCTGGCTGGAACTACCCCGTGGGACCTGGAGGCGGAGATGCTCGCCGGAATTTACCGGCAGGTGTCCGGCTGGAGAGCCCTCGGGATATCAGGACTGTCGGGGCCTTCCGGCCGGTGCTGATGGAGTGGTTGGAGCAGACGCACGGGGTGCTTTCCTTCCGACTGGTGCAGGTGCTGACGGGGCACGGTTGCTTCGCGAAGTATCTGCACAAGATTGTCAGGAGGGAGAGCACATCGTCTTGCCACTTGGTGTGTGCCGCGTGAGCGGGGGAGCGCCGTGAACTCGTCGCGATTATCGGTGCCGACCTGACGCTGCCGACCATCGCCAGGGAGATGCTCGACAGCGTCAGGAATTGGGACGCGGTCGCCGCTTTCTGTGAGGCCGTAATCTCAAGGAAAGAGGCGGTGGATCGTGTGCGAGTAGAGCTCCTATTCAGCGACACGTACCGCCGCCGGCGACTCGGGCGGCGCAGGCGCGAGTATCTGCGCCTAATGCCGCCCTAGCTGAGGATGCGGGTGATCGGATCGGGGAAGTTAGTCCGTCACCCGCAGAGAGAATTACCGCTCGACGGCGACCCACGTCCCAGGACGTCGAGAGGTGAGGGTACCCGAAAGGGTATTCCGTCGGGCCGACCACTGTCGACAAGTCACCCTGATCCGGTGGTCGGCCCAATAACGAGATGATGAGGGTACACGTGGGTTATGGGCCCGTCCGCCGTCCTTTCATCGCCCCGGACGGACTGGACCGCGCGTGCGCTCACCATAGCCCACCCATAAAAAAAAAAAAAAACAAAGGGATATATTACGTATATCATCTATTTATGCAAGAGAAAGAAAACTCGAGACTAAACCTATACCAACCTATCTGACCAGCATGGTATAGTAAAGTCAACTTCACTCCTATTAAGAAGGAAGCTCGAGCCCAGTAGTGGCTCAGCTCATATAGGTATATGAGCTGAGATCATGATGATACAAAAATGAAGACCAGGAATGGTTTGATGCTGATGATAGGTCTTGATAGCTACCGTGCAAGGTTTATTAGGAAGGAAAAACCTTTGCAGGTTTTTGAAGTAAAACTTCTTTGCACGCATGAGGGTAACATTTTTACGGAGGAAACGCAATTTATTGACGCGAAAATGTAGGACGGTTTTATCCAAGAAGAGGGAGAGAGACTGATTGAGAGAGAGTGAGAAAGGGCGAATTTAGCACGAAGCACAGAACTATGGAGCGAGAGTAGGGAACAAGCGCGTGAGAAAGATCAAGAGAATATTAGTTTTCTTTATTTATTTTTTTACTGACAAAAACACATGGCACCAAAGAAGCTACACTTCTGACATGCGTACGCACGCTCTTTTTTTAATCCCTTACCCTATTTAAGACATCCGTGTATTTTACGATGTACAGGAGTAAATGGTGCGTATAACATATTAATAGCTTTTGATCAGTTTCAAGTCACGTACTTGCCCAAAATTACCAAGACGCAGTGATAAAAAAATGCCTCTAAGAGACTTCAAAGAATAGGATGTTCTCAACTCGACTACTTTTTTTTGTATGCATGGTATGTGTCATTTTGCCAATTATGTATCGATTTCGATGATTATTTTTCTTTGGTATATTATATTTCAAAGTTCCTATGTGAATTCGATCTCGATCTAATTGGTGGTTATTGGTTATCTTTAAAACCTGTTCTAAGGAAATAATTCTAGTATTACAGGGGACCTTAAAGACATCATTTATCGCACACAAATCACACCCAGATTCAGAACAATAATTTGTGTATCGTAAAAATTATTGTCCTGTATGGGAATCAAACACGTAACACTGGCACGATACGTCGGTAGTGGTTAAGACCACTAAGCCATCTGTACAGCAGCTTTTGAGTTATCCTAAACACCGTGCATTTGGTTCATCTAGACTATCTTCTTTTGAATTCACTTTTTATTGGTTAAAATTTGTATTCTACTGTTGAATTTACTTTTTATGTTAATTTTAGTTCATTTTACTTTTACGGCGGTCTGACGTTCTCTTGTGCTGCCATGCCTTCTCTACGTGAAAGTAGAAAACTTGGTGAAAGTTGCTGGACATCGTTAAATGTAGGCGACCCAGGATTGCACTTCATTGCGAAGCATAAGGGCCTACGTCCAGCAGTGGACGGCTGCTGAATGATAATGATGATGTATCATCATCATTTATTTCTCGTTTTCATATATGTCCGACTGCTGGGCTCGAGCCTCTTCCACAATAGAAGGTAAATAGACCTTACTATACATGCTGATCAGATAAGTCGATATAAGCCTCTGTTTAAAGTTTTCCTTTTCTTCAATAGATGCTATATGCGTAAATCCTTTAATCGTCTTTTATATCATTCATGGTCAAGATGTGGGAGTGATGAATTGTATTCTTACTCTGTCACCGCATGCTGAACACTCGGCAGATATTTGCTTAGATATAATACGTATCCCTGTATAATCTAATTCAGTTAAAGTAATATAACATTTTTATATATTATTTAAAAGCAAATTAAAAAAATAGCAAACTATTTTATCTTTTTATAGACTATGTAGTTCAATATCATCTGTATTATTACTTTATCGATTATAGCTTCTCTCTCAAAAATGAATTTTGTTGCTAGAAAATTTTACGTTGCTTGTCCATAGAATAACCCCCCAGGGCGTGTAATATTCATGAAATATGCGTTTGTCTGAACACAAAGCAACAGAGCTGCTGGCTCGGTGGCGCGAGTTTACAGAGAAATTCCGAATATTTCAATAACATACACATAAACTGTAAATTTTTATTTAAATGAAACAAGGACTAGTAAATATTTTTGAATAGAAAGAATAAGCTTTTGGTTCAATTATTCTGCGTAAAAATATAAGCGTAGGCAAAACTTTTTCTAAAAAGGTTTTGTATAGCTTTTGATGTTGATTTTAGAAATTGAAATTATTTATACTATATAAAAGCAAGTGTAATTATGTACTCGACAACATCCTACTCGTTACTAAGGGTTTTCAGATATAAAAAGGGTTTTCAATAAATACGATATAAATCAGTTTAATTCAAAAATTACTCAGAAGAAGGTTATTTTATAAATTAATTTTATTGTGATCAATATAAATTCATGGAGTAACGGTCTAGGTATAAGAAATATCGTCACGCTAGTTAAGGAAATGATAGCAAGGGAGGAAGGAGCAGTAGTCTGGTAAACGTGGCTGTTATGCCACTTTCCTTTTCATGTTAAGACTTATGTCTAATAGTGGATATTGATAGGAACATGGGTAGATGTATATTGAGTCATATTTATAAAGAATAATAAGAGCTTCATAAAAAATAATCCTTCAAATTCTCTGTGAATATTCTTTCGAAATAAGTGTATCCTAATCTTTCATTCATATTCGGCAACATTGAAAGGCCAGTCCAACATTTAATGAATCTTGCTTTTACGCTTCAACGATCGTAATAAAATTGATGTGCTTTAATGTATGCCCTAAATAACATGAAAATCGAGTTTAGTATGTATTAGTATATATATATATATATATATATATATATATATATATATATATATATATATATATATATATATATATATATACTAATATATGTATATATATATATATATATACTTTTGGATCCAATATAATTCCAAACTAAAAGCTTAAATTGTAGGATTTCTCTTTAAATAAACTTTGGCTGATATGATATGATGAAATGCCAGAATCAAATGATTGGTTGGGCAAAAATTGTTATTGGGTCAATGTTATTGAGTTTATCTGAAGGCTTTTGAAAGAAATTCTCAATAGTAAACATGAAGCTTGGAACAGTGCCCATTGACTGACAATAGCCTTGTCCTTCTTAAGCTATATGAGTTAAAAACTACAAAATTGTGCTTTTTAGTAACTACTTACACAAGCTGAAAGTAGTATCATTAAGACCAGTGTTTTTGCTTTTAGAGAAATGTCTTCATCGATAACAAACTTGCGAGTTACATCGTTTACCAAAAGTGGTCGCTGTCAGAATCAGTTATCGGGCATTCTATTGTTAGCTGTTTGTTCTGAAAAATGTTGAGTTTGCTACAAGGATGACTACCTGTATAGGAAATAATGAAGCTTATTGTATTATAAATGTTAAAGAGTGCAAGTATTATGTCAGTTAATTGAAATTAATTAATTGAATTATGTCAGTTAGTATTATGTCAGTGAAACTTGTGGAAATTATATCAGTTGATGAAATTTATGCCTTTCTGATATGTTTCTCCGTGTGGTGATGGAGTAAGAATACAATTTATCATTCCACTAACTGGTTTGTGGTTGTCGTAAAGGGTAAATAAGGGAAATAATGTTTACAAAATCTGTGCAACAAAAGGAAAACTTGAAATAAACCCTTATATCAACCTGACTAACAAGCGTGGGACAGTAGGTTTATTAGGCTCGAGCCTAACAGTGGGATATTTGTGACATAATGAGATAATGAAATATAAGATAATTATTATGCGTGTGCACGTGTGTGCGCGAGATCGGTCGTGCGTGCTTTCGGATGTGCGCACGTGCTTGCGTGCGTATGTGAATAGGTGCGTGCGTGCATGTGTGCATGCATATGTGTGTTTTAATGTTCGTATTTATGTGTGCAAATTTCTTGGATGTGCGTATACATATGCGAATTAATGAGATAGCTTAACTTAGAAAAAATGTTGGATATAGAATAATACTCAAGTTGGCCTACGCTCTTTTAACATATACGATGAAAGGTCTCATAATATCTCTAACTTCTGATTACATCTGAAAACTAATAATATAAAGAAAAAGTTACAATTGTTATCTAAAGACCCATTTAGAATTTATAAAATAACTTTCTATTTACACTTAACAATAGAGCCAATGATACTCTTTGATAAAACTTTTGAAGGCCAAGCTTGATCGATTCCTCGAGTTAAGCCTTGTTTGTATAGTAACTGAATGATTGACTGGATATCTTATGTAATACCAATCAATCCTTGTATCATCTATCAGATATTTTATAAAGATGTTTGTATATCGAAAACCAAATATGGCAAATTATTTCAGATATGTGTGTACATGTGGGACAACTTAAGTAGTTATGCAAAGCGAGGAGGCAGACAGGACTACACCACTCGCCAGGCTAACAAGCTCGCGTCACTGCCACATCGTCTGACAAAGTCTAGCAAATTGACACATATTGTGGGCCCTCAAATATATAACAGATTGCCAGCGACAGTTACTTCGGCTGCTATGCTAACAGCGTTTAAAACTAAACTCAGGCGCTGGCTCACTCAAAGAGCCTTTTATACGATTGACGAATTAATAAATAGGTCAATTATCAGTTGTGAATAACTTTTTCTATTTATTTTTATTTTATTTAGTTTTCCTTTTGTTTTTATAAAATGCTAAATTATTGTAATGACATTAATTCTATGTAAATGACAATTATGTAATCAGAACCGTTTTGACTTGTAATCTTGTATATTACCAATAAAAATGTTTATCCTGTTTAAAGAAGTTTCGAAAAATGTCACAATGGTTACGTTTAGCCTGCGGGTTGGCAATCGTGATTCTTAAGTTTGCCTATCGCTTTGGTGGTTTTTACAATTTTCACAGGCAAGTAAGGGCTCGTTATACATAAAATGTATTCTCAGCTCATCACTACACTGAGTAATTTAAAGTCTTAATTCTCTGCGAAATGGTATCAAATATGTTAAGTCATTTTTGGGAGCTGTAATTCATTCAGAAATTAACATGTTGACAGTACCTTTCTCTTTTGCAGGTCAACCTTTTCTTTATTTATGCTAATTTCGATACCCCTTAAAGTCCTTCTTTTATTTATATATAAAATAACACTCATTTCCCCTTTAGTGTACATAGGAGTATTATTTTTTTGAATAAAATGAAGAGAAAATAAACATAAAATTAAGTGGAGTAGTGGTTGTAGACCACTTGTCGCTTAAAAGGCTACCACCGAAAAAGGGTATAGCTAGCTCAAGGACCTTTGAAGGAAATCTTTTGAACATTAGATAGGCACTTGAATTCTTTATCGAACTTGTAGTGCAAGAAAATATGTTTAAATCTACAAAACGATGTAATATGATAGATAAAATTTATAAATTAAATTTAGTGAAAATAATATAAGATAAAAAGTGTTATATAAAATTTTTAAACTCCCCATTTCAGCAAAGAAATTAGTTATATAGAAACGCATATGAAATTATCTATTTAATTAACAAAAAGTAAAAACCAATTTTCAGTAAATGAAAGATATCATCTTTAAATTAATATTCAATAATAAATCATATCCTGCTTGTGTTTTTATAATTAACTAGCTGACCCAACAGACGTTGTTCTGTTCAAATCTGTGAAAAAAAAAATAGAAAATTGAATTCTCCTTGAAATTGATCGCAGCGCCACCTGCCGGTTCCAATTATTACTCTAAACCTCAAAATAAAACCATCCGCCAACACATCTGACTAGCGTGGTATATTATGTCAAATTCTCTGTAGCATATATAGGCTGGGATGAAATGAGAAAATATATTTAAATATTGCGTATCAAATATTCTGTTGATATACACTCATTTGCAAAAAAAACGGGCACCTAAGCAATGAACCATTTCAAATGTTAATATTTCTTTGTTTGATAATTATAGGTAGTTTTATCCACACAATTTGCTAAATTAATAAGAAAATAATCGTTTTCATCAGTATTTCATAAAATTTAGATACAATTTATGGGAAATAATGCTAAACCTCGCTAGTAGTGTATATTCGCTAGTAGTGCATATGCTCATGAAGTAAAAATAAAAAAGTTTTTTTGTTTGTTTTTCTTTAATAAAGTAAAAGCAGATAAATGTTTAGTATCGAGTGTGACCCCCTCTAGCTAAAATCACAGCTTGAATTCGTCTGGGCATGCTAGCGAGTATATCCCGGATACTTGCTTGCGGAATACGTTCCCACTCCGCAGTAATCACATTCTTCAGCTCTCTGATGGTCTGCGGAGCCGGGTGTACTGATCTCACACGCCGTTTCAGAACGTCCCAGACATGCTCTATGGGATTGAGGTCGGGACTTCGAGCTGGCCAATCCAAACGACGAATGCCGACCTCTTGCACATACGCATTAACATCGCGGGATCGGTGGGCGCGAGCATTGTCGTCCATAAAAATCGAGTCTTCACCTAGAGCGGCCAATGCGGGTTGTGCATGAGAAATTAGAACTTCCCTTATGTATCGATGCCCAGTCAGTGAGCCGTTTTCAATGAAGACTAACTCTGTACGATCCATTGAATTTATTCCTGCCCAAAACATAACAGAGCCCCCACCATAAGGTGTGATTTCTTCGAAACATGCCTCTGCAAAGCGTTCTCCTTGTCTTCTTAGCACTCGCCGACGTCGATCTTCACCGAACAGAGATATCCTGGCTTCATCAGAGAACAAAACCCTATTCCAATCGTCTTGAGTCCATGATTCACAATTTCTAGCGAACCTAAGCCTGTGAACTCTGTGCTCACGGAGTAATTTGGGGCCGCGGGCCGGGCGGTGACTGCGTATATTGGCAGCGAGAAGCCTCCTCCTGACCGTCCATAGACTAATATGCACATTTCTTACTTCTTGGAGGTTGTTCTTAAGATCTACATACGAAGATTTGCGATTTCTCAATGCGCGACTCACAAGAAAACGATCATCCCGTGGTTGGGTACATGGTTTTCTTCCAGAACCAGGCCTTCTCTCGACGGAACCAGTCTCCTGATATCGCTGCCAGGTCCTTTGGACTGTCGAGCGACTAACATTTAGCCTCCTAGCCACGAAACATTGGCTGCAACCCTCTTCAAGCAGCGCGATAATTTTGGTAGCTTTTACCACTTTATCTACCATTTTTGATACAGCCAAACAGCATTAAATAAAGCTTTGACAGTCAAGGATATGAAATTAATCGATAAAAATTGAATAAAAGTTATGAAAGTCGATGTTAACTTCTGGAACTTCGCGCCAAAAATGTAGGATAAAAAGGGGTTTTCTGTAAAAATGAACATCAAATGAAAAATTGAATTTAGAACGTACTTTTTTAAATACCACAGCATTTTTAAAACCGGCCAGTAACGTGTACAAACGATTGAAACCTTTTTGGTATTGTATCTTTTTAAATATGAATGAAAATCAAAACCGCCCGTTTTTTTTGCAAATGAGTTTATTTATATTGATGAAATTTCATAAAAAAAAAGCTGTTCAGAGAAAATATATAGAGATATCAGGTCTTTATTTCTGATTTATTACCTACTACATATTAAATGGGTATTATTTTTATTTCACTCACTCCATTCGCTATCTTATTATTTTCAAAGTCGACTAAGGGATATAATACGCATATAATATCTATGCAAGAGAAGGACAATTCGAAATAAAACGCTATACCAACCTGTCTGACCAGCATGGTATAGTAAGGTCAATTTCCCTCCTATTGTGGATGAGGCTCCAGCCCAGCAGTGATACGTATACGAACTGTAATGATGATGATTATGTTCATTTTATTTTACAAAATCAATATTGACAACTGATCTCGTGGCTATGTTTTAGATACAAAATCGTACTGCCTATTTAAAAGCTAGATTCATCAATGAGTAAGAATACAATTTACCACTTTATCGTACATCACCCTTCCTTGATCATATATGTCGTGAAGGACGATTAAGGATAGAGTATGTATGTAGATATATTACTGCATGATAAGGAAAAAATTAAATAAAACCCTTTGCTAATACGTTTGACCCACTTGATATAGTAGATCAATTTTACTTCCATTGTGGAGTAGATTCGAATAAAGCAATAGGACAATTAAGTAAGAGAAGGAAAAATCGAAATAAAATTCTATACTAACAAGTCTCAGCGTTTTCCGTGTGGTGACGGAGTAATATAATTCATCACTTACTTTCTTGCTTGTGGATGTAAAAGATGACTAAGGGATTATAATATATTAGCAACCCGCCCTCGCTTCGCTTCGGTTTTCGCCTTACCCGCGTAGTTCCCGTTCCCGTCGGAATGCCGGGATAATATATAGCCTATGTCGCTCCCTGATATTATTCTATTGGTGAAAGAATTTTTGAAATCGGTCCAGTAGTTTCAGAGCCTATTCAATACAAACAAACAAACAAATCTTTCCGCTTAATATTAGTATGTTTTTGGGCTAGGTTACGGTCGTCGCACTCTTCGCCCGGCTCCGTCCGGGGCGACAGAGGGGCGTAAGCACACACACCCGTAACTCAAACCATATAGCATGTCGCCTTCATCGTTGGGCCGACTACCGGTGCAGAGTTCCTTGACTTCAGTGGTCATAATTTTAGTATAGAGGCATATAACATCTATACAAGAGATGAAAAACTCGAAACTAAGATCTATATCAACCTGTCTGACCAGCATGGCATAGTAAGGTCAATTTTCTTCCTATTATGGGGAAGGCTCGAGCCCAACAGTGGGACGTATATGGGCCAAGATGATGATGAATAGCTACAGAAAATGTTTGATGAGCTTTACAATATAACAGCTATAATCTTATGAAGAAAGGTTTATTGTTATTTATTACCAAATATTTTATATACTTTACGTAATTTATCTTACAATGAATATAAAGAAAACACGTGTTTTCAGTTTGTCTGTACCTTAATTCAAAACCTTTGTAAACCTTCAGCGTGTGAATTTCTCCCTTCCACGGTAAATCTATTGTTTCATGTTTTTGATGTATCTTTTATCTTAATCCTCCCGGTGCGCAGATAATTTGTCCGTGACAAAATAAGTTTGTTAGCGCAAAATATAGGTATATAGCTGTCTTGTTTTCCTTTCCAATTTCGTTATCGACTGGTTTGTAAATAACGGCGAGATTATACAAATCCCCGTATTTAAATTGATGTTCGCCATCGATTTATATTAAATCAATACAGTTATAATATTAAATAAATTGCCGCTGTTTATATGATTGCCAACTCTTAAAATAGAGCATTATGTGGACTATCCGTCCTATTCCGTCATTATGTGGACTATCTATCCTATTCCGTGTGGTGACGGAGTAAGAATACAATTCACCACTCCCTATCTTGCTCGTGGATGTCGTAAAAGATGACTAAGGGATATAATATGCACATAACATCTATGCAAGAGAAGGAAAACTCGAAATAAAACCCTATAGCAACATGTCTGACCAATATGGTATAGTAGGTCTAATTCCCTCCCATTGTAGAGGAGGCCCGAGCTCAACTGTGGCATGTATATGGGCTGCGATGATGATGATGTGGATTATCCGTTTATTACTCATAAGGAGACGTTTTTGATTAGCTGGTCTATTTGTAACTGATATAAAATATTTACGGCATTAGTGGTTAGGGAGATAGAGAAGATTAGGCGCGCGATATTGTCTTGGTATGGACATGTGATGAGGAGGAATGAAAGGCATGTGACAAGGCGGGTTATCGATATGAACGTGGATGGACGTAAGAAGCGTGGGAGACCCAAAAAGAGATGGATGGATTGTGTAAATGAGGACATGTGTATGAACAGGGTGAGTGCAGATATGACGGCTGATAGGAGTTTATGCAAAGTAAGTACATGTTGTGCCGACTCCACTTAGCGTGGGATGAGGGCAGGCAAATGATAAATGACTAGTGGTTAGCTTCAAGTATGGTGGACTACGGAGTATACCATGATACTGTTTCTCCGTAAGGCCAAGCGTTATATGACCGTCATTATCAAAAAATATAAAATAAAAGAAGCGAGACATTGATTATCCATACTAATATTATAAATGCGAAAGTAAGGATGTTTGTTTGTTTGTTTGTTTGTTTGTAACGCTTTCACGCTTAAACCACCGAACCGATTTCAAAAATTCTTTCACCAATGGAAAGCTATAATATCAGGGAGTAACATAGGCTACATTTTATCCCGGTATTCTCACGGGAACGGGAACTACGCGGGTAAGGCGACTGATACCGAAGCGAAGCGAGGGCGGGTTGCTAGTACTAGATAATTTTGATTATTGGAATTGGCATCTCTTTTCTCATATAAATGTGTGAGGCCAATGAATTGATAACTCAATAGATGGATAATTTTATCTTGAGATTTCATTCCTCATTCATGTAAGTTCATATACGTTCCACTGTTGGGCTGGAACCTCCTTCACAATAGAAGGAAAATTAAATTACAATACTACGTCGTAGTCGTCTTTTAAGAAGTCCGTGGGCAAGTTAAGTGGTGGTGAATTGTATGCTTACTCCGTCAACGCAGGAAAGACTAGAGAACTTTAGAGATTTTACTGCATTTAATTTCGCTTAATTCTTTTACCTTATGTTTTCTGTGAAATATGAAAATTACGACATACTGTTTGCGTATGGTTTAGGAATAAAATGTGTTTTACAAGCCCATTCAACTACCAATTCTTCTGGTATTTCTCTGGTCATATTTTAGGACAGTCGCAGAAAGTAATGAAACGTCATCCATAGAATTAAAAATGAAGAGTTTCTCCTTCTTCTTCAGCTTATATACGTCCTATTATTAGGCAAAAGTCTCTTTTAGAATTGTGATGAAAGTGACGTACAAAAGGTAACCGGAGTTACTGTAGGGTTTTATTTCGAAATTGCCTTATCTTGCAATTCCGTCGCCTTCACTTAAGCGCAATTTACGACGGTGAGTGGTGATGAATTAAGCTTATTTTTATTTCATGATTTTACGGTAAAAGTTAAAGGCTTTGTAACGGACGGCAAATATATTGTTGCTATAAAGTTATACCTAAGTTACATCTTGACATGTCAGTAACTTTAGTTATTATTTAATTTTGTAAAAAAAATAAGATAATGTATATTTTGCGACTTAAATCTATACTAATATATAAAACGGAAGAGTTTGTTAGTTTGAACGCGCTAATCTCATGAACTACTGGACCGATTTGAAAAATTCTTTCAGCGTTTGATAGCACATTTATCGTGGAAGGCTTTAGGCTATATATCATCACGCTAAGACTAATAGGAGCGGAGCAACAATGAAAAATCTTTTTTTTTCTCTTGAGAGCTTCGCTGCGTGCACTACCTAAATGGTTAGGTTAGAATTGTTATATTATTTAAACATATTTTCACCTTCTACGTAAACAAAGTCGCGGGTTAAGTTAGCACTAGCCCAAAGTGACTGTTCCACGCGGACGAAGTCGCAGGCATAAGCTAGTAAGTGTATAAAGTTCCAAATAAAATAAAATATAAATTCTAAATTTGACGTTGTATGAAGACAAAGATGGTTAAAGATATGCTACGAGTATGTTGTGGAATAATACCAGTTCTTACATTGCTCGAGGATGTCATAAATGACTAAGAGTTAGATCGACCCGGAACAATTCTATCTAATTACATTTAGCTAACAATTACATTTCCAAAAAGGGTTGACATTAACCAGGCAATCGGTCATAAAAATATTGCTAAATCTTTTGCAATATGTACGATGAAAGAACAGCACATATAGCATCTATACCAAGTAATTGCAAGATCATGCAAATCATTAAGAGTATTTAGATCATCAGTTTATTCATGACTTACAGATTGCTAAATCAGAAAGATTGTAATAGTAGTTATCGGTCTAGATCGAAAGAATAACCGAATCAAATAACGTCATAATGAATATATGTTATTATCAAACAATATATTGTCAGTAGACAATATTTAAATGCTACTATGAATGAAGCTTCTTTTTGAATAAAAATAATGTGAATAAAATTCTAAAGTGAATATGTAACGAATTATAATTTATCTTCACATAGTAGATATATAAGCCACTTAAGCCACTTAGATCCTTCGCTCAGAGCGCGGCCGAAACAGAAGCAAACTGAGGATGGAGCGCTGGTATATTTACACATAAATATTAGGCCAGTAAAAAATTTGGAGTAAACATGGATACTCTGTGAATAGATAAAGAAAGATATTTAAATAATTTAAGGGAGAGTATTTATTTGACAATAAAGGATATAATTTGTCAACACCTTTATGTTGCCCATGGGAGTCCTAAAAATCGGCTAAGGGAACATCAGGCAAGTAAACATGGCTCTCCTGGGAAACTTATACATTCACTGCAATCGTTAATCTGTCTGTCACGCGAAGTGATGTCAAGCGGACCTCTCAAGCATAAAGGAGTTTGGGAAGGTCCCTGTTCAAATACAGTAGTCAAACCGAAGATAACCATGATGTCTGCTTGTTTTTCACTCGCTTACCTCGTTTACGATGAACCTGAACCTATGATTTTTTTATAGTCATCTCATTTATCTCCGAAGGGCTGAAAAATAATTTTCAACTACACAGTATCACAATATTGAGGATGATATTGTTGTGGCGAAGCGTTCATAATTCTGATTTTTAACCTGATTTTAACCTTGCTGTTAGAAATTTCTTAGTATCTGTGCCGAATACTTCAACTACACTTTTTTGTTTTAACTGATTTAGGATTCGATTCCAAGGTTTCCAGATCTCCTAACTTTTAAACTTTCACTCTTAGAAATATTTTACTATAAGACGTAGGAAAGCTAGTAAGTGCATGAGGAGGGGGTGCACGCCTTCCGGATTACTACACAAGTTGTAGCTCTCGCCTAACTGTGTAATGCGAAATCAAGGCATCGTGATTTAATACCGTGGAACAGTGGGTGGTGTAGCGGCTCCCGCGACTAGAGTCAAATTACAGGCAAAGACAGACATCTTGCATCTCCTTTGTACTGTGAGCCAAACTGCTATCGTATTTCTGCAATGGTGCAAAATTATAGTGGTAAAATTTGCCTTAGGCAGCGTTGACCAACGATCAAAATGTACGATTGCTAGCGGTGTAGCTCTCATATTGCTCGCTAATTCTAGGAACATGTTCTGTCTTGGTTCTGGCGATAGACTTCTTGCAAAACCTAGATTCAGTATTGAATTATCATTTTTCCTCTTTGATATTTGGTTCCCGACATATCCTAGCCTTATTCAAAGAGTTTGGCCCAAGTTTTTTCTGGCCTGTATCTGTCCTACAGATTTTATTAAACCAAGGACAGATATGGCTGCCAACGCTTATTTTAGTACTGAAGATGAACAGTTTCGGTAATAACCGTAATCGACAAGTAAAGCTTGATCACATATTGTAATCTGAGCCCATCACCAGTCAAGATGATGTGTCTCATTACAATACACTTTTACATTCATTTGTTCTAAATACACTTAACAATTCTATGGAACTAGATTAATCATCACTCATCATTTCAGCATTTCGCCGTCCACTACTGGACGTAGGGCTCCCTCATCCTACACCACAAAGTGCGGTCCTGTGTCGCCTACATCCAACGACGCCCAGCAAATTTCACCAGGTCGTCGGTCCACCTAGTGGGAGGCCGTCCTAAACTGCGTCCTACATCAGCCAACCCGGTTGGACGCAGGCCTCTCCCTGAGAATACCACTCAGAAATGGTTTATGCCATCTACATTCAAAGAATCTATACGGCTTTTAGAATATAATTACTAAATATAGAAGTACTATAGAAAACATTTGAAACTTGTTTACTCAAACTCGAATAATAATTTAAATGAATTAATGGAATTAATCAAGTTTTAGAAACCTTTAATATATAAAATAAGACTAATGAGATTTAGTAACCGTTTCTATTTACGGTAATTAAATTCCAAATCTATGGATGGTAATTAATTTCACGCACCTGTAGGATTTTATCGAAGTTTATTAAGCGAAGTTAAACTTTATCACCGATCTGGTTGCATAATTCATAGCTTATATACCTGTAAGGTTTTGTGTGTGGTGACGGAGTAAGAATACAATTCACCAACCCCTCTCATATCCGTGGGTGTCGTAAAAGACGACTAAGGGATATATTACGCGTATGACATCTATGCAAGAGATGGAAAACTCGAAACAAAACACTATGCCAACCTGTCTGACCAGCATGGTATTGTAAAGTCAATTTTCCTTCTATTATGGAGGAGGCTTGAGCCCAACAGTAGGACGTATATGAGCCGAAATGATGATATCTATATACTTATAACACTTTTTACGAAGACAAAAAGGTATTAATAATATTAAAATAAGTGTATGGAAGATAGAATCACTGATAAATAAAAAAAAAACATTATACAATTATTCGTGTTTACGCGAGCATTACACATTGTAAATAAAACTATTTTAAGGACTTATTCACGTCTCGGTCACGGAATCCGCCCGTGACTATGAACGCTGTAAAGTATTCGAAACGTCGGGCAATCAAAAATCAAATACAAACGCGATAAAATCCGTAAAATATCTTTATTTACATTGACATAATTAATTGCGTCGATTTTAAAAATTTTCGTATATATTGGCGAAATACGCATAAACTACTGGACTAATTTTCTAAACTTTCTAAATAATATTAGTACTCTGCAGTAAAATAAATGATCGTTTCAACTACAATTATTCAATTACAAAATTGATCACAAACGGAGTCGCGAGCGCAGTTAGGTTACAAAAATAACTTAAATTTTGGAGAGGTAATTTCTCCAGTTTACACTGATAATAGTTCGGGAGATACTTCAGATTCTTTGTGGAACTTAATTTCTTAGTATAAATTGGTTTCTTCGTTTAATACCTAAATATACAGCATATAGATACAGATATACCCCAACCTACCATTAGTATCTCGCAGTCGATACACCAGATGTCATTGCAGTACAAATAAAATACGTGAATGAAGACACCAAGAATGGTAAAGTGTTAATCACTTGCGTGATTCCAGGCCTGTGCCTCGCCAACCACTGACGACAAGTCACCCTGCTCCGGTGGTCGACCAAACGACGAAGGTGACGTGTCACGGGCGGGTTACGGGATTGTGCGCGCCGCTCCTCTGTCGCCCTGGACGCAGTCAGGCAACGGGTGCGTCGACCGTAGCCCACTCCAAAAAAAAGGCCTAAATTTGATAGATCTGGACGAGTCCCACTAAACACCGCCCTAGTTCGGAATGATCATAGCGCTATGGCTTTCCACGTGCGTCTCTTATTCAAGGAGAGCTAGGATCCCTTAGACTAGATAGAATTGTTCTGCGACTTAATTGTTAATTGTGGCTAAGTACTGACGGTGTAGATGAATAAACACGAGGAATATAACCGTCATACCTGGTAAGAATAAGAAAATAAATGGTTGCTTTTAAAATTTTCTGACTTAGATATAGCTAATTTAATAAGCGTTGCGAAATAATTTTATTTTAAAGACACTCAGCAATAAGAAATAAAATCTTGTATCGGAGAGAATTTTACAAATATACAATTCCTTCTAGAAATATAATTTCTTACTAAGTTTAACTTTCTTAATTAACTGTTATAGTTTGGGTTTCAAGTCATTAAAAGAAAATAACATAACTAATTTCTATATTAAATAATTTTTGAAACATACACGAGTTTTATAAAAAAATTAGATAATTAAGACCCGTTATTATCTATCCACAAATATATATATACATATATACTAGCTGACCCAACAGACGATGTTTTGTTCAAATAAAATAAAAGCAGCGCCATCTACCGGGTCCAATTGTGAATCTAAGCCATCCTCGAATCCCCTTGAACACACTTAAAAAATTTCAACAACATCGGTCCAGCTGTTTAGGAGGAGTGCAGTGATATACACACGTACGCTAGTTTATATATATAAGAGTAGCTGACCTAGCAGACTTCGTACTGCGTCAATCGATAAATAAAAGACCTAAACTTTTGTATAAAATAAGCTTAAAAAAAACAAAATTAATAAAAAAATAATGCTCAGTATGAATGAATTTTTATATATAGATGTACATACATATGTACAAACAACAGTTAATTTATCGTATTATAATTCTAGCTACAAAGACAGACATAGCAGAATCACAGTAATATGCAACCTTCAAAGAATTATAAGATGCGGGTAGAAGATAAATGGTTTCTTTATATACGAAAAATTATAAAAATAAAATGTAAAACAATTTAAACAGATTTCTAATAGATGTGAAATCATATCCCATCTGTGTTAATCTCTTTTTCGGTTTCGCAAATTAATTTTATCGAAGTTTGAGGGCATAAATTCAAACACCATAACTTCTTAACTAATAACTACCCATTAGAGAATATTTGGGGTCTTATATGATATATATTCAAAAGATTATTCTGTCTGTTTTCAGAGAGTTATAATAATTTCGATTTCAGCTACCCTATACAGTAAGAAAATCTATACTAATATGTAAAACGGCAGAGTTTATTTGTTTGAACGCGCTAATCTCATGAACTCCAATTTGAAAAATTCTTTCAGTGCTAGATATCCCATTTATCGAGGAAGGCTATAGGCTATTATATATCATCACGCTAAGATCAATAAGAGAGGATCAACAATGAAAAATGTTTCAGAATCGGGTTTTTTCCTTTTGAGAGCTTCTGCTGCGTGCACTACATAAACGGTTAGGTTTCGCAGACACCATGTGTGACAGAATTGTATTATTTAAAAATATTTCTACCTTCTATGTAAACAAAGTCGCGGGATAAAGTTAACATTAGCCCAAAGTAACTGTTCCAAGCGGACGAAGTCGCGGACATAAGCTAGTAATCCATATATTGCAGGGAACTTTACAAACATATAATTTACGGATAAAAATTACATTCAGAGTCAGAACAACAATTTATGGTTCGCACGAAGTGTTACACTGTTTTTCGAACCCTCGATACTGGCACATTAGGTCGGTAACTTAATCACCACACCATCTGTGCAATTATTTATTAGATTAATAATTAAAATTAGATATGGATATATGAAAAATACCACCCCTCTTGCCCGTGGATGTCGTAAAAAACGACTCATTCATTTGCCTGCCCTTATCCCACGCTAAGTGGAGTCTGCACAATATGTACTTACATTCCATAACCTTCTATAGACAGACTACCTATATTTTCGGCAATTTAGAAAATATATTTACGAAAAAAAAATTATGGCGGTACGAAGTTCGCCGGGTCAGTTAGTTATATTATAAAAATACATATAACTTATTTGACAATCGAAAAATAAAAATAATTAAATATAGGTATTGTGCAAATAACCGTATGAGTATTAAAAAGTCATATTATTTTGACATTAGAAACAGATAGGTACTTCAATTGTATTTATTTATATAGATAAGAATGATAATAATATTTTTTTTGCAAAAAAGAAACCGCCTTCAATAATGTAGATAAATTGTTAGATTTTTGTTGAATTTCCAAAAGCCGCTTGGAAAGTACCCTTTGCAACAAAAAAAGGAATCATCGAAATCGGTTCAAAATTGACGAAGTTGTCCGCGAACAAACATAAAAAAGCATATATATGGTCGAATTGAGAAACCTCCTTTTTGAAGTCGGTCAAAAATCGAAAAGACAAAATATACTAATTTGATTCCCACATCACAAATTTTCTTCAGTTAACACAACCCTAATGCGTTATCCCATAGAATGCTGACACTACTTACAAGGTGATCAGAGATAATTAATTATGTCTACTCTGCTCAACATAAATCTTTTCCTTTCCTTATCTTAATTACCTTGCATAATATTATATATGCGTTCTGTGAGGATAAAAGATAATAATGTTTTTACCGACGATGTTTATCGAATTCTTGTAATATCTAAATCATTATTTAATTATAATCATCATCATCATCACAGCTTATACACATCCCATTGCTGGAACCGGACCTACTCTAAAATTGGAGGAAAATTGATATACTACATATACCACGCTGTTGCAAGTTGCTGGGTGTCGTTGGATGAAGGTGGCACAGAACTGCATTGTGTGGCGAAAAATGGTTGCTGGTCTACACGTCCAGCAATGGATGGCGATAGACAGAAATAATGATGATCAAAATATTTTTAATTACTTATAACAAGTGAAATAAAGCATTGAAAATACTAAACAGTATCAGATTTATCATTACACTAGCAAACCGCCCTCGCTTCGCTTCGGATTCAGTCGCCTTACGCGCGTAGTTCCCGTTCCCGTGGGAATACCGGGATAAAATATAGCCTATGTTACTCCCTGATATTATAGCTTTCCAATGGTGAAAGAATTTTTAAAATCGGTCCAGTACTTTTTGAGTTTATTCGTTACATACAAAAATACAAATCTTTCCTCTTTATAATATTAGTGTAGACTACCTAAGTACTATTATAGAGAATAGGAGAAGTATTCGTAGAGTGCTTTGATTAGCCGTCGTCGATGAACAAGTAGGAAACATAAAATCGAATGAGTCACTTGAATAGGGTATTTTCTATGCTCTATTGTTTAGAGCAATATATTAAGAATAATTTATAGCTTTGTGTGTAAAGAAAAGGATTAATTTAATACTGTTTTACTTAAAAAAAGAAGTTTACTTTTCGTTTAAAATTTTTTAAACGCTTTTAAATTTATTTGCAACGAAATTAACCGTCTTTTATTCCATCATTTCTATCTAGTATGGCTTTGAAATTAATTTAGAAAAGATTTTGTGTTTAAACTATTCATTCATTGTAGATAATACAAACTCTTGAAAAAAAAATATTGTAAAAGAAGCAATATGAAATAGATTCTGCAAGGGTTTTTCAATAAAAGTATGATAGCTTAGCAAATATATTACTCAGACGAGGTTATTGAAATATTTATACATATTTTAATTCAATTTATTTCATTACACAAAAGTTTTTGTTATTTATAATAGTCTTAATATAATTTTTAAAGATATCTTAGGGGGGAACCCAATGACGGAGGTAGCGTGCCTCTTGGCCGGGACTCCCCCGTGGGACCTGCAGCTGGAGATGCTCGCCGGACTTTATATTACGCATGTGTTAACATTAAACGGAGGGAGAAATGCGGCGACATTGGTGTTAGTACAATATAGGACCAAAGGTCCTTCTAAAGTATTAATATTTCTCTGAATTTTCATAATGATCAACGTCATCATTGGTATGGTAACAGAGTAAGAATATAATTAACTATCCCTGACTATCCGTGTTTGTCATAATGTAACACTAAAGGATAGTATGCTCATAACATCTATGTAATGAATGAAAATGTGGTCAAATTTTCTTTATTGTGAAGGAGGTTCGAGCCCCAGCAGTAAGACGTATGTATATAAGCTGAGGTGATGATGATGATGGCTGTTGTAATCGGATCATCATCGCAGCTCATATACGCCCCACTACTAGGCGCTCCTCCGTATTGAGAGGGAAATTGATCTACTACACCACGCTGGGCAGGCGGGTTGGTATAGGGTTTTATTTTGAGTTTTCCTTCTATTGTATAGTTATTTGATGCACAAGATAACTCTTAATAGCCTTTTACGACACTCACGGGCGTAAGAAGGAGTAGTGAATTGTATTCTTACTCCGTCACCACACCGAAATATTATCGTATAAACTGGTATTACTGTATGAACAAGCTTTCTATTTTATATTTAAACGAAGTAACAAATTTTCATCGTTAACATTCATTCACCTTTGACTAAAGCCTCGGCGTTTGCCAAATAATTTGTATCTAGCTTCTATTCAATTTCAGTAACATTCAGCGGTAGCTAAATTGAAGTAATGTAACTGAATCATAATGTATTTATATTAAAGAGCTATTTCGGTATCCTATAGAAATTTAAATTATGTGAATTTATTACCACGTAAAAATATGTTAATTATATAATGATTTACGTATATAATGTCTCATCAACACGTTTTTAACTGGAAATAAGTTTGAAAAGAAATACCTTATTTGATATAGAAAACTGTGTAGTGACGGAATAAGAATATAATTCACCCCCTCCACGCTCTCTTTTGCCTGTGTATGTCGTAAGAGACGACTAAGGGATATAATGCCGCTCAGGCCGCCGAGGGGCCTGCCGCATCATCTCTGGCGCGGCCAAGACAGTGAGGGAAGAGGCCCTCCCCCCACAGGTGCGGAAGCGCCCTCTGCACAAGAGTGGCAGCTCCGCACTTGATTCAGAGGGGAGTGGAGACATTATGCCTCCTCCCAAGGTGGCGATCTCATGCAGGGGACGTAGAGGGCGTGGGGCCACAGTGGCGGCGAGGACCGGGACTCCGTCTCCAGTAAGCCAGGTGCGGGAGGCCGACGCTCGTAAGCGGGCAAATGAGGCGGCGGCCGCAAGGATGCTGAAGGTGTTGGAGGACATCCCTCCCACCCGTTAGGCGGCTGCTGAGCCCGCTGCGTACAATGAAATCACAGGAGTGGCAGCCCTGCAGGCTGAAAATGCCCGCCTCAGTGGCGAAGTATCAGGCCTGCAGGACCATAACAAGAAGCTGGAGGCGGAGTTAGCGGCGGTGAAGAGGGAGAACAGCAGGTTGGCCAAAGAAATGGCTGACCTGTGAGCCCAGTCCGCGCGGCTGTCGCCGGCCGCGCTGATTGCAACAACTGGGCCATCGCCATCAACTGTGCCACGGACGCCGCCGACGAGGGCTGACGCTGCCGCCACCTCTGCTGCTTCGACTCACGCCGCGGGGCGTGTCCCTGCCCCGACTACAGAGATGCCACTTCCCGTAGTGGACGGCGTGTCGGATGAGGTGATGCGCGCCATTTTCACCAGGGTTGGTCGGATGGTTGAGGCGCGCATCGAGGCCGTAGAGGTGAGACTCCCTCCTGAGGCACCTGTCCGGCCGCCGCTCGCTGCGAACAGGGCGAAAGCCACGCGGCCGATGGTAGCGTTGAGTCCCAGCCCGCTGCCATACCAGAGTGGCCGCGTGGCCAGCTTTGCGGTGGCCGTGGCTGGGCCTAAGGGTCCCGCCACTACTAAAAAGGCGAGGGCGGCGCCGGTTACCGCCGTACCGCAGTCGGTGCCCGCAATACCGCAAACACCGGCTAGCACGCCCGCGACCGCGCCTGCTGCGCTCGGCGCTGCTGCCATGCTGGAACAGGGTTGGCAGGTGGCTGAGCGGAGCAGGAAGGCTCGCGGTCAGAAAGCGGTCAGGCAGCCAAAACGCTGTATAAGCTGCTGCTCCCCAGGTGGGAGCCGGAAAAAAGAAGAGAAGCAAGAGGTCACGCAAGGGGCTCCGGCCGTCAAAATCAGCCGCAGTTGTTGTTACTATGCTGCCTGAGGCGGCTGAGAGGGGCCTAGGCTACGAGACCGTCTTGAGTCGCCCCCGGCGGAAGCTAGACGTCTCTGACATCGGAGGCGTCGAAGCTAGGACCCGCGATTCCCAGACAGGGCCTCGAATCTCGGAGTTCCCTGGGGCTGAGGGCGCCAAGGCGGCCGACAGTTTGGCCACGAAGTTGCGGGGTCTGTTTGAGGAGGAAGGTGGCGGACCCAGCGCTACGTGCTGACAGCTGTACGCGTGGGTGATCCGGTCGATGGCCCTGTACGGGGCACCGGTGTGGGCGGGGTCCTGACCGTCCGTCTGAGGGCCCTCTTGTGGTGGCCACAGAGGGTTATGATGATTAGGGCCATACGCGGTTACCGCACGGTGGCGAAGGAGGCAGCGTGCCTCCTGGCTGGAACTACCCCGTGGGACCTGGAGGCGGAGATGCTCGCCGGAATTTACCGGCAGGTGTCCGGCTGGAGAGCCCTCGGGATATCAGGACTGTCGGGGCCTTCCGGCCGGTGCTGATGGAGTGGTTGGAGCAGACGCACGGGGTGCTTTCCTTCCGACTGGTGCAGGTGCTGACGGGGCACGGTTGCTTCGCGAAGTATCTGCACAAGATTGTCAGGAGGGAGAGCACATCGTCTTGCCACTTGGTGTGTGCCGCGTGAGCGGGGGAGCGCCGTGAACTCGTCGCGATTATCGGTGCCGACCTGACGCTGCCGACCATCGCCAGGGAGATGCTCGACAGCGTCAGGAATTGGGACGCGGTCGCCGCTTTCTGTGAGGCCGTAATCTCAAGGAAAGAGGCGGTGGATCGTGTGCGAGTAGAGCTCCTATTCAGCGACACGTACCGCCGCCGGCGACTCGGGCGGCGCAGGCGCGAGTATCTGCGCCTAATGCCGCCCTAGCTGAGGATGCGGGTGATCGGATCGGGGAAGTTAGTCCGTCACCCGCAGAGAGAATTACCGCTCGACGGCGACCCACGTCCCAGGACGTCGAGAGGTGAGGGTACCCGAAAGGGTATTCCGTCGGGCCGACCACTGTCGACAAGTCACCCTGATCCGGTGGTCGGCCCAATAACGAGATGATGAGGGTACACGTGGGTTATGGGCCCGTCCGCCGTCCTTTCATCGCCCCGGACGGACTGGACCGCGCGTGCGCTCACCATAGCCCACCCATAAAAAAAAAAAAAAACAAAGGGATATATTACGTATATCATCTATTTATGCAAGAGAAAGAAAACTCGAGACTAAACCTATACCAACCTATCTGACCAGCATGGTATAGTAAAGTCAACTTCACTCCTATTAAGAAGGAAGCTCGAGCCCAGTAGTGGCTCAGCTCATATAGGTATATGAGCTGAGATCATGATGATACAAAAATGAAGACCAGGAATGGTTTGATGCTGATGATAGGTCTTGATAGCTACCGTGCAAGGTTTATTAGGAAGGAAAAACCTTTGCAGGTTTTTGAAGTAAAACTTCTTTGCACGCATGAGGGTAACATTTTTACGGAGGAAACGCAATTTATTGACGCGAAAATGTAGGACGGTTTTATCCAAGAAGAGGGAGAGAGACTGATTGAGAGAGAGTGAGAAAGGGCGAATTTAGCACGAAGCACAGAACTATGGAGCGAGAGTAGGGAACAAGCGCGTGAGAAAGATCAAGAGAATATTAGTTTTCTTTATTTATTTTTTTACTGACAAAAACACATGGCACCAAAGAAGCTACACTTCTGACATGCGTACGCACGCTCTTTTTTTAATCCCTTACCCTATTTAAGACATCCGTGTATTTTACGATGTACAGGAGTAAATGGTGCGTATAACATATTAATAGCTTTTGATCAGTTTCAAGTCACGTACTTGCCCAAAATTACCAAGACGCAGTGATAAAAAAATGCCTCTAAGAGACTTCAAAGAATAGGATGTTCTCAACTCGACTACTTTTTTTTGTATGCATGGTATGTGTCATTTTGCCAATTATGTATCGATTTCGATGATTATTTTTCTTTGGTATATTATATTTCAAAGTTCCTATGTGAATTCGATCTCGATCTAATTGGTGGTTATTGGTTATCTTTAAAACCTGTTCTAAGGAAATAATTCTAGTATTACAGGGGACCTTAAAGACATCATTTATCGCACACAAATCACACCCAGATTCAGAACAATAATTTGTGTATCGTAAAAATTATTGTCCTGTATGGGAATCAAACACGTAACACTGGCACGATACGTCGGTAGTGGTTAAGACCACTAAGCCATCTGTACAGCAGCTTTTGAGT
Source organism: Lymantria dispar (assembly GCA_032191425.1). Classification (NCBI taxonomy): domain Eukaryota; kingdom Metazoa; phylum Arthropoda; class Insecta; order Lepidoptera; family Erebidae; genus Lymantria; species Lymantria dispar. The sequence continues at coordinate 16,008,918 of CM063451.1, forward strand.
TATCCTAAACACCGTGCATTTGGTTCATCTAGACTATCTTCTTTTGAATTCACTTTTTATTGGTTAAAATTTGTATTCTACTGTTGAATTTACTTTTTATGTTAATTTTAGTTCATTTTACTTTTACGGCGGTCTGACGTTCTCTTGTGCTGCCATGCCTTCTCTACGTGAAAGTAGAAAACTTGGTGAAAGTTGCTGGACATCGTTAAATGTAGGCGACCCAGGATTGCACTTCATTGCGAAGCATAAGGGCCTACGTCCAGCAGTGGACGGCTGCTGAATGATAATGATGATGTATCATCATCATTTATTTCTCGTTTTCATATATGTCCGACTGCTGGGCTCGAGCCTCTTCCACAATAGAAGGTAAATAGACCTTACTATACATGCTGATCAGATAAGTCGATATAAGCCTCTGTTTAAAGTTTTCCTTTTCTTCAATAGATGCTATATGCGTAAATCCTTTAATCGTCTTTTATATCATTCATGGTCAAGATGTGGGAGTGATGAATTGTATTCTTACTCTGTCACCGCATGCTGAACACTCGGCAGATATTTGCTTAGATATAATACGTATCCCTGTATAATCTAATTCAGTTAAAGTAATATAACATTTTTATATATTATTTAAAAGCAAATTAAAAAAATAGCAAACTATTTTATCTTTTTATAGACTATGTAGTTCAATATCATCTGTATTATTACTTTATCGATTATAGCTTCTCTCTCAAAAATGAATTTTGTTGCTAGAAAATTTTACGTTGCTTGTCCATAGAATAACCCCCCAGGGCGTGTAATATTCATGAAATATGCGTTTGTCTGAACACAAAGCAACAGAGCTGCTGGCTCGGTGGCGCGAGTTTACAGAGAAATTCCGAATATTTCAATAACATACACATAAACTGTAAATTTTTATTTAAATGAAACAAGGACTAGTAAATATTTTTGAATAGAAAGAATAAGCTTTTGGTTCAATTATTCTGCGTAAAAATATAAGCGTAGGCAAAACTTTTTCTAAAAAGGTTTTGTATAGCTTTTGATGTTGATTTTAGAAATTGAAATTATTTATACTATATAAAAGCAAGTGTAATTATGTACTCGACAACATCCTACTCGTTACTAAGGGTTTTCAGATATAAAAAGGGTTTTCAATAAATACGATATAAATCAGTTTAATTCAAAAATTACTCAGAAGAAGGTTATTTTATAAATTAATTTTATTGTGATCAATATAAATTCATGGAGTAACGGTCTAGGTATAAGAAATATCGTCACGCTAGTTAAGGAAATGATAGCAAGGGAGGAAGGAGCAGTAGTCTGGTAAACGTGGCTGTTATGCCACTTTCCTTTTCATGTTAAGACTTATGTCTAATAGTGGATATTGATAGGAACATGGGTAGATGTATATTGAGTCATATTTATAAAGAATAATAAGAGCTTCATAAAAAATAATCCTTCAAATTCTCTGTGAATATTCTTTCGAAATAAGTGTATCCTAATCTTTCATTCATATTCGGCAACATTGAAAGGCCAGTCCAACATTTAATGAATCTTGCTTTTACGCTTCAACGATCGTAATAAAATTGATGTGCTTTAATGTATGCCCTAAATAACATGAAAATCGAGTTTAGTATGTATTAGTATATATATATATATATATATATATATATATATATATATATATATATATATATATATATATATATATATATACTAATATATGTATATATATATATATATATACTTTTGGATCCAATATAATTCCAAACTAAAAGCTTAAATTGTAGGATTTCTCTTTAAATAAACTTTGGCTGATATGATATGATGAAATGCCAGAATCAAATGATTGGTTGGGCAAAAATTGTTATTGGGTCAATGTTATTGAGTTTATCTGAAGGCTTTTGAAAGAAATTCTCAATAGTAAACATGAAGCTTGGAACAGTGCCCATTGACTGACAATAGCCTTGTCCTTCTTAAGCTATATGAGTTAAAAACTACAAAATTGTGCTTTTTAGTAACTACTTACACAAGCTGAAAGTAGTATCATTAAGACCAGTGTTTTTGCTTTTAGAGAAATGTCTTCATCGATAACAAACTTGCGAGTTACATCGTTTACCAAAAGTGGTCGCTGTCAGAATCAGTTATCGGGCATTCTATTGTTAGCTGTTTGTTCTGAAAAATGTTGAGTTTGCTACAAGGATGACTACCTGTATAGGAAATAATGAAGCTTATTGTATTATAAATGTTAAAGAGTGCAAGTATTATGTCAGTTAATTGAAATTAATTAATTGAATTATGTCAGTTAGTATTATGTCAGTGAAACTTGTGGAAATTATATCAGTTGATGAAATTTATGCCTTTCTGATATGTTTCTCCGTGTGGTGATGGAGTAAGAATACAATTTATCATTCCACTAACTGGTTTGTGGTTGTCGTAAAGGGTAAATAAGGGAAATAATGTTTACAAAATCTGTGCAACAAAAGGAAAACTTGAAATAAACCCTTATATCAACCTGACTAACAAGCGTGGGACAGTAGGTTTATTAGGCTCGAGCCTAACAGTGGGATATTTGTGACATAATGAGATAATGAAATATAAGATAATTATTATGCGTGTGCACGTGTGTGCGCGAGATCGGTCGTGCGTGCTTTCGGATGTGCGCACGTGCTTGCGTGCGTATGTGAATAGGTGCGTGCGTGCATGTGTGCATGCATATGTGTGTTTTAATGTTCGTATTTATGTGTGCAAATTTCTTGGATGTGCGTATACATATGCGAATTAATGAGATAGCTTAACTTAGAAAAAATGTTGGATATAGAATAATACTCAAGTTGGCCTACGCTCTTTTAACATATACGATGAAAGGTCTCATAATATCTCTAACTTCTGATTACATCTGAAAACTAATAATATAAAGAAAAAGTTACAATTGTTATCTAAAGACCCATTTAGAATTTATAAAATAACTTTCTATTTACACTTAACAATAGAGCCAATGATACTCTTTGATAAAACTTTTGAAGGCCAAGCTTGATCGATTCCTCGAGTTAAGCCTTGTTTGTATAGTAACTGAATGATTGACTGGATATCTTATGTAATACCAATCAATCCTTGTATCATCTATCAGATATTTTATAAAGATGTTTGTATATCGAAAACCAAATATGGCAAATTATTTCAGATATGTGTGTACATGTGGGACAACTTAAGTAGTTATGCAAAGCGAGGAGGCAGACAGGACTACACCACTCGCCAGGCTAACAAGCTCGCGTCACTGCCACATCGTCTGACAAAGTCTAGCAAATTGACACATATTGTGGGCCCTCAAATATATAACAGATTGCCAGCGACAGTTACTTCGGCTGCTATGCTAACAGCGTTTAAAACTAAACTCAGGCGCTGGCTCACTCAAAGAGCCTTTTATACGATTGACGAATTAATAAATAGGTCAATTATCAGTTGTGAATAACTTTTTCTATTTATTTTTATTTTATTTAGTTTTCCTTTTGTTTTTATAAAATGCTAAATTATTGTAATGACATTAATTCTATGTAAATGACAATTATGTAATCAGAACCGTTTTGACTTGTAATCTTGTATATTACCAATAAAAATGTTTATCCTGTTTAAAGAAGTTTCGAAAAATGTCACAATGGTTACGTTTAGCCTGCGGGTTGGCAATCGTGATTCTTAAGTTTGCCTATCGCTTTGGTGGTTTTTACAATTTTCACAGGCAAGTAAGGGCTCGTTATACATAAAATGTATTCTCAGCTCATCACTACACTGAGTAATTTAAAGTCTTAATTCTCTGCGAAATGGTATCAAATATGTTAAGTCATTTTTGGGAGCTGTAATTCATTCAGAAATTAACATGTTGACAGTACCTTTCTCTTTTGCAGGTCAACCTTTTCTTTATTTATGCTAATTTCGATACCCCTTAAAGTCCTTCTTTTATTTATATATAAAATAACACTCATTTCCCCTTTAGTGTACATAGGAGTATTATTTTTTTGAATAAAATGAAGAGAAAATAAACATAAAATTAAGTGGAGTAGTGGTTGTAGACCACTTGTCGCTTAAAAGGCTACCACCGAAAAAGGGTATAGCTAGCTCAAGGACCTTTGAAGGAAATCTTTTGAACATTAGATAGGCACTTGAATTCTTTATCGAACTTGTAGTGCAAGAAAATATGTTTAAATCTACAAAACGATGTAATATGATAGATAAAATTTATAAATTAAATTTAGTGAAAATAATATAAGATAAAAAGTGTTATATAAAATTTTTAAACTCCCCATTTCAGCAAAGAAATTAGTTATATAGAAACGCATATGAAATTATCTATTTAATTAACAAAAAGTAAAAACCAATTTTCAGTAAATGAAAGATATCATCTTTAAATTAATATTCAATAATAAATCATATCCTGCTTGTGTTTTTATAATTAACTAGCTGACCCAACAGACGTTGTTCTGTTCAAATCTGTGAAAAAAAAAATAGAAAATTGAATTCTCCTTGAAATTGATCGCAGCGCCACCTGCCGGTTCCAATTATTACTCTAAACCGAATAGTTTGGATGTGCGAATGGCTACAAAAAATCATCAAAATTGGTCCAGCCGTTTAGAAGGAGTTCAATTACAAAGACACGATCAGAAGATTTATATATACTATAAAGATAGAAAAGTTTATATAGTCGAAAAAAATGGTTACATTAGAAAAGTATATAATAGGTCTTTACCTATGTAATTGCCGTTCTGCAGTACCGGTGATTTCAAATCAAAATAATTTTTGTTTGGCTAAGAATTCTAATTTCAAATTAATTTTATTTTAAAACATGGAATTCATTTTCCAAAAGTAGTCATTTGTTTATTGATTAGTGTTACGTTTTCATCGCATTTCAATCTTTTTCGTCATCATGGATACGTTAAAAATTCGAGTAATTATGGAATATGAGTCGTCGTGGCAGCAACGCGGCACAAGCGGCGCACAACATCAACGACGTTTACGGAGCTAACACTACAAACCAACGCACCGCCTGTTATTGGTTTGCTCGCTTCCGTTCTGGAGATTTCGACCTGAAAAATGAACCTCGCGGTCGTCCGAAGACTTTGGTCGACAATGACGAATTAAAGGCGATTGTGGAAGCCGATGATACACAATCTACGGCTGAATTAGCAGCAGCTTTCGACGTTAGCGTCAAAACAATATTGGTCCATTTGCATCAAATTGGCAAGGTAAGAAAACTTGACAAATGGGTGCCCCATGAACTCAATGATCGCCAGCGTGAAGTACGCATCGAGACATGTCTTGCATTGCTCAACAGACACACAAATGAAGGAATTTTGAAACGCATTGTTACTTGCGATGAAAAATGGATTCTGTTTGATAACCGCAAGCGCTCAGCAAGTTGCTTGGATCCTGGTTCAGCACCTAAACAATGCCCTAAACGAAATGTTATCCCTAGAAAAGTGATGGTCACTATTTGGTGGTCTAGCGCCGGTGTGATTCATCACAGCTTCTTACCAAACGGGGTGAGCATTACTGCAGATGTGTACTGTGAAGAATTGAACACAATGATGGAGAAGCTGGCACATCTCCAACCAGCATTGGTCAATCGCTCGTCTCCGCTGCTCCTGCAAACAATGCGCGACATCATACTGCACAGCAGATGGTCTCCAAGTTGCAAGAACTGGGGTTGGAAGCTCTCCATCATCCGCCATACTCACCAGACCTTGCGCCTACAGACTACTTCTTTTTCCTGAATTTGGATAACTTTTTAATTTTTTATTTTATTAAATTCAATACCCGAGAGGCAGTACAAAATGCCTTTAAAGAATTTGTTGCCTCCCGTCCAGCTGATTTCTTTAAGAAGGGCATCAATAAACTGCCGCTGCGTTGGCAAAAATGCATTGATTGCATGGGTGATTACTTCGATTAATACAAATAAAAAATACATGAAAAAAAACGTTTAATTTTTTTCATACATAATGGCAATTTTATAGGTAAAGACCTAATATAAACGTTAAGTTTTCTTAAATTTTCTAATTTTCTGCGCAACTTTCTTATTTTTTTTTTTCGAGAAGGCCTTTTTTCATATATTAGAAAACTTAAAAAAAAGATGGACGAAATAGGTAAAGTCGTTCTCAAGTTATGTTATTGTCCTGCCCGAACAGCCCCTCCTAGTGGTTCCAATTGTGAATTTAAATCATCCTCGAATCCCCTTGAAAACACACAAAAAAATTTGTCAACATCGGTCCAGCCGTTTAGGAGGAGTTCAGTGACATACACACGTACGCTAGAAATTTATATATAAGATATGAAGGCCGCTTTGAAAATTTTGCTTATTGAATTGGGCAGACCGGCTGGAAAGCTTCGATTTGGTGTTCGGACTGTCGAAGCCTTCCGGCCGATGCTAGTGGAGTGATTGGGTCGGCGGTACGGATTCCTGTCTTTTCAATTGGGTAAGGTCCCCGGTAGGGAAAGGACGCCGTTCAGCCACCATTGCAATTACGGCGGGGATATAGCGCAATGCAGTCTCGAGATCTTCGCGGCCTGAGCTGAGCAGCACCGTGAACTCATCGCAATCGTCGGTGCCGACTTGACACTGCTGACTATCAAGCAGAAGGAGACAGCAGAGTGTGTTTGGGAAGAATTCCTCTACCACAATACGCTCCTCTGCCGGTGCGTTGGGTGGTGCAGGCCCCATTACCCTCACCTGATGCCACCCTAGCCGAAATCGCGGGTGCAGGGACCGGGGATCAGTCTGCTACCCACAGAGAGGCTGACCGCGTGAGGGCGAAGCCCCAGCAATACCGTCTTGGTGGTAGTTGGCCCAATGGCGATGTCGTTGTTATGCAGAATAACGATCGTCGAGGAGAGCAACGGGCCTTGTAGTACACCAGCATTCATGATCATGGTATCGGTTTGATAATCCAACCATGCAGAAAACTGGCAATCCAATTACGGGGGCCCTCGGGATTCCATATTATGGTAGTTTCGATAGAAGTACCATATACCAGACCCTATCGAATTATTACATCAACTTTGAATGCTAGCACCTCACTTTTGGCCTCCTAGGCCTTTGTCCAACGTTTATCTATCTTCATATTTAGCTAGTCTTGATTTGGTTGGTCTCTTCATGATTTTAAGCAATGATTTTGATGCTACTCTTTCCGTAGTTTACAGCAATAAATTTATTTTGTTATGATGATATTTATACAACATTTTTATCTACCAATCAATACCCGTTTCTAATCTTTGGCGTTAGTTCAAAATTTAATAAGTGTTTTAATATTTTAATTGTATAAAATATGAAGCAATTTTTTTTTTGTGGGTGGGCTACGGTCGGTGCGCCTCCGCACCACTCCGTCCGGGGCGACAGAGGGGCTCAAGCACGCAACTCCCGCAACCCACCCGAAAACCACGTCGCCTTCGTCGTTGGACCGATCACCGGAGCAGGGTTACTTGACATCAGTGGTCGGCCCGACGGAATACCCCCTACTTGGGGTACCCTCCCATCGACCGACGTCCCCCCCTCGGGGAGAACGTCGGTCTTTCCTCACGCAGTCGGCCTCTCGGCGGGTGACGGACTATTCCCCGATCACGTCACCTGCGGCCTCGGCTAGGGCGGCATGAATAAAATATAAAGCATGAGATGATTAAATATAACTCGCATACTATTCAATTTACACAACGAAAATTTCCTTGTCCATATTTACGTTTCCATTTGCCCTAAAGAAATTTTGCTTTCCATAATATTATTACAATGTACCACTGCATAACTTTCCAATATACTTAAATCGAACATTGTAACCCCGAATACGAAGACTTTCACAATATTATTCAGATGTTATATTCATAGTTACGAATATAACACATTTATGTTATTCATAGTATGGTTCAACATAATAAATAATTTTATTTAAGGTAGTTCAGATCCTGATGGTGATGCATTAGTATGGAGTCTCATAACCTGTCGTACATCTTGTTTTTGCCTATATCAAATAAAATGAGATCCTCCCCGATGGATTACGCTTTCAAGAATCCGCTACTCTGACCAATGCAGACTATTTATTTCAACTGTATGTACATACTCCTTCGAATGCCCCTTGGAAGACAAACATTTTTCAGGGAATTTCAAAAAGTTGAATTCTAAAATTCAAAGGATGAATTCCTTTTATATCTCTAAATTAGGCCATATGTTACGATATTTTATGTATAATACTATATTTTAGGTTACATTATGACAGCTGAGATTGATGCGCTAAGGTGCCATCTGAGGTATTAATTATCTCATATTTTTGTAAGCTCTATATCTCAGACATTTTTTTACTCTATGAACATTTTCCCTCGACCTAAAACACGTTAAGATTAAATACTTCATCAACATCATCATCATTTCAGCCTATCGCCGTCCACTGCTGAACGTAGACCTCATCATCATCCCTTCTGTTACGTTACAGAGTGCGGTCCTATGCCACCTACATCCAACGATGCCCAGCAACTTTCACCAGGTCATCGGTCACCACTCGGGAACCTTTCTTCCCCAGCGGTTGTCGGTTCGGCGAGCGTTGTGGCCTGTACATTCAGCATGCTAATTTTTTATGCTATGTCGATTACATCCATTCTTCTGCGGATTTCCGTATTTCGGATTCTGTCTTGCAGATAAATCCCGAGCATAACACGTTCCATATCACACTGAGCGACTAAATACTTCCTTGTGATTTATCAAGTAAAAAGTATCCAAAAGTTAACAGTGCAATCCTTGACCCATACAAAGTCTGATTATTATTACTACTATCAACATCAAATTATTATTAATATCAAATTGAAGTCTTACAAATCAACAAAATAACTGCCCCTCTTGATCAAGCTCATCAATATTGAGATGTAAGTATAAATATCTTTATGAATCATAACTTGCCTACGCAACCGATTGTTAGAGAATTTTGGTATACACTGTCAGAGTTGCAGAGAAAGCATTAGGTAGCTTTCACTAAAAGAAAAATAAAATATCTAATAATCGCCCAGCATAAAACGCCAGCTAGTCTGGTAGAGGAGGACGGGGTTCAAAGTGCCGATTTTCAGATAACACGTATTAAAAACGTTGAAAGAAGGCCTGGACTTGAATACTCAGGGATATATTAAAAATTATTCTAGTATCATATTATGTAATCATATTTCTTAAATTATTTTCAAATTTTGGATCGGGATATTTTTTGTGTGGAAAATTGACAAGGAACAACCGACCCCATCGTGGGAGTAGTTATTCTGTCATTGAGGTAAGTAGTTTCGATAACAATTTTAGTTTGATTAATATGTATTAAAATAATAACACTTGAATCAAATATATCTATAATAATTATCAAACACAATATTTATAAAATAAATCAACAAATTCAACCTTAATGATTTCTGATGTTTACACGAGTATTACACATTTTAAATAAAACTACTTTACGGATTTCTTAGACATCTTAGTCCGCCCGTGACCATAAATGCTGCAAAGTGTTCGAAACGTCGGGCAATCAAAAATCAAATACAAACGCGATGAAATCCGTTATGTAAAATTCAACCTTTATATATATTTTTTAAATAAAATTGAGATCTATCTAGCGCTGGTCAGCTCAGGGGTTCTTATGGACAAATATGAATTTCTTTTTATGAAGCACGTGAACTAATCGGCTCCAGCTGCTTGTTTTATATGCCATGAAGTTGTTATGTTAGGCATATCTAACTTTACAACACACTGATAGGACAACTTCCTTACTTTTTCCGGCAGCAAATCAAAATAAATCAACGAAAATTTTAATAAGTCTTAAGCTAATATCTTTTCACGGTCTGGAGGAACATCTGCCTTGAGTAATAGCCCACAGTTGGCATTAGACCAGCCTTTAAGTTTTTGACATAACAAAATGGCAAAGCAAGGTCATATGACAAATTTCTATTTCCCATGCTACGGTTTTAGACCTCCGACCTTCTTCATTTACAGCATCGGCTGCCCGTCACAACAGTTCATCTGGTGTGGTTCAAGGTGTCACTGATATGGTTGCCAAATGAGGGTTATGGTATGATATTTTGCGACATACTATATACTTATTGCTGTCTCTTTTTTTCGCTATGCTATTTGCATCGGAACAACTTACCTTACTTTAAACCCCGTCCTCCTCAAACTCAACTAGATAAAAAATTTGGATATCAAGTAAGAATACTTTGTGTCACCATCCATTGCTTTACTGTGATATCTAAGTGCTAATATGGATATGGTGATTATTACCCTAAAGATAATTAGTTAATACTAGCTTAAGTTAATGATATCATTGCAATACAAGGCAAATTCTAAAAAATCACTGGCAATCTCTCAGCCGTATATTATAATCGAAGTGCCATCAAACTATAACAATCGCTTATACCTAACAATGGAGCTCTAGGAACTAAGAAAAAGTCATTAGGGTAAAAAAAGATCATGTCACTTTGATTGCATAACCATTTTGTTAATGATTCTATACACATCGTGTTAGCAACAAGGATAAAGTGCGTCATAAAAATAAAACCCCGCTTCTTATGGTAAATAATGTGAGTCGAGTCACATAGAATACTCTTTTCCTTCATGACTCGACATAAAACATTTTATATCCACTGTATTTTAAGTAACTGAGTATTTTAGCTGAGGCTATTCTAAAATTCACGAATGATTAAAATATTTTAGTAGTACAATTTTAGATGTTTCTTTTAATCAAATACATTGGTAAAGTATTGACTTTTACACCATTATGACTAGATATATATTTTTTTATATACAAAAATAAAATGAAAATTGTTTTGTAATACCGAGATTTAAATAATAATAATGCGTTATTTAAACGTTTTGTATTTAAATATTAACAAATATTTCGGTAAATTAATATAAAAATAACACAATTCATCATTAATCTAAGCTCATATACTTCCTACCGCAGGGCTCGAGCCTCCTCTACAATAGGAGGGAAATTAATCTTACTATACGATTCTGGTCAGACAAACTGGTATAGGGTTTTTTATCGAGTATTCCTTCTCTTACATAGATGTTATATGCGTATTATAGACTTAGTCGTCCTTAGGTCTTAGTCGTCTTTTAAGACATCCACGGGCAAGATAGAGAGTGGTGAATTGCAGACAGCAGGCAGAATTACATAAGCCGCCAATACCAGATTGGTAAACTATTAAATTAGTTGATGACATCTAAATACACCGCCAACAGCACCTCTCCGCCAGTGAGCACCTTCATGACAATGTGCCAGAAAAAGTTGGTCTGATCGAGACAACCTCGCTAAGGTGCTGACTGATGCAGGCAATCACAATCCTCTACACTAGCTTGCCTCCAAGAGTAACACGTTGTGCCTGTAGAACCCTGAACACACTACACAGTTATCTGTAATTGTCCCTGCCACATATTATGACTTCTACGCGGACGAAGTCGCGGGCAAAAGCTAGTATAAATATAATTGATTATTTAAAAAAAAAGCTTATATTACAAAATACTTTTAAAAGTATTGCTTGAAGAAGCATATCACAGCTACTAGTAATGCTTTTGATTACATTTTATTATAATTTGAGATTTATAAGTAACTAGCTAATCTGCGCAACTTTTTTATAAGAGAGAAGAGGGTTAGGGAGAGTGTGCTACAATTCTCAGCACACGCAACAGAAGTTCTTAATCGAAATTAAAATACCCCATTTTTGTGAAAATTCTGTGTGGGAACGGAAAAAGAATACTGTTTATCACCCCATTTATTGTTAGTGGGTGTCGTAAAAGTCGACTAAGGAATATAATATGAAGGCAATACCTATTGCTAGAAAAGGAAAACTAGAAATAAAACCCTATACAAACCCATCTGATCAACGTGGTTTAATAAGTAGATTTCCCTTCTATTGTGGATAAGGCTCGAGCCCATTAGTGGGACGTATATGAGCAGAGATGATGATAATAATTTATGCGAAATATTTTAATGTCATTATAAAATATCCTAAATATTATAATTATAAAGCAAAAGGATTATTTAGCAACATTTACAATTCCAACGATAACTATAGCAGCGTTTACAATGACAATGGTTAAAATAGCAACAGTTACAATACCAAGGCATAAAATATTCTTTTATAATTAATAAAAATATATATTGCATAGGATTCTTGCAAAATCTATTATTAGTACGCGTCTATGTTACGAAAGGATTACCTATGCAAAATTTAAGATAAATCGGACCACAGATATATACCTCAAGAAAACACAATGCTAAACTTAGAAGAATAGGTCCCAGTGGTCTGTTGAGTTGGCGATAAGGGATATATACATTCAGCGAGCCGCTCTTCCACTGATCCGAATGGTTTAGGCCGTATGTGACCTATTCCTATAAAAAAATTAAAAACCGTCACACTCAAAATACTATAATAATAGTTATATTATGCCATTTAAAATAATATTAAATAATAAAAGGATTTATTTAAAGAATGTTTAAGTTAAATTAACAATAAAACATTAGAGGAGGAAAAGTAAATTTTGTTAAAATTTCAAACTGAATACAATATCTCTATAAAAGAATTAATAATACAATACCTCTATTTTAATATTTTGTAACGACAAAAGGTAGGCATATCGTTTTGAACCTAAAATAAATTATTTCACCCAAAACAAATCTTTAACGTATTTTTTTACTCTATTTCTGTATTTGTATAACTATGAACAAAAATTTGGGCGCTCATTAGATATGTAAATTATAAAATAACAGTAGTGAAACAATAGTGAAATATTGTGTAATTTTTCAACATAATTTTGCATTCAATATGTGCTACAAATCATCCGTATATCAGATTATCGACATCCTCTTGAACATAGAGTCACCCCTATGAAAGTAAAAAGTGTAAAGACTTACCACCAAAAGTCCTTTCCTTTTCTTTAAGGGCAAACGAACAAGCAATCCACTAGTTGCTAGGCGTCAACTGCTGCTTATGGACTTCAGCAATACATGTGCGTGGAAGAAAATAACTCTGAAAATTACAGTCGAGGATGATATAATTTCCAGGTGGTATGGGTGAATCATATTGGAGTGTCGTGAAGATGGTGATAGAAACAGGACAGTGGCATTAACCAAATAACTTTTTAGAGCACTTCTTATTAAAGACTCGGTAGAGCAGACAGTGAGACCCGAAGTCTTGCCAATGCTCCAACGATAGAGTCGATCTATCCGTAAAGGAGTCATTGACAATTCAAATACCACGACTTTGCACAGCATGGAAGGTGTCTAACTGATATTTGAATGCACTCATCGAAACATTCATTCGTCCACTCCACGTGTGGATGAAGCTATAATTTGTAAAACTAGTCGTTTTCACAGCATGAAGTACCGCTTGGGTCTGTTCAGAACTCCTAGCTTTTGGCGCGGCAACTTGACTTTATTCTCCAAATGACTATCACTAGACTTTGCTTAATATTGACGCCAAGGATTTCAATATTTTTAGAGATATAAAAACTTATTCTTTTAAACTAAGGCTATTAAATGTGCTTTTTTTTGCAGTGAATGCGTAAACTTTTGTATGCACGGCATGAAACCGAACTTAGTTCCGTTCATCAAGTCCCGCCTCAGAGGGCGTTCGATTTCAGATACTAGGTGAGCTCTCCTTTCCTCTAAAATACTCGGAGAGCTATTCTCTTGCTCGTTAAGAATACTTCAATGAATCATCAGACTATGCCCAACACTTTAATGGATCGGTTGGGTATAGGTTATCTCCCGTGAAAATGGCAACCTATAAAAGTCGTAGGCTCGCTATAGGCGCGTCAGTACGGGACTCAACTCAAGGCGATCCCTAAGTTGTACCCTTTACTTCTTCAGAATTACTGCAGAGATGCCATACAGCCCGCTCGAATTATGAACATCTTGAAGACGTAGCTCTTATTTAACTGATTGTTGTGTAATATAAATTTCACATCACGTAATGATGCGTGGTGTATTTTATTCAGGGTGAAGTTAAAGGCAAATAATTGGCCCAGAAGACTAACTTTCTCTTTTAATTTTCTATCTCTTTAAAAATATGTGACCATAATTAACTTTGCTTTCAAAGAAATATCAGAATTTTGAGCTTTAAAACCATTTATATGGATATTTCATAACTCTTTCAGTAAACAGTACAGATATTTTGTTGAATTACAAAGAGAAAATGTACTATCGTAACACTTATCATCTTTTTTATGAATTACGAATGCCTTGTTAAACCGCTTAATTTGATATTTTAATAAAGACATAATGTGCAAAATACATAAATATACCTTTTTTGTATTTAAGAAAGGTCAAAAGTAAAGGGTATAGAAGCGACTGCGGCCCTTTTGACCTTTGTAAAAATATTTCGCTTGTCATTTTACTGTAACAGAAAGATAACTTAAGAAAGAACATTCTCATACAAAGTTTGGATAAATTCTTTTAGTCATAAATAAATAACATAATATAAATCCACATTCATAATAATTCAAGGGAAATTATATAAAAACATTATTATGAGTAATGATTATATATTGTATTTTACCGAGACCTAAAAATGTTTTTCAAATTATCAAGATCTTTTTTTTTTTAATTATCGTTATAAGCGACATAACAATACAACCTATTTGATCAGCATCATTATTGTGAGCTAATTCCTCTCTTAGTATAGAGGAGACTTAGGTTCGAGAGCCAAGAGTAGGACATACATACATGAGAAAATGATAATAAACTATAAAAATACTACTGATCTTCCTTCTTTATAGTTCGAGACAATATATAATCTGCACGAGGTTGGCCTTCTCATTTAAGTAGAGAGAGAGTTTACCCATGTGGGTGGTTACATCGATTGTTAATGATCTAGAGGCTTACTTCACGAAACTGTTCGTCTAGTCAGCGCAGGCCAGTAGGTTATTTTTTTCTATTTATGACAAAGACCTAATAGTGGCATTTTATAATGGATGAAAACGAAGAAGAGCAGTGCTCTATTACCACGATTTACTCGCCTAAATTATAGAAAATGTATCATGGGATAGGACTATACTGTTGACAATCTTCTCTCTACAGCTGTGGGCCGGTCCGTGCGAAGAAGTGCCACAGTACCATACACTCGCAGAAAATCGACGTCTGATAGTAGCTATTTGTTACTGCACTTTGCTGGATAAGCGAGAGAATCAGAAGTCTAACTTTCTGAGAGTATTTGCATGTGGTTGTGGTGGTGCTGCCTTAATATTACGAAATCGCATCGCATGCATTCACACTTCCTTCACTTTCTTCACAACATTAGGAACATAAAATTAAGTATTACTCATTTCCATTACATTAAAAAATGCTAAAGTTTTGGGTACTACGGCATTAAATAAATCAGATTACTATTTTCCTTTAAGCATACTGTAAAAAGTTACAGTATAATGTAAACAACTTTTAAAACCAGTTAACGTTGCCTCTTGACCCATCATACTAAAGGACCAGCTACGTGCCGGGTTTAAAGTTTAATAGGTTTAAGTACGCGAAAGTTTGTTAATCCGTTCTGATAGAGCGTTGGTGTGCGTGGGAAAATGAACTGCTGATGCCTTCCTGAGGCTTTGATACTAATCTTATCATACTTCACAAAGTACTTTACCTTGCCACCTTGAATATAGTGGTTTATAAAAAAATAAATATAGGATTTATTATA
Source organism: Lymantria dispar (assembly GCA_032191425.1). Taxonomy (NCBI): domain Eukaryota; kingdom Metazoa; phylum Arthropoda; class Insecta; order Lepidoptera; family Erebidae; genus Lymantria; species Lymantria dispar. The sequence continues at coordinate 16,024,605 of CM063451.1, forward strand.
TACTAGCAACCCGCCCTCGCTTTGCTGTGATTTCAGTCGCCTTACCCGCGAAGTGCCCGTTCCTGTGGGGATATCGAGACAAAATATAGCCTATGTTACTCTCTGATATTATAGCTGTCCATTGGTGAATGAATTTATGAAATCAGTTTTATGGGGTAAGCGTGAAAGCGTAACAAACTAACAAACAAATAAACAAAGAAACTTACTTTCGCATTTATAATATTAGTAAATAAGACTTCGGAGATACCGAAATAGTCTCACCACATACGTCTAATTCCAACTATAATAGTGAGTTGAATGCCCTAACTAGGAGAATTTATTAAGTGTTCCATCAAGTGATTATTATAAGTCAGTGACATATAGAATGCAGGGTTTGGCTAGTGGGTCTGTGATCATTATTGGCTGAATAGTCAATTATGCTTGCAGTTTCTTTTATAAAGAAAGTGGAATAATTCTTATTACTTTTGCTTTTTTATTATTATTAAATTTGTAATGGACGCCAAGATATCTATATATATATAAAAGAAAGTCGTGTTAGTTACACTATTTATAACTCAAAAACGGCTGTACAGATTTGGCTGAAAATTGGTGGGGAGGTAGAATAGAACCAGGAGACGGACATCGGATACATTTTATCCCGTTCTTATGCTTCTTCTTCTTAACAGAAATGAGCTACTTTTTACCCCGTTCAATCACGTTCCCGTGTGACGTGACATAAAATGTCAAATAGATTTTTTGTTTCTGTTCGTCCATTCGTACAGGCAAAGGGATCAAAGCCCATACAGCCAAGTCTGATACAATTTTCTTCATATTATTTAACATTTCTTCATATAGAATAGCTTATTTATTCACAAAACTTTTAACCTCATACCACGTCAAAGGAATAAAGAAGGAGAAAATACTATTCATAAGTCAGTAATTTAATTAATTATGTGGTTACATAAAAGTGCGTTTAAAACTTTTAACTATTATTTATTTATAAATAAAACTGTTTTTACGGATTTTACCGTATTTGTATTTGTTTTTTTTTCCAGTCTGCTCGTAACCCTTATCGCTAAAAAGTGTTCCAAATGTCGGGCAATCAAATAATCAAATAAAAACGCGGTAAAATCCTTGTGTATTTAAAAAAAAAATTATAACAGTGCGAGTCAAACTGAAAGAAAACTGTGTATCAAAATGCCACTAATGAAGAGACCGAGACAAAATCTTGATGATCGCATTAGGCTTCTTAAGTCTCAATATTTCACCCAAGCATGCATAATTTACACATTATACGGTAAGATTAACGTGTGTGCCAGTTTTAGTAATAGTAGTGTGAGATTGTCAGGTCTAGATGAAATACATTCAATGTGTAGATGATTTACGGAGGTTTGAATGTGTCTTTTGTACTCCTATTTGTTAATTGATTTATTGTTATTATATTCTACTAGCAACTTTTTGCAATATGTCAAAACAGATGACATATTGCGTCGACCCCAAGTAATTGGGATAAGAGCAAGATGATGATGATATTCTACTAGCATCTGTCTGCAACTACGTCTGCGTGGAAAAGTTACTTTCGCTAAATATAACCCGCGACTTTGTTTATATAGAAGATGAAAATATTTTAAAATAATACCATTCTGTCACACATGATTTTTGCGAAAATTTAACCGTTTTCTCAGTGCACGCAGCAAAAGCTATAAAAATCGATTTTGAAACATTCTTCATTAATGCTTCGCTCTTATTGATCTTAGCGCGATGATATAGCCTATAGTCTTCCTAGATAAATGGGCTATCTAACACTTAAAGATTTTTCAAATCGGACCATTAGTTCCTGAGACTAGCGCGTTCAAGCAAACAAACTCTTCAACTTTATACATTAGTATAGCTTTGTGCGGTATGTTGTTGTGTGGTAGTTTTTTTTATTTTTTATTGCCAACGGTGGCAAACGATCAAGCAGCACACCTGATGGTAAGTGAAACTGCTGTACATGGACCTTTGCAATACCAGGGTCACAGCCAGGCCGTTGCCTACCGTGAAGGAAACTTTTCTCAAACCTCGTTTAAACAAGGACATGTCATAGCGCTCGGGAAACACAGCAGCAGGTAGTTCATTCCAGAGCTTGCACGTACGTGGGAGAAATGATCGCTGGAAACGTACAGTTGAAGACCATAACCATAACCAGTATCTACAAATACCACCAATCCTTGCGTTGCTTGTATATGTCTTAAAACGACTAAGAGATTTACATGTACATGGCCCAACTCTATCTGATACCATCTGGTAAACAATTACATTTCCAAGGATTGACCTCAGATAAATGGCCGGTCATAAAATTGTCGCCAAAACTTTGCTATATGTACGATGGAAGAAGAATACATTTTATTTCAACCAAAGTAATTACGGTAAGAACAGATTGATAATGATATCTTTATGAAGAACAGGTTGATACATATTACTAGCTACACAAATCGGTTACGCATAATCGCTAATAAACTCTCAACTCGCATAGGTCATGCTGTTGGGCTCGAGCCACCTATATAATAGGAGAGAAATTGACCTACTATACCGCGTTAGTCAGATGTGTTGGTAGCGTTTGATTTCAAATTTTCCTTTTCTTGTATAGATGTTCCCTTAGTCGTCTGTTACGACACCCACAGGGAAGAGACTAAGTGATGAATCGTATTCTTACTCTGTCACCACACGCAAGATTTAAGAACAACAAGCTAGATGTATTTTCAGAATTTTATTCAATTTATCTTTGGAGACTAGCCGAAACAAACATCCGAAAAAAAAAATAACAAGCAACTACTCAACATTCACAAGATTGAAGTAAAATAGATCTTCCTCGAAGCTGATATACCTATATATAAATCTCATTATTAGATAAACACATGCTCATATTAACGAGGAAAATATTAATTTACTGTGGTATAGTTGATCAACCACCTGTTTATAATCCGAACAATATATATTGTTTAACATAGAGCTGCCCCTAGGAGGAATATTGATATAATCACTGAGTTTGTGTTGGAGTTATGAGTTACCTAGTAGAGTGCCGCTGCTTACTCGCCTGGTTGGTCTCTTCTTTGATTTATAACGACACCCACGGTGGAGGCACATTGTGTTCTTAGCCCTTACTGCATGGGGTGACATTAACAATGTTGGATTTTATTTCGACCTTTTTTCTTTTGCATTCATATAAAGTTTTTACATCTTTTACAATATCCGCAGGAACGAAAGGGGAAGTGTAGTTAGTAGCGGTGTAATTATATCATATTCTTCTTTCGTGCCAAGTATTAAACATCATATTCTTACCCCATTACCATAAGGATAGATAAATATAATTTATTGGGTAATACCAAGTGTGTAATGATAAGATATATTTTGTTTCAAAATATGAAGGTAATAGTTTATAGTATCCGGAGGCACGGTAATCACCCCGCCAAGACGAGCCAAGCAAAGTGTAACTCTGTATGCCCTAAATTCACAAACTCTACATCTTAATCAAATTATTGTTTTGTTACTACAAGAACTATTGTATTACATAAAATTAATTAACTGTGAATAAATATTTCATTATACGTCCATGTGACGGTAGCCAATGTACATATTTTGACTAAGGTGTAGAGTTTGTGAAATTAGGGCTTGTAGAGTTAGAGCATGTAGAGTTAGAACCTTGGATCTACATGACTTTCAATACTTTTTGACGACGCAAGTTCGCGTCTTGGCAACATTTTACATGATAACGTTTATGGCGGGATTTTTTTTTTCTTAATTATTTAAAGTTTTACAGACTTGTCAAGTTAAATATACGCTTTTTACAATGTTGAATAAATTAAAAATGCCCCTACGTAATATATGTAAATTAAAAGCATAAAAACATCGTAATAATTCAGGCCGCTGTTTACTTGTTGTGTTTATGTTTGCCTATGAATACTTAGTTTTGTTTTAAAGAAATAATGTTTTCATCTCAATTCATTATAATTTTTGAAATTCCTCTACGAAAAAGTGTGGCATTAGAATTAATAGTAATAATTAATAATATATTTGTTTATTAATTAATAATATATGTATTTTACGACGTCTACATTTACAATGGCTAATAACACTGGTCGTCATCATCATCATTTCAGCCTATCGTCGTCCACCGCTGGACGTAGGCCTCCCTCATGTTACGCCACATAGTGCGGTCCTGTGCTGCTTGCATCCAATAACGCTCAGCAACTTTAATCAGGTCGTTGGTCCACCTAACTGGAGCGTACAACTCTGTGTCGTCCGATACGTGGTCGCCACACGGAGAACCTTTCCCCAGCGGTTGTCAGTTCGTCAAGCGATGTGGCCTGCCCATTGCTACTTCACACGGATCATACTACACTTTAATGCTCGAGGTTTCGAAATTTAATGATTCATGATTCATTTCATGATTTCTCATTGTTGATTGCTCAAGTTTCCTCGATAATAGAAAAGAAATTGACTTTCAAAGGACTTAAAACTTCGTAAAATTAAGGTGTTGTGAAACTTACATTTAGCTGACTTTCAGAAGATGAACGCGGTATAAAAAATAAACGTTATATTTTTTGGTCCTTGTCATACCTTAATCATACATTAATATGATGCTTATGTCATACATTAATATCTGTATACTTACAGATTATAAATTACATATTATTACAGAATGATTTTATAAAAGATATCTAAAAAAAGCTGCCAAGCCAAGAGTTTAAATATAAACATAAAAGTAATAGACAAAAATCTATAAAGTTCAAAGGGGATGAAGTCCCTTCAAAAATTTAAATGTTTACGTAATTTTCTTTTGAATTCGAGCTATGTTGATAAAGTGGAAGTGATTCGTTCTTAAGAAGGGTAAACCGGTAAAATCTTGTCACATCAATCATTTTTTGCTTGTAAAATGCTTTTCGTTCGTTTCGATAAAAATATACTCGTCTAAAACGTTATGCATTCACACAGTATTATGTACATATAATATATTTCTATATTAATTTAGATGTCTCGTTCTTATTTATTGCGTATTTGTTATAGGGTATATATGTAATTGATTTAATTTATCTAATGAATTGATTCTGTAAGGAAGAAGGGAAATATTTTGTATTTAGATACCTTACCTATCCAGGGTAGTTGCCAAGATTACGTGAAAGATCACTATAAGAATAGGCAGTAGTACTCTCTTATGTTGATGATTTGGAGTTATGTTTCATAGTAAACATCAAGAGGGGAGAGATGGATGGATTAGTTTGTCTAATGTTGTATAATCAACGCTTAATCTGCGGTAGACGATCGATAGTAATTTTTCCTTAAAATACTTTGCGGAATTGCTGCTACTATTGTACGTGAGAGGAAGAAGATATAATATTCCGACCAGAGTAATTTAAAAAGATAATTTTTGTAGTTAATTGTAATAAATAGTTAATTTAAAACATTATATTTGCAAATTATATTGTTGCATTTTGTTAATATGTGATCGTCAGTTGGTTATAAAATACGAGTTAAGTATACGTTTTACTTAATAATAATAATTAATAAATTTAGAATGAATATTTGTTTTTGTCGTAAATTAATTTCCGATGTTTACTTGAGTGTTACACATTATAAATAAAACTATTTTGCAGATTTTATCGTGTTTGTGATTCTTGATTTCACAAAGTTACCAATTCTTTTCCGCGTGCATGATGATGGTAGGACCAACCAAATAAATTAAACTAAATTTTAAGGAGAAAATACATAAAGAATCTACTTGCATCTTCATATTAGATTGCAAATATGCTATTATTCTATCGTTATGTATCTTCGCAAGTTAGAAAACATTTTACGATATGGAACCTCAAGATTTTAAATTAATAAGTACTCTTGAGCAATTAATTTTTTGGTCAAATAGTAGAAATACTCTACTACAATCTTAAAATCTTGGTTTTGTATCTTAGGCGTGGTCAAAAATTAAAAGTGTAACTTAAAATTATATGACGAAATGTGAATGCATTTATTACCTACTTATTTCTTAGGAAATAAAGGCTTGATACATTAAATGAAAAAGAGAAGGTTTGTATTCAAGTATAAAAACAGAAGTTAATTAAAAATGAGCAATGAAAACCTACCTTTACATATATACCTCTGGTGCTACACAATAAGGATACATTTCCCATATATAAGAAAATTGATTGATGCATCCTCGCCATCTTATAACTTGGTGAATCGCTACAGCTCTCGGTCTGAAACTCGTACCTGAGTATAGTGTACGTATAGTGATTTATATAGAGTATGATCAAGTTTGTATTTAAATATTGTATTTTATTCATCGTCTTACATTAAATATTTACAGAAGCGGTAATAATATTATATATGCCTCAAATTAAGACATGTTGGAATTTCATAAAATGTATTCAAGGTTATTTCCAAAAATCCAATATACCTGTAACGTACGAGAAAAATATATTTCCTTAGATGATTACGTAGATACTGAAAACATTTCACGAGGGAAATCAGCATATTATATACGCGCCGTAATGGTAATAGGTAGCCAAATGTTTTGAATGCGGACATAAAACAGACACTAGAACAAAAAAATATCTTAAAATAATATTTGAAAAAATAACTGAAGATAATAATCTGAGATGAATTAGGATTAAATTAGTTATTATTTGAAATAAATAAATTAATTGAAACATAATACTTTTTATTTATTTAGTTACGTATAGTTACGTATATTTGAAAGCTATGTCTACTTAAATACTCTACTAATAGTGATATCTATTAAGCTAGAGTTCGTTTAGTTGAACGCACTAGTCTCACGAGCTCATGAGTTCACTACGAACAGTAGTTCGTAGTGAAAAATTCTCTTAATTTTGTATAGTAAGTTTGTATGACAAGGCTATAAATATGACATCCCACTATGAGCAAAAAAATTATTTTGAAAAAGGGGAATATTTGTTCGTTCTTCTCTCATTTTATGACACACAGCATGAGAGGGAGCGGTAAATTGTGTGCTAACTCCATCTCCACACAGAAAATAATTTTATTATTATTATCTAAAAAGTTTTAATATCAAAATTAAGCATGGACCTTCTTAAAATAATAGAATTTTAGACTCAATAGACGCTATTCTATTCAAATTTAAAAAACAAATGGAATCCTCTTTTAAATTTTTAAATTGATCGCAGCACCACCTCCAAAGTTCAATTATTAATCTAAACCATTCTCGATTCCACTGAAACACACAAAAAAGAAATCAACAAAATCGGACCATCCATTTCGGAGCAGTTCAGTCACATACATACGGACAGAAGCCTTCACCTATATATAAAAATTTACGACAAATAAACGTAGATTTTTTATATCATAGAAGAAAAATACATGATACATATAATTTGCTCCACAATGGTTTCTCTTATAAGTTAAAACCAGCTATAATTAACAATTTATCAACCGCCAAACTTTTAAGTTCGAAAAAAAACTGTAAAATGATGCTCTTCCACCTGTATTTTTAATACGCTTTTATTAGCTTCAGACGTATGTATGTCAGTATGTTAGTATGTAACGGAATCTTTGAACATGATTTTGACCACCTTCAAACCGTCGGATTAACTCAAAATTTGCGATACTTATTAAAGACCGATGACAATTCAATATTTTAAACAGTTTGACCGGTTATCCTTACTAGGACAATCAGGATTAGCGAAAATTCGACTAAAAATTGAAAAATAAATAATAGTTCAATAAACTAAAAAAAATACGCTTTTAAAGAAAATCCAACTAAAAATAGAAAATAATTTTTAAAAAATTTGAATTAAGTATAGTGTATATAAGAAAAAAATATTTTTTATTGTAAAAAAAGCGTGGGGTGCTTTTTAAGATATTATCAAAATGATAATCCTTCTACTCATATCTGTCAATAAAATATTTATGACTATTGACAACATGCACCGCACGCTTTTTTTACAATAAAAAATATTTTTTTCTTATATACACTATTCTTAATTCAATTTTTTTTTAAATTTATTTTCTATTACATGTCAGTTTATCGACTACCCCAGAAAGTTTTAAATTTATGGTTTCATTTTCTCGAATTGCGTATTATCTATTTCTGTGTTATAATATAATGTTATAAATGCAAAAGTGAGTTTGTTTATTTGTTACGCTTTCAACTCTAAACCACTAGATTTTAAACTTTATAGAAAGCTACATTATCAGCGAGTAGCATAGACTAGCGAGTAACTTAGACCTTCGTATTGTGACGGAGTAAGAATATAATTATATTCTCCTATATATTCCTACCCTATATATCCCCCATTCTTGCTAATGGGTGATGTAAAAGACGATTAAGAGATACAATATGAATATAACATTTGTGCTAGAGAAGGAAAATTCAAAATAAAACCCTATATCAATCAAAAATCAAATACAAACGCGATAAAATCCATAAAAATAGTTTCATTCTCAATAAATATGTATTAAATTTATCTAAGAGCTCATGCATGTTCTAATGATGGAAACTGTACATGCACCGAAATCTCTAAAGCTGCCTCTATTAAATATCTTGGCTTGACCATTGATCAGCATCTTAATTGGAAGGACCATATTTCTGTCTTGACTTCCAGAGTAAGAAAGCTTATATTTGTATTCAAAACCATACGACAGTTTTGTCCACCTAATTTAATTCTTATAGTCTATTTCTCCTTATGCCAGTCCATTATAACATACGCTATAACCTCATGGGGCGGTACATCTAAAACCACACTTCTCTGTCTAGGACGAGCACAGCGCGCAGTCCTCAAAGTGATGAGTTTTAAAAGATTTAGATACTCTACTTCCTTATTATATTCTGATCTATCTGTTCTCTCGGTAAGACAGTTATTTATTAAAAATTCTATATTGTTACAACATAAAAATAAACCTGGTTTCACAACGAGACGCAGACAAGATATTGTTTATGCTATACCTAAATGAAAGATCTCATTTGCTAAGAACTTTATACATTTTCTAGGCTCATTCATATACGACCGAATTTCAAAACAAGTCTGTATTCGCAATCTAACACAAAACGCTTGTAAGACTGCACTCCTTAATTTTTTAAACTCTTTAAACTACGACGAGACCGAAAAATTATTAAAAATCGCAACATAAATACACCTTACAAATACTAAACACTAACGTCATCATATACGAATGTATGCTGGCTCACACAAACATACATATGAAACATATCCTCGTATGAAACCCAAGCGCGCGACCATGCGCATATGCACATAAATTCACACCACACGCCCACACATATATGCTCACCTACACGTACACACACGCGCTCGCACACACGCACACATACTCACATTACATGTTACATACCCTATTCGCTAACATACATATAATCTGTTGTGTATCGGTACATACACACACACACACACACATCTCGGATACACATACGTACACACCCACATACACATGCTTACCCAAACGCCGATACCAACGCACATATACACACATATACAAATACTAATAATACATAAATAATGTAATTATTATATACTAGCAACCCGCCATCGCTTCGCTTCGGTTATAGGTTATAGTCGTTTTACCCGCGTAGTGCCCGTTCCCGTGGGAATACCGGGATAAATATAGCCTAGTTTACGCCCTGATATTATAGCTTTCCATTGGTGAAAGCATTTTTGAAATCGATCCAGCCGTTTTGAAGATTACCCGGAACAAACAGACAGACAGACAGACAGACACAAAAATTTTTTAACTGCTATTTTAGGCATAGGTGTCGTGCAAATAACCGTTTGAGCATGAAAAAAGCCTATTATTTTGACATTACAAACAGACACTCCAATTTTATTTATTGGTATAGATAGTTTGAATCTAGTTATAATTATCTGTGCTTTTATACCATTTTAAATTTTGTCACAATCATTTAAAATAAAGTAAGTTTGAAAAACATTCAATATATCTAAGATAAGAAAAATATGTAATATTCATAGTCATTTAATCTTTCTTCAAACCTTGCATATACTGTACAAGTTTGTTAATGTTACCCACATACTACATTAGAAATTAATAGTCTTCATAGCCGCTAGTTATTTAAATACCTACACAAATCGAATGTATTAATTAAATATGTATCGATCGAAGTTTATTGTAACCGTAGTGTTTTACTTGTTAATTGTTATATGGTGTTGATCAAGGACCGGGAGGCCTATTTTACTGTAATACAGTGATAACTAGTACGGTGGATAGTGTAATCTCAATCTAGGATCAAATTTAAACAATATACTTAAGCTCACCATTATAATGCATCATATTTAGTTCGATATGATAAGGTAAGGAAGTACTTTCTGTAAAATTGTTTTCATTTTTGTACTGTTAGCATGGTTTGTTGTTGTAGTTTGTTATATTAGTAAATAAAGTTATTATAGTTATTATAAATATTACTTATTTGTTCTATACATTATAATATCATTTCTATAGACTCTTTTCTCGCTGATTTTTGCATAGTGATGTGGATATTGAATATGATTTAATAATCTAATGGTATTACCATCGCCTACTTCATCATGAGTATTGTAAAAACACACAATAATTACAATAATAGGACAGTAAAATGTATTAACATGTAACTATAAAATATAACAAAACATTTACGTTATTAATAAGACATACGTCAGCATTTTTTCGGCAGTATTACGACAAATAAAAAGACAGTATTCTGTAAGGCTTACGACTGTGGCAGTTTTTATTCTTGCTACATTTCCTCCGTAAGTCGTGCAATATTACTTGCACGTCTCATGCTGATATATTAGCCCTCCATAAATGAATTCAAAGAAAATAAAACGAGCACAGTAAAGAGGTGTTGCCGACGTTACGCATCACTGCAGAATAGGTATCCATTCCCACGTCAATTTAAACAATGTATGGAAATGTGATGGAGACATATCGTATTCTCGCTCCATCGTTACGAAACTGAGTGCTCTCCATACTTCGTTTTGTGTTCGGTCCGTTACTTATTCGATGCTTTTTGTGGGAGAAAACAGTGGAATACCATTTGGAACATTTTACATTAAGAAGATTCAGAAAGTAGTCCGGGAATCGAATTAGGGTTGTCTCTCTTACGTGTTTTGCTACGAGTGTTAGTGTGATGTGTTTTATTATTTGATTTTACTTGGATGTAATATAATTTTTCGTCTGGTTATTTTATATGTTCCTTTCTTTTTCTATTAATGTAAATGGTAAAACCTGGTATGTAATAGTAATAAAGGGATGTAATAGATAAAAAATATATGACTAACACTTCTCTTGCCGCTGGTACTGACTAAAGGGTGAAAGCAGAAGAAGAAGAGAAGGATTTTCCGTGTAGTGACGTAGTAAGAATGCAATTCATCACCAGCATCTTGCTCGTGGGTGTCGTAAAAGATCACTATGAGTTATCATCATCATCCGAGCCTATACATTGGACCCGCGGTAATCCGGCTCCTGTCTATACCGGCGCCCCTTGTAATGCGACATACTTATCTATTATGATTGAATTTTTTTTCGTCAATCTTTGTTAATGTAAGTAATGTATGATTAAACAGGTTACAACTTGTACGCGCCATCACCATTGTGCTTCTGTTTTGAATCTGATTGTTTAGATTGAATTTGACTACATGTAATAGCAGTACGGTCTATCGTATTTTTTTTTTCATTGCAAGCAGTGGCAAACGAACAAACAGTACACCTGATGGTAAGTGTTGCTGCCGCTCATGGACCTTTACACGGCCGCTGCCTACCGCGAAGAAAGTGAAGGGAGTGTGAATGCGTGCATTGAGGCTCGGTAATACCAAAGGCACTACCATAACCCTCCACACGCAAACACCATCAGAAAGTTGGGCTTCTGGCTCTCTCGCTCACCGAATGAAGCGCAGTAACAAATTGCTACTACTCAGACGTCGATTTTCTGCGAGAGTGTGGTACTACCCCGGACGGACCGGCCCGCGACTGTAGACAGATAACTGTTGACAGTGTGGTCCTACCACTAGGAAAATAGATATATTCATAGCTTAGTTTATTGATTGCATATTTTGCATATTACATATATATACTTTTCGGATTATAAGGTATTCTTTTGTAAAAATGTCGGACTATAAGGGGTCTTAGGCAGTACTCTATAATCCGACAAATTCAATAGTCCGACACTGCCGCGCAAAACGTTTGTCGGAATACCGAGGGTCCACTGTATATGGCCCACTGGTGGGCTTGGGCCTCCTTTTTATGAGAATATGACCTACTATACCACGCTAATCAAACATAAAGGTTTTTTCTTGCATTGATGTTATCCGCGTATTACATCCCTTAGTCGTCTTTTACGACAACCACGAGTAAAAGAGGGGGTGGTGAATTGTATTCTTCCTCCGTCTCACACGAAAACTATGGGATCTAATATGCATGTAAAAACTATGCAAGAGAAAGAAAACTTGAAATGAAACCCTATACCAACTTGTCCACCAGTGTGGTTATGCAGGTCAATTCTTCCTATATATCCATAACCATGATCATAATCATCATCTCAGACCACACTCACTGTTAGGTTCGGTCTTCCTCAAAGAGGGGAGGGAATTTGATTTACTATACCATGCTGGTTAGACGTATAGGTAGTTTCGTTTCAAGTTTTCTTCTCTTGCTTCGATGTAATTAATTTAGTCATCTTTTACATCACCCACGGGTAGGAGAGGGGAATTGTATTTTTGCTCCGTCACCACACGGATACATAATATTAGACGTATTTTACAACACCTACGGACAAGATAAGGGTTAATAAATTGTATTATTACTCCGTCATCACACCGAGAATCGAATATCATTGTTCATCAATGAACTAATTGTCTAAAAACTAATTAATCAACATATGTATTAAGAACAAAAACGAAGAGATCAAATTGCTCAAGAATTGTTAACCTGTCTACCTACATTATATTCAAAATTCATAGGGAATAGTCCATATTTCATTTCTACCCCTCATTCGAATACACAATGAGTAGACTACTGTGAATACCAACTAGACAACAATTTACTTCGTTAATCGTGCAAACAAGAACTTTTAGTTTGCCGTTTTATCTGTTGTTTAACATAGTTTATGCAAATTGTTCATATCAACTGAATTATGATAAGACTATTTGTAATAGAAAAAATTCTTAAACAGAAAACGGTTTTAATGGTTGTATACTTTGAATAATAATGTATAGAAGGATAGTGTCGGTACTTAAGCGATCAAAAACGTAAAGCCAAAAATATTACGTCCGTGCAAGCGATTACACACGTACACACGCACACCACTATGAAATAGAGTTGCCTTGCATGCAGTGACCTTGTATACTACGGTCAGGATCCGGTGTAAGGAGCCATATCTGGCTCTAATTTAAATGCTTCAAATTATGTGCGCGTATTAAGCTTCTCGGAATTATTATTTTGAAGGTTTTATATTTTACTAGCAACCCGCCCTCGTTTCGCTTCGGTTTCAGTCGCTTAAACCCGCGTAGTTCCCGTTCCTGTGAGAATACCGGGATAAAATATAGCCTATGTTACTTCCTGATATTATAGCTTTCCATTAGTGAAAGAATTTTTGAAATCAGTTCGGTGGTTTAAGCGTGAAAGCGTTACAAACAAACAAACATCCTTACTTTCGCATTTATAATATTAGTATGGATAGTCTCATGGCTATATTCAACAAAGTTACAGTATAAAATAATTTATACTATATCGTTAATTAATTTTATCAAGAATGTATTAATACATTAATTATTAACTAAAGTACGCTATTTCATCACATTCATCTCGGCTCACATACCTTGGCATGAGCCTCCTTTACTTTAGGAGGGAAATTGACTGTACTATATCATGCTGTTTAGACGAGTCTCTTGCATAAATGTTATATGCATATTATATTCCTTAATCGTCTTTTTCAAGATAGGTTAGGTTGGCTAATTACGTTAATATTCCGTTACCACACAGCCAAGGCTATTTACTGTTCATTTCAGGTCATATAATTCCCATTGCTGGACTCGAGCCTCCTCCACAATAGGAGGGAAATTGACCTACTATGCGGCAAGATAAGGAGTAGTAAATAATGTTATTATTCTGTTAGAACACGGACAAAGCCATTTCCTATTCACTTCAGGTCATATGCTTCCCATTTCTGGGCTCGATCCTCCTCTATAATAGGAGGGCAATTGACCTACTATACCACTGGTCAGGCATTTTGCTAGTTTTATCGCGAGTTTGCCATCTCCTAGATATATTTTAGATAGGTAAGGGTTTTTATTCGCCCTGTAGCAAATGCATTTACCTGCATACCCATTGCTAGAGACAGCAACGGGGATGTAGGACTCGCTGACGTGGAATACGATACTACGTCATAATACCTACTAAAAACCACAACGGCTCCGCGTCCTCGCCTTCTTTGGGACGTCAGAGGTTCGAATTTTTGACATATTCGACGACTCTAACATCCCAGCAGATGGCCTAATACCCACGTCCTGGATCAATTATGCCTGGGAGAAGAGGAGCGCGTAAATTCTCCTCCTCCCTAGATGTTGTTTAAGCGGTGGGTCAGCATAAGTATCCGCCTCACCTGCCCGCCCAGCTGCCTCCTTTGCGCTATAACGTCTTCGCAAAAGGAGGCCATGGCCATCCAGCAGTTGGCGAGGACCGTGGAAAAGAATGGCCTCCAGCTTATGCAGGTAGACCCTTAGACCTTATATAAAGTGAAACACAAGGAATAGATATGGGTAAATTGAATTTCAACGTAATGTTTCAATTAGAGGGGTTGGTGAATTGTATTCTTACTGCGTAACCATACGGAAAAATTTCTGTAAATTTAATTTTTAAAGAAAGATGCGTAAAATTATTCTGTACCTTTCATTTTGTTTCAATACCATTTGGCGTCTCGGCAATCTCTAAATCCATCCTGCGGGAGTGCTTACAAAATGTCAGAGTTGTTCAAAACTCATCGTACCGGTGACAATAGAACGTTAAACAACGTAACGAAATTATAATTGGTGTATCTATGCGTGAGTTATAAAACTTGATAACGTTAAACAATGCGAAATTCGGTCACAAAAACATCAAATTACCATTATGTTTTATCTTTATGAATTACATCAACATTATAATTACTTCAACTTACTTTATTTGCTTAAGGTAATTTACTTATTAACGGATCTAAATGTGGAAATATTGAGTTTGTCGGCAAGTATATTCAAATATACACAGATAATTGGTTCAAATTAAATAAACTTATTCATTTTTCTACATCATCAGTAATCTAAAATATTGATATGTGTTAGCAGCTGCGAATACTACCAACGCTTACATTATTTCTTATTCGTGGGTGTCGTAAAAGAGGACTAAGAGCTTTACATAACCCAGGCCCAGCAAACTCTATTCGCCCCTTTACATGACCCAGAGTCAATCCAACTCCATCTGATGCGATCTGGTCAATAATTACATTTTCAAGGAGGATTGACGTCAGGCAGACTACCGGAGGAATTGGTACCAGTGGTAGGCCCAATGGTGATGAGGGGGATTCGTCGCCCTGGACAGATTAGGCGGGGTATTTCCAGACCAAAACCTACCAAAAAAAGGCTTCAGGTCATAAAACTATAGCCAATAAATTTTACAATATTTACTTTAAAAAATATAGAAAAAGTTAGATTACGTGAGAATTGGGTATCCAAATAAATAATAGTTCAAAAAAACAAAAAAATACGCTTTTAAAGAAAATCCAACTAAAAAATAGAAAATAAATTTTTACAGAATTATGAATATATATATGTAATATATATATATGTAAAAAATATTTTTATTGTAAAAAAAGCGTGAGGTGCATGTTGTCAATAGTCATAAATATTTTATTGACAGATATGAGTAGAAGGATTATCATTTTGATAATATCTTAAAAAGCACCCCACGCTTTTTTTACAATAAAAATATTTTTTTCTTATATACACTATTCTTAATTCAAATTTTTAAAAATTTATTTTCTATTTGAAGGTGGATTTTTTTTAAAAGGGTATTTTTTTAGTTTTTTTGTACTATTATGTATTTTTCATTTTTAGTTGAATTTACGCAAATTTTTTAGTTGAATTTTCGCTAATCCTGATTATCCTCGTAAGGATAACGGGTCAAACTGTATAAAATATTGAATTGTCATCGGTTCTTAATAAGTATGCCAAATTTCGAGTTAATCCGACGTTTTGAAGGGGGTCAAAATCATGTTCAAAGAGTCCGTTACATACTAACATACATACATCTGTAGCTAATAAAAGCGTATTAAAAACGCGCCAACTCCTTGGGCGAGTCAACAAGTCAGCCTGCTATAATTGACAAAGAAATTATGTTATAAGTCGCTATGCAATTACTTTGTTTTTTATTTATATTGTAAAAGGTAGAAAAATGAGTCTCTAATAAAACGAAGACGAACAAAATTCTTTAATGAGCTATAACAACGAAAGCTTTACCTTTTTCTAAAGCAAAAAACAAAATACGCCGTACTTATTCCATTAATAATATTTAACGAAGTTTTATAAAACATTTTTACACTGCAAAATTTTTCGTAATGACATCTCAAAAGCGTTACTATATGAAAAAAAAAACACACCCGCAAAGTGGGTTATAAGTCTTATAAGCTTCTTTTGTTAAGTCAGTACGTCACCTACACAACGTGCAAGGAAGTATCTTAATTAAAGCTTTGTTCTACAGGTTGCGGTTGTCATGCGAGTGGTCTTATTAAATAGGTGGCTTTTCTCTTGCTATTTGCGGTATTGTATATAACTCAGGTATTTTATTATATTCTCATTGTTGCTATATTATTTTAATTATAATAATTATTACAGTAACCAATATTCAATTATAATAATGAGCCTTAAATAAACCAATCCACTGAACTCCCATCCCCTTATTTAGATCCCGAGGGGGGGACGTCGGTCGATGGGAGGGTACCCCAATAGGGGGTATTCCGTCGGGCCGACCTCTGATGTCAAGTATCCCTGCTCCGGTGGTTGGCCCAACGACGAAGGCGACGTGGTTTTCGGGTGGGTTGCGGGAGTTGCTTGCTTAAGCCCCTCTGTCGCCCCGGACGGAGTGGTGCGGAGGCGCGCCGACCGCAGCCCACCCACAAAAAAAAAGAAAAGGCCCCTTATTTAGATGTAAGATCACGCAATAATTTTACAGCTATCATTGGCAGTTCATCATCTTCATCATCGTCATCAACATCTTACCCCAAACACATCCCACTTTTGGGCTTGGATCTAGAAGCCAACACAGAAGGGAAATTGATCTACTATACCACGCTGGTTCTGACCAGCGTGTTGGTGTTTTTTTTTTTTTGGGTGGGCTATGGTAAACGCATGCGCGGTCCAGTCCGTCCGGGGCGATGACAGGACGGCGCGCAAGCCCATAATTCACCCGTTTTTTTTTTTTTTTTTTTTTTTTTTTTTGGGTGGGTCGCGGTCGGCGCGCCTCCGCACCACTCCGTCCGGGGCGACAGAGGGGCTTAAGCACGCAACTCCCGCAACCCACCCGAAAACCACCTCGCCTTCGTCATTGGGCCGACCACCGGAGCAGGTTTACTTGTCGTCAGTGGTCGACCCGACGGAATACCCCCTACGCGGGGTACCCTCCCATCGACCGACGTCCCCCCCTCGGGGAGGACGTCGGTCTTTCCTCACGCGGTCGGCCTCTCGGCGGGTGACGGACTAATCCCCGGTCACGTCACCCGCGGCCTCGGCTAGGGCGGCATGAGGCGCAGATAGTTGCGCCTACGCCGCCCCAGTCGCCGGCGGCGGATCTCCTCATCGAGGCTGCGCTCCACGCGCAGACGATCCGCCGCCTCCTTCTGCGAGATCACTGTCTCGCAGAAGGTTGCGACCGCGTCCCAGTTCCTGACGCTGTCGACCATCGCCCTAGCGATGGCCGGCAGCGTCAGGTCGGCACCGATGATTGCGACGAGTTCACGGCGCTGCACTGCCCAAGCCGCGCAGGCCTCGAGCGTGTGGCGCGCCGTGTCCTCGTCGCAATCGCAGTGGTGGCAGGACGGTGTACTCTCCCTCCTCACGACCCTGTGCAGGTATTTGGCGAAGCTCCCGTGCCCCGTCAACACCTGCACTAGTCGGAAGGAGAGCACCCCGTGCCGCCTCTCCAACCACTGCATCAGCACCGGCCGGAAGGCCTCCACGGTTCGCACCCCGAACCGAGGCCTCTCCAGCCGGACTGCCCAACGGGCAATGACGTCTCGGCGGGCGTCGACGCGCCAGGCGGTGAGATCCCTTAACGAGATCACACCGCCCTCCCCGCGCACCCCCGACACCCGCCGATACAACTCGGCGAGCATTTCCGCCTCCAGGTCCCACGGGGGAGTCCCGGCCAATAGGCACGCTGCCTCCGTCGCAACCGTGCGGTATCCGCGGATGGCCCTGACCGCCATGACCCTCTGTGGTCGCCACAGAAGGGCCCTAAGTCGGACGGTCAAGGACCCCGCCCACACCGGTGCGCCGTACAGGGCCATCGACCGGATGACCCCCGTGTACAGCCGTCGGCATAATTCACCCGTACCCACGTCACCTCGTGGTTGGGCCGACCACCGGAGCAGATGTGACTTGTCGTCAGTGGTCGGCCCGAGGGTTACCCTTTCGGGTAACCTCACCTCTCGACGTCCTGGGACGTCGGTCGCCGTCGCGCGGTCAGCCTCTCTGCGGGTGACGGACAATTCCCCGGTACGATCACCCGCGAGACGTGTTGGTGTAGGGTTTTGTTTCAAATTGTCACGACACCCACGGATAAGAGAGGGGGTGGTGAATTGTATTCTTACTTCGTCACCATGCAGAAAGGCAGATGGCCATTTACTAATGTTATATGCTGACAAGGAGATCATATAACCTATGTCAAAAATTTCTCCAAAGACTTCAGCTTTGTTAAACAGACCTCTCTATGTAAGTCTCTCCTAAAGTCTGGGGGTTTTCTCTATTAAGTTTCCATGTGCGGTGATGGAGTAAGAATACAATTCTACCACTTTCCATGTTACCCGTGGATGTCTTAAAAGACGACTAAGGGATCTAATACGCATATAACAACTATGCAAGAGAAAGCAAACTGTAAAAGAAAATCTATTCCAACCGGTCTTACCAGCATGGTATAGTAAGGTCAATTGCCCTCCTATTGTGGAGGAGGCTCGAAGCCAATAGTAGGACATCTATCAGCCAAAATGATGAAGTTTTCATGAAAATAAATGGCAGTTACACGCTGAGATAGTTTTAACTAGTTCATGTGATCAACAATCTATGCGGGTTAAGGTACAGGCTATAGAACGAGCTATGTATCATGATAGTTAATCAAAACTGGAAGTAATAGGTTCCATTTTTTTCTACACATGTTATACGGAAAAGATCCTGTGCCGATTCAAAATAAGTCAAAGTAAAAACAGCAAAATAAGATGAATTTTCTATTTCTATTCTTTGACTAATTTCTATGTACTCTTAGTAATTTCCATTAAATAGTAGAAACAAGTCTACAACAAGCTAGGTGGATCAGTTGGTATTTTATATCGCCATTTTTTACCATAACTTAATAGGAAGGAATGGTGATAATTGTATTATTATTTGGCGATCACACAGTAAATGCCATTTTGCCGACTACAAAATCTTATATTTTAACATACGACCTGAAATAGTAATCAAATTCTATGAACAAATACACTTCAACTTGTTCTGTGTAAGTAGGACTATATAAACATCACAAATAAAATTTTCTTTAGAATAACAATGAGCGCAATCTGTACCTACTGTATGTATTTCCTTTATTATGAACGCAAACTATAAATGTTGGAGTTTGAAACTTGTTGGTTTTGTTACAACTATTCGAAAGTAGTGGAATTCATATTATAGATAATTAAATTCATCATAACATCTGACTATGTTCACGTAGTCTCAGCTCAGGTTAGCTGAACTATTATTAAAATATATGATCTGTTCTCTAATCTACCTATAAATATGACATCAAATAAGCGTAGTTTCTTATATAAGTATATTATTGACTAAAGTTCTAATCGGCAAATATTTGATGCAATTTTTTTAAATATTTAATCGCGTTTTGTTTTATTACTTTGCAACTATACAATACAATACGTATACCTACTATACAATACAATACTACTATAAAATATTTAAAACAGACTTAAGTTTCTACCCGAAAGTTCGATATTAAGAGCTCAGGCTTATCTGGAGATCAGGCACGAGAGCAATATCAATCATAATAGTATTATACTAGGAACCTGTCCTCGCTTCGCTTCGGTTTCGGTCGCCTATCCCGCGTATTACACGTTCCCGTGGGAATACCGGGTATAAAATACAGCCTATATTACTCCCTGAAGTTATAGTTTTCCATTGGTGAAAGAATTTTTGAAATAGGTTCGGTGGTTTAAGCGTGAAAGCATAACAAACAAATAAACTCACTTTCGCATTTATAATATTAGTAAGGATCTTATCAGTAAGCTATCATTTACTTTATTTACACTAGAATATTATAAATTTAATTACATAAACATATTATATATTTTCGTTATAGCGTATATAACATAAATTTAATTCTAGAATTATATTAATACAACGTACGTATTAATATAATTCTAGAATTAAATTTATAACATACATTAATTATTTCTTTACAGCTCATTTATTTCATTACTAGCAACCCGCCCTCGCTTCGCTTCGGTTTCAGTCGCCTTATCCGTGGCGTAGTGCCCGTTCCCGTGGGAATATTGGGATAAAATATAGCCTATGTTATTCCCTGATATTATAGCTTTCCATTGGTGAAAGAATTTTTGAAATCGGTTCAGTGGTTTAAGCGTGAAAGCGTAACAAACAAACAAACATCCTTACTTTCACATATATAATATTAGTAAGGATTAGCCACGAACCTCTTACAAAGAAAGAATATAATCTGCCTGGCGGTTTTTATTATATAACTAGCAACCCGCCCTTGCTTCGCTTCGGTTTTAGTCGTTTTACCCGCGTAGTTTCCGTTTCCGTGGGAATACCGGGATAAATTATATCCTAGTTTACTCCCTGATATTATAGCTTTCCATTGGTGAAAGAACTTTTGAAATCGGTCCAGCCGTTTTGAAGATTACCCGGAACAAACAGACAGACAGACAAAAATTTTTTAATCTGTATTTTAGGTATAGGTGTCGTGCAAATAACCGTGTGAGCATGAAAAAAGCCTTTTATTTTGACATTACAAACAGACACTCCAATTTTATTTATTGGTATAGATCATTTATATAAATGCTTTAATGCAATTTCAATATTTATAAAATTTCACCATCACAGCATGAAAACATTTTTTTTTATTTAAAAACCTTATTGCTTTATACCTTACTACAATGTCTCCACATACTCTATATTTCACTATATAAGAATAATAATCTTTATGAGTTACCACGTTCCACTATTAATCTATAGATGTTAAAGTTAAGTATCCGTGTATTGACAGAGTAAGAATACAATTCAACACTCTCTATCTTGCTTATGAATGTCGTAAAAGACGACTAAGGGATAAAATAAGCATATAACGTCTATGGAGGAGAAGAAAATCTTCAAATAGAACCCTATGGCAACTCGTCTGACTAGCGTGTCAATATTCCTCTTATTATGGTGAAGGCTCGCGCCCATTAGTGGTGCATATATGAGCCGCTATAAAGTTAAATAAGATTAACAATATTTAAACTGTGTGAACCATGCAAGTGACAACATAAACCAATAATATAAGCCATAAAACAAAATAAATGGCATCACTATTCCAAGTTGTAATAGTTTATGTCAAAGACCTTCAACCATTATATAGCATTCCTAGCAACCCGCCCTCGCTTCGCTTCGGTTTCAGTCGCTTTAACCGCGTAGTTCCTATTCCCGTTGGAATACCGGAACAAAATATAGTCTATGTTACTCCCTGATATTATAGCTTACTATTGGTGAAACATTTTTGAAATCGGTTCAGTGGTTTAAGCGTGAAAGCGTAACAAACAAACAAACTTTCTTTCGCATTTATAATATTAGCAAGCATAAACTAAAGATTATCGTTATTAAGTCAGGTTAACGATAAATCCTCATACTTTACTGCAACCAGTTCCTGTTGCGCACTATTTATTTTTATTACATGTGTATACGTGTTTGGTTTTCTAATGTTCCTCTAGATTTAATGTCGCTTTTTGGTATATCACAGCTCATATACGTGCCACTGCTGGGCATGAGCCTTCTCCGCAAAGCGAGGGAAATTAACCTACAATACCACTCTGGTCAGACGAGTTAGTATTTTTTTTTATGGGTGGGCTATGGTAAGCGCACACGCGGTCTATTCCGTCCGAGGCGACAGAAAGACGGCGCGCGGGCCCATAATCCACCCGTACACACGCCGCCTTCGTCGTTGAGCCGACCACCGGAGCAGGGTGACTTGTCGTCAGTGGTCAGCCTGACGGAATACCCTTTCGAGTACCCTCACCTCTCGACGTCCTGGGACATCGGTCGTCGTCACACGGCCAGCCTCTCTGCGGGTGACGGACAATTCCCCGGTCCGATCACCCGCGGCCTCGGCTAGGGCGGCATTAGACGCAGGTAGACGGGATAATATAGGGTTATATTTGGAGTTTTGTCTCTCTTGAATTTATGTTATATGCATGTTATATTTCTTAATCGTCTTTTACAACATACACGAACGAGAGGGGATAGTGAATTCTATTCTTACTCTGTTACCACACAGAAAATATGTTGTAATATATTTCGTAAAATAATTTAAATATAATTTCGTCGTCATATTTATTTTATTTTCTGTTACTTTATTAATGTATCATTTCAAATGACTAGTTTTTATTAGTTAATTAAAGAAAGTGCTGTTATATTAAGTGTAACACGAGGACTAGAAATTGGCAAATGGAATTTCGACGTATGTTACAATGTAATAAATAAAACAGTTTGCTCCTAAGTCCAGCTGCCAAACGCTAAAGCAGTATATAAACATTTCAGTCACACAATTTAGTCATGTTTTGTGTTTTTTTCATAATAAAAGTACAAGTAATGATTTTTTCAACATTTTTCATTATTGGAATCAGTTGACATCATTTTCATATCTTTATTCTTCATTTATTTATATTATTCTTTATACTGCTGTGTGGAAGCGGCTACCAATATTAACAACCATTACATTTCTTGTGGGTGTCGTAAAATACGATTAAAGGATTTTCATCGACTTAGGCCAATTTCATCTAATACCGTCAAATCAACTATTACCTTTCCAAGGAGAGCTGATGTCAGGCAAACGGCCGGTTGTAAAACTAATGGCAATAACTATTGCTATATTTACTATCAAAGAGGAGTACATATTATTGATATAACCCCCAAGTAATTGAGATAGGAATAAGGTGATGTTGATAATCATCAAGTCGTATACGTCCCACTGCTGGGCTCGAGCCTCTTCCACAATACGAAGGAAATTGACCTTACTATACCATACTGGTCAGACAGATTGGTTCCATTTCTTGCGCTGCATCTCCACCGCTGGCTCACGAGGAGGCACGGCAACTTAACCTTTAGGATGGTGCAGGTACTTACCGGACACGGGGTTTTCGGTAAGTACCTGCATAAAATTGGAAGAGAAGGGACCACGGGATGCCATGAATGTGGGGCAGCAATCGACGATTCGCGCCACACATTGGAAGTTTGCCCCGCCTGGGGACCCCAGCGCCACGTCCTATCGATGGAATTTGGAATAGACCTATCGTTGTCGACCGTCATTTCACAGATGCTCGACAGCGACAGGTGCTGGTCGTCGATGGCCTCATTTTGTGAGGCCGTGATTACAAGGAAGAAGGCTGTGGAGCGAAAACACGAGGCGCTTGCGTCCGCTGACTCACTCCGCCGGCGGCGGCCAGGGAGGAGGAGGCGCCGATATGCGCAACTCCTTCCACCGCCTTAAATGACGATAGGACGTAGCCAAACGTCCATGCGTTGGGATGTTAGGGATCGAGTATCATCAGACGATCTCTTCGGCGCCCCGTAGAAGCGCGGAAAGGGCCGCTGTGGTTTTAGTGGGTATTCTGGTTACGCAGTGGCTGGTGAGTCCCACACACGCCTCCGTCTGTCACAGGCGGGGCAGAGTGCGTAAATGCATTTCTAAAGCGCGAACAAAAAAGATTGGTTCCATTTCAAGTTTACCTTCTCTTGCATAGATGTTGTATGCGTATCCCTTAGTCGTCTTTTAAGACATCCACGGGCAGGATAGGGAGTGGTGAATTGTGTTCTTATTTCGTCACCACGCGGAGAGTAAAAGAATTAAATGAAATACAAGCCTAAAATCTTTGAAATAAGAATATTTCAAAGATTTTTGGCTTATATTTTATGTTATAAAAATTTTAATAAACTAAGAAGTATGTAACGCTGTGACTTAAAACTTTATACTTCATAAAATGTATAGTTTTAAATATGTACTTTTTTATTCCACTGTACATACATCCTTTTTTTTTATGTTTGGTCATGTATCACTCAACTATTCTTTGATAATGTTAAGTCCGGAAGAGTTACTGTTGTGTATTAATAAAATTTATTCAGGACTAGATATTTATATTCAAAAAATAAAATAATTATTTTATATATACATATAACTTTTAACACAGGGCTTTACCCTTTGTTAAAAGTTTTATTGCTTTTTGTCAGTCAAAAAGTGAAAGTTTTTGCATTTAGCAATACATTATGTATGTTGGTTGTCATTGAAAAATATTTGATTCTATACCTGATTATATAATAAGATCATCATAATCAGCATCATTATCCTTGGAGATGGAGTAAGAATACAATTCACCACCCCCTATCTTACCAGCGGATATCGTAAAAGACGACTAAGGGATATACTCGTAATATGCATATAATCTATGCAAGAGAAGAGAAAACTCGAAATAAAACCCTATACCAACCTGTCTGACCAGCATGGTATAGTAAGGTCAATTTCCCTCCTATTGTGGAGAGGGTTCGAGACCAACAGTGGGACATATATGAGCTAAAATGATGATGATGGTGACTCAGCATTATCATGGTCTTATGCCAATTACTTGGAGTGGACGCAATACATACATACTCTACTTCCATGATATTGAAAAGTTTTGACATTCATTTATTAACCGACCACCTACCTGACGTCAACCCTCCTTATATTGTAATATATTGAGTAATTAACTAATAATATATTGGTCTTAAAATTGGAAACGTAAAATTTTCCAATGTAAAGGGAATGTAAATGGAAATACACATGCCATTTAAATGTTTAAACGATGAATAATTATAGAACACGACGTATGATATTATTGAGAGTCGATATCGCTTACGCATTAAATCTAAATTTATTACACGCCATCTTGAGTACGTTCATTTTGCGGAATTCTAAAGTATGCTCGTCATTGTTATTTCACGACTTTGAACCGTCAGGTTGATTGATGATGCGTTCAGGGCTCTGCTGCGGCGCCACCGTCAATGGCGACATAAAAATCGCTGTAATCCTCGCCCAATTGCTTGATTATGGCTGTTAATCTCTCTTCAAGATGGCAGCTAAGGCGTTTTATAGCTACAGTTTTATTTAGCCTACAAAATTGTGAGCGTTCAAGACTACTTAACAAAATTGAAACGGTGTGCTAAATTTGCGCAATACGTCTTTGTTATTTTAACAATCCAATGTAATGACCCATCGCTAAACGAGGCCCTTTCTTTAAAGTTATTTTTCTACTCTGATGTACTTTTTTCTAGTTCAAAGCATTTTATCGCTTTCGTTTACTTAATATTATTTTTTAAAAAAACCTTAGAATTTTAAGGTTTTTGTTGATTTCTATATTTATTATTACCCGAAAGATGCTTCTTTCGGAATCGGATTGTGACGATTTATTTATTATATTATACAATCTATCAATTACTAATTTTTTTATGAATATAAATTATCAATTTAATTGTCAATTGTCTGTGGTTATAATAAGGTAAATTTATCTAATGTAACTTTAAAATTTCCTTTATGTCTCACTCCATTTCTCGTACAAATTTTAATATACATACATTGTAACTAACACTGCATATTAAAATTTATACGTTTTATAAAGAAAATCTATGTTAAAAATTAGTTTAAAGGAACTAATAAGATGCATAAAACTAATGTATGTCAAAAGACATTTAAAAATAAGGTTATTTAAAGATAGGACAACAAGGAAAGATATAAAATTAGTCTTATCAAAGCACATGCATTATGAATTACCTCTTAGTCATAAAAATTACTAAGAATCTAATAGTTCTAAAATGCTTGGCTCCCAGTTGCTTAAACTGTCGTGTGTAATATCTATCTGGCTTTTATATTATTATTTTATCTCACATCAAATCCGGAATCCTAAGCTTATTTTTGACTATAAATTTAGTCTATACCAATGAATAAAATTAGAGTGTCTGTTTGTAATGTCAAAATAATAGGCCTTTTTCATGCTCACATGGTTATTTGCACTATACATATGCCTAAAAATCACATTATATTTTTTTTTGGCTGTCTGTCTGTTTGTTCCGCGTAATCTTCAAGACGGCTGGACAGATTTAAAAAAATCTTTCACCAATGGAAAGTTATAATATCAGGGAGTAAACTTGGCTATATTTTATCTCGGTATTCCCACGGGAACGGCAATTACGGGGATAAGGCGACAGAAACCGAAGCGAAGCGAGGGCGGGTTGCTAGTTATTTATAAATACTATATTTTTCTTCATCTCAACCTACGAAGTTTTTTAACATTAGACTACTTTATTCATAACATTAGACTATAGTAGTTGCCTATAGTAATGAATAGTTTAGATATAAGATTTAATTAATAATTATTAAATAATTTAGCGAAATATGCATTTTTTTTTTATTGCAAACGTTGGCAAACGAGCAAACAGTACACCTGATGGTAAGTGTTGCTGCCGCTCATGGACTTTTACAAGGCCGTTGCCTACCGCGAAGAAAGCGAAGGGAGTGTGAATGCGTGCATTGAGGCTCAGTGATACCAAGGGCACCACCAAAACCCTCCACACGCAATCACCCTCAGAAAGTTGGGCTTCGGGCTCTCTCGCTCACCGAACGAAGCGCAGTAACAAATTGCTACTACTCAGACGTCGATTTTCTGCGAGAGCATGGTACTGCCCCGGACGGACCGGCCTGCGGCTGTAGACAGATAACTGTCGACAGTGTGGTCCTACCACTCCATTAAAATATTTTCAGATTTATGCTTTCATATATCGTTAGAATACCTCTATAATCAGCTTAATAGAATTTGCTATTAATATATTTATATTTTATTATTAACTAGCTTATGCTCGCGACTTCGTCCGCTTGGAATAAATACTTTGGGCTAACGCTAACTTTACCCTAAGACTTTGTTTATGTAGGTGAAAATATTTTTTTAATAATAAGATTCTGTCACACATGATTTATGCGAAAATTTAACCATTTGCGCAGCGGAAGCTCTCAAAAGGAAAATGAATCCCCGATTTTGGAACATTCTTCATTGGTGCTCCGCTCCTGTAGGTCTTAACGTGATGATATATAACCTATAGCCTTCCGCGATAAATGGGCTATGTAACAATGAAATAATTTTTCAAATCGGAGCAGTAGTTCCTGAGATTAGAGCGTTCAAACACACATACTCTTCAGTTTTATACACCGTGGAATCTAATTGGCTGTTTTCCGGAAACGTATGTACTCAGTTAATCATTCTTAATATACCCACATAACTAAAAACATAATAGTTTAGAAAAAAAGTCTAATAATTAGATATTCTTAAGTTTGTCCGACATGCAATGGTATTGTTCCCAACATGCCTACGATTGCGATTTAATACGAATGCATAGCATTCGTATTAAATCGCAATAATAGGTAAAACAAAATAATTTTAGGCATAACACCTCGGAGCTCGGTGTCGCACCTCACCCGCCTGCGTCCCGTACCCCTTTCTTCTATTGTGATGCGCCCGAGTCGCGCCATCTTGGTCACGGTAATATTATCTATCAGTAATCCATCTTCATAGAAACGGACGAAACGCGAGCTATACCTACGCGCCTCGATCTCGGCATGCGCTCGGCATGCAGACAGTCGCGACTGTGCCGCAGTGACGAAGTTCGTCACTGCGGCAGGGGATGTTACTTGGAGGAAAAATAATCGATTTTTGTTCTTTAAAATAAATCGATTATAAAATAATCGCTTAATTAAAAATAATCGATTAATTAAAAATAATTAATCAATTATAAAATAATCGATTTTTCTCCCAACAGGATTGTGATGACGTGAATAATCGATTAATAATCGATTTTTCCTATTCTGATAATCGATTGTATAAATCGATTATTAGAAAAAATAAACGATTAATAATCGATATTTCCTATTTTGATAATCGATTGTAAAAATCGATTATTACAAAAAAAACGATAAATAATCGATTTTTTTAAAAGTCGATTATTTTTCACATCCCTATGACGAACGGACAGTGTGTTGTTTTTTTAACAATAACGGCGCAAATTTTTCCCTAAAAATAGATAATTATACACATATTTAATATGACAAGTAGGATATATTGTGCTGTTTTTGGTTGCATGAATTCGTTAATAACGAATCCAGAGATAGCTTTTTTTTTAGATTACCCAGCGATGATTTTGTGGAATATATAGAAAAAATGGAGGAAATATTCCAAACATCATTCAAAACCAAACATAAATTGTAAAGTTAAAATTTCGTGCGTCTCAGTCGAGGCGCAAATATTTTTCGGTCGCTTTATAAGACCGATTTGTTATTTAAACATAACCATGTTTTTTTAATTAAAACTACCAATCAAAAATGAACACGCATTCTTATTGAACACTTCCTATTCAATTCACATAGTATTTTATTTGTTTATATAAGAAAAGTATATACAAAACTAAATGGAAACACAAAGTAGGCAAATGTAATTAAAATGCTGGAGGCGGGCAGCCCTATCACATGTTTACGTACCGCGCGGATGTAGGCATTTAATTCAAGGTTACGACCGAGATACATTACTGATAGATGACTATACTGTGTCTTGGTCTATGTTTAATAGGTCAGTTAACAAGCTACCGTACCTACGGTCAATGCCCTTAACCATTTGTCACAATTATGCAAAAATGATATTTTAATGCAACGTCCGGGATTGCAAATGACAAGAATTGATGTTTATATTTTATTGAATAAATGCTATAGTATGGTTCTATATCATTAACTAAGTATGTACGTTTCGGGAAAATAGCCAATTAGAATCCACGGTGTATATTAGTAAAGATATAGTTACATAGTAACCTACTATTTCATCAATATTTTTATAACTTATATTGGAGACTCAAAATATGAATATAGTTGCTCTTGTAGATTAAGAGAGTGTAGTATGTACTATAAAACCGGGCAAGTGCGAGTTGGACTCGCGCACGAAGGGTTCCACACCGTTAACTAGGTAAACAACAGTAGGTACACATATTTTCTATAAAATATTCAATTTTTAAATAAAACTAAATATTTAGTGACACTGAGTTACTGACATCGTACAAAAATAGTCAAAAAAAAATTAGTTTTTTGTATGGGAGCCCCCTTAAATATCTATTTTATTTTAATTTTATTATTTACTAGCTTTTGCCCGCGGCTTCGCCCGCGTAAAAATTTACTTGCATATTGAACTATTATCGCAAAGAATATTATCGACATAAAAAGTATTACATTTCTTAATTTAAGAAATACTCTATCTACGTGTCAATTTTCATCCTTATCTGCTCAACAGTTTAAGCGTGATTGAGTAACAAACATCCAAATATCTTCACAAACTTTCACATTTGAATATTACTTCCAGCCTTGTAGTTCAGATTGCCATGCAAATACGATGGTATTGTGGCCTTTCCTTAGTCTCTGATAACGTACTTTCCATTGGTGAAAAAAAATTATATCAATCAAACACCCGCAGTTTCATTCACGTAGACCCCATTCCCATGCCAATACCGAGATAAAAAATGCCTATGTAACTTGCTGATATTATAAATTTACATGGGTAAAAAAAAATATATAAATCCCAGAAATATCAGAGATATAAATTGCCTATGCTACTCGCTGACAACATAGGTAGCTTTCCATTAGTGAAAGAATTTTAAAAATTGGTCAACATCCCCCGGTATAGTTGTCGTTCCTGGGCAAATACCGGGATGAAAATAGCCTTTATATGGTATTCACTGATAATATAGCTTTTCATTAGTGAATTAATTTTTTAAACCATTATATTCCCGTGATTTCACCGGCATTGTACCCGATCCCGTAGGAATATCGGGATAAAAATAGCTTAAATATGTTACTCGCTTAAAAATAGCTTTCCATTAGTGAAATAATTTTAAAATCGACTTAATTCATCTACACCGGGATAAAATATAGCCTGAGATAAAATAGTCTAAGTTATTCCTTATGTACGACTGGTAGACCTGATGGTAAAATATAATCAATATCGGTCCAGCCATTTTGAAGATTACCTGTAACGAATAGACAGACAGACAAAAAAATTTGGACCGTATTGTGTGAGCATAAATAAAACCTATTATTTTGATAGACAAATAGACGCTTCAAATTTATTTATTTGTAGAGATAGAAAATTGTAATAATATTTTGATTGTAACTTACTGTCTGGTAGCTGCTAGAAATATTACCACGTTTTCATTGTTCGTGGGTGTCGCAAAAAATTCTACTAAGACAAAGATTTACATCGACCTGGACCAATTGGTGATGCCGTCTGGCCAACAATGTCGGCCAGGTCATAAAATGTTGCTAGAACCTTTGCAATATATCTACGATGGTAGTAGTAGGTACCCTACCTACATATCGCGTCGATCCAAAGTAATTAGGATAAGAGCAAGATAATGATGATATATCATTGGCTGGGTGTCTTCGACTATATGCGTTTTATCCTTTGGGGCAGCCCAAAATTGTTTCTTAGTGCGTGCTTACCCCAAATAACCGAAATCGGTATACAAAATTTCCCATTCTTAGGCCCGGTATCTTTGGCTATACGCTTTCAACCTCTTAGGGGTTGAATTGCCAAAAATTCTTTGTTAGAGCTCGCTTATCCTTGCCAAAAATTTTTTCATAGTGCTTGGTAAGTGAGCACTAAGAAAATCTGGGGGTAATCCAAGAAAGCCAACCGTGTACTAAAATGATCCTTCCTAGGCTCAGTGATTTCGGTTAAACGCTTTTCACCCCCTTAGGGCTAAAATTGCAAAAATCTCTCTTCCCCCAAGAAAGCCAACTTTATATAAAATTCCATGTTTCTAGGCCTAATGATTTCGGCTATATATTTTGCACCCCTTTAGGAGTTGATTTTAATAAAATAATTTCTTAGAGCTCACTTAAAACAAAGGAAAGAGAATTGCATAGAAAGTTTTACGTTCCTAGCTCCAAAAGTTTCGTCTATACGCTTTTCACTCACTTAAGGGGATGATTTTCCAAAAATCCTTTGCTAGTGCTCGTGTACCCCAAGAAATAAGACGACGTAAAAAGAAAATACTTCCCCTATTTCAACCCCTTATACCTATTTTTTCGCAATAAAAAGTAGACTTATATACTTTCTCAAGCTTTAGTTTATCTCTGTACCAAATTTCATCAAAATCGGTTAAGTGGTTTCGATGTGAAAGACTATATGCTTTTCAATCCCCTTTTTTGGGGTGAACTGCGGTCAGCGCGTTCCTCGCACCACTCCGCCCGGGGCGACAGAGGGGCGTAAGCACGCAACACCCGCAACCCACCCGAACACCATGTCGCCTTCGTCGTTGGACCGACCACCGGAGCAGGGTTACTTGTGCTTTTCAACCCCTTAAGGAGGTGAATTACCAAAAATCCTTTGCTAGTAATCGTGCACCCCAAGAAATACGATGGTGTAAAAAAAGTACGTTTCTAGGCCCAGTGGTTTCGGCTGTATGCTTTTTGGTATTTTAGGGGTTGACTTTCATCCCTATGTAAGTGAAACTACCAAAACGCTAGAACGAATATTTATTTATTTATTATCAGGTGCCTTCATACAAAGATTCACGGTTCTATCATCGAAAATGATGAATTTCCATACAAAATATCATCCCCTATTTCAACCCCTTATACCCATTTTTCCCAATAAAAAGTAGCCTATATCCTTTCTCAAGCTTCAGTCCATCTCTGTATCAAATTTCATCAAAATCGGCTTAGACGTGAGAGGCTATATGCTTTTCACCCCCTTAAGGGGGTGAATTTCCAAAAATCCTTTGTTAGTGCTCGTGCACCCCAAGAAATACGATGGTGTAAAAAAAAATACGTTTCCATGCCCAGTGGTTTCGGCTGTATGCTTTTTGGTATTTTAGGGGTTGAATTTCATCCCCATGTAAATGAAATTTCCAAAACGCTTGAACGAATATTTATTTATTTATTGTCAGGTGCCTTAATACAAAGATTCGTGGTTCTATCATCGAAAATGACGAATTTCCATACAAAATGTCATCCCCTATTTCAACCCCTTATACCCATTTTTTCGCGATAAAAAGTAGCCTATGTCCTTTCTCAAGCTTTAGTTCATCTCTGTACAAAATTTCATCAAAATCGGTTTAGACGTGAAAGACTATATGTTTTCACCCCCTTAAGGGGGTGAATTTCCAAAACTCCTTTGCTAGTGCTCGTGTACCCCAAGAAATACGATGGTGTAAAAAAGAAATACGTTTTAGGCCCAGTGGTTTCGGCTGTATGCTTTTTGATATTTTAGGGGTTGAATTTCATCCCCATGTAAATGAAATTTCCAAAACGCTTGAACGAATATTTATTTATTTATTGTCAGGTGCCTTAATACAAAGATTCGTGGTTCTATCATCGAAAATGACGAATTTCCATACAAAATGTCATCCCCTATTTCAACCCCTTATACCCATTTTTTCGCGATAAAAAGTAGCCTATGTCCTTTCTCAAGCTTTAGTTCATCTCTGTACAAAATTTCATCAAAATCGGTTTAGACGTGAAAGACTATATGTTTTCACCCCCTTAAGGGGGTGAATTTCCAAAACTCCTTTGCTAGTGCTCGTGTACCCCAAGAAATACGATGGTGTAAAAAAGAAATACGTTTTAGGCCCAGTGGTTTCGGCTGTATGCTTTTTGATATTTTAGGGGTTGAATTTCATCCCCATGTAAATGAAATTTCCAAAACGCTTGAACGAATATTTATTTATTTATTGTCAGGTGCCTTAATACAAAGATTCGTGGTTCTATCATCGAAAATGACGAATTTCCATACAAAATGTCATCCCCTATTTCAACCCCTTATACCCATTTTTTCGCGATAAAAAGTAGCCTATGTCCTTTCTCAAGCTTTAGTCCATCTCTGTACCAAATTTCATCAAAATCGGTCCAGTGGTTTAGACGTGAAAGCGTAGCAGACAGACAGACAGACAGACAGACAGACAGACAGACAGAGTTACTTTCGCATTTATAATATTAGTAAGGATTGTACTATGTGTATGAATAGTACTAGAAAAAAATAATTTGACCGTCTGTCTGTCACTAGATAATTTAAATTTATAGACCGATTTGTTATTTAGACATAAACATGTTTTTTTTTTTAATTAAAACTACCAATCAAAAATCAACACGCATTCTTATTGAACACTTCCTATTCAATTCACAAAGTATTTTATTTGTTTATATAAGAAAAGTATATACAAAACTAAATGGAAACACAAAGTAGGCAAATGTAATTAAAATGCTGGAGGCGGGCAGCCCTATCACATGTTTACGTTTAGGCATTTAATTCAAGGTTACGGCCGAGATACATTACTGGATAGATGACTATACTGTGCTATTGCGCTTAGGTAGCTACCTTAATACCTACGTATACCCATAGGGGAAGGAAACATTTTATGCTGTGGAGTATATGCATCTATACCAATAAATAAAATTGAAGTGTCTGTTTGTAATGTCAAAATAATAGGCTTTTTTCATGCTCACACGGTTATTTGCACGACACCTATGCCTAAAATAGCAATTAAAAAATTTTTGTCTGTCTGTATGTCTGTTTGTTCCTGGTAATCTTCAAAACGGCTGGACCGATTTCAAAAATTCTTTCACCAATGGAAAGCTATAATATCACGGCGTAAACTAGGCGATATTTTATCCCGGTATTCCCACGGGAACGGGAACTACGCGGGTAAAACGACTATAACCTATAACCGAAGCGAAGCGTGGGCGGGTTGCTAGTATATTAATATAATTAACATTGTGTCTAAAATTGATTAAGGAAAAGGAAATTTTGAAAACAACCGTCCTAATGAAAACTCATTCTCCTTTTTCCCTGTATAACCTAATGTTACATTTTTCTTTTGATTAAAACCTTTATTGTGAACTCAATATGATTTCTTTACAATAGTGGATCATTTTATCTCCAAAAATACTTCATTTGTCGTTAAATTATCAAAAATATGCAAAGTTATTCGAGATTGTTAAATGACTTGATACTTGATAAAAGTATAGATCTGTACCTACTTAATAATTCCTTACTAATATTATAAATGTGAAAGTAAATTTATTTGTTTGTTATGCTTTCACGCTTACGCTACGCTTAAACCACCGAACCGATTTCAAAAATTATTTCACCAATGGAAAGCTATAATATCAGGGAGTACCATAGGCCCTATTTTATCCCGGTATTCCTACGGGAACGGGAACTACGCGGGAAAGGCGACTGAAACCGAAGCGAAGCGAAGGCGGGTTGCTAGTTCTATTATAAGACTTAAACGATACAATAATAATTTTGATTAAAATAATAATAATTATTATTTTCATTTTCTTATGTTTTCACTGAAAACTATAGAGTTGAAATAACTTTTTGAAGAAGAGATGAGTTGATATTAGTTAAACACAGGCAGTGGCGTAGCAAGGGGGGGGGGGGGCGGACCACCCCGGGCGCCACTATTAGAAGGGCGGCAAAATTGGAAGAAAAATATTTTGTGCGGACACTTTTTTATTTTTTGAGTTACGGTCGGCGCACACCTCGCACCACTCCGTCCAGGGCGCCATAGGGGCATAAGTACGCACACCCGTAACCCATGATCGTGACGGACTAAATCCCCGGTCCAGTCACCCGCGGCCTCGGCTGGGGCGACATGAGGCGCAGGTAGTCGCGCCTACGCTGCCCCAGTCACCGGCGGCGATTCGCGTCGTCGAGGAGA
This sequence comes from Lymantria dispar, assembly GCA_032191425.1. Classification (NCBI taxonomy): domain Eukaryota; kingdom Metazoa; phylum Arthropoda; class Insecta; order Lepidoptera; family Erebidae; genus Lymantria; species Lymantria dispar. The sequence continues at coordinate 16,059,878 of CM063451.1, forward strand.
CGCTCCTCGCGCACGCGCTCCGCCGCCCCCTTCCGCGAGACTACTGCCTCGCAAAGGCTGAGACCGCGTCTCAGTTCACCCAGCACCGAACACAAACAAACCTCGAGCGTATGCTGCACCGTGTCCTTGTCGCAATCGCAGTGGTGGCAGGACGGTGTACTCTCCCTCCTAACGACCGTGTACAAGTATTTGGTGATGCATCGCTGCCCCGTCAAAACCTGCACCAGTCGGAAGGAGAGCACCCCGTGCCGCCGTTTTAACCACTGCATCAACACCGGCTGGAAGGCCTCCATGGTCCGCACACCGAACCGAGGCCTCTCCAGCCGGACTGCCCAACGGGTAATGACATCTCAGCGGGTGTCGACGCGCCAGGTGCTGAGCTCCCTCAAAGAGATCACACACGCCCTCCACTCGCACCCCCGACACCCGCCGATACAAACCGGCGAGCATTGCCGCCTCCAGATCCCACGGGGGAGTCCCGGCCAACAGGCACGCTGCCTCCGTCGACACCGTGCGGTATCCACGTATGGCCCTGGCCGCCATGGCCCTTTGTGGTCGCCACAGTAGAGCCCTGAGTCGGACGATCAGCTACCCCGCCCACACCGGCGCGCCATACAGGGCCATCGACCAGATGACCCTCGCGTACAGCCGTCGACATGTAGTGCTCGGTCCGCCCACGTTCGGCATATGCCACGATTTGGCGGACGCCGCGCCGATGAGCCGTAGAGCAAGCCTGCAGGAATGCTCTCGGAACCACCAATGCCCGTCGAACATCAGGCCCAAATACTTCATATGCGCCCGGATGCTAATATCAACCGAATTGGCAGTGATCGAGACGTCGATGGGACGTCTCATGCGGGGCCTTTGGAACAGGATGGCCTCCATCTTGTCCAGGGCTACCCTCAACCCCAACGCCCCGATCCGCCTGACGATCTCTTTGGTGCCTAGAGTCGCCAGGCTTGCCGCCTCATCTAGCGTCCCACCGCAGGCTGTGACGTGCCTGCCAAATCACACCTAACCCGGGCGGGAGGCTCCCCCTCCAACGCCCAGTCGTACCCGATGTTACACAGGGTGGGTCCAAGGACCGAATAAATGATTTCGCTGCGCGTAAGTCGGGAAAAGTAGAGTTTTAGACTGTTTAGACTTTATTAAACATTAATTTTATAGTGTAAATTATTGTGGTCGGCCCAACAACGAAGGCGACGTGCACGTGGGTGGGTTGCGGGTGTGCGTGCTTACGTCCCTCTGTCGCCCCGGACGGAGTGGTGCGAGGAGCGCGCCGACCGCAACCCACCGAAAAAAAAAAAAAAAAAATAGTGTAAATTATTAAAGTTCACACAGTCATGTTACTTACACATGTACTTACTTACATAGTTTTGAAATAAATATTTTTCACTCAATTCTTTCATTTAGTTACGTTTTTTCTTACCAACACCAACAATTATTATTTTTACGATGTCAAAAGGGAGGCAAATTATAACTCCGCCCCGGGCGACAGTGACACGCTACGCCACTGAACACAGGTAAATATAAAGATACATTTTATTGGGGACAAAAAATATACACCTACGTATATGGATTGTTAAGAAATATAGTTCAATTACAAAAGTTTGCTAATTTTAATATCAATCAATTAACGTTCCCAAAAATCTTCATCGTATCTCAAAAGTTTTAGAATAATTTAATACAAGAAAACCAAGTTTATGTAAGGGAAAGTTAATCTTTAGAGCTATTACCTTAAGCAAAGTTTCTTATCTTTTTGTAAGTCCTGTACTAACAAGGGGTAATTATATTGCTTTTAGGGTATAATTTTCACCTGTAATTCTTCTAGCTATATTTTTTATTATACAGATATAATAATTTTCAGTTTATTTGTACATTTTCATTTGATTCTCATTGACTAAATATTAACTTCCGCCCGGGAAATCAGAACTACAGCAGCGTGACTACGGCTTTTCAAACTTGAATATGTGTATCTCTGTATACTGATAATCGTGTACTTAAGTATCGTATCGTTTGATAATATTATCAAATTGCAACGAACGTATCTTGGTAGAGTATATGTGTTGATTATCTTACTTATTCAGTAACTTAATTTAATCTTGTGTACTGAAAATCTTGTTTCATACTTTTGGCCTCGTTTTTTGTCGTATTTAGATTTTGGTTTTCTATTTTTATTATTAAAAATGATTCGGTGCCATTATAATCAGAATGAAATGCCTCGCTTTGTGCTGTCATTGCTCTATACATATTTGAAATGTACTAGTAAATCCCTTTCTAATGTCGCCAATCACGGTATGCTTGTCTTATTTTTTTTATTAATGTTAGTTTTATTGTCTGACAGAGGGAACCACATTGCATACGTGATATGCCAATATAATTAGCGGACAATTAAGACGCTTCCAACGATACCTTATTTGTTTTATACTGGCTAGTAGTTTAGAATGTATGACCAAACAGACAAGCATACCATATAAATATCGTAATTATTATTTGGATTTGGCATAATCGGGTGAAAATGAACAACTCACAATAACAAAAAACAAAGCTTGGCAAACGCTAGACCGCAATACGGGTAATCTAAATCTTTATTACTAAATAATATTGCTAAATATGAATGAGGCAAACTTCTGCGTTCTTTCGAGGATAAACTATAAAATAAAAATATTGTTGAAGTACAAATTATGATGCTTACGCAAGTATTACTTAAACAATTCTTTATGGATTTCATCGCGTTTGTATATATATATATTGGACTGAGTGAGTCCATTTGTTTTTTTTTTAATTACAAACGGTGGCAAACGAGCGAACAGTTCATCTGATAGTAAGTGTTGTCGCTCATGGATCTTTGCTGGGCCGCTGCCCACCGTGAAGTAAGAGTAGTGAATGTGAACGCGTGCAATGAGTTTCGGTGAAACTAAAGGTATCACCAAAATCCACCGCCACACGCAAACACCCTCAGAAAGCTGAGCTGCCGGCTCTCTCGCTCACCAAACGAAGCGCAGTAACAAATTGCTACTACTCAGACGTCGATTTTTTGCGAGAGTGTAGTACTACCCCGGATGGCCTGGCCCGCGGCTGTAAACAGACAGCTGTCAACAGTGTGGTCCTACCACTAATAATATTGTGACACTATAAATAATATTGAGCTCAAATTATCATCGGATGTTTACGCAAGTACAAACAAACATTTACGGATTTTATCGCGTTTGTGTAGATATCGGACTGGACAGTCCACCTGACTATGAATGCTGAAAAGTGTTCAATCAAATACAAACGAGAATGCCGTAAAAATGATATTAAATTATTATTCATTCCTTTGTATATATGTATAAATTATATACATATAGGAATAAGTAAAAATGATACAAAACGCACATTGCTCAATCCAACAATTCTCATTAGTCGCGTTCAATAGAAGGAAGTCTATTTTGTTGATGGATTGTTTTACGCTTGGATCAGTACATCCCATTTACTTTTACATAGAACATTATAGATACTATTTATCACCATACATTATATTATTATATACAATACTATTACTATATATAACATCAATCTTTATCTTTAAATGTATATTTCTTGTGTACGTATGTATGTCACTGAATGGGGAATATGCACGAAACTCCAAAATGAACAAATTATTTTTATTTGTAATCTTTACTGCTTAAAAACATACCTAAACAATTATTTTTTAATTTTATCATTATTTAATAATTAAATTTAATTATCAAAAAGTGCCTTTTTTGAGATTCGCGCGCAAAATTTCTGAAACGCACCGCATTTGTTGGAGGACTATGATGTCACGTTTTGAACACGTGACACCCGAGTCTTCTAGTTAGGGCTGTCGATATTTAAAACAAAAAAATAGTTTTTCGATATATCGATATTTTTAAATATATCAATATCGGAGTTCGATATAACGAAAAAATATCGATATTTCGATATTTTTCCCATGAGCACTCTTTAACTTCGTTCATTGTGGGGTTGCCGTGCCGAACTTTTTTTTTATCAAATTCTAGGAGTAAAGTGATAACTGATCATCAATTTCATGCCAGCGCTTTTACAGTAGATTAAGTTTACGGTGATTTTGTAGAATAAATACTTTACAAGAAAAGATAAAACACCAAATTTATTCAAATAAATATCGACCCTCCATACTTACTTTTACTATCGATATATCGTCCAAATAAAAGTTTAGTATTAAGTATCGATATTTTTAAATGAAAATATCGATATTTTGATATATCGATATTTTATCAACAGCCCTCCTTCTCCTTCTGATATCAAGTTGGTGTTTGTATGTGTATAGTGATTATTTTGTATTGTTACCCAGTTATTTCATAATAAGTTATTAGTTTTCTGTGTTCAAGTATTAATCTTTGTGAAGAAAAGTCTTATTACAATGACTGAAACCGGTTTCGTCAAAGTACAGTCATATAATCTTCTTAAAATAGAAGTGTATATAATGACAACGTATTTCACGTCTAATTCAGATTTAATGTCTGTTAAACTCGAAGGAATAAAAGCTGCAAGGTAAATAAGATATATTTAATAATCGTAATAATAATAAAAATATCGATATATCGATATTTTTTCCGATATAGCGAACCCCGATATTGATACATTGTAAAATATTGATATGTCGAAAAACGATATTTATAAAAATATCGACAGCCCTAGTTGACAGCCCTAGCAACTTGTACGAGTGTCGAGGACTCTGACGTCACAGAATACGTGCGCCAAAGTAGTCGCGTTTACATCGCCCATAAAGTATAGCGATTTCAAAAAATTTTTTTAGCGTAATGGTTTATATTTTGGATGTGTTATATTTATTTCCAGTAATGTAATAACTAGTAGAAACGTTTAAAAAAATAAAAAAAAATCATGCATTATTCCTCCTAAATGACTGGACCGATTGTGACGAATTTTTTTATGTGTATTTAAGGGGATTCGAGAATGGTTTAAATTTACAATTGGACCTAGTAGGTGGCGCTGCTGTCGATTTCAAGGAGAATTCCTTTTGTCTTATTTGAACAGAACAACGTCTGGTGGGTCAGCTAGTATAGATAATAATGTTGTATGGTAGCGGCGTAATGTTGTATGCGTATTATAATCCATTAGCCGTCTTTTACGACATCCACGGGGAAAATAGGGAGTGGTGAATTGTAGAATACACTAACTACGTCACCACACGGCAAATATATATGATTAACGGACATAAATTATATCTAGACTCAGAACAACAATTTATGGAACACACAAAGTGTTGTCCTGTGTGGGATTCGAACTCACGACACTAGCGCGGTAAATCGGTATTTTAACCACTACGCCATCTGTGCCAGTCAGTATAATCCCTTAGTTGTGTTTTACGCCACCGACGGACATGAAAGGAGATGGTGAATCGTATTCTTACTCCGTCACCACAGGGCACCAAATTACTATATACTCTTAAAAACATTAATAAACTAGGGATAATAGACAATTCTAGAATAAAAGACAATAAGTAAATCATGTAAAAACATTTTACTAATTCTGCATTCAAATCAGGTTATATTTTCCGAGTGGTGAAACAGTGAGAATACAATTCAGCTATCCTTTATTTTATCCTTAGGTTCCGTAAAACATGAATAAGCGATTAGCTATGCATATGTTCAAGAGAAGGCAAACTCGAAATAAAATACTATACCTTTTTTTTTTGGGGGTGTGTTACAGTTAGCACACTCCTCGCACCACTCCATCAGGGGCGACAGAGGGGCGTAAGCACGCACACCCGTAAGCCACCCGTAACACGTCACCTTCGTCGGACCGACCACTGGAGCAGGGTGATTTGACGTTAGAAAATACTATACCTGACCTGAATCATAGCAGCTTAGTGTAGTAGTTCATTTTCTCTTCTATTGTGGATAAGGCTCGAGCCCAAGAGTGGGACATATATGAGCTGAGATGATGATGATAATTACATTAAATACTACACCCGCCATCACATCTCCGTCTAGTAACGACTTATTAAGTCACCATCCCTTACTTTTTCTTGGCTATCGTAAAAACCAGATAAGCGATCACTTGGAGAATTAGCAGCAGTAGTTTTCTAAAGAAACTTATAAGACCAACTACAATCACTAAATAATTCGCCAAGTGGAATGATTAAGACATTACCCCTGGGAAGGTCTATGTTCATCTTTATGTTTATAAATGATGAGAATAATGAATGCATAGACGGCGTAGTGGTCAAGATACTGACCTATCTTGCCAAAGTCACGGGTTCGAATCCCACGTAGAAACATTTTGTGCGATCCATTAATTGAGGTTCCGTGGCTGGATGTTTTGTATCTGTTAATTGTATGTTTGTAAAGACAATGATTATTTCCTTAGTGTAGGATGTTGTCTTAATATCATCATCATCGCAGCTCATATGCGTTCCACTGTTGGGTTCGAGCTTCCTCCACAATCGGATATTGACCTTCTATATCACGTTGATCAGACGTGTTGCTATAGGGTTTTATTTCGAGTTTCCCTGCTCTTGCATAGATTTTATATACAGATTATAACCTGAAGTCGCCTTTACGACACTCAAGGGTAAGAAAAGCGATGGTGTTGAAAAAAATATGACATACTATACTCATAGAAAGTATAAGGCAAGGGAGGACGTAAAAATCAATTTTTCAAAATCGTCAATAATATGAATATTAATAAAAAAAGACAGTAATATAAATTACGCATAATACCAAACAACCTATTAAAAGGCATTGATAAAAACGACTATTGAAATGTCCCGATTGCTTAAACGGGATGGGTACGCTTGATCAATCGTCCATTATTACGTAAGAACATAATCTTGGATTATATATTACATGGATCGAGTGAACTTTGTATCAAAGACATGATATTATCTTCAAACACATTATTGTACAAACAAAATCATTTACTTGCATTATAAATATATGTTTAAAACTTTTATATTTTTTGACGCGTTAGGGAAAAAATTAGAGGGTAAACTTTTACGATGGACTCGCACATGGTCACGAAAAACTGACACTCTGAAGTTAGCTAGCCAATGTTTTAGAAGTGAAACTTCTTTGCGCGCATGCGGGTCAATTTTTTAGAGATGAAACGCGTCACGAAGATGTGCAACGTTTTTATCGAAGAATAGGGAGAGAGCGATTGAGATCAATTGATAGAGAGTTAGAAAGGGTGAACATAGCACGAAGCATAGCCGTGGGGCGAGAGTAGGGAGCAAGCGAGTGAGAAAGATAGAGAGATTTTTTTTTTTTTTTTATTTTTTTTTTTTTAATACTGATAAAAACACATGGAATCAAAGAATACCGTCACAAATGCCAACTAGATAATGCGTTATAATAAAACTTTCAATGTATTAAATGTCTTTTCTTCTATTATTAGTGTCGTTTTTCCTACAATCGTAGGATAATACGTAGAATAAAATTTTAGAATGATTTTAGATAGATTTTTATCTTGTTACATCAAAGAAGTATACTTTACATGCGTACACATATATTTTTTTGTCTATATATATTTCTAATGTCATTCACGTCACCATACTATGACAAATTTTCTCGATACAATTGGGAGTGAATACTGTGTGTAGCGTGGTAGCGGCTGTGTGGTAGCGGCTTCGAATACTACCAACCCTTGCTTTGCTCGTGGGTGTCGTAAAAGACGACTAAGAGCCCTAGATTGACCCGGACCAACTCCATCTGGTACCGTTTGGGTCAACGATTACATTCCCAAGGAGGGTTGACGTCAGGCAGGCGGTCGGTCATAAAAGTCATTGCCGAAACTTTTTGCAATATGTCAAAATAGATGACATATTGCGTCGACCCCGAGTAATTGGGATAAGAGCAAGAAGATGATGATGAATTGGGAGTGAATACAATTTGGCACCCCATCTTACCGGTGGGTGTCGTAAAAGCCTAAGGAATATTCCTTATGTATTATACATTCCTTATATATATCAAGACACGCGGCAGCATGTCAAGCCAAGTTCAAGCAAAGAAACTGGCGAGCCAGCGCCGAGTGTAATATTACACGAACCACTTGGTGTCACCTTTGACGCTTTTATAACTCAAAACCTCTTTAACATAAACACATAAAACTACGCGTGTTTAATTATATCTATAAGGACATCTAGAAGCCTGAATTTCATGAAACGGTTATATAGATATGAAGGTCAAAAAGTCGTAAATTTTTGCACTGACTGACTGACATATATTACCTAAATCTAACCTACTTCCAGATGACCTAGAAGGATGAAATTTGGAATCCAGCTCGGTCATTGTGTATAAGCGTAGGAAAAAATCTAAAAATAAAAAAAGGTTAAAAATAGGAGGACCCCTTACAAAAAAAAAAAATATTGTAGCGTTGGAATCGTTACAAGCAGATATTTGGAACTATCCCAATATATGTATTATTTAACTTAACTATATAAGGCTTAACTTTAACTAAGACTTTACTTTATTTTTAATGTAGACAATAGCGTAAAAAGAAAACCATGCAGTGGAAACCCAAGAAAAAACATTAAATCTCAATACCTGATATATATATTTGAAACTATCCCAATATATGTATTATTTAACTTAACTATATAAGGCTTAACTTTAACTAAGACTTTACTTTATTTTTAATGTAGACAATAGCGTAAAAAGAAAACCATGCAGTGGAAACCCAAGAAAAAACATTAAATCTCAATACCTGATATATATATTTGAAACTATCCCAATATATGTATTATTTAACTTAACTTTATAAGACTTAACTTTATTTTTAATGTAGAAAATAGCATAAAAAAGAAAACCATGCAGTGGAAACGCAAGAAAAAAGATTAAATCTCAATACCTGCCTAGTTTTCTTTACAAAAAATAATGATATCCCAACAAAAACATAAATGTAAAAAAGGAGAGCCAAGTTCAATACAAAAATTATGCTTGGCTGTGGGCTTCGCCGCAAAAAGAATGGAGATCTAAATGAGTGCCAAGTTCTATGCAAAATCCAAATATGTATTTATAGGAACAAAATAACATTATGAACAAGTATTAAACTTTATTTATTTGCTTTATTGAATACCTATAACAATTGCTGTTATTTAAAAAAAATGTGTGATTTTAAAGTAGGTTAGATTTGACTTGGCCATGTTCAAACCCGCTTTACGTACTATGGTGCGGGCTATGCTCGGCATTTTTCTGCAAAATTAAAACCGAAGTACGGAATTCCGCAGATGAACAGGTGTAACTGATATAGCACAAAGAATTATAAGCGTAAATGGCGATGGGCAGGCCATATCGCTTGACGAATCGACAACCGCTGGGGAAGAAGGTTCTCGAGTGGTGACCACGTATAGGACAATGCAGTGTAGGACGCCCCCCCACTAGGTGGATCAATGACCTTGTGGAAGTTAGGCGTCGTTGGATGCAGGCAACATAGGACCGCACTCTGTGCCCTAATACGAGGGAGGCCTTTGTCTAGCAGGGGACGGTGATAGACTGAAATAAAGTTATCTTTTACGCAGGCAACATATTATATTCTCCGTGGCATGCGATAAGACGAACGGACGCAAGGCTTTCATCTATAAACCTATAATTTCCGTTAATGTATACCCGTTTTCATTATCAACATCTCAATTTCAGGTAACATCTAAGGCAATTTAAGCGTCATTGTTACAAGTACGTGTTAAGTAACACATAATAAAGACCAATTATTGACTTTATGTGTCATTTAGATAGCCTAAATATTAGGTCTTATTAGTGAACATGGGCATAAAAATACGGATTCTTAAGTTAGGTTAGGTTAGGTTAGAGACCAATTATTGAATTTATGTGTCATATAGATAGCCTAAATATTAGGTCTTATTAGTGAAAATGGGCATAAAAATACGGATTCTTAAGTTAGGTAATATATGAGAAATCAGTATATTATATTTATCCATCCATCAGCCTATAGACGTCCACTGCTGGGCATAGCTAGGCCACGATAATGCTACTCGGAACGGTCCTGCGCCACTTGCATCAAACGGTTCTCTGCGACTTTTAAGATGTCATCAGTCCACCTAGTAGGGGGTCGTCTTACGCTGCGTCATCCGATTCGTGGTCGCCACTCGAAAACCTTTCTTCCCCAACGGTTGTCAGTTCGACGAGCGACGTGGCCTGCTCATTGCCATTGCAACGTGCTAATTTTTATAAATTTTAGATTTTTTAAGATTATTTTTTATTTTTAAGGATATATACTTATAGTATAAAATGATCATAATTTTATATGCTAATGCATTATTTACAACTTGAATAAGATATAGAAGAAGATCATAAGAATAGATATGGTTTACTTGGTAGTCTTTATAGTATAATACATAAAAACGTAATAGCATCGACAGAAGAGCACTTATCTATGCTAATGGAGCTTTAAACAAAGTTACCTATTCATTTAAAGAAAATAACAGAAAAGACAGACTATATTTCATTGTCAAAGAAAACAAATTATAAGTCGTGACACTTATTTCCAGTACAACGACTTTCGCAACAATCTTGTTTAAAACTAAAATAGGTATATATGTTATTAGAGAGCATTAATTATTTTTTTATTAAATCTCGATGCTAAAGGAGGAATGGCTACCCTACTAAAGGAGGGGTGGATACTATGCCGTGTGGTTACGGAGTATGAATACAATGCACCACTCCCTCTCTTGCCCGTGGTATGATATGTCGTATAGATGACTAAGGGATATAATAAAATGCATGTAATACCTATACAAGAGAAGGAAAACTCGAAACAAAACCCTATACCAACAGGTCAACCAGCGTGGTATAGCAGGTCAATTTCCCTCCCATAGTAGAGGAGGCCCGAGCCCAACAGTGGGACATGTATGGGTTGAGATGATGCTGATGAATGATGATGATACTATGCCAAAAAAAGGTGTTGCAGTTTGACGTGTTTGTTTGTGTATGTGTGCAGCATCACAGTTCTTAAACGACTTGACGGATTACTACAACTTTTTTTTAGTTTGAAAGCTGCTATAATCACGAAGGTACAATTTATGAATAATCGTTTAGCGGGTTTCAAGGTAATCGGCTCTTTGTTAGCTGCCTTAGGGATATTAGACGCGTAATGGATCGCACTTTCAAACATATTGACCTAACAAACAAAACACACTAAAAGCACTATACCACTATGGTGAAGTTTAAAGGTAGGAATAAAATTCTGCATTGTCAGTTTGTAAACCCATCAAATTAGAGGTCATTCATCACAATTAGTTATATTCATTTCTTACTAACGAGGAAGTGAAGCGTAGTTTAACAGGTTTTATTTTTCGTTCGTGTAACCGCGTGTTACTTTACTACTACTGAGTAATTTTATAAATTTATTTACTAAGTATTGGAATACAAATATATAAAAATAGAGTCGATAACATCTTGACTCATATACGTCCCACTGCTAGGCTCGAGCCTTCTCCACAATAGGAGAAAATTTTACCTTAATATACTATGCTGGTCAGACAGTTTGGTATAGAGTTTTGTTTCGAATTTTCCTTCTCTTGTATAGATATTATATGCTAATTATATCCCTTAGTGGTCTTTACGACATACATGGGTAAGATAGGGAGTGGTGAATTGTATTCCTACTCCCTCACCATACAGACAAAAAAAAAGAGTAAATTGTACTTAACTGAAAGTATAACGAAAACCGATAAATGAATTAAGTTTACATTTTGCATATGTACGCATGACGATCACAAACGTGTAAATCAAATCTCATAATAATAAAAGTATTATAATAAAAGTATAATAAATGTACACATATACATATCTATACCAATAAACATTATTAAAATTGGAGTGTCTGTTTGTAATGTCGAAATAATAGGCTTTTTTCATGCTCACATGGTTATTTGCACGACAACTATGCCAAAAATAGCAATTAAAAAATTTTTGTCTGTCTGTCTGTCTGTTTGTTCCGGGTAATCTTCAAAACGGCTGAACCGATTTCAAAAATTCTTTCACCAATGGAAAGCTATAATATCAGGGCGTAAACTAGGCTATATTTTATCCCGGTATTCCCACGGGAACGGGAACTACGCGGGTACAACGACTACAACCTATAACCGAGGCGAAGCGAGGGCGGGTTGCTAGTAAGGAATAAGATTCTATTAGAATCTTATTTCAAGTTTCTATTAGATTCTATTAGAATCTTACTTCAACTATCTGTACAGTGACAGAGTTTTTTACTCTACTACTGTCCACTATACCCAATAGGGTATGCCCGAGGATGTCGTTAAAGATGAAATACATGTAATATCTAGGCAAGAGAAGGACAACTCAAAATAAAATCCTATATCAACCCTTACCAGCATCGTATAGTAGATTAATTTCTCTCTTATTGTGGAGAAAACTCGAGCCCAACAGTGGGACGTATCTGATCCTAAATAATGATGAAAATAATAAATAATCTATTTGGGCAGCGGTGTACTAGAGTAATTACATTTTCATTTAGAAGGAATCTAATCCCTACTGATATTTTAAATGTGAAAGTAAGTTTGTTTGTTTTTTACGCTTTCACGCTCAAATTCCCGAATCGATTTCAAAATTTCTTTCACCAATGGAAAGCTATAATATCAGGGAGTAAGATAGGCTAGATTTTATCCCCGTATTCCCACGGGATCTACGCGGGTAAGGGGATTGAAACCAAAGCGAAGCGAGGGCGGGTTGCTAGTTCGTAATAAAGGGATAATTAAAAGCATTGATGATTATTAAATTTATTTAAGTTTCTAATTTTGATTCATCGTTGCAGCCCACATAGTCTCACTGTTGGGCTCGGGCCTCCTCCACAAGGAAAGGGAATTTGACCTACTGTACCATGCTGGTCACACATGTTGGTATAAGGTTTCATTTCAAGTATCCTTGTCTGGCACAGATGTTATATGCATATTATATCCCATAGTCATCTTTTACGACATCCACGGCAATATAGGGAGTGATGAATTGTATTCTTACTCCGTCATCACATGGAAAATTTTGATTATTTCAGTTTAATATATCAAGATGTGTTGAAATTATACTTTTAATTAATATCTAGAATAAAACATGGTGACTGAAACTTGATTTTAATCTGCGAAATTTTAGTAGAAATCTTTAAAGATCTAAAACTTTACAAGTTTCTAGTGTTAACATTTTAAAAATTTGTTCTTGATTGTATCATGATTTTATTTTTTTCCAATTGAAGGTAGTTTATTTTACTTAACACGGCTACTAATAGAGTGCCACTGTAGGAGGTGATGTAAGACAAGAGGCAGCCGTGTCCGAGGGGGGGACGTCGGTCGATGAGAGGGTACGCCAAGTAGGGGGTATTCCTATCTGGTCGGAGTCCCTCACCGCCCGCAACAAGGCCCTCCTGCACCGACCGCAGAGAATCATGGCGGTGAGGACTATCAGGGGTTACTGTACGGTGTCTTGGACTGCAGCGACGCTATTGGCAGGCGACCCGCCTTGGCCGCTTGTGGCTGAGGTGTTGGCGGAAGCTTAACAACTCCGTGCCACAGCGCGGGCCAACGGCGAGCAAGTCTCTGTAAGGAGACTGGGCAGAGCGCAAGAAGTGCCCCGGAGGGAGGTTATCCGGCAGTGGAGGGAAGACCTGGAGTCCCCCGTAGCAGGGCGGGGGACTGTGGAGGAGGTTGCGGCGCATCTCAGTCGCTGGCTCACAAGGAAGCACGGCAAAGTAACATTTAGGATGGCGCAGGTGCTTACCGGACACGGGGTCTTCGGTAAGTACCTGCATATGATTAGAAGAGAAGAGGCCCCCGGATGTCATGAGTGTGGCGCGCCAACTGATGATGCGCGTCACACATTGGAAGTATGCCCCGCCTGGGGGCCTCAGCGCCATGACCTGTCGGCGGTTCTCCGAGCAGACCTGTCGCTGAAGACCGTTATCACAAAGATGCTCGGCGGCGACAGGTGCTAGTCATCGATGGCCTCATTTTGCGAGGCCGTCATATCCAGGAAGGAAGCAGTGGAGTGGGAACGCGAGGCAAGCGCCTCTGCTGACTCGCTTCGTCGCCGGCGACCCGGGAGGAGGAGGCGACAATATGCGCACCTACTCCCACCGCCCTGAATAATAACGATAGGACGTGGTCAGACGGCCATGCGTTGGTGTGCCGGGGATTGAATGTCATCAGACGATCTCTCCGGCACCCCGTAAAAGCGCGGAAGGGGCCGCTGTGGTTTTAGTGGGTATTCCGGCTGCGGACGTGGCCGGTGAGGGGGTATTCCGTCGGGCCGACCACTGACGACAAGTTAACTCTGCTCCGGTGGGCGGCCCAACGACGAAGGCGAGGTGGTTTTCGGGTGGATTGCAGGAGTTACGTGCTTAAGCCCCTCTGTCGCCCCGGACGGAGTGGTGCGGAGGCGCGCCAACCGCAGCCCACCCACAAAAAAAAAGGTTGAATACTATTTATTACTAGTCCGTGAAAGTGTAATCAAGGTGAGTCTAACCCTAGTTTCCTCTGAATTATTTACTATTGCTAATAAAGCAAAGCTTTATAGGAAGATATTTTTTGTTTTTCATTACGTCCTTACATCTTTCTGTAGACAAAATATAATAGGTTTTTATAAGTTATGCCTCTATCAACAGGTTGTTTGAAGTTCTAGTTAGAGTAGCGATTATCTAATGACCAGTGTTAATTTAATGGAATTCAGTTTCTTTATGTTTTCTCTTACTGAGCACTCCCTTCCATCTGTCATCATTTCCTAGTAACTTAAATTTTAATGTGACTTTATGTAGGGTTTTGAGTATTGATTCCTATTAGAAGCAAATACCATTGAATTGATATTAGAATATAATTTCACTTAAAATACACCTTACGTCGTTACTTCGTATCCTTCGCCATCTTTTTCTGTTCGCCTCTTTTCATTCACTCTCTATTCACTTACGTTCCGTCCCTTGCAAAAATTGTTCTGTTCTATTCCCACATTCATATTAAAAGTGTATTCTTATTAATCCTTACTAATATTATAAACGCGAAAGTTTGTATGTGAAGATGTGAAGAGGTTTGTTGCTCTTTCACGCAAAAACTACTGAATGGATTTTGATGAAACTTCACAATAATATAGCTTATATATGAGAATAACATATTGGCTTATGCACGGCATATTGACTTATCTGAATATTCCCACGGGAAGAGGAACTGCGGGTGAAACTACAGGGCGCTGCTAGTATAAAATAAAATTCTTCTTCTCCTTCAAGTATGAGGACGAAATAATATTTCTAATTTAAAAGCAGTTTTTATTCAACGACTTATAATATAAAACTGCTTTAAACCCTATGTAATAAAAGACGAGACTTCTCGTATTGCAGGCCAAGCATGATCTTAAACATAATGCAGCAATTAACTCGGGTATCGGGCTGTTTACAGAATTATGAGAAACAGGAGTTATGAATTATTTTGCTGTATAACCAAAAGCCAATTAAGTACAAGCCTTAGTTGTTTATGCATGTTTGCTAACTCAAAATTATCTTGATCAATAAATTTTAATAGTAATCTCCATATAACATTTATAGTATGAAATATTAATGTAGTTATTGTATTGTTAGTTCCATTGTCTATAGATCATCATCATCATCGCAGCCAACATACGTCCCACTGTTGGGCTCAGGCCTCCTCCACAATGGGAGGGAATTTGACCTACTATACCATGCTAGTCAGACCTGTTGGTATAGGGTTTTATTCCGAGTTTTCCTTCTCTTGCACAGATGATATGTGCATATTATATCCCTTAGTCAGCTTTTACGACACCCACGGGCAAGATAGGGAGTGGTGAATTGTATTCCTACTCCGTCGCCACACGGAAAATAGTCGTTGTCTATAGATAGCAGTTATTTAATTTTATTTTTCATTCAGTCGATTATGTACAAACTTTTGACTCACCAATGCATCGGCTTGAAACACATCTAGTGAAATCACTAGTATTATAAAGGCGAAAGATTGTGTGTATGTTTATTACTCAATCACAAGCGAACTGTTCTACAGATATGTAATGAAAATTGTCACTTGAAATAACGATGATAATATAGAGCTGTCATATTCAGAAAAGTTTAACTAGTTAAAATATAATTTAGACAATGTTAAACAATTGAATTAGAAAAGCAAGAAAAATAATAACAGCTTTTAAATCTGATTACTCAATACTGAAATACTGATCTGATAATAAGTACTTTTAAATCTACTAATACCTACTAGATAATATCTCAAGAAAATACATATCAGTCAGTGCCATATTTTATAAAATAGATTTTTAAATCTTAACAGTACTGATTAACAGTTTTAATAAGTAGCTCAAACTTTTTTATTATCCTAATATAAATTCTCTTGTATATAGTTTTTAAACTTTAGTTATTAAGTCAGCAAAGATAAAGACAGTTTTTAATTTTTTAGCGAGCAATTCGCACAGTTTAAGTGATCCTTCATATCTAAACTTACAATGCTTTAATGATTACGAACACACACAAGTATAAGAAATAAAATATCTAAGAAGTTGTGAAAGCGAGGCAAAATAAAACAATTCATATTAAAACGCTCCACGAAAGCTGTAAAGTACCACTCACTTCATAAAAGATCTCCCTTGGGAAGAGAAGCAAACGGCTCAATAAGATAGACGGTATTATCATTGCGTAGAAAAAACGTCGTAAAGTGTAGGAGGAGCCACATTAAATAAATTGCAGGCGCCTACCGCCCGTAGCGACAGCTGCGTCAACTTGCCAAACTATACGAAAGGTTTTGTATACTTAGGGCTTTTAACATTGATTGGTCTGCCGTATTAGTCTTGACGTGATGCATACAATGATATATACATGCTGAGATTAGATTACCCGGCTGTAGGTACTATGAATTAGGTATATATATTTAGAGAACTCTGTACATGCAACACAATACAGAGATGAGAGCATTACGTAATAGGACACGTATTTTTGTGTTTTATCTTGATGTATTAGTTTTATATGGTTTTGATATTTGTATGCCATTTTTAATCTTCCGTTTAGTTACGGAATATCGTAGCCCTGTCGAAGTCTGATATAATAAGCATATCACATCAAGAGAAGGAAAACTCGAAATGCCTTTACCAACAGGTCTGATCAGTTTCCATAATAGGTCAATTTCCCTCCTATTATGGAGGAGGCTCGACCGAGCAGTGGGACGTGTAATAGGTGAGATGATGATGATTATTTAAGTAAAGTTAAAGGTGTGAATTATCATCACCAGCCTATCGATGTTCACGACGGTATAAACCTAGCTATATATAACATATATAAATTCTATCCAAGAAAAAAAATCATTCATAAGGAATAAATATATTTTATTGACAAAATGCAAATTAAGGCGCGCGAAACCGCTTCTATTAACTATGTATTGCAGTCTATTAATTTTACCTGAAAATTAAATTTCTTTTTAGCCATATAATTGGACGATAAATTCTGTCCAAGTCTAAAAGACTAAGCTTAGGATTGGTTAGGTAAATCGATTTTACTAGCTCACTCAATAGTCAGGGAGGTAATATACGACTATCCGGAACTCCTAAAGAAAACCTTTACGATGACGAAAGTCCAGTTCAAAGAACAAAGACACGTCGCACAACGGGTAATAATGCCTCATGGCGCCCTAACGTCGTCCAAAATAGCTAGGCAGCGATAGGCTGACAACGCCCATCAAAAAAGGATAATAAAAATCTGTTATGTGATGTTACAGTGACAATATAAACATCTTATAATAAAATAGATTATTTAGGTACCTATATAATTGTAGATTCTTTTTAGAGAGGTTCAACAATTAAAAGTGTGTATGGACCTGGCGTTAGCGTTTGGTACCCTAAATCACAAGTCAAAACTTAAATGGTAATTAATACATAAAGGTATGAATATTTGCTCCTGCTGCCGTCCTAACCGAGGCCATGGATGGGATGAGAGAGGAGAGAGAACTGTGATTAGGCCATCACCCGCAGAGAAGTCCATCGGGCGAGGTCGACGCTAAAGTGTGAGGCGGCACTCGAAAGGATAACCCACCGATTACCACCGAGTCCAAGGAATCGTTACAAGGGATCAGCCTAATGACGATGGAGAGGTAGTATGATAGATTATGGGCTTGTAAGCTGCCCTTCCATCCGGATAGAAGAGACAGCGTGTTTAGAATACCCTGCCACAAAAGAAGTGAGGATATTTGTTTGAAAGTATAACTCAACACATCAAAACGCCCACGTGGCGACAAATATCGTCTTAATTCAAGGAAATTTGCTAAAGTGAACTATAATTTCAAGCACGACCGAAACGAGTATTATTATTTCATAAGTTGTATTTTAGATGAATTTAGCTTCGTCCTTAGAAACGTCACATCCAAAGTAATCATGTTTAATGACACCGTTTATCGCTAACATTACAACTGAAAACTTTTATTTGAATTTTATACTTAGTCATTATGAGAACACCGCGTATTGTAATCATCATTTACATTAACATCACGATCATGCCATCTATTAGCGCTCTGGTCGCCTTATAATAGCATTCCTCTGTTATTATACAGCATTCATGGCTCTAAGGACAAATGAAGCACGTCTATAAGTCTAAAATAATGGAGGTTTATTAAATATGAATATTAATTTAATTTATAATCTTACTCGCTTATCTAAGTTACGTTAAGTAGTTAGTTATTACTTAAATTACATCCATATTTCGCACTATAACTTTTACCGTTTCACGTAATAGGTTATGAAAATTTATTAAGTACTACCTGACCCAATAGACGTTGTTCTGTTCAAATAAAATAAAAGGATTTCAGCGCCATCTACCGGGTCCATTTGTAAATTGTACTCGCTGAATAACTATTCGGATTGAGCACACAAAAAATTTCGTCGATATCGGTCCAGCCGTTTAGGAGGAGTTCAGTGACATACACACGTACACAAGAAATTTATATATAAAGATTAGTATGGTTACCTAATATTTTTTTCTCGTGGTTATTGCAGGAATCGAATGAGGGTTTTTTATAAGTACATTTTATCACTGTCCGATGTTGACTGATAAATTAGGTTTTCCTAGTTTCCTTATTTAGCTCATTTAATTCTACAGTAAATAAAACAGTAAATACTATCTGTAAATAACTACTTGATTAAATTAATTATTAAATTATTCATATTAATATAATAGATACCTACATCGGTTTGGAATGTAGATAAAGTGACAGTAATATTAATAATATTTTGTGGTTGTAAGGAATAGAGATGACCCTAATCTTTTAAGATTAGGATTGTCCCTATTAATGCCAGTGAGTTTGGGTAAAGAACATATAATTGAATTTTATTGCAGAGGTCCTTAATAATATTATATTGGGGCTAGGGTTTGTCCACGAAGCGGGAAATGGGCTAACGTTTGTACAAAAAATAGGCATGGTTATTGAATATCAATGTCGGCTAGCGAATTTTTTTTTACAAACAGAGTACTGCACCAAGGAAATAATCTTTGTATTGCGGGGGACTAAACAAATCGACTGCACAGATGGCGTAGTAGTTAAGATACCTACCTACCGTGCTAATGTAGTGGGTTCGAATCCTACTATCCTATCCTAATTTAAGAGTTGGTAGTATCCGCAGCCATCACCATGCAGTTATTGAACCAGTTAAACGATTAATTATACGTATTTGTCGCGTTTAGCTGTAACTGTAGCGATAATGTATCCATTGTTTCTCCATCAAGAGTCTAGCGGTCTCCACTTAGTAGACGGTACGATAGGCTAGCCGGAAGCCGTGGCTATGTCTCTGATTAGGAGTGGAAGAATCGACAATGAGATGAACTTAGCGCTTCCGCTCATCTTACTTACAACCAATGGCTTTCCAGTACTTTCCACGTGATTTTTTTTTTCTATTGTACACGGAGATTGATGGTGGCTCTGATAGAACACAATCTGCTTTTCATCACAATATAGAAAGCCTATTTTTAAAGCATAAATAGGGATCGAGGTATGAATCTTCACAGAACCAGTTTTTGGTTTACGGAGCACGTCTTCAAAGATTTACATTAAGACAATTAATTCTGAAGCCAGGATGTAAGATTGACATTTTGTAGTTCAAGGATACCCAACAATCTGAAGCTTTTTCTTACGATGGTCACGTTTATTACTGTTTTATGTATTTCAATGTATTATATAAACTATCATCTCGGCTCGTATATGATCCACTGCTGGGCAGGAGCCTCCCCCACAATAGGAGGGAAACTGATCTTAATATACTATGCTGGTCAGACAGGTTTTATTTCGAGTTTACCTATTCATGCATAAATAGTGTCAGTGTATTATATCCCTTAGTCGTCTTTTACGACATCCACGGGCAAGATAGGGAGTGGTGAATAGTATTCTTATGTCGTTACCACACGGAGTATATATAGTTAATATTAATAATATAAAGCAATAATGAAGTTATATAAATATTAAATTATCCAAATACGACGTTGACGTTGTCAAAGACAAAGGCAAAGATTATTAACTTATTTTGAAACCAAAATTAATTTATAAAATAAATGAGATAAAGCGCAGTTTTTTTATATAATAATACCAGAGCTAGTACGTAAAATTAGATTGACTTGTTCTTAGCTACACATTTTCTTTGTCGCGTTCACGCTATTCACCTTATCTTTCACGTTTAGGTACCTTGACACACATCAGCATAATTTAATTCCACTCTACTAAGTATTAACGACTTGTTAATAGGTAGCAGAATTAAATTACATGCGGGTTATATGCTATCGTAGCGTAATAAATATTTATCTTTTTTATTTACTTAAATGTTGACCTACTATACCACGCTAGTCAGGCGGGTTGGTATAGAGTTTTATTTCGAGTTTGCCTTCTCTTGCATAGATGTTGTATGCATACTAGAATTCCTTAGTCGTCTTTTACGACACCCACGGGTGAGAAAAGGGCTGGTGAATTGTATTCTGGCTCCGTCTTTTATGACACTTTTTTACTTTTTCAGTGAAGCAGAAGGCAGTTATGTGGGGCGGCGGTGCGCAGTGCGTGCATGCGTCGTTACCGCGCGGCGCGCGTGCTCAACCAGCACCCACGCTCAGCGGTGCCATCGCCAGCCGCCGACCGCCCAGGTAATATATTTAATATGACTAGTGGTCGCTGTGTGGTCTAAATTCCGCCATAATGCATTTTAATAAATTTGGCTGCTCCACAATTTTCTTTTAATTTTATTTATGTATAATTCTAAATTGAGCAAGCTGTATTTTTCACTAATAACTAATATATAAAGTACTAAGTACAAATGCCTATTAGACATTGTCATAATTATGATTATTTGCCATTCGGTTTCACCAGAGATTTTAACCGTAAACAGAAGTGTATAAGAACGCGCATGTGTGCGTGTGTGTGTGTGTGTGTGTAGCGATTGCGTTGTAGTGTGCGTAATGCCTTTTTTAATGAATTTAATGTATTTCTAATCCATTATTATATGAAATTTCAGTTTTATGCACTTCTCCTCATTATATACTTCAACTGTGCCAAATTTCATATTTGTCCATACACGTAATTTTGGTAAAAAGGGGTACAACGTTTTTGCTTCACGTATTAATATATAGATAGTGGTTGCCGTGTGGTCGAAATTCGGCCATAATTTATTTTAATTAATTTGGCTGCTACACAATTTTCTTTTAATTTTATTTATGTATAATTGTAAATTGAGCAAGCTGTAATTAACTAATAACAAATATATAAGCACAAATCTCTATTAGATATTGTCACCATAATTATTATTGTTTGACATTCAGTTCGACTAGAGAATTAAACCGTAAACAAAAGTGTATAAGCGTTCTACGCAACATACTCACACAAACGTGTACGTGTGTGTATGTAGCGATAGCGTTGTAGTGTGTGCAATGCCTTTTTTAATGAATTTAATGCATTTCTAATCCATTATTATCCTCACGCTTCGGCAAATTGTACAAAACACCGAGAAGTACAATCGGCCCCATTGCTTAGCGTTTGTGGACTATGAGAAAGCATTTGATTCAGTCGAAACTTGGGCGGTGCTACAGTCCCTTCAGCGGTGCCAAATCGACCATCATTATATCGAAGTGCTGAAGTGTTTGTATAGGAACGCCACAATGTCAGTTCGTATCCGGGATAAGAGTACGAAACCGATCCAGTTGCAGAAAGGCGTGAGACAGGGAGATGTCATCTCTCCAAAACTGTTTATCACTGCACTGGAAGATGTCTTCAAGCTCTTAGACTGGACTGAACTAGGCATCAACATTAACGGCGAATACATCACTCACCTTCGATTTGCAGACGATATCGTCATTATGGCAGAATCCGTGGAGGACCTTGGCACAATGCTCAATGATCTCGGCAGGGTATCCCAACTAGTGGGTTTACGAATGAACATGGACAAGACGAAAGTCATGTCAAACGCCCATGTCATTCCTGTACCGGTCCTAGTTGGCAATGCGATTCTCGAAGTTGTCGATCATTATGTTTACCTAGGACAAACAGTCCAGTTAGGTAGATCCAATTTCGAGAAAGAAATCAACCGACGAATCCAACTCGGTTGGGCAGCGTTCGGGAAACTTAAGAGGATCTTCTCGTCCAACATACCTCAGTGTCTGAAAACACAGGTCTATGACCAGTGTGTGTTACCAGTGATTACTTACGGCACGGAAACGTGGTCCCTAAATGTAGGCCTCATATCAAGGCTCAAAGTCGCTCAGCGTGCTATGGAGCGGGCTATGCTCGGGATTTCTCTGCGAGATAGAATCCGGAATACGGAAATCCGCAGAAGAACGGGTGTAACCGACATAGCACGCAGAATTAGCACGCTGAAGTGGCAATGGGCAGGCCACATCGCTCGACGAACCGACAACCGGTGGGAAAGAAAGGTTCTCGAGTGGCGACCACGTATCGGACGACGCAGTGTAAGACGCCCCCCCACTAGGTGGACCGATGACCTAGTTAAAGTTGCTGGGCGTCGTTGGATGCAGGCGGCACAGGACCGCACATTGTGGCGCAACATGAGGGAGGCCTACGTCCAGCAGTGGACGGCAATAGGCTGAAATGAATGAATGAAATCCATTATTATATGACATTTCAGTTTTACGCACTTCTCCTCATTATATACTTCAACTGTTGCCAAATTTCATACTTGTCCATCCACGTTATTTTCGTAAAAAGGGGTACAAAATTTTTTGCTTCACGAATTAATATATAGATAGATACTTCAGTACATGTTATATAAGTTGTATACTATCTTCGCTACGGCTACGAATCCTTACACAACTCGTGGTTTTTTTAAAAGACGACTAGAAGTTTCTTCTGAAATAAGATGATTATTCACTGATAATTATTATTGATTAGCAACCCATCCTCGCTTCGCTTTGGTTACAGTCGCCTTGCCCGCGTAGTTTCCGTGCCTATGGGAATACGGGGATAAAATATAGCTAAAATATAGCCACCTTAACCCTGAGTAACATAGTTACTCAGGGTTAAGGTGGATTAAGTGGTAAGTAAGGATTAACCCTGAGTAACTATGTTAATGTGGCTTTCCAATGATGAAAGAACTTTTGAAATTGGCGCAGTAGTTTTTGAGTTTATTCATTACAAACATACACACACACAAAAATACAAAATTTTCCTCATTATAATATTAGTGTAGATTTCTAAAAGGACGCTTAAAAAGATAATAATTTAGTCATCACCCTCTGAGTTTTCTTGCCACATATTTCTCTGTGCGGCCGCGTTCTGATCCGGTGACAGTATATTAGTTTTGTTAGGTTTAAATGAATAAAATTTAACATAATAATTACTACAAATTTAATATTTAATAATTACTGACCAAAATAATGTATTTCTTTTTTCAAATAGAATCCTTTTTTTTTTTGGTGGCAATTAATTTGTATAAAAAATGGATAAAAGAAATTAATAACTAATTCTGTAGCAGGTACATATAAAGCTTTGTAATAACGATCATTTATTTACGTGGATATTTTAGTTCCACTATAAAGGCGCTGCAAAGGATTTGAAACGTCGAAATTAAAAATCAAATACAAACGCGATAAAATCCGTAAAATAATTTTATTTGAAACTAGCAACCCGTCCTCGTTTCGCTTCAGTTTTAGTCGCCTTACCTGCATAGTTCCCGTTCCCGTGGGAATACCGAGATGAAATATAGCCTAAGTTACTCCTTACATAGACAACTACCTGGTAGTAAAATATTATCAATATCGATCCAGCCGGTTTGAAGATTACCTTAAAGAAACAGACAAAATTTTTAAAACGGCAATAACCGTGTGAGCATAAAAAGTTCAATATTTTGACATTACAAACAGACACTTCAATTTTATTTATTTGTATAAAAGATGTGAAATGACATCAGAATTTGCAAAAATTATATTCCCAAGGGTTGACGTTATACAAGAGGCCAGCCATAAAACTATAACCAAAACTTTTTCAATTTGTATTATAGGAGAGTGTCCGTATTGCGTCGATCGAAAGTAATTCGAATAAGAGCATAATGATGGTAATGACTTTAATGCCTGTTATAGATTTTAATTTTCTATTGGAAGAATCAAAACATTTGATGCTCACATGTTCCATTTACTAGTAACCCGCCCTCGCTTCAGTTTCAGTGCTCTTACTCGCGTAGTTCCCGTTCCCGTGGGAATACCGGGATGAAATATAGCCTATGTTACTCCTTGATATTATAGCTTTCCATTGGTGAAAGAATTTTTGAAATCAGTTCGGTGGTTTAAGCGTGAAAGCATAACAAACAAACTTACTTTCGCATTTATAATATTAGTAAGGATAACAGAAGTAGTATCAATAGTCGCAGACGGAGCTGAGTCTTCTACACATTTATAGATAGAGCGCTATGCAAAAATCACAGATTCAAAGTTCACTATGTACACTTTTCAAACTTAATTTCTTGTCTATCATTCATCCATCCGTCAACCAATTTGTGTTCATTGTTGGACAAATATCGAGGCAAGGGGGCAAGATAATGATATAAATAGCACCTGATGTAAGCAGTTTGATATCATTGTTGGTTTAATAAGTTTCCTAGATTAATGCTGATGTCTTTTAATGTTCTTTCAGCTAGTTTTTATGACTCCTATGAAGGTGTAGTAGTAGTATCTTTAAATTGTTAGGGAAATTCGTATATGAAAGAGTGTTATCGACATAAGTTGCGTTTTAATAAAAATTATCACGTTGAAATGGCAATGGATAGGTCACATCGCTCATCGAACAGTCAATGTTGGGGAAGAAGGGTTCTCGTGTCGTAACTGCGAATGCGACGCACTCTATAATGACGTAGAAAAACAACAGTCAACCAGCACAAGAGAATGTTCTCTAACAATGTTGTATAAATATTTGAAATTTGTGCCTCGTGGAACACATTAAATCGTTGTTGCCATTTTTATATGAGGTAAAATATACTTAAGGCTCCTCCAAATGTTTCAGATTTAGAGACAACGTGCTACCTAAAAGTAACACGTAAATCTTTTGTAGCCAAGAAATAAGTCACTTTAAATTACGTGTTCTCTAATACCGCTAAGGTCCACGAGCAGAAGTTATTAGTTAGTACGTGGGCTGATGGTTCACCCTTTACCATTATTATTATATGAGTTACTTATGTAGTTATTGTAATTTTGTATCGTTTTCTTTATTTAATAATAATAATTTAGTAATTTCTCGCAAAGCTTTTACAGAATGTAAAATAAAGAGTAGGTACATATTGAGTCGACGGCAAATAATTGAGATATGCATCATTCATTAAAAAAAAAAACAGTCACTTGTTGATTTATTCATTCAGATAAGAGCAGCGTTGATGATGATTATATGTTGTACTTATTTATATTTTCAGACCAACTCCTCCATCCCCAACCTTAGTGGCACAAATCGACTCATCTGTTGCCTGTCTGTGGCTGTTAACTCCACTATCAGCGAGTACTGCTGTAGTAGCAGTTCTAGTGGCAGTATCGACAAATAACTGGCTTCATACAGAAGAGAACATGCTGAATCCTTTCTACAATGGCACTGGGAGACATAACCTTGTCGCTAAGCAAACAATTTCAGGATTATGGAGAATATGTCATACAGACCGTAAGTATTATATTTGGGATTTTTTGAACGCATTCGTACAACGATTATAATCCACCACTCCCTATCTTGCCCGTTGGTATCATAAAGGACTACAACGGGATATAAAATATGCAACATTTATGCCAGAGAAGAAAAAAAAATCCCTATACCAACACGTCAGAACAGCGTGGTATATTAGATCAACTTCCCTCCTAATGTGAAGGAGACTCGAGCCCTTAAATGAGAGAGAGGTACACAAGCAGGCGGTATTCCGTCGGGCCGACCACTGATGACATGTAACCCTGCTCCAGTGGTCGGCCCAACGACGAAGGCGATGTGGTGTTCGGGTGTGCGTGCTTATGCCCCTCTGGCGCCCCGGACGGAGAGGTGCGAGGTGCGCAGCGACCGCAACCCACCCCAAAAAAAGGGCCCTTAAATGAGACGTATATGAGCTAAAATAATGATGAATTATGAGTACAACGATTTTGTACATACCTACTAAGTAATAAATGATTTAAATAAGTTTCAAGAGGGCGCGTGGTCTATTATAATGACAGCGGTTGGGATATATTTTGAACGTATTACTACAACAATTTTGTACGTACCTACTAACTATTAATTTATTTAATTAAATTTCAAACGGGTGCGTGGTCACGCCCTACTTAAAAGACCTATGATAATTTTCAGCTATTTAAAATGCTAATTAATTAATAATCTTTTATTTTATTGCATAAAGATGCGCTACCCTTATGTTGCAAAATATTTTTATGGAGAAATAGAATACACAAAAATAAACTAAATTATGTATCCAAATAATATAATTTTTTTCTTTAAATTAGAAAGTAATTTGGCAACTCAAAGTATTCTTATAAACCTCTAATTAACTTTATATGAAAAATATAATCAAAATAAAAAAATCAGTGTGCTCCGTGAAATCAAATAATTAAAGCCAAAGTATTTATCATCATACCAAGTATAATTGTCTTCAGAATCAGATTTGATGTGAAACATCTATAGGTGAGGGTGAACTTGATCGTTGGCGTGGCGTAAACAGTTCGTGGCAATACG
Source organism: Lymantria dispar (assembly GCA_032191425.1). Taxonomy (NCBI): domain Eukaryota; kingdom Metazoa; phylum Arthropoda; class Insecta; order Lepidoptera; family Erebidae; genus Lymantria; species Lymantria dispar. Next base: position 16,087,056 of record CM063451.1, read on the forward strand.
ACGTCACGCTATGGAACGGAATATCCAAGTGTAAACCTGATTGTTGTAGCGTGGCGTTAACGTCACGCTGCAATACATAATTATGTACAATATATTATGTACATACTTAGTCTATACGTAGTATTATGTGAGTGAGTTGGTGCGACACGACTATATAATTATGAAAAGGAGCCATTCTTAATAACGGAACGTCATATAGATTAAGGAAAACATGTAACTGTTGAACTTGAACTGTTGGCTAAATACCGACCAGCTATACCAAATGCCGTGAATTCAATCTTATTTTTATAGGCTTTGGGTCTGGATACACTGAGCGTCTAATTCCTCCGCATAACATGCGGACTCCCAACTTGTCATATTTCTTCCATATCGCCAAGCAAAAGCAATACAAATCTTTGTGCCATTCTCATATATCCTACTTCTGATCAACGGTATGATTTGCGTGGGTCTATTATTTCTATATTTTTGAAATCCTTCATGAAACAATAGTTAACCTTTGTTACTGTATACTATATTATCTTTTAAAACATCGATGCTTTCCATTGATGTTCACTATTGTAAAACAAAGTCTATAGCAGGCAAAACATGGACTAGAAAGGCGCTAAACAGAACGGAGCGAAAAGAAGTGGAGGAGGCCTTTGCCAAAGTTGGGCAAACAGATTGAAATGTCGGTGTTCTAATTATATATATTATTAACTAGTTTAAGATTATTAATGTAAAATTCTGTCTGAATAAAGGCTTATATTATTATTATTATTATATTATTGTAAAACATCGAGGTAACGATGTTTTGCCTGCACGATTTAAAATGTATGGTACTTTTAGTAAAGCCTGCAAAAATAAAGGTCCTCACAACACGCAAATTTTTGTGTTTCGTGTAAAAAATATGCTTAATTTAACCAAAAAAAAAAGCTCATCGCATAGATTTCTAAAAAACATCGATGTTTTTGGTTTCGATATTTGCATCCCTAATGGTAAATACCCCTATATAACGGGCTTATATATTTATTCATACCCTGTTACATCACGATTAATCATGAAAGAAAACTTGCAGTGCTATAAATATTACTCCTAGATTTTCTTAGAAGTAATTGGATTCAGTCACAACATGAAGAATACGTCAAAGAAAAATATCATTAAAGCGACTATGCTTTTCTAAACTACACTTACAATATTCATTTTATGTACTGTATGTATTGGCCTACTTTATGAACAATAGGGAACAAACTTCCGCATGTGTCTCGGTGGTACAATGCGTTTTGTTTCCGTCACGTGGCGCTCAGGAAATGCATTGTCCTACCGGCCTCGGCCGGCCCACATTTGCCCCATTTACAAAGTCCGGTAAGGCGTTTGCTACTATACCATCATTTGGCAGTCAATTTCCTTTATTAACGCAAATAATTTGCCAGTCAATTTCCTTTATTAACGCAAATAGTATATAGTAACTAGTTTAACTCCTTTAAATCATATGAATATATTTGCTCCACAACCACTCAGTAGCATAAAACCGCATAATGATTACCTATTCAATGATACCTCACTCGACATTTTATTGAATAATTTTCTTATATTGCACAATATGGCTTTTAATTGTCGCCAAAATAAATTATAATTATTGTCATGTACTTGCTTGATATATGCAGGACTAAGCCAAATCAATTGACATAAGAATCAACATTGTTCCATGTATTATGTTCTTAGAGGTACTCCAAAGTATATTACGTACGTATTTAGAATGATAAACACAGGAGGTTATTCTTTGGGTCGTGCAATTCAGTAAAAAACTGTTCTTACTTTATGTCATTGATGCGCGTAGTTTGAAATTAATATGTTACTAGATTTAGGTTATTTATTACGCTGCTTTAAGCTCAAGTATTTCGTGGACTAACAACCTTATGTTAAGTTAGTAAAAAGCTGGTGACTGAACTGGAGATTTAGTCTGTCACCGGCTGAGAGGCCGACCGCGTGACAGCGAGCTACTTTCCCTAGGGGGGCTACGAGAGGGGTACCTGAGTGCCCCGCGACCTGAGTATTCCGTCGGGCCGACCACTGAATACAAGGAACTCTGCACTGGTTGTCGGCCCAACGCCGAAGGCGACGTGGCACGGGTGGGTCATGGAGACGCGGCACCCCTCTATTGCCCTGAATGGAGTCGGGTAGCGAGTAAGCTGACCATAGCTCACCCCCTATAAAAAGTTAGTAAAAAGCCTAACACTAAGTAATAACGTACCCACTCTGGCGAGATTTATTGATACATATCATATGGATATATGCGATCTACAAATTTACGCGCTAGATCTGGATATAAATTTATCATCATCGTCATCTCTGCTAATATACATACATTCTAAAACTGGGCTCAAGCCTGCTCTACAACAGGAGGGAAATTGACATACTACGCCACGCTGGTCAGATGGATTGGTATAGGCTTTCATTCCCAATTTGTGCTCTCTTGCATAGATATTATTTGCATATTACATCCCTTAGTTGCTTTTTTACGACTCCCACAGGCAAGAAATGTATTTTTATTCTGGTACTGTATAGTGACGTGTGGTGTAGGAGTAAGAATACAATTAACCCCCCATCTAGCCCGTGGACGTAAAAGATGACTAAAGGATATAATATTCCAAAACGTCTAACCAGTGTCGTATAGTAGGTAAATTTTTCTCCTACAATGAAGGAGGCCCGAGCCTAATAGTGGGACCATTATAAGCTGAGATAATGCAATGATGACTGTTTGGTGAATTGTATGTTTAGCCCATCAGCATAGGGATAAAATTTATGGTATTTCCATAAATCATGTTTCTTAAAAAATAATAATCTAACTGAATTTAATATTTAAAAGCCTTCAACTCTACACCTGTTAAAATATGTATAAGAATCCCTAAATATGAATTTATTTTAAATATTGTAGTATCATGCCTTTACTACGCAACTTTAGTATTCCTATTGAAGACTTTATCTTAAATTCTACTGCCAATCACTTTTTCAGATTACGTGCCATTAATAACAATTTCTTGAAAGATAAATACGATAATAGCGCTTATAACGCTTAAACCGCTATATCAACTAGACATTATTTTAATTATTAGGGTTATTTTAATGTTTTTTTTTTTTTGGGTGGGTTACGGTCGGTGCACTCCTCGCACCACTCCATCCGGGATGACAGAGGGGCGTAAGCACGCACACCCATAACCCACCCGTGACACGCCTTCGTCGTTGGATCAACGGTTATTTTAATGTTGACATATGCAAAGAATTTATAAGACCGCTAAATTGAGCAAAATAACAATTTATTTGTAGTATTTTAAATAGCAGTGTTTTAATATTTGAATTTTTCCGTGTGGTGACGGAATAAGAATACAATTTACCACTCCCTATCTTGCCCGTGGATGTCGTAAAAGATGACTATGGGATATAATATTCACATAACATCTGTGCTAGAGAAGAAAAACTCGAAATACAACCCTACACCAACATCTAACCAGCATGGTATAGTAGATCAAATTCCCTTCCATTGTGGAGGAGGCCCGAGCCCAACAGTGAGACGTATGTGGGCTGCGATGATGATGATGATTTTAAATAGTATATACAGAAATAATGTGCTCTCTAAAATATTACAAATTATTAAGTAAGCTTCAAATGAATTCTTATTATCTATAAGCATTTCATATAATTTCCTAAGGTGCAACAAATATGAAGAAAATGAAAGTATTGTTTTTTTTTTCAGCTGGAGGAACAGTTTTTCGATGCGTAGATATACCCTATTTTCCATTGTCACAATATGCACCAGATCCAAGTGACTCGACTAATGCCATACCATGTAAGTAATATATCTCTTTTAGTACGCTTTTATTAGCTTTAGACGTATCTAATTAGTCGTTAGTATGTAACGGAATCATTGAACATGATTTTGACCCACTTCAAAACGTCGCATTAACTCGAAATTTGGCATACTTATTAAGGACCGATGACAATTTAATATTTTAAACAGTTTGACCTGTTATCCTTACGAGGATAATCACGATTAGCGATTAAAGCGTATTTTTTGTTTTTTTGAACTATTATATTTATTATTATTTTTATCAACACATGTTGTGATAAAAATAATAATAAATATAATAATTCTAAAGTAACTAACTCTAAGTACTAAATAAAGAAATTCTTGTATTGGATTTTAAAAATTATAATTGTAAAATAATTTATAATTTATGAAAAACATCTGGCCAGAACAATTTTTTGTGTATCAAAAGAATTGTCTTGAGTGAGATCCGTTACTTAGATAACGCCGTTATCTGTACCAGATAGTTTATTATTTTAGTTTATTTTTTAAGACGTAAACCGATAAGGAAATAATTCTTGAATTGCGGTGGATTTTACAAATATATAATTTAACGAGCATAAACAGTTAACGGATACAAATTACACCTAGCCTCAGAATAACAATTTGTGGATCGCACAAGGTATTGTCCTGTGTGAGAATCGAACTCACGATACTAGCACAGTACATAAATAACTTAACTACTGCACCATTTGTGCGCACGCTTATATTTTAGTGTACACCAAGTTATCTCTAAGACTTGCAAATCTTATTTACTCTTTAGCCTATATGTTTGTATGTTGCTATTATTGAACACTAGTTTCCTCCACGGGTGTAACATAATTAAAATAGTTATTAGTCGTAACTATTAAGAATTAAATTTCTATTAAATTAGATGTCCATGTAGTGAGGAACTAAGAAAACAGTCTCTTCATTCCTTTTTTCCCGATGTCATAAAAAAATTACTAAACAATGTCAGCAATTCCTTAGCATCATAATTGGGGGGGCGCGGCCGGAGCACCTCCTCGTGGTGCTCCCTGGTAACGTCCATTTGGACGTCATGCGTCCATTTGGACGGCCAAGATTCCGGCAGGGGGGTCTCCGCGTGCGGCTCTGGTGGCAGAGCGCACGGCGGATCTGACCCGGGGCCAATGGGGCGGATGTGCCTCATGGCACTCCGTCGCCAGGGACGGTTGCGTCACGGCCCGGGGGCGTGACGGGTCGGTCGCTCGCGAGCGGCCAGACCCGGAAGGCCCAAACCGTAATCCTGAGCAGGGGGGTCAGGACCGGGGGTCTTCGGACCGCGGGGAAGAAAACCCCTTTAAAAAATTACCCCAATCTTAAGTTTGGCCACTCGGCGAGGAGATGTATGACTGGTGGGTTAAGAAGCGCGTGAGCGTCCAGTCGTTAGAGTGGTAGTCAAGGCAAGACTCAAAAACGTCCAAAAAAATGGCAGAAGTTAATACAAGTAACACTTCACCAGAGGGTCCCGGCCAGGCCGGGGAATCCCTTGCTGTGCCGGTGCTTGCGCGCGGCGTCCATTTGGAGTCACGCCCAAGTCCCGGCACAGTCAGTCCCCAATCGTATGGGTGGGGGACAACTACTGCCTCAGAAGCCGAGAGCCCGGCTCAACACCAGGTGGCTCAGGGGGGGAGGGGGAACGAGGAGGAGGTGCAGGTGCGGAAGAAGACCCGAAGAACAAAGCCGAGGCGTTCCGCCGCTGCACGAGCCCGCATTAGCGCCAATGCATCGAAGGCGTGGCGGGCGCGGATGAAGGCTGAAGCCATTGCCGCACGCGACGAGGGCGGCAGCATTGCTGCTGCAGGGCCGTCGCGGGACGGGGATGGCGTTGCTGCCCAGCCGTCGGAGGAGAGGATGGAGACCACTGCAGGGCCGCCACGTGAGGAGAGCGGCAGCAGCAGCGGGTCCGAGCACGAGGGCGGCATTGCCGCAGAGCCGTGCGTAAGATTAGCGGGCGAAAGCTCCGAGCTGTCGAGCGATGAGGGCGGCATTGCCGCAGAGCCGTCGCAGGATGAGGGCGGCAGTGCCGCAGGGCCATCCGAGGCATCGGAGATGGAGCTGACGGACGTGGGCGGAAGTGCCGCAGAGCCGTCCGCCGGGGAGAGCAGCACCCCTTGGGTGCAAGTCGGCCGGAGTAGGGACGAGGGCGGTGGATGCGCCGCAGATAGGCAGATGTTAGGCGCGCCGTCGGTAGGGGGTTCAGTTAGGCCGTCTTCGTCGCCGTCGTCGCCGTCGTCGCCGTCGTCGTCGCCGAAGAAGAGGACGGAGAGAGCTGCAAAGGCGCCAGCTCCAGCCCCAAGTGCAAGGAAGAGGGAGGAGGCCCTCCCCCCGAGACCCTGGAAGCGCCCCCTGCAAGAGGGTGGCCGCTCCAACACCGACTCGGAGGGGAGTTCCATCATCATGCCTCCTCCCAAGGTCCCGACCATGCGCCGGGGGCGCAGAGGCCGAGGATCGGTGGTGGCGGCGTGGCCTGGGACACCGGGTCCGGCCGGCCACGGTGGCGAGGTGGCGGCCCTCCAGGCCGCGAACGCCCGCCTTAGTGAGGAGGTCTCCGGCTTGCGGGAACGCAACCGCAAGCTGGAGACGGAGCTATCGGCGGTGCGACGGGAGAACCGCGGGTTGGCCAAGGAGATGGCCGACCTGCGGGCCCAGTTCGCGCGCCTGGCGCCGGCCGCGCCGCCTGTGCCGGCCTCGCCACCGAAACGGGCTGCGCCGGGGAGGGCGGGCCCGTCGTCTGCGCCCGTGGCGCCGGCTGCGCCCGTCGCGGCTGCTGCGCCAGCTGCGCCCGTCGCGGCTTCGGCGCTTCCTCCCCTCGTCGTGGTCCCTCCGCCGGCTCGTGGCCGCGGGAGACCTCGGAGGGGGGAGGAGCCGCCGCCCGACGAGGTGCACGGCGTGTCGGAGTCGGCGGTACGCGTGATCCTAGCCCGAGTAGGGGTGATGGTGGATGCGCGTATCGCCGCCGTAGCGGCCAGGCTCCCGCCTGAGCCGCCCCTCCGACCGCCGCTCGCCGCGGACAAGGCGAGGCGGCCGCAAGCGTCAGCTCCCACCCCGCTGCCCTGTCAGGGTGGCCGCGTGGTGAGCTACGCTGCGGCCGCGGCCGGGCCCAAGGGGGCCAAGAAGGCCGGCAAGGTACCGGCTCCCGCAAAGGCCGGGCCGCGGCCGGCGCCAGCGGCTGCACCGCAGGCGCCGGCCAGCGCACCCGCGACCGCTCCTGCTGCGCTCAGCGCTGCTGCCAGGCTCGAACAGGGCTGGCAGGTGGCTGAGCGGAGCAGGAAGGCACGCGGCCAGAAGCGGAGAGCGGCGGCCAAGAGTGCCGCCGTGGCCGCCGCTCCCCAGGCGGGAGCCGGCAGAAAGGGGAAGAAAAGGTCGCGCAGGGGCCTCAAGTCGCCGAAGACGGCCGCGGTGGTCATCACCGTGCTGCCTGAGGCGGCTGAGAGGGGCCTCAACTATGAGGCCGTCCTAAAACGCGCCCGGCGGGAGCTGGACGTCTCCGGTATCGGGGGCGTCGAGGCTAGGACCCGCAAGGCCCGGACAGGGGCTCGAATACTCGAGTTCCCTGGGGCCGAGGGCGCGAAGACGGCCGATAGTTTGGCCACGATGTTGAGGGGGCTGTTCGGGCCGGAGAATGGTGTCCGAATCGCCAGGCCTGTCAAGTGCGCAGAGATGCGCCTGACGGGCTTGGACGATTCCGTGACGGTGGAGGACGTCCGGGAGGCCATTATGGCGCGTACCGGATGTGCCTCGGACACCGTCCGGATTGGCACCATTCGCACTGGTCCGGGCGGCGTCGGTGCTGCCTGGGTGCAGTGTCCGGTGGAGTCGGTCAAGCAATTGGCCGACTCAGGCAGGCTCCTCGTGGGCTGGAGCTCGGCGCGGGTAACCGTGCTAGAGCCCCGGCCCGCGAGGTGTTACAAATGCATGGCGGTCGGGCATACCCGACCGACATGCAAGAACTGCTTTGACTGCAGCGGGCTATGTTTCCGTTGCGGTCAGACCGGACACCAGGCGGCATCGTGCTCTGCGGTGCCCCACTGCCCCGCGTGTGCGGCAGGCAATAGGCCTGCCAAACACCGCATGGGCTCTGGGGACTGCAGACCCCCGGCATCGGCCCCGAAGGGGCGGGACGGCCCATCGACCGGGCCAGTCCCCGCTCCGAGCGCGGCCCGATCGCCCGTCAGCGCGGAGGAGGTGACGATGGATACGGACCGTTAATGGACCCCGTATCCATTCGTCTCCTCCAGGCCAACCTCAACCACACCGCCGGTGCGCAGGACGTGTTCCTGCAAGCCATGGCGGAGTGGTTGATAGGAGTAGCCGTAGCCGCGGAGCCGTACGTGGTGCCCGACCGGCCTAACTGGTTGGGTAGCACCGATGGCACCGTGGCAATCGTCGCCTCCACGTCGTGGCCTTCGTCGCCTCTGACCCTTAGGGACAGGGGCGTCGGATACGTCGCGGCGGACTGGGGGGAGATTACGCTCCTCGAAGTCTATCTCTCCCCTAACTGGAGTGTGACCGATTTCGAGGCCTCCCTCACCATCATGGAGGCCTCGTTACGGCGAATGGCATCGCGCCAGGTCTTCGTCTTGGGGGACTTCAACGCCAAGTCCGTGGCGTGGGGGTCTCCCCGGACGAACGACCGAGGACGGGCGATCGAGGAGTGGGCGGCGGCACTGGGCCTCTGTTTGCTGAACAGGGGCTCGGTGCATACGTGCGTGCGACAACGGGGCGGGTCGATAGTGGACCTTTCGTTCGCTAGCCCCGAGGTCGCCGCACGCGTGGGGAGCTGGCGCGTCGTGGAGGAGGTGGAGACCTTGTCGGACCACCGGTATATCCGGATGGAGGTCTCCCCGGTAATCCCGACGCCCAGCAGGGGTCACGGGGCGGATGGACGTCCTGCGTTCCCGCGATGGGCTGTGGGTCGCTTAGACCGGGACCAGCTGGCGGAGACAGCCATCGTTTACTCGTGGCTGTCCTCTGCCAACCAGTCGGACGGGGTGGACGCCGAGGCTGGCCGCATCCGCAGTGCGTTGACGCAGATCTGCGATGCGGCCATGCCCCGGGTACGGCGTCCGCCCCCGAGGAGGGCGGTCCACTGGTGGTCCCGGGAGCTGGCGGATCTCCGGGCCGCGTGCATTCACGCCCGGAGGGCCTACACCCGCAGCCGGCGGCGGCAACGCGACGCGGAGCGGGAGGCCTTGCTGTATGAGGGCTACCGCAATGCGCGGTCGGCCTTCAGGCTGGCCGTCCGCTCCGCCAAGGACGTCAGTCGGCAGGAGATGCTGGACGGTCTCGATCGTGACCCCTGGGGACGCCCCTATCGCGCGGTGCTGAATAAGCTCCGCGCGCGGGGCCTTCCCCTCACCGAGACTCTCCAGCCCAGCCTTCTCACCCGGGTCGTCGAGGACCTGTTCCCGCGGCGGGCGGAACACACGCCCCCGGTCATGGCTCCGCCAGACACTGACCGGGAGGCCGACGACGACAGTGTTCCGCCCATCACGGAACCCGAGATGGGAGTGGCGGGGGCGCGCATGTGCGCAAAGTCCACCGCCCCCGGGCCCGACGGTGTTCCAAACCGCGTGTTGGGCCTGGTCCTCGACCACCTGGGTCCCCGCCTCAGGGAGCTGTTCGACGCGTGTTTAGCGTCCGGACGGTTCCCTGGGTGCTGGAAGGAGGGAAGGCTGGTGCTCCTGCCGAAGCCGGGACGGTCTCCGGGGTCGCCTTCGGCCTACAGGCCTATCGTGCTGCTCGATGACACGGGCAAGCTACTGGAGAGGGTGGTAGCTGCCCGCATCGAGCGGCACCTCGTCGGCACGGGGCCCGATCTGTCGGACGCCCAGTTTGGGTTTAGGAGGGGTCGTTCGACGATCGCGGCTCTGTTGCGCCTGAGGGCCGTGGCGACTGAGGCCGTCACCGGTGGGGGAGTGCTGTTGGCGGTGTCCCTAGACATCGCCAACGCATTCAATAGTCTGCCATTCAGCTGCATCAGGGAGGCGCTCCGGTATCACGGAGTGCCAGCTTACCTGAGGCGGCTAGTGGCAGACTGTTTGGTGGGGCGCAGCGTCCTCTGTACCAACCGAGCAGGGGACGTTGTGCGAACGCCCATGACGTGCGGTGTCCCACAGGGGTCGGTCCTCGGACCCACCCTGTGGAACATCGGCTACGACTGGGCGTTGCGGGGGAGCCTCCCGCCCGGGCTGGGCGTGATTTGTTACGCCGACGACACGCTCGTCACAGCCCGCGGTGGGACGCTAGAAGAGGCGGTAAGCCTGGCGACCTATGGCACCGAAGAGGTCGTCAGGCGGATCGAGGCGCTGGGGTTGAGGGTCGCCCTGGACAAGACGGAGGCCCTCTTGTTCCATGGGCGCCTTATGAGCCCTCCCATCGGCGTCTCGATCACCGTCCGATCGGTTGACATCAGCATCCGGGCCCATATGAGGTACTTGGGCCTGGTGCTCGACGGGCAATGGTGGTTCCGGGAGCATTTCCGCAGGCTCGCTCCGCGGCTCGTCGGCGCGGCGTCCGCCCTATCGTGGCTAATGCCGAACGTGGGCGGACCGAGCGCTACGTGCCGACGGCTGTACACGGGGGTCATCCGGTCGATGGCCCTGTACGGCGCACCGGTGTGGGCGGGGTCCTTGACCGTCCGACTTAGGGCCCTTCTGTGGCGACCACAGAGGGTCATGGCGGTCAGGGCCATCCGCGGATACCGCACGGTTGCGACGGAGGCAGCGTGCCTATTGGCCGGGACTCCCCCGTGGGACCTGGAGGCGGAAATGCTCGCCGAGTTGTATCGGCGGGTGTCGGGGGTGCGCGGGGAGGGCGGTGTGATCTCGTTAAGGGATCTCACCGCCTGGCGCGTCGACGCCCGCCGAGACGTCATTGCCCGTTGGGCAGTCCGGCTGGAGAGGCCTCGGTTCGGGGTGCGAACCGTGGAGGCCTTCCGGCCGGTGCTGATGCAGTGGTTGGAGAGGCGGCACGGGGTGCTCTCCTTCCGACTAGTGCAGGTGTTGACGGGGCACGGGAGCTTCGCCAAATACCTGCACAGGGTCGTAAGGAGGGAGAGTACACCGTCCTGCCACCACTGCGATTGCGACGAGGACACGGCGCGCCACACGCTCGAGGCCTGCGCGGCCTGGGCAGTGCAGCGCCGTGAACTCGTCGCAATCATCGGTGCCGACCTGACGCTGCCGGCCATCGCTAGGGCGATGGTCGACAGCGTCAGGAACTGGGACGCGGTCGCAGCCTTCTGCGAGACAGTGATCTCGCAGAAGGAGGCGGCGGATCGTCTGCGCGTGGAGCGCAGCCTCGATGAGGAGATCCGCCGCCGGCGACTGGGGCGGCGCAGGCGCAACTATCTGCGCCTCATGCCGCCCTAGCCGAGGCCGCGGGTGACGTGACCGGGGATTAGTCCGTCACCCGCCGAGAGGCCGACCGCGTGAGGAAAGACCGACGTCCTCCTCGAGGGGGGGACGTCGGTCGATGGGAGGGTACCCCAATAGGGGGTATTCCGTCGGGCCGACCACTGACGACAAGTTAACGCTGCTCCAGTGGTCGGCCCAACGACGAAGGCGACGTGGTTTTCGGGTGGGTCGCGGGAGTTGCGTGCTTAAGCCCCTCTGTCGCCCCGGACGGTGTGGTGCGGAGGCGCGCCGACCGCGGCCCACCCACAAAAAAAAAAAAAAAAAAAGCATCATAATTGTGAGAGATAGAAAACTCTAATGGAAAGCAAATTATCTAATCTTATATCATCTAAGTAAACGAATTAATATAAACTATATTTAGAGTTTATCTCATATTATTTGCCTTTAGCTATTAGTCGTCTCTTGCGATCTCGTGGGGAATGAAGGACTGAAACATTGCCAAACATCATCATCATCTCCGTCCATTCACGTCCCACTGTTGAGCTTAGGCCTCCTCCACTGTGGGAGGAAATGGACTTATTGTACCACGCAGGTCAGACGTGTTGGTTTAGGCTTTTATTTCCAGTTTTCTTTGTATAGATATTATATACATGTTTAATTCCATAGTCATCTTTTACGACACCCACGGGCAAGAGAAGGGGTTCTTACTCCGTTACCACAAGAAAGATATCAAATATATAAATTATCAAATATAGTGTGAAAATATCCATCCTTGTCTTCAGCTGATATATGTATGTCCCACTGCTGAATACATGCTTCCTGCAGATAAGAAAATCAGTCTTCTAACACCATACTATGGTTGGGATAGAGTTTTATGTGGAAATTTCCTTCTTCTGTAGTGATATTTTTACAACCTATCATTAGTTATTAAGATACACAAGGAAAGGAAACAGGTAGAGAACATCGAGTACTTAATTCTTACTAACATGTATAAAATATCCAGCTATCAAACAGCCTCTCGGCTTCCACTGTTGGATATAAGCTTCCCGAACGAAGTTAATTTTAGCAGTTGAGTTGGCAATTACAGATCGTATTAAAAAATTTCTATGAGATACACGCCCATGGGCAATTGAGGGGTTGTAAAATATGTGTCAGTCTTAGAATAATAACGTACCTATAGAAGGTAAGTTCACGCACAAAAAGTGAGGCATTTCAATTGGAGCCTAATGGAGCTTACGCCGGAACCGTTCCGTAGTGTACAAGTCATTGTACTGCACGTACGTACGCTACTCTTAAAAATAAATAGGTAACTATGACGGTTTGTGCATTCAAATGGTGTCACAACACATTTGAAAAACTTAAAAAGTTTTTAACATTAAAAGTATTTCGACGATTTATGATAATAAAAACAAAATTTGATTTCATAATTTGTATAGTGATTTGCGTGTGTACGTGTGTAATCGTCTGCGCGCCATTAGTATTTTTAGATTCAAATTTAGAACGTTCGAAGTATTGACACTATCCTTCTATACGTTATTATTCTAAGTGACATCTTATTGTATATACAGTCACTATACTTGGAATGAAATAAATAACACGTATAAATTATATAATTTCAGATGTAGTTACTCGGTCGGCAGCGCCATTGTTATTGGCTGTGTTCACTCAAGCGGTTGCAGCGATATGCTGTGTACTGGGTCACTGTGTAAAAGGACGACGGCTCTTTACCTTCATTGCTGGCGTACTTTTTATTATTTCTGGTACGTATAATTTCATCATATATAATTCATCATCATTGCAGCTCACATACGACCCACTATTGGGCTCGGGTCTCCTCCATAGTAGGAGGGAATTTGACCTACTATACCATGCTGGTCAAACATGTTGGTATAGGATTTCATTTCGAGTTTTCCTTCTCTTGTACAAATGTTATGTACATATTATATCCCATAGTCATCTTTAACGACATCCAGGGACAAGATAGGGAGTGATGAATCGTATTCTTACTCCGTCACCACACGGATAATTAATTAATTACATACTACTTATATAATAATTTTTTTTAATTCAATCTTGACGAACTATATTTTAGGTCCATGTCTATCGGTTCCACAGAAATTCATTTTGGGAATTTTCTCAGAATATTCTATATAGAAAATTTTGTACAGTACTCCTGACGGCAGCAACACTTACCAGTGTTGCTGCCGTTCATGGAGCTGTTCATGTAAGGCCGCTGCCTACCGCGAAGAAAGTGAAGGGAGTGTGAATGCGTGCAATGAGGTTCGGTGATACTATAGACATCACTAAACCCCACCACATGCAAACACCATTAGAAAGTTGGGCTACCGGCTCTCTCGCTCACCGAACGAAGTGCAATAACAAATTGCTTGTACTCGAACGTCGATTTTCTGCAAGAGTGTGGTCCTACCACTAACAATTTGTAATCTTTTTACTGCTTACATATGGGCGCTGATAATGTTCCTAGTATACGCGTTACCGCACTTCTGCTCTGTTTCTTTTTTACTAAACAGTTAATGATGTTTCATTTTTCCCGCAGATAAAAGAAATCTCTATAAATTCTCCGATGTTTTTAGTTGATTTTGTTATGAATGAGTGAACATTGTGAGGAGACTTCCCTTTATCATTATCATCACAGCTCATGACGTCAAACTGCTAGGTTCGAGCCTTTTCCACAATGGGAAGGAAAATGTCGTACTATATGACATTGTTCCGACTTTCCGTTGGTACAGGATTTTATTTCTAATTTTCGTCTCTTGTATAGATTTTATATGCATATTATAAACCATTAGTCGTCTTTTATGACACCCATCGACAAGAAAGTGGATGCTGTATTCTTAGTTTGTCACCCCACGGAAACTGAGCACCTCCTTCAGTCGACTAAAATTATCCTAACTACACCATCAAGTTTTCCTTTACCATAAAAGGTCAAATAACATAATCATCACACTTATCAGGCGGATTGGTGATGGCAATTATTATGTGTTTACTCAGAAGAACACTGCTGCTCACATATCTAGAGCTTCGAAATGAGGGGTTGAGACACATATTATTGTTGACTCATCACCATAAGAGTAATTTGATTAATCTTAATTAATTATCACGTTACAGGTTTAATTATGCTGACTGGTATCATCATGTACATATCCGTATTTAAGTCGCAATTAGGCCACAAGTTGAAGTATGTAACCATATTTGGATCGCCTAGAATGTCATATAGCTATGGTTACTCCTTTGGATTATACATTAGTGGTTTTGTGGCCGTGGAATTAGCAGGCACGTCAGCGATATTTCTATTTCTACAATGGTACCAAAAAGACTGGATAACTGAGCTCACAGAGAAAGCTAAAGCTGACTGTCGTGCATGGGATCGTGAGTATGCATTCACGGAATTCAGAGAACGTGACTCAACACTTCTAGAAAGAAGAATGATGAAAAGGGACACGTACCCACCATCAGGATCTTCAGCAGCAACACCAAGAGAGCGGAGGCGCTTTGTTTTCGATGGTGATGATGTTCCACACTGTTCTATACATAATAAAAATAGGAGAATTAATTTAAGTTCAGCCTCTCTTAAGGATTTGTCGTCATCAACGCTGTATGGTTTTCCAGCAGCGCCGCGACCTACCGCGTGCGACAATTATTTTGAGGAGTTTAAGGAAGTGCCACAGAGTGCAAATACTTTAAGTGGTTTAAGGAGTGCGTCAATATTTCAATCGCAAGCTTCTGTGGCGAGCGGGAGATTTCTAGATACGTCTGCTGTAGAACCGCCACCTTCTCGAGAAGAAGAAATGGTGACATTTGGTGCTGGCGTTCGAGGCAGTGAAGAGCAACGCCCTCCACGCCACGACCGTGCCGTAGGAACTGACCCGTATCGTAGAACTACACCAGTTTGATCCAAACTTGGGTATCCTAACCCGAACATAAAGCATATCGAGAAGTGATAAGTGACAATTAATTCACGCACTATATAAGCTAATGACAGTATTTAGAAGTTTACGGTTACAATTAAGAAGTGTCTTTATTAAAGCACCTAATGGGTGTATACCTGAATTATGTTATAAATTTTTTAATTGTTACTATTCCATAAAATAAAATAAACACTGCCATTTGTCTTTTATACTTTTATTAGATGTAGTGCTACTTAAACAACATATCGAGTAGATAAATTTATATAATTTTCTGGACAGCAGAGGATTAGTCACGATTAAATTATGAAACGTATATCGTTCGCAACAGTAATTTGCCAGTATCCTTTTATCCCACGAATGTGTAGATTCTAGAATGAACTATTTTTGCCGATTGTCCGTGCTTGGGATTCTTAGAACGAGGATTAGGTATAAATATTTTGATGCTAAGTAGATCATTAAGGGGCACTTAGTATTCTACCACCATCATCATCATCATATCAGCGCATATACGTCCCACTGTTGGGCTCGAGCCTCCTCCACTATAAGAAGGGAATTGACCTAACAATCTCATGCTGATTACACAGGTTGGTATAGGGTTTCATTTCCAGTTTTCCATCTCTCATATATAATATCTATATATTATATATGTACGTCTTTTACAACATCCACGGATAAGATAGGGAGTGATGAATTGAATTTTTGCTACGTTATTACACGGATTCTACCACCATAGAAAATAATGTCGGCACGGGGCCCGATCAGTCGGACGCCCAGTTTGGGTTTAGGAGGGGTCGTTCGACGATCGCGGCTCTGTTGCGCCTGAGGGCCGTGGCAACTGAGGCCGTCACCGGCGGGGGAGTGCTGTTGGTGGTGTCCCTAGACATCGCCAACGCATTCAATAGTCTGCCATTCAGCTGTATCAGGGAGGCGCTCCGGTATCACGGGGTGCCAGTTTACCTGAGGCGGCTAGTGGCAGACTATTTGGAGGGGCGCAGCGTCCTCTGCACCGACCGAGCAGGGGACGTCGTGCGAACGCCCATGACGTGCGGTGTCCCACAGGGGTCGGTCCTCGGACCCACCCTGTGGAACATCGGTTACGACTGGGCTGTTGAGGGGGAGTCTCCCGCCCGGGCTGGGCGTGATTTGTTACGCCGACGACACGCTCGTCACAGCCCGCGGTGGGACGCTAGAAGAGGCGGTAAGCCTGGCGACCTCTGGTACCGAGGAGGTCGTCAGGCGGATCGAGGCGCTGGGGTTGAGGGTCGCCCTGGACAAGACGGAGGCCCTCTTGTTCCATGGGCGCACTATGAGCCCTCCCATCGGCGTCTCGATCACCGTCCACTCGGTCGACATCAGCATCCGGGCCCATATGAGGTACTTGGGCCTGGTGCTCGACGGGCGATGGTGGTTCCGGGAGCATTTCCGCAGGCTCGGTCCACGGCTCGTCGGCGCGGCGTCCGCCCTATCGTGGCTTATGCCGAACGTGGGCGGACCGAGCGCTGCGTGCCGACGGCTGTACGCGGGGGGTCATCCCTTCGATGGCCCTGTACGGCGCATCGGTGTGGGCGGGTCCATGACCGTCCGACTTAGGGCCCTTCTGTGGCGACCACAGAGGGTCATGGCGGTCAGGGCCATCCGCGGATACCGCACGGTGGCGACGGAGGCAGCGTGCCTATTGGCCGGGACTCCCCCGTGGGACCTGGAGGCGGAGATGCTCGCCGGACTATATCGGCGGGTGACGGGGGTGCGAGCGGAGGGCGGTGTGGTCTCGTTAAGGGATCTCACCGCCTGGCGCGTCGACGCCCGCCGAGACGTCATCGCCCGTTGGGCAGTCCGGCTGGAGAGGCCTCGGTTCGGGGTGCGAACCGTGGAGGCTTTCCGGCCGGTGCTGATGCAGTGGTTGAAAAGGCGGCACGGGGTGCTCTCCTTCCGACTGGTGCAGGTTTTGACGGGGCATGGATGCTTCGCCAAATACCTGCACAAGGTCGTTAGGAGGGAGAGTGCACCATCCTGCCACCACTGCGATTGCGACGAGGACACGGCGCGCCATACGCTCGAGGCCTGCGGGGCTTGGGCAGTGCAGCGCTGTGAACTCGTCGCAATCATCGGTACGGACCTGACGCTGCCGGCTATCGCTATGGCGATGATCGACAGCGTCGGGAATTGGGACGCAGTCGCAGCCTTCTGCGAGACAGTGATCTCGCGGAAGGAGGCGGCGGATCGCCTGCGTGAGGAGCGCAGCCTCGATGAGGAGATCCGCCGCCGGCGACTGGGGCGGCGTAGGCGCAACTATCTGCGCCTCATGCCGCCCAAGCCGAGGACGCGGGTGACGTGACCGGGGATTAGTCCGTCACCCGCCGAGAGGCCGACCGTGCGAGGAAAGACCGACGTCCTCCTCGAGGGGGGGACGTCGGTCGATGGGAGTGTACCCCAATAGGGGGTATTCCGTCGGGCCGACCACTGACGGCAAGTTAACGCTGCTCCAGTGGTCGGCCCAACGACGAAGGCGACGTGGTTTTTGGGTGGGTCACGGGAGTTGCGTGCTTAAGCCCCTCTGTCGCCCGGGACGGAGTGGTGCGTAGCCGCGCCGAACGCAACCCACCCACAAAAAAAAAAAAAAAAACCATAGAAAATAATAAATCAGTTTCTTTATCTGGCTTTTAAAAGAGCATTTTAAAATTTGGTCTTTGCAAATTACTTTGACTTTAAAGATTAATAAAGTAATAAGCAATTGCATTTTAACAGTTTATAAAGAATTCATGAAATATGTAATGTTTTATCAGCCGTTATCCTTACTAATATTATAAATGCGAAAGTAACTTTGTTTATTTATTGTTCGTTTGTTACGCTTTCACGCTTAATTCACCGAACCGCTTTCAAAAATTCTTTCACCAATGGAAAGCTATAATATAAGAGAGTAACATAGGCTATATTTTATTCAGGTATTCCCACGGGAATGGGAACTACGCGGGTAAGACACTGAAACCGAAACGAAGCGAGGGCGGGTTGCTAGTATTTAATATATCTACCTCCATTGGGTCATTCCTGTGTACTATATCCTAAAACTATATTTATGTCGTGACTTACAATGAGATAACAAAAACTTTGATAAGTGTACAAATAAATAAAATTTTTAATTCAGATAGAAAAACAACGTAATTTTTGGTATTAAAGTTTGTTCCGCAAATCGATATGGTATAAAGCAATATAATTTATATTTAATTGTTTGTTTATGCTATCCAAGTTTGATTTTTAATTGAATAATTCAAGTCAGGCCACACACTACAAAGGGCCCAGAAGCAAAGACGATATAAAGATAATAAGACGATAATAAGACAAGATATAAATATGGTTGCAACTGTTGGTCCTATTCATATTCATTCATTCATATCAGCTCATATACATCCCACTGCTGGGCTCGAGCCTCCTCCACAATAGGAGGGCTATTGACCTTACTATACCATGCTGGTCAGACAGGCTAGTGTAGGGATAGGTTGATCCTATAGCCGCTTTAAACTGAAAAAGAAGAAATAATAATATTATAAAATGGTAAAGTATAATAATTTACTGGCTAAAACACTAGACTAAAATTGTAATATACTTTTTTACAAAAAGCTTAATTTTATGACTTCTGAAACAAATATTAGAAATGCGTTGACTTTTGTCTCTTGACAATTTTAGTAACTATTACTATTTTTTTTTTGATTCAACATGGTCCTGAACAATTGATTCACAGCAAGTCCATAGCAGTAAGTTCACAGCATAATCCATACTAATATTATAAATGCGAAAGTAAGGATGTTTGTTTGTTTGTTTGTTACGCGTTCACGCTAAAACCACTGAACCGATTTCAAAACTTCTTTCACCGATGGAAAGCTATAATATCAGGGAGTAACATAGGCTATATTTTATCCCGGTATTCCCACGGGAACAGGAACTACGCCGGTTTAAGCGACTGAAACCGAAGCGAAGCGAGGGCGGG
The DNA here is from genome assembly GCA_032191425.1 of Lymantria dispar. Classification (NCBI taxonomy): domain Eukaryota; kingdom Metazoa; phylum Arthropoda; class Insecta; order Lepidoptera; family Erebidae; genus Lymantria; species Lymantria dispar. The sequence continues at coordinate 16,106,169 of CM063451.1, forward strand.
TTGCTAGTATATAATAATGTTTTAACAAAATTATACAACAAAGCCAATTCTTTTCCATGTTCATGGTAGAGATTTTTGCAGCACTTTGAACTATTACATCGCCCGGTGTACCAACGAGTAAACAGAAACAAAAAGATGCTGTAATACCTGCTGTAGTATTGTACCATAATAGATGAATTTCAATTTTTTGACCCTGAAAAATTAAAATTATTTTAGACAGTATTAAAAAATGTGAAAACACTATTCTTATTGCTAGAACATATTCAATATTTACAATTTATCTTATACTAGCAACCCTCCCTCGCTTCGCTTCGGTTTCAGTCGCCTTACCTACGTAGTTCCCGTTCCCGTGGGAATACCGGGATAAAATATAACCTATGTTACTCCTTGATATTATAGATTTCTATTGGTGAAAAAATTTTTGAAATCGGTTCAGTGGTTTAAGCGTGAAAGCGTAACAAACAAACTTACATTCGCATTTATAATATTAGTAAATAAGGATAAGCATGTGTAATTGTGGTGTAAGGATAGAGAGTTTTACTACCTCTAATTTTTTCCAAAAATAATCGAGTAGGGAGAATGCAACCAGTTAACATAATCTTAAATAAAACCTGTATCAATCCGTTTGACCAGCATGGTTCAGTAGATCACTGTACCTACCACTGTAGAAGAGGTTCGAGCAATTGAGACATATATGAGCTGAGATGATGATGAGGGTTGTGTTACGTACAGCACTATAGGTGAGAATAAAACGCTTCTATGCAAAAGATTTTGGATTCAGTAAAGAGCCCCAAGCCCCATGCTTCTCAATTTTCAAAGTTTTATGTATATTTAACGTAAATCATTAATAACTTTTTTTACTATAACATCTTTTATTTTAAGATTTTTCGAGCCCGTTGAAGAGAAGGTACGTGGACACGTAAAATTGCATATGAGCTTATTATTTTTATATCTTATGATTTGGTGATGAACTTGTTATCATCTGCATCGTAATTACTGACCAGTGAGTCGTTGGTCAGATGAAATACTTCCCACCAGGGTAATGCCATTGGTGAGACGTTATGTAGAGTTTTTGATAGGAGAAGGCGGAAAAAAGGCATCATACGTCGTACATTTTCCAGCAAACTTATTGGAGACCTTGATGCAAGTTCAACACCCGGAAAGCAAATGACTACTGGTATATATATATGGCGCTATCCTGGACGGACCCACACTCATTTACGGCTGCAGACACGAAACTGTCAACCGTACGACCCTATTAATTAAAATATGAAATGGGAGAAAAACATTTAATAAACCCTACCACTAAAAATATAAAATGGGTAAATGTAGTATAACTACACAACTGGCTTAATGGTTAAGATATCGACCTACTGTGCCAGTATCGTGGGTTCGAGTCCTATGGGGGACATTTCGTGCGATCCACGAATTGTTGTTCCGAGTCTGGATGTCATTTGTGTCCGTTAGTTATGGTTGTAAAGCCCCCCGCAATACAGGGATTATCTCTTTCCCACAGGGTAGGCGATAGTGTTTTAAAAAAAAGAGGGTGCATAATGTAAGCATGTCAGAAGTGAAACTTCTTTGGAGCTACGTGTGTTTTGTCAATATTAAAAAAAAATGTACTCTCAGTCTCTCTCTCTCTCGATCTTTCTCACTCACTTGCTCCCAACTCTCACTTCATGGCTATGTGCTTCGTGCTATGTTCTCTCTTTCTCACTCTTTCTCAATCGCTCTCTCCCTCTTCTTGGACAAAAACGTCCTACATTTTCAACTAAATTGCGTTTCATGCGTAAAAACTTTACCCTTATGCGCGCAAAGGAGTTTTACTTCAAAAATATTTGTAGATGATAATGTAAATATATTATTTCATTTATTCTATTGATGATGTAAGCTAGTCAGATACCCAGTTCCTTCACAGGGAATGCCATATTTAACTTCTCAACATTTCTGCGGCGGTCAATTGCTACATTTGAGCTAAAATTACTTTTCTAATTAAAAATATACTTAAATTATCTTACCAATTGCATAACTATTGGGACTAAAACATTGGCTACAGCAACATTTGCAGCTAAATTTGTTATTATTATTTTAAAAACTATAATTAAAAAAATTATCAAATGATTCGGTAAGTTCCTGAAATTTCTTAAAACTTTCCCAATTATACCATTCAAGTCAAGAATATTCTTTTTTACAGCCTGGGACAACGCAAAGCCATCACCTGTTAAATAAATGTATATTGAGAGTTTTTAATGTGCCTTGTAAGAAATAAATATTTAGTTGGTTTAGTGGCATAATTATGCTATTAATATAATTACATCTTAGATTCGAATTCTAGATAAAAGTTTCCGTAAAAGAAAATATAGATGCAGTTTGCAGTAAAATTTACTGACCTCAATATTTCTTACAGAACTTTCTAGAAAAAAAATTGAGCTATAAATTCAATGTGTGGAAATATTTTCGAATAGCGGCCACATGCCCTCCTCCGATTTCGGAGGACTACAATATGTTTTACACCTTTGCTTAGCACTTTAGATCGGATATCGGATAGGATCAACGGGTCACACTATGTATAAAAATAAATTATGAATAAAATAGATATTACAAAGTTGCCTTGTCCTATGTTAAAATTCTGCCGATGAGTTTCAGAACTTTAATACGAGCCAGAATATTATGTATCGAACAGTCTTGTCAATTTCTCTCACAAAAACAACTTAATAATTTATATTTCTAATAATTATAATTTTCTATTTTGAGATAATATTAATCTTCAAGGGTCACGCGGCGTATAAAAACCATACTCGATAGAGAGTCGCTCATTCGGGTTAAGAGCCCTCAGCGCTCACCCAACAGTCCGGGTAAAGTTGTCATAGCCATCTGAGGCTAACAACTAAGTCACACAAAATTAAAAAAAAAGAGAGTCGCTCATAATATCGTTATTTTCTGCTAAATACGTTTCATACTCCTAATAGCCAGTCATAAGCCAGTCATTATAGGGGGTTGACCTCGGAAAATCGACATACCCAGTATATTACAACGTATAATCTTGTATTTGGTCATCCTAAAACTGTTCTCAAAATTCACATATAATTGGATGGTCGCAAGTTTTAAATTAAGGGGTCAAAAGTCACAAAAATCGATTTATTTACATTTCTTTTTCAAATATCTCGGCAGCTCATATACGTCCCGCTATTGGGCTCGAGCCTCCTCCATAATGGGAGGGAAATTGATCTCACTATACCGTACTGGTCAGACAGGTTGGTTAGGGTTTTATTTCGAGTATGCCTTCTCTGGTATAAATGTTATGTGCGTATTATATCCCTCAGTCGTCTTTTACGACATCCACGATAGGGAGTGATGAATTGTATTCTTACTCCCTCAAATTATTAGCTTACTTCTTAAGGCTAGTATATATATATATATATATATATATATATATATATATATATATATATATATATATATATATATATATGATGTCTTAGTTATCTTTTAGAAAAAAATATGCTAAAGTATGTGTAGATAATTGTACCCTTACTCTTTCACCATCGTAAATTGTGTAAAGTAATATATTTTTGAATTGGTGCTGCTAATGAGAGAAATATATGACATAAAATAAATTACCATTTCCCAAAACGTGATTGTTTCCAATTTCTTCCAATTTTCATCAAACGTGTTTTTCGCTGCTAACACCCCTTCAGCTGATATATTACATCTTTTAGCCGCATCGCTGTTAGGCCTAAAACAGTTTATATTATGACAAATTGAATACTACATACGTGTAAATGGATGGGTTTCGTTATTTAAAATTTAAGCTATATTTGGCCTACTAAGCATCTAGCCTCAATCTTAAGCCATCACGATGGGATGAGAGCTTGTGTGTTTTATCTCTTCTTCTAACGTCGTTTGCCCCTGTCTCATACACACTCCAAAAGCTTTTGCGGTCAAATTTATTTATCAGCAAAGAATGGTCATGTAAGACCAGAACTTGTCTCTACCGAACACTACGATTTGCTTTCAATATAATAATAATAATATGACGATGTCTTATAGTACTGGCCATTGAAAGATAGAATAAAAGTCAAAGATTATCTACTGGCCGTTGACTACGATTCATGTCTCTCTTATTAAAAGAATATTAATGATGACTAAAAGCTGCTATTATAGATCATGCGAATTAATACACACATTTAGTGTAGCGCTGGAGGTGGCTTGTTTTTCTACACTGACATCTCGCGGAGTTTTGAGATAATACTATTTAACGCCCAAAAGCAACAATCAAGTACTCCAAAGATTTAAAAGATGGCGCTATGGGCAAATGTGCTATAGCATACTGGAACGATAAATTAAAAGTTATATAAATACAAAAATCGAAACAAATTATTGAGGCAATTTTTGTTACAAAATAAATATATTTTAAGAATTTCTCTCTCGCGTTATTAGAAAAACTTTTTTCAAAAATTAACATGGATTTAACGGGTGTAATCGACATAGCCCGCAGAATTAGTACGTTCAAATAGCAATGGGCAGCCACATCGCTCGTCGAACCGACAACCGTTGGGGAAGAAAGGTTCTTGAGTGGCGACCACGAATCGGATGGCGCAGCGTAGGACGACCCCCAACTAGGTAGACTGACAACATTCTCAATGTCGCAGGGAACCGTTGGATGCAAGTGGCGTAGGACCCGTGGGGAGGCCTATGTTCAGCAGTAGACGTCTGTAGGCTGATGGATGGATGGATGGATGGATTTAACATGGGGACGATTAGCTCAGCGGAGTATAATTTTTATTACTGATGGGGCAAAGGAGCAAGAATCGCACCTGATGGTAAGTAATACTGTGACGCTTAGACTTTTGCAATCCCAGGGACTCAGCTAGGCTGCTGCCTACCGTGAAAAAAAAGCTCCTCTTAAACCACGTTAAAAGAAGGCAATGTCAGCACTTGGAAAACACAACAGCAGGTGATTCAATCCAAATCCAGCACGTATGTGGGAGAAACGATCGCTAGAAACGTATAGTTTATAACCATAACATTTGCGGGTGAAATAGGTGGACCCTACTCGGTTTCAAGTGGTACGGTGGTATAATGGCAACGGTCAAGTCAAACAGTTCTTCAGAACACCCCTTGAAAGAGGCTGTGGAGTACACAGAGTATCCCAAATCCTCTCCACCGTTTGAGTGTCTTCAACCTGGCCGTGAGATTGTATATTAGGCTACAACCGCAAAAACAAAAATAGACAATTTCAAAAATGGTATAAATTCCCATCAACATTATTTGCTCTTACCTTAAAAATCCAAAGTATATAATAATCATATTTACATACAAGCTTATTTCTAAAAGAGGCATTAATGGAATAGCGAAGGTAGAGTATTTTGGAAACGGCAAATATTCTTCTACTGCAAGATATGCCCTGAAATTTAAGGCATATTTTATTCCTTGAAATTTGAGAAAGTTGAATAGGTAATAGTTATTGTCACCAAGTTTGGATAAAAGTTTCTTCATCACTGATGTATTAGTCTAAGTGGTGAGCTTTTGTGACCAATGAAAGACATTTGTGAAATTCACAAAATAATTAATGTGATATAACTTAAATATACTAATTGTGTTTACGGATCCTGTGACACAAGGATTTATTCAGTAGGCTTTTAATAAAATGCTGCAGGTTAGGGAGAATCTAAAACTACTATTTTATTTTGGAAATGATTGATTATAACACCATCAATATACGTGTAAACGAAAACATACAAGCACAATAGTCAACGTGAGACACATTTAAAACGTTTTTTTTACAGTCTCACATTTCCTTGCGGCGATATTTTCATGAGGTAACGAAGTAGAAATACAATTCAACACCCTTTATCTTAGCTATGGGTGTCATAAAAGACGACTAAGGGATAAGATACCAACCCGTCTGACAAGCGTGGTATGGCGATTGCCCTCCCATTGTAAAGGAGACTAAATTCCAGCAGTAGGACAACGATGTTGATAGTGATTATAACAGGTTCGCGCCTTTATCGATAGCAAGATCTTCCAAATTATTTATCAGTAATTTTTACCCGTCACATTTTTATTTAACCGAAAAAAATGAGAACTCTTCTGAGGTTTATGCGAGTATTACACATTACAAATAAATTTATTTTTATGGATTGTATATCGTTTATATTTGATTTTTGCTGCTCCGACGTTTCGACTACTTTTCAGCGTTCAGTCCGCCCATGACCATGAATGAGAAGGTTAACATTTCATTTTAATTTACATATATGATAAGATATTTTTCTGAAATTCTCTATGTAACCCAAAAATATTATTGCAAATAATGTGCATAATGGAGGTTTTGAAAGACGATATTCATTAGACAAAACATACTTCATCGGTAAGAGATGTCATCATATCACCGATCAGAGAAACGCTATAGTGTGGATAAAGAACAATAATAGATAAATTATGTTATCTAATATTTTATAGAGTTTATTATACATATTATATTATTGTTTAATCCTCCTAAAAGAGATGTCGACGTTACACTCAGTAACGAAGTAAAAAAAACATCACCATGATTTTGCGTCTCTTCGTATACATTTTTCATTGTATAGCAATAGACTAGCCTTCACATATTTGTATGAAAATTCACAAATGTGTGTTTTTCGCTAAAATTTCATTATTTAAGTCACTTTATGCAAACAAATGACTTTAGTTTGAATAAATTAACTTGTAAAGAACGAGAGCTAGATTTATCTGGCTTATAAAATATACGCTGACGCCCGTCTAATACTCAATTGTAAGTTTATGAATTGTTACAGCGCCCTCTAGTAAGTTATAGTAATATTATTAAGATGATGACTTCTAGCTTAGTTTTGATATCACACAATTCATGTTAGAAAACTTGTTTTTACTTAGCGAGTTATATAGTTTCATATTTTGGACACATATTTTGCCTCTTCAATTAGATATTTACCTGTTTTATTTAAGTTATAGTTTCTTAATTGCTTAGATCGTTATTAATGCGATTGGACTGCAAAAACCTTAAAAAAAATATTTAGTTTTACATTTGAAACAGCCCTTTAAAGACCGAGTTTGTAGCAGTTCCCACTAAGGTGTTTATTCACCTGTAAATATCAAATAAATCACTGTAATTCTAAACTTTTAAACAAACTAACTACATGTAGTTAAAGTTTGATTATATCAAAACCTCGGTAATTTATTAGTAATTATATAGTAATTATATAGGATGGTAGTAGTGTGATAGGAATTATAATATTGGAGGAGGCGGTTGTCGCTTTAAATCTAATCCTAGATACGGTCATTACTATCTTCGTTATGAACGAAATAATTTTTATCAGCTACCCAGTCAGTATCTTGATGAATTCTATTCCTATTCTGCTGTTGCACGGAACTTGCTATGCCTTTGTTGATACTGATATATTATTGACATATTTTTTGTTGATAATTTTATTTATATGTTCTACCCAATTTTCGAAAAAATAAATATTGTTACAGTTATCTATTTGTGTGGTGACAGAGTAAGAATATAATTCACCACCCCTTTCTTACTCGTGGGTGACGTAAAAGACGACGAAAGGGTATGCAGATAACATGCAGATAACATCAATGCAAATGAGGGAAAACCTCACATGCAGTTTTATGCTAACTCGTCTGATCGGCGCGGTATAGGAGACAAAGGCTCGAGCTCAACAATGGGACTTATGTGGACTGAGATGATGATGATGATGACAATTATAATCAAAACCATAACAATATTAATGAAAATTTACTAACCAATAGTTGCAGAGAAAGTTGATGCACAGAAATAACAGGTTGTTAAAATAGATGATCATCTCACCGCGTGAGTCTTTCACGAAAATATTCAATAAGTTTTGCTGGAAATAGATTATTATCTTTATTATTATATCGCACCCTCTACAAAATTTAAGAAATTGACCTATTATAACATGTTGGTCAGACGTGTTGGTATATGCCCAGTATATATGAAATGAAATGAAATTATTTATTGTGAGAGCAGAATTTACATGAGAATATGAACTACATAGTACGTATATTTTACAGCTCGTCACAAAACGAGTCCTACTCAGCATACTGCAGGTTAAAAACCTGCAACTGATCTTCCGTGGACTCATTATGTTGACGTCACGAAATAGAGCGAATTAAACAAAGAGAATACAAAAAAAAATAAAATATAAAATAAAACAAAACAAAATTTAGGATAACACATAATTACACCACGCCCAAGGTTATATCTACACACACAAACTTAAAATGCAAATTTTATAATAAAATAAAAATAAACTAGATCCATAGATACTTGTCCTTTGTACAATTAAATTATAGACAAACCTACTCTGTGGCAGCTCGAATGACATTTCACGGTGATGTACAGTCTGTACAGATGACATTTAGAATAGAACAACGTGGCGCCATTTATGTTTACATTAATCGGTTTAACATAATAAATATTGTTTAACATTTTGTTGCCGTCCAGATAATATAATTATCATGATGAGTAAATGAAAAGAAATGTAACTATAGGATATTTAATTAAAATTATAATAATGACAAATAAGATAATATTAGCATTTATTGCTGAAGCCCAAAATAAGATGGTAAGTAAAGTTTGAATTAATAATAGTAAATAAATATATTAGATCCAATTTTGACATAATATAAAGATAATTCTGATATATAAAGATAATAAAGTATATTTATAAGTAGATAATAGAACTTAGATGGCACTAGTATCGTGTCTCAAAGCCTCTTCCGATTTTTGGTGCTCGAAAATGAATTTTTTAATTGTTATTTTAAAGCAATGTTCATTTCGCAGATTTCTAATGGGTGGAGGGATGTTGTTCCAACATTTTGTCGCTGCATAACGGAAACTGCCTCTGAAAGCGGCCGATCTATGGCACTGCATGGAAAGTTGGCCTGCACACCGCCGAGGCCCACAGGATCTGATTTGCGATAGCCAACCCAATTTATTGTATAAGTAGCTTGGTACTTTGTGATTCAAGACTCCAAAAAGGAGACAGGCTAAATGGAGTTTGCGCCTATGCTTCATTTTTAAAATTATATTTTTGTTCAAAAACGGAGTGACATGAGCCCTTAGTGGAATATCAAAGCAAAAACGAGCACAAGCATTTTGCACTCGTTGAATAATTTTTTGTGTCCGTACAAGCAGACGTGGGCCAAAAACTGTATCCATGTAATTTAACTTAGACAGGACCAGGGACTCCACCAGCTGCGAACGTAAACTTTCCTGTATGTAAGGCCTTATCTTATATAGAATTTTAAGCTTATAGAAGCAACTTTTTATGCAGGTTGCTACATGCTTTTCAAAACGTAAGCTGCTGTCCATATGTAAGCCCAAGTTACGAGCCTCACTTACACATTCAATTTGTTGTCCTAACATCACAACTCTCGCTGATGGGCATAGTGTGCTGAGTCGTCGAGTGCTGCCCAACAACAAATATTTAGTCTTATTTGGGTTGAGCATAAGATTATTTTGGGTAGACCACGTGGCAATACTAGAAAGATCATCATTCAATTTTTCAATTGCACTGTCAATCTCAGATGGCTTGAATGATATGTATATTTGTGTATCGTCTGCGTAACTATGATATTTACAGTGTTTAATCTGTGTGCTTAAATCAGCAGTGTACAATATAAATAGAATAGGACCCAGTATTGATCCCTGAGGAACTCCACGCCTTACAGCCACTTTTTCTGATATTATTGAGGAGCCATCAAAACAATTAAGCTTCACATACTGAAAACGATTACTTAAATAACTATTAAACCATCTTACAGCATTCGTGTCAAATCCATAATAGTGCAATTTGGAAAGTAAAAGATCAATATTTATAGAATCGAATGCTCTTTAAAAGTCTAGTAGTACAAGTAAAGTACATAAACCTTCGTCTTGAGAACACAATATATTGTCTGTTACGTCGAGTAGAGCCGTTACTGTACTGCGTTTTTTCCTAAAACCGGATTGCGCCTCAGGCAAAATATTATTATTCTCCAAATAAGAAACTAACTGTCTACAAATGACTTTCTCCATGACCTTAGACAAACATGGTAAGATACTGATGGGCCTCAAATCCGTCACTTCAGTGGGTTGTGGATGTTTCGGTAGAGGACGAACAATTGCAACCTTCCAAACATCGGGGAATGTAGACGTGGTAATGGAATTGTTTATCAAATCCCTTATAGTGTCAACGGTGTAAGGAAATGTCATGATAAGCATATCCAGACTTATAAAATCACACCCCTCAGCATTAGATTTAAGGCTTTTAATTATATTAATAATGGTATCAAGGTTGACCTCCTCCATATGAAATGTGGTATCACTAAAATTATGGTACTCATAAAATGTCAATTGCGAGATACTAACATCTGAAGTGCTTGATATACTAGAAAAATGCCTATTCAAGGTGTCAGGATCGTTAAAATGAGCAGGCAACTCTAGGTCATCCTTTGGTAGTAATGTGGACTTCAGGTTTTTCCATAACAAATGGGGATTGTTAATTTTATTTTTAATATTCTGCTTAAAATAGGCAGCTTTTTCATAAAAAAGTGCCTTGTTAACGGCCGATTTTAAGCTTTTATAATATTCTTTCTTATTGTTACATTTAGTTTTATGGTAATCTGCGGAGGCCCTGTCCCGTAACCGCATCATGAATTTAATGTTATCTGTTATCCAGGGATAGGAACGATCCCTAATGACAATGGATTTAGAAGGTGCATGCTGGTCGAATAATGCAAGTACATTGTAGTTAAGTGCACAAACAATTTTATTAACATCCCTAAGAGTACTTATTAGATCCCATCTGACTGCTTGTAAGTCCGTGTTAAATGCATCCATATTAATATACTTTATGGGTCTAAAAGTTACTGTGTGTGGTCTAGGTTTATCACGTTTAATAGGAAATTCACAAATTACAAGACTGTGCCCCAAAAGAGAACCTACTGATTCTACCATAATTTTTTTTGGTCCCAAATTAGAGCAAACCATATCAATTAATGTTTCACTGGTTTCTGTACGATGGGTTGCCTCATTAATTAGCTGAGACAGACTAAGACAGGATAAGAATGTTATTAGTTTTAAAGTTTTTGCGTCATTTTTATTAAATAAATTTATATTGAAATCGCCTAGTAAAAACAAATTGTCATAATTGGAGAAGGAACTAATTGAGTCTGAAATAGCGTCTAGAAATAAATCTATGTTCATCCAAGGAGGACGGTATGCTGTGCCAATCACTAGCTTCTTTTCGTTAAGAGTCATAGTAAGCCACATTTGTTCAACAGAGAAGTGCCGGGGATCTTTTGGGTGTGGTAGTGTGCGTAGATTTATATTTCGCTTAACGTAGAAACCGACACCTCCCCCTCGTGAACGCACCTCACGTGACCTTGGAATATGCCGTAATCGGTAACCTGACAAAGCTGGTGCACGGCCCTCCTCGCCCAGCTTAAGCCAAGTTTCGTTTATCGCAAGTATGTCAATATCATTTCTCAGCACTGCAGCAATAAAGTTTTCATGGTTAGAACCAAGAGACCCCGCATTAAATAAACCAATTTTTAACCCATTAATAACCATTGCAATTAGCACTATATAGACAGTTATTATAAGAGTTTAATGGACAAGAAACGGAAAAGAAGAAGATGGCGAATATTGCAACAAGCCATAGTATTCCTAAATATACATATTCATTTAAAGTTAGTACTAAGTAATAAATTAATTGTAAATATAATAAGTTAGCAATGTAAGTTAAGATTTTTATAGAATTTGTCAATGGTAATAAGATATGTAGTTTTATGTAATATATAATATATTCAATATTTATATAGATGGAAATTGTAATAATACAAGTCATGTGAGTATCATGTTCCAGACGGATATACAGTGCAACAGCGCATAAATAGTAAGATCTATGTCTTCTCACGATTATTAAACTAACATTAAATAATACATTCACATAAGTAAAGTAAATGCCGCCATACAGTACTAGTAAATATAATGAATTTGAAAATGTGTTATAATATTCATACTGCAAAGTATCACCATAAACAAGAATTTTAAATAGAACTATTCCAATACAGTATAATAAACAATAAAGCATGCATAAATAAAAAGAACAATTTTGTATCAAAAACATACAAAACATAAAAACATATAGGAAATTGAAACTTAAGGACCAACTAAGACCTAACCAAAAATTCGTGCTATGTCTCCCTCACACCTGACTCGGTGCACTTGCTGACCGTCCTGTCTACGGGTAAGTATTTTGCCTTCTCTAGTCCACACATACCTCCAATTATGTAGACTACCAGCCTGACGGGCTTTATAAAAAATGTAGCGATTCATAGAAGTGAGTCGCTCATTTACATATATTCGGCGCCCCCCTCCTCCCACCGAACCCCCAATTCCCAACTCCTTCACAGTGAGACCGCGACGTACTCGTGCTGCTTGAAGTAAGGTGTCGCGAGTCACACGGCGCGCAAAGCGCACGGCCAAACCACGTGGGCGCTGGTCATCACTGTCTGGAGAACCTGAAGAGGATTGCAATAGGTTGCGGCGCTGTGGTCCAATGCGTGCGGCATGGACAATGTCCTGCTCCTCAATAGCCACACCCAGGGTACGTGATAGGAGCTTGACGAGATGTAATGGGCTCTCTTCCTTTCCTTCAGGTATTCCATTTACCTCGACGTCGCTCAGCAATAGCTCCTGGTCCCGCTCGTTAAGCTGTAACTTCAAGCCAGCGATGGCATCATCCACCGACCCTCTCTCCGTAGCCTTTTCTTGCAGTTTTAATTCAAGAGCGTCCACTCTTGCGTCAAGACTGTGCATATGGTCGTCACATGCTTTAAGTGAAGCCTTTAGCTCATTCATCTCCGAGCGGAGCTTCTGTACCTCATGCCGCATCAACCGAAACTCCGCGCAAAGATCCTCCTTCAGCAACCGCAATTCAGTTGTTATTTCAGATATTGGAGGTTTTCCGACATAACAGGGCTCACTATCCAGTTTGCTAGGACTACATACAGTCTCACAAATAAGTCCTGGAGTTGCGTCCAGCCTACCCCGGACGGGAGTCTCCGTCTTATTATCTCTGCGTTCATTTTTTGAACATTCCGGGCAACGCCAAGATGGCGATGTATACCCCTTCGGCAAACCAACACATGCCCGATGGTAAACACCATCACATAAGCTACACGTAACGCCCTCTATTGGGGACAAAAATTTCGCACAACCTCCACACTTAGTAGCTGGCATATTGGTTAAATTATTAGTTAGCTATCGATTGTGCCTAAAACTTTCGGTGCAGAAAAGATAGATGGCGCCGTGCACAATATGGAAAGTCTAGATACTCACTAGAGCTGAAATACCATGAGATAAACACGAAAATCCTGACAAGGGAACACAACACAGACAATTCTCAGTTATTAAAACATATATAGGATTTAAATAAATAATACACTTTTATTTTTTTAAAGTTAAGGTAGAATTAATATCACTGTCTTAGTATTTAAGTTAATTTCCAATTTTAATAACATTCCACACATCAAAATCACTGGATAACGTTTGCTAAAGCGAATTAAAGTACATAAAACCGATTACACTATGAACTGGTTAATCTTATTCAATTATTCCCTTAGTATGATACGAAACAAATATGAACTTGTTATGCTCGCTCGCCATTCGTGACGTCACTCCCTGGGATCTCAGCGTAGCGCCTCTATCGGACGATAGGGCTACTGTTCTAAATCCATATCCTCAATAACGTTAGGAATATGTACTTTGAAATATTCGTGCTAAGCCCACTAATGGTGTTATAACCTGGTATTTCTAAAGTATAATAGTAGTGAATAGGGAATATGCACAAAACTCCAAAATGAATAAATTATTCTATCATTATTTAATAACTAAATTGAATTATCAAAAGGTGTCTTTTTTGAAATTCACTCTCAAATTTCTAAAACGCAACGTGATTGGTTGTTCAAAACGTGACATCATCGTACGCTCGAGTCTTCTGATTAGGGCTGTTGATATTTTTTGGAATATCGTTTTTTCGTTATATCGATATTTTGAAATATACAAATATCGATCGTTATCGTTCGATATAACGAGTAAAAAATATTGATATTTTGCCCCGTGACCACTTTTTAACTTCATTCATTGCGGGGTTGTCGTGATGAGCTTTTTCTTATCAAATTCGAGGAGTGAGTAATAACTGATCATCAATTTCATGCCAGCATTTTTACTGTAGAATAAGTTTACGGTGATTTTGTAGAATACTTTACAAGAAAAGATAAAACACCAAATTTATTCAAATCGGTCCTTACTTTTTAATATCGATAAATCGTCCAAAAAAAATTCAGTAATGCAATCATCATCCAAAATATTTTTATACTTTCTTGAAAAACAAACGCATTAACAACAACCAAATACCACATTATGTTTTTCTAGACAGCTTCACTGCTTCAAACGGACCTGATATATGTAATTTATTTAGTTTTCACTTTTCAACAATTTTCATTTCCACTTCAATCACACAATCGCCCATTGATACTGGAAATAATAACAATTTATCTTTAATACATATAACACCTGATCGTGTATCTGATTACTTAAAAGGTCTTGATATAACTAAGGGTGCAGGACCTGATGGAATTTCGCCTTATTTTATTTTAAACTGCTACTCGTCACTTCGTTTACCTTTATCTATCATTTTTAATAAATCTTTATCTTCTGGAAATTTTCCATCTGCCTGGAAATTTGCTAAAGTTGTCCCGATTCATAAAAACGGTGACAAGGGGGATGTTAACAATTATAGACCTATTTTTATCCTGTCTGCTTTCGCAAAGATCTTCGAAGCTTTAATCTATCCTTATTTGAAAAACCATACTGCTCAAATTTTCATCAATGAACAGCACGGATTTTTGAATGGCCGCTCAACAAGCACAAATCTAGTGACTTATCACAATGAAATTGTTAACGCTGTCGATGCCGGCATTCAAGTTCACGCTGTCTACATGGACTTTGCGAAGGCATTCGATAGAGTGTGTCACAAGATATTAGTACAAAAATTAAGTTCTCATGGCATCTGCGGCCCTCTTTTAAACTGATTTCAATCATACTTAATAAATAGAATGCACTAGTAGTAATGGGATTTAAATCAGAACCTTATATATTCACTTCCGGTGTTCTACAAGGATCTCATTTGGGCCCTTGGTTATTTTATGTATTTATTAATGACATTTCCACCTACATAAAACATAGCAGATCATATCTTTTTGCCGACGACTTAAAATTGTGTAAAATTATTAAAGAACCACTTGATTGCGACTTATTACAGGACGACTTGAATGAAATTAATAATTGGTGTCTCAAAAATAATATGTCTTTGAATATAAATAAATGCAAATATATTACATTTACTCGAAATCACAATATTATACACGCCAATTATAAAATTAATCAGACTATTCTACCGGAGGAAATAGTATTAAGAGACCTGGGTGTTATTTTGGATACAAAATTGACATTTATTCCACATTTAGATACCATAATTAATAAGGCATTCAAAATGCTAGGTTTTAACATTCGGAACGGTAAAATGTTTCGGAATACATATACAAAAATAGCCCTCTACAAAACATATGTTCGAAGCATTGTTGAGTACTGCAGTGTAGTTTGGTCACCTAATTATAGTGTGCACCAATTAAGAATTGAACGTATTTAGAAACGCTTTTTGAGACATTTATCTTTTTCTTGTAGGCTACATAAACAACTTCC
Organism: Lymantria dispar; assembly: GCA_032191425.1. Taxonomy (NCBI): domain Eukaryota; kingdom Metazoa; phylum Arthropoda; class Insecta; order Lepidoptera; family Erebidae; genus Lymantria; species Lymantria dispar. Next base: position 16,121,971 of record CM063451.1, read on the forward strand.
TTCATATAAGTCAAAACTAAAATACTTTAAAATGGACAGTTTATTAGTTCGGCGACAATTGCTAGACATGTCCTTTCTCTATAAAGTATTAAGAAATCAGTACGACTGTCCTGCTCTATTACAATGCTTTTATTTGCATATTCCTAGATGCACACCTAGGCGCGTTATTAAACCTGCATTATTACAACAACCCCGGGCAAAAACTAATTTAAAACAATTTTCTACTATTTCTAGATTATGTAGGCAATATAATACTATAAACCAAAATGTGGATATATTTGCAGATAAGTTTTCCAAATTTAAAATTACAGTAGCTACTCAGACTGTTACGAAAACTGTACTGGAAGTAATTGACATATCGATCAAAAAATAATTATTATGTGCGACGTAGTGTTAATTTTTTTTTTCAATTTAGTTAGTTATTTATTTTCTTCCCATATTTCCATTTAATTTTTTTTTTCTCCTTACCATGTTACCCTTGTTATTTTTTTTTCCTTCTTATTATGTTAATTAGCTAATATCTGGTTGACCGAGCTTCGCTCGGAATATTTTTGTCGAATTTATTTAGATATATATTAATAAAAAGAAAAAAATAAATAATGAAAATTATATAAAAAACTACAAAAAGAGAATAATAATAACACCGAGATTCGAACCGACGTTGTTTAAATGTCACATAATCCAAAATTAAAATCGCCCGCCTCCCCACCTGAGCTATCGGAACTCATGACGTTGACAACGAAATTTGAATTCATATTCTTTTAAAATTTAATGTCATTGTTTGTTTTGCTAAAAACACGGACAAAACAACATTTTCTATAAATAAAACCTAGCTAGATCGATTTTTTGGACCCGAAACCTCTAGTATGCCAAGTTTCAACAAAATCGTTGGAGCCGTTTCCGAGATCCTGAATATATATATATATATATATATATATATACAAGAATTGCTCGTTTAAAGATATAAGATAAGTAATGAAATAATGTACATACCTTTTTATTGTGCATGATGTGGCACCTTTAAAAATTGTGCAACTTAGTTTAATTTTTCATAATAATGTTTATTAAATCTGTATTTTTAGTTGTAACAATTCTTGGTTGTCCAAATAAATAAATAAATCATCTACATTTTAGCTCATATGTGTCCCACTAATGTCTGCGATCTCTCTTCACAATAGAAGAGACCTTACTACGCTGGTTAAGCCGATTAGTATAACTTTATAACTAATTATAAAATTTAATCACTGTTTCTGTAGCGGGTAGATATAAATCTCTGTTAAACGTAAAACTCCTTAGTCGCTCCATGAATCGCCTACTACGAAATCCAGCGTTCTTTACGACACGCATAAGCATGGTAAAAGTTTATGGTGTTCATAGGCGTCACAACAGAGCTTAATGTAAGAGTAATTAATAAGTGTTGGCAATGGGAAATATTTGTAACGCCTCCGTCGCCGTCTTCGCCCTTATAACGCCTGGAATAATCAGCGAAGCCGAAATACCAGGAATATATTAACTGCCAATTATATGTGAAATCCACTGACGCGCGTGTTGGAGGTTTTGTTATTCAAACATATCCCACTGCAACCATAGATTTTGCCAAGAAAAAGTGGACTCTTTCATGAATTTTGCCAAGAAAAAGTGGATCTTGAATAATCAAGATTTCAAACTGCGTGGTGAGGGGTATAAATACAACCAACCCTAAACATTCCTAAAGAGGATTAACGTCAATCATATAATTACAATGAAAGAAGAGAACATACTCTACCCAATGGTAGAGCCCAAGTAATTGGAAAAAGAACAGTGATGATGATGACATTCTAATGTTTCAAACTTGATATAGGTAAATGTTATGCCGTTCTATCGTGATTTTCAATTACTGGGTTGAGAGCCATCAGCGCTCAGCCATAGTCCGGACTAAAATGTGAAAGTCATCTGCGGCTAACAGCTATACACACACAAAAAAAACGTGATTTTGAAAACTTACTGCTTATTAATAATATTAATACTTGATCATAGTAAATCTGTAATGTGAATATCCAATGCCACGGATAGCAAATAGGGCCAATATTTTATGAAGCCCCGACTGCTCCACGCTATACGCAAGTGCCATACTTCCAATGAACATAAATATGGTGTCCTGAAATTAGATTCAATTCAATATGCTTCTTTTAATTTTTGGAACGAAGTTCCTTATCGCGCGTTGTGAAAGGGGGCTAGACGGAAAAAATTCTTACGAAAAGTTGTCACGACACTTTTTGCTATAGTAAGCTATTGTAAGCTGTGCGGCGTCGCATGTTTCTCTGTCTGTCTCTCTCTCTCTTATAGAAAGCAAGCCAAATATTTTCATTTCTATTTCGCATTGAACAGTGTGGTGTCGCGACGATTATTTTTGTTGAGTGTATACAACAACAAAATATAATACTACCATTGATGCAGTTTTTTCAAGACATTTAAATAAAATAGAATTCAAACATATGTTTCCTACTTCAGTTACCACAAGCCAATTATTACGAAAATTGAGCCTACTAATTAAGTTTATATAACATAATATTTGTTATTAACAAAATAAATAAAAAAATATTATTATAACTTAAAAAAAATAAAATTTTATTACAATTCCTTCACTAATTAATCGAAAGGAACTTCGTTCCATCCGGGTCCCTTGACACCTCTCAAGTTTTTTTTTATTTCTTCCGCGTGGATTTGGAATAAGAATACAATTTACCACCCCATTCCCATGGGTGTTGTAATAAACGACTAAGGGATTAAATATGCATATGATGAATCATCATTAACAAGAGAAGGCAAATATAAATTAAAACCATATACCTAACACATCAAACCACTGTGGTATAGAAGGTCAATTGCTCTCTTATTTGGTAGGTGGCCCACAACCCTATAGTAGGACATAAATGAGCGGAAACGATGAAATAAATAATGTTTTTTTATTGAATAACAGCCAATTCAAGAGACACTGCTATGTAAAAATATAATCAAATAAATGTCAATATAATAAAAAAAAACAAGTCTCGCAACTCAGTTCTTCTACAGTAAAAAGTTGTGAGATCCATGTTATACCAATTCGGTTAATTTATTCAGTCCCTACTAAAAGGACCTTTTTAAAATCGGTCGTTTTACGCATATTCCGCGTTCCAGTGGAAACACGAGGACAAAATATAGCTTATGTTACTCGCTGATTTTATACATTTCTATTAGTGAAAGAATTTTTAAAATATATTTAGTGGTTTAGGCGTGAAAACGTGACGATCAGACAAACATTTGCAATAGTAATATGAAGTTAGACGGGTTGTGCAATATAATTATATCAGTTATATAAATGAAGATTTTTCTCTTCAAAACTTACATTCATGTAACTATTTGCTATTACTATAATGAGTACTATTTGCAAATGCAAATAGTACTCATTATACAAGTTAAAGGAAATATCACGATTGGTAGGAAAGAAGTGACAGGTAATGGGATACACTCCTTTTCCCCAGTAGAAAGCATTAACATGAGTGTATATGCACACCATTGATATTTCTGAAATAAATAAGAAGTAAAAGAGTAAGAATACAATTCACTACCTCCTATCTTACCCGTGGGTGATCGTACGAGACGACTAAGGGATATAAAACGCATATAAGATCTATGTGAGAGAAGGAAAACTCGAAATAAAACGCTATACCAACACGTTTAACCAGCGTGGTATGGTAAGTCAATTACCCTTCCATTATGGAGGAGGCCCGAGCCCAACAGTGGGATGTATATGGGCTGAGATGAGATGATGATGAAGAATTAAATTTAACTTTAAAATTAATCTCTTCTCTTATAATACTAAATTAACATGGCAGTAGAATCAGGCAATAAAATCAGGCATAATAAAAACTCACATACGGTTCGAGATTGCCGCCCCCCGGGGACCACAAGAGCCCCGGCGCAGATCAAGAGGTAGACTCCCAAAATGGGTCATTGGCCAATTAAACTTGGAAATGGCCCGGGAGTCTGCTATAGTACAGCGCTGGGGCGCGGCAGGACAGCTGGCCACTGGTGTGGAAGGACTCGCTGGTCAAATAAGAAGTGCCCTTGAGGCAGTATGCGATGCGGCGATGCCGAGAGCTCGGCGGAGGCCGCCGCGTCGACAGGTATACTGGTGGTCACTCGAGATTGCGAATCTCCGGGTGGCCTCTAACCGGGCGCGGCGTGCCTACATCCAACACCGTCAAAGGGGCAATCGGGACGACATCTTAGAGGGTCAGCTGCGGACTGAGTACAAGACAAAGAAGAAGACTCTGCAGCTGGCCATCAGCCAGGCGAAGGAGAGGGCTCGTGAAGGAGCTGCTTGCAGGCCTCGACAGAGATCCATGGGGGCGCACATATCAGCGAGCGCGGAACAAGCTCCGCGCTTGTGGCGCCCCCATCATCGAATCGATGGAAGCGGGTTTCTTGTCGGGGCTAATGGGGGAGCTGTTCCCCCGTTCAGTGGGACACGTTCCCCCTAGAATGGCTCCTCAGTCGGTGCTGGAAATGGACTCTCCAATCCCACCCATCACCGACTCTGAAATGACAGCGGCTCTCTCCCGTCTTCGCGGGAAGAGGAAGGCGCCTGGTCCAGACGGCGTCCCGGGAGTCGTCCTCGGTGTCGCCGCAGAGTATCTTGAGGATCAGCTACGGGAGCTGCTCAACGCGTGTTTGAGGTCCGGGCAGTTCCCGGAGCAATGGAAGTGCGGAAAATTACGTCTGCTGCCGAAGGAGGGTCGCCCAGTTGACTCGCCATCCGCATACAGGCCACTGGTGTTGCTGGATGAGACGGCTAAATTGTTCGAAAAAGTATTGGCGGATCGTCTCGTCCAGCACCTCGAGGAAGTCGGGCCGGGGCTGTCAGAGAGGCAATACGGATTCAGAGGCGGCCGTTCAACAATTGATGCGCTGGCCGCCCTGAAGTCCTTGGCCACCGAAGTATTGGCCAAAAAGGAAGTTCTCCTGGCAGTTTCACTCGACATAAAGAACGCCTTCAACAGCCTCCCACACGAGACGTTGAGGGAGGCGCTCCGGTATCATGGAGTGCCTTTGTACCTCCGGAGGCTGTTGGTGGCGTACCTTGAGGGAAGGCACGTGCTCTGGGAGGGGGGCGACGGGTGCATTCATCGCCATCGGGTGGAGTGCGGCGTTCCACAGGGCTCGGTGCTGGGTCCAGTCCTGTGGAACGTTGGGTTCGACTGGCTTCTGCGGGGTCGGCTCCTTCCCGGGATGGGGGTTATCTGCTACGCAGACGACACCCTCATCACGGTGAGGAGGGCTGACTTCCAGGGGGCTGCCCGATTGGCACAGGAGGGAGTAGCACTCGTCGTAGATCGGATTGGCGTGCTGGGTCTGAGGGTCTCGCTAAACAAAACTGAGGCCCTCCTATTTCATGGCCCACGTCGAGGTCCCCCCCGAGGAGCACATATCAGTGTGTCTGGGGTTGCCGTGCCGGTGCGGGCCCAGATGAAATATCTAGGCCTGCACCTCGATAGCAAATGGAATTTCGGGCCACACTTTGCCCGGCTCGTCTCTAGGCTCACCAAGTCAGCCGCGGCGTTTGGAAGGCTTCTGCCAAATACTGGCGGTCCTGGGTCGTCCTGTCGGCGTCTCTACGCTGGAATCCTGCGGTCCATGGCGCTGTATGGTGCCCCTATCTGGTCGGAGTCCCTCACCGCCCGCAACAAGGCCCTCCTGCGTCGACCGCAGAGAGTCATGGCGGTGAGAACTATCAGGAGTTATCTTACAGTGTCTTGGACTGCGGCGACGCTACTGGCAGGCGATCCGCCTTGGCCACTTGTGGCTGAGGCGTTGGCGGAGGTCTACCAGCTCCGTGCAACAGCGCGGGCCAACGGCGAGCAAGTCTCTGCAAGGAGACTGGGCAGAGCACAAGAAGTGGCCCGAAAGGAGGTTATCCGGCGGTGGAGGGAAGACCTGGAGTCCCCCGTAGCAGGGCGGGGGACTGTGGAAGCGCTTGCGCCGCATCTCCACCGCTGGCTCACAAGGAAGCACGGCAACCTAACATTTAGGATGGTGCAGGTGCTTACCGGACACGGGGTCTTCGGTAAGTACTTGCATATGATTAGAAGAGAAGAGACCCCCGTATGTCATGAGTGTGGCGCGCCAACTGATGATGCGCGTCACACATTAGAGATATGCCCCGCCTGGGAGTCTCAGCGCCACGACCTGTCGGCGGTACTTGGAGCGGACCTGTCGCTGTCGACTGTTATCGCAAAGATGCTTGGCAGCGACAGGTGCTGGTCGTCGATGGCCTCATTTTGTGAGGCCATCATATCAAGGAAGGAAGTGGTGGAGCGGGAACGCGAGGCGCTTGCGTCTGCTGACTCGCTTCGTCGCCGGCGACCCGGGAGGAGGAGGCGACAATATGCCCACCTACTCCCACCGCCCTGAACAGTAATGACAGGACGTGGCCAGACGGCCATGCGTTGGGTTGTCGGGGATTGAATGTCATCAGACGACCTCTCCGGCACCCCGTAAAAGCGCGGAAGGGGCCGCTGTGGTTTTAGATAAATGCCATATTCGTAACGACAATTTAAATGAGAATATATTAAAAAGAAACTCTTACTCGTTAAAACGGGGATGAGACGCTTTAGAACGCTTTTATAGCTGCATTTAAAGTTAGTCTTTATTTTTTCATTTCTTTAAACGACACCCTGCATAAAGGAAATGATCCTTGTATTGCGAGCAACTTTACAAGTAAACAACTAACGGATACAAACTTTGTGGATCGCAGGAAGCATTGTCCTGTGTGGGATTCAAACTTATGATACTGGCGCGGTAGGTCGGTATTTTAACTACTACACCATATTTACAATACTATTTCAATTATTCATGAAGTTAGTTTACAGCTGTAGAGATGATAGTTATAATGTATAGAAAAAAAACGCCTGAAAAACCCCCCAAACCGTAAACTAAAATATAAAATAAAAATATTCTTCACCAAGGAAGCAATTAAAATATTAATTCCATACCTGAGGTAGAAAAGGTGTTATTATAGGCATTAAGAGAAAGAGTATCACTCCACATAATATACCACGCCAATTCATCGTTAAAAACATCTTAATCCTAACATATTTAGATATGCGTGGATCACTCTCATTGAAATTAAAAAGAATTACAAATTACGTTTCATATATCGAAGCCATACGGACTTGGCTTCTGCTGAACCGTAAGAGCAATTACGTAGTGTTATTTTCTCTGTGAAATTCACTCAAACAATTAACCTGCTGTCACTTCGAACGAGAGAGCGGAATGAGTTCTGAGCATAATATCCTGCTTAAAACTTGGCGACATTTATGCCACTGATGTATTGAAAGCGTATTATGCGTATCCCATATTTCTTACGCTAAACAATAAATAATAATGATAATATGTATGAATATGATATTCTTCAGCCATTATCATCATCATCATCGCAGCCCACACACTTCCCACTGTAAGGCTCGGGCCTCCTCCATAATGGGAGGGAATTTGACCTACTATACCATGCTGGTTGGACATGTTGGTATAGGGTTTCATTTCGAGTTTTCCTTCTCTTGAACAGATCTTATGTGCATATTATATCTCTTAGTCATCTTTTACGACATCCACGGGTAATGTACTTCTATTTAATGGTCTGTGTAAAATATGAATAAAATTGATTAACTACTAAATATACACTGGTAAGATGTGTCGGCATAGAATTTTATTTAGAGGTCTCCTTCTTTCCCAGTAATGCTATGTATCTACCGATATCCCCTAGTTAACTTCGATGATACCGTGGGGATATAAGGAACGGTGCTTTATGGATAAATGATGATAGAAATGTACAAATAATACTTACTGGTAAAATAATTCATTGTGCTTTCTACTTGGTAAACTAAATTGATACCGAATAAATGAAAACTAATTGATGTTGTATGTTTCATGTATACCCATCCACCTATATCTTAGCCCATAGGTTTACCCACGATGATGTCACCCACGAAAACTATCCTATGTCACCTACTGTGACTCTTCGGTCATACTGGAGTGTTGCTCTGTACTGCATCGCGGGATATATAGTCACTGTTCTTTGCAAACTTTAGTCGGTGCCTCAAATAATGCTGCCAACTTACTGCAGTTTGCTAATTTCTCAAGTTGCACTTATTAAACCCGTTTTGTTACAAATATATTTATACTAGTTTTTATTTACTAAGAGAATGTTAGCATTGATATTTTTGGGGAAGGACCGTAGAAAGAGACAAATAACGATTTTATTTAATCTATTGGATAATCCATCTTAGAAATTTTGAATGCGTAAGATAGTGCAAACTGCATTATAATAATAATAAGTTTTATTAGATTATGTGACGCCAATTGGGAGATTAATATTCAAACGATTAATATTGAACTTATGTATCTTCTATTGGAACTGATTCATTATTATCATCATTATTTTCATAGTAATAAGACAAATTAAAAAGTGCACGTTTTTCATAATACTTATAAACTAATTTATTTTTGTTAATATCAATATCTAATTGGTCACAGATTGAACTAAGAAAATGTGAAAAATCAACGCAAACATAAATAATTCGTTGTTAGTAAATTCTTTTAATTATTCGCATTTTATATACGGTAACTAATTATGGCAACCAAACATTACACTTGAGTGGCGTAAAAACCCACATAGAACTCTTCACCTGCTTATTTGTCCGCGAGTGACGGACTAATCCCCAGTCCAATCAGCTTAAGCCACGACTAGTTCGGCTCATATCTCCATTTACTGTAGGTAATATAATGTGATCGTAAAAGAGAGCATCCTTTTTCTTCTCAAAGGCATTCCACTTATGGCCAGAAGCTTTGGAAATGAATTTATCTACTACTAGTGGACCCAGCGAACTTCGTACCGCCATAATTTTTTTCGTAAATATATTTTCTAAATTTCCGAATATATAGTCTCTAACGGAAGAACCATTACAGCTTTGTCAGGAAAGATTCAATCGTCTTGGTCGCGGCATTGTTAATGATGATTCAAAGAGAACACTAATTACTGATTTCTGACAAAATTACAATTATCAAATTTTCAACCATACTTAACTATAGACAAAATATAACGCTGCCTGACAGCTTAGTATAGGTTTTTATATCAAGTTATCATTCTCTTGAAGTTCTGTAAGCAAATAACTGCTTACAGTACTTATTTGTCTACCATATTATCTATGTCGCATAAAGGGTATGATTAATTTTATTGTTGTTACTCTAGCATCAGTTGGTAAGGATGGGAAATAGAAAGCTAAATTACTGAAGAGGTTTGTTTGGTTTTCTTAATATACTTTCATAATGTTGGCATGTTGTAAACAATATTCCATTTACAAAAAAATATATAAACTGACTGACAGCTATTGTAGTGTTCATTTATTTTGGGCTGATATTGGATGTTTTATGCTTAAGAAAAAAGGCATGGAAGTGTGATTTTATCTTGATATATAATAATATATATAATCATCTACGTATCATATCCTACGTAAGTCGTTGTTTTTATTTCTAATACATTTTACCTTTATAATTCGTAAATAATAGGAGAAGAATAACTTGAGAAATTTATTCAATCAATCATAAATTTTACAAATTGAATTCAATTTTACCATAGTTATATAGAAGGCATTAATAATCTGCAGTATATAAAATGCTCATAGTCCACTAATGAAGATAGTGAAAAGAGTCGCAAAGCAGCATGTGAAATTCATGTTTTCTTAATGTTCATAGCTAGTTGGGATACTAGAAAGATATAACTAACCATTTCTCTTCCGCGTGTCATAAAAGATGATTACGATTACAATATGTAAATAGTAATGAAATATTTGCATCGTGTAAGAGAAGTAAAACACGAAATAAAACTATCCTATAATTTGGCCAGGGTGAATGGACCGGATATACTCCTATTGTGGAGTAGGTCAATAGTGGGACCAATACGAATATAGAAGAAAAAATGGATCTTAAAAGTAATCATTTATAATTGCAATTTTAAATAATACTTTTAAGTATTATAAATAAAAACATAAAATACATAATATTTATGCCGTATGGTGAGATTAAAAATAAAATTCACTATCCTATTTTGCCCATGTGTGTCGTAAAAGACGACTAAGGGATTACATATAACATCTATGCAAGTAAAACTTAACTCTATAGCAACACATTTAACCAACGTGTTATAGTAGGTCTATGTCCCTCATATTGAGGAGAAGGTTGGAACCCAACAATGAGCGGTGTATGAGCGATCTTATTAAATAAAAAATAAAAATAAAATTATTATTTACGAAATAAATAATAAAATAAATAATAAAAATAAAATATTATTTACGAAATAAATAATAATTTTATATAATATTCGCTTCTATTATCAAACTTACGACAAATAGGATCTAAGATAATACAAACTTGTAAATGCAATTCATAATTGATATTTATTAAATTCAAAAATTACTATAAACTAAATATTAAGTACTGATATCATAAGCACTATTTAAAAATAAGGTAATAATAAATACATGTTTGACCCACAGGAAGGACAAGATGTCGTCATTTTTGTAAGTAGTGAAATTATTTGTGCTAGTTAATAAATACACAACAAGTGTCCATTTTTTTTGTGTCCATGGAGAAACGGGAACAAAATATAGACGTAGGACCCTAAGCCAATCTTCCTGGTCAGCACGGTTCAGTAGTCCATTTTCCATCTGCTATGGAGGCAGTTTAGTACATATGTATATAGTTGGAGAAGAAACGAAAATGGCTGTAACTTAGACGTTCATATTCGTTGTTATCAAGATTATGTGCTGACTCCAGGGCGTAAATATTGCTTCGACAGGCAATTGTGGCCCAACTAAAGCATACCCGGACGTAGGACGGCCCCCATTAGGTGGACCGATGACCTGGCGAATGTTGCTGGGCGTCGTTGGATGCAGGCGGCATAACACCGCACTCTATATTATAACATGAGAAAGGTCCAGCAGTGGACGACGATAGGCTAAAACGATGATGATTATGATCTTCCAATCCTTATACAAATTTATTCAAAGTCGGCACAATATATTTTCTCTATAAGTTAGATAAAAGTAGAGCAAAAAATACCTGCTATAGGGTTTAGACTAGGCTTCATAAATAACTACTTGCCTATTTTCAACCACCTTTGGGATATAATTCTTAGTCGCCTCTAGATAAAAACGAGTTTTAGTCGACGAACTTTTTAGTTGACTTTTAAATCACTCGCATTTATGTGCATTCGTAGCTATATAGCAAAATGATGATTAAGTATTATAGAATTAATTATTGAATGTTACAAAATATAATTGCATGGTTATGGATTAAAAATACAATTTATCACTACCTCTTATTCTCCCGTAGAAGTCATAAAAATTGTGATTCACAACAATAACATATAGATGACTGTTCTTGGGGTAACTTTTAATACCTGTTCCGCTTGGCAAACGCGTCTACTAAGCGTGGCGATTACGACATTATTCTCGTTTAAGAAGACCTATATCCCTCACGAATATATCAGCAGGCTGGTAGATAGAAATATAATTATTTATATTTTATTTTACAGTCAGAAAGCGCCACCACCAAAAACGCCAATTACTGGTTTTAGTATCAGAATCAAAAACGCAATAAAATATCATTGGCGTGGAGTCCTCGGTATTGGAGTGCCATTGATCGTGCTTCCTATAATGATGCCAAAACATGACGTATGTAATATATATTTTAATGGTATAAATGGTATATATTTGAAAAATAATAATAAAATTTTCACATGGGATAAAAAACAATGTCTTACTACCTCATATTTGCCAAAGGTGTTTACCATAGAATCAGTCAAGAGATTATCAAGTACAGTGAACAACAGCTCTCTTCTGGCAAACTAACTGCGTAATAATACGAACTGCGGAGGCCAGCCCATCCGCCCTGCGTAGCGATTATTTTATTCGTCACTCTGTAAGAACGCTTATGTCTAGCACTGGTCGCCAATAGACTAAGTGATGTATGGAATAATGAGGTCCTTTAGTTTAGACTAACCTATCATTATGCAAAGACAATTCTAAGACCTTGACATTGAGATTTTGATAGTTTCTGGAGGATTTAGCAATCTTAGATATCTACATCTAAAAATACTTAGTAGGAGCGTGGAGCCTCAGTTTACTAAGATATGAGCGTAAAGTCTACCTATCGGTCTGTAGTAAGACAAATAAATTGAAGAAATAATGTTACCTGTAATTGAAGCTTAGAGAGAATAAATATCATATTAGGTAAACTCGTATATAAAAATCTTTTCTGCTTTATCGGACTTTTGTGATCAAGATAATTTTTATTCCCCTACGCAAAAAAATAGATATTATAAGTTTAACATCTATCTGTGAGTCTCTACGTGGCATCTTAGCTCTGGAATCGACGTTTTTTTTTTTTCGTGTAAGCGAGTTTTCTTATGGTAGTTTTTGGCTATATTTGTTAAAAATCAATACATCAGTTTGAACAGAACGACTCTTCTCCAAAGTAATGTAAGGCATTTTCAGCATAAAACTTAAGCGTTGGTTTTTTGCGTAGGTGGATTAAAATTTCAATGTATCTCTACTGGCCTAATAATTATATACATAAACATCCACTACAGGTTACTCCCCAAGAAGCAATGGGATAAGAATATAGTCATAAAAAAATGCTGAGGGACCACTAGGACAATGAGCATTTTTTTGTCAAACTAACAACGCCCTACTACGACCGCCAAGCCAAGCTTGACATATGTTGGTTGAGGTCATGTGACATTCTATAGGAAGGGTCTACGTCTAGCAATAAACGACGAAAGGCGGACTGGTGATAATGACTGACGTTTACGTTTATTAAAGCTATAAAATATGCTTTATTCTTTATCGATGTTCGCCGTGAACGTTAAAGAAAAATATATATATGTATTTGTCAACACATGATAGCAATTCTAAGTGCTTTTCGGTCCTGTGTTACAGCACTCGACTACTAATGACGAGATTGTGGGTTTACATTAATATACGTTTTAACATTAAATAATAATCACGCCTCAGGTTAAGTAATCAACATGTCGCTACCCTTCAGATTTTATTGGGAGTCATAAAAACCAAAGGATTAAGACGTAGCGCTCTCATGGGAAATTTGTAACACCAATCGTGCTTGCAAAGCCACCTGTGACGATTATGGTGTTTTCCCCCTTCGTGGCGTCTCCTATGTTAAACAATAGACGTCTATTAAGCTGATTGATAGAGAGAATAATGTAGATTCTAAAAGTTTACGGAAATTTGTCTCATCATCATTTCAGCTCATATATGTCACACTATTGGGCTCGGGCCACCTACACTATGGAAGGTAAATTGCATTACTATACCACGCTGGTCAGACGTGTTAGTATGCGGTTTTATTTCGAGTTTTTTTTCTCTTTCTTAGATGTTATGTGCATATTTAATCCCTTAGTCGTCTTTTACTACATCCACGGGCAAGATAGGGAGTGGCGAATTGTATTCTTACTCCGTCGCCACACGGAAAGAAATTTGTTAAATTGGTTCCAATTCAAAAGCTTGACCTTTTAAATATTTTATCTGATCATAAACGAACACCGTTTTTGATGTGAAACATCTATAAGCGAGGGTGACCGCGATCGTCGCGTGGCGTTTAACGCCACGCTTCGGGGTCCGCTCTTAATTAACTACAAAATAAAAATCTGGACACATATCTACATTTTCGCAACGAAACCATGGTGCGATTTAAAATTTTGTACAACGCCATCTAGTAAACTCAAAGTAAATTGTTACCTATAATGTATTCTAATGAAAATAAATGTTTATTGAATAAAAAAACATCATTTTCTGGAAAAGAATCGTAACTTTATTTTTCTTAATATTTTATGCTATATTAATACCTGTCGTAATATGTTCTTTTATGCGTATGTACTTGTTCTATAAAATAATGTATAATTTTCTAACTTCCTAACATAAGTATACCATACCTACCTTATTTTCACGTACGAAAACTGGACAACCGCTTTTTATAGGCTTTGTATTAGTTTACAGCTGTATATTTATTTGTTTATATGTTACTGACTCCTAGGAATTGTATTTTGACCCACTTTAAAGAGTTAGATTTCATTTAAAATTTGTAAACTTAACGAGGTACCCAATGACGATAAAACAATTTAGATAGCTTGTCTTATTATCATCATAGGATTAGAGATTTCTTTATAAAATATATTTTGTAGTTGACATTTAGGCTAGGCTCGATAGATGTCGCTAATTCGATCTTTTAATTTCTACTTGGCACTTTTTCATGTATTTGACCCATTTGAACTCAATTTTTACCCAATCGGATAGATTTCATTCAAACGCTATAGACTTATCAAGTAGACATGCACGAAACAGTGCTTCACGAAGTAATGTGATATGGCATTATATTCCTGCCGAGTAATTTTACATTTTACCATCACTTCAAACATCACACTTATAGTTCTTTATAGTTCCTCCCAGACTTGGTAAAAAAAGCTCATCCCAAACAATCCCGCGATCGCGATCTGATAGGCTCTATGACAAGTACTCGATGCTTCGAAAACGATTCAATATCAGTAAAGATCGTTAATTTTCAATTGATACCGATTATTGTTCATGCGATACTAGTACTCATTATAGAATGTTACTTTCTCTCAAACTTACCAAAAAAAAAACGCTCATCACAAACAATCCCGTCAAGAACATATCCGATAGCCTCCCTAAAAAGTATTCGATGCTTCGAAAATGATTCAATATCAGTAAGTATCGATACTTTTCAATTGATACTTATTACTGTTCCTTCGATACTAGTACTCATTATAGAATGTTACTTTCTCTCAAACTTACCAAAGAAAAAAAGCTCATCACAAACAATCCCGGTAAGACATTATCCGATAGGCTCTATGAAAAGTACTCAATGCTTTCAAAACGATTCGATTGTTAAGTATCGATACTTTTCAATTGATACTGATTATTGTCCTTCGATACTAGTACTTAGTGGCTCGATAGATGTCGCTATTTTTATTTCCTAGATCACGCTTTCTCAGCCGATCCCTTTGAACTACGTACAAGTGTGTGAGGGAGAAGGAGTGATGAGGCTCTGCGGCGGATTAATTTTATATCTGTGTAATATTTCGAATAATAATCAAAATCGTATTATTTTATTCAATACTTCTTGCCATATTAGTTCTGTCGTAATCTATTCTTTTATGCATATATACTTGTACAAATAATTTCGATGTTTCACATCTGCCAGGCGTCCTGAGCGACGGCTCACTTTTTTCGTGTGGTAGCGGAGTATGAATACATTTCGCTACCTCAGATATACTTGTAAATAAACACTTATGACAGATAATTTATTAGTCCATTATCTTAAGTATCATTTTAAATTTAAATTCAAGTTCAAGTTATTACAAGTATTCAAGTTAAGTCAATTTTAAGAATCATCAAATTGTATAATGCAATGTTTTATTATTTTTGAGTGAATAAATAAATAATATTGATTAATATAGAATATAGATTACTTACCTATAGTTGTCGTAAAATACGATGTAAGTACGATATAGAGAAAAAACTCGAAAGCAGCACGAACCCATCTGACCAGAGTGATGATATGTAGTATGCTAATTTCACTTCCATTATGAAGAAGATTCAAACCCAGTAGTGGTACGTACAAGAGCTGCGATGATGATAATAAACGAACTAAGAAATGGATTATGGTAAAACCCCTTTATTATTTTGAATGCTTTAAATCCAGCTCATTTGTATAAAGAGAGCCAGAGAGGACATACATCCTCATAGCCTTCGGCACGTCCTTTATTTGCCTTTTGAATAGCCTACCAGAACTACCTTTGTCATTAAACATCACTGCCTTCGAGTTTTGAATTTGGATCTTTTATTATTTTCAGAATTCTACGAAAGTTATGTTAATGTGGTTATTGATGGCCTGGTTTTTTTTCATCCGACCAATAAATATTCCCGTCACTGGATTAGTACCAATATATTACCTCCCTATGTTGGGAGTTATACAGACAATTGAAGTATGTGGCAGCTATATGAACGTAAGTTATTTATAATCTTTATATAGATATTTACATCATATATTTTTTTTATGTAAATAGAACAAATTTATAACTATGATGTAGCTGTATTTTATTATTCAGTCGATTTCATAGACGTACAAACATTATTTTTTCTCTCCATTGTACAAAATAGAAATATGAAATAGAGACCTTAAACAGATTTAAAATATTAAGGCCACAAACTCTACACTAAAATGCCCTAGCAGGGTGGTACCTGCTACCGCTTCATAGATAAGGACACGAAAAAAGTATCGATATTTTCAAGTATCGAGTACCTTTCTTTCGATGCCGATACTTTTATACTCGATACTTTATTTTCGATACTTTTAATCAATGTATACTTTGTGGCAGGTATCGTATCAAATAAATTATAGAAATTATCCATCTTAAATGTGACGTTACGGCTCACGTTTGTGGTAACGCCATCTAGCTCAAACTTAATGAACCTTCTAAAACGTGGCTCGAAATATTTTGATCCGTTCAGACAGTCAAAAATTTCTAATAAAAAAGTCATCACGACATAGATTCCAGGAAAAGAATTCAGTACTCGATACTTTGAAGTATCGATACTTTTGTTTCGATACTTTAGTGAATACAATACTTTTTTTTCAATACTACTCATGAGTACAATGTAGATACCGTGTCCCTATTCATAGGCGATAAGGTTGAAAGTCTATGCGAGTAAAGTTTGAAACTTTTTTTTGTGTCAGGCGATATGCGTAACACTATTAGGCAGGAACCTTCAGTAGAATAAGAAGGTTGTTTAGGGTTGGAAATTGACTTAACATACCATTCTGGTCAATTTGATTGAAATAATATTTTTCTTTTTCTTTCAACTATATCATTAGCAAGGAGTGACTCTCCTGTAACAATTTATCGTTTGTTTCAGGAAAATGTTATTTTATTTCTCTTATCAGGAATGTTGGTGCTATTAATGAATAATTCTGCAGTGGATCGACGCATAATCCTCCATTTAATGACAGCCGGTGACACAAGTCAGTTCAGTCCTCAAAAGTAATATTATTTTCATTGTTATAATTTTTTTTTTTCACTACACTAATACTTCTATGTAGTGATGAAGTAAGAATACAATTCACCAGTTCTTGCCCCTGAGTGTCATTCCAGGAGAGCAGTATCAAATTGCTATAACATAGATTATCGTTGTCGATTTCTTAAGAAAATGTGGTACCACCTCGGACGAGCCAGCCCATTTACGGCTACATGTAGAAATTTGCGAGCAGCGAGGCCCAACCACTAGTTTTTCAGTTAAATTTCTAAATTATTTGTGTCAAATTTTTGTTGTACAATACCGTTTTGATCTCTTATACTATTTGGTTACACATACAATGCAATTTAGTTGTATTTTTGTTCCAGAATGGTTTACAAATGTAGCATTGCAGCTTTCTTTTTATCCATTTTTAGCAGTAGATTGATAACAGCATCAATTGTGACTGAATATTTTACTACGGCAATGGTCAGTGCAGAAGTAAGTTCATAAATTTATATAAAAAATATTAAACTATTCATCTTATTTCTTATTTAATAAATATCAATCTGTTTAAGCATTTGAAAAATATTCTAGTAATTTTCTTTTCTACATTAATATTATAAAGGTGAACGCACACTTATCCGAGCCGAACGAAACGAATTTAAGAATTTTGTATAGAAATCGTCTTCCAGATTCGGACGATTCGACGCGGTCAAGTGTGCGAGGTTTCATGAGGTTTTATATACAGAATTCTAAAATTCGTTTAGTTCTACTCGTTTGGCTTGGATAAGTGTGCGTTCACCTTTTTTTTTTATTGTAAGCAGTGGTAAACGAGCAAACAGTACACCTGATGGTAAGTGTTGCTGCCACTCATGGACCCTTACAAGGCCGCTGCCTACCGCGAAGAAAGTGAAGGGAGTGTGAATGTGTGCATTGAGGCTCGGTGATGGCAAAGGCACCACCAAAACCCTCCATACGCAAACACCCTCAGAATGTTGGGCTTCCGGCTCTAAAGGGGTAACGTTGTATTTTTGTATGTTTGTTACGAATAAACTCAAAAACTACTGGACGGATTTCGCTAATTCTATCACCATTAGAATGCTACATTATCCCTGAGTAACATAAGCTATATTTTATCCGGGTATTCCCACGGGAACGGGAACTACGCCGGTAAGGTGACTGAAACCGAAGCGAAGCGAGGGCGGGTTGCTAGTATGATATAAAATTAGGGTATTGGTGTAATTTCGATGTTTTGAATCTATTTCCGTTTTTAGTTACTACTAATAGATTCAATTCTAATTTTGTTTTCAAACTGTCTTTTAGTTACATAGAAATACAAGCATCTGTATGTAGTAGACAACAAAGAAGTATTAATAACTAGTTTTAACTCTTCTTAATGACTTGTATTAATTTTATAAGCAAGTTGCAAAAATATAGTAGAGAAAACTTGCATGTTTCGTCAAGCAAGCACCCTGCTATGTGTCTATAGTAGCAGTTAATATCTAATATATACACAGATAGCTTTGATTATCATTATTCTTTCAGTAAGATACCGAACTTTGTGGAAAATCCTTATTTACCGAATCTTGTTAGCCACTTTTTAGTCACATCTATAAATTGATATCATTAAAGAAAAAAAGGATAAATAAGCCACAAGATTGTTTATTTTATTTTAAAATCCAAATCTTGGGCTGGAATAGCCTATCATAATTGATACGTTGAGTAGAATGAACAGTAACGTAATTCGTTTTACTCTTCCATTTTATGAAGTCACGTTGGAAATGGACTTCACTATTTATTTTTATTTTATATTCCAATGTATAGTTGAATAAGGCTTTCATAAGTGACAAAATAATGACTACGTCTTTATATAATTTGTAATATGTTGACAGGAAAAGTTTGGCAAGGAAAAAAAAGAAGCTAATTTAAGGGAGATCCGTTATATTGTCAACAATGCCATTCAGGTATCTTCAGGAATAGGTGAGTTATTGACCCTTATCTGGTAACCAGTACAAGTTTAGTTTAGAATTAAATATTTCTTCTACATCAAACGTGCTGACGTACCTAGTAGTCTTACGGGGTGTCCTGCTTGAACGACGAATACGACGCGACGCGACGCGACACGACACGACACGACGCAGTGCGACGCGATGCTACAAGCGACAAGTGTCCTATATGGTTTTGGTCATTACTTCCCGAATCATGGACAAGTACACTACAATTTTGTTAGAAAGTACATATTTAAACTACAGACTTTAAAAAAAAGTACCGTAAAAAACCCAGAAAAAAAAATATAATCGCTTCTGAATCAACTTTTCTGTAGTTCGTGATGTCGCGTCAGTTCGCTCTCAAAAAATAATTCACCACCCCCATTTCTTTCCCGTGGGTGTCGTAAAAGACGACTAAGGGATATAATACGTACATATATAATATCTATATAAGAGACGAAAAATTCGATACGAAACCCTATACCGCCACGTCTAACCAGAATGGCGTAGTAGGTAGTTTTCTTACCCATTATGGAGAACATTCGAGCATGCTAGTGGGATGAATATTAGCTAAAATGATGATAATGATTTGATAAATAATATATTCTTGCCTAACACCAAGTGATTTGTGATGGGCATTTATTATATTAAAATTACTATACATAATAATATATTAACGAAATTAAAAAATATATTTTTTTTTGGGGTGGGTTACGGTCGGCGCACTTCTGTAAGCACGCACATCCGTAACCCACCCGCGACACATCGCCTTCGTCGTTGGGCCGACCACCGCAGCAGGGTGAAAAATGTTATCCCTTGTTAATAGCTTTCTATTTGAATTTCTTGTGTACATGTGTATGTTACTGAACTACTCCAAAACGGCTGGACCGATGTTGATGAAATTCTTTGTGTGTGTTCAAGGTGATTCGAGAATGGTTTAGATTTACAATTGGGCCCGGTAGGTGGCGCTGCTGTCGATTTCAAGGGGAATTTCTTTTATTTTATTTGAACAACGTCTGTTGGGTCAGCTAGTTTCTGTATAAAAACTTACGTTTTTGATTATACTCAATAAGTGCTTTTTCAGTCAACCTTTTTCACCAGTACAACTAAATACCACTTGTAAAGATAAAAGATTATAAACGATTTATTAAAAAAGGCCTTTGGTGGTTTGACAATATTAATTCAGATTTTTGATGTATACATTAGGGTGTGCCAAAACTGTGATATCCAAAATATTGTAACATATGTCCAAAAACTATGCTTGTTATAGGGGAGCTGGAAATAAACATTATTAGAGGTCCATCATCGATGGAGAATTTTTCATACAAATTACTTGAAAAATTTTTGGTAACAAGTAATAAAGACAGATAAGGTTTATTTATTTTATGGAAATACAATTTCTTCATAGCTTGCGCAAGTAAATTATGTATTTTTCCCGGTGTAATTTTTGCGGAGAAAATTAAATTGTGATAATTTTATTTTTATTTCGTGGTCTCCTTTTATCGGGATAATATTTTAAACATATGCTATGATTTTGGACAGAGAGCAAAGAATAATACATTTTTTTGGTACACCCTAATACACATTACGCATGAGAAGATATATTTTTAAAACGCTTTTATTAGTTTCACCTGTATGAAGAGTGGTAGGACTACACTGTCGACAGTTGTCTGTCTACAGCCGCGGGCCGGTCCGTCCGGGGTAGTACCACACTCTCGCAGAAAATCGACGTCTGAGTAGTAGCAATTTGTTACTGCGCTTCGTTCGGTGAGCGAGAGAGCTGGAAGCCCAACTTTCTGAGGGTGTTTGTGTATGGAGGGTTTTGGTGGTGCCCTTGGTATCACCAAGCCTCAATGAACGCGTTCATACTCCCTTCACTTTCTTCGCGGTAGGCAACGGCCTTGTAAAGGTCCATGAGCGGCAGCAACACTTACCATCAGGTGTACTGTTTGCTGGTTTGCCACTGTTTGCAATAAAAAAATGTATATATGTATCTGTGTTTGTAATTGAATCTTTGATCGTCATTTCGCCCCACTTTGAACTAACAGATTTTATTTAAACTTTGCACACTCGTCAAAGGCCCATGACAATGCAATAATTTGATGAAAATAGGCAAAAATCCTGATTAGATTCGCCAGGATTTAGAAATTTCTAATCGTATCCTTTGCATAAGAGCAAGGGAGATTGAGCTAGTGTGAAAACTACGCATACGCGAAATTCGGAACGTCTATGATTTGGATTGTCAGATTGTAAGCGTGATTTTTAGTTTTTTAAACTATAATTTTCTATTATTGTTCCAGGTAGCTTAGCTGTCGTCCACTCCACTTTTGCAGCATTAACTTTTCGTTCGATTTTTTGCGAGTACGTATTTAAATTTGATACTTATTTGTCCATCCATCTATATCTAATATTAAAGTCTAATAAAATTCGCTAATGGTTGTTTAGTTATCGCAATTGGTATTTAAAGTTTGCCAGATGGAGTGTTGGTTATTTCCTCGTGATTCCTAAGCAGGTTTTATGGCTCCGCGGTAAAGTAGGATGAAGTGGCACATTCTATAGTGAACTCGTTTACTCGTGTTGAAATGTTAAGATAATGCCATCAAAAACAAAACTTGTAAAAAAACTCGACAGCACATAACACTAATATTATCATTCCGTGTGGTGACGGAGTAACAATACAAATCACCACTCCCTATCTTACCCGTGGATCTCGTAAAAGACGACTAAGGGATATCATACACATTTAAGATCTACGCAAGAAAGAACACTCGAAATAAAACCCCATATCAACCTGTCTGACTAGATTGGTATACTGGGGTCAATTTCCCTCCTATTGTGGAGGAGGTTTGAGCCCGACACTGGGACATATAGGAGCTGAAATGATGAGTTTTTTTCCATTATATTTTTAATGGCAGAGGAGATTGTATTATCATTGAATTCGTATTTATACCTAATATTACTCGGTATTTGTAAATACTTGAATTTTACAAAAAAGTACAAGAAAATGTAGGTAATAAAAGTAAGAAATTTATTCCCACGACTATCATACAAGACTGCTAAGAAACGCAGGAAGATGAGTTAATAGCAAAATTAACATCGTTATAATACGTAAATTTTCCTTTAAAATTTATTTTATTTATTTTAGAGTAATGTAAAGTATAACTACTGTAAAGATGTTAAAAATAGCAATAAATAATGACATCGTAATCATAATGTATTTGACGTTATTAACTTTGAGCATACTTCAGTAC
This sequence comes from Lymantria dispar, assembly GCA_032191425.1. Classification (NCBI taxonomy): domain Eukaryota; kingdom Metazoa; phylum Arthropoda; class Insecta; order Lepidoptera; family Erebidae; genus Lymantria; species Lymantria dispar. The sequence continues at coordinate 16,144,339 of CM063451.1, forward strand.
TTGGGGGTCTGTGAATGTATCTGTGACTATTTCCAATAAAAAAGTATTGTACATACATACATAGAGTCACGCCTCTACTACTACACTACATCTACATTCATACTACAACCTTCCCTAAAAGTTATTGTTTAAACTAATAAACACCAAATAAATTTATGCCTCTAAATTAATCCAAATTTAATTACATGTTTCATTTGTAGGAATGTACCGGCTAGATCTGAATACCCGGATATATTCAACTATTTGCAGTATTCTGTTTTTGCGGTTCCAGTGGCTTGCGTGATGTTTGTTTTGAACTTGTTCTACTATATGTTCCTAGCTAAAAAGTAAGTTGATGGCACTATGTATTTATTAGGTATTGAAACATTTTTTTTCATTACAATCGGTGGCAAACGAGCAAGATGGTAAGTGACACTGCCGTTCATGGATCTTTGCTGGGCCGCTGCTTACCGTGAAGAAAATAAAGGGAGTGTAAATGCGTGCAATGAAGTTCGGCGAAAATAAAGGCATCACCAAAATTCACCCTACGCAAACACCCTCAGAAAGTTGGGCTTCCGGCTCTCTCGCTCACCGAACGAAGCGCAGTAACTTTCTACTACTCAAACGTCGATTTTCTACAAGAGTGACCCTGGACGGACCGGCCCGCGACTATAGACAGACAATTGTCAACACTGGTCCTACCACTAATAAAATACAATTATAAAACAATTAGTTCCAATTGTAATCATAAATAGCCTTGACTGCTGTCACAATATATAAAAACTCATACTCATCATTATCATCATTTTGGCTCATATACGTCCCATTGCTGGGCTCGAGCCTCCTCTGTAATAGGAGGGATATTGACCTACCATGCTGATCAAATGGTCGGTATAGGGTTTTATTTCGAGTTTTCCTCCTCTTGCATAGACATTATATTGATATTATATCCCTTACTTGTCTTGTACGACATCTATGGGTAAGAAGAGGAGTGGTGAATTGAATTCTTAATCCGTCACCACTCAGAATAAAATAAACAGGTACTAAATTTAATAGCTTTTAATTTACATTTTTAAGTAATAAAGTTTGAAAATAAAGCGCTATTCTACGTCTTTAGGTAGTAATAATAAATATAATTTTAAAACAATTTTGAGCATTTCGTGTATTAAAAAGTTTCCCTGGTGATCGATTCAAATCCTATTGGTCTATGAAAATAGAATGCAATTTTGCATACAGAAATAAAAGAAATTGAAATTTGCACATATTATATAACAATTTTTTGACACATATACTTATTTAAGATATTTTTATATTTTACATCAATCAGAGTTGCTGGCCAGCCAATGTCTACAGCTAGTATGGAGCATTTACAGAAGCAGCTCAAGACTAACTACAAACACGTATCTCCTAAAATATCTCTTCATGAGAAGGTTGGCAATTTATTTCGTGAATTATTATACATGGGGTCGACGTTTTACGCTAAATAAATTCAGTAAAATTTGATTTGCCCATACAGCGACTGCTATTTGTCCTTTGTAATCTAAGCCATTTATCATCATTCTTGTAGTAGATCAAATACCTTAGTTTGATATATACTTATCATCTTTACAACTATTACTTCATTATTATAACTACGTGATAAAATCCGGAATACGGAGATCCGTCGAAGAACGGGTGTAACCGACATAGCGCGCAGAATTAGCACGTTGAAATGTCAATGGGCAGGCCACATCGCTTGTCGAACCGGCAACTTTTGGGAAAGAAAGGTTCTTGAGTGGCGACCACGAACCGAACGACGCAGCGTAGGACGACCTCCTACTAGGTGGACTGACAACATCTTAAAAGTAGCAGGGAACCGTTGGATGCATGTGGCGCACGACCGTTCCGAGTGGCATTCTTGTGGGGCCTATGTCCAGCAGTGGATGCCCATAGGCTGGTGGATGATAACCATCCTAATCTTATCCCAGTTACTTGGGATCGATTCGATAGGGCCTCTTTTTCCAATCATATAGTGAAAGTTAGGGACAATAGTTTAACAATAAGCCGCCTACCTGTAGTGAAACTTCTTTGGGTAAGTAAATGTTGACCGGACGGTATCAAATGGAGTTTTTCTAGGTGTATGTTAAGCATTTTTGTCTTATTTTACTACGTTCAAGTGCAAAGTAAGAGTTGATAGTATTAGTAGCCGCTACCATATAGTAATTTAAAAAATATATATAGGTATTAAAAAGTGAGCTGTCGCTCAGGACGGCTGGCAGATGTGAAACATCGAAATTATTTTGTACAAGTGTATATGCATAAAATAACAGATTACGACAGGAACTAATATGGACATAATGTATAAATAAAATATTACGTTTTTTTTTCTCCAGAAAATGATTATTATTATTTTCATTAAATGCAAGAATTAAAATTCACACATATTTCAAATTTTGACAACTCAATTCTTTTCTGGTTGAGGAGAGCGATGGCTGCTCTAGTAGTTAACTCGTGATCGGGTGCTGCTTGTGGGATCTAGTCCAGCCATATTTTCTTCCTTTCTTTAATGCTTTAATTTATTTTGTCTTGTACTAAATTTTGAAAATTAACACATACAATTTCGAAGGGCATCACACTGGAACTAATACCATATATGTTGTACGAAGTATAAAATTATGTATATTTAGAAGATTAAAGAAAAAAACTGACTGCCTGCCAAGTTTCTTGCCGGATCTTCTCAGTTTGTGGCCGTGTTCCGAACCGGTGGTAGATTATTGTATTGTGTTCAAACGTGCATTATGACAATATGTAAGTGCCCTTAAGGGGCCTATGCAGAATAAATGATTTTATTTGATTTAAACCAGTGATTTCTGTAATAATATAATATGATAGTTATATTCGATGCCTCTGACGATATTACTGTGACAACTACACTTATTATCATAGAGCGTGGTGAGGCCTCTCCACGGCATGCTAACATCACTATGGATATGCAAACTCAGTGCGGTGAGAAGGATAGCGCACAGGCGCTTACGCACAACATCACATCGCTCCGTCTCACTCACACACTACTATGTATAGACTACTCGTGCACATATTTATAGCGTGGCGTATTGTCGCCACGAGCTGTTACGCCACGCCAACAATCACGTTTGCCCTCGCATATTCCATCATATAGCCTGACGTTATATCGCCACGAGCTATTTACGCCGCGCCAACGATCAGGTTCACCCTCGCCTATAGTTTCACATCAAAAAGTAGAGGCCATTTTGTTTATATTTAAAACACAAGCAACCCGCCCTCGCTTCGCTTCGGTTATAGGTTATAGTCGTTTTACCCGCGTAGTTCATTCCCGTGGCAATACCGGGATAAAGTATAGCCTAGTTTACGCCCTGATATTATAGCTTTCCATTGGTGAAAGAATTTTTGAAATCGGTCCAGCCGTTTTGAAGATTACCCGGAACAGACAGACAGACAGACGAAAAATTTTTAATTGCTATTTTATGCATAGGTGTCGGGCAAATAACCGTGTAAGCATGAAAAAAGCCAAATATTTTGACATTACAAACAGACACTCCAATTTTATTTATTGGTATAGATTAAGGCTTTTAACAAACTCGCATAAAATATTTGATTAATAAAAAAACTGATTTATGATAGTTTTCATTGTTACAAATGGACAGTAATCATCATAGTTTTGAAGAACATTAATTATTTCTACTTAAATTACAGTTGACCGTAGTCTTTACGGTAATATTTCTTGGTCTACACATGTCCCGCTGGAGTGAATGGTTGGGTGGATGGGCCGCATTCAGAATGGAGAAAATAGCACAGCCGGACACTCCACTACCTACGTAAGATTTTACAGATAATAATTGTACAGTCAAGTCTAAAATATTATGGGAGGGTACCCCAACTAGGGGTATTCCGTCGGGCCGACCACTGACGACAAGTTAACGCTGCTCCAGTGGTCGGCCCAACGACGAAGGCGACGTGGTTTTTGGGTGGGTCGCGGGAGTTACGTGCTTAAGCCCCTCTGTCGTCCCGGACGGAGTGGTGCGGAGGCGCGACGACCGCGGCCCACCCACAAAAAAAAAAAAAGTATAAAATATTCAATCCCAAACGCGCATATGAATCTCATTACACCTTAATCCTATCCTATTATTCTTTCCTTTCTTGAGATGTGTGATTTACTTATTAACAGGGGGCAAGTGATGGTTCGCTGATCCAACAGACGTTGATCTGTTCAAATAAAGCGCCACCTATCGAGTCCAATTGTAAATCTCGAACCATTCTCGAATCTCCTTAAACATATACAAAAATTTCATCTACACCGGTCCAGCCATTTCGGAGGAGTTCAATGACGTACACACGTACACAAGAAATATATAAATAAAAGATATGTATTTTATTACATTTAACGTCTTAAATAAACATTTCAGTACAAGAGATGCAACGTGTGCAGCAATAATGGTCGTAATATTATTTATGCTACCATCAAGTTACAGTTTCTTGAAGTATTTTACAGTTTCTAGTAAGTAGTAATATATGTATGTATGTATGTATATGTTTGACTTGCTAATGAAGAGTAACAACTTAATATGAAACATATAGTAATGTTCCAAACACGAATGTGAATATAAATAGGTATTTATATTCACATTCGTGTGCGGGCTTAACCATTCGAAGTACAGCTGGTCTCATTTTAGGCTTACAATAGGCATGATGACTAATTTTGAAAAACGGTTTTATAATATTCTTAAATAACCACTATTACCAAAAAACATACTATTTTTGCAATAAGTACGGTTTCTTTAGAAATAAATGCTATTTTAATTAAATGCATTTAAATTAGCGCCAAAACGGTGCCTAGTGTCATGGCGTCCGCTTGTGACGTCACGTCTATTTACTTGAGTTGTAAATGTAAGGGAATTAAAGCAAAAAATCCGATATATTTTATTTAGACTTTAATTTGAAAGTCTATAAGTGGAGTGCGGTTCCTCAATGTATTAATACATCAATAAAACTCATAACAAACTGTTTGTTTATGTGCCACACAATAAAACAGTAAGATATAGGTAAGGCTTAATCTTGCACGGCGAAATTCAAAGTCATAAATTTAAATAAATAAATAGGAGATTATTTGTTTCTGTGAAGATCATTTTGACGTAAGTAATTACTTTATATCGTATATTTTATTTGGTGTGTGATTTTATATAACTGCAGTTTAATACCAAGTTTACAAAAGCATTATTTAAATAATATAACCAATATTTAAATAACATAACCAATATTTAAATAACATATTTTTAAATAGATTTTAAATTATTGGTGTTAGAAGATTATTAATCAATATTTTATTTACATCGTAGTTTTGACATTTCTAAATTCTGCTGAACAGAAGTCTTTGTTTGATGCTAGGTACTCTCCCAGCATTAACAAATCAATTCTAGGCAAATTAGAGCTATTTGCCTTGGTGAATCCTTCTTCCATGACTTACATTTTTAGTAAGAACACAAAAGTAAGTAAGAGATCGATAAAAATCACGAAATACTCTTTAAATGCAAGTTAAAACAATTAATAAGTGTAACGATCGTAGGGTTTCGTACAGAATTTGCGATGATAATGATAGGTGCACATAGGAGTGACGTAACTTGATTGGTGTTTAGCTGAACATGGCGGACTTGTGTATTTTGTAGTTTTATTTTATTAAATAAATTAATAATCTCATCTTATAAAAGAAAATAAATATTTATTCCAAGATATATTCTTTGTGTTACAGTAGATAAACACATTATTTTAGTGATTTTTGGTTACTGTCATCATGCCTATTACAATAAGATCTAAAGTGACAATGTCATAATGATTTTCTGAATACCCAAAAGGATAGGTCGCAGTTTCTTGCTATTAAAATTAATAAAATGTTAGTGTAAATATAACATTTTTTTTACGGATTTTATCGCCTTTGTAATTTCACGGTATGTCAAACTCTTCAACGTTTCTGATCACGGAAGGATGGAAGGTATCAAATATAAACGCGATAGTTTGTAAAAATATTCGCATCGCTTCGGTTTCAGTCGTCTTTCCTGTATAGTTCCCGTTCCCGTGGTAATACCGGGATAAAATATAGTCTAGGTTACTCTCTGATATTAAAGCTTTCCATTGGTGAAAGAATTTTTGAAATCGGTCCAGCCGTTCTGAAGATTACGGGACAAACAGACAGACAGACTACAGACAAAAAAATATAAAGTGTATTTGAGGCATATCTATAGTGCAAATAACCGTGTGAGCATGAAAAAAGCCCATTATTTTGACATTACAAACAGACACTCCAATTTTATTTATTGGTATAGATGTTTGAAAATATCAGAAATAATTATAAAATATCAGTGCTTCAAGGGAGATAAATATATGTATGACTAGCAACCCGCTCTTGCTTCGCTTCGGTTCGGTTATAGGTTATAGTCGTTTTACCCGCGTAGTTCCTGTTCCCGTGGGAATACCGGGATAAAATATAGCCTAGTTTACGCCCTGATATTATAGCTTTCCATTGGTGAAAGAATTTTTGAAATCGGTCCAGCCGTTTTGAAGATTACCCGGAACAAACAGACAGACACAGACAGACAAAAAATTTTTAATTGCTATTTTAGGCATAGGTGTCGTGCAAATAACCGTGTGAGCATGAAAAAAGCCTATTATTTTGACATTACAAACAGACACTCCAATTTTATTTATTGGTATAGATAATGATAATAATGATTAAGAAAATATTTGATAAGATACCTACTAACGCTAATGCACAACTGCCTTTGCATAGTGCAGGAGCAAATGTAGGGTTTGAGCGATGCATATTTTACGGACTGGTAAATTGCAAACTATTGAATAAATGACGTATGTCTGTAAATCCTTTTATAATTTTCGGTTTATATTTGGCATATATTCTGTTACTGAAAATAACTAATTAATGTAGATATACATTTTTATAAGATATTAAGAAATTAGTAATATTTTCCAGAGAGAAGCCAGTTACCACCACGCAAAATGACATCGAGTATTTTATGGTGGAGATTTGCAGATAAGAATCTAAATTATGGATACACATTTCTCATGGGTAACATATAAATAAATTCAGTATATTTTTTTATTATAAAACTCTCTGCGGTACTCATATACTCCACTTTCACAATGGTATAACTGTTTGAATAGAGAAAAGAAACTGCTGTTTGAACAGAAAAAGAAATGTTTTGTTTGTCCAATTCCTTTCCGTAATATTTATATCTGAAGGCCGTGGATATAATTACAATGGGTACAGTGCTTTTAGAATCTATAGATAAGGAATAGTGGTTCATTGTATTGACGTTATAAAATTCAGATAGTGCCACCATAAACTCGTTTCATGTTAAATATATATAAAAATACATGGCAAGATGCAGATATGTCTCAACTGTCATATTACTTTACTTGCCCTTCCTTGAATATAAGGACGTGAGACTAATAAAGATTTTAGATTTCGTACTGCCTTCAATATACACTTATACTCACAAAAACATGTCTGCAATGTCGCAAGTACATAAACCATAAAGATGCACACATAAACACTAGTAACATATTACCCATTCTAAATATTTCAAGTTAAAATTGAAATTGTTTCTTTTTGTAAAATGCTTTAATTTCCCATGGCAGTTGTAAAAACCGAATAAGGAATCATCAGGATAAGAGTCAGCAGCAATATCCTGGAAAATTTCTAACATCAAATTGTAAATCACCAATCTACTCCCAAGAATAGCTATTAAGGTATTATCGTCCTTGGTAAAGTAACTATCTCTAACAGTGGACTTAGATAAGCTGATTACTTAAAACTTTGAGTGCTTCTTATTTTCTTTAGCTGTGCTTTTATCTACAGGATCTGGCACTGCTTTAATGTACGCAGTTAGGAAAACCGACTTATGTGATCAAATATCCGCTGGAATGGGTACTAATATTACTTCATTGGGGTGGAATTTTGGATCTCTGATTATAGTTATCATTAGTGGCCTTTTATCAAATATTGTATCAGCGACAGCTGCTTGTATATCGTTTCTGCCGTTTGTTTTATGTGCGGTAATGAAAATTTTTACTTAATATTTTTCTGTTGTGATTTTAAATTAAGTATATGCAATGAAGATATTTTTACTAGTCATAGTAAGAAATAATCGCCGTAGAAGCCTAAAAATATTCACCTATTCGCACTTGCGTGCTATTTAGTAGTTTGTGATTAATTACTTATGGGTTAAAACCTGATTTGGGTATTAATAATGGTGCCGGATATGCTTGGAAAATTTTATCGAAATACAACTTTAAAGTAGTTATAATAGTTAATTGTCATTTAGTCATCATCTCATTATCTTTGCCTATATAAGTTCCACTGTTGGGCCTAGGCCTCCTTCACAATGGGAGGAGAATCGGCCTACTATTCTATGCTGGTCATTCGTGTATATAATATAATGGTTTTGTATCGAGTTTGCCTTCTCTTGCATCGATATCTGTATATTTCCCTTAGTAGTCTTATTACGACACCCACGGGCAAGAGAGTTGGTGGTTAATTGTATCCCTACTGTGTAACCACACGGAACGCCGTAATCACACGGAACAGAAGTTATTTAGTATATAATTATTATTTCTGTCTAACCATATATCTGTAGCTCCATAGCTCTTAAACTATAAAAGGACAGTGTGGCAATCTATAACCCGTCATATTTCCCTACTCTGCTACTGGAATCGATTCCATCACTTTAGTATCATTCCATGTAGCTTGAATATTCTAATAAAGAACATCCGTTTCTCCGTTGCTATCCAACTAGAGAATTAACATATTTAAATGTTTAGATATTTTATGTCAAAAATGAAAACCATTCTGTATTATATTAAAAATATATTTTAGGCGGGTAAAGCAGAACAGCCTTGGCCAGGACAAACATACTTGGCTGCACTCGCCGTTGGAATATCAAGCTCTTTTGGTTTCTGCTATCCTTTCCTCTTTACACCGGCGTACTTTTGTTATTATATTGGCAAGGTGCCTGTAAAAAAAATGGTAAACCATATTTATTATGTTATTATTATTTCATATAGTGAGAAGTAATGAATAATTCAAAGCCCGTACCTTTCCTATTGTGTATTGAGGGATTTCAGTACAATGTTGTGTGTACTTACTTACTTTCCATACAATTCATAAAAAAAAAAATAGATGAGGATTCACTATAAGTTAGATAGTAGTATTCGCATAACAAAAGTTCAACATTTAAGTGCGATGGCCAAATTGCCAACCAAGCTTGACGACTAAATTCCTTGAGCAGGCCTATGTCCAATAGAGGACTCTTATATACTGATGGATGGATACGTCGAATTCGGTGTGTAGTAGGTACTAAAAATCTATTTCACAATTCGTCATGAATCACAATACTTCAAAAAATTACGATGAATATGATGATATTCGCTATAAACAAATATCATGACAAGCCATATTATATATATACTCTTAAGCGAAAACCAGAATCAGTAACCGGACTGCTGCGGGCGTCCACAAAAATGAGAAATGAATGGAATTAATCTAAAAATAAGTACACTCGGGACTTAAAACTTAGTTCATTGTTTTTCAGTAACAATTTTACTTACCATCAGAAGACAAATCAACATCATCATGTTCCTGATTTTATTTCAATTATTTGGGGTCAACGAAATATGTGCTCCTTTCATCGATATTGGCAATAGTTTTATGACCAGCCGCCTCCATGTCCACAACCCTTCTTGGGAATATATTTATTAACCAGACCGAATCAGATGGAGTTGGCCCAGGTTTTTTTTTATTTCCGAGGGGGGCAAAAGAGCAAGCAGCACACCTGATGGTAAGTGACACTGCCGCACATGGACCTTTGTAATACCGTGTGGACAGCTAGGCCATTGCCTTCTGTGAAGAATATACTCTTCTAAAACCTTGTTTAAAGAAGAACATGTCATAGCGCTCGGAAAACACAGCAGCAGGTAGTTCATTGCAGAGCCTGCACGTACACGGGAGAAATGATCGCTGGAGACGAACAGTTGAAGACCATAAGTTTTTCAGATGAAACGGGTTAGCCCTGTTACGGTGTCGGGTGGTATGTTGGTAAAACGGTGACGGTGGTACCAAGTCAGGTGGTACCAAACAGTTCTTCAAAGCACTTCCCATGGCAGAGCCAAGATCCATGGAAAGCTCTTAGTAACCTTTTTAATACCCACAAGCATTGTAAGGGTTGGTAGTATTAGTAACCGCTGGTCACCATTAGAAGTGTGAACTGGGTTGATAGTCCTCAGTACTCACCCATAGTTAGGGCAAAACTGTAATCCATCTGCGACTCACAGCTAAACACACACAAAAAAAGAAATGAAACGGTAGCAACTGATTCAAATAAAAAGTTTTCTGGTGTCAATATATTTTATTTTTTTCAGGCGTCATACACATTCGTCAGCGTAGTCATTTGTATCATTGTCCTGTGGCTGGCTTTAATATTGTACGCACCGCTTATATGGGATTCGGAAGGAAAGGGAGTATTACTGATACGAGGAGAAGTAACAACCACTGAAAGTGATCTTGCCACAGAACCAACCGTAGCACCACCAGCACCTCCACCTGAAACTATCTAAGCTGCTGATGCTAGCTGACGACTAAAATTAACTTTATTATAGCTTAGCTACAGTGAAAGTGAAAACATTTTCAAAATATCTTATGCCTTTGATACTGCCTATTATCATCTTATCACAAACCTTATATCCAAGTCTCACTCTTCGGCTCGGACTTCCTTCAATAATATAAGGTAATTGACCTATTGTACCATTCTACTTAGAAGGGTTGGTATAAGTTTTTTTTCAAGTTTACCTTCTTTCCCTGAGACGTCTTTGCGATATCCACTAGCAAGATGGTGAGAACTGCATTCCTACACCATCCCCACACGAAAATATTATCACGGATATTAATTGCATACCCCGGATTCAAAAACAGAAGAGAAACGAGACAACGTGGTACCAAGAATCGAGGGCGCCTCCGCCGACGGCTATCTGTATTATGCACCGCCAAAACAAGCGATTGAATAAATAATTAGGTCTCATTCTTGAAGCTGCGGCTCGGCCGTATTTCGATATTTCATGATGATCACAGGTCTACTACTCTTATTGGTATTGTATTAATATCGGTGTACTTACTACAAAATATAGATTTACCATTGATTCCTATTGTTTTAATACCTACATGTTACCTAATATATAAATTTAAAACAAATTTAAAAACATTTGAACTCTTCACTCGTAAGAACTGAGAACAAGAACACTTTGCGCTGAGGAATATAGGTTGATCGTTTTAGCCCATATAGGGTAAATGTGGGTATTACTGCGGTTTTTATATCGGTCTAACTTATAAATTTTCTTATTGTAGTCATTGCTCGAAACCAGTAATTTCTTGTTTTATATTACAATTAAAAAAATCTATTATGCAATAATAAGCGTTATTATTTAAATAATAAGAGTTTTAAGAGAAAGTGTAGATGCATGTATTACTGCGGGTCCCAAAACAGCTTGCACCGTATTACTGCGAACGACTCGATTACTCCGCGTCTATTTCCCCGGATTGCTCAATGGGGGCAAAATTTAAGAACTTGATATAAAGTTAAGAAAGTTTGAAAAACAATGATAGGTGTATTAAAATAAGTAACAATTATATTGATGTCTTCCGTGTGGTGACGGAGTAAGAATACAATTCACCACTCCCTATCTTGCCCGTGGATGTCGTAAAATACGACTAACGGATATGCACAATTGCACATATCATATGTGCAAGAGAAGGATATTTCGAAATGAAACCCTATATCAAAAATCTGACCAGTGTGGTATATAGGAGTCAAATTCCCTCCCATTGTATAGGAGGCCAGAGCCTTACAGTGGTAAATATGTGGGCTGCAATTAGATAAGTAAATACGGTACATTTCTATAAGATTACTAAAATTGACCAGCATAATTGTATGGCTATGATGAAATAGTTTTATCTATTTTACTAGTTATTGATTATTTGTATTGTGTATTTTTTTTGTAATTTGATTTCTTCAGCTTGAAGCTCGGCAATATTTTTAAATGTGCTTTTTGCTGCAGCTTTTGTTTTTTAGCAAATCTTTAAATTTTCCCACTTAAAGACATCATCATCATCTTCATCACAGCTCATATACGTCCCATTGGTGCGCTGGAGTCTCTTCCACAATGGGGGTGAAATTGACCTTCTATACCATACTGGTTAGAGAGGTTGGTATAGTTTTATTTTGGAGTTTACCTACTCTTGCATAGATGTTGCAAGAAAGAGATTGTTAACTTTACCCATTTTACATCTTACGCTGGATCACAGTTTAACACACGCTCTCTAATTTTTAGGGGTTAGAATAAAAATATTTTCATTCGCAGTAATGCAGGTGGTTAGTGTTGCCCAAATGCAAGACGAAGATGAGACTTGGACCAGTCTTGGTCTTGGTCTTGCAACAACACACCTGGTCTCGTCTTGGTCTTGGTATTGCAGTAAGAGTCTCGCAAAGTCTTGCAAGTCTTGCAGTTGGAATAACGTAAGTCATTTATCATGGCAATGAAAAATCCAATTAAATCAAATATCATCCTATCCCATCTATCCATCTGCTAGCCATATAATCCATAGTCCACTATTGAATATAACCTTTACCACTGGGGAAAATTACTCTCCTATTCCCCTGGTGTTACATTAGACAGAATTACTACTCCTATGACAAAGGGAGGAATTTCGACCCTGTTTTCTTAAGACGTCACCACACGGGACAGTTGATACAATTAATTTTGTCATTTAACATTCTCCCTTTCCAATAAAAAAGATTTTTCAATTTGATTGGCAAGCGACGGAGTTATTTGACCACTGACAACAAGTCGCCCTACTCTGGTGGTCGACCCAGCAACGAGGCGACGTGGGTACGGGTGGGTTATGGGCCCACGTGCCGTCCTTTCATCGCCCCGGACGGAATGGACCGCGCGTGTGTTTGCCATAGCCCACTCATAAAAAAAATAATGGCTTCCTAACACCATTGCCTCGGTCCGATACGACATCCACGGGTAAGAGAGTGGTGAATTGTATTCGTACTCTGTCCCTACACGGACATTTATGTAGATTAATTGTAGGCATATTTCTATGTCCAACAGTGAACGTCGTTGGGCTAATGAATAAACGGATATGTATGTATAATGGGCAAGACCACTCTCGTGATTACGCTATTTTTGCCCCTAAGCCTTTCCGAAGAGTAATTCTAAAAGGCCAACACCAACATTGGGAATCGATTGGTCAATAGATGGATATCTCAGACTAAGACTATCTAAGACTTGATTTGATTTTCCGTGTAGTGACGGAGTAAGAATACAATTCATCACCCCCTATTTTACCCGCGAGTGTGAACCCACGACTAAGGGCTATAATATATAACATCGGTGCAAGAGAAGGAAAACTTGACATGAAACCCTGTAACAACACGGCCGATCACCGTGGCGATTCCCCTCCGGCCACGGCCGATTTCCCTCCTATTATGTAGAAGACACGAGCTCCGCCGTATATAAGCTGAAATGGTGATTTGAATTAAATGCAAGACCGCGAGACTCTTGCAGTCTCAGTCTTGGTCTTGCTCAAGTCTTGCAGGACCAGTCTTGGTCTTGGTCTAGCAAAAATTAAGAGGTCTTGGTTTTGGTCTCGGTCTCGCATTTCTCGCAAGACCAAGACCAAGACCGCAAGACCAAGACTTTTTTGGGCAACACTACAGGTGGTACAGTGTCTCTACCAATCTACGGACTGATGGATGGAAGAATCAATGGAATCACTATTTTTTTAAATTTATAGATTTCTTTTAATTATCTATACCAATAAACAAAATTGTAGTGTCTGTTTGTAATGTCAAAATAACACTTTTTTCATGCTCGCACGGTTATTTGCACTATACATATGCCTAAAAAACATTTTATATTTTTTTTATCTGTCTAGAGACAAATCCATACAACTAGTGGTGCTTCAATTACTTCGCGTTTTATAAAAAATAACGCAGTAATACAATAAACGCAGTAAACAATATCGATTTTAGGTACAAATTACTGCGGCAGTAATTTAAAAACAATCAGTAAAAATCAAAGATTCATTTTTTTTTAATATTAAATAAGTATTATATTTCTTATAAACAAAAGAAAAAAAAAACGCAATAAAGCATATATTTATCAAAAAAGATCTATTTTTGGAACCACTTTCGCCGCAGAAACTCACGAAGCAGGCATAAATTGTATCTGTACTACGTGTCAATTTTAATTATTTAAAAACAAATTAAAACCTATTAAGGTTTAAGTTACTTGTAATAATTTATTTACACTTAAACAAGTAATAAAACATTTATTATCAAATTTAAAAAATCCGCAGTAATACCCACACCCGCTGTAATAAGTACCCACATTTACCCACGACCCACTGTTGGCCTCCCCCGCAATAGAGAATTCTATCTACTACACTTCCACGGGCAAGAGGACAAGAGCAAGGGGGTGGTGAATTGTGTTATAATTACGAGTATATACGCCGATGCATTAGCCCCTTGATCATTTTTTTTAGTGCACTCATGGACACTAGTGATTTGTATTAATTCGTGTAATTAGGAACTACAAACTACCGTGTGTTGACGGTGACAACCATTTAAATATAGTATATTGAAGTCTATTCTAGAATACTGGATTTTCTAAGAAAAAGCACTAGCATCTTAATCTCCATGCTTGACACTACTGATACCAACTTGTTTATCTTTGGGGGCAGATTTTGGGCTACCTAAAAGATTACCACCGGGAATCTCAGAAATTTACATTGGAGAACTATGGCACTATGATAAATTGTAAATATTCTCATCACATCCACCAAATAAAACCAAATAAAATAAAACAAACTGGATTATTAAACAATTTGAATTATATTCTGGATCTCTTTATTTTTAAAAAGTTGCGATGAACTTTACCATATTTTTGTAGGACGGTCTTGCGAGATTTTTGTTAATAAATCAACTTAAGAACCAGAAAGTTTCCTTGTCTTTTAATGTTATTTCATAAAGTAATTCTATTACATATACACCAAAAAATGCTCTTTAGATACTTATTGCTGTAAAATATAAGAAATGTGTTTTATTTAGGCTTCGCCCATTCAGGACTTTCATTTATAACCGGCCAAATTACTGGAGCCCAGTAATAAAAAGCGAACCATGTTATTATAGTTGTAGAAATTGATGGACCAAAACCAGCAGCCATCTGCAACATATTGACATATATTTTTAGCTCATATATTCTTCACAAAAACCAATTGCAATGAATTTTTACTGAGTAACAATATGTGAGAAACTAAGTTTACCCTACCCTACCCCCTACGAGGTGGCCTGATGACATTTTGAAAGTAGTAGTATAGTGAACCGTTGGATGTAAGTAGTACAGGACCGTTTTTTTTTTTCGTGTGCGCTGCGGTCGGCGCGCCTCCGCACCACTCCGTCCGGGGCGACAGAGGGGCTTAGGCACGCAACTCCCGCAACCCACCCGAACACCACGTCGCCTTCGTCGTTGGGCCAACCACTGGAGCAGGGTTACTTGTCATCAGTGGTCGGCCCGACGGAATACCCCCTACACGGGGCACCCTCCCATCGACCGACGTCCCCCCCTCGGGGAGAACGTCGGTCTTTCCTCACGCGGTCAGCCTCTCGGCGGGTGACGGACTAATCCCCGGTCACGTCACCCGCGGCCGCGGCTAGGGCGGCATGGCACGCAGGTAATCCCGCCTGCGCCGCCCCAGTCGCCGGCGGCGAGTCGCATCATCGAGGCTGTGCTCCTCGCGCTTGCGACCCGCCGCCTCCTTCTGCGAGATAACTGCCTCGAAGGCTGCGACCGCGTCTCAATTCCTGATGCTGCCGAGCATCTCCCCAGCGAACGCCTATTGTCTAACAGAGTACCTCTATAGGCCGATGGATGGGTGGATGTATATCATACACAAAATTCATTCGACATCATTATGCCACACATCAATTTTGTACCTCATTGGTCCATTCGGGGGCTCCTTGATCTTATTGTTACGTGTGGCAAATTAAGGCATTGTAACAAAAAAGAAGTATCTATTATTTTACGGACAATTTGCCCATGACCATGAACGCTGTAAAGTATCCGAAACGTCGGGCAATCAAAAATCAAATACAGACGCGATAAAATCCGTCAAATATTTTTTTTTATAATGCGTAGCTCGCGCAAACATCAGAAATTATTAAAAAGAGGTAATCAAAATCGTCTAAGCTTGATACCACTACATCTCAAGTCTCACACCTCACATGTACAACTTTAGCTTCCAACAGCCACAACTATTCTAATCTATGAATTATGTAATGGATACCACAATAGTTTTATAATATGTTTTAAAATATATTTATCGTAAATTTCATCTAGATTGCAATTATCCATACATCGGCCATTACTGGGCTCAAGCCTCCTCCACAGTGGGAGGGAAATTGACCTACTATACCACGCTGTTCAGGAATGTTGGTATAGGGTTTTGTTTTGAATTTTCCTTCTCTTAGTTGTTATATGCATAATACATCCCTTAGACGTTTTTACGACGCCCACGAGCAAGAGGGAGTGGTGAATTGTATTCTTACTCCGTCACCACACGGATAATATTATAAATAACAATTTAAATTGACATACCATTTTCCCAGTAGGAATTTTAGCAGCACCTTGAATCACAAGATTAGGTGGTGTTCCAACAGGCAACATAAAAGCATATGAGCAAGTATAACCAGTTACGATGCAGTACAATAATGGATTTTGATTAATTCTCTTTGCCTAAAAGTAATAAAGTATTAAATAAAATGGCAATGGTATTTTTGATTATGTTAAAATTTCATATTTAAATCTTCAAACGAGTAACTATTATATCTTCTTAAATTTCAATGTATTCAGAATCTCTCAAACTGCTCTGACGATTTTCTTCTATTTAGTACACATACTAAACCCGCTAGACCGATTTAGTACCCTCTGAATTAAATCAATATATCTAAGGTGGCTTAATAGAAAATCACTGTTTTCAAAGGAATGAAAAAATTATTAGAATACGAGGGAAAATTTAGACACTGCCATTGAGAATAAAAATAACTCAGTAGGCAAATCGAGGCTTATTAATTCAAACAACCATAGGTCACTCCCTGATTATCCCTTATTTCAAGTAATTTTTTTATTAGAAAATAATTTTAATAAAATAAAAAAATATCTACTAAGAAATAAACATACTGAGCTAAGCTCGATTATCCGAGTACTATAATTAATGTCTGGAAAGTATTTTTGTCTCTGTTCGAGGCTACAATCACCAAAACTGTAATCATCAGTAAGTGTAATGGTAAGAATATACCATATGAAGGAAATAAGAATAATTTACCTCGCCTTCCTTTATCGGGTGTAAAGATAAATAAGGGAAGTAATGAGATAACACTGCAAGATAAGAGTATTTATAAAAATATATAATTTTATATACGTTATATCCCAATGCCAACCTGTTTATCCAGGGTTGTATAACGACTTGTTTTGACGACTAAAAGGAACATGAATCGAGAATAGTATTCGTCGTTCGTCGTCTCAGCTAATAAATGTCCCACTACTGGGCACGAACCTCCTCTTCAATAGGAGGGAAATTGACCTGATCATGCTGGTCAAACATGTTGGTATAGGGTTTTATTTCGAGTTTTCTTTCTCTTGCATAGATGTTATAGGCATATTATATACCTTATTCGTCATTTACGACACCCACGGGCAAGAAGGGGTGAAATGTATTCCCACTCCATTATCACACTTAGTTTACTCATCACCACGGGGAAATTCAGTAGAGTTTTTATCATAGTATTAAATTTATGATCAAATAAGTTGTAAATTATATATCTAAATATTATCAATTTTTGTATTATTTTAGTATACTTACTAAAGTCATGCATATCGGCACAAAAACATTGGCAACAGCAATATTAGACGCAAAATTGGTTACAAACGTTACGACGCATATAATGAGAAATATTACAACCGCATTTGGCAATGATCTTAAGCCTGTCATGAGTATTCCTAGTTGATCGTTTAATCCCGACGATTTTGCACTCGAAGATAAAGCAAAACCTCCACCTATTAAATATAAATAATTATTATTGATATGTTGTTTTAATAGTGGTAGGACCACACTGTTGACAGTTATCTGTCTCCAGTCGCGGGCCGGTCCGTCCGGGGTAGTACCACACTCTCGCAGTAAATCGACGTCCGAGTAGTAGAAATTTGTTAATGCGCTTCGTTTGGTGAGCGAGATAGTCGGTAGCCCAACTTTCTGAGGGTGTTTATGTGTGGTGGGTTTTAGTGGTGCCTTTAGTATCACCGAATCTCATTGCTTGCATTCACACTCCCTTCACTTTCTTCGCGGTAGGCAACGGCCTGGCAGCGGCGATAAAGGTCCACGAACGGCAGTAACACTTACCATCAGGTGTATTATTTGCTCTTTTGCCACCGTTTGTAAAAGAAAGGATTTTTTTTATGTAAAGTTTTTCTATTCTTAGTGTCACGTATACATATACGTGAAACTAAGAATGTGAGCCTATTGCCACTAACCGCTACAATTCCAAACGTTATGTTTGCTATTAATAATCTAGGCAACCAAATAATTCTGAAATATAAAGGATTTGCAAAGGTTAGGTCTAGATATATGGGTTTTGCTGTTGACCAAGCAGTTGTCAGTTGACCCAAAAAAGGCTTCGACAACTATTCGGTATCCGTGCTGGTATGTAGTCAGCGGAAAACCGAATGAAAAGGACTTAACTCAATATCTGAGAAATGGATGGGTTGTATTACCCAGTTGTAAGAGATCTTAGGCCAAGACCATATTAAAAAGATGTCGATCAAGAACCACCACTTCGGAGAGTGTTACTACTTCGGATGAATCGGCCCGTGGCAATAGACTCTCAGAACAGTAAGGTCCTACCAATTTTGAATGTGAAAAATATGTAACAAAATTTATTACAGAAAATACGTTGTAATTAATTTCAGTGAAACTGAAATAAAAGCTAAAAGCTATCTTGTTCGGATTAGTAAATCACCAAGAAAACTTATATAAAAATTTATTCATAAATCTATTGATTGAAACTAAGCAATATATATGAATCAATGATAACTTTTATATTATTGATTTTGTGGATTCGGATTTGATCTTATCAACCTATACTAAAACTGTATATTGTATATTACTACAAGATATTTTTCTTACCTAATAAATACGTGAACGAATATGGCATTGTGCGATTTAATTCAATCCAATCGAGAACCGAAAGGACAGGCTTTTTAGGTAAATCTTCCTTATCTAGAAAATAATACACATTAAACAACTTCAATTATTAAACAGCTTACAAATTATTATACTCAAGAGACACGAATTATATATTAGTGGATTAGTCAACGGCACTATATAGCGCCTTTGAATACTTGAAATAGGAATTTCTTCTGCAAACAAACGTAGGTGGATCATACGCGGTTATGTACGGGTCATATGGTATCTTCCAAAGCAGGTGTGGGACTCGGAGCATATATATATATATTATCATCTCATTATAATCTCACCATCATTTCAGCCCCAGTCAGCCCCATCTCAGTCCCACTGTTGGGTGCGGGCCTCCTCCATGATGGAAGTAAAATTGACATACTACACCGCGCTGGTGAAACATATTCGCATAGGGTTTTATGTCAAGTTTTCCTTCTCTTGTATAGATAATTTCCACATTATTTCACTTAATCAATCTTTACGACATCCACGTAAAGAGAGCGGGGTGGTAAACTGTATTCTTACACGGTCACTACATGGAAATATATTTATTTTAGTTATCAATTAATTATGATATATGTACATGAAAATTTATTTGATAGCACTGTTCACATACATTTTGCAGTAAAGTTTTTAAAAAAAGACAAATTGGAAGGGCACATGAGCATCAGGGTTGAAATAAACGTAGCCAGTGCTGAATCACGAACGCTGAAAATATAATAAGTAATATTTAAAAATTAAGCAATCCTGACTAATATTAAAAATGCGAAAGTAAGTTTGTTTGTTACGCTTTCACGCTGAAACCACTGAACTGATTTGAAAAGTTCTTGCACTAATGGAAAGCTATATTATCAGGGAGTACCTTAGGCTATATTTTATCCCAGTATTGCCACGTGAACAGGAACTACGCGGGTAAGGCAACTGAAACTAAAAAAATAGGTATCTATTCTTTAGCCACCAAAGTTAATAGAGCAATCCCATTGGCCTGCTCAATTAATAAGTTACATGGCTCGCGACTCACGGTTAGAAAGGTTTTATGGCAACTCATCGTCGCCCTTTCGTCAATTCTCATGATTGGTTGGAGTATGCTAGACTATTATAGCTTAGAACAAAATGGTTTTCTTTGATTCGATGGTTTTAGTACGTTATTCTTCATTTTGTTGTATTTTGATTTGTTATTTTAATAGCAGAGCGGCATGGCTTCGCCGAGGGTGACCTAGGAAGTGACGCAGTTGATACATATTTTACCTTCGTCCATACTAATTTAACCACTTTACCAACAGCAGGAGGCATACTGCAGTTGCTTGCAATTTAACGTTATGTTTCACACAAAAAGTGGAAACACTAGACAATATATGATTGGGTCCTATTTCTTCGAACCAGCAACCTTAGCGTCCAAAACTAGTTCAGCATCTTTCGACGTCCACTGAGTCTCCTGCGAGACCATCAACTAATGGTCCTCTCCCGCTCCCGATCTAGCGCCTCCATTGCGTATGGAAACTTTTTACGGATAAAAACCATTTAATCCTGATAACCTAAACTACTTTTAAACTACCTACAAGAGCCTGCTTATTTCAATATTTCCGACAAGTTTATTACAATAATAATACATTTAGACATTTACAATTATCTGTTAATTTGCATATGGTCAATTAATATTAAATGACAAGGAAGCCACGAGTCAAACTTAAAAACTAAATGACCCCACGTACGGACCCCGCCCCAAAAGTACCCATTAAACTGGCTGCGTTACCGCGCTGGATTGCCAGCGAGACCTGTTGGACAATAAACCACCCAGAGCGCGGATCCCGCCCCTTTCCCCGCAGGCGCCTCCCAAGCTCCTGCACCAGTGTCTTAGCTTCAGAGCCCCACGGTCTAGCCGTCTCAACAGCAAAAGGGACAAAATCATACGCCGACTCCAGGCAAGCGTATTTGGAGTGTTTCACTCTTGCGGCCATCTCGGCGCCACCCCCAGCGCACTGTTGGGTGGCGGAGAGATGACAAGCCGCAAAAGTACTAACACATGTGGCATCCCAGATGAGACACCGACCCTTCCGCCATGGAATTAGCGTAAGGCCATCCGGCCGTTTGCCGTCCAAACGAGAAAGACCCGGGGGCTCCAAAACGCATGGAACCTCGGCGGAAACGAAAGCCCGCCGAATTATCTCGTTAGTAGCGTGATGACGGGGCCCTCGTCCCGCACATCGCACACAACTCAAGCCGTGCAGACCGGACGAATCAACATGCGTACCGCATATGCAAACATGGGGTTCACAAACTCCGTACCCCAAACGCAAACCCACTACCACCCTAAGGGAGTCACCATTTAGAAGCGTGCCCATATTGGGAGAAGGTAAGGCATGCAACCAGGCTCCGACAAGTTGTCTTATTTCATTAAGTATAATAATATAACGTACGTTTGATAATTTCGTCGTCAAAATTCACTCGTGGAATGGATCAGAATCATAATCCCCGTTTTATCAGTGCTATTTAGAAGTATTAACTGTAGTAATCCGAGAACGGCTCCATTAGTATGACTACCATTATGCTACATACTATTGCTAATTATAACACGAAAATAACTTACAATTTAGTGTTCTTTATATCATAATATTTAACGATTACATCGCCCCAACCATCGAATATTTGTGGAGCTCTACAGAAGAATGAAATCATAGCGCCACCAAACAAGATAACCGCCATCTAAAAAATTCAATTCCATTTAATTAAAATAATATTTATGTAGCATCATTATGACCGTTCTTTATCTCAATTTACATCGAAAACTCCCTCAGAACTCTCAACAGAACAAGTATTTAATGTCAATATTTCGGCTCATACGTGCCGCTGTTGGGCTCGAGTCTCCTCTATAATAAGAGTGAAATTGACCTACTATACCACGCTGGTCAGATGTATTGCCCTATAGCAAGAGAAGGAAAACTCGAAACGAAACCCTATGGTTTCATTTCGAGTTTTCCTTCTCTTGCATGGATGTTATATGCGTATTACATCCTTTAGTTGTCATTTACGATACTCAAGGGTAAGAAAGGGGGTGATGAGTTGTATTCTTATCCCGTCACCTTAAGGATAAGGTCGATTTAAGGAGCGACTTATAAAAATACTTACTACTTCCCAAAATGTCAATGGACCCAATGCTGCAGTGTCTCTTTCTATAGTTTCTTTTGCAGCTTTTGTTGCAGCATCAGTTATTTTAGCTCGTTGCGCCGCAGCGCTGTTTGGCCTAAAACCATAAGATACTCTTAAGTGTATGTATATATTGGTTTATATTAAAATTTAAACACTATTTTACTTTCAATAAAAGATAGAATACATTAATCATTTAGTCTTCTCGGGTTGAGAGCCCTCAGCGCTCACCCAACAGTCCAGGTAAAGTCGTTACAGCCATCGGCACCTAATAACTATAGGTATTAAAAACAAAAAAAAACCGTTTAGCCCAATGGTACCAGAACTAAGGGTATTTTTACCCCCAAGGGATCAAATAATCTATTCTTGTAACATAGATTCTAATAACTAAAAATAAAAAGGAATAGATCCCCGAGGTACCCGCACGAGGAAACTCTTTATAGCCACTTTCGCGTTTGCCTCGCCGTATCTATTTTATTTCAGAATTTGGCAACAATACCAACTATCACAACAACTATAAGTATTAAAATCACTGTTTACTAATGAGACATTTTTCATTAATAGTTATTTTTATTTGCTTGTACTGTTCGCACTGATAATAATTCGAGGTCAACGTTTTAGTTAAATACTTAATAATTTTTGCTCATAGTTATCGTTTTAGTTAATTCTAATTAAATATCTGTTGACTGATGCAGAAGATAAGTTATCAATCTATTCCATATCATAATTTATTTAGTACATTATAGTCATAAATTTTTAAACGTATTATTTTGTGTGAGGTATATTTGCAGTACCTTTTTTTACTAATTTAACAGTCTTACATCTTTATCTCAAACAGGCTAGACGGCAATAACAAACATCTTTCGGCAGTCAATATTTAGAGTAAAAGGGACAGTCCTATCCAAAGTCACGAAAACTTTGACCAGTTCATTTGACAGTGTAGTATAATATATCGAGTTATGAGTAGTCCTATGTTACTTTGTCCTGTCGCCCCAGATGGTTTGATCGACGTGTGGTCAGACCACAGCCTGATAAAATAGGTCTGTCATCGTTAAGCAATATGAACCGTATTGATCTGCTACCATGACAAATTAAAAAAGAAAAAGAAATGCGTAATAAAATATAAATATACACCTGAACAGTCCAAGGTACATTATACCCATTTGTAGAAAAACAAATACTTCCAAAATAATCATGTATGGAATTGCAAAGGCGGAGAATAGTGGAAATGACAAATATTCTGGGGCATCTGGATACTCACTGAAAATAATAATTATTTAATAACTGACGTTTACTGCTGTTTGAGTTGTTATGCATATATCCTATATGTAATACGAGTAATTCTAAGTGCATTTTTCTATAATATTACGGTCTAGCTAGAATTGATATTAATAGTTCCACTTCTGCAGGTACCAGGGGCACTTGAGTATTATTTCTACTATATGTGCGCCATTAAACTAGCTTCTTAGAAAACTTGTGACTAGAAACTTTACAATTTGAAGTTTTGCCTTATTACGTTTAAAACATGATCCCACTAAGGCTTTGAACTTCAAATAAACTGAAGTTTCAGTTATATTGACTAAATATCGTGAAAGATTAGCCGAAAAATTAACTTATTCGGACAATCATTGGAAACTTTTAAATATTTTCATTCAATAGTGCACAACGCAGAAAAGCTCTGTGAAAGATCTGCGATTAATATGGGCCATGACCTAAGATAGGGAAACTTTGGACCCAGAGCTAAGCTGAAAATCACTCGGCATATGACTGTCTTTGTAAACTGGGCTATTTCGCATATTTAGATTTTATCCAGGAGAAAATTGTCCTTTGAAAATCCTTTATCCTATTATAACATGTATAACAAAAATTTCGTGTTTAATTATTTTTTACACGAATTAATATATTTTTTCTGAAATTAATAAGAATATTCAACTTACTCTACGAATAAGCCTTTGAAGACCAAATTAGTTCCTGTACCTACAAGAGTACCAATGCCTCCTGAAATATGGTAATATTTAAATAAGTGGGTAGCGAACTTTTATATTTTGATATATCTCTTTGATACATTTTTTGGGTAAAAGAAGGCAGAAACACGCCTTTAAGCAAGTGGTGTCAGCGCAATAGCGTCTACCTCTCTGAATTAAAAGAAGAGGAAAAATCCTTTCACCAATTATTATTTAGTAGTGGCATTACATATTTCCCTACATATCCAAAGCCAAGCCAACAGCGCGTAGTGGAAAAATAACTTTATTATTATGACAAATTTCGAATGTCTGCAAATTATAACATTTTGAGAGTTGTGCACAAGGCACCTTGGGATTCTATATTCTCTTATTGTATACCAGGGTTGAGCTGAAGCGAAAAAGACTAGTATTTGCTACTTAATAGAACTCCAAGAGCGGTGTTTAAAATATTGAAGTGCAAACGTTTTAGTTTTTCTATAATGCATCTATGTACAGATTCCAAAGTATTGTATTAGGCAGCTCTTCATCGTGAAGACTACATTAAATAACCATAAAACAAAACCCAACGACAATATTTTTAAACGCTCACATCAAACGGTGATGAATTGTATTCTCACTCCGTCACCATAAGGACGATTGAATATTAATCGTTATAGAATATTAGTACAACATTTCGATACCCGTGTGGCGACGGGTTGAGAATACATGTGTCGCCACCCCTTACTTGCCCGTGGGGAGTCGTAAAAATCGGCTGAGGGTTCACCAGGAGAGCAGGGCAGCAGCTCTCTCCTGGGAAACGTAAAACACCAATACTGCGATCGCCAACCCGCCTGCCAAGCATGGCGATTACGGCAATATCCTCTTTCAAAAAAAGAAATGGCGTACAACAAAAAAATGGCCCCCAGTCACGGCGGCTCGGGTACTCTACGGGCTCATTTTGGTGGCGGGCCCAGTGGTGATGGAGCGGGGGGTACGAGAAATCTCCGGCAGTGATCCGGCTATCAACAAAAACGACCCTTGGCCCTGGTAACACACAATATTCGGACACTCAGGACTGACGAGAGGGTCATCGAGCTGGAAGAGGAATTGAGCAAAATCCGCTGGGACATTGTAGGATTATCAGAAGTGCGAAGAGAGGGCGAGGGCACGATAATCCTCCAGTCTGGAAACTTGCTCTTCTACCGGGAGGGCGATCACCCGTCCCAAGGTGGTATAGAGTTTATCGTTCGTAAGTCTCTCGTAGACAACGTGGAGAGGATCGAGAGTGTGTCGACAAGGGTAGCGTACCTTATACTCAGAATTACCAAGAGGTATTCGCTGAAGGTTATACAGGTATACGCACCGACCTCGACATACTCCGACGACGAGGTGGAGGCATTTTACGAGGACATCTTGAAAGCCATATACGCGTCCAAAACCCACTTCACGGTGGTTATGGGAGACTTTAACGCGAAACTAGGCAAAGGGAGTGATGATGAGTTGAGAGTGGGGAAACATGGATATGGACAGAGAAACCAGAGGGGCCAGAAACTGGCTGATTTTCTGGAGAAGGAAAGCTTCTTTAAGATGAATTCCTTCTTCAGGAAGCAGCCACAAAGGAAATGGACCTGGATTAGCCCTGATGGTTCAACAAAAAACGAGATAGACTTCATCTTGTCAGACAAACGACAGATATTCAATGATGTCTCAGTGATCAGCAAGATTAAAACTGGGAGCGATCACCGGATGGTACGAACCACATTGAATATCCATACAAAAGTCGAGCGGTCACGCTTGATGAAGTCTACACTCCGACCTACATCTGTCCAATACCAGAACCTCGAAAGCTTTCAACTCTAACTACACAATCACTTCCAATGTCTGGACGAGTGCGAATCTCCGAACGATATGAACAACAGGTTCGTGGAAACTGTCCACGCGGTTGGGTCGAAATTTTTCAAGGCTCACCGCGTCATTAGATCTAAAAAACTTTCTGACCAGACTCTCGAGCTCTTGGAGCGGAGAAAAGAGATGACGGTGCAGTCTTCAGCCGATTGGTCCAAACATAGGCAGCTAAATAGGCAGATCTCTAGGTCTGTGCGTCACGATATTCGCCGATTTAATACGCTCCGTATTAAAGAAGCGATAGAACGGAATCGTGGCTCAAAAGTGTTCGCACAAGATCTGTCTATTGGGCAAAGCCAAATGACTAAGCTGAAGACCGACGATGGCACTGTCATTTCATCCCAAAGTGAGATCTTGGGAGAGGTCGAAAGGTTTTATGGACAGTTATACAAATCATCCCGAAATCCTGTTGTCGGCTTGGTCCATGATCCCAGATCCAAGCTAACTCGGCACTATACCGAAGAAATCCCGGACATCAGCTTGTACGAGATCAGAATGGCTCTCAAACAACTACGTAACGGTAAGGCACCGGGAGATGACGGAATTACGGCAGAGCTTCTGAAGGCGGGCGGCAAGCCAGTCTTAATAGCCCTTCAGAAGCTATTTAATTCCGTTATCCTCGGGAGCGACGTTCCAGAGTCGTGGACCAGGAGTGTGGTGGTACTGTTCTTCAAGAAGGGTGACAAAACTCTTCTGAAGAACTAGACCCATCTCATTCCTGAGCCTCGGCTTCCGAAAAGACTATAGCACCATAGACCATATCCTCACGCTTCGGCAGATTATACAAAAGACCGAGGAGTATAATCGGCCCCTGTGCTTAGCGTTTGTGGACTATGAGAAAGCCTTTCATTCAGTCGAAACTTGGGCGGTGCTGCAGTCCCTTCAGCGGTGCCAAATCGACTATCGCTATATCGAAGTGCTGAAGTGTTTGTATAGGAACGCCACAATGTCAGTCCGTGTCCGGGATAGGAGTACAAAACCTATCCAGTTGCAGAAAGGCGTGAGACAGGGAGATGTCATCTCTCCGAAACTGTTCACCACTGCACTGGAAGATGTCTTCAAGCTCTTAGACTGGACTAGACTCGGCATCAACATTAACGGCGAATACATCACTCACCTTCGATTTGCGGACGATATAGTCGTTATGTCAGAATCCATGAAGGACCTTGGCACAATGCTCAATGATCTCAGCAGGGTATCCCAACTAGTGGGTTTACGAATGAACATGGATAAGACGAAAGTCATGTCAAATGCCCATGTCATTCCTGTACCGGTCCTAGTTGGCAATGCGATTCTCGAAGTTGTCGATCACTATGTTTACCTCGGACAAACAGTCCAGTTAGGTAGATCCAATTTCGAGAAAGAGATCAGCCGACGAATCCAACTGGGTTGGGCAGCGTTCGGGAAACTTAAGAGGATCTTCTCGTCCAACATACCTCAGTGTCTGAAAACACAGGTCTACGACCAGTGTGTGTTACCAGTGATGACTTACGGCACGGAAACGTGGTCCCTAAATGTAGGCCTTATATCAAGGCTCAAAGTCGCTCAGCGTGCTATGGAGCGGGCTATGCTCGGGATTACTCTGCGAGATAGAATCCGGAATACGGAAATCCGCAGAAGAACGGGTGTAACCGACATAGCACGAAAAATTAGCACGCTGAAGTGGCAATGGGCAGGCCACATCCCTCGACGAACCGACAACCGCTGGGGAAGAAAGGTTCTCGAGTGGCGACCACGTATCGGACGACGCAGTGTAGGACGCCCCCCCACTCGGTGGACCGATGACCTAGTGAAAGTTGCTGGGCGTCGTTGGATGCAGGCGGCACAGGACCGCACATTGTGGCGCAACATGAGGGAGGCCTACGTCCAGCAGTGGACGGCTGTAGGATGAAATGATGATGATGATGATGATTTCGATACCATTCATATTTGAATGAGATAGAGACAAAATTATATACAGTTAATTTTCATTTGAGCGATGTATTTAATTTGTATTGCTATTTAGATTAGCCGGCAATTGTTGCTATAATTTCAAAGTTTTAGAGCCTTAAGACACAGGGTTCTTTTAGATTGTTGGTCAGTACGGTGCATATTAAAAGTGTTATAAATTATGCTTATAAGAATGATTTCTACGTGTTGTATAATTATAATTAAAAATGTGATATTGCAGCACTTTATATTTGTATAATCTTATAATTTTAATAAATTTTAATATTATTATTAGATATTCGGTACATAATAATGCAATATCGGCAAAATCAACTAAGAATACTTCACTTTAACTCATGTACATCCCACTGGTGGGCTTGAGCCTCCTTCACAGTAAGAGAGAAATCGACTTTCTATACCACGCTGGTTCACGACGGCGATCGGCGTCACAGTAGGGGACGTCGACGGGAGAGGGTACTCCCTTGTGGTATGCCGTCAGGTTAACCACTGCAGTCAAGGAACTCTGCACTGGTGGTCGATCCAACGACGAAGGCGACGTGCTATACGGGTGGGTTACGGGTGTGCGTGCTTGCGCCCCTCTGTCGCCCCGGTCGGAGTGGAGCGAGGAGTGCGCCGACCGTAACATAACCCCAAAAAAAAAAATGCCATGCTGGTGCGACGCGTTGCTATTGGATTTTATTTCGACATTTGCTTCTCTTGCATGGATGTTATATGCTTATTTAATTAATATCTTAGTTTTATGACACCAACGGACAATATAAGGGATAGTAAATTGTATTCACCTTCACCACACAGAAAAGAGCTCTTGTTCAAAATTACCTAGCATAGAATGGTTAAAGATTTCAGTCAAAAACTAAAAATGTTTAAGTCAAGCAATAACAGAAAAAATAAAAATTGTATACATTAATTATTAGAAGAGGGATGTATCACCAACATAATTGTTTGGTTAACGTTCTAGTAAAATTATAATTCCACATCAGATGAATCGAAATTGAACAAACAATAATATTACTTACCAACAGTGGAGGAAAATGCAGCGGCACAAAAGTAGCACACTGTAAATTCACTTGCATATTCTTCGCCAGCTTCATTCCTCTCATATAACTTCAGCACGTTTTGCTGAAATGTTTTAATACATTTAAATATATTTAATATACCATGTACATAGAAGAATTTGAGATTCGGCATTAAAGTTCATATAGAAAAAAAATACATAAAAGCTTCATGAATATCAAATGTGAATCTCATATTTCTGTTTTATTCAACGTGAAAAAGGAACAATCTACACAACGAAGTCTTTTTTTACAAGAGTAATGTAATATCAGTAGGTATCTGTTTTCTTTAGCCGAGGCCGCGGGTGACGTGACCGGGGAATTAGTCCGTCACCCGCCGAGAGGCCGACCGCGTGAAGAAAGACCAACGGAAAGACCGTAAGTCGATGGGAGGGTACCCCAAGCAGGGGGTATTCCGTCGGGCCGACCCCTGATGTCAAGTAACCCTGCTCCGGTGGTCGGCCGAACGACGAAGGCAACGTACATCGTGGGTGGGTTACGGGTGTGCGTGCTTACGCCCCTCTGTCGCCCCGGACGGAGTGGTGCGAGGAGCGCGCCGACCGCAACCCACACCAAAAAAAAAAAAGAAAGGTATCTGTTTTCTTCATGTTGAGTAGTTTCTTTAGTCATTGTCGGAAATAGAAAGATATTTTTTTTTTTTTTTTTATTGCCTACGGTGGCAAACGAGCAAGCAGCACACCTGATGGTAAGTGAAACTGCTGCACCTTTGCAATACCAGGGGCACATCTAGGCCGCTGCCTACCGTGAAGGAAATACTCTTCTTAAACCTCGTTTAAAGGACATGTCATAGCGCTCGGGAAACACAGCAGCAGGTAGTTCATTCCAGAGCTTGCACGTACGTGGGAGAAATGATCGCTGGAAACGTACAGTTGAAGACCATAACGTTTCCAGGTGAAATGGATGAACCCTGCTACGATGTCGAGTGGTACGTTGGTAGAATGGTGACGGTGGTACCAATTCAAACAGTTCCTCGGAGCACTCCCCGTGAAAGAGTCGGTAGAGTACACAGAGTGACCCAAAGTCTCTCCGCTGCTCCAGCGACTCCAATCTGTCCGTAAGATTGGGATCCCCGACGATTCGAACAGCCCGTCTTTGCAGGGAGTCAAGTGGGTCTAGCTGATATTTGGGCGCACCTGCCCAGAGATGAGAGCAGTACTCTACATGAGGACGAACTTGTGCTTTGTATAGCACAAGACGCTGTCTTGGTGTGAAGTACCGCCTGGCTCTGTTCAGGACACCCAACTTTTTGCTTGCCAATTTGGCTTTGTCCTCCAAATGACTCCCAAACTGG
Organism: Lymantria dispar; assembly: GCA_032191425.1. Lineage (NCBI taxonomy): Eukaryota > Metazoa > Arthropoda > Insecta > Lepidoptera > Erebidae > Lymantria > Lymantria dispar. The sequence continues at coordinate 16,174,993 of CM063451.1, forward strand.
ACTTTGCTCGATATTTTGACGCCGAGAATCCCAATACTTTCAAAAATTGGGAGAGTTACTCCTTGGAACTGTGGCGCCATGACAAACGGGTCCTTCTTTGCAGTGAACGCGCAAACTTGTGTCTTTGTGGGGTTGAACTGGACTAGGTTCCGTTCATCCCATTCCGAGGCCCGCCCCAGAGAGCGCTCGACTTCAGACACAAGTTGAACCCTTCTTTCCTGAGTACTCCGAGGGATATTCCGTTGCTCAGTGTACCGCTCATCACCCGTGCTGTCATCCGCATAGCAACGCATACTCTCGATAGAGAGCATGTCATTGATATGCAGGATAAACAACGTCGGGGAAAGCACCGAGCCTTGTGGTACACCAGCATTAATGGTCATGGTATCGGAGCAGGAGCCATCTACGACGACTTTTATAGTCCGACCATCCAAAAAGCTGGCGATCCAATTACAGAGTCCCTCGGGGATTCCGTATGATGGTAGCTTCGATAGAAGTGCCTTGTGCCAGACCCTATCGAACGCCTTTATATGTCTAAAATAATTCAGTAAAATTCTTATCACCGCAGTATATTACGGTCTCTTATGTAGTACATTCCCGGACCGGGCCATAGTATTACACTATTGTTGAAAGTCGGCGTCTGGTTAATAGCAATTTATTACTGCACTTCGTTCGCTAAGTGAGAGAACTGGCAGCCCAATTTTCTGAGGGTGTGTGCGTGTGGCGAGTTTTGGTGATGTCTTTAGTACAATTAAACCTTATTCATTTGCATTCACACTCCCGTCACCTTCTTCATGGTAGGCAACAGCCTAGGAAAGGTACATGAGCGTCAATACCACGTAACATTAGGTGTGCTGTTTGCTAGTTTGTTACCAACAGCGATAAAAAATATTTTTTTGATTCGGTTAGATTGTATACTGCCGTTACATAAAAATATATTGTGTTGCAATTTATGTTCTGAAATTCCAATATATTGAATAAAACATACGTGAAAACCATGTCACGGCGACCACGTTCAACCATTAATCGGTACTTTGTGAATACACATACAAAATACCAATATTGTTCGTATTATTTCTCACAAAGCTTGCAGAAAAATTTTATTCAACTTTATTATTCTTAATCCGGTACGGATCACATTACGAGACGTAAGTATGCTTTCTTTATATCTTATGCTTGAAAACTTAGCACCGTAAAATAATATAGTGATTTTGACTTACAGATTCAAAAACTCTCAATATAGCGAAATTTATAGGAAGCATCATTACAGTTGCAGCGGTGTTTGTTATCCACATGGAAACGAAGGTGGTTACAATACACAACGCTAATAATAATCTGGAACAGAAATAAAGTATTATAATGTCTATCATTAAGATTTTATCATTCCACTCCACTGCCGGACGTAGGTCTCTCCTCATGTTTCGGCACAAAGTGCAGTTCTTTGCCACCTGCACCCAAATACGCCCAGCAATTTTCACCAGTTCATCAGTCCATCTTGTAGGACGTTGTAAATCGCGTTTCCGATAGGACAGTGGTTTTCAGTTGGTCGAGCGATATGGCCTGCCTATTGCCACTTCAGCATAGTAATTCTTCGCGCTATGTGTGGGTTACACCAGTTTTTTACGGATATCTATACTTCCCACAGATATTTTGTTTACCTGTATATTCGAAATTTATGAGTGCTTTTTATTTTGTGTAGTGACGGAGTAAGAATACAATTCAACACCTCCTCTCTTACCTGTGTCATAAAGGACGTCTAAGATGTTAACTATGGTTATAATACAGAAAAAGTAATAAAACCCTTTATCAACTCTACTATTTTTTTTTGACCAGTGTATAAACCAATAGTAGGTCAACTTCCCTCCTATAATGATGGAGTTGGGAGCCTAGTAGTAGGGCATAGAAAATCTAAAATAATTATGGTGAATGATGATTTCCATGTGGTGACCGGAGTAAGAATACAATTAACCACTTCCTTGCCCGCGAATGTCGTAAAAGACGAGTAAGGAATACAACATCTACGTAGGAGAAGGTTAACTTAAAATAAAAATTTCTATCAACCTGTCTGACCATGCTGGTCGTGCTGGTAGATATAGGGACAACCAGCATGGTAAGGTTAAATTCTATTGCGCAGGAGGCTCGAGTCTAACAGTGGGACGTATCGGAGCTGAAATGATAATGATGATTATCTACTAACGATTATAATACAATAGCAACCAGCAAGATCACAAGGTACTAGTTGATCAGCGCAATCACAATGGTGAGGCAATAAGGTAGGTTTCATGACCATATGTCGCTTTTCCTGCATTCAGGACCGATGGGTAAAAGCGTGTCTAGCCCACAGCAAAGACAAAAACAATACAAAAGCATAAAAGTAAAAAACAAATAATTTTAAAGTTTACTTGATGTGTGAATAACCAATAACGCGTATTGTAAAATATGCGAGACGTTTATGTAATCCAGATTGTTCAACAGAGGCGGCGAGAAATAAACTCCCCAGAAACATAACGATTGTATCCTGAAAGAAAGGAAGTGTTTATAAACCAGCACTTCATTACTACATTTCGCCGCGCTCCATCTGTCGTCAGCCTTTGACGATTAATCATGTAAAAGATTTACGTTTTTGCTTAATAAATGTATCCTGTTCATATATCATAGGAACATATAGGAACATAGTCGGTTGAGTATATAAGGCAGGTAAGCGTAACAAATAAACTTATATTCGTATTTATAATATCAGGGGTATTAGAATCTGCAGCTTAGCTTGCATAGTCTTCGCAGTTATCTAATACTTTTTTAGGGTTGGAAATCTTTTCTTTTGTAATAATGGAGTAAGAATACAATTCACGATTCTTATAAAAGGAATACGATATACAGAAAGCATCTATCCACGTAAGGAAACATTTAACATTAAACACTATGCAAACACATTTGACCAGCGTGTTATAATAAGAAAATTTTCCTTCCAAACGGCGTGAACGCAATATTAGGATATATGAGCTGAAATGAAAGCTAATTTAAGAATTTCAGCCATTCATACAATTAGAATATAATGACTAATCTGCCTGCATTATGTACTCATATTCACCGAAATATTAAAGAATAAATTACTTTCTACGTTATTTTAAATTACAAAATATGAAGATATTACGAATTTACTTAAATACATCTATTATAGGTTTCAAGTTACAGCTGTGCAAATTTAATTATGCATACTCAATAGTTTAATTTAATGAATCAACTAATTAACAATTAAATATTAACAGGTTAGAAAATATATTGTATTACAATGTAGGTATAGTTTTGGAGCAAAATTACTTGAGCGCTATTCTGTTCCATACAGTCTCATATAATTAAAGAAAATAGTAGCAAATTTTCACTGTTTCACTCGCGTTGTTTCTATTCCCTTGAGAATAAAAGGAAAATACATAGCTTTTCTCTCGGTTTCACCTACATAATGCCCGTTCCCGTGGGAATTCGAGAGTAAAATATAACCCAAAATTATTTCACCAAGACTAAAAGTTGTAATTATTCTACGCATTTTTTTGGGGGTGGGCCATGGTCAGCTCGCTCGCCGCCCGGCTCCGTCCGGGGCGAGAAGGGCGCTGCGCGGCTCCATGACCCACTCGTGGCACGTCGCCTTCGTCATTGGACCGACCACCGGTGCAGAGTCCTTGTTTTCAGTGGTCGGTCCGACGGAATACTCCGATCGCGGGTGAATTATTTTATCCCTGATAAAACATTCATCAGAATTTCTCGTAGCTTAGTTGCCGGAAGGTTCACATAAGCTGTGTATACAATGTAAAGGTTCTATTTTCCCGAAATATTCCCCTTTAGTATATCCATTGCATTTCTTTCTTTCACTTACTTTTAGTAATAGTAAGTACCTATCATGATTATAACTACAAGTAAGTCTAGCAACAACAAGTTTTTCAAATTAGTTTTAGATAATCAACTATAAATTATATTACGAACTTTACGGACTTACGTTCATGTATACTTTACAACACATCTTTGTTGTACTGACACCTCTCAACGGGAACGTAATAAGAGGTAGGAATCCAGTAACTGCTAATGGAATACACTCAGTCACCCAATATATTGCCATAATAATTAATGTATAGGCGACCCACATATACAGCTGAAATAGTAATATTAATATCAATCATTTTAGGCAATGCTACAAACATAAAATTTTTAATCTGGCCTTTGCTCGGTACACGATCAATCTGATAACAGTCACATGGACTGCTCTAATCCTTAACTATCTTATTCTGAGTCACACATTACGTCTTTCATCTTATAAGTTTTCTCTACCGATTCTTTCTACGTGCCCAAAGCACACAGAAAAAAAAATCTATTATCCTATTGATGTCTGTTTGTTCTTAGGCTGTTAGGCTGTTTGACTAAGAAGAGATAATTCCATATTCACTATATATCTATACTAAGTGACCTAACAGACGTAGCTCTGTTAAAATAAAATTCGAAAGCAGCGCCACCTACCGAGTCCATTTAATCTAAACCGTTCTCGAATCCCCTTAAACACATAAAAGAAAATTCATCAACATCGGTCCAGGCGTTTAGGAGGCGTTATGTTGAGTTACCAAAACGAAACTCTGTCCACACCTTGGTGCTGCCTTTAGCGAGATTTGCTACACCAATGTGCAAATAGGAGGCGACGACACATTGTAACTTATAATCATAATCACAAGTAAGGCATAACATGACTTTCTCGATCATTATCATCATCTATACCAATAAATAAAATTGGAGTGTCTGTTTGTAATGTCAAAATAATAGGCTTTATTCATGCTCACATGGTTATTTGCACTGTACATATGCCTAAAAATCACTTTATATTTTTTTTCTGTCTGTCTGTTTGTCCTGTTTGTGCCATGGTAATCTTCAAAACAGCTGGACCGATTTCAAAAATTCTTTCACCTAGGGAAAGCTATAATATTAGGGAGTATAGGGGCTATATTTTATCCCGATATTCCCACGGGATTGAGAACTACGCGGGGAAGGACACTGAAACCGAAGCGAAGCGAGGGCGGGTTGCTAGTATCTAATATTACTTCACAGGACCCCCTTAAAACCGTAATTCTCGTTAAATTTTTAAAATATAAACCTCATAATTTGCAAAGCTTTTATCTCCACTGAGCTTTTTAATTTTGGGTATCCTTTGTCCTATTTACTTTACCAAAATCCCAAAACTTTTAAACGCCACAGAATATGAAAACAACCACAAAATAAATATTAAATCTATAAAAGTACTGCACCATAGCCCCTTATATTAAATAGTTTAATCTTCAAATATAGTTTTAGTTACAATTTTATTATTATTTTTTTATAACCATTATACCTAAGTTGAAAAGTAAATACTGTAAAATAAGTTAAAACGAAAAATGGTGAGCAATTATTTTAAAATATAAATCAAAATATGATTAATAAAATGATATTATTGAAGTAAACTTACCTCTCCTGGTAAAGGAGTTACGACATAAAAACCAAGAATTGGCGTGAGTAATACCACTAAACCTCGCCAATAAACACTTAGAAATATTTTCATCCTCTCTCCGAAGCCAATGTAATCATCTTCCCTGAAATTAATTTATAAGGTAGTAGATAATCCTTGTTCAACCGGGTACCTTCTTCTATTGAGTATTTGTACTTTTGGCACGGAGAAGGATGCATAATGAAAATTAAACTAATATACTATAGTAACTAGTATAGTATTCCGTATAGTGACGGAGTAAGAATACAATTCACCACTCCCTATTCTGCCCGTAGATGTCGTATAAGTCGACTATGGGATATAATATACACATAACATCTGTGCAGGAGAAGGAGAACCCGAAATGAAATCATATACTAACATGTCTGACCAGCATGGTATAGTAGGTCAAATTCCCTCCCATTGTGGAGGAGGCCCGAATCCAACAGTGGGACGTATGTAGGCTGAGATGAGGATCACTATAGTAACTACAATTTGAATTAGTATAAATATGCTTTTAAATCCATCCATCAATCCCTCTATTAAGCTGTAGATGTTCAATGTTGGTTATACGCCTCTTCATAAAAATGCCACTCGAAACAGTTCTATGCCACTTGTATCCAACGGCACCCTGTGATTTTTAAATTATCACCAGTCCATCTTGTAGTTCTGCGCTGCGATGATTCCTAATCACCACTAGAGAACCTCGTTGCTCCAACGGTTATTGGTTTTGTTTCAGTCAAAATAGCCTGCCTATTGTTGCTTGCACTGGTTCTTCTATGGATATCAGTATTCCAAATTATATCACAGAGAAATACCGAGTCTACGCTCCCCACCCTTACTAATATTATAAATGCGAAAGTTTGTTAGATTATTACGCTTTCAAGCATAAACCACCGAACTTATTTAAAAAATTCTTTCAACAATGGAAAGCTATAATATCAGGGAGTAACATAGTCTATATTTTGTCCCGGTATTCTCACGGGAACGGGAACTGCATGGGTAAGGCGACTCAAACCTTAGCGAAGCGACGGCGGGTTGCTAGTATAAAATAATGGCCTCTCTACATTGCACGCTGAACGAGTTTTGAGTTTTTTTATGAGTACGATACATTTAGAAATCACGTTTTTGTGCCAGTTTTTAAATAATAGGTTCCAAATAAGTATACAGGTACCGATAGTAATCAGTACCTTCCATTAACAATTTAAATGTAAACTTTATAACAAAATAAGTGGTAACAGTAAAATTGATTTTATTATATAAACACAGCAATACTTACGCGGGTGGCATTTTCATAAAATATCGTCTAACCTATGAAGCTGTACGCTGCTTGACTTCTAAATAAAATACATGACAAACAAATGTCAAGACAAAATTCGATTTTTCAAATATTTCATTTCTGGCATAGACTGAATTATGGCCATGCATATCAAATAAAGTAGGAAGAGGAACACACTTATTTAAATATTTAAGTTTTAGTATTTTAATTTCTATAATTGAATCTACAAACGTTACAATGTGTTATATATAAATAAAAAAATAATAAAATTGTTTTAATACGATCAACGTTACTTATCCAATTGTCAAATTAAACTATTTTTGAAGCTACCTTAAAGGTGCCATTCCAACCTCGGCTGCAGGCTGCGGAAGCAGGCAGCACAGGCCTCTTTCTGCGAGGAAGTCATCACAAGGAAGGAGGCCGCGGAGCGGGCACGCGAAGCACTTGCGTCCGCTGACTCGCTCCGCCGGCGACGAGTTAGGGAGGAGGAGGCGCTGATATGCGCATCTCCCACCGCTTTGGACGTGACAGGACGTGGCCAGACAGCCTTGCGTAGGGGTGTCGGGGATCGAATGTCAAAAGACGACCTTATCAGCACCCCGTAAAAGCGCGGAAGGGACCGCTGTGGTTTTAGTGGATATTCCGGAAGCATAGCCGGCGAGTCCCACACTCCCCCTCGTCTGACACCGGCGAGGGATAGTGCGTAAATTGCATTTCCACAGCGAAAGAAAAAAAAAAGACAGCACAAGCGGCTGCTGCACGAAGCCAGCTGCGGCTGCACGACTGGTTTTCTATGTAGTAGTATGGATTTCTGTGAAAAACATTCCGAACGCGGCTGCGACTGCACGTGCTGCCGTGTCTCGGAATCACTACCGGCTGCGAATGCAGGCAGCGGCTGCCATGTCATGCGTGTGCTACCTGCGTCCGCAGCCTGCATCCGCAGCCTGCAGCCGAGGTTGGAATGGCACTTTAAGAGTTCAGTCACAGACACGTACAAATAATATATCCAGTTATTTGTGCAGAGTCTTCACGCCTAAGGCGCAAACGACCCGTGTAAAGGTAAGTATTATCTCTAACTATAAACACATAAAAATATCCTATACAAATACTCTCACTAAAGTAAGTGAGCTTTTTTTTTTGGGGTGGGCTGCGGTCGGCGCCCTCCTCGCACCACTCCGTTCGGGGCGACAGAGGGGCGTAAGCACGCAACACCCGCAACCCACCCGAAAACCACGTCACCTTCGTCGTTGGGCCGACCACCGGCGCAGGGTTAACTTGTCATCAGTGGTCGGCCCGACGGAATACCCCCTACTTGGGGTACCCTCCCATCGACCGACGTTCCCCCCTCGGGGAGGACGTCGGTCTTTCCTCACGCGGTCTTCCTCTCGTCGGGTGACGGACTAATCCCCGGTCGGAAAATAAGTGAGCTAGACAATATTTTAAAATAAAAATCAGTACCTACATCTTTATTTATATTTTCGTTGTTTACCATCAAGCTGAGATTCTACTATAAACATCATTAAAATAAAATCAATATGACCATCACAAGACTGCAAGACACTGTGAGCACTTATTGTATAGATTTGACCTAAAATAATAGTTTTTTTTTTGTGTGGGCTATAGTAAGCGCATACGCGGTCCCTTCCGTTCGGGGCGACGAAAGGACGGCGCACGGGCCCATAACCCACCCGTACCCACGTCACCTTCGTCGTTGGGCCGACCACCAGTGCCGAGTTCCTTATCCTCAGTGGTCGGCCCGACCTAAAATAGTCAAAAGATGATTTTATTAAGCAAGCTATACATTTAAAAAAAAGTCTTGATAGATACACTATTTATAACTCAAGAACGGCTGTACCGATCTGGCTCAAAATTGATGGGGAGGTAGCTTAGAACTAGGAGACGGACATAGGATTTTTATCCCGTTCGACTGGGTTTCCGTGTGATGTGACACAAAACTTAATGCAAGTCACTATAAAGCGTGGTATAACAAAAACGCATCTGACATGAGTAATAACAAAACGCAAATGACAACTAAACGGTGCTGAGTAAGATCCGTGCGCGGCATAATCCGAGACTAGATTTTTGGTAATTCAGAAAATATATTGACGAAAATAATTATGGCCGTACGAAGTTCGGGTTGGCTAGTCTATTTTATAAAACAAGTAGTGGAGAAAGTAAAACATCGTTTCAAAATCAACAATAATTTGCTATCATGCCTTCTGTGCATTTTTGGCGGATCTTTTTCAGAGTGGCCGCTTGCCAATCCAGTGGTAGTATATTAGATTTGTGAGGTTTTCAATGAATAAACTATCATAATATAATATTTCGTTAGTTCCTTCGTATCAACTTATATACGTCCTATTGTTGAGCTCAGACTTGCCTCAAAATAAGAGGAAATTGACCTACTATACCACGCTGGTTAGACGTGTTGGTATAGAGCTTTATGAGCAGCTTTTCATCTCTTGCATAGATATTGTATGCATATCATATCCCTTAGTCTTACCCCTTGAGTATTCTCCACAATAAGAGGAAAATTGACTTTACCATGCTAGTCAGACAGTTTGGTATAGGGTATTGTTTTGAGTTTTCCATCTCTTGCATAGATGTTATATGGGTATTATATTGCTTAGTTATCTTTTACGACATCCTCGGACATGATCATAAAATTTCATTTAAAAAGTGTATTTCAAATTTAACAGAGATATTTCATTTACATAAATGCATTTAAACCTATTAATATTGTTATTGCGTATAATATAATATTGATATAGTGATATGTGGTGCCCTGATATTTATTGTACAGTTTCTGCTTTCATTGAGCTCACATTTTAATGTATATTAAGTATATTTAAATTTGCCTAATCCAAAATAAAGGCTCGACACTAAAAAATAAATAAAAGGATCACGAACAAAGCCTGCACAAAATAAAATTTCAGCCTGTTTTATTTAACTTAAAATCGTGGAGCCCCAAAAAAACTTTTTCAAATGTGTTGTACGTCTATTAATTTTGACTTATTTAGTCTGTACATGAAAATAAATGAAAATTAAAAAGCTTTTATATTGCTAATAATTTTATCAAATTGTATTATTATGTTCAAAAAATGGAATATAAAAAATGGAAATATATCAAAATGGAAATGTTCCATCTGCGTCTTATCATTATTGGAGGAATGAGGCATGGTACCTCGGCAACAGGCAGGATAGCGCAACCCGGTCCAGTCAACGACTTGGCGGCCGGGTGTGCACACCGCTTTGATTCAGTTCTCGCCCGCACTTTGGGCGGCGCGATACAATCCTCCGCTGATTGCGATATCAAAACGCCAATAAAGCTTCTGATAACATTTTGTGTTGAACTGTGACAATAATAACGGAGATGTTATTTACAACGCGTGCTGAATCGTGTAAAGTTTAACATAATCGGCATGAATTATGACCGAATTCATTGAATATTCATGATATTTTGTCAGTCGTGAGTCTTGTAACGTCAGTCGTATCAACAGGTTAGTTTTTGTTATTATTATAATCTGTAATTAAAATCTTACATCAGTATATTCCTTTATTACATTTTTATATCATTACTAAATACTTAAGAATTATGTTGTATAACAAATAATAGAAAAGTCTAAGAAGTAGTTGCCAAAGTTTATTGTTAAAGTTACTCCTTACTTACAAAGATTTTGGTAAACAAAAACACATCCATTTCTAGATTAAAAATCGTAAATTATCAAGTAATTTACACTATATGTATGTTATAAATTCATGCAATTATATGTAAAAGCGTATACAACAAATGAAAATAAAAGATATAGAAATAATATGTACTTAATAATAATATTGAAGCTGATTAATACGAATAATATTTTTTGAATCCAATATCTAATATAATATGATATATTAATTGCAACTACATGATCTTCTCATGGACTACCTTACAGTTTGAATGTAAATTAACTATTCATTATATAAGTATGTAAATAGTATATAAAATTAGAGAGCATTTACGAGAATGAAAAATTAAACTGATTAATAGTAATAGTTTTACGTGCTTCTCTTACACCTGAAATTAAACGAATTAATTAATTACAGATACATTAGTTACATAAAACACCACCAAATAATAAAATAAAGCTAATTTTATGTGAATAAAAGATTATCTAGTGACAAAAAATTATGATATTTCATAAAATGTTGACTTAATTATTTTATTGGCTTGAGTTTTTATTAATTAATTTATCAATTAAATATAAGCAAAATAATATAAAGAGTATACTATCACCCTTTGGATGAATTCTACAGATCACAAATATCGCGGATAGTGATGCAGTGTTCTATTTGTAACCAAGGTCAAGCACAAACTAGACAATAAAATAGTCATGCTTCATTTATTCTTCAGGACAAAAAACGCTCATTAATTACTGTAAAGGCTTTAAATATTATTAAAAATGATTATAGTATTAATATTGTTTATTATTCTACGTATTTATTTTAAGAATAATTATCAATTCTTCTTTATCATAGCGGCAATTATAACACTCTTTAAAAAATACTGTAGCATCTTTATATATATATATATATATAAGTCTTCTGTTCGTGTATTTGTAATTGAACTCCTTCTAAACGGCTGGACCGATTTTAATGATTTTTGTGGCTGTTCCAATGGATATGAGAATGGTTTAGATTAATAATCGAAACCGGTAGGCGGCGCTGCGATCGATTTAAAGGAGAATTCCTTTTAAGTTACTGTTTTTAGATTTGAATAGTACAACGTCTGTTGGGTCAACTAGTATTTTATAAAAGTTACTTCTGAATAAACCTAATACTACTTGTAGCCAAAGCATCACTTGCGTCTTATAGATTCATATTTCATATTTAAGAGTGTTATGCTGAACATGTAAAATAATATCAAATGTTGCATATTTTTATTACTGTTACGAATTTAAATTTAATTATTCGGTGTATTTATTCGTGTCTATATGCATAAATCTTATTTTTCAGCGCAGTGTTGGGTCTTATAATCCACCGGGAGTTTCCTTTTGGCTTATGTGCGTATCCCGGACACGGTGGAAAATTAAATTTAGTAATAAATTCAGGGTAATATGAAATACGGTCGTGAAATTGATAGCAAAAAAATAATGTGAGAATCAGTTTCTAAATGGGTATTTAGAATTATTGCTTTAGTACTTTTGATGAGTAAAATTAAAAATATCGTTTAATTTTATGAATCATGGTCACTATACCTCAGCAACGAAGATGCAGTTCTTTTGGTTGCTTTCGCCATCGTTACCTAAATTTTGTGTAATACCTAAGACTGATGCTAAGTGGTGAATGATGTTAAGTGTTATTCAACATGTAACATATTAATGTTAACTATAAGCATTACTTATAGTTCCTTAAGTATTATCTAAAATTTAGTATAAGACAAGCATTAAATGAATGAGGATATACAGATTGTAATGCTCCGATTCTTATCCAGTAAGGCAGAATAACAATAAGCGTGAATTGTAAGCGAGCTAAATTTTTACGATAATGTCAGTCAACGATATAAATTCATTATCATTATCGTCATCGTCACAGCTCCTAGTGGTAGGACCACACTGTCGACAGTTATCTGTCTACAGCCACGGGCCGGTCCGTCCGGGGTAGTACCACGCTCTCGCAGAAAATTGACGTCTGTGCAGTAGCAATTTGTTACTGCGCTTCGTTCGGTGAGCGAGAGAGCCGGAAGCCCAAATTTCTGAGGGTGTTTGCGTGTGGAGGGTTTTGGTGTTGCCTTTGGTATCACCTAGCCTCAATGCACGCATTCACACTCCCTTCACTTTCTTCACGGTAGGCAGCGGCCTTGTAAAGGTCCATGAGCGGCAGCAACACTTACCATCAGGTGTACTGTTTGCTCGTTGGCCACTGGTTGCAATAAAAAAAAAACTCATTTTACTTCCAGTTCCACTTCTTTTGCATAGATATTATTTGCGTATTATAATCCCTTAGTCGTCTTTTACGACACCTGCAAGAAGGAGTGGTGGTGAATTGTATTCTTACTCCCCACACGAGTCAATTCATAGTCCTCAAATCACAATCAATCTTTCACCTTTCACTGCTGGAAGTAGATCGTCCATAATGTCATAGTCATCAATATTTGGAAAGCTAGTGGAGTAATTGCTAAATTGGTGATCCCAGTGAGGTGTTATATATTTCCTAAAAAAAACTCTTGTCCACTTTCCTAGTGAAACTATTAGCTATTTTTTACGACTCTCACGGGCAAGTAAGGGGTGGTGAGAACTATATTCTTCTCGACTTCATTATATAAATATAACAGTTGCAATTTTATCATTTGTTTCCGTAGCTTCAATTCAATAATCATTCATATTCAATGCAAATGTAGAAAAAGTGGGGCAGATCATAAGAACGTGACTCGCATAAAGTCACCTGTCCCATGCGGTATCGAACAAGCTCCACAAAAAAGGCCCAGACTCACCGAGATGTTTCAGTTGAACCTTCTCAGCAGAGTGATTGACTTTCACCAGATGCTGGCCGAGTAACCCACGAAATTTACCGTTTATCGCTAAGGTGGCACTGGAGCGGTCCTATCAAACATTCGTTATATAAATCTATTTGCCTGCTGGCTCTAGTCTTTGACGAGCTAGCGCCGCGTCTTATGTACCTGTACAACGTTTGCCTCCTATCTAAGCGGTTCCTTAAAATTGAAAGGAAATAGGAAAGGATCCTTGCAACTTGCGCAATCCGGCACTTCAGTCAGATTTGAATGCAATGCAGACTGATGATTTGAATGCAATGCAGACTGATGATTTGAATGCAATTCATATCAGAACTAGGAATCCGTTAATCATGAACTTGACGTATTAAAGAGGCACGCACGCGGATATTAAGAGAGAAGTACTATTAGAGGCAGTTATAGACTTTGCTAATGCTGAATACTACCATAGAACGTTTTCCTTCATTAACTGAATGCTAGCAGCCTATTTATAAAACCATAGCATTGCGAAGTCACTTTCCTCCAAGATAATCGTATTACTACTATCCCACCATCACTTAAATCTGGGGAAGTATAGAGCCTTTTTGTGACCTCAAATAAGACATCGATACTGAATAGGATCCATTACGGTCCACCCGCCGGCGCCTCGATTTATACAATATACATATAAAGGCTTGTTTACTAAGGTAGTTGTAAGTGGATTAGTATTATCTCTACACCATCGCACTCAACAGCTATCACACCATAGGTATCAGCTGTTTTTATTGATTGATTGATTGTTATAACTGATTTGACGATAACAATTATTTATTGTTATGTTGCCTGGGTTATTTTCAGTATTTTATTAATTTTGTTCTATTGTTTTGGGAGTTAAATTTCCTATTTAAAGTAACGACTTCTTTCTCAGCTCATATATGTCCCACTGCTGGACTCGAGCCTCCACCAATAGGAAGGAAATTAACCTACGGTGCCATGCTGGTCAGACATGTTGGATTTATTTCGAGTTTTTCTTCTCTTGCACAGAAATAATATATGCATATCAGATAGCTTAGTCGTCTTGTACGACATCCACGGGCAAGATGGAGGGTGGTTAATTGTGTTCTCAGTCCGTACACACGGCAACTAATTGACTTGAAACTTGAAATCCATAGATAACTTTTCTCTTAGTTTAGTCAAAAAGTTATATAACCTGCTAATTTTTAATACTGTGAATTAAAATATGTACGATAGCTCGTTAGACTCATGATAACGAGACTTAAAACTAGAAAATGTGTGAAAAATGCAAAATACAAAAACTTTTTTTTTTGGGTTTTTTGGGTTTTTTGGTTTGGGTTACGGTTAGCGCATCTGCCGCCCGGCTTCGCCCGGGGCGACAGAGGGGCGACGCGCGACCCCGTAACCCACCCGTGATACGTTGCCTTCGTCGTTGGGCCGACCACCGGTACAGGGTGACTTGTCTTCAGTTCCTTCCTCCTGTGGAGTACTCTCTCCTCTCGACGTGCCCAAAGGTGCTACAGAAATTTAAAAATAGAAATCTGAAGAAAGAGATTTCAATGCCAATACAATTTTTTTTTTTATAAATAACTTGCAACTCGTTTTCGCTTCGCTTCGGTTTCAGTCGCCTTAACCGCGTAGTTCCCGTTCCCGTGGGAATATCGGGATAAAATATAGCATATGTTACTCCCTGATATTATAGCTTTTCATTGTGAAAGAAGTTTTGAAATCGGTCCAGTAGTTTTGGAGCCTATTCAATACAAATAAACAAATCTTTCCTATTTATAATATTAGTGTAGATGTATCGTGGGGTAATTAAATATTAAATTACGATTGGAAGGATATTGAGACCTATTATACCACGCAGGTCAGTGGGAGTGTTATTGGTATATCTAGATCTTTCTTTCTTTTACACAGTTGCTATAGGTATGTTATGGTCCTTAGTCCACTGTTACGAAAACTAAGGGCAAGATAAGGGCTGACCAATTGTATTCTCACTATGTCATCACACGGTAAGAAAAATCAAATACAAATGCGCTAAAATGTTTTTTTATCCATAAAGTCTTTCAGTTAAAATAATATGATGCATTTAAATAATGCAGATATTATCATATGATAAATTTTGTATATTACCTAGTAGAAAATTGTCGACGTAGAAGGGCGACTAATAATTTAAAAAGCTATACTAGCAAATAATATCATACACAGCACTCCCATGATACTAAATAAAACTTAAGCTAAATTATCCGTGTGGTGACGGAGTAAGTATACAATTTACCAGCTCCTTATTTGCTCATGGATGTCGTGAAAGACGACTAAGAGATATAATCTGCATACAACATATTTGCAAGAGAAGGGAAATTTGAAACGAAATCCCATACGAATACGCCTGGTTAGCGTGGTACAATAAGTCAATTTTCCTCCACAGCGGGGGAGGGCGTATATGAGCTGAGATAATGAATAAGCTAGTTTGTCCTACTACTTACAATTACATTAAATATTACTAAGTAATACTTTAACAAACTAGTATATAAAGCTGAAGAGTTTCTTTTTTTTGAACGCGCTAATCTCAAGAACTGCAGGTCTGATTTGAAAAATTCTTTCTGTGTTAGATAGCCCATTTATCGAGGAAAGCTATAGGCTATAATATCATCATGCTAAGACCAACAGGAGCGGAGCACCAATGAAGAATGTTTCAAAATCGATTTCTTTTCTTTTGAGAACTTCCACTGCGAAAACGGCTAAATTTTCGCAAAAATCATGTGTGACAGAATCGTATTATTAAAAAATATTTGCACCTTCTACGTAAACAAAGTCTTAGATTAAAGTTAGCCCAAAGAATCTACGCCACGCGGACGAAGTCGCGAGCAGAAGATATCGTTATAAAAACTTAAGTTAGTGATAATTGAATGGAATTGATAATAGCGTGTATCAAAATTATTTCACATATTTTAGATAAAGACAAACATAAAGAGAAGGAGTATTTTGACCACAGGTTTTTTGTTATATAAATAAATTCACATAGGCATTCTTATAACGTGTTTATTTTCACGAACAATTAGTGTGACAAAATAATTGGCGCGCGTGCCAAAAAATGTAGTTGTGTTTACATTGTAGATTGAATATGTTGCTCAAATTTTATTTACTATTGGTTTCAAAAGTGGCAACTTATTTCTGGTGTAGTAGTATAACTACTGTTTTCGATGAACCTATTATTATATTGTGAAATATTTTATCATCTTAATATATCGCACACCTAGTTAAAGACTCGCCCAACTCGAAAAATTCCAAAAGGACTTACTATCATTACCGGAATCAGCGTTCAAAACTACATAATCTCACAGACACCTGTAAAAAAAGGTCCATAAATAAAATGACGATGACTTTATAACTTAGTATTGCTGACTAGCTTAGTACACACCCCCTACCAGCAACACTAACGCATTACCAATTGCGACATATTGGACAAAGGGATAGGTACTGTTACTACACGTAAAGACCGGATTATTTCAAGTAGGGCGTGTTTTCGTGATTAGCCGCGATTTGAATACCTACATTATTTTATGTTCGGCTGGTCTTCGTGGTCGAACTAGTAATGAACTAAGACCGATTCTCTGATTATTTTGACTTAGTGGAGTGTTTGTTCACAAATGTAAGTACTTTTTTTTAATAATTGAAAATGGTTTATTATTGTTGAAATTATTTTATAATATTTGAGTTAGTGGAGTATTGATGGTTAAATGGAAATCGCCTTTATCATTGTAAAAATAGTTGCTGGGGTTTGTTTGAAGGAATATTCTGAAGGAAGGTTTGTAGGAATATTTTGTATTGTAGTTGTATCTGTCCCAGTAATTCAAAAAATATTATTAATTAGTGTCGACTTCGAGTTATGGGCATTTTTTGAGTTAGTGTAGTCTTCGTGATTAAATATATTTAATGATTTATTTTTCAGAAGATGAAGGGCCATGGTCTACTTTTAGTAAAAAAGACTATGGCAGCTCGTTCAAATAAATCTGAGTTGCAATAATGCAGAATTGGAGCCTCAAAAGTGTACACCATCACCTTTAACGAGCACCACAGTGATAATAAAATTCATAACAAATGAACTAGTGGACAATGATAACGAGCTGGAGCTTCACGAGAATACACCGAGTACGCCGACAGCTTCATCGAGCCCCATAATCATCAGAGAAATTTTACCTAATGAACTATAGGGGACTAGGACACAGATTCACAATGGGGGGTTAGTAGAGAACTCAAAATCACCACAGTCAACGTCAGCCAAATCTCAAGTGAGACCATCATACTTTATTTCACCAGTTAACAGCGAGGTTAGCGATTTTGATGACCCGTATAAGGATATGCATTACACTTTACCTACCAAGAAGGGAACTCACTGACTACTCTTCCACATTTCAAGGAAAAGATCTTGCTCTTCTACTTCTTCTAGCTCGTCAAGTTCTAGCTCATCATCAGATAGCTCTAGTAGCTCAAATGCAATTGCAAGTGGATATTGTACAAGACGTCTAAGGGATATAATATACACATAACATCTGTGCAAGAGAAGGAAAACTCGAAATGAAACCCTATACCAACATGTCTGATCAGCATGGTATAGTAGGTAAAATTCCCTCCCATTATGGAAGAGGCCCAAGCCCAAGATGGGATGATGATGTATTTTCAAAAAATATAGTTTGTTTTTGTATGGGGATGAAATTGAAGGCAAACGTGGTCACAGAGGGCCATGGCGATCAGGGCCATCCGCGGGTACCGCACGGTCGCGACGGAGGTGGCGTGCCTGTTGGCCGGGACTCCTCCGTGGGACCTGGAGGCGGCAATGCTCGCTGATTTGTATCCGCGGGTATCGGAGGTGCGAGCGGAGGGCGGTGTGGTCTCTTTGAGGGAGCTCACCGCTTGGCGCATCGAAGCCCGCCGAGACGTCATTTCCCGTTGGGCATTCCAGTTGGCCTCGATACGGTGTCTGAACCGTGGAGGCCTTCCGGGCATGGGGTGCTTTCCTTCCGACTAGTGCAGGTCTTGACGGGGCATGGACGCTTCGGCAAGTACCTGCACACGGTCGCTAGGAGGGAGAGCACACCCTCCTAGCGCCATACGCTCCATACGCTCGAGGCTTGTGCCGCCTGGGCAGAGCAGCGTCGTGAACTCGTCGCAATCATCGGTGCCGACCTGACGTTGTTGAGCATCGCCCTAGCGATGGTCGCCAACGTTAGGTCAGGAGAACTGGGACGCAGTCGCAGCCGTCTGCGAGGCGCAGGCGCGACCACCTGCGCGTCATGCCACCCTAGCCGAGGCCGCGGGTGACGTGACCGGGGAGTTAGTCCGTCACCCGCTGAGAGGCCGACCGCGTGAGGAAAGACCAACGTCCTCCCGGGAGTCCTCCTCGATGGGAGGGTACCCCACTAGGGGGTGTTCCGTCGGGCCGATCACTGATGACAAGTGGTCGGCCCAACGACGAAGGCGACGTGGTGTTCGGGTGGGTTGCCGGTGTGTGTGCTTTACGCTCCTCTGTCGCCCCGGACGGAGTGGTGCGAGGAGTGCGCCGACCACAGCCCACCCCAAAAAAAAAGGCAAACGTGGTGCTGTGGAAATAGGGTCTTGTATACTACAGTACCTATATACAAATTTTAGTTGAGAAAAACGCATCAAATAATGATCTGGAGATTATATACCTATTACAGCCTTAGATACACCTGATAATCGTAGAGAAAGTAAATTAAATATAATTTAGATGTACTATTTTTGGTTAATACTAGATAAATAAATACAGATCAATAGTACACTAATTTAAAAAAATCCATTAATATGAGCTCAATTCGATTTAGTTAAAATATTAAACAATGATTTTGTAATGAATACCAACTTAACTCAAAAGACGATTATCACAATAAACATTTACGTAAAATTATATACAAGAACATATAAGAAAGTTTTTAATATATTAAATAGAAATGAAGTAAAACGTTTTTATGGATTTCTGAAAAAAGTGATATTTAGAGTTGAACTAGTCTTTAACTAGGTGTGCGATATATAAATTACGTGTCACGTTGTTTGTCCGCGATAGACTCCTAAACTACTTAACCGATTTTAATCAAATTTGCACATCGTGTGATATAGAAAGATAGGATAGCTTACATCTTAATTTATAGTCGCAATATTATTTTATTGCAAATTATTTGTCTATTAGGTATTTGACATTCATAATTATTGGAGTTATCCAAACGATTTTAACAGATGGAGATATCTGTTGACTGGATTGAGTAATTAATTAATAGATGGCGTTGCTGTGTTAAACCTACAAATGTGTCATATATGATTTTAGCTTGTTTTTTACATAGATGCCATTTGTAAAAAAATATGACGACCTCCATGATAGATGTTCTCCTACAGTTCCACTTAAATAGTTTAATAAAATGTAATATAACAAAAACATTATCCACAGCAACGCGTGGCCGGGTCTGCTAGTAAATATATAAAAATTTATATCTATAGTATTTGACTTAAGATGAAAAGTTATGCCGTAAAAATACAAATACTTCTCTTTCCTATTTCACTGGTGTCGTAAAAAATGAATAAGTAATGTAAATAGATTAGTACACTCCGAAGTAATGTTGTAATAAAACTCTATAATAATGTCTCTGAACAGAATAATATAGTAAGTTAACTGCATTCAAATTGACTGCAAAAATAGCGTGTTGATTAAGATCGGTCTATGGTGCCAGGTGCAATGGATACCCATGCAACAATGATTTATGTGATCCATAAATTGTTGTTCTGAATCATGATATAATTTATTTCTGTTAATTATATCTTTGTAAAGTCCCCCACAATACAATGTTTATCCCTTACTGTAGAATGTTTTTTAATAAACACCTTACCATTGTCGAAGGTATCTTGCAGTGGGACAATTAAGGGAAAAATCTATCATTATCGTCATCGTCTCAGCTCGTATTCCAGTCCCACTGTTGGACTCGGCCTCCTTTCCAATGGTAGGAAAATTGACCTACTATACCGCGCTGGTGAGATATGTTGGTATAGGGTTTTATGTCGAGATTTCCAACTCTTGCATCGATGTTACCATATTCCTTAGTCATCTTTTAAGACACCCAGTGGTAAGAGGGTGGTGAATTGTATTCTTATTCCGTCACCAAACGGGAAGAAAACGAATAAATATTACTATTCCCTTTCAGCTATAATAAAAAATAAAATAATAAAACATTTAAGATCTTTTATAAGTGCATATACAAGTTAGTATGATGATGTCAGCAAATACTTAGTGGCGTCTATAATGGTTCAGTTGACCGGACATACTGTCGCCCCCGAGCTAAAGACGATTTATTTGCTAACATCGTTGAACGTTGAGAACCTAATTGGAGTACTGAAAGCTAGTAGTACCTATTTATATTTTTATAAGAGTATTATTAAAAGTAAAAAACCTAGAATACCGTAATCATTATAATGCTCTAAAACATTTAGATTTTTTCTTTTTGGATCATTTCATCATCATTTCAGCTCATACAAGTAACATCGTTGGGTTCGAGCCTCCTCCAGAATAGAAGGGACATTTACCCACTATACCACGCTTATTCTATTTTTTTTGGGTGGATTGCGGTCGTCGCACTCCTCGCACCACTTCGTCTGGGGCGACAGAGGGGCGTAAGCACGCCCCTTCTCGGGGAGGACGTCGGTCTTTTCTCGCGCGGTCGGTCGGTTTCCTTCTCTCGTATAGATTTGTATGCATATTTGATCTATTAGTAGTCTTTTACGACACCGACGAGCAAGAGATAGTAGGATGTATTGTATTCTTACTTCATCACTACACGGAAAGTTGATATTGGATATTTAATAATAAATATATTATTACACTAGCAACTCGCCCTCGCTTCGGTTTCAGTCGTCTTACCCGCGTAGTTTCCGTTGCCGTGGAAATACTGGGATAAAATATAGCCTATGTTATTTCCTAATATTATAGCTTTCCATTAGTGAAAGAATTTTGGAAATCGGTCCAGTAGTTTCGGAGCCAATTCGTTACAAACATACATACAAATCCTCTTTATAATATTAGAATAGATAAATATTTTTAGTGTTTATTTAGATAAAAATTAACTTTATATTAGAAAAGGGACAAAGCAGACCCCCTCTCTGCTTTGTCCCTTTTCTAATATAAAGTTAATTTTTATACGGGATGAAATGGCGTTATACAATTAACATTTCCATCGTCAGCGTGCAGCAATAGGTCCAGATGTTATTTTAAATGTAATTATAACCGCCATGGCTCATAATTGTCACAAATTTTGATCATTAGCTATCTAAAATTTGACATGTTTTTTTACATAATGATATCTGATTTTTACGCGAGCACTACACATTGTAAATAAAACTACTTTTACGGATTATATCGCGTTTGTATTTGATTTATGATTGCCCGACGTTTCGAACACTTTGCAGGTCGTGAGAAACTCTAAGCCGCCCGTAACCATGAATATAATCCGTAAAAGTAGTTTTATTTACAATGATTTTTTTCAACTGTAATATATATACAAACACACACACAAACACACACACACACACACACATACACACACATACATACACACACACACACACACAAAGGTAGTTTTAATTAACTAAAAGGAGTATACACACTGAAGATAATACACGGCATGGTTTTTTTTATACATGCAACTTAGTATTTTAGTGATATTTTAACATATATATATAAAAGACATATAGATAATAGACATATAGATAAATAAAACTTGAAATAATGAATTACGGTATCGTTGTTTTGAAAATAATTTCAGATTTCATCCAGATATATACAGATTGTTTAAAAAGAGTGTCTCGCCCTCGCTTCGCTTCAGTTCCAGCATTAAACTCGTTAGTCTTCTTTTAGGACATGCACGGGCATGAACGTGAATTGTATTCTTACTCCGTCACCATACGGAGACAATATTATCAATAGGTCCAGCCATTTTGAAGATTATCTAGAGCAAACAAACAGGCAGACAAATAAAAAATATCAACCAAAACATCGGCTGTTTTTTCAAGATAACCCGGAGCAAATAGATAGTAAGACAACAAATATTTGAACTGGTTTTTATCGTGAAAATAACCGCGTGAGCATGAAAAAACCCCCATATTTTGACATTACAAACAAACACTTCAATTTTATTTGTATAGATTTGAACCGTGCATTTATAAATATTACGACATCCTCATAAGTAATCTCATAAAATAAAATTGGAGTGTCTGTTTGTAATGTCAAAATAATAGGCTTTTTTCATGCTCACACGGTTATTTGCACGACACCTATGCCTACAATAGCAATAAAAAATTTTTGTCTGTCTGTCTGTCTGTCTGTTTGTTGCGGGTAATCTTCAAAACGGCTGGACCGATTTCAAAAATTCTTTCACCAATGGAAAGCTATAATATCAGGGCGTAAACTAGGCTATATTTTATCCCGGTATTCCCACGGGAAGGGGAACTACGCGGGTAAAACGACTATAACCTATAACCGAAGCGAAGCGAGGGCGGGTTGCTAGTTTAAAATATAGTTCAACACATATCGGTTATTCTAAAATAAAAATTGCGAGGTACTCGTAGTTTCGACGTTTGAAAGATTTCCTAGTCGCCGCGACGTTCGCAGACTGTCAACCCACGCTAAGCCAGCTTAGTGACATATGGCTTTTCTCATTCGAAGCTCGTTTTCTACAGCCAATTAGTAAGGAATTGTTAAAGATTAAAAACTTTGATAAAATACATGCAAATTCAAAATTAGTGGAAGTTTTTGGTAAATACCTATACAGGGTATATAATACACCCAGTATACATAAATGACGAATACAATCCAATCACCAAATTTTATTGTATATTTATTGTCGCTGCTGTCGTAAGGGTCATAAGCAGAATACCACTGTATGAAAAAACTTCTTACAAATGTAATATAGAGTTTACCTTCCCTTATAGGTACTGTGCAGTTGTAGTATATTTTAGGAAAAAAAATTCTATGGGTTATATAAGAAACAGTATTTTTAGCTTTTTTTTTTACAAATTTATTGGTATTAATAATAATAATAATAATTTATTTCGCCACAATAATAATAGTAAGTTACAAAAATGTGTGTTGTACAATGACATAGTACTTATTGTGGAATACTGGTGCCCAAACTAGGAAAAACCTGTATTTCAGGCCACCAGGCGCTTCCGTAGAAACACTGGGCCACTATTTAGTTCCACATAACATATAGGTTATAATAGGTACAACTACAGAGTTTGATTGTTGGTATCGATCGTCGTCGATTGTTGGTATTGATACAAATAATAAGCATCCAAAAATTCATGACTTCATTCTTAGTCAATTTTCAAAAGCTCATAACTCAGCAATAAAATAATATATGAAAAAAAAAATGTGTATATACATCTACGCGAACTATAAGTATAACTGACCAAAAAATTTCAAACAATAAAAAATTTAAACAAATTTCACCACCTCACTTTCTTTGGTTATCCGCTTGATGTGAAATGCCTCATAGATTATATATGTGTTACATCCCTTTATCGCCTTTTATGTTACCCCGGGCAAAATGGTGATGGATAGATGGTGGTGGTGAATAATATTTCTACTCTGTCACCATACCGAAATAAGAAATATTGCTTTAAAATCATTAGTTACTAGAAACCGTTACTTGACTATAGGGCCAACGACATGAAATATTTACTGTAATTGGAAATGAAATAATTACTGATGGTCCACTTATGAGGTATATAAAGGTTACGCGGCGAGTTATGCAGCTCTTGCACCCTCTACCCTGAATATCTCGGTTTTTGGACAGACCAGATACTGTATATATTCAATTGCAGTACAGACTTCGCAGTTAATCCCATAGTCATATTATTTCAAAACTTCAAAAACATTCACGATGAAATTGTTACTTCTTATTGCTGAACTATAAATATATCATCCTTTTTCAACGAGTGGAAAATATTACTGTATATTTCATTCCATTAAGAAAATAACAGAGACTTTCTAAGTGTTGTGAGCATTTTTCTATAAGCGGCGTCTCATTTTTGTTCTTAATACTTTAAAACCTGTAGAACAATACCGTGAACAATTGCTGCCAGCTGGCTCTCCTGTGCAATTGTATGCACAAAAATGCCATTATATCCGCCACTCTTGCAAAACTATATGAAACAATTGTTAATGTACTGAATACCAAATATTTAAAAGTTTGTGCGTCATTTTTTATTGATTAATAAATAAATAAAGGTGTATTAATTGTACAGTAGGATTATGTATTTTTTTTAAAACGTCAAAACGAGGTTAACGCGCTAGGTAATATTATTAGAAGATAGGAAATGGGCAACACTCTTAAAAGTATATTATATTTAATGGAACACCTCTACGTAAATACAATGTTTGTCAGATAACATGAGCACTTATTACAAAGGCAGACAATTGTCACTACGTACTCATGGATATATAAATGCAAGGCTGTTTTTTAAAGTAAGGGTATCTGCTTTTCCATGTGGTGACGGAGTAAGAATACATTTCACACTCCCACCCTTGCTTGTGGATTTCGTGAAAGACGACTAAGGGACTATGCGAATAACATTTATGCACTAGAGGAGGAAAACTCTTGAACACTTGACTAGTGTGGTATAGTTGGTCAATTTTCATCCTAATGTGGTGGAGGCTCGAGCCCAATAGTGGGACTTATGTAGGCTGAAATGAAGCATCTCTGCTTACTCTTAGATTCTGACAGTTTTGAATGGGCAAAAATATATAGTCTCCTACATAATATTACATGTAAAGAGTCTCATCATACTAACAAAATAATCCTTAATACCCATTAGGTTTGTTTAAGTTTCAGCTTATTTAAATTTATAGTGTCAGGATATTTTGTTAAGATATGGTGTTTTTAGTATTTCATTTAAATAACAATAACATCATAATCATCAATAATAGTTTAAAGATAATTTTATAAATCGAAAACCTTTTACTAACACAACGTAAGAAACCTATAAAATTAATATTAACTTACGGATTACTTATATCTGACGGAATACCCCTTGAGGAGTATCCTTTCCTCGACCGACGCCCATCAGGGAGGACGTTGATCAGCATTATGTCCCCTGAGTTTTCATGCCGGATCTTTCTCAGTGTGGCCGCGTTCCGATCCGATGGTAGTGTACTAGATTTGTTAGGTTTTTTAAATTAATAAATTGTCATAATAATTATAATTACTAACCAAAAACAATATAATTTTTTCATATAGAATCATTTTCTTCTTATACTGGGAATAAATTTATACCACTCGTAGCCGCTAACGATACATCACAATACTTATATTATACCTACTAGCAATCCACCCTCACTTTAGTTTTGTCGTTTTACCCGCGTAGTTCCCGTTCTCGTGGGAATATCGAGATAAAATATAGCTTATGTTACTCCCTGGTATTAGAGCTTTGCAAAGAATTTTTGAAATCGGTTCGCTGGTATAAGCATGAAAGCGTAACAAACAAACAAACAAACTTACTTTTGCATTTATAACATTAGTTAAGATTTTTACTATATACGATGATCTACATGGAAATAGCTTCATTATAAGGATTAAAATATTTTAACTTATATTAAACGTTTTATAAATACTTTTATTAAGTAAACTTTACGTTACAAATACTTTTGCTAATGCTATTTATCCAAAGAAAATGTACTCCGCTGAAAATAGCTGTTATTTTAGCTGTTACTACGCCTTTTTTTTTTTTTTTTTGTGTGGGCTGCGGTCGGCGCGCCTACGCACCACTCCGTCCGGGGCGACAGAGGGGCTCAAGCCCGCAACTCCCGCAACCCACCCGAACACCACGTCGCCCTCATCGCTGGGCCGACCACTGGAGCAGGGTTACTTGTCATCAGTGGTCAGCCCGACGAAATACCCTCTACCCGGGGTACCCTCCCATCGACCGACGTCCCCCCCTCGGGGAGGACGTCGGTCTTTCCTCACGCGGTCGGCCTCTCGGCGGGTGACGGACTAATCCCCGGTCACGTCACCCGCGGCCTCGGCTAGGGCGGCATTGCACGCAGGTACTCCCGCCTGCGCCGCCCCAGTCGCCGACGGCGGGTCGCATCATCGAGGCTGTGCTCCTCGCGCTCGCGACCCGCCGCCTCCTTCTGCGAGATAACTGCCTCGCAGAAGGCTGCGACCGCGTCCCAATTCCTGATGCTGCCGAGCATCTCCCTAGCGATGGTCGGCAGCGTCAGGTCTGCACCGATGATTGCGACGAGTTCACGACGCGGCTCTGCCCAAGCGGCACAGACCTCGAGCGTGTGCTGCGCCGTGTCCTCGTCGCAATCGCAGTGGTGGCAGGACGGAGTTCTCTCCCTCCTAGCGACCCTGTACAGGTACTTGCCGAAGCATCCATGCCCCGTCAAGACCTGCACGAGTCGGAAGGAGAGCACCCCGTGCCGCCTTTCTAACCACTGCATCAGCACCGGCCGGAAGGCCTCCACGGTCCAAACACCGTATCGAGGCCTCTCCAGCCGGTCTGCCCAACGGGCGATGACGTCCCGGCGGGCGTCGACGCGCCAGGCGGTGAGCTCCTTCAAGGAAACAACACCACCCCCCCCGCGCACCCCCGACACCCGCCGATACAAGTCGGCGAGCATTTCCGCCTCCAGGTCCCACGGGGGAGTCCCGGCCAATAGGCACGCCGCCTCCGTCGCCACCGTGCGGTACCCGCGGATGATCCTGACCGCCATGACCTTCTGTGGACGCCACAGAAGGGCCCTAAGTCGGGCGGTCATGGATCCCGCCCACACCGGTGCGCCGTACAGGGCCATCGACCGGATGACCCCCGCGTACAGCTGTCGACATGCCGCGCTCGGTCCGCCCACATTCGGCATCAGCCATTGTAGGGCGGACGCCACGCCGACGAGCCGCGGGACGAGCCTGCGGAAAGCTGTTACTACGCCTTAGAGATACGTTTTAGAACAATGATTATATGCTATTACAGTTTGAGGAAACCCATTAAAATGGGAGAGGGGACTGTATACTTCGTAGAGCGTCGTAAGCCGTAGTGACGTCATGGGCGGAATACATAAACGAGTAAACGCCTCAGTATATTAAGTAGGTAAGTAATAGGTACTTTAAACATTGCTTTAATATTACCCAACTATTAGTTAAGTATTATATGATTTATTGCAGATTCAAACAACAATCTTTATATTTTTGATTATAATGGCATTAAATAATTGTGTTTTTATGGTATTAGAGATTCATTCCCAAAGCGGTAAGCAGAGGCCTAAAACATTTTCTCTGTCTTCAAAGATCTTTTTAGAGTAAACCCAGTAGCAATTTAAACTTTTCGAATATAGATATATTTGGTCAGATGACCATGATATATTATGGTATAAACTAGGAAAATGTCGTTGTTACGGGCAGTACATTATACAATTATGAAAACTGATTTCTGGTATTGATAGTGCAATTGCAGCGAATAAGGGAAGCAGCATACAGACTAGGTTTTTATGGCTCAAACAGAAGGACTTACAATGTTTGCATAAACCGATCTGTCATTGTATTTATTATTAAATATTGGCCAACGTTAGGAATTGGTGCACTATCACTTTGGTGCAGATCAAGGAGGACAGCGTCCACAATGAGCTAATCAGTAGCTTGCTAAGTAGACTAAGAAGAGACACGCAATGGATTGTGAGCCCCTACACTGCACTTCCGTGGTTGTAAATCACTGGGAAGGGTTATGGCCTGACCGAAGTCAGCAAAAAAAATGTGGAAAGGTATTTTCCTGATCTCGCTGAAAGAGGCGGAGGAGCGGTTCAGGAAGGGACTCTTCTAACATAACACGCCTCGCTACCGGCACGTCGAAGGGTACTGAAAGGCCGGGCCAGCCACGGTTGTCGAGATGTCAGTGGTGATATCGGTTGGTTAGTATTCGGCACAATGAGAGAGAACATGATGGACTATGAGGCTATCCTTACGTCACTCCGGACGGATTGGGCGGAGGTGTATTCAGTTCATAGTCCATAGTCTGACAGAAAAAGACATTTTCCTTAAAAGGAGATTCTCCTTTCCGCTCTCAAATTTCAGGTGTGTACGAAATACAAAAATATATTTTAAATAAAACTACTTTACGGATTTTACGAATTTACGAAGAAAACGATTATTTTGTTTATGGTTAGTAATTATTTAACATTAAAATTAATAGTAATTATATTTGAAAAACCTTTTTCAATATGAATTTTTCATATAGAATCATTTTCTTCTTACGCTGGCAATAAATTTGTATCAAAATGTGGGTCAATATTTAATAATTAATTTCTGTATTGGGTAGATAATTATAAATTTTCTGGAATAACGATGACTTGTTGGACGTGAGACATCTTAGTCCACCCGTGACCATAAACACTGCAAAGTGTTCGAAACGTCGGGCAATCAAAAATCAAATACAAACGCGATAAAATCCGTAAAGTAGTTTTATTTCCCGGGCTGGGCGTGATTTGTTACGCCGACGACACGCTCGTCACAGCCCGCGGTGGGACGCTAGAAGAGGCGGTAAGCCTGGCGACCTCTGGTACCGACTGATTAGTCCGTCACCCGCCGAGAGGCCGACCGCGTGAGGAAAGACCGATGTCCTCCCCGAGGGGGAGACGTCGGTCGATGGGAGGTTACCCCAGTAGGGGGTATTCCGTCAGGCCGACCACTGATGGCAAGTAACCCTGCTCCGGTGGTCGGCCCAACGACGAAGGCGACGTGGTTTTCGGGTAGGTTGCGGGAGTTGCGTGCTTAAGCCCCTCTGACGCCCCGGACGGAGTGGTGCGGAGGCGCGCCGACCGCAGCCCACCCACAAAAAAGAAAAGTAGTTCTATTTAAAATGTGTAATACTCGCGTAAACATCAGAAATCATTTTACAAAAATATAAATGGTTTTCGTATGCCCTGAAGTCTTGTAGGAAAGCATTTCGAATTCAGTACATATATAATTCTTCATCAATTTTATTGTCCATAGCTGGACATAGATCTTTCTAAAGAAGAATAATTCCAGAATCGTCATGCTTATGTCGATGTCTTAGAGATCGCATTTGGTGTCATAAGTTTACCAAGAGAATGCTACGTATACCTCCCTGGTAGCATCTCAATCGATTTTTAGGACTTCTTTGAAAAATTAATGATTAATGACATATTTTATTTTCAACCCGTCCTATATAGCACGGGCCTTCGCTGACCATGACTTTCAAAGAGACAATATATAATATGATTTAATACACAAAATTGAAAATAAAACGCGTTGAGATATTTAAAAATAAAGCAGAGGATAAAAAGAAAATTCACATAATGTTATATAATGACAAAATATAAGAACAGCTATGTGGAATTTCGCACAAGTAATTTATTATTCTTGCCGTGACGGAGTTAGAATACAATTCACGACACCCTATCCGTAAGACACTTATTTTTCTTTAATTGAAAAGATGACTAAGGGATATAGTACGCAAATAATTACGCAAGGGAAGGAAAACTCGTAATAAAACCCTATACCACCCCATCTGAACGTATATGAGTTGAAACGATGACGGTGACTTTATTAGTCAGCATTTATTAGTTAGTTCCCCTTATGGTGACTAATTAACATACAATGAATCTAAAATTTAAATTCCATAGGGATTCGTAAAAACTAGCTGAGGGCTCACCAGGGAAATAGAAGCGTCCAACACGAAGTACAAATGCCACCCCACCGTTCAAGCGACGTAATTTGACTCCTATTTTAGAGTAGACTCGAGCCCAGACGTTAAAGAGCTATGATGTGGTGATTTATTGTAAAAAATATTGAGAAAATTTTGTACACCAATTTGCTTGATTACTGAACATGCCTGCGATTTCTGACACGAATAATTAAGAGCATTATGAGATAAAGGATCGATAGAGATAAGTCACGTCTTCTCGACGTAGTAATATCGACCTCTTACTAGTTTTAAATAAACGATAAATGTTAAACGATAATGATGAAATTTGGCATACTAGAGTTTTCAGGGCCAAAAAATCGATCTAGCTAGGTTTTATTTATAGAAAATTTTGTTTTATCGGTGTTTTTAGCTAATCAATACAATGACTTAAAATGTTATTGAATATGAATTTGAATTTCGTCGTCGTTGTCAAGAGTGTCAATAGCTCAGTTGGGAAGTTGTCCAGTTTTCTTTTTGTTTTGTTTTGGCATTCAAACAGCGTGGGATCGAATCTTGGTGTTATTATTATTCTGTTTTTGTAATTTTTGATATTTTTTTCATTATTTTAGTTTTATTTTTTATTAATATACATATATCTAAATAAATTCGGCATAAATACAACAAAAATATACCAAAGCTCGGTCAACCAGATATTTATTGAAAAACACGCAGAAAGCTTTAGCAGACTGACTTCAGTCAGTCTGCTAAATCCTATTGAGATTATCAATCGGTAATATTTTGTTGTGTCTATAGATATTTGACTGTATTTTGTAAGGGAACAACTATTGATTGTGTAAAAACATTGGATTAATAAATGTTTTTTAATAAATTATGTTGGAATGGCTTAAAATGGTTAAACTTTGGCAGAAAATAAATTATAGTTTCAATTAGCTCACAGGCTACTTTTATCCCTGCAAAATTTACGGTAATGTAAGGAAAGTTGTGGCTACATACCTAATAGGAAATAACACAATAATACATTATTGTACACACTTGTTTTGGAAAATAGAGCATTAATTTACGATTGCGGTAGAAAGATTAAGTTATATCATCTAACTTAAGAAATAAGTGCTTAGGAGAATCTGTTTTATATCATTGTCTCCTTGCATTAAGAGAGTCTAAACAGTTACCTACGTTATCTTCATAATTTATTTTACTAAGAACGTTTTCGCTTACCACAAACTGTTGTTTTCTGTATTGTTCTATTCAGCTCATATACGTCCCACTATTGGGCCCGAGCCTCCTCCACAATAGGAGGGAAATTGACCTTACTATACCATTCTGGTCTATATAGTACTATACCAGGTTGGTATAAGGTTTTGTTTCGAGTTTAACTTCTCTTGTAAAGATGTTATATACGTATTATATACCATTGTCGTCTTCTACGACATTCACGGGCAAGATGGAGAGTAGTAAATTGTATTCTTACTCCGTCACCACATCGAAAATATTGTTTATTTATTTATTTATTATTATTACAATATCATAGCAGAAAAGAACTAATAAAATACATTGCCTTATAAAATTAGTAAACTATTCAATTAAATTTTATATACTATAATAACCTGAACCTGGACCTGGGTTAAGACCTAAACTGACATTCAAAATAATTAATCAGTAGATTGAATATAGTAAGTGTTCATATGTAGGTATGTTTCAATTGCATTTATTATTATGAACATAACGTGCGACTGTCTTAACATGGCTAAGGACGGTCTTCTTATTTTTAAAGCCTAAGACATTATTATTAAACTTATACTTATATCTCAATAAACCAGCATATAAATTTATCTAATTATTTAATGGGTATTGGAACTATGAAATTTGTATGTCAATTATTATTATTTTTCTTTTTAAAACCTTGTATTACGAATTACTATAATTTGCCCCAATGCTTAATTATCAAATAAAACAGCCAAAACACCAATCATTAAAATTTAGGACTATTTAGTTAATAAACATACAATTATAAATATGAGCACTTACCGAACATATTTTACATCACTATTTACATTAGTTATAAATATTTTAAGGTCACAATAAGTACACCAAGCACAAGTCCACTAATTAACGATTACTTTTTGCTATTATGTGGTGAAGATTCTCTGAACTAGTTATAAACTGTATCTCAGAGGGTAGTGTTCCCCGCCTCCGCACAGTAACAGTAGTGTAATTTACTTAGAAAGAGATGGAAGATCTTTATCATTACTTTCTAACAATATAGTATATGTATGAGAATCACATAATTAAGTTATCGCTTGTCTTTATTTATTTTTTTTTTATTTGTTTTGTATTGTATTGTTGTTATATTTATGCTTTTAATAATTAATGTAATATCTCTCTGTTGCAGAACATTAGAAAATGGAGACTGATAAAATGTCAACGGCATCATCCGTGGGGGCAGCGGAAAGACGTCCTCTTCTACAAGCATTAGTGATCGAAAGACGTATACTCTTTGGATGCACTGTGATTGTAGGACTTTGCAATTTTATCTGGATCGCCGCGGTCTGCACTCAGAAGTGGGTGTATATATTAGGTGGAAATGGTAAGCTTCTATCATATAATACAAGCTAATATTTTCTGTCCGATAAAAATATAAAATGATGATAATATTTTAATCATCATTCGTAAACCTTATTTATAGGTAAGTATTAGAGATATATGCTATATACTTTTGAATATAGAACCTATTATAAGTATCATCATCTTCATAGCTTATTTTTGTGCCACTACTGGGCTTGAGCGTCCTTTATGTTGGGAGGGGAATTTACCTACTATACCATACTATTCAGACGAGTTTCTGTAGAGTTTTATTTCAAGTTTTTATTCATTTGCATAATTGTTATTTGCACAAGATAACCCTTAGGTGCCTTTTTCGACACCAAGAGGCAAGAGTATATTTTTATTGTATTTTTGTCGAATTAATTTAGATATACAGAGTGTACATACCTGATACACCCTGTATATTAGTAAAAATAAATATTAGATAATGAAAAAATATCAAAAATTAGAAAAAGAGAATAATAATTACACCGAGATTCGATCCCACGCTGTTTGAATGCCAAAACAAAAAGAAAACTGGACAACTTCCGACCTGAGCTATTGTCAATCTTGACAACGACTACGAAATTCGAATTCCTTTATTCAGAGAATGTCAATAACATTTTATAACCATATCATCGTATCCAACATAGATCGCTTTTTTGGCCCAGAAACCTCTAGTATGCCAAATTTCATCAAAATCGTTGGAGCCGTTTCCGAGATCCTGAATATATATATATATATATATATATATATATATATATATATATATATATATATATATATATATATATATATATATATATATATATGTACACAAGAATTAGAATTGCTCATCTAAGGATATAAGATAATGAAAAAAAAAGTATCGAGCGGTCATTATCTATCTATAAAAGGCCGGGACTCCCCCGTGGGACCTGGAGGCGGAAATGCTCGCCGAGTTGTATCGGCGGGTGTCGGGGGTGCGCGGGGAGGGCGGTGTGATCTCGTTAAGGGATCTCACCGCCTGGCGCGTCGACGCCCGCCGAGACGTCATTGCCCGTTGGGCAGTCCGGCTGGAGAGGCCTCGGTTCGGGGTGCGAACCGTGGAGGCCTTCCGGCCGGTGCTGATGCAGTGGTGAGATCCGCCGCCGGCGACTGGGGCGGCGCAGGCGCAACCTAGCCGAGGCCGCGGGTGACGTGACCGGGGATTAGTCCGTCACCCGCCGAGAGGCCGACCGCGTGAGGAAAGACCGACGTCCTCCCCGAGGGGGGGACGTCGGTCGACGGGAGGGTACCCCGCGTAGGGGGTATTCCGTCGGGCCGACCACTGACGACAAGTAAACCTGCTCCGGTGGTCGGCCCAATGACGAAGGCGAGGTGGTTTTCGGGTGGGTTGCGGGAGTTGCGTGCTTAAGCCCCTCTGTCGCCCCGGACGGAGTGATGCGGAGGCGCGCCGACCGCGACCCACCCAAAAAAAAAAAAAAAAAAAAAAATCTATCTATAAAATATTTAGGAATTTCTCATTCGGTATGATGACTGTGAAAGTTCCATGTGATAGCTACTATAAGTATAATGTGTCATCACCCCTTTCTTTTCCCGTTAGTATTGTAACATAAGACCCTTTATATTGTTTAACAACAGAAAACATTTTTTTAGATAACGAGAACTCTTATTGTGTTTCTGATGAGGTGAATACAAAATTTCGAGACGATCGATCGATTGAGTTGTTCAGTCGTAAAAGCGTAACAAACTCATAAATTATTGTTCACAGTTCTATTGTTAGTTAAGAATGTACTGTCGTAATAACCAACTCTAGTTAGAATTTAGCTTTTTTATTAGATCAATATCAGTAAGCCGCCTTAATAATAAAGACAAATTAAATAAATTCATTTTTTTACATCTCCCACGTTATGTTTTATTGGTTCGGTCACAAAACTATATATGTATATTCGTCTGAATGAAGTTTAGTGTTGTAAACTATTCCACGAGCACCATATATTTCTGCAGGATAAAAAGTCATTATGTTATTCTAGAGGACAATTTATCTGTGTGCAAAATTTCATTCATATTAAAAAAATAACTATTCTGACTAAATGGAGTAACAACCATACATCTAAATCTTCATATATTGTAATAAGAGGTATATATATATATATATTCAAAATTTGGCAATCTTGAATAGGATAATAAATGCTTATAAATTATTCCTCAATTTTGAAAGTTTTTCAAGGGAAATTCTTAACAAAGTTTGGAAACATATTCCATTAAATTCATTAGGCTTATGGCAAGAAGGATTGGTAGGCGAAATGAAGAAATACCTTATAAATGTATATCACGACATATTATAAAACAAAGTCGCTTTCTCTGTCCCCATGTCCCTATGTATGCTTAAATCTTTAAAACTACTCAACGGATTTTGATGCAGTTTTTTTTAATAGATAGAGTGATTAAAGAGGAAGGTTTATATGTATGATAACATCCATTATATAGTGGAGAAATACTGTTATTTTTGAGGTTTCTAATGTGATGTCTTAAATAATTACATTTTTTTCGCTTACATTGCAAACGCAGGCTGAACCCTACGAGATTTATCAAAATAATGTACTAATTATTGTACACATTGAAAAGGTCTACAGAAAACTTCGCGATGGTATGTCTATCTCTTATGGATATCCCACAATAACATTTTTTGTTATTTACTTTTTACGACAAATAATGGCTAATTTTCGAAGCGATTTTAACCAATACAGCATTAATCCTTATCCAATTAAATACCTTAAATACATCGTTGATTTGATATAGATCTATATGGCCCCTTACAGCATATGATTTAAATGAATATTTTCGAAAATATTACAGATTTAAAAATTGCGGGACGTAGCGTTTGCGAGAAAAATAACAATCTATACCAATAAATAAAATTAGAGTGTCTGTTTGTAATGTCAAAATAATGGGCTTTTTTCATGCTCACAGGGTTGCACGACACCAATGCCTAAAATACAGATTAAAAAATTTTTGTCTGTCTGTTTGTTCCGGGTAATCTTCAAAACGGCTGGACCGATTTCAAAAATTCTTTTACCAATGGAAAGGTATAATATCAGGGAGTAAACTAGGCTATATTTTATCCCGATATTCTCACGGGAACGGGAATTACGCGGGTAAAACCACTAAAACCGAAGCGAAGCGAGGGCGGGTTGCTAGTCTAAACTATATAAATCAGTTTTCCATCGATGTAACTTGATTTCATTATTCGTTATGGTTCGCACATTACTCGTTTATATTCTAGAAGTTACATTATTTTTATAGACATGACACAAATATCAATAAAAATTAAACATCATTATATCATGTGTAAGCCAGTACAATATCCGAAGTATGACGAAGATTATTGAAGTATAATAATTTTGTGAGTATTATTCGCAAACATTTATAGAATGATTGATGATCGTAAATTATTATATGGATCATTAGCCACTTTATAACAGTCTACGTCTATAAACTAACCAGTAGAGGCAAAATATACTTTCTTACAATTGTGAAGCATATTAAACGAACCGAAATGGAACATAGTTAATGTATTTCATTTTGAATTTCCGTGTGGTAACGGACTAAGAACACACTTCACCACCCCCTCTCTTGCCCGTGGGTGTCGTAAAAGACGACTAAGAGCCCTAGATTGACCCGGACCAACTCCATCTGGTACCATTTGGGTCAACAATTACATTCCCAAGGAGGGTTGACGACAGGCAGGCGGCCGGTCATAAAAGTCATTGCCGAAACTTTTTGCAATATGTCAAAACAGATGACATATTGCGTCGACCCCAAGTAATTGGGATAAGAGCAAGCTGATGATGATGATTATTTAATATTTCTTTATATAAAATAGCTTATTTATTGTCCTGTCCGTCACTAAGTCAAGTCGTTACCATTAATTAGGTGCTGAAAACCTAATTAAATGTTTTCTCTAGGAATTTCGGTAATTAGTAGTAATTAAATAAAAGAATTAGTATTAATTAAATAAAAGAAATATTCACGTAATTTTTAATCATTTATTTAAGAGTCTTTAAACGAGGTTTAAGAAGAGTATTTTTTTCACAATAGGCAACAGTAGCTGTGCCCCTGATATTGCAAAGGTCCATCCTTGTACGGCAATAATACTTACCATCAGGTATGCTACTTACTCGTTTGTCATCATAGGCAATTAAAAAATAAGAGTAAACCACTTAAGTAAAATCATGGCAAGGTAGGGAAAATTGGAAATGAAGACTTTTACTAAACCGAAAGACCCGCCTAGTAATATTAAGCTCAAGATTACGAAGTACTAATACGCACTATAATGCTTAAAAATAAACTTATCTATACCAATAAATAAAATTGGAGTGTCTGTTTGTAATGTCAAAATAATAACCTTTTTTCATGCTCACACGGTTATTTGCACGACACCTATGCCTAAAATAGCAATTAAAAATTTTTGTCTGTCTGTCTGTCTGTTTGTTCCGGGTAATCTTCAAAACGGCTGGACCGATTTCAAAAATTCTTTCACCAATGGAAAGCTATAATATCAGGGCGTAAACTAGGCTATATTTTATCCCGGTATTCCCACGGGAAATACGCGGGTAAAACGACTATAACCTATAACCGAAGCGAAGCGAGAGCGGATTGCTAGTTTCTTACTATACTTATAGATACAGTGAGAAATAAGTTTATATTTAATTTAAAATGATTTCGCTTTATTAATAGATGTCGTGGAAAGTCGTTTACAACACTGTTTCACGTAAATTGTGGCCATCTGGAGTTCATGACGTAATGTCACGCCTATAAAGTTACCGTTTATTCTATTCTAGTCCACTACTAATATTTCTTGAAGGGTGACGGATATTTTTGTCCACTAACAATAGAAGCTAGGTCATTTTTAAATATTTTTAGTTTTCATTTTGAACGACCTTAGAGATGTCTAGAAAAATGTATGACAATATAGGTCATGACATAAACCACAGAATGAATGATTATCACTACTCTCATTTTTTTTATACAGACAAAATATCTATGTATACAATTAATAAGTGTACATTTAAGAAAGGTCTGGGAATCTTTGAAAATAAGACCAAATTTATCGCTTGAATTCCAACTGTCGAATTATTAAATAGAAAAATAAAAATTTTGCAATATATCTTAAGTCACATAATAATGAAAACAAAAAACAATGTTTATTCAATGACAATAAGCTCCCTGAAGAAATACTTGGGATGATCTGTATAAAGACGGAAGAATAATTATTTTTTTATCAAGTAATCAGAATATCTTGAGGGTTAATCCTTTATTAGAATAGAGATCCCGGTGGAATTATTTTAGGAAATTATCATAACAGCTTTATAGTAATATCTTGTAATTTTATTTTCTTTTAAAATTCTATAGAATTTTCGGTACATAAAAAAATAATAATTATGAACACAACATAATTAAAATAAGTAATATATACGTAAATTACATTGTACTACTGCAATGTTTTACAATTTTCACGTGCACGATTTCTTTGCTAACTAAAACATATATGGCAAAGAGGTCAACGTCCGGTGATCTATTTCTGATCTAGCTGGTAAGCTTAGGGAAGTATTAGTTTATAGAAGAGATTGCATCACGATAGTATGTTTTGTCGTATATATATGTAGTAAACAAAAATGTGTTGAGATATATGTCCCGTAACTTACAATGTATTGAACACCTAATACTTGAAAAATGCGTTTAAATATTGCGTTCAAAGGAATAATCTCTGCGTCGCTAGACAATGCAACTTATTGAGTTAGTAGAAAAAGTAGGATATGAATCAGGACTTTATTAATAGCAATCGATACCTATGCCTCCGTCCATCAATCTATAGACGTCCACTGTTAAACATAGGCCTCCCCACGAGAATGCCACTCGGAACAATCCTGTGCCACTTGCATCCAACAGTTCTCTACTTTTAAGATGTCGTCAATCCACCTAGTAGGTTGTCGTCCTACGCTACAACGTTCGATTCGTAGTCGCCACTCGAGAACCTTTCTTCTCCAACGGTTGTTGGTTCGATGAGCGATGTGACCTGTTCATTGCTATTTCAACGTACTATTTCTAGGGACTATGTCGGTTACACCCGTTTTTCTATGGATTTCCGTATTCCGGATTTTATCTCGTAGATAAATACCGAGCATAGCTCTACCCGTGACATGCTCAGCAACTTTGAGCCTTTTTATCAAGCCGACATTTAGGGACCACGTTTCAGTGCCGACTTAGACCTATATTCACTAATAATTACTTATGATTAAGAAACTTGTTTTTATTAAAGTCAGTGATATAAACAGTACACGATGACAAGTAATATCGTCCCATAATCTACATTCATTAGTGTATCTTGTGGCTATCGTAAATGTCGTTAGCTAATTTGTAATGTAACGTTATTAGGCCGCGACGAAAATTACTTCATATTTAACGTTCATCATCATCATCATCTCAGCCCATATACGTCCCACTGTTGGGCTCGGGCCTCCTCCACAATGGAAGGGCAATTGACCTACTATACCACGCTGGTCACAAAAAAAAGATAAATACAATCCACCATACATTTTCTGTAGGTGTCGCATTACCCGGGCTGGCCATCGAGATCAAGCGGTCAGTACCAGTAGTCAATCCCATATTTATGCGGTAAGTTATGGAGTCGCATGCAATATGGATTAGGCGCAGACGAGACCATAACCAGCCATAAAAAAGGATAACACCGCTGTTACAGCATATAAACGGATGATGATTATAATAACCAATGTATCGCACATTGTAATGTAAATTTATATGCACATATTGATAAACCAAGAATGCAATGTATCAATGCCTGTTTTGCAATAAGTCGTTACAGATAACTAGAAAATGTAAGCAGATGGCATAATGCAAAAAAAGTAAGACTCGATGTGTAATTCGATGCCAACTCATCCTGGAAACAGGACATAGTGGGCTACCTCCTTTCTTCTTATTTTAAAGGAGTCTCGGATCCAACATTATTCTATAGTCTCATCAAGCTCTTGTGCTCAATGCGATTGGGGAGAGTAGTGGTTGCTCTAATAGTTAATTGTAGTAGTTAACTTATGGAATCTGGCCCCACCTTTATACTTTTTTATGTGTTATATTTTAAAAAAGTATTCTGTTTCGAAGAGCACATTGGAGCTAATACTATATGATGAACATACACAATTCCATTTAAAAAAAAAAAAGACGAGCCCGCTGAGTTTTTTTGCCAGATCTTCTCAGCTAGTCGCCGCGTTCCAATCCAGTGGTTTAATAATCTATATTAAATTAATTTCAAATGATATGTAAACTTAACAATATGTAAGTTTCGTTTGAAGGTTTACATAGAGCAAATGATTTGATTTTAAAAAGGCCTCATAAAAAGTTAAATAAATGAAAAATCGCTAACTACAATATTCCATCTCGGCTCATATAAGTTCCACTACTGGGGTCGAGTCTCCTCCATAGTAAAAGAGAAATTAAACTTACTACATCATGCTGGTCATACAGGTTGTACAGCATTATGTTTCGAGTTTTACTTCTCTTGTACAGATGTCATATGCGTAATATATCCCTTTGTTTTTTACGACATCCAAGGGCATCCATCGGTCGTTTTATATAACACCCACTGGTAAGAAAGGGGGTAGTGAATTGTATTCTTACATCGTCACTACATAAAAAACTACATGATTATGCTACCATAAAATAAGTAATTGCGACGAGGACACGGCGCAGCATACGCTCGAGGTCTGTGCCGCTTGGGCAGAGCAGCGTTGTGAACGCGTCGCAATCATCGGTGCCGACCTGACGCTGCCGACTATCGCCAGGGCGATGGTCGGCAGCGTCAGGAATTGGGATGCAGTCGCAGCCTTCTGCGAGGCAGTGATCATGCAGAAGGAGGCGCCGGATCGCCTGCGCGAGGAGCGCAGCCTCGATAAGGCGATCCGCCGCCGGCGACTGGGGCGGCGTAGGTGCGAATACCTGCGCCTCATGCCGCCCTAGCCGAGGCCGCGGGTGACGTGAACGCAGAATTAGTCCGTCGCCCGCTGAGAGGCCGACCGCGTGAGGAAAGACCAACGTCCTCCTCGAGGGGGGACGTCGGTCAATGGGAGGGTACCCCAAATAGGGGGTATTCCGTCGGGCCGACCACTGACGTTAAGTCATTCTGCTCCGGTGGTCGGCCCAACGACGAAGGCGACGTGCATCGTGGGTGGTTTGCGGGTGTGCGTGCTTACGCCCCTCTGTCGCCCCGGATGGAGTGGTGTGAGGAGCGTGACGACCGCAACCCAACCCCAAAAAAAAAAAACCATAAAATAAGTAAACCCGATGTCGCCTGCATCTACCTACTTTATAAAGCATCTTAGTCTGACTATAAACTGCTGTTTGATGATATTTAGTACTCTTTCATGTCCATTCTTCAATTTCATTTTCTGCTCTAAATTACAAGAGAGATTGAATTTGCTGAAGATGTAGATATTAAACATCCTAATACTTCCGAATATTTCTGCGAAACGGAAATGTTATGATAAATGAGTCGTATAAAAACATCGCATATATGCGCATGATGTTGATGCTCAATTAGCCGGCGCTAAAACTGGCAGCCCAATGCGTCGCAGTCAAAGATCTTATTTTAAAATCAGCTATCATAAAAATCGTTCATCACGTGTGTAAGATTATAAGTGTAATAGTTATTTTATATTTTAAATAAGATAGTAATATTTTTTATTATTTGAAATTATAAGTATTAAATGTAAGTAATCTAAAACTAACAGAATTTCTGTTAGTTTCATTACATCATACTATTATAACTACATATACTATCGCCAAGAAATAATAATATATTATGCTACGGCAAGCTTTATAATTTGTTACACATAGTAACTCGTCAACACTCGATGAGACGTTTATAGTTGTTGAATCCTATTCAAAATTAAAACATGTACCTGTCTGATCAGTATCGTATAGAAGGTCAAGATCCTCCAGGCTAGGCTGAAGAAGCAGAAACTATGAAAACATTATGAAACCTATACACAAGTATCGTAGATTAATAAATAATAAAATGTTTAAAATTTTTATTGTGTAAATTTTGAAGCATCCGTCCGTGTGGTGACGGAGGAAGAATACCATTCACCACTGCCTATCTTGTCCGTTGATGTCGTAAAAGACGACTAAGGGATATAATATGCACTTAACATCTGTGAAAGGGAAGGAAAGCCTATACCAACATGCCTGACCAGCATGATATAGTAGGTCAAATTCCCTCCCGTCTTGGAGGAGGCCCAAGCCCAACAGCGGGACGTGCGTGGTCGCACGTCACGTCGTCGTGGTGCGATGGTGATGATGATGTAGCATCTAAAAATGTAGCATATCGCGGCCCTATCACTGTCTCGAAGCCAAATTATTTTGTCACCTATAACTCTAATTATTACTTTTCACAGATGGAATATCGTTGAGAATTATTTTCATTTCATATAGAAAAAAAATTACAGTATGAATAGCGTGAGACATGCAAACCGTTTTTAAGCCATTAATTCACCATTGAAATCTCAACACAAA
Organism: Lymantria dispar; assembly: GCA_032191425.1. NCBI lineage: Eukaryota > Metazoa > Arthropoda > Insecta > Lepidoptera > Erebidae > Lymantria > Lymantria dispar. Next base: position 16,217,119 of record CM063451.1, read on the forward strand.
ATCTTGGCACCTCTAAACAACAAATTATGTTTGATCTGTTTTAATTACTGACTAACTGTTTGGATATAAGCCAAACGTTCGTAAGAGTCATTAACACTTTCGTTTGTTTCCAGGTATTTACCTGCCCACCGGCCGCTATTTCATGTGGAGTAATACAGGAGTATGGGAAATGTGCAGACATGTTTTTCAACCAAACATAACGCTTCTAGGAAAGAATTTTACTAATCCCGCCATTCCAAAACCCCAGAATATTAGCGGCCTAGTAGGACAAATTATTACAAGTAAGTGGATTTTAAATTAAGTATTATATTAATACAAAGTGGTCTTATAATGATCACTTCATCATTGCGTGCTTCGATCCTGAAAGAAAATTTATCATACTTTTATTTTGTTTCTCAATTGTGGGTTGTCCCTAACTATCGTGGAAGTAGTACCTACATTCGAAGCAACACACTTCATATATCTTACTTTCTGAATATGACTATTATATGACTGATTATCGAGTACAAGCTTCCTTTAGATGAGTCTATCTTTGCACGCTGGGCATAATGGGGTGTGTAGGATTTTGTATCGAGATTTTCTTCTCTTGCTATTTACTTACATTCGTTTAAGATTAAGTTTTGTGACACCAACATAAGAGACAGGATGGTTATCAAAATTATTATATTTTTAGAATGCAGATAGATTTAAAAATACAAACATGCACAATAAATTCGTCTATTTCAGCAATAATCCGAGGTTAAACAACAATAGTACTCATTTTTACACAATTTAAATTCATAAAGAAACAATAATTGCTTACACACACACAACACTAATTACACTCTAAGAATGGCTTGCATGACCTTCATGACGACCGACGACCAAGAACTGATTCTAGAAGCCTTCCGAGTACTACGAGCGCCAGCAAACTGTCTCGAATTGTTTTTTTTTTTTATGTGTGACTTAGTTGTTAGCCTCAGATGGCTGTGACAACTTTACCCGGACTGGTGGGTGAGCGCTGAGGGCTCTCAACCCGTAATCCCGAATTGGTCAATTCTATCGGCTTTTATAGACGGTGAAGCGTTTGTCAGCGTTGCATGAGGGTAATTCTTTATAAGATGTCGAGGCGTTGTCGGCGATGTATGAGGGTAGTTTCCTACAATATAACTATTCTATTTTAATCCCATCAATGCACGCAAAACATAATTATCCACAAATACTATTCTCATTTCCATAACACCCCCTCATACCTCATCCTCACCTATTTAGTTTGAACGACTAATGGTTCGGCAAACATTCATCGGTTGATTGATTGACAATAACAATCTACCGATCGCTGGCATGATTTTTACGAATATACTCTGATTTACTCAATCTTAAAATGGACTCCTCAAATGTTTATTTTAGTCAACCAATTTAGAAATTGACATCTTATTTAATTATGAATCGCGTATTAATAATTCGTTCATCATTTTAAGTGTTCTTGTTATAATTGTAGTTAGAAATATAGTATAATATTCTTTCTTGGCCACAAAAAAATGTCATTATGAATATTCGGTATTTTATCGTCTACAGCTAAATCTAGGCGATCCTCATAAAACCCCAAATGGCACGGTCAATTTTTGAAAGGGAGTGTCACAAAACATCTCAGCCTCAACCGAGTGAGAAACAATTTACTACTCCCTATCTTGGCCGTGGATCACGTAAAAGACGACTAAGGGATATAAAATCCATATAACTTCTGTACAAGAGAAGGCAAACTCGGAATAAAACCCTATAGCAACATATACGACCAGCATGGTATAAGCAATATTCGTATCAATAGTACAACCAGCATGGTATGGTCAATTGTCTTCCTGTTGGGGAGGAGGCTCGAGCCCAGCAGTAGTTTATGAGCTGAAATGACGATGAGGTGAACGAGAAAAGCGATTTGGCTGATTTTATTGAATTGTGCGTCCAATTTTATTATGTTAAGACCTTGTAAATTTTCTATATTGTAGTATTCATATTGTATACTCTGTAAGTATTTGTGTCAACTTATTTTCTTAGACGTAAAATTTTCTATAAGACCTATTTAACGTTGTTATAAATATATTCCTTAACACAGTATTAGATTTCAAGCAGTGCAAAGTTTTGATAGTATGTATTTCATTTCTATTTCAACCGATTTGTGTGAAATTATATTTAGAATAGTTAGAGAAAACATATGGTGTTAATTATCTCATTATCATCTCAGCCCATATACGTTCCACTACTGGGCTCGAGCCTCCTTCAGTGTAGGAGGGAATTTAACTTACACGCTGGTCAGACGTGTTGGTTTAGGATTTCATTTTGAGTCTTTTCTTGCATCGATGTTATCTGCATATTATAACCCCCTTTAGTTGTCCTTTATGACAGTTGGTAGTGGTTAATTGTATTCGTACTGATAGAGCTACATTCAACACACATAGAACACACAGAAATTGTATCAATGCTCTACACAAAAAGCAGAAATTAGAGTATGAAATCTTAATTAGTGCTATTTCATTTTGTACGCGCGTGTGATTGATGGTCAAAGTCTAAACCACCGATAGCAAAGAAGGCTTTTACTTTAATTTTACAGGAACTATAGATATAAAACGTGTTACGTTGAAGTAAATTTGAAAACTATTTGCGTAACTAGTAATGCAACAAAATTGAATTTTATTTTGTATAATTTGGCATTATTTGGATATGGTTGTTAATAGCAAATTCCTAAATCCGTAATATCTTTAGGCAATTGCTATTGCTATCGTTTTTAGATCTAATATATTTTATTTACACATTCTAACACTGAATGGGGTAGAAGGAAATACATTTGCTAGAACTACAGTTACAAATAGTAAAAGACGTGTAGGTTCCTTAACAAATCCCTTCATATTTCAAAAGGAAAAATATTTTAAAACTAGCTGACCCGGCGAACTTCGTACCGCCATAATTTTTTTCGTAAATATATTTTCTAAATTGCCGAATATATAGTCTCTGGAAGAACCATTACAGCTTTGTCCGGAAAGATTCGATCGTCTTGGTCGCGGCATTGTTAATGACGATTCAAAGAGAATACAAATTACTGATTATTGATATCTGAGAAAATTATAATTATCAAATTTTCAATCATACTTAACTTCTTCTTATTCTTGAGTAATGGCAATAAGCTACAATTATTAGCTATTGGTGCCAGTGTCCAGTTATAATATATATTCTTCACGTCTTTAGTCTTCGTCTTTTAGTCTTAGTCGTTACCATGGATTAGGTGCTGAAACCAATCCATGGTTCCTCTGGGAATTTTGGCAGAATATAAAAATGCATGCAATTTACTGTTATATCCTATTCACTATATTTCAACATTTTGTCCGCATTACATAAAACTTCAGCAAAATTATTTAATATAACGCAGTCAAAAATATAAAAGCGCTAAATGACATTTTGATATTTGTGTCAAAAAAAAAACCATACTTAACTATATACGAAACAGTGTTTCCACTATCACGTTGTAGTTTTACCCTAAATATCTTCATTAATTTGCCCTAAATACCCTAGTCAGTCTCTGAAAATCCTTGATTTAGGGCACAAAATTTAAATGAGTTCGAAATAAAACAAAACTTGATGGTTTAATTTTCATTTTAATTCTTATCTATTAATCAGAGTTAGTAAACATGTAATCATAAAAAGAATTCATTGTAATCTATGGAAGAAGTAGATGGTGAACAGATAATGAAGCTGAAGCATTGGGTTTAAGTTTTTTAGCTGCACTCAATATTTGTCTGTCGGGTTCTAAAATCGAGTCAGTTATACTTAGTTTGGTGTGCAAACCGCAAACCGTAGAGGGTTTCACTGTGAAGTTTTTTTTTGGTTTGGGTTGTTATTTCGGGCCAGCGCACATTCCATCTATTTCTTTCGAGGGGATGAAAAGGTGGCGCAGGCCTCATAACCAACTGTATTCCCTCCCCTTCGCCATTGGGCTGATAGATCCTCGTCGCAATCGCAGCGTTGGCAGGACGATGTGCTCTCCCTCCTCACGACCGTGTGCAGGTACTTGGCGAAGCAACCGTGCGTCGTCACTACCTACACCAATCGGAAAGAAAGCAACTCGTGCCGCCGACCTCACCACTCCATGAGCACCGGCCGGAAGGCCTTGACGACCCGAACATCGTACCGAGGCCTCTCCAGCCAGTCTGCCCAACGGGCAATGATGTCACGGCGGGCGTTGACCCGATAGGTGGCCAGCTCTTTCATAGGGACTTTTGAATGGAATTGAATTTTCCTATAGCAGTTCTTAGTATCGACATATAAACATTGCAATATATTTAATTTAAATTCTACTATCGTGTCTTACATAAAGTAATTTCGGTGAACTCTAGGAGCTCATTGAGGGTAACCATTGTTTGTGGTCGGCAAAGTCTATGGTAAATTAGTGTTTGTTATTTTTATATTCAATTATAAGTTAGTAGTTTCGCCCTAAAAAAGGGCGAAATCCCTAAAAGTGGAAACACTGATACGAATTTACGTTTAGCTGTCATTTGCGTTTTGTTATTACATATCAAATGCGTTTTTGTTATACTACGTTTCTTTGACATTTTATCGAACGGAAATGGGAACGCGATTGAACGGGATAAAAAATCCTATGTCAGTCTCCTAGTTCTAAGCTGCCTCCCCACCAATTTTCAGCCCAATCGGTACAGCTATTCTCGAGTTATAAATAGTGTAACTAACAGGACTTTCTTTTATATATATATATATATATATATATATATATATATATTATATATATTATATATATATATATATGACGAGGACTAAGACTGATTGTTGAGATCGCTCGCCATCGTCACCGGTAGGACTTCCATATGCGTAGGTTGCCAACTGTCTTCATGTATCCGTTTACTGCTTTCCGTATGGGTAGACTATTGGTGCAGTTGGTGTTAACCCCTTTTAAGATGTATAAGTCGCTAAAGCAATTTAAAAACAAATAATATTTCTTATTGAAATAGTTTTACAATTCTATTTACTCTTGACGTGCAAATTCTATCTGACAACGAATTCTATTTTTCAAATTAATTAACCAGTCTCTATGGCTCATGATACAAAAATCCACAGAGGCCGTCTCACTCCGTCATATATATTATATATATATATATATATATATATAATATATATAGGCGTTTTATTCATATTAAGTCCCTCAGTCGTCTTTTACTACACCCACAAAAAATGATTTTGAGTATATTTAAGGTACAAATATAATTAAAAGGATTTTTTAAAATTTACCACGATACTAACTGAATTGTTCATTAAATGAAAATTGAATAGTTTAATTACGCAGAAAAAAATAACTACTCGATGATGATAGAGATAGTATTATTACACTGAATGATAATACCAATACCCATTTGGCAATATGGCAGCTGATAATGCGATATTAGTAGTGTTGAGTTGAAATTTCTCCTAAATACCACATCCGCACAAAGCTTACGTTATTTAGTAGCGTAACTTACAAGGTGGGTGGTAACTAATCCGTAAACGAATTATTTGAAGGTCAAGTGCTCTAGCGAAATGAATAGTGCGAATGACGGCTTTTTATCATTTATAAGACAATACCCGATAAAGATTATAAAGGTTTGTGTCACGAAGGATTATACAACACATCAATAAGCCTATTAATGTCTACTGCTGGGCGGAGGTATCTCTAAAGAATATAATAGCGTAATCACCAGGTTTCACAAATAACTTCGTGATCCCAATTAGCGTCTATAAATTACTCAAGAGAGTGTTACTGCCCACTTTTATTAATCCATTAGTATTTACGATTAATATTTACGATTGCCGTAGAAAAATAAGGAGTCACTACATACCAACTTAGAATGAAAGTAAAAAAGTTACATAGGGCTTGAAAAAATATTTGTAGTTCGAACTGCATTTTCTGTGGGAATCGAACGTATAACATTTGGCAGATGAAGTTGCTACTCAAAATAAGTAAAAAATTTTAAAAATACATTGAATAAAATATATATTTTAGATCAGCTACTGCACTGTATCGTATATAAAAAAGGTGAAGTGTTTGAAAACCTTATGTAAATCTTGAAACTGCCGTGTTGCCGAACTTTATTTACCTCATGGCACCTTCTGTTTCATTTCAATCTACAGTATGTCTATTAGCCCCTGTTTACTTTACTATGCTGTTGTTATTTTTCCTCTAAACCATACGTAATTTATTTCTTGATTATTGCCTACGAGCCGTCAGCAGATTGAAAGTAAGTACGTTAAGAGAAACAACTTCTTTAAATAGACTTTTATACTGACAATATTATAATAAATATGCTATCAAATCATCATAACTGAAATTATGATTAAGATTTCATATCAGATTCATATATTTCCTATTATATTTGACGTTTAACTTAAATTGTGCAGAAGTTTAATTTTTTATTGAATATGTTTCTCCATGGCCTTACTAATAATATCAACTGATAATTTAATACTTTGATCTGATAATTTAAAAAGGACTAAAATATAGGCTTTGAAATTAAATAACCCTACATCCACCAACTGGGCACTAGTTATAGTAACTATAAGATTATTATTAATAAATTATATTTTTAAAGTAGTTAGCGATGTGACACCATATCCATAATACATATTTGACTGCTAAGGTGAATAATTATTAAGACATTTTCTAGTAGTACAACACCGGACCTCGAGGGCACATTAGTTTTGTTAGTTGGTTGGTTCATATAGTGGGTGTGTTCGTATATATAAGTCGGTTCGGTATAACATGTTTTTACTTCTATAGCCTCCTATCAGCTGTCATATTTGCATTCATTGATTTCATACGCATATTCTCATTCACGCAATCCATCTATCTCTTCTTGGGTCTCCCACTCTTCTTTCGTCCATCCACAATCATATTGAGAACCCTTCTTGTCACATGCCTTTCATCCCTCCTCATCACATGTTCATACCAAGACAATCCCGCGGTCCTAATCTTCTCTATCACTGGTGCCACTTTTAGGCTTCGCCTGATAAATACATTTCTTATTTTATCTTATCTTGTAACCTCACACATCCATCTTAGCATTCGTATCTCTGTAGCATGCAATCTTCTCTCATCCGTCTTTTTCAATGCCCAATATTCAGATCCATACATAGCGACGGGTCTGATGATACTCTTGTATATTTTCCCTTTAAGTTTGAGAGGCAACCGTGAGTCACAAATTGTTCCCGAAACCTGCCACTTCATCCATCCTGCATTCATTCTACTATTAACCTCTCGATCAATGTTACTATCATCTTACAGCACTAGACATCATATGGAACATCGTATGGAATAGACTACACAAACGATTTAGCAAATTGGCAAAACGTTTATACCTTCACATAATTTTGCCATATTTCTATATGATATATATCGATGATAATGATGTAATCCCATATAATAAATAATTTCTTCAGCGCTCCAAATGACAGTTATTACCTAATATCGCTCGTATTTGCATTACAGAATCTGTATAATATTTTTCTAATAAATCATATATTAATCTATGTCATCATCATCATCTTGCTCTTATCCCAATTACTTGGGGTCGACGCAATATGTCATCTGTTTTGACATATTGCAAAATATATTAATCTATACCAATAAATAAAATTGGAGTGTCTGTTTGTAATGTCAAAATAATAGGCTTTTTTCATGCTCACATGGTTATTTGCACGACACCTATGCCTAAAAAAGCAATTAAAAAATTTTTGTCTGTCTGTCTGTTTGTTCCGGGTAATCTTCAAAACGGCTGGACCGATTTCAAAAATTCTTTCACTAATGAAAAGCTATAATATCAGGGCGTAAACTAGGCTATATTTTATTCCGGTATTCCCACGGGTACGGGAACTACGCAGGTAAAACGACTATAACCTATAACCGAAGCGAAGCGAGGAAGGGTTGCTAGTCGTTCCTAAATATCTACTTACTCAACTCATGGACATCGCATTATTGGGCGAGTCTACTCTAGGGACTAACTTTGCAAATGGCTTATTATCTCAAACTATCATTATAATGATCTTATTTGCTTATATCTCTTAGGCCTTTAATGTAACTACCTGCATCTGCCGCCGCCCTACTCGATATCATCAGTGAATGGATCGAGGATTAGTCCGCCATCCATCAGTATGGCGTTTCGCGCGTGTTTAATTTCATGCCTTAGTATGAAAGGTGTTTTACCAAAAATCCTAAAATATGTATATCATTATTTATAATAAGGAGTCCCTATATAAATTTTCATACTTGTGGCATCAAAGTTTGTGGAGGTCTCGTACAAACTTTCATATGGTTAAACAATTTCAAGTTTATATTTTTAACTATCAACAGGTTTTAATCGCCTACCCGCATAGTTTTCGTTCCCACGGGAATACCGGGATACTCCTGAGATAGACAGCTACCTGGTAGTAAAATATTATCAAAATCGATCCAACCATTTTGAAGATTATCTCAAAGACATAGACAAGCAGACAGAGAAACAGACAAAAAATTAATCTTTTTTAGGCATAGGTGCTGTGCAAATAACCGTGTGAGCATGAAAAAAGTCCAGTATTTTGACATTACAAACAGACACTTCAATTTTATTTATATGTATAGATAAGTCTTCTGATGGCATCATATGCTTAGAAATTTGTTTATGTATTATAATGCAAACTTAAGTTATGAGGATTCAAAAATCAATTAGCTTAGCTCGTCTTGGGAGGGGTGCCCCTAGATAATAAAGAGAGTAAACACCTATTATACATCTAAGATCCCTATACTATTTAACAAAAAGAGCTGGTGACCTTGAAACACTATCCATAAATTGTAACTAAAAATCATCTCGATCACGTCAGCTTTGAAACATTACAAATGCTAACACAATCGGTATATTCGTTTAGGAGCTACCATGCCAAAGACAGACACACAGATATACCAGTACGTCAAACTTATAATATCCTTTTTTCTGCATCGGGGATTAATAAAGATAGCACAGTATAATATAGTAGTACTTAAAAGTATTGTGTAGATATTTAACAAGAGATTTTTTTAAAACCACAACTTGTTAAATATACAGCCGTAAACTGTATACATCAAACAAATTAAACTAAACCTGTTATGAAATACCAGAGATTCGAATATAATTTTTAACTCCATGCACTCAGTTAGGATACTTAGCATCAATAACTCTTAAATTGTATGCAAAACCATTAATTTTCACTAAAATGACGGGTGTTGTTATACTTTTCCTCGTAAATTTAAAGTGCTTGCCCAGACGCACGCAGTTAATCGCGCACAATGTGTTTACGTATTAACACTAACAAATCTGTCGTTACTACCGCTGTTTCAACATTACATGTTCTGGTTTAGCTGTTGATAGGTTTGCAAAGATCGGACTATATTTATGGAATAGGTAAATTCTATATTTAATGTATTAAAATATACTCGTCAGGTGAGTCGGATATAATTTATTAAGGAATGTAACTTTCAAGATATTTTTAAATGACATTGCGAATGTATCTATTGCATTTACAAACTAGCGGCGTTTATGCATTGCAATTATACGTTACTATCATTAACTGCGATCTGCTTGATGTCAACGCTACTTGGGAATGTAGTTGTTGATCAAACGGGAAATATAAAGAATCAAGTCAATATAAAGCTTAGTCGTCTTTTATGATACTTAGGAGGAATACAAGGGTTGATAGTATCTATACCCGCCACCACATAGCAAATTACCACAAATCAATTATACATTTTAATAACTGCTTTTTATGTGATGATTTCCGTGTGGTGACGGAATAAGATTACAGTTCACCACTCCCTATCTTGCCAGTGGATGTCGTAAAAGACGACTAAGGGATATAATATGCACATAAGATCTGTGCAAGAGAAGTAAAACTCGAAAAGAAACCCTATACCAACATGTCTGACCAGCATGGTATAGTAGATCATATTCCCTCCCATTGTGGGGGAGGCTCGAGCCTAACAGTAGGACGTATGTGGGCTGCGCTGATGATTATATGATGATGGACAGAGAACAACGTTTCAACCATCTTTCCCTTCTCGTGTGTAATCTCGAGATAGAATTGTAAGCTTATCGGGTTTGCTAATTTAATTATACTAGTAAAACCTTTTCCATGTAGTGACGGAGTAAGAATACAATTCACCACCCCCTCTCTTGCCTTTGGGTGTCGTTAAAAACAACTAAGGGATTACAATATGCATATAACGTCTGTGCAGAAGAAGGTAAACTCCAAATTAAACCCTGTACCAACACGCCTGGCCCGTGAGTTATAGAAGGCGAAATAGGACGTATGTGCTAAGATGATGATGATGACAGGTAATACCACCATAGTCGAGGTCACGGATAACTCCACGATATTTAATACTATAGAACATTGTCTCATCATCATTTATGTCAAACACACTGGATACGCCGAGGCGTAATAGAACGTATACTATAGTATTTCCTCTAATCACATTACTATTAATCGAACTCAGACTTGGAACAATTTTCCTTTATAAAAAAATTCAAAGTTTCACAGAAGCAATTATCAATTTTGAAATAAAATCGTCTATAAATAAAAGGTAAAATATTTCGTTTGTTACTTCTACCCGTGGATTTTTATTGAATTAACTAAGCTTATAAGCAAATGATGTGGTCATTTGCTTATAAGCAATGTTTTGATAATTGTTTATCTTTTTAGGCCATTAAGATAAACAAGCCATTGAAAATTTGTTAAAGGAAAAACCTTAAAAATAAGACCTTATCACCGTTAATTTTGAATATTTATTGCAGGCAAACGTGTGAAATGAAAAAAAAAAATAAATATTTTTTTTTCCCAATAACATGAAAAAATAATTTTGTGTCAGTAATTTTAAGAAATTTGAAGGATTGCTTTACTTCATATTAAAATTTAAGCATACTTTGGGGTTTGACGGGATTTTCAATTAAGTAATTTAATTAAATTTATCAAAAACAAAATTTATATTTGGAGTATAAACATATTCATTCGTATTACATATATGAATTATTTGACTGCTCAGAAATATGGCTGCTCTCCATAAACATGGCTCTAAACGTAATATGGCGAGGCTTAAAAAAGGAGGTCTTACACTTCTACTTGCTATATCCAAGAGTGAGACTATTAAAAATTGACATGAGTCTAAAAAACGTGTAATTTTAGAAAACATTAAGAAAAAGTATTCCATGAACAACCACGATTATGTAGTCAATGGTGTATTAATAATATAACTTAATCATACATTTGTGGCGATCTCTTTTTTAAACAGCTTTTTTTATTACCTACCTTAACATAAATTGAGCAGCGAAATGACTACTTACTGCAAATAAACGTGTTATCTTGAAGTTGATAGAAAACAATTTTATTATTTACAAACGCATCACGTTTCTAATATCACAGAAACATGGCAAACGTGCCGCCCATTCTTCATGTGTCTTTATTAAAGAAAATAATATTTTTTTAGTTATTACTTTATTCTATAGTACATTTTATATGGGATTATTAAAATATTCATTTTTATCATCACAGTTTATCCACGTTCCAACTGCTGACCTCGAATCTCTTGTACAACGGAAAGAAAACCTATTATACCACGATATTGAGGTTTTATGTTGGGTTTTATTTCCCTTGCAATGCTGTTTTCAGCATATCATTAGTCGACTTTTACAACATCCACGGGTTAGGGAGGGGGTGGTATATTTCGTTCCCATGTGGAGTATAATATTACGCGGTGTCGGAATAAGTGGCCAAAGAATGTGACCGTTGACCAAAGACGGGTCTTTGGCCGAGGATGACTTATAAAGAACTTGAAGTGTAAAAAACCTTAAACATATTTACTTATAAATCCGAAACAAAACTATTCGATAGACCTGTGTAGTATAGGCGGTGCAGGTGCTCGCACCTATGCCGCCCTGATGCTGCCCTAGCCGAGGCCGCGGTTCACGGGGCCGGGGAGTAGTCCGTCAATGGTGGTCAGCCAATAGCGAAACAGAGGTAATACGATGGTGCGGTACTTTCGTCACTCCAGATGAAACACGACGTGTGCGCTGCCGATAGCCCAATCAAAAAAATATACTTGTGCGGTATAGTAGGAGGCTATCTTCTTTCTCATGATGAAGCTTTGAATATGTATTTTACAAATTCTTTATTTTTACTAGCGGGCGATAAGCTGGCTCTGAATCAATCTGGCCATTCCACCTTAATACTGCTTTCCGTCTTTCAAGAGCAATATGGATATTTGACTGCAATGACCTGTAAAACTAGTTAACCTTTTGGGTACTTATCTCTCGAGGGAATTTCTAGAGCATTACGAAACGCCAGAGTCATATATAATCTCATCGATATATAATTAATAAATCAAAGCGAAAAGGATTCTAGATCAATAACAGAATGCATTAGGATCCAGTATACTTTGCTGTCGATTTCAAGGGATTCTATTCTATTTTAATTTTTTACATCATCTATTGAATCAGTTACCATTCGAATAAAAACTGTAACAACATGCTAACTCAGCATTACTTCGGTGATGGTCCTAAATAATAATTTAATTGATCTATTACTTGTAAATCACACCTGCCATGAGTGAAAGAATTTATTTTGATATATATATATATATATATATATATATATATATATATATATATATATATATATATATATATATATATATATATATATATATATATATATATATAGTGCTGTGTGGTAGCGGCTTCGAATACTACCAACCCTTGCTTTGCTCGCGGGTGTCGTAAAAGACGACTAAGAGCCCTAGATTGACCCGGACCAACTCCATCTGGTACCATTTGGGTCAACGATTACATTCCCAAGGAGGGTTGACGTCAGGCAGGCGGCCGGTCATAAAAGTCATTGCCGAAACTTTTTGCAATATGTCAAAACAGATGACATATTACGTCGACCCCAAGTAATTGGGATAAGAGCAAGATGATGATGATATATATATATATATATATACATAATATATACTTTTATTTCTAAAAAAAACAAAACAAATTACTTCAGTGAGCGTATTTAAGACCATTTGTCGTAATTCCGTGAGCTCATTTGTTACTCTTGGATAAAAGCTATCTCCATTCCGTATATACTTGAATGAAATTCTGCGTGAGAATAACAATGATACACATCATATTTTCCGACGCAGATAACATCCATAAACAAAATACAAGAAAAGGAAAGATAATAGCTTTTGCAATAACACTTAGCAGTAAGAGATATAACCTCGTTTCAATTTGATTTACAATCCATCTATGCAACCATTCACCCCATTAAGAATACAATACATCAATCCCTATTGCTCATGGGTGTCATAAAAGACGAGTAAGTAGGTAAAATTCGCTCTCATAATGGAGAAGACCCGAGCCCAACAGTGGTACGTACCTTCCCCCCTCACCGAGACTCTCCAGCCTGGCCTCCTTACCAGGGTCATCGAGGACCTGTTCCCACGACGGGCAGAACGCACGTCCCCGGTCATGGCTTCGCGAGACAGCGGCCTGAAGGCCGATGACAGCATTCCGCCCGTCACGCAACCAGAGATGGGGTGGCAGTGGCGCGTATGCGGACATAATCTACCGCCCCGGAGCCCAACGGTGTAACCTTGTGCTCATTCTGGTCCTCGAGCACCTGGGACCACGCCTCAGGGGACTATTCGACGCTTGTTTGGCGTCCGGGCAGTTTCCTGGGTGCAGGAAAAAGGGGAGGCTGGTGCTCCCCGTGCTCCCTGTTGGACGATCTCCCGAGTCAGCCTCGGTCTACAGGCCCATCGCGCTGCTCGACGATGCGGGTAAGTTGCTGGAGAGGGTTCTGGCCGCCCGCATCGAGCGGCACCTTCGCCATGTACGTACCTACATGGCTTGAGGTGATAATGATGACGATAGGTATCCGTTAGTGGTATCTTTTAACTAACTACCCAAAACAAGATTATATATCAGCACTCGGTAATCCTATAAAGTATTAATAAGTAGCAGATTAATGTTATATTATGATTATAAGAGTAAGTTAATTTAAATTTATCCTAAATCTCTAGTTCTACCCAGTAAACTGTGTACCGTGAATTATTACAGTGCTCACCAAGTAATATAGACATCTTAATAGAGCGATAATGTCTAACGAGGCCCCATGGTATGCGTCGCCCCGTCGCTCCCGCAGCGCGGCTAAAAGAATGTTCGTGTTAGACGTCAAAGCATTGCCATATAACTAAAAATATTACTTAAGTGACATCTTTCGTAAAAAAAAATGTTATATTTCTGTTGTAAAGCTATATTTTCTGTGTAGTGACGGAATAAGAAAACAATTCACCATCCCCTATTTTGACCGTGGGTAACGAAAAGGCGAACTAAAAATTACTATATGCATACAACATCTATGCAAGAGAAGGAAAACTCAAAATAAGGCCCTATATGAACCCGTTTAACCAACGTGGTATTAGTATATTAATATCCTTTCTATTGAAGAGAAGGCTCGAGACCAGTAGTAGGACATATATGAGCTGAGATGATGATGATTAAAAAGATATAATGCGATCACTTGCGCTAATTATTAATATGCTAATTCGAAGCACTACCAAATCGACTTCCTTTTTTAGGGAACCGTACCCAAAGGGTAAAACGGGACCCTATTACTAAGACTTCGCTGTCTGTCCGTCCATCTATCTATCACCAAGCTGTATCTCAAGAACTGTGATAGCTAGACAGTTGAAATTTTTAAAAATTATGTAATTATGTGTTGTCGCTTTAACAACAAATACTAAAAACAAAATAAAAGAAATATTTAAGGGGGCTCCCATACAGCAAACCCGTTATTTTTGCCCTTTTTTGCTTGATATCGAAAATGGCAACAGGCCTACCTGTTGCCATTTTCGATACACTTGAAATATTCACAAAATACTCAGTTGTATTTTTACTTTAATATTTTTTTATAGATCACGAACCCTTCGTGCGCGACTCCGACTCACACTTCGAAGGTTTTTTTCCATTTCAGCTCATATATATACGTCCCACTGCTAGGAGCGGCCTTCTTCATAATATGAGGAAAATTGACCTACGTAACCATCACTTCCGACGTGTTAGTATATTGGGTTTTATTTTGAGTTTTTATTCTCTCGCATAGATATTATATGCATCCTCAGGGAGCTGTTCGACGCGTGTTTAGCGTCCGGACGGTTCCCTGGGTGCTGGAAGGAGGGAAGGCTGGTGCTCCTGCCGAAGCCGGGACGGTCTCCGGGGTCGCCTTCAGCCTACAGGCCTATCGTGCTGCTCGATGACACGGGCAAGCTACTGGAGAGGGTGGTAGCTGCCCGCATCGAGCGGCACCTCGTCGGCACGGGGCCCGATCTGTCGGACGCCCAGTTTGGGTTTAGGAGGGGTCGTTCGACAATCGCGGCTCTGTTGCGCCTGAGGGTCGTGGCGACTGAGGCCGTCACCGGTGGGGGAGTGCTGTTGGCGGTGTCCCTAGACATCGCCAACGCATTCAATAGTCTGCCATTCAGCTGCATCAGGGAGGCGCTCCGGTATCACGGAGTGCCAGCTTACCTGAGGCGGCTAGTGGCAGACTATTTGGTGGGGCGCAGCGTCCTCTGTACCAACCGAGCAGGGGACGTTGTGCGAACGCCCATGACGTGCGGTGTCCCACAGGGGTCGGTCCTCGGACCCACCCTGTGGAACATCGGCTACGACTGGGCGTTGAGGGGGAGCCTCCCGCCCGGGCTGGGCGTGCTTTGTTATGCCGACGACACGCTCGTCACAGCCCGCGGCGGGACGCTAGAAGAGGCGGTAAGCCTGGCGACCTATGGCACCGAAGAGGTCGTCAGGCGGATCGAGGCGCTGGGGTTGAGGGTCGCCCTGGACAAGACGGAGGCCCTCTTGTTCCATGGGCGCCTTATGAGCCCTCCCATCGGCGTCTCAATCACCGTCCGCTCGGTTGACATCAGCATCCGGGCCCATATGAGGTACTTGGGCCTGGTGCTCGACGGGCAATGGTGGTTCCGGGAGCATTTCCGCAGGCTCGCTCCGCGGCTCGTCGGCGCGGCGTCCACCCTATCGTGGCTTATGCCGAACGTGGGCGGATCGAGCGCTACGTGCCGACGGCTGTACACGGGGGTCATCCGGTCGATGGCCCTGTACGGCGCACCGGTGTGGGCGGGGTCCTTGACCGTCCGACTTAGGGCCCTTCTGTGGCGACCACAGAGGGTCATGGCGGTCAGGGCCATCTGCGGATACCGCACGGTGGCGACGGAGGCAGCGTGCCTATTGGCCGGGACTCCCCCGTGGGACCTGGAGGCGGAGATGCTCGCCAGATTGCATCGGCGGATGACGGGGGTGCGAGCGGAGGGCGGTGAGATCTCGTTAAGGGAGCTCACCGCCTGGCGCGTCGACGCCTGCCGAGACGTCATTGCCCGTTGGGCAGTCCGGCTAGAGAGGCCTCAGTTCGGGGTGCGAACCGTGGAGGCCTTCCGGCCGGTGCTGATGCAGTGGTTGGAAAGGTGGCACGGGGTGCTCTCCTTCCGACTAGTGCAGGTGTTGACGGGGCACGGGAGCTTTGCCAAATATCTGCACAGGGTCGTAAGAAGGGAGAGTACACCGTCCTGCCACCACTGCGATTGCGACGAGGACACGGCGTGCCACACGCTCGAGGCCTGCGCGGCTTGGGCAGTGCAGCGCCGTGAACTCGTCGCAATCATCGGTGCCGACGAGTTCGCAATTGGGACGACAATTGGGACGCGGTCGCAGCCTTCTGCGAGACAGTGATCTCGCAGAAGGAGGCGGCGGATCGTCTGCGCGTGTAGCGCAGCCTCGATGAGGAGATCCGCCGCCGGCGACTGGGGCGGCGCAGGCGCAACTACCTGTGCCTCATGCCGCCCTAGCCGAGGCCGCGGGTGACGTGACCGGGGATTAGTCCGTCACCCGCCGAGAGGCCGACCGCGTGAGGAAAGATCGACGTCCTCCCCGAAAGGGGGACGTCGGTCGATGGGAGGGTACCCCGTGTAGGTGGTATTCCGTCGGGCCGACCACTGACGACAAGTAAACCTGCTCCGGTGGTCGGCCCAATGACGAAGGCGAGGTGGTTTTCGGGTGGGTTGCGGGAGTTGCGTGCTTAAGCCCCTCTGTCGCCCCGGACGGAGTGGTGCGGAGGCGCGCCGACCGCAGCCCACCCACAAAAAAAAAAAAAAAAAACAAAAGAAGAAAAAAAAAATATGCATATTATATCCCCTAGTCGACACGCATTGTATAGTGCATTGTATTCTTACTCCGTCACTACTCGGGACATATTACATCCATCTATTTAAATTATTTATAACAAAATTTTACAGAAATTAATCAGGTTTACCTCTTGTGAAAATTACAAGTACAATTTTGTTTATAAATTTAGTTCGAGTACGAGGATTATAAATTTAGTTCTTAATATTCATATAATTAATTGTGTCCAATCAATATATATCCATTGACGAAGGATTAATTAATGTCAAATAATACCACGTAACAAAGAAGTCAAAGGAAGGCATCACTAATGGCAATCTCGAAATAAAAGTTTGCAGCACATATGTAAGTTAAAGGACTTACGACTTCGACTCCCAGGCAAGTGAATAATTGCGCAATCCCGAATCATTGTCATAAGTCTGGCTGTAATTTATGTTTGCAGTGGTCAACGCAATAAAAGTTTCTCAATTCGTAGTGCTTGAAAAATGTGATTGCGGAGCAGGCCTGCGGTACGTATGTAGGGTGAAGAAAAGAAACAGCATCAGAAAGCTTTAACTAAATATGAATGTTTAATAACAATAGTTATGCCGTCATCACGGGAAACAAAATCTAGATGGGTGATTTATTAGTACATTATAATTCTACCTACATCTTTGGAAACACGTAATCGTATATATATAAAATAAAAAGTTTATGTTAACAGTTTAGCTTGTCATGCAATAAAATACTGTTTTACAACATCATTGCGTGATATTTCCGGATTTTACTTGAACATTTTGACAAGAACAAGAATTATTTTAAAACAGTGTTCGCTTCACAAAGGAAATCAAGTAAAAACCGTGTAGTATTTTTCTTCCTGGTGAACCGTTTATTGATAACGCTGTATTCATTAGCTTTTTGTTTATATTACAGTGACGTAATAACCCATTAACTCGCGCTTTTGTTATTCTTCTAAGTTATTTCGAGCACGTTTTTTTCTCAGTGTACTGGCTGAATTTTAAATAATCGAGTTTATTTTCATGTAATTTATTATTGTGGCTAGATGGTATCTGCTTAATAAAATAATGGCGTTAACATCAAAATACCGCTTCGCCATTAAATCATTACATAAGGTGATAATGATCGAAAGGATTATTTGAAACAGAACGCCGCGCATCTGCGGAAACTGTTCAAATTTTTAAAAAGAATAAACACGGCATCTGCCCACACAGTACGATTTATGCTCATCGATAAAAATACCACATTGGTTCTTTCGAGTCGTCAACGTTTAAATTCATGGGGCGGCGTAGGCGCAACTATCTGCGCCTCATGCCGCCCTAGCCGAGGCCGCGGGTGACGTGACCGGGATTAGTCCGTCACCCGCTGAGAGGCCGACCGCGTGAGGAAAGACCGACGTCCTCCCCGAGGGGGGGACGTCGGTCGATGGGAGGGTACCCCAATTAGGGGTATTCCGTCGGGCCGACCACTGACGACAAGTTAACGCTGCTCCAGTGATCGGCCCAACGACGAAGGCGACGTGGTTTTTGGGTGGGTCGCGGGAGTTGCGTGCTTAAGCCCCTCTGTCGCCCCGGACGGAGTGGTGCGGAGGCGCGCCGACCACGACCCACCCACAAAAAAAAAAAAAAAGTGTAAATTCATTGTTAGCTATCAATGGCCGGTCCTAGTAATCAGCTACATGGGTTGTAGAGCTCCACGTTAACCGATGCTCATGTTAAATGTCTCTGGGCGTAGGAGAGTCGCACTATTGCTTGCCAACAAAAAATAGAAATGAATGACTACAGTAATAAAACTACATAAACAATGGCAAAGTTAATAGAGAGAGTAAATATACATATATCAGTTACATAAGATAGTCTTAGTAAAATCAGAAATTTATCATTACATACATATAACGAGTATTTTGAGAAACGTGTTAGTTTTGATGTGAAACATCTATGTATAAGCGAGGGTGAACCTGATCCTTGGCGTGGCGTAAATAGCTCATAGTGTTACGATATCTTGTTGTAGCGTGACATTTTTCTGTGTATGTGTACAGCTGTTAGCCGCAGATAGCTTTTACAGCTAGACGAGGACTATGGGTGAGCGCTGAGGGCTCTCAACCCGGTGAGTGTAGCGTTCACGCCAAAATATATATATATATATATATATATATATATATTTTATATATATATATATGTACAATTGTACATACGTAGTCTATACGTAATAGTGTGTGAGAGAGACGGAGCGATGCGATCTTATGCGCAACGCCTATGTGCTGTCTCTCTCGCCGCACGGAGCTCGCGTACCTATAGTGTATCCTAATGAAAATAGATGTTTATTGAATAAGAATCATCATTTTCTGGAAAAAAATAATATTTCATTAATAATTTATGCCATATTAGTTCTTGTCGTAATCTGTTGTTTTATGCATATATACCTGTACAAAATAATTTCTATGTTTCACATCTACCAGGCGTCCTGAACGACGGCTCCTTTTTTGTTTGCTATTACAGATACTCTAGTTCTTCATAAAACTTTACTATCGGTCTATTTTCTATCAAAATAAATTAAACACTACATTCATCCAGCGATTAGCCTCTTATTGTCCATTGTTCTATATAAGCTTACTATAGGAAGGATAATGCAATAAAGGTTACGCATCAACTAATGATGTGAACTTTCCATTCTTTTGGTATACGTTACCATCTTTTAATGGAACCCATGGCAAAGTAAGCAATGACTTATTGTATTAATGTTTTCTTAACCGGCATCATACGTGAGTAGGGATTGTTAAAGATTATATAAAACTTCGGTCGGCTAACTTGTTAATACGGGTTGAGAACCCACAGCGGTCATCCATAGTTCGGGCTAAGTTGTTACAGCCATTTACAACTAACAGCTATGTATGTATCTATATACAAGAAAAGGCCAACTTGTAAGGGGAGCACTTATGTCCTACATTTACTGGGTTACTTGACTTTTGTTATCACTCTCACTGTCTTTTTCTATCTATATAACGGAGTCATATGTTTTATAGCCTATTCAAATAAATGGATTACATAAAAAAATATTCTTAAAAGTTTAGTTTTTAAATTAATGCTTGTAAATTCAACACATACACACAAATAAATAAATTCTTCAGCTCTCTGTTACTGATTTACAATTAAGTTCATAATCTTTAAAAATTATTTCATAAGCAATATTTTGTCCGTTATGATTGAGTGCGGACCGATGAGATTATTTGACTATATACATATACCATGAGGCTATTCATGGCTATTCCCAAATTGGTTGGCCGATTATTAGTCGCCCATTACCACAATTCTGATAGAGCTTCCAAAAAAACTATGCCTTATGTTAAACTATTGCACCCCTGCTCTCAATAATAAGGATTATTTGGAGCAAGGGGTCCTCCGCAATACAAGGGTATTGCGGAGGACTTCAAAAACATATAATAAACGGACACAAATTACATCTAGACTCGGAACAACCATTTGTGGATTGCACAAAGTGTTGTCCTGCGTGAGCTTCGAGCCCTCAGGGGCTCGAAGTTCAGTATCAGTACTGGCACTGTAGGTTGGTATCAGCCCAGCCCATATCAGTCGCTCTCTTTAGTTAGAGCCTCCTACAGAAAATAATATCACGCTAGTCAGACATTACAGGCATTACATCGACTTTTACGTCTCTTGCATACATTTTATATGTATATCTTAGTCATCTTTTACGATACCCATGAGAAAAAAATAGGATTTATATTCTTCCTCCTTCACCACATGAAAAGCCGCCTCTAGCGACTGTCAGGTATTATGCGTGGGCTATAAAGATATATAAATTCCTATTCCATTCCAGTATTCTTACCACAAATGAACATAAATCTACATATAGAAATAGAAAGGTTGACTGCTAATTATATAATGCTATACACGTTTTTATTAGAGGTTTTTCTTCTTCTTCCACCTACAGATTATTAAAAAAATTGATTAACGTAATTTAATTTATTATAATCTGATTTATTGTAAAGTAGCAACCCGTCCTCGTTTTGCTTCGGTTTCAGTCACCTTACCCGCGTAGTTCCTGTGCTCGTGGAATATCGTGATAAAGTATAGCCTATGCCTCCCTGATGTTACAGCTTTCTATTTGTGAAAGAATTTTTGAAATCGGTTCAGTGGTTTAAGCGTGAAAGCGTAACAAACCAACAAACTTACTTTCACATTTATAATATTAGTAAGGAGAGGATTTTCAACGTAGGTACCTACCTACGTTGAAAATATTAAAACTGATGCTAATAAATAAGAGAATAATAAAAGGGTAGAGATTAATAAACTATTAAATTTAACTAACTTAGTGAATTAAAACAATGAAATTATATCAACTTGACACAAGGCTATGTCATTTATTGTCAAGCTTTAAGAATTAAAATTGATTAAAATTAACAATATGGTAGAATTTTAAAACAACAAATTATATATCTTTGCGTATGATAACGTAAACGACTAAGGAATACTTTACCTGAACTTAATTAAAATAGCTACCGTCGGATCGGAGCTTGACCTAACTGATAAAACCCTGCAAAAAACTCAGCGAGTTGGCGATGTTATAATTCTTTTTTGACGTCTTTAAAAAAAATGGATTAATGATGCCTAGCTTCAGCATGACGCCCTGCAAAACACGATAAAATATATTTCGAGTTAAGACGTATATTCAGACGTAATGCAAAAGATTATGTCTGCACTCAATCCTATAAACGGCCACCGATTCTAGTTAACTAGAGCAGCGATCACTCCTCTCAAATACAGCAAAGGAAAGGGAAGGACTTGCTTCTCGTAACTACCGCAAATATACTTTTCCGTGTACATGACCTGACACTGTAATGATATTCCATTTACTACAAACAGAATCACAGACAAAATAACAAAATTCATTTTGTGTTCATTCAGTAACATTAAAAGAATCATGTAACATTTTCATTAGAAGAATGAGGTAATTGCTGAATGAGATGCTGTTGACAACCAATCAGTATTCATCGCAGTCCACATATGTCCCACTGTTGGGCTCGGGCCTCCTCCACAACGGGAGGGAATTTGAACTACTATACCATGCTGGTCAGACATGTTAGTGTAGGGTTTCATTTCGAGTTTTCCTTCTCTTGCACAGATCCTACGTGCATATTATATCCCTTAGTCGTCTTGTACGACATCCACGGGGAAGATAGGAAGTGGTGAATTGTATTCTTACTCCGTCACCACACGGAAAATCTAGGTAATCCGAGATTTTATATAACCTTTATAACATATAGTGTATAATTTATTTAGAAAACCAAATTTTCATTGCTTTTTTAAACTTATTCGCTGACATATCTCGAATATCTGTAGATAGTTTATTGTAGAATATACTGCCCCATATTGCATATTAAACCATGAAAATTCTGTTAACTCTTTGAAGACGAGTAGTAATTCGTATGATGAATATCACTACATTATTCAAAGTCATCCATATTTTCTTTTATTTTAATTTCTGTCCTAAATTATAAATTGCGCAAATAGCCTTAGTCCTAATTCTATTCAATTCCGCGGACCACTCCGATAGTAATGGATTACCATATAAAAGAAGAAAGATTGAGGAACCTCAAACTTAGCAGTGGTGCAAGTATAAGCTGAGATTATGATATACATCGCCGTCGATGGCATTAAATACATCGTACAATACAATAGACAAATGAGAAAGGGAAACATAAAAAAAAAAACATATATTACACAAGCACACGTCTGACCAGCTAAGTACATATAGTAGGTTAATTTACCAATATTATGGAAGCCGGCGCCCTGCAATGGAATACGCTGAAATAATAACGACGATATTTTTTTAAGAGAAAACATATTACGAAATATTCAACATAGCCATAGAATATCAACATCAATTTGATGAGAATTTATATCTTAACAGTTGTTAGGGCAACAGCGGTTCCTGCAGTTACCTCGTTGTCATAATACACGGCGTCCCGCCGTTAATAGATGTTCACCGATTTACTAATATTTATTGCCAGAGCTCTACTCCAATCTGTAACTGACTTTAATAATATATTACATAACTTATTTTTCATCATAAACAAACTAGGAAACAGGAGATTTTTGATGTGAAACATCTACAGGCGAGGGTTAACCTGATGGTTGGCGAGGGTTAACCTGATGGTTGGCGTGGCGTTAACAGCACGCTTGGATATTTACAAAGAAACCATAACCTGTTTTAGAATGTTGTACAATGCCATCTAGTGAGTACAAAATAAATTATTAAAATAAACATCCTAGTGTATACTAATTAAAATAAATCTTTATTGAATAATTCAATCGATTCCTTATAAATCAACATTATCATATCAGCTCATTTATGTCCGACTGCTGAGCTCGAGCCTTCTCCATAACAGGAGGAGACTCGACCTATTATATTACGCTGAACAGACGGGTTGTTATCAGGTTTTTATTCTTTTACGGCCACGGGGAAGAAATGGGCTAGTGAACTTTGTTTCTACTCCGTCACCTCACGAGCATTCCACTCCTTTAACATATACGAGAATAATTATTGTAAAATTCATATTATAAAACGTGTATTTGAATGTAATATCAGATTATGCTTCAAGGATAATAATAAGACAGCTGAAAAAAGCCCACTTTATAATTTAACCGATAAATTACAGTTTTGTAAATAATTTCATGACTGTGTCAAATTTACGATGGCAGCTATCTGAGATTAATTATATATAAAATAAAGTATAACTTTTTGGATTTCAATAACACAAAGACGCGGCATCAAATTATCAAATATGTACTATGTGTCTATTCACATTCCACTCTATCGGAACTGTGCCAATCCAAACGACAACTTCATAATCATTGTATGTTCTGCTAAAATATAAGATACTATTTGCATAAAGGATTTTAAAATGTATATACACTCATTTGCAAAAAAAACGGGCACCTAAGCAATGAACCATTTCAAATGTTAATATTTCTTTGTTTGATAATTATAGGTAGTTTTATCCACACAATTTGCTAAATTAATAAGAAAATAATCGTTTTCATTAGTATTTCATAAAATTTAGATACAATTTATGGGAAATAATGCTAAACCTCACTAGTAGTGTATATTCGCTAGTAGTGCATATGCTCATGAAGTAAAAATAAAAAAGTTTTTTTGTTTGTTTTTCTTTAATAAAGTAAAAGCAGATAAATGTTTAGTATCGAGTGTGACCCCCTCTAGCTAAAATCACAGCTTGAATTCGTCTGGGCATGCTAGCGAGTATATCCCGGATACTTGCTTGCGGAATACGTTCCCACTCCGCAGTAATCACATTCTTCAGCTCTCTGATGGTCTGCGGAGCCGGGTGTACTGATCTCACACGCCGTTTCAGAACGTCCCAGACATGCTCTATGGGATTGAGGTCGGGACTTCGAGCTGGCCAATCCAAACGACGAATGCCGACCTCTTGCACATACGCATTAACATCGCGGGATCGGTGGGCGCGAGCATTGTCGTCCATAAAAATCGAGTCTTCACCTAGAGCGGCCAATGCGGGTTGTGCATGAGAAATTAGAACTTCCGTTATGTATCGATGCCCAGTCAGTGAGCCGTTTTCAATGAAGACTAACTCTGTACGATCCATTGAATTTATTCCTGCCCAAAACATAACAGAGCCCCCACCATAAGGTGTGATTTCTTTGAAACATGCCTCTGCAAAGCGTTCTCCTTGTCTTCTTAGCACTCGCCGACGTCGATCTTCACCGAACAGAGATATCCTGGCTTCATCAGAGAACAAAACCCTATTCCAATCGTCTTGAGTCCATGATTCACAATTTCTAGCGAACCTAAGCCTGTGAACTCTGTGCTCACGGAGTAATTTGGGGCCGCGGGCCGGGCGGTGACTGCGTATATTGGCAGCGAGAAGCCTCCTCCTGACCGTCCATAGACTAATATGCACATTTCTTACTTCTTGGAGGTTGTTCTTAAGATCCACATACGAAGATTTGCGATTTCTCAATGCGCGACTCACAAGAAAACGATCATCCCGTGGTTGGGTACATGGTTTTCTTCCAGAACCAGGCCTTCTCTCGACGGAACCAGTCTCCTGATATCGCTGCCAGGTCCTTTGGACTGTCGAGCGACTAACATTTAGCCTCCTAGCCACGAAACATTGGCTGCAACCCTCTTCAAGCAGCGCGATAATTTTGGTAGCTTTTACCACTTTATCTACCATTTTTGATACAGCCAAACAGCATTAAATAAAGCTTTGACAGTCAAGGATATGAAATTAATCGATAAAAATTGAATAAAAGTTATGAAAGTCGATGTTAACTTCTGGAACTTCGCGCCAAAAATGTAGGATAAAAAGGGGTTTTCTGTAAAAATGAACATCAAATGAAAAATTGAATTTAGAACGTACTTTTTTAAATACCACAGCATTTTTAAAACCGGCCAGTAACGTGTACAAACGATTGAAACCTTTTTGGTATTGTATCTTTTTAAATATGAATGAAAATCAAAACCGCCCGTTTTTTTGCAAATGAGTTTATAAATAATCTTTATGAAATATAAAAGTTAAACACGAATAAAATAATTTTCATAATATAAAATAAACGTATTAGTATGAATAAAAATGTATGCATTAGTAATATCAATTCCCTAAAAATGTTGTGAAATTTTAATGAATTGGTTAGAAAAATTATGTTGTTTGACAAATTATTTAGATCGTAGTAAAAATTTTAGTGTATTATTTTAGGTTAACTTTTATTACAAGCTAAAACCATTTTATGTTTACAAAAAGAAGTTACGTGTTTTATTTGGAGTGTAAAAGCATATTCAACATTCATGTACTACAGATGTGTTAATTGGCAAATACCAATCGCCTAAATCGACTACTGGATTCAGTTTTTAGCAAAACATGTGTTTAACACTTCCACAATTTTGTATCTATCAATTTATGTTTGCAAATCGCTTTAACGTGAATTTAGGCCTTAGTGCGGGATTTGGTGTTTAAAAAAACAGTCTTGATTAAAATTTCCTAAAATTTCGTTTGCTGGTTTCCAAGGACGCAATAAATCAAATGATCGACTTGTTTTTCCTAGATTTGTTTAAATGTATTCCATCCCACTTTTAATTATTTCGTTGTTGTTGATTTATGTTTGTAAGCGTGTTCAAGATGGCGAATTATACAATAGATAATTAAATATTGGTACACTACATACGTGTACACGATTTAAATGTCATGAATTTTATATTGCGTATGAATACTCGAAGTCGTAGACAAATGAAATTCTTTTTGTAATTTTTCTTGCTACCGACCATTGGCACCTTTTGTGACATCAACGGCATACTTTGTCATTTCTAATGAGCTCCGTCATAGAGTAAAATAAACGCTACGCTGCTTATGACAAACACATAATTGTCAGCCAATGAAATAATACTAAAAATATAAATTATACTCCAATAATATGACATAATTGTTAAAGTCTTTTTAGGGTTGCGTACCCAAATTATTAACAGGTTCCCTGTCCTGTGAATCATATGAGATTCATGACGCGAAATTTGTACCTTGTTTACTACGTCCATGTATCAAATATGAGCAAATTCAGAGATGACTTCAAAAGCTTTTTTCAATGGACGTAGCAGAATAAATTTGATTGTTAGTACATGGACGTGTGGGGTACATTGTCTAGCATAAAATAAAGGAAAAAAACTATTGTGATGTTTTTATGTATTTTTTTTTTGGGGTATCAAATTGTCTTCAAAAATATATTCAAATAAAAAAACTTTTAGCGTTATATCGTTTCTTTGTTAGACAAATGAAAATGAATGAAAGATGCTGTCCTCGATACTTCTCTTTCAATATCACTTAAAGTTTCTCCTTCGTTTTCCTCTTCGTCTGTTTCCTAACTCTTCTAAGGTTAATATAATTCACCACTTCCATCACTAAAATCCTTCTACCCTTCACTTTTCTCTAATAGAGGACAATAAATTTCGACCGAGAACCCATATTCTAGGATGTTGTTGTGGGTAGTTGAATTAAATAGAAACGTTTGCAGATTTAATATTTTGAAATGTGATATGTAGGCAGTTAATAGTTTGACGGTTTTTTCGTCATAAAATATAAATATCAATCAAACATCATAAATTACTTTTGATTTTCTTTTGGTACAGATAATAAACAAATAAATCAACTATCAAAATATATAATAGACAATGAATTAGTCGTACCATATAGGATACACGGCCGACCACTGACGACAAGTCACATCTGCTCCGGTGGTCGGCCCAACAACGAGGTGACGTGGGTACGGGTGGGTTATGGGCCCGCGCGCCGTCCTTTCATCGCCCCGGACGGACTGGACCGCACGTGCGCTTACCATAGCCCACCCATAAAAAAAAAAGAAAAAAAATCCATATAGGATACACGGGACGTATGGAATTAAAAATGTTACGCCACGCTCATGTGTCATATATGATAGTGCGAGTACACCGTCCTGCCACCACTGCGATTGCAACGAGGACACGGCGCAGCATAAGCTCGAGATGTGTGCCGCTTGGGCAGAGCAGCGTCGTGAACTCGTCGCAATCATCGGTGCCGATCTGACGCTGCCGACCATCGCCAGGGCGATGCTCGACAGCATCAGGAACTGGGACGTGGTCGCAGCCTTCTGCAAGGCAGTAGTCTCGCGGAAGGACGCGGCAGATCGCTTGGGCGAGGAGCACAGCCTCGATGAGGCGATCCGCCGCCGGCGACTGGGGCGGCGTAGGCGCAAATACCTGCGCCTCATGCCGCCCTAGCCGAGGCCGCGGGTGATGTGACCGGGGAATTAGTCCGTCAACCGCTGAGAGGCCAACCGCGTGAGGAAAGACCGACGTCCTCCCCGAGGGGGGGACTTCGGTCGATGGGAGGGTACCCCAAATAGGGGGTATTCCGTCGGGCCGACCACTGACATCAAGTCACCCTGCTCCGGTGATCGGCCCAACGGCGAAGGTGACGTGCATCGCAGGTGGGTTGCGGGAGTGCATGCTTACGCCCCTCTGTCGCCCCAGACGGAGTGGTGCGAGGAGCGCGCCGATCGCAACCCACCCCCAAAAAAGAAAATGTATCATATATGATAAATATTTTTTTTATTGTTTTTCCCACCCAAATGTATGTGGTTACCTTCAAAATTAATAAATAATATACAAAAATACTAAACATAACAGTATTTCGAAAAAAAAACTAAACGTGGTAGATGAAAAATTCACAAATGTATGTAACAGGGAACCTGTTAAGACTTCGCTGTCTGTCCGTCCGTCTTTCTGTCACCAGGCTGTATCTCAAGAACCGCAATAGCTAGGCACTTGAAATGTTTACAAATTATATATTTCTTTTGCCGATATAACAACAAATATTAATAAATTAAAAGCAAAAAAACCTTTTTAAAAAAGCTTTTATTTAAACGCTCTAAAAAGAAGAAAAAAAATTTCCCTAAAAATTTTAACTATCAACTCTTTTTCCTTTTTCTCTGTCTGAAGGTCTATTTCTATTCTTTTTTAAAAAAGACTAACTATCAACTTATAACCTCATTATATAAAATTTAATAAAAGCTTGTCGCGAGGTTTAATTACCTATCAGTATTAAAGTAAATTGAAATTGAGAATATAATAAACTTAGCAGGTCAATTTACATAGTTAAATTGGTACTATTATCCATAAAATATAGGATGATCTCTGTGACAGTTGCCCCTAGTGCTGTCACGCTTACGATAAAGTCCGTAGTTTTTTATCGTTTTATCGATCGGGGACGTTCTTAAGAAAGGCCAGGTTAGGAGTACCCTGAACCGAAGAACATGTATGAGGAGATTAATGAATGTGGAGGAGGCGAAAGTGGTATGTCAAGATCGTAGCAAATGGAAGGAAGTGGTCTCTGCCTACCCCTATGGGAAAGAGTATGTTCACCTGCCTAATGGGGATAATTCTATAATCGCTAAGCTTCGCAAGTATTTCAGAATAGAGCTTTTATCCGTCCTCCTGATAACCACAGATAGTTTTTATAATTCTCACGAGAAATTAACGATTAATAATACATTGTATTCTCAATTTGTCGTTACATAATTAGGGAATACTAATGCATTCAAAGCTATTAACTTTTTTATTAATATCGAAATGTCTACGAAAATATTCAAAAGGAATTCAATTTTTTTTTATTTATATAATTATCACGGCTTAATATTTAGTTTATAATTTTTAACTTGGCTTATTATGTGAGCTTTAACTAATTTGCAGAAAAAAAAAACCATCTGCTTAAAATTGTATAGATAAACATCTACAAATTTTAGTTAATTGAACGCCATCCTACGCTGAAAAAATTCTGTTGGCTGGTGAAATAATATAGGTACTAGAAGTTAGGTTAGGTAGAAGTTCGATTATTGTGTATGGTCTCAGTAGCTACGGCAGAACGTATAAAACATACTTAAAGGAAATATATCACTTGCAATTAAGACTACTAAATGATTGTACCTAAACATATTAAAGAATTATCTTAATATATAAAATTCAAAGTCGTCAGGACTTTGACTCATCAACGCCCAGCCCAAACCCTTGGACCTAGGAAGCTGAAATTTTGCACAGATATTGTCTTTATGACGTAGGCAAGGAATAAGACGGGATTTTTCGAAATTCCCACGGGAACGGGAATAATAAGGATTTATATTTTCGCTATAAGAGTTGCCCTATCTCCGTTATTATATTTATTAGAGACTTGAAATTTGGCATATAAATATGTGATTGCAATCACTAAAAACCGTTTTTAGGATTTTTCGAAATTCCCTCGGGAACAGGAATAAAAAGGATTTATTTATATTTTGTCGCTTTAAATTTACCCTATCTCCGTAACCATATGTATTAGAAACTTAAAATTTGGCATATAAGTAGGTGATTATGAAAACAAAAAACAATTTTCAGGATATTTCGAAATTTCCACAGGAACGGGAATAAAAAAAGATTTACTTATATTTTCGCTTTAAAGTTGCCCTATTTCCGTAACTTTATTTATTAGAGACTTGAAATTCAGCTTAAAAGTAGGTTATTACGATAACTAAAAACCATTTTTAGGGTTTTTTGAAAATCCCTCGGAATATGATGAAAATCCTTGCTTAAAAGTTATATTGTTTGTTTTTTCTTTCGTAGCTATTGTTAAGTATAATAAGTGTATAAAATTATTTCCCCATTATGAAGTAGGCAAGGAATAAGACGGGATTTTTCGAAATTCCCAAGGGAACGGTAATAAAATGGATTTATATTTTCGCTTTGAAGTTGCCTATCACCGTTACTTTAATTATTAAATACTTGACATGTAAGTAGGTAATTTTGATCAGGCTTCAGTTATTTTTTTTTTTTTTTTTCGATTTTTTTTTTATTTTTCGAAATCACCTCGAAATAGGAGGAAAATTGTTGCTTTTAAGTCATAAAACTAAGTTTTGCTTTCGTTACTTTTGGCAGGTGCCTACACTAAAAAAAAAACTTGATTGAATACGTATCTATCACACAAGGTTGATGCTATTGTTAAACAAAATTATCGTATTAGTCGATGAAAGTGTTTGACTTCAACGAAATTTTTGACTATAATAATAATTATATATGCGAAAAACACAATTTTGCATTTTATTCGTATTTGAACAAGTTTTTTCACCGTATATTAAAACTAATATTCGAACCACCGAGGGTATCAAGGTGCAGTTGTCCACTTCGGACGACCACCGTAAAATGACGGCTATGTTACATAGCCAGCATATTCCATACCACACATTCACCCTGCCCGAGGAACGTAAACTTCGCGTAGTAATACGCAACGTCCCCGTGGAACTGGGATGTGAAACCATCAAGGAGGACCTCCTCAAACAAGGACTTCCGGTGATCGAGGTGCACCGGATGATCCGAGGACATACTCGCCAACCCTTTGACCTAGTAATGGTCGTCCTTGACCTCTCACAGAAGGGCAAGGACATCTTTAATATCACCACGGTGTGCGGCCTCTCCGGCATCGTGGTAGAACCCCCGCGCCGGAATGGCATGATATCGCAATGCCACCGGTGCCAGCTATACGGCCACTCGGCGCGCAACTGCTATGCGCGGCCCAGATGCGTAAAGTGACTGGAGGACCACGCAACGGCGGATTGTGCCAGGCCCAAAGCCAACGACCCGAATAAAAGTACCACACCACCATCGTGTGTACTCTGCGGGCAAGTGGGGCACCCCGCAAACTACCGTGGCTGCCCACGCGCACCACGGCCGGTTATGAGGAGGCCACCACCACCCCCACCACAAAGGTACCTTCAGGCACCTAAACCCACACGCAACCCGTGGGTCAATTCTCAAAGCAGGGCGGAATACCCCCCCCCTGCCCACCAAATTAGCCACCCCGTCGGCACCCGCGAACGCGACACCGTCGGCAAAGGCCACTAATAATAATATATATAAACCGCCAACCGTTGGGCAAAAACAGCCACCCGCGGGCCTTCCTAAGCCTCCTCAAGGCAAACCTAGTAACACACACGCGCCAGCCGCTAGCGGTCTAGACCCGGATCTAGACCTAGTGGCCAGATTCGCGTCAATAATAAATATTACAGAAATACGCGTAATCGCAGCTGAACTGCGAAAAAATGAAGGCAATAGCCTCGCGTTACTTAACGTCGCCATGAGGTTCTCACCCGTACTAGAGAGCCTCGGTTCCTTCAGAGCCTAATTATGGATACGTACACACCAGGCAGAGTCAAAACAAGATCACTCCGCGTAGGGTTTTTCAACGCGAACG
Organism: Lymantria dispar; assembly: GCA_032191425.1. Classification (NCBI taxonomy): domain Eukaryota; kingdom Metazoa; phylum Arthropoda; class Insecta; order Lepidoptera; family Erebidae; genus Lymantria; species Lymantria dispar. Next base: position 16,249,162 of record CM063451.1, read on the forward strand.
GTCTCGCTCGCCAGAGAGACGAAATAGGTACATTCCTACAAGACCAGCAGCTTGACCTTTTACTAGTCCAAGAGACTTTTCTTAAACTCTACTCAAGAGACCGTAAAATTGCAAACTACAATTTAGTGCGCAACGATAGGGTCGGTTCTCCCCTAGGTGGGACTCTCATATATTACAAAAGGTCACTGCACTGCACACCCCTAGATCCCCCCGCCATGACGTACATTGAAGCCTCGGTCTGTCGGCTGGCCCTCACCGGTCACCAGCCACTGATCATAGCATCAGTATACCTTTCCCCTCCTAATGGGGACACACCAAAAGAGTTGCTTGAGAGTGATCTCCAAGCCCTCTTAAAACTCTGCGACGCCGTCATTATCGCAGGCGATCTAAACGCCAAAAGTAAGTCGTGGAATAGCCACACCAACAACCGCAGGGGACTGGCCCTCGAGACTTACGCAGATCGGCTCGGGTTCGACATCATAGCCCCAATGGAGCCGACTCACTTCCCTCACACAGTCGAGCACAGGCCCGACGTATTAGATATAGCCCTATTAAAGAACATAAACCTCCGTTTATGTCTAATAGAGGTAATTCACGAGCTTAACTCGGATCACCGCCCGGTGGTCATTGACTTCGCCCCCCCGATACGGCCCCTCAGGCCTCACCAACTGAGAAAGTGTGCACAGACTGGGAGCGACTGAAGGCTAAACTCCAGTCTCCCTCCTCGTCGGCTCATCTTGACAGTATATGTAATACATTGAACAATAAAGAGGACATCGAATCCGCGATCGACGCCCTCACCGGTCACGTACAATCGTTAGTTAACGATTGTTCACGGAGAGTGCCCGACATGAGCAATCGTAGAAGGTGCTTACCCGCTGACGTCCGCGACCTACTGAGGCGTAAGAACGCAGCCATAAGAGCCTACGACCGCTTCCCCTGCGAAGATAACCGCTATCATATGCGGTCACTGCAGAGGGCGGTTAAAACGGCTATAAATGAGTTTAGACAAAATGAATGGGACGCCACCCTAAGCGAACTGGAGCCTTCGCACCAGGCTTACTGGCGGCTAGCCCGTTCTTTCAAAAAGGATACGGTGTCCACCATGCCACCCTTAAACCGCCCCAATCAACCGCCAGCGTTCGATGACGATGAAAAGTCTGAATGTCTGGCGGCCGACCTTGAGCAGCAATGTACGTCGAGTACACAACACACAGACGCGCGACACACCGACACCGTTAACAGCGAAGTGGAACGATGTACATCGCGTACGCGTACCGCAGACGCTGAGCCACAAGAGCCTATACCAACAGCGACAGTGGAGGAGGTTCAGTCGATTGTTAGAGGTCTCCACCCTAGGAAATCCCCCGGTTCGGACGGTATTTCTAACAGAGTTATTAAACTCTTCCCTCATTCATTATTATTAATATTAACAGCAATTATTAACACCGCATTAGTAGTGTTTACACAAGCGAAGCCACGCAGGCTACATCGGCTACAGGCATTACAGATTAGGTTCATGCGCCGAGCGACGGGAGCACCGTGGTACATGCGCAATGTGGATCTTCACATAGATCTTGGCTTGCCGACCATCAGGCAATTCATGAAACAGTGCTCCCGTCGCTACTTCGACTCTGCCGCGATACACCCGAACCCATTAGTGGTAAGGGCGGCTTCTTACATCCCTTCTAAAATGTCCGCGATTAAACAACCGCGACTAATACTCGACGAACCCGACGACACTATAACGCTCGCCCAGACTGAGGCATACACAGCCCGCGCGGCCTTGACAAATAGTAGTAAATATCCACGTTACCGCCCCCGCCGACGGGGAAGGAAGACGTGTCGCGTTAAAATCATAAACGTGGGAGTGCCCACTTTGCCAGCGACCGCCCGAGCCGAGGTCCGTACCCCACAGGGGGTGCCCTCGGGATGGGTCGCTTAACTTTAAGCGGGTTGAGAGCCCTCAGCGCTCACCCACCAGTCCGGGTAAAGTTGTCACAGCCATCTGAGGCTAACAACTAAGTCACAAAAAACAAAAAAAAAAGAAGCACGGCCCCACACATTATAATTGCAACCTTGGTCTTAATAACACGTCCAGCGCAAACGCTGCGATAGATTATACCATACAAGTAAACTGTACTTTTCAGTGCAACACTGTCTTTTAAAAACTGTGCTTTTCAGCACAATTCTTTGCTTTTCAAAATATTCTTTCTTATCTTTTAAAAATTGTTTTGCTAATCTTTTCCAAAAAAATCTATTCTTTTCCAAATTGCTTTTCTAATCATTTCCAAATATTGTTTCCCATTTTTTTTTACTTTTATTAAGTTTATGATACTACTATTTTAATTGCCTTGATTCCTTAGTGCATAACTTTGCTTTTCAAAATATTCTTATCTTTTGCAAATTGTTTTGCTAATATTTAAAAAAAAAACTATTCTTTTTCAAAGTGTTTTTTCTTAATCATTTTCGAATATTTTTCTATTTTTTTTTTCTTTCATTAACTTTATAATACTATATATTTATTTTTTTTTTCAAATTAATTTTCAAAGTATTCTTATTTTTCACAAAGTTCTTTGTTAATCTTTAAAAAAAAAATTCCAATTGCTTTTCTTTTCTAATCATTTTACAATATATTATTTGATTTTTTTTTACTTTCATTTTGTTTATAATACTATTTAATTAGCTTAAATTTGTAAGTGCATAACTTAAGTACATAGTTTTTGTTCGTTATTTGAGTAGATTTTGTTTATTATCTATCACAATGACTGTTGAAACATTGCAAATTGATGGGGCTATGATCCCTCACACCGTAGTTCCTATAATTGGAGACAGAGCCTGTCTGTTTCGGGCCATCTCCTATATATTGTATGATACACAGGTGATGGCCAGGGAGGTGCGCGAGCAAATCGTAGACTATGTGGTGGACAACTGGGAATCGTTTGCCATTATGTCACATGACAGTAACGGGGACAATTACTTCAGTGCCGCTGAATACCGCATTGACATGTCACGCCATTTTACTTATGGTAGTTTATGTGAGCTGGAAGCGGCAGGGCAACTCTTTCCATGGGTCTTTGAAGTTTACCGAAACGGTGAACTGTATATGAGTTTTGGTACTACAGGTAACCCTGTGGGACGACTACGCTTTACACATGATCTGTCACGTGGCCATTTCGATGTTTACGTCCGTAGTGAAGTGACTGCGACAATGGCCGAGACCGCCTCCCCTTCTTCACTTCTCCCCGTCGTTGCAAAGAAGATTACTACGAGAAGAAATGAAGTGCCTACTAATTCACCCCCCATATTAGAACCTGACGTATCTCAGTATCAATCTCTTATCTTTCCTACTAAATGCTCCAAGAAACGTCGTGCCAGATGCACCGACGCTACTCGGAAAAAACAAATTCAAAACGCTTCAAAAAAATATGCGCAAACAAACCCAGCAGTTCACCGTGCTGCCGTGGCCAGATACCAGAAAACTCACCCTGAGGTACACAGGGCGGCACAGTCTCTTTATGAGCAAAATAATCCTGGAAGACGAGTACAAAGGAAAGGACGCTCCTGGAAAACCAAGGCTCACTCTGGCATGGCCTATGATCTTGATATAGAGTATGAGACGGACAGTACTGTATCCTTGGGTGCCATGAACAACAAGTGCCATTGGTGTAATGCTCTCAAGTGGAAGGAGGAGCCACCCGGCATGTGCTGCAGTGCTGGTAAGGTGCAGCTCCCGCCTTATGAACAGCTACCTGAGCCTCTCTACAGTTTGATAATGGATATACATCCAGAACACGACCATTTCATGAACCGTATTCGTAAATATAATAGTTGTTTTCAAATGACTTCTTTCGGAGCGAAACAGATAATAAAAGACGGTTTTATGCCAACTTTTAAAGTTCAGGGCCAGGTATACCATTTGGTGGGAAGCTTGCTGCCAGCTCCTCAAAAGGAACCACAATTTTTACAAATATATTTTGTTGGCGAAGATGACAGGGAAGTACAATTGAGGTGCAGTATCTTGCCCGAAGTAAAACCCGGCTTAGTCAAGCAACTGCAGAGAATGCTACATACGTTTAATACTTATGTAAGAGACTTGAAGATCGCCCTGGACAAGGTGCCTGAAACGTCTTAACCATTTAAAGGAGTCATTAATGCTGAGAAGAAACCGCCGGAGAGTCACAGGGGTCGTTTTAATGCTCCTACGTCAAATGAGGTGGCATTAGTAATAGTTGGTCAGCAATTTGAGAAACGAGACATTATCCTTGAGAGCCACGATAATTCATTGCAGCGCATTAGCGAGATTCACCGTTCGTATGACGCCCTGCAGTATCCGCTTTTGTTTTGCCGTGGCGAGGATGGGTACTCCATTTCTTTACCTCAGCGTGATCCTGAGACCAAATTAATACTTAAAAATACAATTTCAGCTGCAAGGTTCTATTCTTTTCGTATAATGATTAGACAAGGAGAAGATAATCACTTGGTGTATTTCCGTTCCCTTTTTAGTCAGTTTTTAGTGGACATGTACGCCAAAATAGAGACGGAAAGGTTGACCTATATCAGGAACAACCAGGCGCAGCTGAGGGCTGACAGTTATATACACTTGCGGGATGCCATAGGAAGGCAGGATGTTGATGTTCAGCAGCTAGGTCAGAAGGTGGTGCTCCCGTCATCTTTTACCGGGGGACCACGCTATATGCACGAGCGTAAACAAGACGCTATGACATACGTGCGTCAGTACGGTCGTCCTGATCTTTTTATCACATTTGCGTGTAACCCCCGATGGAAAGACATCACAGATATACTTTTACCTGCCCAAAAGTCACACGATCGCCACGATATTATAGCTAGGGTATTCCACCTAAAGGTGAAAAAGATGATGGCTCTTCTTACCAAAGGCAATCTATTTGGGGGGATGCGTTGCTTTATATACTCGGTAGAATGGCAAAAACGGGGTCTTCCTCACATTCACATCTTGCTATGGCTAGAGCAGCGTATCACCCCAGATAAGATCGACAATGTTATTAGTGCAGAAATACCTGACCCTGAGCAAGACCCTCTCCTCTACGATATTGTGAAGGCCAGTATGATACATGGTCCTTGCGGAAGTTTAAATTACAACTCGCCCTGCATGAAAGATGGCAGTTGCAGTAAGAGGTACCCTCGACCGTTTTTCAAGGACACCCAGACAGGAGACGATGGATATCCGCAATATAGGAGGAGGTCTCCAGCTGACGGTGGTAACAAATAAAAATTAATGAAATAGAGTTGGACAACCGCTGGGTGGTGCCTTACAATCCTGTCCTGTCACGTACTTTCAATGCTCATATTAATGTGGAGTACTGCAATTCTGTTAAATCTATCAAATATATTTGTAAGTACGTGAACAAGGGCAGTGATCAAGCGGCCTTTACTCTAGAAAATGAGAAAGATGAGGTAAAATCTACGAAAGCGGCCGGTACATAAGCAGTTCTGAAGCAGTTTGGAGGATCTTAAGCTTCCCCATTCATGAAAGGTTCCCCCCTGTCGTACACCTCGCTGTTCATCTTGAAAACGGTCAGCGAATATACTTCACCTCAAATAATTTGTCAGAAAAGATAAATAATCCACCACAGACAACGCTCCTAGGCTTTTTTGAAATCTGCAAAACAGACAATTTCGCTAAAACTCTGCAGTACTCCGAAGTCCCTTCTTACTATGTCTGGAACAGCAAAAAATTTTCAAGGAGGAAAAAAGGGAAAGATGTTGAGGGCTGGCCCGGAGTGAAAAAATTGCACGCTCTGGGCAGGGTCTATACGATTCATCCAAACAACACCGAGTGCTACCACGTACGCCTTTTGCTCCATGAGGTTAGAGGACCGACATCCTTTGAGGACTTAAAGACTGTGAATGGTATCCTCCATCCAACATTTCAATCTGCGTGTAAGGCACTTGGTCTGCTGGAAGACGACAAGCATTGGGACACCACTTTAGAGGAAGCTGCATTATGCGATTTTCCTCTCAAATTGCGAGAGCTATTTACAATAATGTTAGTTTTCTGTCAACTCTCTGATCCTTTAAGCCTTTGGGAGAAATACAAAGAGAGTCTCTCAGAAGACATTAAACGGCAACTGGAAAGAGAGTTACAAGATTGTGTATCTGTTGTGGTGTACAACTGACGAGGTGTACAACAGATGTTTGATTTTGATTGAGGATGCAGTATTAGCTCAAGCAGGACAAAACTTGGCACAGTACGGATTACCTCAGCCAAAAAGATCTGCAGCAACTTTGGACAATAGAGAATATCTGAGGGAGACCAATTATGATCTATGCGCCCTAGGAGAGGTGGTGTCATGCAATGAGGAGTTACTGACGGATGAACAGCTTTACGTTTACCAGAAGATCCTTGGCAATATTGAAAAAGGAATAGGGCAAATTTTTTTCCTGGATGCTCCTGGTAGCACTGGTAAAACATTCCTTATCAATTTGCTATTGGCAAAAGTTAGGAGTAATCGTAGCATTGCCTTAGCTGTCGCATCGTCAGGAATCGCAGCAACACTGTTGGAGGGAGGCAAGACAGCTCACGCTGCTTTCAAGCTGCCACTAAACCTTATCCATGTGGAAACTCCACTGTGCAATATCTCAAAACAGAGTAATGCGGCCCAAGTGCTGCGTGATTGTAAACTCATAGTTTGGGACGAGAGCACAATAGCGCATAAGGGGGGTTTTGAAGCGCTAAACAGAACACTAAAAGATATTAGAGGGAACGATGACATGATGGGTGGAGTCACCGTGTTGTTAGCTGGAGACTTCCGTCAGACTCTGCCGGTAGTGCCGAGGGGAACTCGAGCTGACGAAGTTAAGGCTTGCATTAAGGCATCAAGTCTTTGGCCCCTAATCAAAAAGCTTCACCTTAAAAAAAATATGCGGGTGCACCTGAAGAGTGATGTTTGCGCTGAACAATTCTCCGATCTTCTTCTTAAAATAGGAAATGGAGAATATCCAGAAACTGATGGCAAGATTACAATTCCATCAGATCTTGCCTCACTTGTACCGACCGTTGATGACCTAATAGCCCGAATATATCCAGATGTTCACAACCTACACAACAAATCCATGGAGTGGCTGTGTGAACGTACGATTTTGACACCTAAGAACGATCAGGCTTCAGTTATTAACACTTTGTTAAAGTCATTCGAAGGTGTAGAATACAAGTACAAGTCTGTGGACACTGTAGTGCATACGGATGATGCTATACACTATCCTGTGGAGTTCTTAAATGCACTCAACCCACCTGGTCTACCGGTTCACACACTTATCCTCAAAGTGGGTGCTCCAGTAATGCTACTCCGAAACCTCAATCCGCCTAAGTTGTGCAATGGGACCAGGTTGCGTGTGAAAGCCTTACATAAAAACTTAGTAGAGGCCATTGTAATTACTGGCTGTGCTCGAGGTGAATCGGTGTATATACCACGGATACCACTTATACCATCGGAGTACCCATTCGAGTTTAAAAGGCTGCAGTTCCCTCTTAAGGTCTGTTTCGCAATGACGATTAATAAGTCTCAGGATCAGTCACTAAAAACAGCAGGAATTGATCTTAGGGTAGACTGCTTCTCGCACGGTCAGTTTTACGTGGCTTGCTCGAGAGTGAGCTCTCCTAGCAGTCTGGTCATCTTAGCACCTGAGGGCAGAACCGCTAATGTAGTTTATAAAGAGGTACTATAAGTTTGGTATAAGCTCAAAAAATAGCCTTACCCCTTTACAATGGTTTTAGAATTTTGGTGTCTTTCAATCTGTATGTTATGGCATAACACAAAAACCACTGAATGGATTTCGATACAATTTTCACAATTTTGGTAGTTTGGGGGTCCATCTTAAAATCTAAGCCATGTATCATTTAATTTCGTTAAAAAACAGAAGATATGGTGCATAGGGTGATTTATTCTGTAGTCTACGCGGACGAAGTCGCGGGCAAAAGCTAGTACAATATAAAGACAACGAAAATGAACTAATTAAATATTGTAAACTTATGAATGTATTTAATAAAATAAAATTTAGCATTTTCACTGAAACCAGTAAACCAGAATCATTGGATGAAAAAAATTTACTAAATTACCTGAGATTAATTTCATATAAAAATAAGTACACTCTGCCCAAAACGAATAATTGTTATGGAGAAAGAGTAGAAAAATATTTGATACCAGTATTTTTAAATGAGATTCCCGACAACTTACAACAAATGTATAAAACAAATTGTAAACTATTGAAAAAAAAAAAACATAATATGTAACCAGTAGCATTGATTAGTATGATGAGTAACAAATAACATATGTATGTAAAATGTATATAACTATTAGAATGTATATAACGACTCACCGTAACCCAGACAAATCCCTCGCGGTTTACGTGGTACGGATCACGTCATTGTATAATGTATTTAATGAGAATTTTGGAAATAAATGAATAATAATAAAGTTCTTACTACTCAAATGTGTTCTTCAGACCGTACTTTATAAGTTGATCAAACAACAATATACAACTTCTGGTTTGTTATTAAACAATGTATATCGCAAGTTTGAGGAGGTCCAAAATATTATTACATTTTCTTTAAATTGCAATTTTGTTTCAGAATGCACGAATTATTTGGCGCAACCTGAGTTAGAAAATGGAAGACCGCTTGATATAGCTTATGAAGTAAATATAGCCAGTAAGCATATTTTAGTATTACTAATACGACTTAAATTAATACAGCTTAAATTATTATCCAATCATAAGATAGAATACAAAGATTTATGACATTGAAATGAGTATTATATATGAATACTAGCTGACCCAGCAAACGTTGTTCTGTTCAAATAAAATAAAAGGAATTCTCCTTGAAATCGACAGCTGCGCTACCTACTGGGTCCAATGTGAATGTAAACCATTCTGGAATCCCTAGTATGTGTACACAAAAAATTTCGTCAACATCGGCCTAGCCCTTTAGGATGAGTTCAGTGACATACGCACGTACACAAGAAATACATATATAAAGATGATTTAAAACTATTTTAATGGATATAGTTATGTTATAATTTTGTTTTTACTAACCCGATTTAAAAATTCACGATCAAAAAAGGAGTAAGGTGATTTCGTATATTTGATAATTATGAAGCTTACTTCATCAAGAATTAAATTTCTAGTTTTATTTTTAATTAAGTTTATAACAGGATTTCAACTTGGTGGTAATGATATTGTAATCCAGGTATTTCTTAATGGAATCTTAAATAATTCTAGGTGTATACCTACCATAACATATTCCTGACTTTTTGTGGAACTCCGAGTTTTTTTGCTTGTTCCTTCACAGTATTATTATAATTTTTTCTGGCAGTGTATGTAAATTAAAATTAAATAACTAATACTAAATTATGTAAAGAAAACTCTGTAATAACAATTACTTATTCTTTATAAAACACCTTAGTCCTGCCGTGACCATAATTCCTGAACAATTTTCACATTTACGAGCAAATAAATATGAAATACAAAGATGATAAAATCAGAAAAAATAGTTTTATTTCATATGATGAAGTTATCTCATAAGTTATATTCAAACATATAAAGGCCATGTATACTCGTAATTCAATCTAAGTGTTATTAGTCTACAGCTTTTCATTTCTGTCATCACGTAATAGTACTCGTATTTGAAAGTGCGAATAACGTTTACAATAATTAATAACTGTTTAAACATTAACTGTATTCACAATAATATTTAGAATAATTAAATAGTAATTTTGTAATATATTGTGTTATAATTAATACTTACACGTAAAGCTAGTTAATGTACGTAATCCCGTTTCAAGATTTCTTATACTTAAAATGACATTGACATTATGTACCAGTACATAAAAAAGGCTCTGGAATGAACTACCTACTGCTGTGTTTCCCATGTGCTATGATATGTCCTTCTTTATACGAAATTTAGGAAGAGCTTTTCTTCCCGGTAGGCAACGGCCTAGCCGTGCCCCTAGTATTGCAAAGGTTTTTGCTAATCTCTAGTCTAGACACACCTCGCCCAATCTGTCCAGGGCGACAGATGATCGGTGTGCGACCCCATAACCTACCGTATTCTCTTCTCATCGCCATTGGGCCGACCATTGGTACCGATTCCTTGACATCCGTGGCCGGCCCGGCGGATTGCCTATTTGGGTACCGTCCCATTCGGCGCCCGAGCAATATTACAGTGTTAAAGAGGCGTCACCTTCACGCGGCCGTCCTCTCTGCGGGTGGCGGACTAATCTCTGGTCCATCCACCCACGGCATCAACATAGATACTCGTGCGGTGCACTTGGGAAAGGTTCTAACCTAGCAGTACTAGTTTACGAAGATTATATTTCGTAAACATTATTGACTATAATAAAACTTGCATTTAATATTTATCTTTAAGTTATGAGACTAAGGTTTTTCATATTTTAACAATTATAATTGAAGTAGCAATTAACTATTACGCTTTATTCGATGAGCAGGAGAGCCGGCACTTCAAAACTACTCCCCTCACCTCACTTATGTTCTCATTCTTTTTCTCCTTCTCGCCAACAGTATTTAATGACTTGGTTGTACTCTTGATATTGCTGAGTTGCTGCTTGTTCCATACGCATCAGTAATCACTTACCATCCAGCGAGTCTCTTTATTCTAAAAAAATATTTTCTATTCATACTTATACGAATAACTATTATAACTTTATAAATAATTATTTGGTTTTAAGATTTATTTATATGTTATTGTGATTTTTTTTATTTTGAACAGATTACGTGAGGACCATGATATCGTTTGGCATTATCAGCTTGTTTGTGATGGCGATGGGATGCGGTTTCTCCGCCTATACTTTCCATAACCCAAGGTATATGTTCAAGCGACTTGCTGCTGGCATCCACTTTATAAGTAGTAAGTATAATTATCTTATAAATAATAATTAATACCTATATTATAATACTTTATATTGATTATATTATTATTATAAAATATACCTATTTTTTATACTTAATTTGTTTATTTTCAGCTTCGTGTACGTTTGTAGTGGTGCAAGTAATGATGTCGTCTGTGGATCATATGAAAAAGAATGTAAAATTTGTTTACCCTGAACGTGCTTATCATCAGTGAGTATTCTTGTTATCATATACAAATCAAAAATATTTTTAAAGAATGTCTTACATATTCTAATAATTTTATCCATTTTAAAAGAGTAAAATCTCCTTGTCATAATATAAGTGTTGTATTTTATTTTACAACATAATTATTTATAAGTCTCGACAGTATTGCGTTTTCTTAAATGGTTCGTCTCGTAATATACGATGTCAAGAAATCCTCTGTTGTTTTACCGTGGGTGTAGATTTTCGACGTTGGTAATGGGACAGACTATCTTAAAATTGTGTCAAAGTCACGCGAAATTTTCTTTTGCTTGTCTGAAAGAAGACATTATTCAGTAACCTGGTATAAAATGGTCTAATGACTGGTTATAAATGAATTGTATACACTTATTTATCTGGCGAAATAAAATAATGTCATGGCTAATTTATGGTGACTACTTTTATGGCAATAATTAACCTGTATATTTGCAGATAGGTATCTGAATAAAGTGAAAATTAGGTTTATAGATAATATAGTTGCGTGACAATAATATTTGTCTTATGTTATCCTAATACTTCAATACTATTATTCTTTTCGTAATAATTATAACAATAATGATTTCTTCTTTTTCTGCTTTATACTAACATTTACATTAGATGGCCTTAATGTATGGAAGCCAGACTTTTGGTAAAATGGATCTTCCCCTTCATGATCGTATTTGACGATCAATATTGGGAGACTATTCTCAATGCCTAAAATTTGGTATAATTTTAAAATATCGTTACCAGGTTATGTTACGAAAGTCATATATGATTTCAGGGAAGATTATATGTAACTGATTAAATCAGAAAATTGACCTCAAAAGTAAATATGATTGAAGACTGAATAAAAATTGAAAATAATGAAGACTAGGATGATTATTAATGATGTATAAAGCTACTAGCAAATGTCTCCAAAAACTATTTGCCACAAATGTTTAAAACTGTTCCTTTCTCTACAGCTATGGTATCAGCTTCTTCCTGGCCTGGTTCGTGGTCCTCGTAAATTTTTTCGCTGCTGCATCATTCCTGTGGTATTCACGAAAGAGGAAAGGTGATAAAGCTGCTACGGATGAGCTGGCTATGGCTGACGAACCTACAATCATCGGCCGATGACGCTTCCAACGACACATAATCACGTGGCATCTTCAGTCGCGGCAAAGCTTTCTCAAATCTTTACTGAACAGTGCTCAAATGACCAATAGCTGTAACTATGTTCAAGTCTTCCACATAAGGTATTCTACGAAAATGAGACTTCGTAATGTGGCTCGAAATGTGGTTTATTAGTCGTTGCAAAATATGCCAAGATGGAATTGCGCTATATTTGATAATTGTTAGTTAACAAATCAAACTAAATCAATCATAAATTAAACAACACATTTATATATTGTTGAGAAAATGATTTCTATGTCTTTATTTAATTACCGGAGTAAATTACATATTTATAATCTGTGAAAGCAATAAAATAATTGTCGATGTTTCCGCAAATATACACATAATAAATAAAATTGTTTTTATGGATTTTACGGGCAGACCAGCCGTGACCATGAACGCTGAAAGGTATTCGAAATCAAAAATCAAATACAAACGCGGCAAAATCCGTATAAATAGTATTATTTATCTGTAAAATAATTATTTTGGATAATACCTAATACATAAATATACTTTATATTCGAAGTAAACAACTCGTCATTGAATTTTTGCATTGATATAAGAAAATGAAATGGGAAACTTATTTTTCGGAAAATGCGAAACATTTCGTTAAAGTAGTGTCTCGGAACCAAAGTAGAGCAGCATTACTTATTATTAAAATCATCAGTTTCAGCTATAGATGTCTCTTGACTGATTCTGTTATCTTGTATTTAATTACACCCTAAATGTAAATCGTGACGTTTATATTATTACGCCTTGTTAATCTTATAAACGACGGAAATATAATCTTTATTGCGACGTATTTTATTACTGGCTTTCAATATTTTTAAATGAAACGTATATTTTAACGTTTCTATACTCGCTTCCGACTTATAGGATTAACGAAAACTTGCATAAGCGTTTAAAGTTTTTCATTTTGCATATTCTTGCGTTGTTGTAAATATGTGTATTTTAAATTATTACTATGCTGCCATAAGACTTTGTCTAATTTATTCTAGTCGTACTATGTTTTTAAGTAATTCATTATTTCGTACGGATTAATATCGAGATTAGTATAAATTGTAAGGGAGACTCACAAGTTTTTCGTATATATTATATTAAAGGTAAGTTGACTCTATTTTATAGGCAAATGTAAATTGAGTCGGGACCAACGAGACAATTTATTGAGCTCTATTAAGAGTTTGATACTACAAATAGGTGAAATGGATATAACTAAATCTAAAATTTTACCAATAATAGATTATATACGAGTTAAAACTTATATTTATAATATCCTAATGAGTGGTATTGTTTATTCCATTATATTTACATTATGATGTGTATTAATGTTATATAATAATGTTATTATGTTCTTCCTCATGTGTAGTTCTTTTTATTAAATATATTCTTAAAATATCTGTCTCATTAAAACCATATATATCCTTTTTAAAATGTACTTTAATGTGTAGCGCTTCCATTTTCATCTTAGCTCATATGAGCCCTACTGCCGGACTCAAACCTTCACCATAATACAATGAAAATTAACCTATTATACCATGCTGATCGCACAAATTGGTATAGGGTTTTATTTTGAATTTTCTTCCTCTTGCATAGATGTTATATGCATATTATATCTTTTAGTCGTGTTTTACGGCACCCACAGGCATGATATTGTAGTTAATTGTATTTTGATTCCGTCACCATACAGAATACACATTTAAACCCCATGAAGCAACTATTATTATAAACATAGCTACATCTAAGCTAGTTATCTAAATATATAAAACAAAAAAACTGTTCCTACAATATGACTTTAAAACTGATGTACCCCAAACCGGTTTCATTATACAATGTATTAGGACCAGGTAGGTGTTGCTGCGATGCCGGGTCAGCCATGGGTGGCAATGAATAGGTACCCGTGGTCAGCCCAATGCTGATAGGGAGGGAATACTGCCACTCATCCGTCGCCCCGGAGGATTAGGCGCAGTGTGACGAGACCATAGCTGTAGACCGAGACAATGCCGAGACCATACCACAAAAAAAAGAAAGGTGTTGTTGCGATCGATTTCATTAAATTCATTTTTTTTTTATTTTTACAAAACAGCGTTTGACGTGCGAACATAACTATTATATATTAGGTAATCCAACCTAATATGTAATAGTTATGTTCGCACGTCAAAATATTGTCATGTATTTGAAAGTAGTCATTTATTTCATTAAATACATTGAATCACATAATGAATGCATCTTATCATTTTCATTTTACAACAGAAAAAATGTCGTTTAAACTTTTCGACAGTGGCTATTTTGAGCGAAGCATTGTCGAAAGTCTGGCAGTGGCCCAGAGTTGAGCTGTGGCAGTGCCAACGCTAACAGAGGTCAGTGTCCTAAAAAAAACTAGCGAGAGAAACGGACAGTAGTTATAATTGACTGACATTAGACCCAGTATGGCCTTTGCCTTAAACCTATTTACTAGGTTCCTTAAAATGAAATAACAATAGACAATAGAAAAAAAAAATGTTTTAAAGAGTAAGTACCTATAGTAAGCCCCAACATATAATGTTCCCGACGTGTCAATAAAAATATACGATGAAATTTTGTGAAAAGGTTCAGCTTGCAACGCAATATTTTTTAAAACTGTTCATTCATCATTCATTTCAGCTCACATGCATCCCACTGTTGGGCTCGTGCCTCCTTTACAATGGGAACTAAATTGACCGTACTGTACTATGCTGGTCAGACAGCTTGGTATAGGGTTTTATTTCGAGTTTTCCTTCTTTTTTACTTCTTGCATAGTTGTTATAAGCGAATTATATCCCTTAGTCGTCTCTTACGACATCCACGGGCGAGAAAGGAAGTGCGAATTGTATTCTTACTCCGTCACCACACGGAATTTTAATACTGAGATAGATTTTCAAATATATTTCCGTGTGGTGACAGAGTAAGAATACTATTCATCACCACGTTTCTGAAGCAGTGATTTGTATTCTTATTCCATCATCACACATAACATTTTTTTAGCTATGTAGAAATTTTTTAGCTGACAGCTAACACTCGAGCTCGCTCGCTAAAGCTCGATCATTTAAACTTCATAGCAGGTACAATGCCAGTCGATCTATATAAGTTAAGGAATCGATTTCCCTGACTCACTCAATTAGTTATTAGTGGTATAACGGTTGTGGAGCAACACGCCGCTCTTCCCTCGCCCTGGATAAATTCAACAGGATGTGTTCATTCCACAGTCTGTCAAAAAAGGGCTATTGTTCTAGCTTAAGTTTAAACTTTTATAAAATGACAAGTTCTGGAAGTCATGGCTTTTATTTTATTATCTAGATTTATCTAATTTAGTTATATTAAATTTATACATTTTATTATATTAAACGACGTAAATCATTTGACCTGCCGATTTATATGATACATATAGTCGCGTATCCGATATTATAGTTAACTAGTTAGATCTATATGGAAAAAATAGATAATGGCGTATAAATTCATTTATTAACAGTTTTTATCATCTTAAACTCTGTTAAAACCAAAATTAGATTTAGCTTTTCTATCTAACTGGAGTTGATTGAATGTAACTTTGCCTGAACGATTTTTAGAAATTTATAATTTGAATAATAAAAAATTTTAAAATTAAGCAATAAATTTCAATATCCTATCAGTAACCTTTTTTTGACGGTCATTCGGTCGTTCTTAGACGATCAATTATATTGAGCAATATTACATATCATGCAATATTATTGATTGTATAGGTTTAATATTGAAGAGTGCGCAATGATTGAAGGAAAGATTGAGCGAGGTTAATTTTTTAATTTTAATACATCAATTTTTCCATTGCATTGTATAGGGTAGTACGTTGCAATATTTTAGTCTGTGTTTCGTTTTGACGAAAAGTATACGCGATATATTTAGATATGTTGCTCTACGCACGGTGCACACTCTCCAATTGAACATGAAAACATTGCGCAGTTCGTATTATTGTGCAATATAATAGATCGTTTAGATTTAAAACGTCTTAGAATCGTAATAAAACACTCCTTCCTCATATTTCACCCATCCATTCATAACTCGATACTCAATACTTTTCTATATCATCATCATCCTATCATCTTTTACGTAATCCATCTATCCCTTATTGGGGATCCTATATGTCTGCCTACTGGTACATATATTCACATCGAATACTCTTCAAGGAAATTAGCTACAAACAGTTATTTTAGTGATATTGCTGAGAATTCTATGTTCCAATATAAAACTTCAATAATCTTTTGCCAATCGAGATCTTGATCTAAGGTATCGCGGTCACTTATCACATAACTAGTTCAAAAACGGTGATGACAAATTTCTCATTTAGTACCAAACCCTACTAACATAATATAAAGAACAAGCTTTTTATCTCTCCCACCGCTGCATAAATTCAGTGTAATGATGAATTTAGATAAGCATAAAACGGGTTAAGGTCGGCATACATTGCATTTACTCCGAGATATTTAATGACTGTTTAAAACAGATAACGGTGCTAGTTTTTTAATTTAAAGTGATTTTGTTTCACGTCAATCAACGTATTCGTATTTAATTATACTTAGTACATCGATAATTTTTTTTTCTAAATCTAATGTTGTTACTTATAGAGATAAGGCAGGTAATGCGCTATAGAGCGTCTGTAGAGACACAAAGAAGTGTACCATAGTATTGTTAAAATAACTGTTTTTTACGAAGTTTGGAAATAACAATAAATGCAATAAAATAACAATTTTAAAAACATCTAATTATAATTAGACAGAAAGATTATAAAGCACTTTCCCTCCCAAATCCGTATCTTATTCTTTATGCAAGGACACCTTTTATAGCATGCCGGTCTCTCAGGGCAAGTTTGTGTATACCTTCTAGAGCTTCTTATTATTTCTTACGTCTACCTATTGCAGGATGCTTTCTCTCTGTTTTTCCAAGCGGTATTTCATGCTGCAACAACGACTCATCTTGTACAAACCACAAAACCATCTACATATAGTGTAGATCATATCTCTGGGCGAGTGCTTCTACAATATCAACTCGAATCACTTAACTTCTTGCAAGGGTGTGTAACGCAAATTGCTGTGGATTTCAATATTGTGGACGGATTGGAGTCCAGGAGCAACGGAGACACCTTCTCCTTGTGCTCTATTGACTCTTTAACGGGGAGTGCTCACAGGAGCTGTTTTGAAATGGGACGTTGGTACCAAACCAACGTCTCATTGTTGCCATTGTACTATTTAAAATCGCAGTTTGATCCAACGAAACCACCTAGAAAGGATAGTCTTCTCGACTGTACACTTTCAGCATTCATTTCTTTTATGCACGTGCAGGCTCCGGAATGATCTACCTGTTGTGGGTGGATATTTCCGAACGCTATGGGATGTCCATTTCTAAACGCGATCTCTGACAATAGGCAACAAGTTGGCTATACATCCGTATTTTTGAAGTCTATGAGCGACAGTTATAACTTACTGTCAGGTGGGCTGATTGCTCGTCTGTTACCAAAAAGTAATAAAAATAGCTCTAAAAGTCGCAATTTATTGTAGGCCCATCCGGTAAGTTTGCCTTCTCTACTACCATACTTTAGACACGTTTCACAATACTATCCGGTAGAACGGGTAGTGAAATATTTTCTTATTCCATTACCACTCAACAAATAATATATTTAATGATAGCCTTATCTCTTATAATTGCTTGAACTTCTGAAATCTGTTATCTGGTTATATACAAATTTTACAGGAGGAACAATAAACTGTGAATAAATTCCATTTTTAGGTTTCTGAACCCAAGGAGTAAAAACGGGACCCTATTATTGAGACTTCGCTGTCTGTCCGTCTGTCTGTCTGTCAGGCTGTATCTCAAGATTTTTTTTATGATTTCAGATCGTATACATCTCACTATTGGGTTCGCCTCCTCCATAATTGACCTGTTATAACCACGGTGATCAGACGTGTTATAGGGTTTTTTCCAGTTTTTTTTCTTTTGCACATTTCTGTTATATGCATATTTAATTCCATAGTTGTCTTTTACGACATCTACGGTCAAGAGAGGGTGGGCATAGTATTCTTATTTCTTCACCACACGGAAAAATTAATAATTTTTTTTAAGCCCATAAATTATTAATGTTGCTAAATAGATATTACATTGCGTTTTACTTTATTTTATAACATTTTCTAATTTTAATATAGGGCGACCAAATTTAAGAGATACTTCGCCGATATTTTTAATTTAAGAGGTTCATCCTCTCATCATGTAATTTAAGAGATTAATTATATTCAATTGGTTCTACGCGCCGTCTAATGATGCTGTAAATGAAAGTTTCTGCTTAAAAATGTTAGGCGGTATCAGAAGTTTACGGACGGTTTGTTATATTTCTGTAAACAAACGTACCATCGATCTACTCAACAGTAATAGTTAATTATTCAACTCGGTTGACATCAGCATCCGGGCCCATATGAGGTACTTGGGCCTGGTGCTCGACGGGCAATGGTGGTTCCGAGAGCATTTCCGCAGGCTTGCTCCACGGATCGCCGGTGCGGCGTCCGCCCTATCGTGGCTTATGCCGAACTTGGACGGACCGAGTACTACGTGCCGGCGGCTGTACGCGGGGGTCATCCGATCGATGGCCCTGTACGGCACACCGGTGTAGGCGGGGTCCTTGACCGTCCGACTTAGGGCCCTTTTGTGGCGACCACAGAGGGTCATGGCGGTCAGGGCCATCCGCAGATACCGCACGGTGGCGACGGAGGCAGCGTGCCTATTGGCCGGGACTCCCCCGTGGGACCTGGAGGCGGAAATGCTCGCCGAGTTGTATCGGCAGGTGTCGGGGGTGCGCGGGGTGGGCGGTGTTGTTTACTTGAAGGAGCTCACCGCCTGGCGCGTCGACACCCACCGAGACGTCATTGCCCGTTGGGCAGTCCGGCTGGAGAGGCCTCGGTTCGGGGTGCGAATCGTAGAGGCCTTCCGGCCGGTGCTGATGCAGTGGTTGGAAAGGCGGTTCCGCCGCCGGCGAATGGGGCGGCGCAGGCGCAACTACCTGCGCCTCATGGCGCCCTAGCCGAGGCCGCGGGTAACGTGACCGGGGATTAATCCGTCACCCGCCGAGAGGCCGACCGCGTGAGGAAAGACCGACGTCCTCCCCGAGGGGGGGCGACGTCGGTCGATGGGAGGGTACCCCAATTAGGGGGTATTCCGTCGGGCTGATCACTGACGACAAGTTAACTCTGCTCCGGTGGTCGGCCCAACGACGAAGGCGACGTGGTTTTCGGGTGGGTTGCGGGAGTTGCGTGCTTAAGCCCCTCTGTCGCCCCGGAAGGAGGGGTGCGGAGGCGCGCCGACCGCAGTCCACCCACAAAAAAAAATAGTTAATTATTCAAAGTGTTTTCTATTGGGTTAGTTACACTGCAGTGTTATTTGATAAAGAGATTTATCGCCTTTTATCCTATGAAAATTCATATACGAGACTTCTTTTCACCAAGGTTTTGTATTGACCTTTTGGGATATAAATATACTTAAGCCAATTTATTTTCCAGAATCAGAGTTATTACGAGAAATCCGTTTCTTACATCTGCTTACTTTCCTTAGCTGTCTTTTGCGATACCAATAGAAAATGAAATGTTGGTGATTATATACTTACTTCTTCACCACAGGAACTGCTTATACCGTAATAATTTGCTGATAGTTGAAGCACAGGACTTCCATAATGTAACGGGTCGTCTTGGCTTAGCGTAGCTCTTAAATTAGGTTAGCAACGTATTAACTGGCATTACGTGCTAGGCACTCACCAGGCCTAGCGCATTTAATTAGAGTAATACCTTACTTACCTATCTTATCTTAGGCCAACTTTAGGACACTTTTGGTTGTATATAAAACACCAACAAAATGTAATTTTGAACGATCAATTTAGAAAAATAAAATCGCATTTGATATATTATCATAAAATAATAAATCAATGTATTCCTCAAACAAGCAAGTATAACGTCCCTCGCAATACAAGGATGCATTCCTTACATTATATTATTATATTAAAAAAAAAGCTTTATACACATAAAATTAACAAACATAAATGATACTGGAAAACGTTCGCCTTTGTTATAGTAGCGCCACTGAAATAGGTCATTTCGTTTACTCGAGCCTATCCCATCATTATTCATTACTTGATAGCCGTGGAGGGTGTTAAGAATTTGATTACATTCAGCAACAAGTGTCAACTCACAATAAACACTACATTAATATTATAATAAAAAATATATATTAATTGAATCATCAATTCAGCTTATATACGTCCCACTGTTGGGCTCGAGCCTCCTCCACAATAGAAGGGAAGTTGAGCTTACTATACCATGCTGGTCAGACAGGTTGATATAGGGTTTTATTTCAAGAGTTTCTTCTCTTAATCAGCTCTCGAATTATTAAAGTAATTTCATTGATATAATCTCAGCTCATATACTGCCATTCTATTACTGCATTTGAACGTCCTCTACATCATTTCATCAGTCATCATTTTGGCTCATATAATCAGTCCCCGACGAACAAAATCATAATAGGAAAATGCCAATTTTACAGGAGCAAATAAAAACTGAATATCTTGAAAACTATCAAGACTAAAAAGAAGATTCTTTTATCAAAAATAGGAAATATTAGTATATTTTTACAAAATTTTTATTGTAAATTTTCTTTATCATTAAGAAAATTGTGAAAATGTCCATTACTCAAATAAGCTATGGAAAAAATTAACACAAACTAACTTTACGATAGTGTTCGACTGTAATCACAAATCGGTGTTGCTATAGTAATCGTTCATTGTGATATTGTTCCATGGTAAATATGAATATACTTTCTATTCGTAAAATAACATTTCAATCGTATTCGATGATATAACTGACTTTAATATTACAGTAAACATAAATTACATGCTTATTCGATGATAATTTTTTAGGTGCTATGAAAGGTAAGCAGCAAAATCACTCGAACGATATTGTGTTGCCGCTTACCTTTAACGGCTCTGTCATTTTTCCCTCAAACAATATGGTAATAGCCGCTTACTCTAAAATGTTGACTTTTAAGATTTGATAATAGGTTTTTGCGTTATTGATCGTGTAAATTTTTCACTTATGTTATCCGTTGAATAAAAACATAAAGATCATTATTGAATGGATAAATCTAAAGTATTCATCGCCTGATCATAAAAAAAAACTCAATGATTGTAATAGGGTGTGTAGATAACGAATCTTTAATAAACCCAATTCTATCGTAATAGCGATTAAAATAGTGTTCGTCGGGAACGGCGATATGTCCTACTGCTGTGCTCGCGTCTCCTTCATAATAGGAGGCAAATTGACCTTACCATGCTGGTCAGACAGGTTGATATAGGGTTTTGTTTCGAGTTTTCCTTATCTTGCATAGATGCCATATGCGTATTATATCCCTTAGTCGTCTTTTACGAGACACATGGGTAAGAGAGAGAGTGGTGAATTGAATTCTTACTTCGTCACCACACGGAAATAAACATCCTCTACAACAGGAGGAGAACTTACCAACTATACCACATCGCTCAGATATGTTGATATAAGGAATTATTTGGAGTTTTCTTTCTCTTGTATGTTGTTGTTGATGTTAATTGTTATTACTCTTAGTGGTTTTTAAGTTACACACAGGAAGGAAAATCCATGACAATGAGAAAATTTCTATTAATAAAAATATCATAAATTTTATATGAGTTTAAATTAAGTTTAGTTAAGTAGATTGATTTTTGCCAGGTATAGAAGTAAAACCTAAAGACACACCTATACGTTCATTTATCACTAGCGTACCCAGCCCGCTTCGCCGGGCTAGATTTTACTTATAAAACAATAGAATATCATCATAGTAAATAAAAGCTGTATTTGACAGTTCAAAAAGAGGAGTACTCCGATCGTCACCAAACTTACAGGATTACTCGCCAGGTCAATCTGGAGATTCCCTGAAAGTTTCATTGAAATCGGTTCAGTCGTTTCGGAGCCTATATGGAACATACCCACACACTTTCATATATATAGATAGATTTATTTTATTGACACTTACCTTAATTACATTAGTTTGTAGAATTTTATACTGTAAATGTCACTGTATGAAGCAAATAAAGCACAGCAAAACATTCGGAGACTATGGTTTCCTACGAATATAGCGCATCTAAAGGCAAGTAACAGAATGGTGAAAGTTTTTAAAGGCTTGATTGATTCTCGAAGTCTATTTTTCAAATTCATGTACCAGGAATACAGTATTATTAATACTATACTCCTGCTCAAGTTTACTACTACTCCTGATAAGTTTTTAAAGAAACGCGGACAAACTCTTTTAAAGGATTACAAATACATCTCCTTTGGGCATCGGCAAGAAACGCGGACAAACTCTTTTAAAGGATTACAAATACATATCCCTTGGGCATCGGCCATGGCATTGGCCCATGGAGCATCATAACCATTAGGAGGCTGCGTCTAGACTCCAGGCTCTGAAATTGGTACCGTTTCAATAACTGGGTATATGGTAATTTAAACTAGTTACATCCGTAATGTATTGAACGTACAAATTTTTTTGTACCATTTCAAGAATGTAAATTGAGAAATATAATTGGCCTCTCTGTTTAGTGTTTATGGAGTATAAAAGAGGTATAAGAAGTATTACTTCAGTTCAAATATGGACAGTACTACAAATTACAGTCTTCGAAAAAGGGAAGCAGAATATCTTTCTCTCAGAACGCATTCACGCTAAATATATTCTTAGATTTTTATCAAACTTAATTAACAAATAACAAAGCAAAAGACCACAAGAAATAAAGAATTATGGTCATAAAAAACAACACAAAAAATATTTTTAACAATGAATATAAAGATTTTAAAACGTAAACAATGCTTGGGTAACGACTAAATAAAGAATTGGTTTATTTTACAAACGCCACAGATTATAAATTGCTATGCCTTACGCACAAACACGCGGCATGCTTACAGCTGGCATCAAAGATTGTCGTTCGATAATCGCATTTTTGTTTC
Organism: Lymantria dispar; assembly: GCA_032191425.1. Classification (NCBI taxonomy): domain Eukaryota; kingdom Metazoa; phylum Arthropoda; class Insecta; order Lepidoptera; family Erebidae; genus Lymantria; species Lymantria dispar. The sequence continues at coordinate 16,272,462 of CM063451.1, forward strand.
CATGGCTACGCTTCAAATAGACTTCGCATGTTGTACTGTGGAGATAATGGAGTAAAATAATTTCAGGCTGTAACCTTAAACAGATCAATAAAAGTCGAGTAATTCAAGCGAATCACGCGATATGGACGAGCCTAAGGTAAGTCTGCTACGCTTTTGTCCCTTTCTATTTAATTACCATCATTTATATAGCATGCAATGCGGTTGTTACGTCAACGTCAATGTTCACAGTGCTTTACTAAGGAATATACATGAATTTATATTTGATAATCTAGGTTTAGCTTAGGACATCTGTAGTTTTTAAGGTTTAATGTACAACGATATAGAAGACATATTTTTAAATCTAGTATTTTATAGGACGACGAATAGAAATCTCGTATACGAATTGAATAGAATCTAGCATTTCATAGGACAATTTAGTGATGATTTCCTTTCAGAAAACATATTTCGAAAACATCTTGTTGCTACTGAAGATCTATCCATACGTTCCTTATAGTTTTAAATATGTTAGTAAATATCTAATTATAATTTTCGTGTGGTAATAGAACGAGAATAAAATTCAACCTCTATTACCCATGGCTGTCGTAAAAGATGATCTTAGTCATATGCCAGCCATCAAAGGAATACTCGAAATAAAAACATATACCAATCCGTTTTAATAACGTGTTGTAGTAGGTTAATTTTCCTCTTATTCCAGTGAAGTAATATTTTCAGTACTGGGCAGCATACGAAGTGACATGGTGATGATGTGACAACATATGATGACTTATCCTTTATTCAATGTTTTAATCTAAGCGATACTCATGTGATACTGTTCTAAAAATTGCTCAAATTAGAGACATAGTTTCATGATGATAAACCAACAATTCACCCAGACGAATAGTATCTATAAGATCAACTATTTTCTCTATAAAAATTAAAATGCGTTAAAGTTTATCAAGACTTACAATATTTTTTTTTTTATTGCAAACTGTGACAAACGAGCTAACAGTACTACTGATGGTAAGTGTTGCTGCAGCTCATGCACCATTCCAATACCAGGGGCGTAGGCAGGCCGCTGCCTACTGCAAAGAAAGTGAAGGGAGTATGAATGCATGCAATGAGGTTCAGTGATACTAAAGGCATCACTAAAACTCACCACGCGCAAACACTCCCAAAAAGTTGGGCTTCCTGCTCTCCCGCTCACAGAACGAAGTGCAGTAATAAATTGCTTCTACTCGGACGTTGATTTTCTGCGAGAGTGTGGTATTACTCCGGATAGACTGGCGCGCTACTGTAGACAACTGTCAACAGTGTAGTCCTACCACTACCATGATAAGAAAGAAAGAATTTTGAATCAGGGTCAAACTGTTTTCCTTTCCTTGTAGTGATGTCATCCATTATGAGCCGTGCGGGGAAAAGTAGTTGGTTACGTTGGTTTCTTAATCTATTTATATAAAAGGAGAAGCTGACTGACATATCAACGCAGGGCCTAAACTATAAGGGTTAGAAACTTGAAATTTTGCACAAGGGTTCCTTTTATAACGTAGGGGAGTACTAAGAAAGGATTTTTGAAAATTCACCCCCTGAGGGGTCAAACGGGGGTGCAAAATTTGTATGAAACTGCCGTTTTTGAATTTAGTACGGAGGTTCTTCATTGAAAATCATGAAATAGGTGTAAAATATTTTTTTCGAAAATCATCCCTTAAAGGAATAAAAGAGAGGTAAAAACTTAGTATGAAAGTTCTCTGCTTTTTAAAGTTATTTCAATGAAATGTTGTATTTGGATTACAAATTCGTAATAATCATTATTGCTGATATCCCTTTTTGTGAGTTCTATCCCCAAGGGGGTAAAAGAGGGGTGCAAATTCAGTAGATATAAAAATTCTCATATTGAAAATTGTCAAATAGACTTAGCTCAGCGGCTTATGCTGTAAAGAAAATTCGAATGTTAACTGACATTGAAACGGCTAGATAGTTTATTTCTCTTATTTTCACAGCCTTATGTCATATGGCATACTACTTTGGGGGATGCTCCGCGGATTTAAATACAATCTTTGTTCTCCAAAAACGGGCTGTCCGCCCTATTTATAATCTAGGGCCAAGAGCTTCACTTCGGGAAAAGTTCAGAGAGATAAACATTCTAACTGTTGTATCACAATTCATATTCGAAAATCTTATGTATGTAAAAAAGAATTTTGAAAAATTTTAAAATTACAGTAGCATTCATCATGTAAACACTAGGAATAAGGATGATCTAGTAATTCATACTACTCGTCTACAAAGAATTAGTAGGTCTTTCATGGGGCAATGTATACGTTTTTACAATAAACTACCTAAAAATGTCCGAGACATACCAATTAACATGTTTAAAGCTATTAAGAGTAGACTTTGTAGCAAAGGCTATTACAAAATTTCGGATTATTTAGATGATAATACAGAGTGGTTATGAGCAGCTCCTCATTAAGCAATTAATGTTATTGTAATTGTTACAGCTTTAAGGTACTCCTAACTTGTATGAATTCACAGGTTTTTTATTTTAATTATTTTTTTCTCTTACTCTTGTGATTGTACAGCGTAGCGTGTTTTGCCTGTCGAATTTTGGTTTTGATCTCCTTTTGCATACCTGCTATAGTTCATAGTTTATTTTATAGTAGTCAGTGTTTATTTTTTGTAGTAGGTATAGTAGTAGTTGTAGTTCGTTTTGTTTTTTTATTTATGGTTTGGTCATGCTCACTGAATAAGGTTCTGCTTGCGGTAGCTATGTGGGGCGAGTCGCTCCCTTCCCTCTAATTTGGTTGAGGAGAGTGATGGCTGCTCTAGTAGTTAACTCGTGATCGGGTGCTGCTTGTGGGATCTGGTCCAGCCATATTTTCTTCCTTTCTTTATGCTTTAATTTTTTTTTGTCTTGCATTAAATCTTGAAAATTTATACATATATTTAATTTCGAAGGGCATCACACTGGAGCTAATACCATATTATGTATACTATAATATTATGTATACATATTTAAAAGATTAAGAAAAAAAATGACTTCCCGCTGAGTTCCTTGCCGGATCTTCTCAGTTTGTGGCCGCGTTCCGATGCGGTGGTAGATTATTGTATTGTATTCAAACGTGTAATTTGACAATGTGTAAGTGCCCTAAGGGGCCTATGCAGAATAAATGATTTGATTTGATTTGATTTTTCTTATTTACCTACATTATTTTACTGGAATTTTGAATTTATGTTGTTAGTTCCTAATAATTATTATTGGCGATACTAGAGTACTCGGAGTTTAAAGTACGGGGGACGGGGCGTACGTAGTCGACATGTGGGCAACCCGAAGGCAGGCAGACGTCGTTTCAATTATCTATTTGTACGGGCTAATTACACGGATTTCGAAGCTATTCGATCGATTTAAATGAAATTTTGCATGGTGGTCCTTACATCCCCGGTCAACATTTAGGATACTTTTAATCACGGCAAATAAAAATTAATCCCGTGGAATAGTTAAAAAACTATAGTAACTTACACAGCTTAGTCCGCAACTTGCTTCAATGAAAATCGATACAAAAAGACTCATTATAAAAGAAAATTATTCTGAAAATCAACGCTCATAGGATATTTTCACGGTAGGCAGCGGCCTAGCTGTGCCCCTGGTATTGCAAAGGTCCATGTGCAGCAGTTTCACTTACCATCAGGTGTGCTGCTTGCTCGTTTGCCACCGTTGTAAATAAAAAAAAAATATTTTTTTTCTAAGGGTGTAAAATAGGGAATGAATTATGCTTTGATATTTTTCACTCTAATACACAAGTAATAAATTCATACAACGCCAATGATTAATTAACTGCACTGATAACATAGTGGTTAAGATACCAACCTACCATGGCACGTCACGGGTTCAATTCCAACGCCGGACAATCTTTTGTGTGTCATCGACAAATTGTTGCTCTGAGACTGAGTGTAGTTTGTGTCCGTCACTTATATGTTTGTGAAGTTCCTCAGTGAAGGGTGTAGCGCGAAATTCAGTTTGTAGAATGAATAAAAAAAGAAGGTCGTGCAGGGTCACTCGAACACCCCTTTTTGACCCAAGGCAGCAAACTATATTGTCGTGGTATCGACCTCGCGCGTTCAGTCTCTCTACGGGTGGAGGACTAATCCCCGTATCAGTCATCCGTGTCTTTGACTATACTCCCCTCCACATGCTTTTACCATCCCTAAGCAAAATAGTGCAGAGCTAAAAGTTTTATATCTTCTAGAGGATTCATCGCAGCTCAAAAATTCCAACGGGATCTTAATCTACGAACCAAAACCTTCAAAAAATGATATGGTCGATTTCAAAAAATGAAGAATTTAGTTTTTTAATCAATAATTAAAGACTAAAAAAATTCGAAATTTTCAATGCGTATGAATGTTCCACAGTTTTAGAAGCACTTATCTTACATTAAAATATCCAACGTCATTTGATAGCTAATGCCAAACAAAACCTTCAAATTGAGCGGTCGGACGATTTTTTATAAGTATTTTAAATGAAATTATGGTCATTTTAGTGAAAAAAATGGTGTTTTCTTTGATCGCTCATATCTCGAAAACTAAAAATGGTAAAAAAAATTCCTCAAGAAAAAAAGATGTATTTTCACATGTAGAATACATATTCAAGGTGATATTTGGGTTTTGGGAGTGAAAATTTTTTTGATTTTTTATGAAGATGTCGATAATCTGATGTTTATTAAATACAATTCTGAATATCTTACCAGTATATGTCAGTGTTTCCACAAAAATACATCGCTATAATAGATGAAAGTCACCGAGATATAAATAAATAAATAGTGCCGACCTACGACTAATTATTTATTTAGTTTTCGACATATGAGCGATCAAAGAAAACACCATTTTTTTCACTAAAATGACCATAATTTCATTTAAAATACTTATAAAAAATCATCCGACTGCTCAATTTGAAGGTTTTGTTTGGCATTAGCTATCAAATGACGTTGGATATTTTAATGTAAGATAAGTGCTTCCAAAACTGTGGAACATTCATACGCATTGAAAATTTCGAATTTTTTTATTAGTCTTTAATTATTGATTAAAAAACTAAATTCTTCATTTTTTGAAATCGACCATATCATTTTTTGAAGGTTTTGGTTCGTAGATTAAGATCCCGTTGGAATTTTTGAGCTGCGATGAATCCTCTAGAAGATATAAAACTTTTTGCTCTGCACTATTTTGCTTAGGGATGGCAAAAGCATGTGGAGGGGAGTATAGTCAAAGACACGGATGACTGATACGAGGATTAGTCCTCCACCCGTAGAGAGACTGAACGCGCGAGGTCGATACCACGACAATATAGTTTGCTGCCTGGGGTCAAAAAGGGGTGTTCGAGTGACCCTGCACGACCTTCTTTTTTTATTCATTCTACAAACTGAATTTCGCGCTACACCCTTCACTAAGGAACTTCACAAACATATAAGTGACGGACACAAACTACACTCAGTCTCAGAGCAACAATTTGTCGATGTCACACAAAAGATTGTCCGGCGTTGGAATTGAACCCGTGACGTGCCATGGTAGGTTGGTATCTTAACCGCTATGTTATCAGTGCAGTTAATTAATCATTGGCGTTGTATGAATTTATTACTTGTGTATTAGAGTGAAAAATATCAAAGCATAATTCATTCCCTATTTTACACCCTTAGAAAAAAAATATTTTTTTTTTATTTACAACGGTGGCAAACGAGCAAGCAGCACACCTGATGGTAAGTGAAACTGCTGCACATGGACCTTTGCAATACCAGGGGCACAGCTAGGCCGCTGCCTACCGTGAAAATATCCTATGAGCGTTGATTTTCAGAATAATTTTCTTTTATAATGAGTCTTTTTGTATCGATTTTCATTGAAGCAAGTTGCGGACTAAGCTGTGTAAGTTACTATAGTTTTTTAACTATTCCACGGGATTAATTTTTATTTGCCGTGATTAAAAGTATCCTAAATGTTGACCGGGGATGTAAGGACCACCATGCAAAATTTCATTTAAATCGATCGAATAGCTTCGAAATCCGTGTAATTAGCCCGTACAAATAGATAATTGAAACGACGTCTGCCTGCCTTCGGGTTGCCCACATGTCGACTACGTACGCCCCGTCCCCCGTACTTTAAACTCCGAGTACTCTAGTATCGCCAATAATAATTATTAGGAACTAACAACATAAATTCAAAATTCCAGTAAAATAATGTAGGTAAATAAGAAAAATCAAATCAAATCAAATCATTTATTCTGCATAGGCCCCTTAGGGCACTTACACATTGTCAAATTACACGTTTGAATACAATACAATAATCTACCACCGCATCGGAACGCGGCCACAAACTGAGAAGATCCGGCAAGAAACTCAGCGGGAAGTCATTTTTTTCTTAATCTTTTAAATATGTATACATAATATTATAGTATACATAATATGGTATTAGCTCCAGTGTGATGCCCTTCGAAATTAAATATATGTATAAATTTTCAAGATTTAATGCAAGACAAAAAAAAATTAAAGCATAAAGAAAGGAAGAAAATATGGCTGGACCAGATCCCACAAGCAGCACCCGATCACGAGTTAACTACTAGAGCAGCCATCACTCTCCTCAACCAAATTAGAGGGAAGGGAGCGACTCGCCCCACATAGCTACCGCAAGCAGAACCTTATTCAGTGAGCATGACCAAACCATAAATAAAAAACAAAACGAACTACAACTACTACTATACCTACTACAAAAAATAAACACTGACTACTATAAAATAAACTATGAACTATAGCAGGTATGCAAAAGGAGATCAAAACCAAAATTCGACAGGCAAAACACGCTACGCTGTACAATCACAAGAGTAAGAGAAAAAAAATAATTAAAATAAAAAACCTGTGAATTCATACAAGTTAGGAGTACCTTAAAGCTGTAACAATTACAATAACATTAATTGCTTAGTGAGGAGCTGCTCATAACCACTCTGTATTATCATCTAAATAATCCGAAATTTTGTAATAGCCTTTGCTACAAAGTCTACTCTTAATAGCTTTTTTAAACATGTTAATTGGTATGTCTCGGACATTTTTAGGTAGTTTATTGTAAAAACGTATACATTGCCCCATGAAAGACCTACTAATTCTTTGTAGACGAGTAGTATGAATTACTAGATCATCCTTATTCCTAGTGTTTACATGATGAATGCTACTGTAATTTTAAAATTTTTCAAAATTCTTTTTTACATACATAAGATTTTCGAATATGAATTGTGATACAACAGTTAGAATGTTTATCTCTCTGAACTTTTCCCGAAGTGAAGCTCTTGGCCCTAGATTATAAATAGCGCGGACAGCCCGTTTTTGGAGAACAAAGATGGTATTTAAATCCGCGGAGCATCCCCCAAAGTAGTATGCCATATGTTCAATGCACATTGAACATGCAACGCAGCAAATTCATAAGTAGAGCATGTCAACATACAAGTAAAGCATGTCAACATACAAATGTGCATAATTCGCACTGACATGATTAAAGACGCTGCGTTATACTTCACACTTACGACACACTAACACAAAATGGTATATGTGTGTATTAGCAATAAGTAGTATATAAGATGTACATTTTGTAAAATAAATCAGATTTGAATTTATTCATCTCTCAGTTACTACCCTCTCACTACGGCCAAGACACCCTTAGCCGTCAGTTCTGATCGGTCCTGTGAGTCTGCTTGACCGGCAGTGAGAATTACCAATCTTCCACCCAAACCTCCATCTCACTGCGGCCAAGACACCCTTAGCCGTCAGTTCTGATCGGTCCTGTGAGTCTGATTGACCGGCAGTGAGAATCACCAATCCTCCACCCAAACATCCATCTCACATCTACCTGTCACCTTAGGTAGCGCGGTGCAGGTATCCCATCAGATAGGCTAGGAACTTAAGGGCTTTAGGTACATCAAACTATAACCTTAGGTTCTTCTGTCAAACACGGCGTTAGTCCATAGCCCATACGACGCCGTACACCATATGACATAAGGCTGTGAAAATAAGAGAAATAAACTATTCTAGCCGTTTCAATGTCAGTTAATATTCGAATTTTCTTTACAGCATAAGCCGCTGAGCTAAGTCTATTTGACAATTTTTCAATATGAGAATTTTTATATCTACTGAATTTGCACCCCTCTTTTACCCCCTTGGGGATAGAACTCACAAAAAGGGATATCAGCAATAATGATTATTACGAATTTGTAATCCAAATACAACATGAAATAACAATATTATATATATTATACAATAATACAATATTATATAAAACAATAACAAATTGAAATAACTTTAAAAAGCAGAGAACTTTCATACTAAGTTTTTACCTCTCTTTTATTCCCTTAAGGGATGATTTTCGAAAAAAATATTTTACACCTTTTTCATGATTTTCAATGAAGAATCTCCGTACTAAATTCAAAAACGGCAAAGTTTCATAAAAATTTTGCACCCCCGTTTGACCCCTCAGGAGGTGAATTTTCAAAAATCCTTTGGCATTAGCTATCAAATGACGTTGGATATTTTAATGTAAGATAAGTGCTTCTAAAACTGTGGGAACTTTCATACGCATTGAAAATTTCGAATTTTTTTAGTCTTTAATTTGAAGGTTTTGGTTCGTAGATTAAGATCCCGTTGGAATTTTTGAGCTGCGATGAATCCTCTAAAAGATATAAAACTTTTAGCTCTGCACTATTTTGCTTAGGGATGGCAAAAGCATGTGGAGGGCAGTGTAGGTAGGTTGGATTTTTTATTACTGTTGTCGGCAAACGAGCAAACAGCACACCTAATGGTAAATGATAACTACTCAAGGAGTTTTGCCATGCCTACCGTGAAGAAAATGAAGGGAGTGTGAATGCGTCCAATGACGTTTGGTTATACTTAAGGCATTACCAAAACACACCACAGGCAAAAACACCCTCAGAAAGTTGGGCTTCCGGCTCTCTCGCTTTGGATGGACCGGCCCGAGACATTAGATGGACGATTGACGAAAGTATGATTCCATCACGTAAAGAGAGTAAACCGCAAGCAATCGGGCTAGCTACCACCCGACGCCACAGCGGTGGAACTAGTCAGCTTGGAAGATTTTCTTCCTGACTGGCGCCACTGAGTTCTTACGCGAGATAACCGCCAAGCAGAAGATGGCGACCTCATACCAGTTCCTGACCTGTCGGCTGTGATCTAAGTGATGGTCGGTAGCCTCAGTAGTGATGCTTGCGATAAATTCACGGCGCTGCTTTACCCAGGCAACACAGACCTCAAAAGTATGTCTGCTGTGTCCTAGCTGGGACCACAACTGTGGGACATGGCGCGGTATCCGCGTGTAGTTCTAAACACCATGGTTTTCTGCTAGTGCGAGAAGAAAAGTTTAATACAAGTGATCAAATTTTGCTCACATAGGTGTACCGTACAGGGCCATTGATCGAACCAGTCTCCCGTTCAGACGTCAACATTTAACACTGCTTTAACGAGCCGGAGAGTAATTTGAAAAAAAAAGATCCTGATATACCGTCGCCCGTCGAGTAATAAACCCAAATATTTTATCTGGTCCTCGATCGAGTGGAACCGAATGAACGGTGATGGCTGTGCCGACCGGTGTATAGCTACAGGGTCTATGAAACATCAAATCATTATTTTTATATAGGGCTACTCTAGGCGGCATCGTGACTCATTGAATCACCAACTCGATTCCGAGTGTGTCTAAACGGGTCGTTTATTTAAATTAAGCCCATCCAGTATAGGATCCAGCCTAAGCAAATGTACCATATAATCACCCGCAAGTACGAGCTTAACTGAGAGCAGTACAACATAGGTGTTAGCACAAACTCTCCTGCGCACTTCACGTAGAGGCCACTGTACCGCTTCAATTAGTCTGGAGTCAGCCGCCTTAGGTATAAAAGCACCCCCTGATAACAGCGCCTCCCTGATCAGAAACAGTGAGCTTGTAGAACACTGAACGCACTACACAGTTATCTGTGATTGCCTCTGCCACACATGATTTCTACGCGGACGAAGTCGCGGGCAAAAGCTAGTACATAAATTATAATTATTACATACTATATACTCTATACTCTATACTATACTATATATCTCTATACTCTTGTATAATTACAAGACTGTTAGTTGACTATAATAAATGTTTGCTTCTTCTTAGGCGAAAATGTATATTTAATAAGAAGTTAACGATTTGAAAATTTTCTGAATATATGTATATCTAACTACTTTTCCGTTTGGAAACAGCCTGTTTTGCTCGTAGATGTTTTAAAAGACGACTTAGGGATATACCATCCATATAACATATGTGCAATAGAATAAAAACTCGAATAAAAATCCTTTACTAATAAGTCTGACCAGCGTGGTATAGTAGGTTAATATCCCTCCTATTGGGGAGGAGCCTTGAGCCCAGCGGTGGAACGTGTATGAACTGAGATGATACTTAATTACCTATCACGGGTGGTGAAGTCATTCACTCTTTTTAGGAATGCTTCAAAATACAATAATCTTCTTATAAGTTACGTATTTGTAATAAGTCGAAAAAGCAGGTAGTACTATAACCACCACGGTTTTTTTTTTTTTTTTTGGGTGGCCTATGGTAAGCGCACGCGCGGTCCAGTTCGTCCGGGGCGATGAAAGGACGGCGCGCGGGCCCATAACCCATCCGTACCCATGTCACCTCGTTGTTGGGCCGATCACCGGAGCAGATGTGACTTGTCGTCAGTGGTCGGCCCGACGGAATACCCTTTCGGGTAACCTCACCTCTCGACATCCTGGGACGTTGGTCGCCGTCACGCGGTCAGCCTCTCTGCGGGTGACGGGACAATTCCCCGGTCCGATCACCCGCGGCCTCGGCTAGGACGGCATTAGGCGCAGATACTCGCGCCTGCGCCGCCCGAGTCGCCGGCGGCGGAACGTGTCGCCGAATAGGAGCTCTACTCGCACACGATCCGCCGCCTCCTTCCGTGAGATAACGGCCTCACAGAAGGCGGCGACCGCGTCCCAGTTCCTGACGCTGACGAGCATCTCCCTGGCGATGGTCGGCAGCGCCAGGTCGGCACCGATAATCACGACGAGTTCACGGCGATCCCCCTCCCATACAGCACACTCCTCGAGCGTGTGCTGCGCCGTGTCCTCGTCGCAACTGCAGTGGTGGCAGGACGGTGTGCTCTCCCTCCTGACAATCTTGTGCAGGTACTTCCCGAAGCAACCGTGCCCCGTCAGCACCTGCACCAGTCGGAAGGAAAGCACCCCGTGTGTCCGCTCCAACCACTCCATCAGCACCGGCCGGAGGGCCTCGACGGTCCTGACACCGTACCGAGGACTCTCCAGCCGGGCTGCCCAACGGGCAATTACTTCTCGGCGGGCGTCGACCCGCCAGGCGGTGATCTCTTTGATAGAGACCATGCCGCCGCGGGCGTGCGTCTCCGACACCCGCCGATAAATGTCGGCGAGCATCTCCGCCTGCAGGTCCCACGGGGGAGTTCCGGCCAGGAGGCACGCTGCCTCCGTCGCCACCGTGCGGTAACCCCGTATGGCCCTGGTCGCCATGACCCTCTGTGGTCGCCACAGGAGGGCCCTAAGACGGACGGTCAGGGACCCCGCCCACATCGGTGCGCCATACAGGGCCATCGACCGGATCACCCCCACGTACAGCTGTCGGCACGTAGCACTGGGTCCACCCACATTCAGCATCAGCCGCGAAAGGGCGGACGCCGCGCCGACAAGCCGGGGTACAAGTCGATGGAGATGCTCCCGGAACCAAAAATGCCCATCAAGCACCAGGCCCAAGTACTTCATGTGGGCCTGGATGCTGATGGTGACCGACTTCACGGTGATCGAAGCGCCGGCGGGAGGCCCGGCGGTACGGAGGCCATGGAACAAAAGGGCCTCCGTCATAACCACCACGGTTGGCAAAGAATTTGTCGGACGCAATTGGTAATAATAAGTCCCAAACCGTAGCTATCCCCATTTCATGAGAACTCTAGCGATAATATTGTATTGTAATTTTAACCCGGGTTATTGTATTCTTACCTATGGTGCCGGCAACATTCAAGTATTTATCATCATCATCATCATCATCTCAGCCCATAGACGTCCCACTGTTGGGCTCGGGCCTCCGCCATAATGGAAGGGTCATTGACCTACTATACCACGCTGGTCAGACGTGTTGGTATAGGGTTTTATTTCGAGTTTTCCTTCTCTCGCATAGATGTTATATGCGTTTTATATCCCTTAGTCGTCTCGTACGATCACCCACGGGTAAGATAGGGGGTGGTGAATTGTATTCTTACTCCGTCACCACACGGAAGAGTATTTATACTCTTTAATTAATCAATTTAAATGAACTTTTAGACGTGGTAATAATATAATATGGCAATTATATCTCGTGCTTTTCCACAGTAATCGTAAACAAGTTAAGAGATTTTAAAAATTTGAAACGAAGCTCTATGCCAATCCCCCTTACCAGGGTAGTATAATAGGCTAATTATCCTCACAAGTTGTAAGATTGTTGCTAATAATGTGACATTACTAGTAATAGACCATTAAAAAAAGAAAGTAATATAATATCCATTTGCCTAAAATTCCTTACAGACGTTGGGTAGTTTTTTTATTTTCATAAACTTTAACATTCAGGTCCCTTCAAGATTGAACTTAGTATTACTAATAACTTATTTTACAGAGTGATGATCCCAAGATAAATATCAATGAATATAAAAATGAAGATGAGCCATCCAAACATGAAGAATGTGCGAACGGGTTAAATGGTAAGAAAATTATTAACATCTGTACTGGATAAGGGCATCAAGAGGCTAACAAACTGTCTACTGTTACTTCAGGCAATTAATAGTGTCGCATGTGGAATCCTGTTTTTAATAAATTATAGCGAAAGGGATGAATACATTAAGATTTTAAATCAAATTTGATTAATATTTTTCGTAGGATAACAGAGTAAAAATACAATTCACCACTCCATATCTTGCCAAAGATGATGTAAAAGGTGACTAAGAGATATAATATGCATATAACATTAATGCAATAAAAATTAAAATAAATAAACCCTATATCGACATGTCTGACCAGCGTGATATAGTACATAGGTCAATTTCCTTCCATTTTGGGAGAAGACTGTAGCCCAGCAGTAGGATATTTTCGAGTTCAAACGATTACAGGTAGGAAGAGCATTCTGATTAGAGTTTTAGTTATTTTATGTTCACATTATGTATGGTTTGTCTATTATTTGTACGTTAGGCCACACTTAGCAGTTTCTAGCCTACGGTCATATATGGGCCGGCATACCTGGATTAATACACTCTTGCAGAAAATTGATTAGTGTAGTAGCAATTTGTTATTTCAATTACTGTCTAGATAAACCGCTTGCACGTTTGTTACAGAAGATAGTTTCTTATGCTACTATCTAGGATCAATTTCACTAAAGTTAAGTGCTTAGAAAATGCTTTATACCTATTAATAAATATTTATTTAACTTACTTACAACACTTCAATAGCTAATAAAAGATATAGGTAGCAGGAAATAAATTGTTAAAAAGTGGTCTATATGGATTTAATATAATATGTCTTATTTCTGTGGGTATTGAAGAAGACGATGAACAACGAACAACAAGGGACTTGAGATGCAAGACGACCGATGAAAGACGACTGTCGTCCCAGCAGGCAAAGGGAGAATACCCGAAAGAGTATCCCGGTGGGGTGGCCATGGATGATAAGGAACTCGGTAATGGTGGTCGGCCCAATGGCGAAGGAGAGGAATTACGGTGGGTTATGGGGTCATGCGCCTTCCTTTCGCCGCCCCGTATGAAACGGTCGACGTGTATCCTGACCATAGCCCAGCCAAAAAAATAAAAAGGCTAAGGAGCAACCAATTTGGTAGTCTTATATTGACATTGACATTTAATGTATATGGGCATTTTCAGACCTGTCCCTCTAAAACATTAACTTTTTTATGTAATAATAACACTATTAGTTAATATATATTTTTAATAAATTGATCCTACACTATCTACCAGAAAAATAAAATACGGCACTGAGCAAATTATTACAACTAATATGTAAATTCAGTGTTGAAATATCGTCTGGCTACAAAGGGACACGATAAAATGATAGCAATCTGTTTTTATATTATTTTTTAATCGAAAAATTATACTATAATTGGCTTAAATAATATCATAAAATATTACTTAAATGTACAATAAACCTAATGTAAAATTTTGTGCTAGTTTCAAATAGAATTAATTGTTTAAAAAAGGTAATATTTTAGAGGGACAGGCCTGAAAACGCCCTTGTACATTTTTATGAAAATGCCCATATACATTTACAGTAAAGAAACAATTACCAAAGAATTAATATATTATTAAAACAATTTCAATCTTTCTACGGTAGAATACATACATATATTCACGCTTCTTTTCCGCGGGAGACTTGGCTTTCCCCTTCAACAATTCAGTGTAACAGAAATAATATTAAAAATATGCTTCTATTATACTACACAGTTGATTCTGCTGATGATAAACAAGAAAATTTGGAGGACGATCAAATCGGTAAGGGTGTAGCCACAGGACAGATTTCAATTAACCGTGAGGAGTATCTGCAAGCATATAGAGATCTTACGAATCAAAGCAAACAGTTACAATTAAAGAATAATATTTTACAAAGAAGACTTGCTGAATATTACAGGTATTTTTCATCCAAGATAATTTTAAAGGAACATTTTACTCGAAAATTTTTATACTTGTTATTACGTAAAACGTATTTAGTTATATTGGATTATAAAGGTTTTTCAACAAGAACTTTGTTTTATAAAACAAAATAAAACAAGAAATTTAGATGAAGATGATTCAAATTTTTATTGTATTACGAAGAGAAAAGTTCGGCAATTATGAATGAAAAATGATATCTGGCAAATGTCCACCGCGACCACGCTGACAAATGTCGATTCTTTTATCAAGTTTTTAATCACTTTTTGACAAAATAGCGGGTCTATTTCGTTAATCACATCACGGATTTTGAGTTTTAAGGCTGCAATCGATTCGATTGGCTCCGTATAGACTCTGTCCTTAACATAGCCCCACAAAAATAATCCAGTGGTGTTAAATCACACGATCTGGCTGGCCACATAACAGCTGATTTTCGTGAAACTATGCGATCGGGAAATTTGGTTTACAATAAATTGATCGTTTCATTGGATGTGTGACATGTGGCACCGTCCTGTTGAAACCACATGTCAGTGATATCCACGTCATCAATAATAGGCCAAATTTGAGTTGTTAACATTGTTACCACATTTCCAGCCTCATCTTCGAAAAAAAAACGGTCCAATCACGCCTCCAGACCACATAGCGCACCATACAGCGACACTTTGATCATGCAAAGGCTTCTCAATAATCGCTCTAGGATTTTCAGAAGCCCAAATGCGGTAATTTTGCTTGTTGACGTACCCTGACAAGTGAAAATGGGCTTCGTCTGAAAAAAATATTTTTTCAGAAAAACCAGCGGGTTGTTCCTGAATGAATTGAGCGAATCTACGGCGATGTGAATGGTCGGTCGGCTTCAATTCCTACACTAGTTGAACCTTGTAAGGTTTCAAAGCCAAATCCTTACGCAAAATTTGCCATGTGGTGGTTTTGGATAACCCCAACTGTTGAGAATGTCGAGGAATTGACAAATTTGGATCTTCTTCAACACTGTGGCTCACGGCTGCGATGTTTTCAGTTGAACGACCCGGTCGAACACGCGTTGGTGTTGGCACATATTGTATCGAGTCTTTCGACTCAAATTTAACGACCAAATTCTTAATAGCGGTCTCAGAAGGACGATTATGTTGTCCGAAAATATCACGAATTTTACGAAATGTAACTTTAACAGAACCACCATTTTCCTAATTATTTTGATGCGATTTTCAAGCGAAATTGAATTCATTGTAACAATTGCCAATGCATCTACTACGAATACGTCAAAAAACTAAATGCCAAAACTATCATGTGATTGGTGTTGGTGTGGCCACAATTGAAAAATAAAGTTCTTGTTGAAAAACCCTTTATATTTACATCTCGGTGTGGTGACGGAGGACCTTTCATGCCCGTGAGTGCCGTAAAAGACGATTAAGGGATATAATATGCATATAACATCTATGCAAGAGAAGGAAAACTGGAAATAGAACCCAGCGTGATATATTAGGTCATTTTCCCTTTCATTGTAGAGGAGGCTCAAGCCCAACAATGAGACGTATATGAGCTGTGATGATGATGATGATGATGATGGTATATTTGCTTGAATAAATGTAATTATTCAAATACATGCTACAATTTTTTTAAATTTTTTGCTACTTTGATCTCTGTTTTTTATCGCTTATGGTCGCATATGAGCAAGAAATGCACTTGATAGTAATGATGGCTGTACACACTCGACGAGACACCCCAAGACTGGCCGAGAGCGATTATGTACGTGGTACACTCATGCAGTCCCTTCAGCGGTGCCAAATCGACCATCGCTATATCGAAGTGCTGAAGTGTTTGTATAGGAACGCCACAATGTCAGTCCGTATCCGGGATAAGAGTACGAAACCGATCCAGTTGCAGAAAGGCGTGAGATAGGGAGATGTCATCTCTCCGAAACTGTTCACCACTGCACTGGAAGATGTCTTCAAGCTCTTAGACTGGACTGGACTCGGCATCAACATTAACGGCGAATACATCACTCACCTTCGATTCGCAGACGATATCGTCGTTATGGCAGAATCCATGGAGGACCTTGGCACTATGCTCAATGATCTCAGCAGGGTATCCCAACTAGTGGGTCTACGAATGAACATGGACAAGACGAAAGTCATGTCAAATACCCATGTCATTCCTGTACCGGTCCTAGTTGGCAATGCGATTCTCGAAGTTGTCAATCACTATGTTTACCTAGGACAAACAGTCCAGTTAGGTAGATCCAATTTCGAGAAAGAGATCAGCCGACGAATCCAACTCGGTTGGGCAGCGTTCGGGAAACTTAAGAGGATCTTCTCGTCCAACATACCTCAGTGTCTGAAAACACAGGTCTACGACCAGTGTGTGTTACCAGTGATGACTTACGGTACGGAAACGTGGTCCCTAAATGTAGGCCTCATATCAAGGCTCAAAGTCGCTCAGCGTGCTATGGAACGGGCTATGCTCGGGATTTCTCTGCGAGATAGAATCCGGAATACAGAAATCCGCAGAAGAACGGGTGTAACCGACATAGCATGAAGAATTAGCACGCTGAAGTGGCAATGGGCAGGCCACATCGCTCGACGAACCGACAACCGCTGGGGAAGAAAGGTTCTCGAGTGGCGACCACGCATCGGACGACGCAGTGTAGGACGCCCCCCCACTAGGTGGACCGACGACCTAGTGAAAGTTGCTGGGCGTCGTTGGATGCAGGCGGCACAGGACCGCACATTGTGGCGCAATATGAGGGAGGCCTACGTCCAGCAGTGGACGGCAATAGGCTGAAATGATGATGAATGATGACACTCATCTCACGCTCTCGTTCTCACCTCGGTTAGTCTCAGTCACCTGTCGATTTTTTACGCCCGAGTAAAAGAGTATCGTTAAGTCTCGCTAGAAAAATGAGACGGAGCATGTATACACTCTATGGTTTAGTTGTCCACTGATGGTGTTTATGAATATACGTGTTTCGCTATGGATTATTGGATTGTTAGCAAAGAGAAGCCGTTTTATGTAACTCTAAGGATGTAAAACTCAAGGATAAGCAAATTATCCATGACGCTTGGGTGCGGATAAGCGAGCAAATTGAAATTCCTGTTGCTAGTCTAAAAAAAACGGGACTCGCTTATGGATGCCTATTGTAGCCATAAAAGTGAGGTATTGCCTCTATTCAGCCTGGAGCTGCTGCTGATTCAGTGTATAAACCGATATGGGTCGCACACGAGCTAATGGACATATACTTTTCTTTTTATAGTAAATTTTTAAATAATTATAATGGCTCACGGCACAAAGACCAATAGCAGCAGCAGTTTCTACGTTCATTGTCTCGGGTATTTACAGTGCAACTGGCATAACGAGTGTGTACAGGGCATGCTCTCGCCTTGAACCTCTAGGACGAAACTCTCGGCGAGAGGCTCTCGTCGAGTGTGTACAGGCGCCATAAGTCATCGTTCATGGCCCTTAGCAATATCAAATTATATTACAATATTGCATTACCTAAACTTAATAGACGTAGACTCCTTACTGCTGTGAATAATTCCTTTAACATCAAACCGTAAAATTAAACTAGCCGTGTATTTATATAGAGTTGTTCACCGCATCGTCGCGGCTTGGCGAGCACATCAATACATTCATACCTATTTGAAAGAAAATACTGTACCGGTTAATATTTATAGAAGCATGACAAAAATGTATTTCTTGGCAGATACTAATAGTTTTTCACACATTTTTGTGCGGAAGGATATTTGTGACTTTATTTAAACTACCGTACAAGCTTTTGCACCGTCAGTAAAAAAAATATTATATACACAATTGTAACCTAGCAATGATATGTTTATACACTTGGCATTTTTAATAAAATATTATATTTTGAATATCACCGTTTATTATTAGATCGTGAAATGATCTGCATGAAGCATTTACAATTATGCAATATTATGAAAAATATTTTCCGTGTGGTGACGGAGTCAGAATATAATTTAGCACTCTCTATCTTGCCCATGGGTATTATAAAAGACATGTAAAGGGTGTAAAACCTTACAACAACAGGTCTATAAATAAACAGAATAAAATAAATAGAAAAAACTCTCCATTTTTTTTTATTTCGACTATAACTAAAATGCTAATAAAAATAATAAAACATTAGAATTGAAAGGAGAGCTAAGGAAATTAGAAACTAATTATAGTACGCAATATAAAAAAGCCTTCTTTATTACCTAGTTTGCTACTGTGCATAGCTTCCCTTACTGTGTTAAAAACAATACGTCTAAAATTAATTTGAAAATTACTGGTTAATATTTTTTAGGAAACGCAAACTTGAACATGTACTGAAACCATTTGAAGGTTCTACTGATTTGGAGGAAAAATATCAGCAGAAATTAATAGCATATGAAGAACTAAAAGAAAAAGCAGAAGTTGAAACGGCTGATGTAGGTTTAATCTGTTTTTAATGTCTTTTATATTTCTGTTCTTTTATGTAGCATACAGTAATAAGAAATGTATTACTGTTATGGAAAAATAATCATATCGCCCACTAGGACCAAGTGCGAATCATTAGTCAGGCGCATTTTTTGTCTCAATAAATCCTAGGCACGAGCTTATAACTATAGACTCTTCACATCTAAATCTGTATTTGGAATACTGATTTAGATTTTAATTACTATAATCGTATTCATAATTCATAATCACGTGCCTTATAACACTGAGAGGTATGAAAAAATATATTATGCTAAGGCATAGAAACATATAAAATTAGAGAGCAACAAAAATTTGTCAAAATAAAACCGATTTTTAATTCATCTACGCAACGTTGAACAGTATGTCAAATTGCCGCCTTTTACTTAGGCTATTTTTTAGCCTAGCTGGATAGACGAATTACCATGGGATTTTACTTCGAGGTTTCATTCTCTTCCAATAATTCTTAATACAAATACGCTAAATAATTATTTTCTCCGTGTCATTATCTTCTTAGCCTACATAAGTCCCACTGTTGGCCTCAAGCCTCCTCCACAATGGGAGATGAATTAACTTACTATTTCACGCTGATCACACGTATTGGAATAGGATTTTGAGTTTTCCTTCTATTACATCAATATTATCTGCATTTATCCCTTAGTCGATTTTTACGATATCCACAGATAAGAGATCGGGTCGTTAATTATATTATTACTTCGTAACCACTCGGACAATTTCTCATTATAATATACTAAATTATCTTATATCTTTAAACAAGCAATTCTTGTATATATATAATCTGAATCTCGGCGAAAGGTTCAACGATTTTCATAAAATTTAGCATATTAAAGGTTTCGTGGCCAAAAGATCGATCTAGCTAGGTTTATTTATGGAAAATGTTGTTTTGTTGGTGTTTTCAGCTAATAAATACAAAGACATAAAATGACATTGGAATAGGAATGTAAATTTAGCCGTCGCCATCAAGAGTGACAATAGCTCAGTTGGGCAATTGTCCAGTCGCATTCAAATAGCGTGAGATCGAATCTTAGTGTTATTATTGATCTGTTTTTAATTTTTGATATTTTTTCATTATTCATTATTTTTATTTTTTTTATTGATATATACATATATCCTAAATGTTCGTTAAAAATACTATATGCATACAATAAAAAATTATACCGAGCAAAGGTCAAACAGATATTATTATATTTAAATAATTGCATATATTAGAATAACGAAGTTTCTACAGAAGGAGAGATTTAAGAAGTTAATAAGTTGTACTTTTTATTTATGATTGACTTCAGATATGGTCAAAGGTGGTTGCCGTAGAAAACCAATATCAAGTTAAACTTGAACATGTCAAAAAGAAGTTTGGTGATCTACAATCTCTTGAAATGAGCACTGCTACTGGACTTATTTATTCCGCAAAGGGAAAGCCAATTGCCGATAAGTTATGTATAAATGTTTATTAATTATACCAATTGATTTTTTTATGTTTGACCAAGAATACAATAAGAAAGAGGTAAGGACTTTCTTCCTTTCCCTATGGGGTCGTAGATAATGACTGTGGGTTCCAAATAACATCTCTGAAAGCCAAATTCTAACTAAAATCTTATGCTAACCCTTCTGACCAGTTTTATATAGGATGCCCATTCTCTTCAATGCTGAAAGTAATTTTTACCTACCAGTCAAACTTATAATAATCATTATCCCACAGCCGACTTTGAATCCTGGATAGATAATTTTATATACGGTTTAATTTCGAGTTTGCCTTGTCATGCATGAATGTTATATGCATATTATATCCCTTAGTGGTCTTTGCGTAAATCTATATTAACCATTATAATAAATTGTCTGACACGCTTGTGATCATTCATCATCATTTCAGCGCATACACGCCCCACTGTTGGGCTCGAGCCTCCTCCACAATAGAAAGGAATTTGACCTTAATATACCATGCTGGTCAGAGAAGTTAGTAAGGGTTTCATTTCAAGTTTTCTTTCTCTTGCATAGATGTTATATGCGTATTTGATCCTTTAGTCGTCTTTTATGACATCACGGACAAGATAGGGAGTGGTAAATTGTATTCTTACTCCGTCGCCACACGCTTGTGATAGTAAGCTATATTCCCTTTCATTCTGATGGAAGATCATTGCCAATAATGAAACATATGATTAGAAATGTTATTAATCCGTTACTCATTTACATATTTTATATACATACAGACGGTATCACGATTACTAACGCTGCAATTACACAAAGCGGAACAAGCTTCAGGCCTCAATTTAAGATACATTAGAGCAAGAAACGCCGTCGCAGAACTAGAAACTATAGTTAAAAAGCTCGAAACAATAGGACCAGGCCTTTATGTTTATCAGTATGAGCAATTAAATATTGATAATCAAAACTATATGGCTAAAATTGAAGGTATTATTTTCGATTTAAGTCTCTCCACAGTTTCCATTTTCATTGCATTGAGCATTATATATTTTGAGTAGAATACCACAAATTTTGAGTTCCTTTTTTATCTATTGGATTTTGTATTTAATATACTACCATCGGAACGGAACGCGGCCACACTGAGAATGATCCAGCATGAAAACTCGGGAGGGTATTAGAGAAAATTGGTCTACTATACCACGCTAGTCTGTTAAAATTTCTTAGGTTCAAATTAATTAATTGTCATAATAATTATTACGAATTTAATGTTTAAGAATTACTAACCATAAACAATACAATTTTTTCATATAGAATCACTTCTTGTACTGGTAATAAATTTGAACCGAAATGCGAGTCTAAATTTAATAACTAATTTCTGTAGCGGTAGATAATTATAAATGTCTGTAATAACGATGACTTGTTCGACGTCAGTTCGCCCATGATCATGAACGCTGGACAGTGTTCGAAACTTTGGGCAATCAAAAATCAAATACAAACACGATAAGATCTGTAGTCTCCTGAAGAGTATCAAATATCAATCCGAAAATAAAACATTGGCGCTATTACATGGGGTCAATAAGTATATTATTTTATAGCCAATATTGTCCCCATCCCCATCCACACTCCTATTTACGTCGTTGTTGATAAAGACCTGAGTTATCAAATCATCTCATCATCTTGGCTCATATACGTCTCACTGCTAGTTTCACCACATACTGCAATAAGGGGGAAATCGACCTAAAACACCACGCTAGTCAGGCGTGTTGATACAAGGTTTTATGTTGGTTTCCTTTTCCTAAGCCATAAAATTGTTGCAAAATGTCCTGTTTTATAGGTAACATGACCATGATTTTTATGTCTGATCGGTTATTTCTAAACAGTTTTGTGAACGAATAAAACAATTTTGTTATTTATATGAGATAAATCTTTAGTCGTGCCAAAAATCGACGTCAACTCAGAAACAGACGATAGATCAGGTAGTGACAGCTATCACTAAAATTAAAAAAAAAACGTCATGATCATTTTATTTATCCTGGAGTTAGAGATATTTTATTTAAAAATACCAAGCACTTGCAATGAAAAAAGTTCTATATTATTTTGGCGACTAATAGAGATGACAGAGGCATGAAATTATATATTTATTTGAAACCAACAAATACGTGAAGCAAAAATTTGTACCCCTTTTTACGAAAATTACGTGGATGGAAAAGTATGAAATTTGGCACAATTGATGTATATAATGAGGAGAAGTGCATAAAACTGAAATTTCATATAATAATGGATTAGAAATGCATTAAATTCATTAAAAAAGGCATTACGCACACTACAACGCTATCGCTACACACACACACATTTGTGTGAGTGTGTTGCGTAGCAACGCTTATACACTTTTGTTTACGGTTAAAATCTCTGGTCGAACTGAATGTCAAACAATCATAATTATGATGACAATGTCTCATAGAGATTTGTGCTTATATATTAGTTATTAGTCAAATAAAACTTGCTCAATTTACAATTATACATAAATAAAAATAAAAAAAATTGTGTAGCAGAAAAATTAATTAAAATTGATTATGGCCGAATTTCGACCACGCGGCGACCACTAGTTTTAGGAACTGCGTCAAAATTTTCTTATAATTGTTATAGCCACAGCTTCACGTTATTTCTATCCTAGTGTTAATTTGTGAAACACTTTTTAATTTCGCTTGGTTTGTTGGTACTTTTTAACTTGTATTACCTACACAGCCTTGCTTAGTTGACCGCTATATATCAAAATGGTGATTAACGTTTTCTGATTCATATAATATTTTTATCTCTTAAGGTTAAAATTAAATTGAGACTATCGTGATAAAAAATATTCTTTGTCTCAAGTTGAATCAAGCAAACCAATATTTTATTGTATGTATGGTTTTGAATTTAATACATTTACATCTCACAGATGGATGTAGTGACACGTGGTTTGTATACATTTTAATTTCAATCAATTAAAAAGATATAACTTGCCGGGCATGCTATCATTTGGGTAGATAATTAAGTGCCGAGAAGGCTTTAAGACCATTAAAACTATTCTTTGACAGAACGAGAAGAAGAGCTTATACACGTAGTTTGCATACATTTTAATTTCAATCTATTAAAAGATATAACTTGCCGGGGCATGCTATCTTTTGGGTAGATAATTAAGTGCCGAGAATGCTTTAAGACCATTAAAACTATTCTTTGACAGAACGAGAGGAAGAGCTAATAAAAAATCGATCAAAATGTACAGAGCATAATCAAATTCTGGCTCATATAAGGGAAAAAATGCATCATACCGATGAGGTTATTGATACCGCTGAATGTGATCTTGGTGAATCTGAAATTGAATTTCACAGAGCTAGAGAAGAACTTGGTATTGTTAAGGTAATTATAATAACTAACAAAAAACTACCTGACCTGAGAGGCCTATGATCAGTGGGCGAATATGAATATGTAGTACTAGCAACCCACCCTCGCTTCGCTTCGGTTTCAGTCGCCTTAGCCGCGTAGTTCCCGTTCCCATGGGAATACCGGGCTAAAATATAGCCTATGTTACTCCCTAATGTTATAGCTTTCCATCAGTGAAATAATTTTTGAAATCGGTTCGGTAGTTTAAGCGTGAAAGCGTAACAAACAAACAAACTTACTTTCGCATTTATCTATATATAAATACGTGAAGCAAAAACTTTGTACCCCTTTTTACGAAAATTACGTGGATAGACAAGTATGAAATTTGGCACAGTTGAAGTATATAATGAGCAGAAGTGCAGAAAACTGAAATTTTATGTAATAATGGATTAGAAATGCATTAAATTTATTAAAAAAGGCATTACGCACACGGTTAAAATCTCTGGTCGAACTGAATGTCAAACAATCATAATTATGATGACAATGTCTACTAAAGATTTGTGCTTATATGTTATTAGTGAAATACAGCTTGCTCAATTTACAATAATACATAAATAAAATTAAAGAAAATTGTGTAGCAGAAAAATTAATTAAAATGAATTATGGCCGAATTTCGACCACACGCCGACCACTAGTAATATTAAATACGAATAACGTATAATGAGACGACGTTATAAATGAGCGAATAGAGTTTTCAGTCCAATGTGTCAGCCAAGTCGGCTAGGTATTGTTTGGATTTAAACTGTTTATTTTTTCTTTTGTGTAGGGATATAAATAAAAAATTATGAATAATCATAATTATGTGCATTAAATAATACTTATTATTGATAGAACCACATTGTCGACAGTTGTCTGTCTGAAGCCGCGGGACGATCAGTCCGGTGTAATACAACACTTTCGCAGAAAATTAACGTCTGGGTTAATCTGAGGCAATTTGTTATTACACTTCGTTCTGTGGGCGAGAGAACTTGAAACTCAACTTTCTAAAGGTGATTGCGTGTGATGGGTTTTGGCGGTGCCTTTAGTATCACCGATCCTCAAAACACGGATTCACATTCCTTTGATTTTCTTCACGATAGACAACGGCCTAGCAAAAGTCCATGGGCGGCAGTGTGACTTACCATCAGGTTTGCTGTTAGCTTAATTGCCACCAACAGCAATAAAAAAAATAATGAAAATATTGTTATTCTCTAAAATACTTTTCTATATGTAAATTCAGACTCGACGCAATAAACTTCGATGGTTATTAGACGCGGAAAGACGTAAAGCAGGTTTATTAACAAGGAAAGATTTACTACTTGATTTTCAAGAAGCTACTAATAAGGTAATTTTAAATTATGGTTTGTATCTGTTAAATAGACAAATAAATAAACACTGTGTCTCTGACATTTTCATTTGTATTTACTTGAAATTGGTATATACAGCTTTTTTTATTCGAAGAATATGCGTTAACTTTCAAGTAAAAAGAGTAATTTTGATTGCACAACTTCTCTGTTTTTCGTATTTTAATTGAATTTGTTGTAAGCTACAGAAGAAATTAAAGCGACTACCGGAACTTTGAGAGGTGATATAGACCTAAGAAACTTGACTTGCATATATAGCTCCAATAGTATGTGCCGTGAAAAAATCGCAATTTAAAAAGTGGGTGAAATTCAGTAGGAGATACATTTATGGTTTGTGAATACTATTTCTCTTCCGTTGATGATCGTAAAAGATAACTACAGGAGGTAAGCAAATAACAACACTGCAAGAGAATAGATACTCGAAATAAAATCCTATATTAACCCATCATCAGCGTAATGTTATAGACCATTTTCTCTCCCATTATGGAGTAGCCCCGAGTCTAGCAGTGGAACATGTATAGCTGAAATAATCATTATGATGAACATACATTTACTAATGCTTGTAATTTATAATTATAGTTTATAATTTTATTTTCGAATACTATTTGTTCTAAAAAAAATTCGTTAATTCGTTAAAATATGTTATTTTTATGTTATAGGTCGAGATCTTAAGAAAATGTAAGGAAAAACTTGAAAATCAAATTATCAGAATTAGTTTACAACTAAAACAAGCTCGGTCTTGACTTCGTGCTTAAACTATGGAATAACTTTATTAAATTATAAATTATAGTTTAATTAATCATGAAAACAATTTAAAATATTATATCATTTCATATTTTTTGCTATAAAAATTCTGCTATTGCTATAAAAATATATTATTTAGTTTTTTTAGAAGTATTACAGCATTCGATATTTAATAAATATATCGTTATATGAAAATATAATAAATAAATATTATAAATGTATCAATGATAATATCAATCGCTATTAGCCTTTTAGTAAAAATAATTGAAAATAAAAAATTCTCCTCGTAGAATGTTTATTAGACTTGAAGTATAGTTTTTTGACATTGGCCAATGTTTTATTGAAAAATTTTAGGCATTATTGATAGATTGATAGCATTAAAATAAGTCTGCTGTTAACATACATATTTTAATAGTTTTAAAAAATAACACGTACGTTATATATTTGTGACAGGGCTCACAATTTATGACAAAGATTGAACGATGAATGAATCCTATGACAAATAAAGATGGTTATGTCATGTGATGTTATATATTCATTCTATCCGTGAAGTCATCGTTAATATCATCCTGATCTTATTCCAATTATTTAGAATCGACGTAATATGTACTGTTCTTAGAGAGATAAAAAGAAATTTTATAAGTGAGATATAGTGGCACAAACAGGAAAAAGATAACGCGAAGCAATCGAATATTTATTCTGCTCACATCTGTCTATTTAGATTACACAAAAGTAGGTTTAATTATATAAAATAATGTTTGTATATAGTGTAGTAGTAGCAAAACACTAGAATAAGAAAAAGTATTACAAAATCAGCGTGCTCTGGAACAGAACAATGCTCTGGATTTCTCTGCGATATAAAATCCGCAGAACGGAAATTCAGAGAAGAACGGGTATAACCGACATAGCACGAGAAAGTGGCAATGGGCAGGTCACATCGCTCAATTCTCTTATGGCGACCACGTGTCGGACGACGTAGTTTACGACAACTGGGTGGACCGACGACCTGGTGAAATTTACTGGATATTGTTGGAGGGACACAGGACCGCATACTGGTGAATGAGGCTGGCCTACGTCCAATAGTGGTCAGCGATAAGCTGAATGATGTTGATGATGTTATTACAAGATAGATATTTTATTAACAGCAATAGTAATTTACACTTAAAACCTATTTATACGGTGAGGCTCATGTAAAAATTGAGAGATTGAAAATGGTCTATTATTACGAAAATAAGTCAATCCTAAATAGACATATTTTTTACTACATGTAAAGCAACGCCATGACGATTTCTGATGTTTATGTGAGTACACATATAAATAAAACTATTTATACGGATTTTATCGTGTTCGTATCTGTTTTTATTTTTCCGTTTTTAGTTTTCATCCTTCATGGTTATGGAAGGACACCGTCTACCGGAATAATCAGTCCTACAGCTATGTAAATAAATTTGATAAAATCTGTAACAATAATTTTCGGTAATATCAGCTTTTTTAAGGGTTTTGTTATTAAAGTGTACTTTTTAAAGGGACCATTAGTCTCTCTTCGTTCATTTGATATTTATTTAATGTTTTTTGTTTAAAGATTTGAAGGCTTGAAGATGTTTTGAATTATGAAAAATATATATTATCCGTGTGGTGATGGAGTAAGAATACAATTCGTCACTCCCTATCTTGCCCGTGGATGTCATAAAAGACGACTATGGGATATAACAGCACATAAGATCTGTGCAAGAGAAGGAAAACTCGAAATGAAACCCTATACCAACAAATCTGGTGTAGTAGGTCAAATTGCCTCCCATTGTGGAGGAGGCCCAAGCCCAGCAGTGGGACGTATGTGGCTGCGATGAATGAATGATGAATGAATATATAACCCTCACCATTTCACCCCATATACGTCCCACTGTTAGGCTCGAGCCTTCTCCATTTTGGAATGGAAATTGACCTCCTATTCCACGCTGGTCAAACGTGTTGGCATTTTTTTTATGGGTGGACTATGGTAAGCGCACACGCCTTCCATTCCGTCCGGGGCGATAAAAGCACGGTGCGTGGACCCATAACCCACCCGTACCCATGTCACCTTCGTCGTCGAGCCGATCACCAGTGTCGAGTTCCTTGTCCTCAGTGGTCGGCCCGACGGAATACTCTGTCGGGTAAGCTCACCTCTTAACGTTCCTGTCCCGGGACATCGGTCGCCCTCGCGCGGTCAGCCTCTCTGCTAGTGACGGACTAAAGTCCCCGGTCCAGCCACCCACGGCCTCGACTAGGCTAGCATCAGGCGCAGTTACTCGCGCCTGCACCGCCCAAGTCGCCGGCGGCGGAGCGTATCACAGAAGAGAAATTCCTCTCACGCACGAATTGCCGGCGCCTTCCGTGGGATGACGGCCTCACAGAAGGTAGCGACAGAAACGTGTTGGTATAGGGTTGTGTTTCAAGTTTTTCTTCTCTTGTATAGATGTTATATGTATATTATATCCCTTAGTCATCTTTTACGACACCCACGTAAGAGAGGGTCATGAATTATATTCTTACTCCATAAAGTATTTAACAATAGGTAAATATGTATATTATATATAAGAGTTTTTTACATCTCAAAGCTTACATATAGGCTCTTTAAGCTCTGCTAAGTCCGTGGTGCTGTACTGCTGCACTATTATTGTTGTACATCCTCTTATCTAATGGCTTTTTAACCAATCTTGCTTCATGTCTCCCACTTTGCATATGAAGGAGAAGTGGAACCTGTCCAATTCCTCCAGCCTTTTCCCTTTCTAATTACATGCATCCCTAATCTAACTAAATGTATTAAAGGTCCCAAGGAAATTAAAAATTTTGCTCAAAAATATGTGTGGGTTAAACCTCTGTGTCTTATACGGAGATAATTGTGGATCCTGGCTTACAGGAGTTAGATGGTGGGTTGCAAGGAGACTGTGTAGTGGGTACCTATAGTCCCAAATAAAAAAAATGATTAAAAATCTTAGAAATTATAAAAAAAGTTTATTGCAATGTTATAGTTCCTAAGTAGTATTAAGTATTAAGATTAAGTTAGATGCTTTAATTAACTTAGACGCTTAAGGCACAGATTTTGTATAATTATTATGTTCTTCGTTGACTAGTTACACTGGTTACAATAGACAATAGTCTTTTAAGTAAAAATATTTTTGCAATTTATCATCATGATGAATCGGTTTTGTGGTCCGATAATCTAACGGCTTCTGGCTGTTCAACAGTGTCTCTGGTAAGTGGTCCATGTCTCCATCCTTCGGGATAGCCGTATTGGCGGACATCGTCCCACCATTGTTGTTTGCCATCCGCCCAGATGCAGTAAACAACATTTGTGCCGACTAGCACTGCGAAGCACACCCAGAAAGCAACTCGCCACTGCGCCAGAGTCGACTGTAATCACAATAAAATATATTAAATTTTCTCTTGTTCAAATAATTAATTTATCATTTATGGACTATTTACACAAAGTATAATAATTAAAGTTAATCAATACAAATTAATAAAATTAATGTGTTTGTTTACAATGTCAAAATAACAGGCTTTTTTCATGCTCATACGTTTATTGGGTGATACCTAAGCCTGAAAACCATTTAAATATTTTTTGTTTGGCTATTTGTATGTACCGACTGATCATTACAACGACTGGACCGATATTGATTATATATTAGAACTAGGTAACTATATAGTCTATAATATATAAAATATAGACTATTGGAAAAAATGCAGCATAAATTGTATTCCTACAAGAACATGACCTACGCGGATGAAACCACTGGAATTTGTTACTTGATAATAATGTTAGTATTCCATTTCGTATGAATTTCATTATTGTGTATGAAGATGACGTAATTTTTGGATAGAAATCTTCGTTATAAATACAACAACGGCCGCGCTACACAGCTCGAAATAGGGCCTAGTTCCATTACGTTTGACAAAAATTAAAGTTTTGTTACAGAAAGCCCCGATGAGTTTTATCCTAGATGCTTTTTTATGATAGGAATATTGTCATTTTTTTTTTAAATATCTTAAATTTTTATTAGCAATAATACTACTTCCTTACGTTCATTAATATAAGCTTGACTTATCTTTAGCAGACATTATTTTATAAATATAAAAATTACGTATTTTTCTACTTCTTCAGGCTTTATCTCATATAAGTCTCACTACTGGACTCGAGGTTTCTCCGTTATAGGAGGGATGTTGACCAATTATACCACGCTGGTCAGAGGAGTTGGTATATGGATTTATTTCGAGTTTTCCTTCTCTTGAATAAACGTTATATGCATATAGTATCTCGTAGTCATCTTTTATGACATCTACAAGCAAAATAGGGAGTGGTGAATTATATTCCTACTTCGTTATCACATGGAGTCTTCAGGCTTAAAAATTCACAAATTTAAAAGCTATATAAATACATTATTCAATTTATGATTAGTTTAATGTAATAAATTATACAGTAGTTTAAATACAATACGGCTTCTACAGTCCGATGGTGACATTAATGATTCTTTTAGTAGAAAATTAGTATTTTATGATGATTCCGTAGGTTAACTAACGATGTATAGTTGATACTGTTGACTGACTGACATAACATAAACATATCAAGCATTTTATTTGCGACATTAATTATATAAAAAGAATTTAATATCAGCGACTTTAAATGCTATAGGAACATTCTATAGTAGTATTTCGTTTTATATGTTTTAATAAAAGAGTGTCGGAATTAATTACAAAGCTTTATCGTTGTACTTGGTCTTTAATCTTAATTTATATTATTGTTATAAATCTTAAGAGTCCTAAATACACCGATGTCAGAAAGTAACAGTTGATGATTTATATTTTTGCGATCCACAGAAGTACTGAACATAAATTATGAATTATGCTTTAATTTCGATAATTCTTTAGCCGCTTAAATTGCCTGTAGTAGTATTACGAACGAGATTACAATATTATTTTTAATATAATTTTTAAAATAATTTTTAAAATATTATCATATCAAAATAATCATCATCGTCGCAACCCATATACGTCCTACTGTTGGGCTTGGGCCTCCTCCACAGTGGGAGAAAATTTGACCTACTATACCATGCTGGTCAAACTTTTTGGTATAGATTTTCATTTGGAGTTTTCCTTCTCTTGCACAGATGTTATGTGCATATTATAACCCATCGTCGTCTTTTACGAGATCCACGGGCAAGATAGGGAATGCTGAATTATATTCTTACTCGGTCACCACAATGTATAATTATTTAATTACAACGAAATAGAACGGTCATTTAATTTATCAAACAGATCCATTTTTGCGTGTTACTTAATTAAACTAACCCAATGGATTTAATTGTGAATCAAACCTTTTTAAAGTCCCAATTTACACAATAATATTAGTCTATAGTGGAAGGAACATAATGTCGCCAGTGTTCTGTCTACAGCCGCGGGCTGGTCGGTTCGGAGTAGAGCCACTCTCGCAGAAAATCATCGTCCGAGTTGTAGCACTTTGTTACTGCATTTCGTCACGTGAGCGAAAGAGCCAGAAGCCTGATTCTGAGGGTGTTCACGTGTGGTGGATTTAGGTAATGCTTTTATTATCACCAAATATCATTACACGTATTCACACTCCCTTTACTCTCTTCACGGTAGGCAGCGGCCTAGCAAAGATCCATTAGCGGTAGTATCACTTACCGTCGAGGGTATGCTCGTTTCTAAAATCTAATTTTTTAAGTACTTAATTAAAATACTTACATCAGGTGTTAAGAAACCAATCAAATATGGAGTAATGATGCCAGCGAATGTCGAGGTAGTGTTTACTAATGATGTTAACGTGCCTGCATAGTTGGGGGCCAAGTCCAGTGCATTCACCTGAAAGCAAAAATAACTTGATGTAATATACACCACACCACAGCTCATACACGTCCTACTGCTGGGCTCGAACCTCTACTATATTAAGACAGTAATTAACCTACTGTACCACTGTACTCAAAGGTATAAGGTTTTATTTCGAGTTTCCCTTAGTCGTTTCTTATCACACCCACGAGCAAAAGAGGGGGTGGTAAATTGTATTCTTACTCGCATCACCACTTACAAATAGATGTAACTTATAAATGTTTATTACTCTTATGCCTTTATCTTCGAAGAGGTAGAGTAATAGCAATTTAATTTCAATAAGTTTATTTTCATCATCGTAGGAATTTATTCACCCATCTTTCCCGTAGGCATCGTAAATGATGACCAAGGGATATATTTTGCTTATAACAGCTATGCAAGAAAAGCAAAACTTGAAATAACACCTTATACCAATCCGTCTGACCAGCGTGGTGTAGATCAATTTCCCTCCTATTGAGGAGGACTCTTGAACCCATCGTAGGGCCTTTATAAGATAAGATCATAATGATAATGATGAATAACAACGAATCTCTTGCTGCATACAATCTAGACTATAATAGTTAATCATCTATAGTAATATTATAAAGAGGAAAGATGTATTTGTTTGTTTGTATTGAATAAGCTCTGAAACTACTGGACCGATTTCAAAAATTCTTTCACTAATGGAAAGATAATAATGATCAGGGAGTAAAATAGGCTATATTTTATGCCGGTATTACCATGGGAACGGGAACTACGCGGGTAAGACGACTGAAACCGAAGCGAAGCGAGGGCGGGTTGCTAGTAAATAATAATAAAAAAATAGTTATTAAAACTTTTGTACTAACAAACAACACCAACTAGGTATGTGAATCAGGCGACCCTAATATGGAGTCTATCGAATACGAAGGCTTCAATACGAATTGTCAAGACAATCATATTGAAGTGATAATAAGCAACCATATTACTTGAGTGATAACAATAAATAGACAATTTAATGTTGTACTAACTCTTATACTATTATCATGTAGTGCCGACGAGATAAAAGTAGCCGAATACAAGTAGGTAGTAAAAAATCGGATCAATATCGCATTTAGGAGACCTTCATCCAGTTGCACTTATTAAAGATTTTCCCTAGTCAGTAGTCCTTTGACTAATCGCCTGTGAATATGTACGTTTAAGAAAATAACGAAGTATTGGAATATGTATTAAAAATTTGATTAATCGCAATCAATCTCATTAGTTTCATTGCGTTATGCTTTTATTCACGTAAACATTGGGAAGTAGAAATAACTTTTGTTAACAGTAAATCAGTCATTGTAATGACAGCAAGGTCGGCCAGTAGAGAATGTTATTCAGACAAAATTTATTCTGTAACATGTAGTTGATGAAATTGGAAAGAAATACAAGACATAATAACGACAGTATGTAATAGATTTTTTTAAAGAGATATTTTTTTCGTTAGCCAATGAGTTTTTATTAATTATTAGCTATAATATAATCCATTTTAAATAAAACTACTTTACGGATTTTATCGCGTTTGTATTTGATTTTTGATTACCCGACGTTTCGAACACTTTACAGCGTTCATGATCACGGGTGGACTAAGATGTCTCACGTCCAACAAGTCATCGTTACTGCAGAAAATTTTATAATTATCTACCCGATACAGAAATTAGTTATTAAAAGTTTTTAATAACTAATTTCTAAAATATTATAATTATCTACCCGATACAGAAATTAGTTATTAAAAGTTTTTAATAACTAATTTCTGTATCGGGTAGATAATTATAAAATTTTCTGCAGTAACGATGACTTGTTGGACGTGAGACATCTTAGTCCACCCGTGATCATGAACGCTGTAAAGTGTTCGAAACGTCGGGTAATCAAAAATCAAATACAAACGCGATAAAATCCGTAAAGTAGTTTTATTTAAAATGTATAATACTCGCGTAAACATAAGAAATCATAATATAATCCATGTAATAAACAGAGTTACAATACAATAGTTATTATTAATTTCATTTACCATAAATATCGCATATATTATATATGAGATAAAAATAGCAAACATTGTGCCAACCTGTCTGGCCAGCGTGGTACACTAGGCTAATTATTCCCATGGAGGAGGAAGTTTGTGTCTAATAAGAAATAATACGTATGCGAGAAATTGTGTTTTGCAATTGCTATTTATGTTAAAAATAAAAGTAAATGTCTCTCGCTTGCAAGTATTAAAGAAGACTGTTAACCTCACCCGATTTAAAGTATACTAGACTACAGAAAAGTTTTAATTTTTTTTTCATCTTTTTTTTCTTCTCAGTCATTATGTCGTTCCTATGCATATGCTCACTGTTGATTTCGAACCTCCCCCACAATATGTGGATAATTTATTTGATCTATAAAAACCTGATCAAGTTCGTTGCTATGTAGAGTTTCTATTCCCTTGTATAGACGTTATTTACATATCATAACCATTAATCGTTTTTTACGACACTCATGGGAAATAATGGGTGCCACGAGCGAAATTAGAGTTTTTTATTCTTACTCCAATCGCATGATTTTTAATCTAATTAAAAATGAATTAGAGGTATCAACACTATGCCCAATATCACACATCAAGTAGTAATATCGTTAATGGTGTTATCAAATTTAAATAACCATCATATTAATTTCAACTTAATTTAATGAAAACTGTAAAATCTTGCTTCACTATTTATATATTAGTTCCGATGATATATATAATATTCTATTTTAAGGTAGTGGACTGTAATGACGATTACCGTATCTCGTAATTAAGCTGAGTTGTGTTTTACGAATGTTTACTACTTCAATGAGAACGCAATCGAATAGACTAATAGCATTAGCCATACATATTTTTATAGCTTTCTTATCAAAGATGTATTTCTTTTTATTTCATTACAGAGTTATATTTTGTGCTAATAATTTTATTTTGAGCAACTGGTAAGGAGCCTTTTCCATTATTGTTATTACTCAATGATTATAGATATGGGATTACTTATCGTTAGGTTTTGAGTTCTAACACTGGTTACAACACAAAAAAGAGAGCCGTCGCCCAGCACGCTGGCAGATGGGAAACATCCAAATTATTTTTGTACAAGTATATATGCATAAAAGAACAGATTACGACTGGACTAGAAGTATTAATAGAGTATTAATATTAATAAATTGATGATTATTATAATAAGCATTTATGTATTTTCATTAGTTTACACTAGGTATGTGTTTAGGTTAATAATTTATTTTGAGGTCACTAGATGGCGTTGTACTAAATTCTAAAACAAGTTATGGTTTCGTTACATAAATTTACGGCATGTGGCGTTAACGCCACGCCAATGATCAGGTTCACCATCGCCTATAGATGTTTCATATCAAAAGGTAAGCTAAAACTGTGATCAACACTAGCCTAGTATTAGCTAGCTTCGTGGTATATGAGATTTAAAATAGAAAGGTACATTTCAATAACAAAAAATTTGACAAAGTAAATTTATTTCCGTGTGATGACGGAGTAAGAATATAATTCACCAACTCTCCTTACTCGTAGGTGTCGTAAAATGAGGACTAAGGTATTAACTTATACAAATAACATTAAGAGAAGAAAAACTCGAAATAAAATCCTATGCCAACACGTATGACGAGCTGACATAGGAGGTCAATTTTTCTTCCATTATGGAGGCCCAATAGTGGTACATATATGAGCCTTTATAATTAAATCAATTTATACGTGTTTTTTAAAACACTACATACCTTCATTCCACTGTAGAAACCTCCCATAAGAGCCATAGACAAGACAAAGTATACCATGGCAGCTGTACGGTCACATCCGGAGTATGATGCTAAAATAATGCAGATAGCTGGGCCCGTTGCAGCTGAAAATAATACATAGTAAAGTGCTTTTTCTTGTAAAGGTTAGTTAAACTAATGAATATTGATTGAGAAGATTGAGATTTAATCAATTATTTTCCTACCTTAGCTTCGTCTTTGTTGTCAAATTAGGTCAAATCAATTAATTATTTCGTGTAGTGATGGAGAAAGAATACAATTCACCATCCGATTTGGAGTAATGGATATAATATGCAGAAAATATACACTCAAGAAAAAGAAAATTCGGAACACATGTTGTAATTATTCATTGAAGGATGTAAGAATATAAAAGATATCATCATCATCATCATTTCAGCCTATTGCCGTCCACTGCTGGACGTAGGCCTCCCTCATGTTACGCTACAATGTGCGGTCCTGTGACGCCTGCATCCAACGACGCCCAGCAACGTTCACTAGGTCATCGGTTCACCTAGTAGTGGGGCGTCCTACACTGCGTCGTCCGATACGTGGTCGCCACTTGAGAACCTTTCTTCCCCAGCGGTTGTCGGTTCGTCGAGCGGTGTGGCCTGCCTATTGCCACTTCATTATAAAGGATATAAGACGTAATAATCTATACCAATATATAAAGCTGAAGAGTTTGTGTGTGTGTGAACGCGCTAATCTTAGGAACTACTGGTCCGCTTTGAAAAATTCTTTCAGTGTTACATTTATCGAGGAAGGCTATAGGCTATATATTACCACGCTAACACCAACAGGAGCGGGACAGCAATGAAGAATGTTTCAAAATCGGCGCTTTTTTTTTTCCTATTAAGAGCTTCCGCCGCGTAATAGCGAACGACTAAATTTTCGCAAAAAAAATCATGTGTGACAAAATCGTATTATTAAAAAATATTTTCACTTTCTGCAGAAACAAAGTCTTAGGTTAAAGTTAACGTTAGCCTAAAGTATCGATACCACACGGACTAAGTCGCGAGCAGAAGCTAGTGCAATATATAAGGATACTGACTCTCCATAACTGTCGTGGATGCTTGTAATAAATAATTCATTAAAAGGTTCAAATCTTATGAAAATATATTTTTTTAATATTAAAAGTATCCGTGCGGTGTGGTGTATTAATACTAAAACTTTCTTCCCCTTCACCTTCTTCACCTTCCCCTTTCCTGCCCATGGGTGTCGTAAAAGAGAACTAAGGGATTATTGCAGGTAACATCTATGCAAGAGAAGGAAAACTCGAAATACAACCCTATACCAACCCGTCTGACTAGCGTACGTCAATTGTCCTCCGATTGTGGAGGAGGATCGAGCCCGGCAGTGGGACATATATGAGCTGTGGTGAATACTAACAGTGCTATATCAACCTAAGCAAACTCTATCTGATGCCATCTTTTCAACAATTACATTCCCAAGGAAGGCTAACGTTAGGACGGCCGATTATAAAACTAATCCAAAACTTTTGTAATACGATAGAAGAAGAGACATTATAATAATATGACAATATATATGGTACTGATAACAATATAAGTAAAAAAAGTTTTATTAGTGTAAGGACCACACTGTTGATAGTTGTCTGTCTATGGCCGTGGGCTGGTCCGTCCGTGGGGTAGTACCACACTCTCGTAGAAAATCGACATCTGTCATCATTGATAACACACACTGGTCGCAGACCTGTGCTTTTAGGCACTGAGGTATGTTGAATGAGAGTTTCACGAACGCTGCCCATTTAACGATTGATCAGTAATATTTAAAAAAAAATGAACCTAAACCTATAATGACACCTGAACTATGATAGTAGCGAAACTGCGGGCAAAGAGCTATTACATAAAATTACTTACCAATAGTTGTATGAATAATTCTTCCAGTTTTTATAGTGTGCCATCCTTTTTTGATGCATAAGTCACAAATAAATCCAAATAGGAAGGATGAAATCCACATAGCAATATAAGGCAAAGCGGTAAGGGTACCGGTGGTAGCAATGTCAAACTTCAACACGTCATGGGAGTACTTAGGCAAGTCTGTCACCATTGTGTAGTAACCCCAGTCATGACCAACCTGGAAATTAGTAACATATAACTAGATATATTTCTTTGCTTAAATGGAATAGGATGTGAGAGTGACGACCTGGGAGTGTCGGGGAGTGACGTTACCCCATAGGGTAGGACTGGCCACAGATGATAAAAAACTCGGTACTCGTGATCCGCTCAATGGCGAAGGGGTGGGATTACGATGGGTTATGGGGCCGTACCGCCTTTCCGTCACCCCAGACGAAGTGAACGGCCTATATGCTGGCCATAGCCCGCCCAAAAAGGAAAAACGTGTCAGATTTATGTCAGAGTACGCCATTTTTAATCTAGTGTATCGATTAAAAAATCGTAACCCTTCATTTAGTTTTGCCGTACTTAGGTAAAAACAACTTATTTTTAAAGGCATCCGTAATTATTTATACTTTTAAAATAGTACGTACACTACTCATAATTTGTGATACTAAACAGATTTTATTCATGAATCAACGATACAATTGCTTATAAAAAAAATTATTCATATGAGGTATAGTATAATAAAGTTATAGTGTATCTGTATTACGTTATTATGATTTATTTCAATGCTGACTAATAATGTAAAACTATGCTATTTGTCTTGAAAATTTATTTATATTATAAATCAATTTATAGTCTGTAGTGTCTGTACCTAGTCTTAAACTAGTATTTTATGCGTTTATAAATTTTAGATCTTATGTTTGTTCTACTTTTGTATAAATAACGTATACATATATATATTAATATGTTTTGTTATTACTATTTGTTGTTCACTTCATTACATAATAATAGCGTTTAAGATGGTTTGAAGTAGTCTCATAGTTATTGAACCTTTAAGTGGAGTATAATAATAGATGGTACAGTAATTTAAACAGTGAAATTATATGTCGTTTCATGGACTAATTTCTCTTACAAGACTATTATTTGTACGGTTCCCAAAGTGTCGTTCATGAGAGTAATTGGAGGCTATTAATTGTCATCATTCTCATCAACTCAGCTCATATAGTTTTTTAATTTCAAATTTACCTTCTCTACCTTTCTATGTGTTATCTACATGTCCCTATATCCCTTAATCGTCTTTAACGATACCCACGGGGAAGTTAGGGGTGGTGAATAGTATTCTTACTTCGTCACCACACGGAGAGCTACAATCTATTACACAAGGATTTATTTCTTGCTTCGGAATATTCTTTAAAAAAGTTTTCTTTTTTCTAATCAAGCCAGATAAGGTAAATTAACCTACTACACCACATTGGCCGTACGCATTTACATGAGGTTTTATTTTGATCTATCCTTCTCTGGCAGTGATACTATTACCCGATATGCCCTAATAGTAATATGTAATCCATTTTTAGAATAATTACAAGAAATAATTCTGACCAAAAAAAGACTAACCGTTTCTAATGGATACCGTTATCAGAACCTAATGGAAATGAACACACGGGAAGCAACAGCTTCCAAATAAAAATCAATCATCATCATCAAAACCGGTTAACGCAGTTGAAAGTTCTGAGGTGACAAACATTAACAAAAACATGTTCCGAGTGGCATTTTCATGGGGAGGCCTATGTCCAGCAGTGACGGCTGATGGATGAATGGATGAAATTAAAAACCTTCTCCTCCTTTGATGTCAGTTAAAAAGGGGCGATGACCATATTATTCTTAATCCGTCATCACATGAATATACTAATTATTATACACAACGTTGCGTTAAATATCAAGTCTTTGTAAACAATTTTTAATTGCGATCACTTGTATATTTTGCAAAGACATTTCAAAATATCAAATTTCACTCGACTTTACAAAATATATTTTATAATGTCTTATTATTATAAAATGGTAGGTATACGATTGCCGATCATGACGTTTTAGGTTCGAATTTTGATCAAAGATTTTCAGACTTTCCGTATGGTGACGGACTAAGAATACTATTCCTGTTTTGTCCGTGGATATCGTAAAAGACGCCTAAGGGATAAAATATGAGTAGGCAGACCTAACATCAATGTAAGAGAAGGTAAACTCGAAATAAAAGCCTATACTAACCTGCCTGACCAGCATTTAGGTTAATTTCCCTCATCCTATTATGGAGGAGGCTTGAACCCAGCGGTGGGATGATGGTGATGATGGTGATGATGAGTATTTTTTGATGATATTCCTCAAAAAACTGTCACCAGAGAGCACCATATTTTCTATTTTGTAGCCGGAATAACAAAATTAAGCAACTCAACATCAACATCTCACTCACAACTCTACATCTACATATGGAGACGCATGCAAAGAAATACACTTTTCTTTACATTCATCCTGTTAATAAAAAGTCAAAAGATTTATTATATAACAAGGCAATTTATAAATAAATGGATTACGTGATTTAAACAATAAAACTACATTCAAGAACATCTGTAGAAAATACCTACATAACATATCAAAGGGCTAGTGTTACTCATATTATAAAATAGTTTATTTTAATGCTTCACGAATAAACGTGACTAATAGGCATCTATAATTTCTTATCACGAGCAATGTTATTATAATTAAATCAAGTGTGTGCGTGCGCATTTAAATTATCACGGTTTATTTCCATTTGTGTATATTATTTAGATGTATATTATTATTTATTTACATACTTAAAAAGGTGTTGTGTGGTACCACCTACAAATACTAAACACCTTTAGGTACACATTACTCATGTATGTCGTAAAAGACGACTCAGAGTTTTACCTTAACTTTGGACAACTCCATCTGATGCAGTCTGGTCAACAGTTATATTTCCAAAAACGCTTGACGTTAGGACGCCGGTCATAAAATGTCAATAACTTTTGCAATATGTGTGACGGAAGAGGAGTAAGTAAATATTGCATCGACCCCAAGTAATTGGGATAACTGCAAAATAATGATGATTGGATATATTAAAATCATAAAATGTACTCTATACTGCTGCTCTATAAGCTGCGTTTGATAATATTGTATTAAATGTTTTTTTATTTTTTTGATTCCTAATGGAAATAAAATAAGGTGACCTAAGGAGAAGCAGTTAAAAATGATAATATTTTAAGACTTACCGCTGCAAAAACTAGTGCCCAAACTGGTGCCGACCTAAGAAGTCCTTTCCAAGGCACAGGATCTTTAGCTGACTGAACCTCTGCAGTGGTTACATTATTGTTTAAATACGTCAGCTCCTTCTTTGATATATACGGATGCGTATTTGGAGTGCTATAGCAAGTAAGGCTCTAGAAAAACAATAATAGAAATATGTTAGAATGCAATTGAAAATTATTTTACATAAAAAAAATATATATATTTATTTATAATTATTTATGAAAATACATAATATATTTTATATGATAATTTCAGCCTAATTAAACATATAATTTATGTTTTTCTTAGCGCATATCTGTGTTTGGCCCACCATTAAAATAGTGATCAGGCGGTTTGGCTTAAGAAGTTTTTATGTCGAGTTTTCCATCTTTCGTTATCGCATCCAAGTATTCGTAACGTTATTGGAACTATTGTTATTGTATTGTTATACAGATTTGGAGCAGTGTCCTTATCGCCTAATAGAGGCGCTGCTTCAAATCCCATAAACATCGGTCACGATAACGATACGAATGCTTTAACGCAAATATTCGTACTAAACCTACTGTATATTATATCTCTATAGTTGTCTTTTGCGATACTTGAAATAAATCAGGTTGAATTTTATTCTAAATCCGCAGGGTACCATTACTGATGTGATGGCACACAACAAAGAAATTATAACTATCTAATGGAACTAAAAATACTTGACGAAATATGTGACAGTTTTTAGGTACTAAATATAAGGCGTGAATAATCCTATATATTTTTCCATAACCTAAGCTCGTGGTGACGGAGTAAGAATACAATTCACCACTCCCTATATTTCCCGTAGATATTGTAAATAACGACACGACGTGCAAGAGAAGGAAAACTCGAATTAAAACCCTATAACAACATGTCTAGCCAGCATGGTATAGTAGGTCAAATCCCTCCCATTGTGGAGGAGATCCGAGCCCAACATTGGGACGCATGTGGGCTGTGATGATGATGATGAAGCTGAAGTAACTGTATATAACGCTATTTAATTTTACATAATAGTAAATCCGATATCTACTCAATGTTATTCATCGCGATTCATATATGTCCCACTACTGAGCTCAAACTTCCTCCACAATAACTTGGAAATTGACCTTATTATAAAAAGCTGGTCAAAAAGTTAGGTAGGTATATGTTTTGTTTAGAGTTTTATTTCTCTTGCATAGCTGTTATATACGTATTTTAGTTGTCTTATACGACATCCCTAGACAAGATAGGCAGTGGTGATTTTTGATTTTTTTTATATTGTTATTCGTTCACCACAAGGGCAATCAAATTATATAAAAAAAAATTATGGAAATTAAAAATATTTTCTTACCCATAAAATGAACCATAAAATGCCAAAGCCTCCAAAGAAATAGAAAACGTACGCCCAATCTCGTCCACCATCTAACAATATTCCTGACATAAAAGAACCGAAAATGTTTCCAATCTGTGCACCTCCAAACACCAAAGCTCCTTGGAAAGATCGTTCATGAGGTGGTACCCATCGTGCTAACATAATCATGAGAGCCGGCATTGTAGGACCCTGTTGGAGATAAATTTATAAATATACATAAACCGCTTTGAGAAAATAATATTAACACTAGATTGCTCGAGTTTTTATATCTACCTACATTCTCCAAAAACAGTCAAAATTATAAGAAATGTAGGTACAACACATTTATATTACGAATATGAAGAAAAAGAAACAATCGCCACTGTTGATAAAGTCGTCAATGTGTTTTATTAGTAAAAAGAAATTTATGTTGTACGAAAAGTCTATTTTTTTTTATTTGTGTGATATTTTAGTCCCCTTTTTTAATAGTGGTAGGACCACACTGTTGGCAGTTGTCTACAGCCTCGGACCGGTCCGTCCACACTTACGCAGAAAATCGACGTCTGAGTAGTAGCAATTTGTTACTGCGCTTCGTTCGGTGAGAGAGAGAGCCGGCAGCCCAATTTTCTCAGTGTTTGCGTATTTTGGATTTTAGTGATGCCATTAGTATCACTAAACCTCATTGCACGCATTCACACTCCCTTCAATTTCTTCGCGGTAGACAGCGGTGTCTAGCTGTG
Organism: Lymantria dispar; assembly: GCA_032191425.1. NCBI lineage: Eukaryota > Metazoa > Arthropoda > Insecta > Lepidoptera > Erebidae > Lymantria > Lymantria dispar. Next base: position 16,315,475 of record CM063451.1, read on the forward strand.
CCCCTAAGGTCCATGAGCGACAGCAATACTTACCATCAGGAGTACTGTTTGCTCGTCTGACACCGATCGCAATAAAAAAAAATTAAAATCTAAAAGCACTCAAAATGGCTTTTTATTTATAAAAATGAATTACTGAAAGGTCTTTAATTTTATCTTTCTCACCAATATTCTTATGGTTAACCATAAAAATTACGTTAAGTTTTTATAGTAAAATTGCTGGGCTCGAGCCTCCACCGTAATAGGAAGGTTAATGACCTACTACACCACGTTGATCAGATGGGTTGATATAGGGTTTTATTTCGAGGTTTCTCTCTCTTGTATAGATGCTATCTGCATATTATATCCTTTATTCGTCTTTTATGACACTCGCGGATAGGATAGGGAGTGGTGAATTATATTCTTACTCTGTCACCACAGGGAACATAGGTTTTTATTTGTTAATAACCACTAGAATTTTGCCCGCGGGTTCGGTCGCATCATATTACATACATTCTATGTGTTTATTATATATCTTGTGGAATACTACCGAATTTATTGTAACAAAAGTATATAAAAATATCAACGATCTGCGACTGAAATTTCCATCAAAATCAGTACAGTAATTTCAGAGATCAAAATAAATAAATAGGCCGACGAAAATTTGACATATTGCTTCTTTTTACTATCGTACATATTCTCATAATATTATCTGTATCATAATATGCAATCAATGACAAACTGTTATTTTGACATTAGAAATAGCCACTTCAATTTGATTTATTTCTATAAATATTCATCGCTTAAAACACTTAACTGATATCGATCCGCTACGCAAATTTATTGAACTACAAAGATACAAATACCTATTACCAATATACATATTTATATGCACTTTAACTAAGTGAACAAATACTTGCTTTATCTCTCTGTATATTTGCCGCTGCGGTATGAAATACGATATAACATGTCAAGTATGTTACGCGACATATCGATATTTATTATAGAATATTGAATTGCGATGTTGAATAATATTTTCAAATCTATTAGGCCTGGATCCACCGTACATTTTTTTATTTGATTATTACTAACAAGTAAATTTTTCGTGAGTAGCTTTATTTTGATGAGACACCCAGCAATATCTATACGAAAACTCTCAATTGTGGTAAGTTACGGAGGTAGGAGAGATATAATATGTCCATTTGATGGCTCTCAAAAATTTATTACTAACGGGGTGATTTTTGGTAAATCTCAAGATAATTATCTAAATTATTTAAAAAAATATTAATTTAAAAAAATATTAACGTAATTGAGAGTTTTCGTACCGATATTATTGGGCGTCTCATCAAAATAAAGCTTCTCATGAAAAATTAGCTTGTTAGTAATCAAATAAAAAAATGTACGGTGTATCCCGTACTATATACTTTTACATAGTATAAAATAAAATCGTTTGCTGCCGTACTGCCTATCTTCTTAGCCCATATAAGCTTCACTGTAGGGCATTCTCTATAATGGAAGAGCAATTGACCTATTCTACCACAGTGGTCAGACGTGTTAGCATAGGGTTTTAGGTCGAATTTGTTTTCCCTTCTTCTGTTTTTTATATATTCATGTTTAATTATTTTAAATTACGCAATGGATTTTTAATGCTATTGTGACTGGCATTCGAATTATTTCTTTTAAATGGTTTATAGCTATAATAAATGCAAAGAATATATTTAGAAAAATATGTAAAATATCAGTCTTTTTAAAAATATTGAGATCTGGGTGTTTTTTTTTTTCTAATTTTGACTATGTTAAAAAAAGCAAATAGACTATATCAACATTGGGTACGTAGTATCTAGTTTAAAAACATCTCTAGAAAAATTGTAATAGCAAAAATCTTACAGAAACTCCAGCATAATTATATTCATGAGATTGATATTTATTTTTGGTGGGTTACAGTCCCTAAGTTATTTTTGCGAATAATTAAGCATTACTAATATTACTAATTGCATAAAATGTTTTTTTAAGCATTCTGTTTGAATAATATTTCATTATTATCATCATTATAAATCATTCTTCTTAATATTTCAGAAAATTTCACAGATTTAAAGTTTGATAATAATTAGACATAGTATCCAAGTTTTTCTTGTTATGGAAATTTGCGAAGAATAGATAATACTGTTTTTGCATTGCCGAATAATATGGATGTACCTTTTATATGAATCATATATTTATTTTTGTATTGTATATTGGAAAAAAATAAATCATGATTCAAAGGAAAATACACGGAGCTAATACTGCGTTGTGTAATTTCATTTAAAATAAGTGACTTAATAAATTACGAGCCCGCTGAGATTCTTACCAGATTGTCTCAGCTTGCGGTTGCGTTACGATTCAGTGGTAGATTAAAATAAATGATTAGATTTGATTTCAGAAGAATAAAGAAAAATATTTACTACTAGCAACCCGCCCTCGCTTCGCTTCGGTTATAGGTTATAGTCGTTTTACCCGCGTAGTTCCCGTTCCCGTGGGAATACCGAGATAAAATATAGCCTAGTTTACGCCCTGATATTATAGCTTTCCATTGGTGAAATAATTTTTGAAATCGGTTCAGCCGTTTTGAAGATTACCCAGAACAAACAGACAGACAGACAAAAAATTTTAATTGCTATTTTAGGCATAGGTGTCGTGCAAATAACCGTGTGAGCATGAAAAAAGCCTATTATTTTGACATTACAAACAGACACTCCATTTTTATTTATTGGTATAGATGGGTATAGTTTAAAACAAAATGTTTGTCGTAATATAAAGCTAAAATGAGAATTTATTAAGTTAATTTGAGTTACCGTCCCTAGCAGAGATAATTTGCGTACGGTCTCCCAAAGTGGACTCTTCAGACACCTAAAAAAATTGAGAGAACAAAGACATATTCTGTTACTTATTACTAATCTGGTAATTTAATATGACCGTAGCAAGTTTATGAGTACATATTTACGAGAACATGCCTTAGCAGTTAATTTATTTAATTAAATTATACTTAGTAGTAAATTACTGTAGTTAATTAAATTGCTCACTTAGACGAATGCATAATTTTTATGGAATTAGATGCCATTTACCTAAGTTGGATTTTCGTTCATTTTAATACATAGTCGTAGCTACTAGTTAATTAAACGGGATTTGCCATTATTTCCCATTGCCGCACCGTGAGAAATATAATATGTTTGGTTTAGAATTTTGCTTTGAAAATTGCGCCAGTGACAGAAAAGTTAAGGAGTGAACGGCTGACATGGTATGGACGTGTGAAGAGGCGGGATGAAAGTAATGTTGTGAAAAAAGTTTTGGGTATGAATGTTGAAGGATTTAGGAGTTAAGGAAGATCGAGGAAAAGATGGATGGACTGTGTGAGGCATGGATAGTCTGGGAGTGACTGCAGAGATAACGTCTGATAGGAGTATAGAAGAAGTTTCAGTACCACCAGCAACAAATTACCTACCTACTCCCTTTTCTGTTATATTATCCATCCTAAGGTTGCTTGGAAGAGATCGCTTATAGCGATAAGGCCGCCCTTTGTACATTCTAGGTTATAATTATTATTTAAGTTTTCTTGTAATATGGTGTACAAATAAAGTATTATCTAATATAATCTAAGAAGATGACATATTGCGTCGACCCCAAGTAATTGGGATAAGAGCAAGATGATGATGATGATGATGGTTTAGAACTTTGCTATTGTTTTTAATGGTATACAATATTAACTTACCTCCCCCATTCCTTGCAATATTCGAAGTATAAAAAGCCATGTTGCTCCCCCAGCTCTTATCACAATTGGTGTTAAAAAAGTAAACACAGCCGTACTTAATAGTCCTAGACCTAAAGTCCATTTGCCTCCGAACTTTTCAGCGAGATAACCTCCAGGTACTTGCGTTGCAGCGTATCCGTAGTAGAAACCACTTAGGATCAACCCTTGTGTACTTTCATTCCAGTCGAAAATTGCGTACTGTAAAAGAAAATTTTAGTTTCATTTTTATTTGGTTATATAAGTATGGTGTACAATTGTAGATGTAAATACTGCTATTGGTTTAAATTTGGTGACTGAGGAAGAATGTAATCTGCCGTCGTTTCCCACGACACCTGAGATAAGCAAATAACATCATTGCAAGAAATGAAGATCTGATTTTCCTAAAATAGACTAAGATATCTACTCCACTGGTTGCTATAAATACTGCATACGGTTGCAAAGAGAGAGGTAACTCCATCCTGCCAACAGTGCAGTTGCGATGAGGCCATAGTGCAGCAGCTGCGTGACAAGCAGTGCTGCAGACTCCTTGTAACTTTTGGTGCTGATCTAACGCTGCTAGCCGTCGTTAGAGCGATGGTCGATAGCGTCAGGAACTAGGACACGGTAAATACTATTTGTGAGGTAATCATCTCGCAGAAGGAGGCGGCAGAACGGAGCCAGGAGGAACTCCTCAACGGTAACATGGTCCGTGGCCAGCGCGTTGGGCAGCGAAACGTATGTACCTGCGCCTGATGATGCTCTAGCTGAGGTAGCAGTTCATTAGACCGGGGATTAGTCCATCACCCGAGGAGGGGTCGACCGCATGAAGATGTCAACTCTCTCAAACTCACAAGGATTGGACCAGTGGCCCGCCCACATAATGACAGAGAGGTACATGCAGAGCAGGTTATGGGGTCACACATCGTCTCTTCCGTCGCCCGGGATAGTTCAGAGGGGACTTAAGTTTACCATAACTGGGCCCGCAAAAAAAATCCTAATAATCACTGTAAAATTTAAATGCCTATAATATGCAAATTTCTGCCCGTGTATTTCGTCATAAAGGTCATATTCATAAGTAGGCCATGATATCATTACATTGGTTAGCATTGAAACTTATAATACGCATATCATATTATATTTATATATATATATATATATATATGCGTTTATATCCTATTATATATAAATATATAAATTGCAAAAAAAAAATAATACACATCTACCGATAAAGACGCTGCATTCATTGCCCAAAAGAGGTGTGTGAGAGCGCTTTGTCATTTAAAACAAACAGACAGCTGCAAATCTATATTTAAAAATTTGAAATTGTTAACGCTACCTTGTATTTATATTCTGGAAGTGGTAGTATTTATTCGTAAAAATATAGATTTATTTAGTAATTTAAATAGTAGAAGACGTCACCACGAAATATGTACACCAAGCAATAAGAAAGCTATGTTAAATAAAAGTATATTATGTATAGCCCCACGTTTATACAACCATTTGCCTAAATCTATTTTGGAAATAACTAATATTAATATTTTTAAAAATAAAATAAAAAAATGTGCTTTTAGAGAAAGTCTACTACTCAATCAATGATTATTTGAATGATAAATTGATTTGATTGACATGTAATTAATATTTTCTCGTTATAATATTTCTGTTTTCATATTATTTATTAATCTGACATTATTATTGACATTGTATATTATTATTGACATTGTATATTACTATTGAGATTGTATATTATTATTAACATTGTATATTATTATTGACATTGTATATTACTATTGAGATTGTATATTATTATTGGCATTATATAATTAAATGATTACTAATAAGCTAATAACCTTAGGTATGACACAACTGTAAGTGTAAATTCATATAATAAGTAAATTCATTTCTTAAATTGGCAAAATGTATGAAGCCATTAATTCTTAGAAGTTTTTGCATGCCGCTTGACGGTCAAATATGGTGATACACTGTCTACCTATAATACCTAATATTTTATACCCATATTTCGCAAAATAAATGATTTGATTTGATTTGACTAAAAAAATTTAATGTTGCCATTTTATCTTGCTCTATTCCTTAAATTACAATTCTGTGTAGACGTCAAAAAATAATTGTCATTTCATATTTTTCCTCGAATTTGATTTCACTTAATAATATTCAGAAGAATTTTTGCGAAATCTATCCTCGTTGATAATCAATAAATACATTCCGTTAACATTGTAATATAAATTTTAATAAGATCTACTTTTTTAAAGTTCAATTAATTTGAATAGTGTGGTAAGGTGTTATTTTCAAAATTAATTATTTGGTATAATGTCTTTATTAACGACGGCCGCGATTTCTTTAAATCATCAATAAAAATATTTTGTACACAGGCTTAAATTGAAATTAAAAGTACTGAGTGACAATAGCATTGCATAAACTATGGTCAAAAATATCGAAGCACTGTTGTAATATTGGTCAAAATTCATTATACGTTACTAAGTGTGTAGCTTTGTTAGTGGTACGGTACCTACCTGGAATTATTTACCTCTACCTATGTTATGTGTAAATCATTTTTCCGTGTAATAACAGAGTTCGAATACAATTCACCACCTTTTTTCTGTCCGTGGATGTCATAAAAGGTGACCTTAGTCATCTTTTATGATTATAATAAGCAGTTAACATCTATGCAAAAGAAGGAAAACTCGAAATAAGAATCTATACCAATACGTCTGCCTAGCCTGGTATTGTAGGTCAATTTCTCTCCCATCATGGAGGAGGCTCGAGCCCAGCAGTAGGACGTATATGAGCTGAAATGATGAAATGATGAAGAATGCTACCCTTACATTGTTCATGGGTGTTGTAAAAGATTTCCGGTCGATGACCCTGTACGGTGCACCGGTGTGGGCGGGGTCCCTGACCTTCCATCTGAGGGCCCTCTTGTGGCGACCACAGAGGGTTATGGCGATCAGGACCATACGCGGTTACCGCACGGCGGCGACGGAGGCAGCGTGCCTTCTAGCCGGAACTCCTCCGTGAGACCTGGAGGCGGAGATGCTCGCCGAGCTTTACCGGTGGGTGTCGGAGACGCAAGCCGGAGGCGGCATAGTCTCCATCAAGGAGATTGCCACCTGGCGGGTTGATGCCCGCCGAGACGTCATTGCCCGTTGGGCAGTCCGGCTGGAGAAGCCTCGGTACGACGTCAGGACCGTCGAGGCCTCTGAGGTCACGGAACTCGGCACTAATGGTCAGCACTACGACGAAGCCGACGTGGGTACGGGTGGGTTATGGGCCCGCGCGCCGTCTTTTGGTCGCCCCGGATGAAATGGACCACGTGTGCGCTTACCATAGCAAAAAAAAAAGGGTGTTGTAAAAGATGACTAAAAGCGTTACATCGATCTTGGCTAAGTCCATCTGATGTCGTCTAGTCAATAATTGCATTATCAAGGCGGGTTAATGTCAAGCAGGTACGTCCACTGCTGGTTTCGAGCCTCCTCTATAATAGGAGGGAAATTGACCTACTGTACCATGTTGGTTAGACAGGTTGGTATTCGGTTTTATTTCGAGTTTGTCTTCTTTTACATAGATGTTGTATGCATATTTATTCCCTTACGGACAATGAAGTAACGTAATGAAATTTAGTTATTACTAATGTAAAATCAGCCCTGTATGTTAATAACATTCTACACTTATTTCCCGCCTTATCATAAATTTTTATTACATTTTCAATTTCTTATTTTCTACTCGCTGCACTTAAATGACGAGTGCAGTGATTCTTTAGAGTTTGTATATATCTTGAATATTAATATCGTGTGTATCTTAAATGTGATATGATATCAAAACAATGATAATTGTGAACACAAAAGTGTCCAACAGAACCACAATTCAATAGTTATTAAAGTATAACTAACATATTGCAATACGCCACATTACAATTGACCATTCTATTAACCTTTTAATTGTTGAAGACAGCTTGTTAATAATTGTGAGAAATTGATAATCTAAAGTTCGGAGCATATGCAAAGGACAGACCTTATCTATGATACAAATGTGTTAATAATACATATCGCACTTTTAATCCAATACCGTTACTATCCTAAATAAGCAAATTTTACAGGAGAGCTATTTAAAGATTTATGACAAATATTAACTAATATAAATAAGACTATATTAGAATTTCAGGAATAATTATCTTTTATTTTTATTTTATTAACAACTATTATTCCTATTAAAACATATTTTTTTTTTTCATTTTAATTATTATTAATTAGTGGATATAAATAATTTAAAGTATTAGTGACGTACACGTTTTCGAAAAACTTTAAAAAGTTAAATGAAATTAAAATATATAAATTGAAGCAATGTGTAAATTCAGTGCTCAGAAATAAGATGGCATGAAAACAGTTTTTCGAAAAATTTCGTTTATTGACGGTATTGGATTAAAGGTGCGATATTGTTTCATTTGAATTGTTTAATTGATATGTAGATAGTGTATAAGCTTCAAAATGTTACTAGGCCTTGAATGAGATGTATTCCGTGCAGAGACGGAGTAAGTATACACCAGGTCATTTCCTGCCCGTGAATGTCATAAAGTCGACTAATATATATTATAACTATAATATATATAATTACATAGGCAAAATAAGTTATAGTCGAGATAAAATGTTATTCCAATCCACCTGATCATCATGGTATAGTAATAGTAGTAATAATTAAGCCTCCATTGTAGAGGAGGCTCGAGCCCAGCAGTGGGATATTAAATGAGTAGAGATAAAGATGATGTAGATTATTGTATTGTGTTCAAACAATGTTTAAATTTGACAATATGTAGGTGTCCTAAGGGGCTTATGCATAATAAATGATTTGATTTGATTTGATGGAGGTACTATGCAGAACGCTTGACGGCCATTAATATCTTATTTTTCCCGATTTGATAATTTTATAGACAATTCAATTCACCAGTCCTTTTCTTGTCCGTGGGTGTTATATAAGACGATTAAGGGATATATAGATATTACATGCATATTGCATGTAATATCTATACAAGAAAAGGAAAGCTCGAAGCAAAACCCTATACCAACACGTCTGACCAGTGTGGTATAGTAGGTTAATTTCCCTCCCACAGTGGAGGAGGTCCGAGCGCAACAGTGGGACGTGTATGGTAGGAGATGATAGAGAATATTCTTCTTCACGTAATGGTTTCATACTCCATGATCCGCTATTATTTATTGCAAATTCATTACTAGCAACCCGTCCTAGTTTCGCTTCGGTTTTAGTCGCCTTTACCCGCATAGTTCCCGTTCCCGTGAGAATATCGGGATAAAGCATAGCCTATGTGACTCCCTGATATTATAGCTTTGGATTAGTGAAATAATTATTGAAATCGGTTCGGTGGTTTAAGCGTGAAAGCGTAACAAACAAAAAAACAAATTTGCTTTCGCATTTATAATATTAAGTAAGGATAGCATAGCAATCTTCGATATCCAAGCTCATCGTCAACATCACCCTGCTCTTATTCCAATTACTAGGGGTCGACATGATATGTACTCTTCTTAGTACATGCCTGACGTCAACCAACATTTCGAATGTAGTTACTGACCTGGCCATTACATGGAGTTGACCCAAATCCATAAAAAACCTCCGTCATCTCTTACGACACTCAAGAGCAATCAGATGGTTATATTTGTGGCCGCGACCACACAGCTTTGCTTGTTGTATTAGTTGAACAATTAGATTTTTGTATAGATCAAAAAAACTCTCTCTTTAGGCGAAACTTTATCGATAATTATTCTTTGTTTCGCTACTAAATATTTCTCTAGTAGTTTCCACTTAGTAGGGGGTACGATTGTTGGGCAGGGGTCGATATTACGATTATTTCGATAAATATATATTCCTAGCAACCGGCTCTCGCTTCGCTTCGGTTTCCGTCGCCTTACCCGCTTAGTTCCAGTTCTCGTGAGAACCAGATAAAATATGGCTTATGTTACTCTCTAATATTATAGCTTTCCATTGGTGAAATAATTTTATGTATTCGGTTTGGTGATTTAAGCGTGAAAGCGTAACAAACAAACAAACTTACTTTCGCATTTATAATATTAGTAAGGATTATAATAAAGATTTCTGAAATCCAACAATCTAATCTAATTTATTCTAAGATGTGCATGTTATTAAATAAATCAGGTTCATTAATCGATTGTAATATATTGCTGCCAACTCCGAGTACTTTTAATTGCTATGTAAATAAATGCTATTATTATTCCAGATTAACATACGGTATAGACTTCCGAGTGAACAAGGACACTGCTCCTTTAATATTCTATCCAGTACTTGGTATTTTATGAATTAAAACACACAACTTGATCCAGCGATGAATAATTATTGTTATTCGAATATGTATTTCTAATTACATAATTATGCGGATACTTGATTGTAAAAAATGTTTATAAAATGTTTTTTGTTTAAATAAATATATTTCTGTATTTGCCGTGTGGTGATTGAGTACGATTTTCCACTCCCTGTTTTACAAGTGAGTGTCGTAAAAGATGACTAACGGATCTAACTTACATATAATAGCTGTGCAATGGAAGAAAAACTTGTAAACCCCTATACTTACACGTCTGACCAGCGTAGTAAGTCAATTTTCTGCCCAAATTTATCAAATTAAAATCAAATTTTCATCAATTTTTAGTTATCTATATGTACTAATATTTTTGGTTTAGCCGGATTTGTTATACTTTCGATATATATAGTCAATAAGGCAGGATAACTTATTCTATTCATATTCTCGTGATCTTTTCAGCAAACTGATAGCGGCTAAATTCATATATTACTAAACCTTTTTACGGTTACTTCTAATCGATGGGTCATATATTAAATGCCGCTGTTTGAAATTAATTTCCTTACATTTTTATTCTAGTCGTCTCAGTTCATAAGGGACGTATATGAATTGAGACGATTGCTGGACCTCGTCTATAAGCCAATGAGACATGTTGGTTGGGTTTATTTCGAGTGTTCCTTCTCTTGCATAGTTATATAGGTACATATGCAAGCCGTAGCCAACTTTTACGACATCCATGAGCAAATGATTCGTCACCACACGGAGATTATAGTGAAGATCCATAATACATTTATGTGGAGATTAAAGATTATTCAGTTAAAATTGATTGTGATTCTGATCGACCAGTGTGTTTATTTACTATTGACTATACGAGTGCTAACACCACGGAAATTACCCAAAACCACTAAGATCAAAGCTTCGTCTTTTATTGCCTCTTGTGGTAGACGAGCAAGTAATCCCTCTGATAGCAAATGACAACTATCGCGCAAGGACTTCAAAAATACTAAGAGTACAGCTACGTCACTGCCTAGCGTAGGGAAAGAGTCTTAAACCCTGTTTAATGAAAGTCATGTCATAGAAGCTACATAGCAGGTGTTTTTTTATTCCACAGTCTGCATGTATATGAGAGAAATGAACGTTGAAAACACACAGTCGAGGAGTCGTTTTCGTTTCCAAGCAGTATAGGTGAAATCTACTACGGTGGCGAATAACACAACTAAATCAGAATTAAATGACATAGATTTAATTTGAAATTGTGCATGGATAAAATGGCACATTTTTATAGTCCTTTATTTCCCTTGCAATCGTTTAGTCTGTTTAGGAATATTGCAAGCTGAATCAGAATCGGTACCTTTAGAAGATATATGGAATGCATCTATCACCCATCAGCTTATCAATTATTGCAAGCGAGTAACCTGGCGATCGTGATTAGAATTACAAAGTTCCCAGGACAATGATGCCCGTTCTTTTGATGACCCCTCAGCCATTTGCGGTACCCACCCTAAAGTAAACTAGGATGACATATTAATTTTCTAATGGTTATTGTACGAAGAGATAGCCTTAGATTTATGCCTTTCATTTACTATTTTTTTTTATTGCAAACGGTGACACACGAGCAAACAGTACACCTGATGGTAAGTGTTGCTGCCGCTCATGGACCTCTACAAGGCCGCTGCCTACCGCGAAGAAATTGAAGGGAGTGTGAATGCGTGCATTGAGGCTCGGTGATACCAAAGGCACCACCAAAACCCTCCACACGTAAACACCCTCAGAAAATTGGGCTTCCGGCTCTCTCGCTCACCGAACGAAGCGCAGTAACAAATCGCTACTACTCAGACGTCGATTTTCTGCGAGAGTGTGGTACCACCACGGACGGACCGGCCCGCGGTTGTAGACAGATAACTGTCGACAGCGTGGTCCTACTACTCCACACTTACTATTTTTTAATTATAAGAATTTAGAGTAACAATACATTTCACCAAACACTATTTTTCCCGTAAGTATCGTTTAAGACGAAGGGATAACATATGTATAAAACATTAGCTTAACAGACGGAAAGCTAGAAATAAAACCCTGTACCAACCCATCTGACCAGTGTGGTACTGTAAGTCAATTTTCATCCTCATGTAGAGGAGGCTCATGCTGGGACTTATATGGGCTAAGATAATGATGGTGATAATGATAATTTTAACATTTTAAATTATATTGCCAGAGCAATCTTCACTGCCTGCTGCGGTGATTACTGAGCGCTATCATAGTATATTCAAACGGGGTTTAAGAATAGCTCCTCCCTTAAAGAAGACTGTAACTTGTCTAGCCTTTAGTCCAAGGCCAGCAGTTACCACTTATTCTCAAGTGGACTACTTCTTCGTCCCAGTAACGTATGACAATAAAACTCTAAGACTAACATCAATGTTGGTGGTTTAATGACAACGTTAAATAACATTTAATTCCTTATGATGTAAATAGAAATATATTACAAGGTTAACAGGCATGTTTACAAACCACAATAGCTTGAGGCTTGTACTGAACATGAGTGCCAATACTACTTCTTAAATGTCACATACAATCCTAATGGAGTCAAACAATCCTAATAATATAAGCGTAGTAATAATAATAATATAGTAATAAACTATATAACATAATAATAAACTAATAATATAATCCTAATAATATAATCTATACCATTAAATAAAATTTAATTGTCAATTTGTGATGACAAAATAGTAGATTTTTTCGTGCTAATACGGTTATTTGCATGATACTCATGTGTAAAAACCAGTTTAAATTGTTTTTGCCTCTCTGTCTGTTTGTTCCGGGTAATATTTAAAACGGATAGATCGAAATCAATAATATTTTACTATCAGGTAGCTGTCTATGTAAGGAATAACTTAGGCAATATTTGATCCCGGTATTACCATAGGAACAAGAACTACGCATAAGATACGTAACGGATTCTGATGAAACTTAACAGTAATATGGCTTGTACATCAGAATAACTTACAGGCTACAATTTATAAAGATTTTTTTTGCCTACTATATATAATTCATTCCACATGGAGACGGAGTAAAAATAAAATTATCCACATCCTCTCTTAGCCGTGGGTGTTATGAAAGACAACTAAGGGATATGATATGCAGAGAACAGCAGAGAAGAAAAGATCGATATACCACCTTATACCAACCCGTTTGCTCACCGTGTTAAGTCAATTTCCCTTCCGGCGTGGAGCCCAACATTGAGGCGCTTATGAGCTATGATGAAGTTAGTTATCGGAATGATATCAGTTTGATCAAAAACCGATCGGGATGATAAGAGTTTAAGAACTTCACATCAATAATTAATACTTATCAGTGCTAACTTAATTATAAACTTAACTTCCGCTTAAATATGATTTCTACACGTGATTAATCAATATCAATAGGTAAGCTTGAGTTTGAATTACCTGCATATGGATTCACAGAGATCGTATGACTCGAACATTTTCAATTATTATCACAGAATATTTTTTTTTTTTGTTTTTTTTTTGTGTATGACTTAGTTGTTAGCCTCAGATGGCTGTGACAACTTTACCCGGACTGGTGGGTGAGCGCTGAGGGCTCTCAACCCGTTTAAAGTTAAGCGACCGATCCCGAGGGCACCCCCTGTGGGGTACGGACCTCGGCTCGGGCGGACGCTGGCAAAGTGGGCACTCCCACGTTTATGATTTTAACGCGACACGTCTTCCTTCCCCGTCGACGGGGGCGGTAACGTAGATATTTATCACTATTTGTCAAGGCCTCGCGGGTTGTGTATGCCTCAGTCTGGGCGAGAGTAATAGTGTCGTCGGGTTCGTCTAGTATTAGTCGCGGTTGTTTGATCGCGGACATTTTAGAGGGGATGTAAGAAGCCGCCCTTACCACTAATGGGTTCGGGTGTGTCGCGGCAGAGACGAAGTAGCGGCGGGAGCACCGTTTCATGAATTGCCTGATGGTCGGCAAGCCAAGATCTATGTGAAGATTGCGCACATTGCGCATGTATCACGGTGCTCCCGTCGCTCGGCGCATGAACCTATTCTGTAATGTTTGTAGCCGATGTAGCCTGTGTGGCTTCGCTTGTGTGGACACTACACTAGCATACGTCATGATAGGACGTATACAAGCGGTGTATAATCTAACTTTACTGCGGAGAGATAGCTTAGACTTGGCGTGTACTAAGCTGTGTAACCATCCTAGCACTAGGGCTGCGCGCGCGCGGACTAGCCCTATGTGAGGACCGAAGGTCAGTCGTCTGTCCAAGGTCACACCCAGATATTTGACCTCCCTTGTCCAGGGGATGAGTTGGTCGAACATCTTTATCTGTTGGTATTCAGCCATTGGGTGGCGGCGATCTATCCCCTTATGGAATATGATCGCCTGGCTTTTGGTGGGGTTTATACCGATTCTCCATTTCCTAGTCCATTTCGCTAGGGCGGTAGCCGCAGTTTGGAGAGCGGTTATCACTGTTGTGGGGGATTGACCTGCATAGAAGATGGCAGTGTCGTCAGCGAATAATGCTGTTTGTATTTTACTATGTTGGGGTATGTCGCTGGTGAACAGCGAGAAGAGAATTGGAGAGAGCACCGATCCCTGGGGGACGCCGGCTTCTAGTGGGTGCGGTGCTGATAGAGTACCTTCCACTCTGTAGCGAAAGCTACGCTCGAGTAGGAAGTCCCTAACTATCATAACTAAGTAGTGGGGGATTTTAAGCTTTATTAACTTGAAAATAAGGCCATTATGCCAGACTTTGTCAAACGCTTTTTCTACGTCAAATAGAAGCATACCCGTATATAAACCGCGTTGCAGTTTATAACTTGTATCCCCCGCACCCGATCAGAGCTGGCGTACCGCAAGGTTCAGTCCTCTCACCCCTTCTATTCTCGCTATATACTAGCGACATCCCCAAGTCTAAGCTCGTGCAGTCAGCCCTCTACGCTGGCGACACAGCTATATTCGTATCCGGGCTTAACCTGGACGCCGTCACTCGTAATCTCCAAACTGCAGCTACTGCCCTTGGCAAATGGTTCCGGAAATGGAGAATAGACATTAACCCAGAAAAGAGTCAGGCGGTCATGTTTCACAGGAGACGTGCCGACCTGCACCCCCCCGATAGCTTCACTCCAGTCCGCATTTTTGACAAGCCCATCCCCTGGGCGTCAAATGCCAAGTACCTAGGCGTCACCCTTGACAATCGTCTCAGCTTCGCTCGACACATAACCACTGTGCGCTCGCGTGCAGCGTTCGTTATGGGTCGTTTACACAACTTACTCAACCCAAAGAGTAAGCTGTCGCTCAAATGCAAAATCCGTCTTTACACTGCCTGCATACGCCCCATCATGTTGTATGCCAGTGTAGTATTTGCTCACGTTAGGCCACACAGGATCCATAGGCTACAAACACTTCAGAATAGGTTCATGCGTAAGGCTACGGGCGCACCGTGGTTCATACGCAATGCCGATCTCCACATCGACTTGCACTTGCCGACCATCAGGCAATATATGAAACAGTGTGCCCGTAGATATTTTGATTCTGCCACAACACACCCCAACCCCTTAGTGGTCGCTGCGACCAACTATATCCCGTCCCGCATCTCGAAGGTCACTCGACCGAGACTTGCTCTCGACGAGCCCGACGACGAGATCACGATAGCTCAGAATACAGCATACACGGCCCGCGAAGCCGCAACAAAGAAAAGACCACGGTTCCGTCCTCGCCGTCGAGGTGCGAAACCGTGCCGCGCAAAAATAAATAAATCTAAAGTGGGACCTCCCACATTGCCCTCAGCAACGCCCCGAGCCGAGGTTCGTACCCCACAGGGGGTGCCCTTGGGCCACGTTGCTTAAATTTTTTGGGTTGAGAGCCCTCAGCGCTCACCACTAGTCCGCGTAAGGGTGTAACAGCCATCTGAGGCTAACACTCCTTGTCAGAACAAAAAAAAAAAAAAAAAAAAAAAAAATATATAACTTGTATCATTCCGCGCTTGTCCGTCTCTCGGTACGCTTGCGTGCCGCTCCGCGCTCTCTCGATCTCGATTACGTCACCCGTACGCTCCCGACTACGTCACACGTGCGCTCACGTACGCTGACGATTGTTCGCGCGCTTTTTAACGGACGAGCTTCTGTCTAGTAGACAAAAAAGTCGTAGTGGCCCCTTAAGGGCAAAACCAAGTTTTTCTTGGTCCCCGGTTGAAACCTAACGGTGTCAACTAAGCCGGGTGAGGCGAAGCCCCGAGTCGCCTGCCGAGCCCCTCCAGGGCGAGGCGCACAACTCGGACGGGACCGGAACAGTAGGCCTTGGGGGTGACCCCTAGTCTACCCCGGTTATCTCCTACCCACCCTTCCACCTCCTTCTCCTATTCCCGAGTGCGTAGTTTGGGAGTGCCGGCCCTCACAGGCCGAATACCTCTCCGCCACTCGGGCAGCTAGGGCCCCCTCTCGCACATTAAGATCGGCGAAGGGCAAATCACAGCTTAGGGCACACCTAGTTTTCTAAGTACATCCTCCTGACCTAACCCGGTTGGGAGGGAACACAAATACACATCCCCGGGTTTTCCCCCTGGGGAGTAGGCAAATATTTTTTAACGCGCAGGAATAAATCACCTCCCACCATGGCTCTTCCAGCCATTAATTTCGACATGCTCCTCGCCGACGAGGAAATTTATACCCTATTGAAAAAACGGTTCGGGAATATGATTCCCGACCGCCCCACGATCGCGAACACCGAGCCCGTATCCGGGCCGGTGCATTCTGACTCCCCCGCCTCCCCGGAAGAGGAACAAACCCCGTCCATCGAAATGGAAACTGAAGAAGCGACCGACGATAAGAACGCCGATACAGCGTCGTCGTCCGCCGGTTCCGAGTCCGAGTCCACCTCGGCGGACTCCGACTACACAGTAGTCAGCTCCCGTAAAAGGGGGCGTAAGAACCAGAAAAAGGCGCGAAAGGCCGCCAAACTTGACGAGGCGAGCACCTCTGCCGCCAATGACGTCACCCCCCCCCACCCCGACACCAAAGCCACAGGCCGCTGTACAGCAGCCCCCGGCTAAGGTTTACAAACCCCCCACCCCGCCTCCCCTTGTCATTAGAAACAAGGAGAAGTGGATGCCCGTCTCGGCTTGGTGTAACACCAACCGAGTACTATACCGTACGGCCCGTTCAACGGCCGAAGGTATAAAGGTGCAGTTGTCCACATCGGACGACCACCGCAAACTTACGGCTATGTTACGTAGCCAGAACATCCCGTACCACACCTTCACCCTCCCCGAGGAACGAAAACTTCGCGTAGTTATACGCAACGTTCCGGTCGAGTTAGGTACCGACCTGGTCAAGGAGGACCTATCTCAACAAGGACTACCGGTGATCGAGGTGCACCGGATGATCCGCGGACACATAAGACAACCGTGCGACCTTATAATGGTCGTCCTTGACCTCTCTCAGAAGGGCAAGGACATTTTCAACATCACCACGGTGTGCGGCCTCTCCGGCATCGTGGTAGAACCCCCACGCCGGAATGGCATGCTATCGCAATGCCACCGGTGCCAGCTATATGGCCACTCAGCGCGCAACTGCCACGCGCGGCCCAGGTGCGTAAAGTGCCTGGAGGACCACGCTACGGCGGACTGCGCTAGGCCTAAAGCCAACGACCCCACAAAAAGTACCACACCACCATCGTGTGTACTATGCAGGCAAGTGGGACACCCCGCAAACTACCGTGGCTGCCCACGCGCACCACGGCCGGTTATGAGGAGGCCACCACCACCCCCACCACAAAGGTACCTTCCGGCACCTAAACCCACACGCAACTCGTGGGTTAATTCCCAAAGCAGGGCGGAATACCCCCCCCTGCCCACCAAATTAGCCACCCCGCCGGCACCCGCGAACGCGACACCGTCGGCAAAGGCCGCTAATAATAATAATTATAAACCGCCAACCGTTGGGCAAAAACTGCCACCCGCGGGCCTTCCTAAGCCTCCTCAAGGCAAACCTATTAACACACACGCGCCAGCCGCTAGCGGTCTAGACCCGGATCTAGACCTAGTGGCCAGATTCGCGTCAATAATAAATATTGCAGAAATACGCGTAATCGCAGCGGAACTGCGTAAAAACGAAGGCAATAGCCTCGCATTACTTAACGTTGCCATGAGGTTCTCACCCGTTCTAGAGAGCCTCGGTTCCTTCAGAGCCTAAGTATGGATACGTACACACCAGGCAGAGTCAAAACAAGATCACTCCGCGTAGGGTTTTTCAACGCGAACGGTCTCGCTCGCCAGAGAAACGAAATAGGTACATTTCTACAAGACCAGCAGCTTGACCTTTTACTAGTCCAAGAGACTTTTCTTAAACCCTACTCAAGAGACCCTAAAATTGCAAACTACAATTTAGTGCGCAACGATAGGGTCGGTTCTCCCCTAGGTGGGACTCTCATATATTACAAAAGGTCACTGCACTGCACACCCCTAGATCCCCCCGCCATGACGTACATTGAAGCCTCGGTCTGTCGGCTGGCCCTCACCGGTCACCAGCCACTGATCATAGCATCAGTATACCTTTCCCCTCCTAATGGGGACACACCAAAAGAGTTGCTTGAGAGTGATCTCCAAGCCCTCTTAAAACTCGGCGACGCCGTCATTATCGCAGGCGATTTAAACGCCAAAAGTAAGTCGTGGAATAGCCACACCAACAACCGCAGGGGACTGGCCCTCGAGACTTACGCAGATCGGCTCGGGTTCGACATCATAGCCCCAATGGAGCCGACTCACTTCCCTCACACAGTCGAGCACAGGCCCGACGTATTAGATATAGCCCTATTAAAGAACATAAACCTCCGTTTATGTCTAATAGAGGTAATACACGAGCTTAACTCGGATCACCGCCCGGTGGTCATTGACTTCGCCCCCCGATACGGCCCCTCAGGCCTCACCCCCCCCCCCCCCTGAGAAAGTGCGCACAGACTGGGAGCGACTGAAGGCTAAACTCCAGTCTCCCTCCTCGTCGGCTCATCTTGACAGTGTATGTAATACATTAAATAACAAAGAGGACATCGAATCCGCGATCGACGCCCTCACCGGTCACGTACAATCGTTAGTTAACGATTGTTCACGGAGAGTGCCCGACACGAGCAATCGTAGAAGGTGCTTACCCGCTGACGTCCGCGACCTACTGAGGCGTAAGAACGCAGCCATAAGAGCCTACGACCGCTTCCCCTGCGAAGATAACCGCTATCACATGCGGTCACTGCAGAGGGCGGTTAAAACGGCTATAAATGAGTTTCGACAAAACGAATGGGATGCCACCTTAAGCGAACTGGAGCCTTCGCACCAGGCTTACTGGCGGCTTGCCCGTTCTTTCAAAAAGGATACGGTGTCCACCATGCCACCCTTAAACCGCCCCAATCAACCGCCGGCGTTCGATGACGATGAAAAGTCTGAATGTCTGGCGGCCGACCTTGAGCAGCAATGTACGTCGAGTACACAACACACAGACGCGCGACACACCGACACCGTTAACAGCGAAGTGGAACGATGTACATCGCGTACGCGTACCGCAGACGCTGAGCCACAAGAGCCTATACCAACAGCGACAGTGGAGGAGGTTCAGTCGATCGTTAGAGGTCTCCACCCTAGGAAATCCCCCGGTTCGGACGGTATTTCTAATAGAGTTATTAAACTCTTCCCTCATTCACTATTATTAATACTAACAGCAATTATTAACGCCGCATTAGTCAATTACATATTTCCTAAACAATGGAAAAAAGCCGTGGTAATAGGTATAGCTAAACCCGGCAAGCGACGTACCGAACCGTCATCATATCGCCCGATTAGTTTACTTAACAGTTTAGGTAAAATATATGAGCGCGTACTACTTAGTAGGCTAAGAAAGTACGCTGAGGAAAACAACCTCATCCCGCCGATTCAGTTCGGCTTTCGCACGCAACACTCTTGCGTTCAGCAAGTACATCGAATAGTCTAGTATACAAGTTATAAACTGCAACGCGGTTTAAATACGGGTATGCTTCTATTTGATGTAGAAAAAGCGTTTGACAAAGTCTGGCATAACGGCCTTATTTTTAAGTTAATAAAGCTCAAAATCCCCCACTATTTAGTTATGATAGTTAGAGACTTCCTACTCGAGCGTAGCTTTCGCTACAGAGTGGAAGGTACTTTATCAGCACCGCATAAACTAGAAGCCGGCGTCCCCCAGGGATCGGTGCTCTCTCCAATTCTCTTCTCGCTGTTCACCAGCGACATACCCCAACTTAGTAGAATACAAACAGCATTATTCGCTGACGACACTGCCATCTTCTATGCAGGTCAATCTCCCTCAACAGTGACAACCGTACTCCAAACTGCGGCTACCGCCCTAACCAAATGGACTAGGAAATGGAGAATCGGTATAAACCCCACCAAAAGCCAGGCGATCATATTTCATAAGGGGATAGATCGCCGCTACCCAATGGCTGAATATCCACAGATAAAGATGTTCGACCAACCCATCCCCTGGACAAGGGAGGTCAAATATCTGGGTGTGACCTTGGACAGACGACTGACCTTCGGTCCTCACATAGGGCGAGTCCGCGCGCGCGCAGCCCTAGTGCTAGGATGGTTACACAGCTTAGTACACGCAAAGTCTAAGCTATCTCTCCGTAATAAAGTTAGATTATACACCGCTTGTATACGTCCTATCATGACGTATGCAAGTGTAGTGTTTACACAAGCGAAGCCACGTAGGCTACATCGGCTACAGGCATTACAGAATAGGTTCATGCGCCGAGCGACGGGAGCACCGTGGTACATGCGCAATGTGGATCTTCACATAGATCTTGGCTTGCCGACCATCAGGCAATACATGAAACAGTGCTCCCGCCGCTACTTCGACTCTGCCGCGACACACCCGAACCCATTAGTGGTAAGGGCGGCTTCTTACATCCCCTCTAAAATGTCCGCGATTAAACAACCGCGACTAATACTCAACGAACCCGACGACACTATAACGCTCGCCCAGACTGAGACATACACAGCCCGCGCGGCCTTGACAAATAGTAGTAAATATCCACGTTACCGCCCCCGCCGACGGGGAAGGAAGACGTGTCGCGTTAAAATCATAAACGTGGGAGTGCCCACTTTGCCAGCGACCGCCCGAGCCGAGGTCCGTACCCCACAGGGGGTGCCCTCGGGATGGGTCGCTTAACTTTAAGCGGGTTGAGAGCCCTCAGCGCTCACCCACCAGTCCGGGTAAAGTTGTCACAGCCATCTGAGGCTAACAACTAAGTCACACAAAAAAAAAAAAAAAAAATATATATATAACTTGTATACTCGACTATTCGATGTACTTGCTGAACGCAAGAGTGTTGCGTGCGAAAGCCGAACTGACTCGGCGGGATGAGGTTGTTATCCTCAACGTACTTTTCTAGCCTACTAAGTAGTACGCGCTCATAGATTTTACCTAAACTGTTTAATAAACTAATCGGGCGATATCACAGAATAAGAACCACATTTTTTATATTATGCTAATACGAAGAAATACTTCATAACCTATATCGAATTTAAATAAAGTATCGAAATTTTAACATTCCTTGTTTCTTTACCAGTATCTAAAGCTCGCTAAAATTATTTCGTGGTATATATTTGTATATAAAAAAATAGAGTTCTCTACATAGAGTGATGATTTAATAATAGGAATATGTTATCAATCCTTACGTTCCCGTGTGAATAAATTAAAATTTATTCAATCAAGTTTTTGCATTTTAGAGGCAAATGAGCAAACTACCCACCTAAAGGTGAGTAGTAACTGCAAGTCATGGATCTCAACAATACCTGGGCTATAACCCAGTTTCTGCCTACAGTCATATAGAGAGCTTTTCTTAACTCTCATTTAAAGATAGACACTCGAGAAACACCGCAACAACTAGTTCATTTAAGAGCCTGCGTGGGAAAAATGAATGCTGAAAACGCACTGTCGAGAATCATATTTCTAGTTGAATTGTACTACGGTTTCGAGATGCATGAATGATCGAAAAGAGAGTTGGTATCAAGTCCAGCAGCTCTTCAGAGCATTCCCCATTAGCGAGTCGATAAAGCACATAGATAGACCCAAAGCCTCTCCACCGCTCCAACGACTCCAATTGGGCCATAACTGGTCCTAAGATTGGGATTATCAACAATAAGAACCGTATATCTTTGCAAGAAAATCAAGTGGATCGAACTAATGTTTGGGTGCAACCGCCCAGAGATGTGTGCATTATGTCACGTGTGAATGAACTTGTGTTTTGTATGATAAGTCATTGTCTCGGAAGCATCACTTGGATTTGTTCAGGACGCCCAACTTTTTGCTCGCTAATTTGGTTTTGTTCCTTAAACAGGACTTTGCGAGATATTTCAATATCAAGGACTCTAATGTTCTCGGTGATTTGAAAAGATACTCTTTGAAACTGAGGCCTATGACTAATGGGCCCTTCTTTGCAGTAAACGCGAAAACTTGTATATTTATGGTTCTAAACTATACTAAGCTCCGTCCACCCCATTCTGGGGCCCGTCCCAGGGAACACGCTAAACTTCAGACATAAGTTGTACTCTTCTTTTCTTTAACATGCACTAAGGAATTATTTTTACTACTCGGGAAAATATTAAATTAATGCAACAACATAACCTCGTTCATTATTTGTGCCATGCATGTTAGGTACTTAGCTGTTAGGTACTTATATTAAAATAAATTTATTTCAACAAAGTGATACTTAGTAGACTTATGATTTATTGCGTTTTGTTTGTACTCACTGGTTTTAAGTGGACTGCTGAAGTGACATTGTTAATGACGTCATCACTAGGACAGGCATAGGGATCCATAGCAGCACTGTCGTTAGTTTTGTTGTGTTTGACCATCTGTGTAATAGCGAGATTCAGACATACTCTCATCGTATAAGCATTGCAAACGCCAAGGAGACCCATTACACCTAGTATATAGCGCTGAGGAATAATGCAACCTGAAATGGAAAATATAGTTACTTAATTTTGATTAATATGTTCAGTAGATATTAATGGGCAATAACTTTTCCTTAGGGACATCTACGTTTAATAGTGATGGGCTGTTAGATGGAAGGCTCACTAGCCAATCCATAACAATTCACGTGAACTAGCAAACTAACCAACACACATATTAAAAATATCTTCTTTTTATTCAGGCCATGACCATTTCGTGTTTGAATACTAGCTGGATGCACGAAAATGAACCTAAATGACAAGTCTAAAGAACAAAATAGAATTTTAGGTAATTGATATTATCGAAATATTCAATAATAATACATTGTAAACAAAACTACTTTACGGATTTTATCGCGTTTGTATTTGATTTTTGATTACCCGACGTTTCGAACACTTTACAGCATTCATGGTCATGGGTGGACTAAGATGTCTCACGTCCAACAAGTCATCGTTACTGCAGAAAATTTATAATATTATATATTTATATTTATAAATTTATAATATTATATATTTATAAATTTATAATATTATAAATTGTTGGATGTCTGACCAGTATGGTATAGTAGGTCAAATTCCCTCCCATTATGGAGGAGGCCCGAGCCCAACAGTGGGACGTATGTGGGCTGCAATGATGATAATGATGATGATGATGAATATTTTTATACTGCATGTAAATTTATGAAAAATCAGCCATAACAATTAAAAATATATACCATTTAAGAAATTATAAACTGTTTGAAGATAACAAGGGCATCGTATTCTATCTATCCCTTTCCCCCAAAACTATGTTTGTTTAGGACAGGCGGAGATTAATATGGATTGCGTAGTTAACGTCATCTGTTTGTATACCTCTCTCAGTCTAATTAATTATAGGGCTACGCGTCAAATTAGATATCAATCAATTGATTAATTTAAATTGAAATGCCTGTAACTAACTGAATGTGAAAATAAATGTTTTTGTTTTCATGTAGCAATATAATTCTTAGTTCATTTTCTTAGTTATAAGTATGATAACGATATCTGTCTGCTTGTCTGTCTGTGTGTGTATCTGTCTGTGGCATCGTAGCTCTCAAACGGATGGACCGATTTCGATGGGGATTTCTTCATTAGAAAGCCAGTTGCCTTGCACTGGTTCTTAGCAATATTTGATTAATATCAGTCCAGCAATGTAAGAGTATCTTCTACAAAATGATATAACGCTGTATGATTACTCGATCAAGTGATTCACGCGTGCCAATGTAATTGTTAAACGACAATTAATTGATAATTCCTGTTGAAGAGAACGTAATACTTTTTTTATTATTTTTGTTTGTTTCAAGGTTATTGAAAATTTTCAATATTACTTATACATATAAATATTAAGCGGATCGTTATCTATGTACACCCGATATGAGCCTATGGAAGCGAGTAAAAAAAACAATGTTGTTGTAAAAAAAACACTACGATTTCATTTCCCCTCGTGACACGACTTGATTGAAGGAAATAGGTTAATCTCACGCTCGCTGCTCCGAATGATTATTTTACTAAGCCACGTACCACGTACAATACAATAATACTCTTATATAAAACTAAATTTAGGGGTAGTGCTCTAAGTAAAAAATGTCAACTAAACGTCGCGGCTTCGATGTCTAAGCGGATGAATTTGTTGTAGGAGGTGGACTTGTTTTGAATTAATTACACAAACGTTTATGGAATTCACTCGATACTAGGATTAATATAAATTCAGGATATATAAAACACATAATTAAACAAAACATACATATTGAAACATAAAAAATAGGGATAATCGTTAGTATATTGGAGTAACGAAAATATAAAGAATTATTACTATAAAGAGAAAATTAATTAAATGAATTGTTTTAAGTAAATTATAAACTTTAAGGTGCGGCATTTAAATATAATATTTTAAATTAACTTCTCCTTAAGGAGGCATTTTCAGGTAATTCAATTTGAGGAGGTAAATATATATTTGGTATAACATCCGATATTAAGGCAGAAAAATGTAAAAGAAACTCGTAAACAAATATTAATCAAAAATCATCTTACTCAATACTCGCAAAAATGGAAGATATTAATTAGCAATTTATAGTACACTACTCTCATTTCCACAAGAATATATTATCCTAATATAACCAAAAAGTATACCGATAAACATAATTAATGCAGTTTAATTATTATTTTTAAACAAAATATTTTATAAAAAAAAACTACGCTATAAATAGCGTTTGCATTTGATTTTTGATCGCCCTGTTAATTATAAATTCTTCGTGTGGTAACGGATTAAGAATAAAATTCACCACAAAATTATAATAAAAACGTAGTACAAACAAAGAATAAAAAATTATAATCTTACTTACGGATGACGTAAAGATCGACTAAGGGATGCATATGGAATCTGTACAAGAGAAGTAAAACTCGAAGTAAAATCTATACCCTGCATCCACCCTCCTCGTCTGACTAGTGTGGTATAGTAGTTATATTGCCCACCTATTATGGACGAGGTTCGAGCCCAGCGTATAAAAGCCGAGACGCTGATAATGATGAAATCACAGGGTTGAGAGCCCTCAGCGCTCACCCATAGTCCGGGCTAAGCTGTGAAAGACATCTACAGCTAACAGCTATACACACAAAAAAAAAGCTAATGAAATTATAATTACTGTGTTCCTTTACAACCAACGACGCCTGCATTTTTAAAATGCAATCCATCATCGGTGGCTGACATCAAATAATTTTGAACTTTGCGTATATAATCTTTAGATATATTTTAAAATGACGAATTATCATAAGTTCCATTATATTCTTCACAATATATTTTATAGCATTATCACAACTCATATACATCCCACTGCTTCCAGGGGTTCCAACCTACTCCACATTGGGTGAAAAATTGAGTTACTATACCACGCTGATCAGGCGAGTTGGTATAGGATTTTCAAGTGCCTCTTGCATAGTCGTTATATACCTACAAATTTTATCCCTTAGTCATCTTTTACAATACACAGGAGTAAGGTGATGATGTATTTTATTCATACTCCGTAACCACGTGGAAACACAATCACACGGATATATTTTACACAAGCAAATATCATATACAGCGATATTTGATGAAATAAACTAACAAAACACATTGCCATAGATAGACGCAATGCTATAGATTTATATACGATGTATGTATAGCGATCGAGGTCGAAGTTAGTCCAACCACTGGTTTCACAACATAACGCCCACTATAAAGCCCTTTACTTTCGATTAATAATGGATCCTATAGATCGCTAAGTGCTTGGCTGTTTCAATGATGTTAGTTGCTAGTAACATTATGTGGGTTTGATAGACTCAGGCAGAACATTTTCTTATATAGACATATCTATAGCACATATTGTCTTTATACATATGTAGAGTTTGACAGTAAATGTTTACACAGAGCTTGGTTATTTATACCAGCTACAAGGCGGGTATATCTGAATGAGGGCCAACTTTGACCAGCTTGGCTTAGACTGACTTCCTTTAAGACAACTGACCCTTGTATCAGTACATATTACATCATAATCCCACCGTTGGGCTCGGGCCTCCTTATGGGCTCATTATGGAAAGGCAATTGACCTACTATAAACACACTGGACGTATTGCTATAGGGATTTATTTCGAGTTTTCTTTCTCTTGTATGAATATTATCGAGCTATTATTATATCCTTTAGTCGTTTTATGGCCCCCACGGCTAAGAGAGAGGGTAGTGCATTGTATTCTTACTCCGTCATCACACGAAAATCTGTTCATCATCATTTCAGCTCACATACATTATTGGGCTCAAGCCACAATAGGAGGGAAATTGACCTACTATATCTAGTCAGACATGCTGCTGGTCAGACATGTTTCTACAATGTTTTATTTTGACTTTTCCTTTTCTTACACAGAAGTGATAAGCACATTTAATCCCTTAATTGTCTTTTACGATACCCACGGGTAAAAAAGGGAATTTTATTCTTATCAACACACGGAACAGGGTTAACATGTTAATGATATGAATATTAACATTTAACTTAAAATTTGTATTGCTTTGTATTATTGCACGCCTCATAATGCAAAGCGTTGAGTTAGTAGTGCTTGACCGAAATCAAACAATGGAACTAAAAAACCTCTTCTGGCTTATGGCAAATCTGAAAAAATATACGATGAAATAGTACTATCAATTCTATTTAAAAAAACATACATGCACTGAATAATAATAACTATAAAACATCCTATATAAATGTTTATATCTTATATCCATGAGTCTACTGCATTTGTGTCCTTTAAAGGATTTTTTGAATATGTGTCGTAACTATTGATTATCAAGCATATAATTTCATATATTTATTGGACAAAAGCATTCTTCACAGTGGGAGTATATCAAAGCGAATCAAATTGGTATGGCTTTATTTCGATTTTATTTCTTTTAGTATATTATATATTTACAGCCCTTATTCGTCTTTAA
The DNA here is from genome assembly GCA_032191425.1 of Lymantria dispar. Classification (NCBI taxonomy): domain Eukaryota; kingdom Metazoa; phylum Arthropoda; class Insecta; order Lepidoptera; family Erebidae; genus Lymantria; species Lymantria dispar. The sequence goes on from CM063451.1 coordinate 16,343,004, forward strand.
TCATATAAATATATTATAACGTAAAAGTTTAATTATGTCATGAATGTACTCAAATAAAACTTTCACAATATTAATGTTCAGAACGATTACTAGCTGTATTTTCCCCAAAGATGTCACAAGCACTCAAAAGATATGCGAACAAAACGTAATCAGAGCTCTGGAAAACAACTTATGTCAGTTTTATCGTAAAACTAAGAGATGTCTGCCTCTGATTTATCAATCTATTTGGATAAATAAAAATGGTTTTCATATTATTTTTATTACGGTGTACTTCAGGAGGATAAATGTTAAAATAATAAATAATATGGAACTAAAAGCATTCTTGGTTTTAACTTTCACAGATATTTAAGCAATAAATCAATTTTATTAAATCATGTTATATTTTATATTATCAACAATGGAATTTTTTAATTTCATACTTACTATACCAAATCAAATCAAACTTTCATCATATTTCCTACTTTACTTTACCAACCAAATCTCATTTAAGAGTATTAAATTATTATACCTATCAGTTGAAATTAACAAACTTAATAGTTTCACTAATTGTGTCAGTGCTCTGTAAAACAGTTACAAGGTTAAACGGGGTTATCTTAAGATGATATCGACAATATTATTACCGGTTTTAGTATCATTTAATACTAAATGTATCATTAAAATGATTGCGACATCTTTAATACATGTACATAGGTATGAAATACAGCAGAGAGAAACCGACTTCCAAGATATTAAGTTATGTAAAGCGAAACTTATGGATTTGCGTTTTTCGAAGGGAAATATTAGTAATATCTGTTGAATCTTTTCAGAAATGCACTATACATGAAGTTGCAACGAGGATCAGAAAATTCACGAAAGATTTTGTCATCATTTTGTGATACATCGAATATTTTTAAAGCTTCAGCTTTGTTCAAAACTTTCTTTGTTATAACAGATACAGCAATCTCCTAGTGGAACTTGGTAAAAATTGTTTTATCTTTTAAAATAAATGCATATCATAATCTTCCGTTCGAGGACGGTGTAGAAATACAATGGTTACAGCTCGAAAGTAAGACAAAAACCAATTAATGGATTTAAGCATAAAACCCTATATTAATTTATTTTGCTACCATAATATAAAATGCTATTTTCCTCATCCGATATAGGCCTATGCCCAATAGTCGGTAAATGAACTGAGAAGAAGAGGAATATGAAGAATCCTTACATTATCTTAATAAGCAGTGTTGGTCTTGCTCCATACCACTGTAATATTAAATTTCGACTTTCATTTTTCGCGACATTCGTACGACCGCGCGACGACAACCGACGTCCCAACAACAGCGGGGGGACATCGGTCGAGGAGAGGGTACTCCTCAAGGGGTATTCCGTCGGGCCGACCACTGACGACAAGTCACCTTGCACCGGTGGTCGGCCCAACGACGAAGGCGATGTGTCACAGATGGGTTACGGAGCCACGCGCTGTTCCTCTGTCGTTCCGGACGGAGCCGGGCCTACCCCCCAAAAAAGGTTAAAGGCATGTTATACATAAAAGGTTAAGTATAAAGAAAACAAATACGTAATTGGCAGAAAATCTTCCAAAGGCGTTAAATATGTATATTGTATACTATTAAGATAAGCAACATATTGGTGTGACATTAGCATGGTTCTTCAGATTAGATTGATATCATCTTAATTATCTATTAAAAATAGCAAACAATTTGAATAGATTTGAAACATCGACTCAAGTTTTAAGAATAATATAAGAGTCTCATCATCAAATCTTATTTTTCGTCGCGAGACCTTCATATGTTTCATCATTTAATTTTTTTAAATTATTTCAGCTTATAATACTACTATAATAATACATAATAATACTACTGGGCTCGGTCTTCTTCCACAATTGGAGGGTAATTGACCTACTACCCCCCCCCCCCCCTGGTCAGACGTGTTATAATAGATTTTTATATCAAGTTTTCTTTCTCTTGCATCGATGTTTCCTGTATATATCCTTTAGTCGTATTTTTCTTTTTTTTTTATGACACCAAGGGGGAAGAGATGGGGTGCTTAGCTGTATTCTTACATAGTCACCACACGGAAAAAAAATATGTTAAACAACCGCATGAACAATTTTTCCTTTTTTTTTTTTGGTGGGTTACGGTCAGCGCACCCGCCGCCCGGCTTCATCCGGGACGACAGAGAGGTGGCGCGCAGCCCCTTTATCCACCCGATAGCACGTCGCCTTTGTCGTTGGGCTGATCACCAGTGTAGAGTTCCTTGATTTCAATGATCGGCCCGACGGAATACCCCGAGGGAGTACCCTCTCCCATGGACGTCCCTTTCCTGGAACTCCGGTCGCCGTCGTGAGGTCAGCCTCTCCGCGTGTGACGGACTAGATCCCCGGTCCGGTCACCAGACAGAAATTTCTCCTGCGCTGATATCAAAACCACAACACTTGGCAGGCGAGATCGAAACTTCGAATAAATCACCAATTGCACAATCAAGTCTAAATCTAATAATACGGAGTCGCTATGCTGATAAGGTTGTCTGGTACACACTAATAAGTTAGTAATAATAGCTTGTATATTATTTTCTGTATAATAATGTAAATTCTAATCTAATCAAATTTGCGTTATTATGACTGACTAGAAATATTGTTACGGTAGTTTATTCATTTTTATATAATTATCCCTTTTATTTTTTCAATTCCCTAAGGAAATAATCCTTGGACTTTACAAACATATAAATAACGGACACAAATTACATCCAGACTCAGAACAACAATTTATGGATCGCAATAAGTATTGTCTTGTGTAGGATTCGAAACCATAACACAACGTTAGGTATCTTAACCACTACGTCAACTGCGCAGTCAAAATTTTCCATTTTCGAAGTGGAAACTAATAATAATCTTTTTAAAGCACCATGTAGTATCAGGTGTCAGTAAAGCAGCATACCTTATGAGTTACTGCGCGCACCGTGGATACATTTTTTTTGAGTATATTTATGTTTTTTATTTCATTGAAAAACGCTCATTAATTAAAAATTATAAAGAACATAAAACCGACGCTTTATATAATCGAAATATTAACCTTCATTATACATTATAAATTGTTTTCAACGTTTATGCGTAAACCAACTTTATACCACATAAATATTAATTACTGGGTTAAATAAATGCAACACGTCACAAGATACAAGTTTATAAAAAATAGCCTGCTAAAATTACTCATTTACTTATTATATACATTCATTAGTTTATAATAAATATAATTAGAAACCTTTACTTTTTAGTAATCACAAAAGATATGTGTAGTAGTATTAGTTGTTGCTAGGTTAAAGGTCTCTACACTTATCTATTCTCTGAATTTCTTGAAGTTTGAAATTAATTGAAGATGTTATTTATTGAATCATATATTATATTCATCTATACCTACCAATAAATAAAATTGGAGTGTCTGTTCGCAATGTCAAAATAATAGGCTTTTTTCATGCTCACACGGTTATTTGCACGACACCTATGCCTAAAATACAGATTAAAATTGTTTTATATGTCTGTTTGTTCCGGGTAATCTACAAAACGGCTGGACCGATTTCAAAAATTCTTTCACAAATGGAAAGCTATAATATCAGGGAGTAACCTAGGCTATATTTTATCCTGGTATTCCTATGGGAACGGGAACTATGCGAGTAAAACGACTAAAACGGCGGGTTGCTAGTTACATATATAGCTTGTAGCCATTACAATAAGTGTTGATATTTTTAAGGAAATATTTAATACATTTAGATCTAAACTTTTAAAAATAGCGGCATATCTTGTACGCTTATGTATTTCTTTTCTATTGTTCAGTTCTATATAATACAAAAAAAAACTAATTATTTATTAATTTCTTAATGTATATTTATTGGAAACTTAATTAGTGACAGCGTTATTAATTTTATCTACCTTGTAAATTAGCTCATAATACTGTTTGTTTTTTTGAACAAATCTATACCAATCAATAAAATTGGAGTGTCTGTTTGTAATGTCAAAATAATAGGATTTTTTTCATGCTCACACGGTTATTTGCACGACACCTATGCCTAAAATAGTGATTAAAACATTTTTGTCTGTCTGTCTGTCTGTCTGTTTGTTTCGGGTAATCTTCAAAACGGCTAGACTGATTTCAAAAATTCTTTCACCAATGGCAAACTATAATATCAGGGCGTAAACTAGGCTATATTTTATCCCGGTATTCCCACGGGAACGGGAACTACGCGGGTAAAACGACTATAACCGAAGCGAGGGCGGGTTGCTAGTAAATAAATAAATGTTGTTAGATACAATATCCGTGTGGAGTAGAAATACAGTTCACAACCCCATTTCTTGTCCGTGGGTGTCTTAAAACACGACTAAAGGATATAATATGCATATAAAAGCTATGCAAAAGAAGGAAAACCCGAAATTAAATCATGTACCAACACGTTTGACCAGCTTGAATCAATTCCCCTCTTATTACGAAAAAGGCTCGATCTTAATAGTGGGATGTATATGAGCTGAGATGATATTGTATATACATATGTTTATACTATATTCTTACTAATATTATAAATGCCAAAGTTTGTTTCTTTATTTGTTTGTTTATTACGCTTTCACGCTTAAACCAACGAAGTGAAATCAAAAAATTCTTTCACTCTTGGAAAGCTGTAGTACCAGGGAGTAACATAGGCTATATTTTATCCCGATATTCCTACGAGAACGGGAACTACGCGGGTAAGGCGACTGAACCGAAGCAAAGCGAGGGCGGGTTGCTAGTATACTATAATGAACTAAGATTACAAGTACCTAGTGTTAATAGTTCCTGTTCTGCAAACATGTACTCGTTTAAGACGCCTGACCAGCGTGGAATAGTAGGTCAATTCCTCTCCTATTATGGAGGAGTCCTAAGCCCAACAGTGGGATACATATAGACTGAGATGATGAAACATGTATATGCCGAAAAGAATAAGAGACCTCATTAAATGTGAAAATAGAAGTCAAGTTCAATCTTTATATAATTTCTTGCCTACGTGTGTATGTCACTGAACTCCTCTTAAACGGCTGGACCGATATTGATGATTTTTTTTTTGTGTATATTCAAAGGGGTCGAGAATGGGTTATATTCACAATTGGACCCGGTAGGTGGCGCTGCTGTCCATTTCAAGGAGAATTCTTTTTATTTTATTTGAACAGAACAACGTCTGTTGAAGCGAAGTTTAATATTTTTATTCACGACTTTTTTACAACATCAGTGTGAAAGGAAGACATCGCACTATTCCTGGAAGAAAGAAGTAAATGATTTTTGCCAACTTTTCAGGAGCTTGACAAAATGTCCTATATTTTTAATTATGAGTTCTAGAAATATGTTTCAAAGAGAAAATCGTAGGTCACAATTGCCTTCAACTACACCTGTTTTTTAATTTAGGAACAGCGTAATGTACTTCGAGATAATTTAAAAAAATACTGTTACTTCTGTATTCCACAAAACGCAAAGAGTATTTGCAGGGGTAAGTTTAATTATTGCTTTTTCGCCATGTATTTTCATGTATATGAACTTATTTAAATCTACTTACGGCTTTATTCTTTCTTTAAATTCGCTGTAATCTAGCATTATAAGTATAATCACGTTGTTCTTTAACGGAAAATAAAACAAATGAAAAGTATGTAACCTATGTAATGTCACCTAAAAGTTTCGTAGAAGAAATAAGTAATTAGAATTACACAGAATTCCTAGATTGTACAATGCTGGAACAAGTATTTAAGTATACTTGCGTTATAAATTTTCTTGTGAATCTTCCTTTAAAATTTACGTAAACATAATTATGACTTTATGAACGGGATAATATTGTAAAGCGTATAAATGTAAATATGTATACCTCTATTTTATGCTGGAATTATATGTTTTCTAAGATCGCATAATTATAGTATTTTTGCATTTATTCCTTTAGTTTTGTCGATAGCTTCACGAGATTTTGACAGAAGGTGTACACCATGATGCTCGCTTTATTCACGCAATAAAATATTTTGGGCGCAAGTGTATTTACGTCTTTTTTACAAGAATAGAGCGAGATATTGTTTTACTTCTATGCGATCTACGATCTATATCATTTCTTGGATAAAAGATCAACTGATGATAATTAAGCCTTCTGCGAGACGGTAGTCCCGCGTCAGTGATTGGGGCGGCGCAGGCGCGAATACCTGCGCCTGAAGCCGCCCTAGCCGATGCCGCGGGTGACTGGACTGGAGAGTTAGTCCTTCACCCACCGGGAGACCGCCCGCTTGAGGAAAAACCGGCGTCCTCCCCGACGTCAGACGAGGAGAGGATATTCCTCAAGGGGTATTACATCGAGCCGACCACTGAGGACAAATCACCCTGCTCCAGTGGTTGGTCCAACGACGAAGGCGACGTGTCACGGGTGGGTTACGGGTGTGCGTGCTTACACCCCTCTATCGCCCCGGACGGAGCGGAGCGAGGAGTGCGCCGACCGTAACCCACCCCCGAAAAAAAAACCCTTGATAATAACCTGTTTGAAGATCGCAAGTAAGAAACAAGTTCTCTTAAGCAAGTAATCTCTCAAATGAAAATTCTCACTCGACACTTAACTACTATTACAGGTTGGTTGGAAAAATTTTGTGAGATTTTAGTCTGCCTAAAGTTCTTAACCTTTTCATTTAAACTCGTTGCTTATGTAGCGTTCATTGGCATTTCTACTAAGTCACTTTACTTTGAACATTAATTAATTTGGAGACGAACAAATCTCGTAACAACCCTCTATTATATCGTTTTAATGAAAAGAGAACTTTGTACTTGACGGTAGGTACATTTCTAGAAGCGGGTCTATTTAGAAACTCCTAATGGAGTTATTTGTGTTCATTGAACCAAAAAACATTTAATTGCAAAATTACAGTTGAATACATTACAATGTTTCTTATATTAACAGGTAAACCGGGCAAAATAACTAATAATATTTCTATATTTTAAAGACCACACCCAGCACTAAGGATATAATCCTTGTTTTTCCAGGGACTTGTACAAATAAAATTTAACAAATATAAATAACATAGTGACTCAGAAAAACAACATGCGGATCGCACAAAGTAGGTATTGTCTTGTGTGAGAATTGAACCCACGATACTGGCATGATATGTCGGTATCTTAAATACTACGCCATCAATACAGTCAAATATATGTAACTACTAGAAATCCGCCCTCGCTTTGCTTCGGTTTCGGTCGCCCTACCTGCCCGTTCCCGTGGGAATACCGGGATAAAACATAGCCTGTTACTCCCTGGTATTATAGCTTTCCTTTGGTGAAAGAATTTTTGAAATCGGTTCGGTGGTTTAAGCGTGAAAGCGTAACAAACAAACATACTTACTTTCGCATTTATAATATTAGTAAGGATTTATAATATTAGGAAGGAGCAGCATGTAAATGTGTCTACTTCTATTTCATTCTAAGGAATTAATATTAAAAAATTGTAGAGACATACAATTATGTAAGTCGCTATTTGACATAAAATTTTTGTCATTACTATATCTACCGTTTCCCATGTGACGTCACCACACGGAAAATAGTAGATATAGTAGGGGGCGTAAGAATACAAATCACCACCCCCTTTCCGTGGGTGTCGTAAAAGACAACTAAGGGATATCTCTTGACGACTAAGGGTATATCGTATGTTTATAACATCTATGCAAGGGAAGAAAAACTAGAAATAAAACCCTATACCAATACGTCTGATCAGCGTGGTATAGTAGGTCAATTTCTCATTTATTATAGAGGAAGCTCAAGCCCAGCAGTGGGACACATATGAGCTGTGATGATGATAATGATATCTACTGTATGCAACACTTTAACAACAGACAGAAATTTTATTGTATTATTTTTGACATCAAAGATACTATAAGAAAAACATTGCTCGCGATATTCATAATCTTTTCTATCAAATAAGCACATAAATCCCATGTTAGGGTGTTGTACCAGTTTAATAAGTCTATATTTTATTTCAGTGGCAGGCTCACTTACCATCAAGTGTGCAGTTTGCTCGTTTACAACTAACAGTAATGCAAAAAATGTGCTATTTGTACTAAATTCTGAACCATTAAAGTGGAGTCAAAATCATAATTAGCTATTTTGGTTTACCTAAAGTAGCAACCTATTCAATTTTATATATAACTAGCTGACCCAACAGACGTCGTTCTGTTAAATAAAATAAAAGAAATTCTTCTTGAAATCGATAGCAGCGCTACCTACCGGGACCAATTGTGAATCTAAACCATTCTCGAATCCCCTTGAACACACAAAAAATTTCCTCAACATCGGTCTAGCTGTTTAGGAGGAGTTCAGTGATATACGTGTGTACTGAACTCCTATACAAGAAATATATATATAAAGATTACTGTATTCAGATAGAGATGTCCCCGATTCCTTATTGCCTCGTAGTGCATTACGTACTAAACAGAACCTCCACGCTTGTACTGCTGAGACGGCTATCGTGCAGGTAATCACTGCTTTTGATAGAAGGAGCAGTTGTTGACGCTGACTATAGAAAAACCAGCTCTATGAGATTTACCGTAATAAGCGGGTCTAGTTTAGGTGGGCCAATAGTAGACTGTTCGAAAAATATAAAACGACAGTAAAAACGAAACCTAATTGTAACATCCTAACGTGGTACGATATAGATTGAACTTTACATTTAGTGTAGAGTTAAGAAAATATTTGATTGAAAATGTAATAAAATGCTCGATTACATGAAGTCCATTTATAATCTCATTGCTAAAAAGATATATCAATAAACGATCGGAATCGGAATCGAAAAATCGGCAAAGCCTCCTCATGATGACATTACAGCTCACACGTCCCACTGCTAGGCTCAAACCCCCCCATAAAGGGAAGGAAATTGACATACTATATCACGCTGGTCAGGCGTGTTAGTATTGGATGTTATTTCGGGCTTAAATTCTCTTGTATAGATATTGTCTGCAATAATCCCTTGCGTCGTCTTTTACGACATTCACGGCTAGAAATCGTGTGTTGAATTGTATTCTTGCTTTGTCACCACACGGTAACTTACTACTTAATAGAAAAACTTACTGGTGTATAAAAATAATAATTAATTATAATTTTTCAATAAGAAATTTTAACGATTCAATTTTATAAAGTATAGCAAACGCAAATACAACTTAATAACTAACTAACTTCAAACAATTGAATATTAACTTCGTTATAGTCTTGACAGCTTGACAGGCACGCCAGTGAAATTTAAATTCAAACAATTAATTGTGAAAATCAAAGCCTTACTATAAGAACGATAGACATTTATATCGACGTTTCGGATCGACTATAGTTAAAATACTTACATGATCTTAAGGCTCTAGTAAGTCCATTGTCAGGCCTTTGTGAGATCTTGGTTTTCTGTCCGAGTAACTCATGTGCTTGCACTTGAGCTTCCTGATAATCCATACTGGATAAGTTTCTTGATAATTTATTCTGAAAGAAAAAGGTTGATTGACTTTATAAGCTGTTATTTGTTTTATTACATATTTATTTTAACACTGAAAATATTACGTATACGATAGAAATACTTTATTGAATAGATGTTGTTATTTATATATAAGTATTATAGTTATTAAGTGTTAATTATTTAATAATTTAGTGAAACACAACTGAGAAAGTTGTGATATAGAATTTATAATATCTTCTTTGCCTTTGTATTCCTCCGAAGGTATTTTATTAGTTCATTTTTTTTTATTATATGTACGTGTAAGTACACATATTTCTTAATTTACAAGTTAATAACTTTGCCTATCCTAATTTACATCATCTTTAATTATAACTACGCTAATAATTATATATAATTTTATAAACTACATAGTTTGGTGAAGAAAATAACTAACTTTTCCAATAAATTTAAACAAGCTTAAGTACCTTTAAAATTGCTGCTGCATTTCTTATTTAATAGAGAAATATACTATATACTAAAAGAAAACTGCACTACTTCCCAACTGAGCTATCGTAACTCATGACGTTGACGGCAAAATTTCAATTCATATTCTTTTAAAATTTAATGTCATTATATTGTTTTGCTAAAAACACTGACAAAACAACATTTTCTATAAACAAAACCTAGCTAGATCGATTTTTTGCCCTCGAAACCTCTAGTATGCCAAGTTTCATCAAAATCGTTGGTGCCGTTTCCGAGATCCTGAATATATATAATATCAGGTTGACCGAGCTTCGCTCGGAATGTTTTTATAGAATTTATTTAGATATATTAATAAAAACTAAAAATTATATAAAAAAATTACAAAAAGAGAATAACAATAACACCGAGATTCGAACCGACGCTGTTTGGATGCTACAAAACTCAAAATTAAAACCGGCCGTCCCCCAACTGAGCTACCGGAACTCTTGACATTTATAACGAAATTTAAATTCATATTCTTTTAAAATTTAATGTCATTTATTGTTATCCTAAAAACACCGACAAAAGAACATTTTCTATAAATAAAACCTAGCTAGATCGATTTTTTGGACCCGAATCCTCTAGTATGCTAAGTTTCAACAAAATCGTGGGAGCCGTTTCCAAGATCCTGAATATATATATGTATATATACAAGAATTGCTCGTTTAAAGATAATATCTGGTTGACCGAGCTTCGCTCGGAATACTTTTTTAGATATATTATAATAAAAAATAAATAATGAAAAATGTATAAAAAATTACAAAAAGAGAATAATAATGACACCGAGATTCGAACCGACGGTGTTTGAATGTCAACAAAATCAAAATTAGAACCTGTCAACTTCCCATCTGAGCTATCGCAACTCATGACGTTGGCAACGAAATTTGAATTCATATTCTTTTAAAATTTAATGCCATTGTTTGTTTTGCTAAAAACACGGACAAAACAAAATTTTCTATAAATAAAACCTAGCTAGATCGATTTTTATATATATATATATATATATATATACATATATACAAGAATTGTTCGTTTAAAGATATAAGATAAGATAGGTATTTTAAAGTATTGATAGCGAGTGTTTATTGCTAGTGTATAGAAACAATGATGATAAGAATCTTCACCAATGTGCTAAACATATATTTATTATAGCATTATTTAAGATTATTTTGATGCTTTTGTTGACATCACTTTTAGGTCACAACACTGTGTTTTACAGCCTTCAATAAACATATCTTGATAAGTGGTTTATTTAATGAAAAATATTTTTGCACATCTGACAAATAGTTCCTAAGATGAAGACTTTTTAACTAAAAAACTCTCACTCTTAAATACATTGTTTTATTTAAATACTAGCAACCTACCATCGCTTCGCTTCGGTTTATATCACCTTACCCACGTAGTTCCCATTCCGGTGGGAATACCGGGATAAAATATAGCCTACGTTACTCCCTGATATAGCTTTCCATTGGTGAAAGAATTTTTTGGATTACTCGTGAAAGTGTAACAAACAACTACTTCCGCATTTATAATATTAAAATAAGGATTTTCATTTTTCTATTTCAAGGCCATTTATGTCAATAACTATTATTGACGTGTAGCATACACAAATGTGTATCGCATCGATTATTGCTTACTCAGTTGTTGCAAATATCATTCGAATAATGTTAACGTAAGCTTATGATACAACTAGTTTATTGAAAACATAGTAGACTGTTAACGAAGACATTCTTTGATTTATTTTTAAAAATATCTTGCATCATGAATAAAATTAAGCTAAAAATTAATATCTAGTGCTGGTGTTCTAGTGTTGTGTGTTGCAAGTTATTTTGGCATATAATTAACCTATACCGATACATTAATTTCTGATTTAATAAAAAAAAAACATCATAACTGAAAGGAAAATAGAAGAAGAAAAAGGAAATCATCCAGTGAAACTACTAAGCGTTATAGAGACAGGAGTAGATTATTACTTTGTCATATTTGTTAATTTAATATATAAAGTTAATTAGATGTTTTACATACAAGTTTCAATCTATGAAATATAGTCTGAAAAGGATCCGAAGGGAAGTCAAATGTTGAACAGATGTTTATGTCTCTTTAATTTACGATTAAATAACGTAATACATATTTCAAAAACGTGATACTTGCTTCAGTTTTAAAATAAAACTTCAGATATTGGGGCGAATTGGATACCTATTCACTGGCAGTCCTTTGTACCTATTACTATTAAAATATCACTACCCAGGAACTTTTAATTTAGCAAGTAGCAATGATTTTAAAATTAAAGAGTAATGTATGAAAATTTATACTTTTAGATTTAGGGATTTTTACTGCGATTCAACGACAAAGCTAGGTTATACAAATCTAAAACTTCTTGATTCTTTTTTCGTTATCTTCACAATAGATTTTAAGTACAAATCATAAACTCATGACCTTATTATACCAATAGGTTGGATACCATATATCCAATCCAAAATAAAAACATAAAAAAAATTATCCAAACTTGTCTGAAAGTCAACGATCCGGATTCTTTAAGAGCTAAAGACTGGCCTTCGTTTAGTCCAGATATGAACTACTTCGATGTTGGACTACAAATTGTGATCAATTTTAGACGATACGGGCTGATCTACTCTACGATAAGAAAATATCGAGTCGTTTGAGAAATCTCTAGAATATCAGTGACTAAATTTCCCATGGACACCAAAAAATCCATATATTCAAAGCCAAATAGGATGCCAGACTGTAGTGAAGCCAAAGGTAGTCGGTATTCAAATAGAATTGTATTACTGTGACTTCTTATTGAGAATATTTTCTACTGAATCTTCAATAAATAAATACATATAAGTGTTAGTAAAATTTCATTACTTCATCTTTACTAATATTATAACGGCGAAATGAAATTTGTTTGTTTGTTACGATTTCACTCTTAAACCACCGAACCGATTTCAAAAATTCTTTCAACAATGGAAAGCTATAATATCAGGGAGTAACATAGGCCATATTTTACCCCGGTATTCCCATGGGACCGGCAACTACGCGGATAAGGTGACCTAAACCGAAGCGAAGCGAGGGCGGGGTGCTAGTTAAAAAATAAATGTTTTTTTATTTGTAACAGAAATTATGCCCAGGTACAACTACCGTTTATTTAACAGGCCTGGAGCAAGTCCACACAAAGCTCTAAAATCTTGTTATCTCTCTTCATTAATCGAGCGGTCTACCAGAACCGTTTCCTTGACTTCACTGCCGGTACAAGTTCTTTACTATTGTAATGACCAAAGGTACATATATGTTACCTTGACCTTTAACAAGTTTATCATTCGAGGTTACATATGTTTTACATATCATCGTGCCGAATAATAGCAATCTGTGTAACGAATATGAAGTTTTATGATGTAAACATAGATAAAATAAATACTCAACAGCATGATAACATTTGCTATTTTCAAATAACAATAAATTGACATAATACCATAAGTTCTTGTTAAGATAACATAATATTTCGCAAATATAAACATATTTAACACGAGCAACCCACCCTCGCTTCGCTTCGGCTTTAACAGTTTCCGTGGGAATACTGAGATAAAATATAGCCTAGTTTACTCCCTGATATTATAGCTTTCCATTGGTGAAAGAATTTTTGAAATCGGTCCAGACGTTTTGAAGATTACCCGGAACACACAGACAGACAGACAAAAAAATATAAAGTGCTTTTTAGGCATGTGTATAGTGCAAATAACCGTGTGAGCATGAAAAAAGCCTTTGACAAAATTTTGACATTACAGACACTCCAATTTTATTTATTGGTATAGATATGCAATAAAATGATAAAATATGATAGATAAAAAAATAAGTGTTATGTGGTGGCTACGAATACCCGGCTGATCATAAAATCGACGGCAAAACTTTTTGCAATCCTTATAATGTAAATGCGAAAATGGTCGACGCCAAATGTTGATCGACGCTTGAGGTCAACGCATTTTTCGTCGACCTCAAGCAATTGAGATAAAAGCAAGCTGATGATGATATTGGATAGTAAAATATTTGAAAAATGAAGACATATCCTTCCAGTATTTATTATTCCCAACCGTAACGCTCGATTTTTTGAGTTTAAAATAATTGATTAATATAGGTAAGTAATATATAACGGAAATTTATATTACCATCAGGATATAATATACGTTTTTAATATTCCCGCGGGAAACTCAGGGGCGGTGCCTCATGGTATTCTTAGTTCGTCAATAACTATATACCGCAAGATTCAAGTCAGAAAGGAATTCGCGATAAGTATAAAATACCGTAGGATAGAGAATAAGGAAAATTTTATTGTGACATAATTTGCCTCTAGCGCGAATAGTTTGACTTTAACTAAGATCCTAACCCTAATATTTACTTATAGGTATACGCTATCATGTTAATCTATGGGCAAGTGATGTAATTTCCTTTTTATTCTTTATTTGAACATTTTAATTCATTTCGGTAAATTCATATTTTTTTACGAAAAGACCGCTATTTAACATCCACATTATAATGGAATAATTATATTCTAGTCTTAGATCAGATGAGGCAACGGGATAAGTAGCACGCTCATTAAGTTAGCTACTTAGTAGGCGGTGGGTGAGTATGCGGTAAGTTATATGACCCCACCCAGTATTTTAAACGCACCGGCCGGCTAAGCTGTGTGAAATCAGACCGTACTGATGCAAAAAAAAAGGATAGACTAATATCATAGCAGTCGAAAATAACGGCTTAAAATATTTTTGGAGAACATATTCCACACTGCTTCTTGAACCTTTTATAAATAAAAAAGTACGTATTAAATATGTCGTTCTCTTGGTAGAGTTGTTTTCAACACTTCGATTTTATTATATTATTTACTCAAAAACATCGTTATTTTAACGGATAACTTTAAACATACAGAGTAGTTGTAATGAATTGTTGCTTTAATTTAAGTTTATTTAATATTTGTGCTTAGATTATATATCTAAAACGAAATGTATATTTTATTTTCGATAGAATTAATATCCCAGAATGTGACTTCAGATTTATTATAAATATGGTAACCAAATTTAAATTTTGCAAAGCATGACGATGTGTGAAATTAATATATTATTTCTAGTATACATATTCATATAATAGTATAAATAATAGTTTCATGATTTAATTATTAATTTTTCTCTCAACATTTACACTTTTACTACATATACATTTATAATTTTATTTCACTAACATATAACGTTTTATTATTAATGTTTAGTAATATTATATAAATAATATATAATAAGTTAATTTATATTGAAAAATGTATTAATTATTGATTAAAAATGTATTAAATATATAAATCAATTTATTTCGACTTACATATAATTCGATTTCAATTGAAATAAAATCCAAATAGTTCACATAAATATCATTAATTAATCACATATTTTTTAAACAACACACAACAACGGCTGTAAGTAGTATAATGAGACACGTTACGTATCGTTATCGTATTTATTTTACTGTTTATTTTTATCAATTGGGTCTAAGATTAAGCTTACAGACCGCGTGCTTGGCTCAGGCGCATGGCGAATATTGTCAACTAAACTCCAACGAGTCGCGGACTCAGTATACGAGGTTGTCGGCCTTGAATCGCATATTATTATACAATTTTATACGCCAGTTATACCTGATGTAGAGTCAACGATACTACGTAAACAGATACCTCTACTTTAGCATTAAAGCACTAATTCGCAAAAACACTTATCATAAAAATATCGTCATATTTTACGTTCAATATTTTTTTTTGTACCGTTCTTGCTTAATAACATTTGATAATTATTAAACTACTAATTGGTGCTAACAAAATTTCACAAAATTTATGTAATTTCGGACGAAAAAGAAAACCTAAACAGTTTTTTATTTAATTACTTAATTTAATATTTTATTATCACGTCTTTATATCCAACAACATAAGCTAAGCCATTTGTATAATAATATTATTGTAAACCGTTGGACATAAACTCGTCGCTAAGGAAGATTATGACCCAATTTCCAGGCTTGACAGATGGATTGGCTTTAGCTCATTTCCTTTAACTATGTAACTTTTTGGTTATACATAATTAAAAACGGACTTAATCGCATCTACCAAGCAATGTTTTATTTAGACTACAAACTACTCTTAAAATATGCAATATACCAAAATTCCATGTATTTCGCCGAGTCAGATAACGTGAATATTTTTCTCTTTCTCTCGTCTTTTTTATATTTTTTATTGTAAATGATGGCAAACGAGCAACAAGTGCACCTAATGATATGTGATGCTGCCGCTCGTGGACCATTGCTAGGCTGCTGCCTAGCGTGAAAACAATGAAGGGAGTGTGAATGCGTGCAATGAAGTTTGGTGACATTAAATGCATCAACAAAACCCACCACATACAATCATCCTTTCAGTGAACGTGGACAAACTCAAGCGATGATCTTGAGTAGATCCATGACCCTCATTTCATCACTAATACTGCAGAGCAAGAACCTAACCTGGATGCACCATACCAAATACCCAATCGTCACACTTGATAAAAAACTCAGCTAGATGTTACATGTTAAACATACGCTGCCGGGTATGAAGAGTGGGGCGAGAGTAGGGCCTTGGAACTGTTGCCCTTACCCAGTGGCGGCCTTAGAGGGAGGCGAACAGGGCAATCGCCCGGGGCCTCGCGCTTACAGGGGCCTCGCGCTTATAGCGGCCTCACGCAACAACCCAAGCAAATTTAAAAAAATATAGATTTTAAATTACATTTTTACTTATTAATTATATTTTTCACTTTGTTTTCAATATTATAAAACTTAAATTTTATTTATTTGTACAACTTTAGTATTTTTCATCTAACATGACAAATCCCTAAACCAAACAACCAGACCTACTTTCGTATCTCATACTTTTCACGAAGGACAAAGGGCCTCGCAAAGACCTGCCGCCCGGGGCCTCGCAAAGTCCTGCCGCCCGGAGCCTCGCAATGGGTAAGGCCGCCGCTGCCCTTACCCATTACAACTATGTGGCAAACAATATCTCAGATATTGAACTCAACACCTCAATAATAGCAGTCGCGTGTACATATATGCTATTAAATGTTTGTTATACCATGTATTACTGTTATTGAACGCTCAAATAGATGTTATCAATGAAACACAATTTATACCTACCATAATGTACTGAGAAACAAACGCGTGATTACGTCACCTGCAAGCATTGTTTAGATGAATAGGGAAATCATATTGAAGTTATTATAGAAGCGCCTTAGCTGCGTACTTTATTTTATTAGTAATATTATTAAAAGAAAAACCAAATCTACGAATATTTCTTATATGCGTTTCCTTTTCAAGTATGAACTGCTTTTAGTAAGATTGGAAGGTTTTTTAAGAGCCACCCAAAACCCTGTACTAAGGAATTTATATTTGCGTTGTAAAATATTTCATAAACATACAATCAACACACAAAAATAGCATCCAAGTTCAGAACAGTAATTTGTAGATAGCACAAAAAACTATCCTATATCTCTATGCACCCAAGTTATTCCTTCTCGAGTATCAAACACGTAGGTACATGGCAGTTTAAAATGCCAAGCACCAGGTGGTTGGATAATAAGATAAAACATAAACCATTGGTTAGACCCTTCTATATAATATTCTGGTAGAGTAATCTATCTGTAGTCATCGATGGGTAAATCAATCTTCGATAGCTATAGAAAGAAAGAGTTTGGTTCCACAGAAATTAGGCTCAATTGTATTCTTTTTTATTATTGGCCGGCCACTTTTTAAGTGTATTCCTAGCTGTTGCTGTAGGTATTACTACTACTCAGATGCCGACTATCTGTGAGATTTATAGCTGCAAGCAGAAAACTCTCAGCAGCGTCCACCCTACTTCTAGGTTCTCTTGCAGTTACTTAGTCTGATTATGTCTTTTAGTCACTTCTGACACCCGCTTTACATCTGCGAAAAAAAATGGTAACATATTATAAATAAAAAATTACCATATGAATGGACTACTATTTAAAACTACATTATCGACCACCAAAATGATGTCATTGAGTAGGTATTTATGATTAAGATATAAATGGGTGTCAACATGCATCCTTGCTAATATTATAAGTGCGAAAGTAAGTTTCTTTGTTTGTGTGTTACGCTTTCACGCTTAAACCACGGAACCGATTTCAAAAATTCTTTCACCAATGGAAAGCTATTATAATATTAGGGAGTAACATAGACTATATTTTATTCTGGTATTCCCACGGGAACCAGAACTACACGAGTAAGGCGACTGAAACCGAAGCGAAGCGAGGACGGATTGCTAGTTTAAAATAAAATAAAATTATAAACAATTTGATTTGATTTATCTTAAATTGAGTTATCAATTTAAGATAACTAGTATCTGAAAATCATCTTTTTAAATACAAGCTTATATTTTTTTTAGATATCTTTTATTTTTAGATTATATTTTGTAGGTACTTCAATACCAATTAGCTTAAAAACTTTTCATATTTTTTTATTTATTAATTTTTTTGTCCATATGCGCCCCACTGCTAGGCTCGAGCCTCTTCCTGGATAGGAGCTTTAAAACTTAACTATAAATATCTGAAAAGCGTTCAACTAAGTAACTTTGATGGAAAACAGTGTTCTTACTTCTTAGGCACAAGTGCTGTTATGTATTTCGATTGTCTCTCCATATATGTTGCGTTTTATGCTTCGTAATTCCAGATTTTGAAATACAACTAACTTTTGTTCAATAAAACGTTGTGATTCACCAGTACTTTTTTCTTGAACTTACCTTGACATGCTATCGCATGATATACCTGTTAACTTTTCCTTAGTACACATGTTAAGTTTATATCTCATTTGTTTATATCCTAAGTTTAAAATTAAGTATGTATATGAAATTTTCATGTAACTAATATATAAATGTATTTGTTTGTTGGACTTTCACGCATAAATATTTATTTTATTTATTATTTATTAGTCTTGAAACTTCGTATATAACTTATCATAGATACAGAAAATAGAATATAAGGTATCATTAATTTCGAAAAATTACTGTTTCTAAGGACTAGAGATATTGACGAGCAATCTATACAAAGCAGTAGGGATAACCAGTTAATTATATTTAATTATCATTTTTACTGATAATATTAATTCATTTAAATAAGGTTATTTTCATGTATGGTAATTAATTAATTATTCATACGATTGTTTATATATCATGCTATCCCTTTAACCTAAGATAAGATCCAATAACATTTGAACTCCGTTCCACAGAATACCCACGAAAATATTATTTGCTTACTATATTTTGCCAACATTTTCTACGAGGCCGGTTTAAAAATTACATTCTGGGATCGTGTGAATTTTCTAAGAACAAAACTTGTTTTCTATATCAATTAAGTTAAATTGATTATTTGAGGAAGTTTGGTGAGATTGCAAAACCAGTTCCTTTCATCGCTAACTGACCGTTGAGCTCGTTCCTACACTACTATATAATACTATGCTCTATATAATGTCGGTTGTAACTTTTAATTTGAATTTACTTTGTGATAAATAAAATTGAAGTATCTATTTGTAATGTCAAAATACTGAGCTTTTTTCATGCACGCGGTTATTTGCGTGACACCTATGCCTAAAAACCAGTTTATAAATGTTTTGTCTGTCCATCTGTTTGTTTGAGGTAATCTTCAAAATGATTGGACCTAATTGGATAATATTTTACTACCAGGTAACTGTCTATATAAGGAGTAAATAAGGCTATATTTTATCTCGGTACTCGAACAGGAACGGGAACTATGCGGATAGGCGACTGAAACCGAAACGAAGCGAGGGCGGGTTGCTAGTACAATATAAAATCGTCTTCTTTCAAGAATACCGTAGTAGACTACTTCACTGTAAGTATGAATAAAATTTCAACAAAACTGTTAATAAATTTAGTCAATGTAGCAAAACGATTCTCTTCCCATTTTAGAGGATGCTTAAGCCTTTCTGAGCATAAGCTACTGCTGTCCGGGAGCGAAATTGCTCATACCATTAATATAAATTAATAAGTCGCAGATAATATCATGACAAAATAAGAAAAGCTCTGAATAAAACCATTAGTTAACCCTTATCGCCAGCGTACTTTAGTAACCTTTTTTTACTGCTGTTGGTGGCAAACGAGCAAACAGTACACCTGATGGTAAGTGATCCTGCTGGTCATGGACCTTTGCTAGGCCACTACCTATCATGAAGAAAGTAAAGATAATGCGAATGCGAGCAATGAGATTGGGGGATACTAAAGGTATCACCAAAACTCACCACATGCGAACACCCTCAGAAAGTTGGGCTTCTGGCGCTCTCGCTCACCGAACGAAGCACAGTAACAAATTGCTACTATTCAGACGTCGATTTTCTGCGAGAGTGTGGTACTACCCCGGATAGACTGGCTCGCAGCTGTAGACAGAAAACTGTCAAAAGTGTGGTCCTACCACTACTAATTCATCTGAAGTAGGTACGTGCTTAATGTTGAAACCTTTGTAGCGTGAAAATAGAAGACGAACAAAATTAAAATGATTGATATATTACTGTTTAGTAATTGACTTAGTAGCACACCTGATGATAAGCGATTCTTCCGCACATGGACCTTTGCAATACCAAGGGAACAGCCTGGCAGTTGCCTACCGTGAAGTAAATACTCTTCTTAAACCTCGTTTAAAGAAGGAAAAGTCATAGCGCTCGGGAAACACAGCAGCAGGTAGTTCATCCCAGAGCTTGCACGTACGTGGGAGAAATGATCGCTTTAAACGTATAGTTGAAGACCATAACCTTTCCAGGTGAAATGGATGAACCCTGCTACGATGTCGAGTGGTACGTTGGTAGAATGGTGACGGCGGTACCAAGTCAAACAGTTCCTCGGAGTACTCCCCGTGAAAGAGTCGGTAGAGTATTATAGCTATATGTATAAAAGTAAAGTTAATATGTAGTTGTAATAACGCACCTTATACTAAATAATATTTTTTAATAAACCAAATCGTAATATGTTTGGTTGAAAACAATTAATAGTAATTTTCCTTGAAAAGGTGTAGAGTACATTCGTAAAAGTATTATGACATTTTTAAATAAATGTCAATCTTTGTTACTTCTACTCTCGCCCTTTAAAACATCGCTCAAAGTGGAAAATTCAAGAGATCAAGCTCAACAAATGGAATCAATCGTAATATTCCATTATCAAGGTGAACGAGTTCTGTTTGGCAGTAATTATAGGCATTTACATTGTGCTCGTACTGAATCTCTAACGATGTAATCTAATTTTAGTAAATTAAAATTCACGTGATAATTGCTCCTGTTTGTTTGACTGTTTTCTATTTCAATTTATCTATTAAACAACTTGTAACATTTGTATACCAGAAACGGTAGAATATTTGAAACTTTATTTAAGACTAGCAATCCGCCCTCGCTTCGCTTCGGATTCAGTCGCCTTACGCGCGTAGTTCCCGTTCCCGTGGGAACACCGAGATAAAATATAGCCTATGTTACTCCCTGATATTATAGCTTTCCAATGGTGAAAGAATTTTTAAAATCGGTCCAGTACTTTTTGAGTTTATTCGTTACATACAAAAATACAAATCTTTCCTCTTTATAATATTAGTGTAGATGTAGATAATACTAACTAATATGACAATATTCTGACAAATAAATTATTTTGATTTTGATTTTGGTATATAATTATATTATTTTCTTTTGGAACATATACGTTCCATCACGGCTATAATAAAAAACTGTCATAACATTTATATATCTATGATATGTATTTTGCCGCTGAAACTAGTTTGTTTATTTTTATCTATATCTTAGCCTGTCGTCGAATCCTATAGAACATTAACAGAGGCCGCTTTAGGAAGATAATGCCGTAATCCCCTTTCTTGGAAGGCGATTTGGTGACCCAGTTGGAGTTACAAAATATCCAAGAAAGTGCTAGTACCCAATAGCCTGGTGTTCTCTCAGCTAAATTTTGTCTCCCATGGGAAACGATGTTTACATATCATGAGATACAAACTGGAAAATTGTAATGTAATGTGTAATATTAAATTGAAAATGAACGACTCGCGTCGTTATCACTATTATTAGGTATCTGAAATGTGTTATCGCACCATAATAATAATCATACCGTGTCACCCGTGACGTCATATTCGTTATCATTAAAGTAGCTCCCTACTCTTAAGTGGACTTGTTAAAACAAACCAATTAAAATCATAGGCATAATTGAATTAATAAAATAATGATCTCATAACTAGTACACCTAAACATCAATACAAACATCTGTGTGGTAGCGGCTCTGGATACTACCGACCCTTACATTGCTGGGTGTGTACCCTTACATGGGTGTCGTAAAAGATGACTAAGAGTTTATATCGACCTGCGCCAGTTGCGTTCAACAATTACGTTGCCAAGAAAGATTGATGTCAGGCAGGCAGCCGGTCATAAATAGGCAATATGCACGACGAAAGATATGTAGATATAATAAAGGGTACATTTTGCATCGACCCCAAGCAATGGGCATTTTTTTTTTGGGTGGGTTACGGTCGGCGCACTCCTCGCTCTACTCCGTCCGGGGCGACAGAGGGGCGTAAGCACCCACAGTTGTAACCCACCCGTAAAGCACGTCGCCTTGGCCGTTGGGCGAACCATGGGTGCAGAGTTCCTTGACTTCAGTGGTCAAGTAATTGGTATAAGAGAAGGATAATGATGATGATTGGAATTCTAATCTAATTTAATCATAAAAATATACTCTATGCTATACATAGAGACGTCATTGTCCGTTGGGCAGTCCGGCAGAAGAGGCCTCGGTACGGTCTCAGGACCGTCGAGGCCTTCCGGCCGGTGCTGATGGAGTGGTTGGAGCGGACGCACGGGGTGCTTTCCTTCTGACTGGTGCAGGTGCTGACGGGGCATGATTATTTTGCCAAGTACCTGCACAAGATCGTCATGCCACCACTGCGATTGCGACGAGGATACGGCGCAGCACGTCGCGATCATCGGTGCCGACCTGACACTGCCGACCATCGCCAGAGAGATGTTCGACAGCGTCAGGAATTGGGATGCGGTCGCCGCCTTCTGTGAGGCCATCACCTCACGGAAGGAGGCGGCGGACCGTGCGCGAGAGGAGCTCCTCTTCAGCGACACGTGCCCCCACCGGCGACTCGGGCGGCACAAGCGCGAGTACCTGCGCCTGATGCCGCCCTAGCCGAGGCTGCGGGTGACCGGACCGGGGATTTTAGTCCGTCACCCACAGAGAGGCTGACCGCGTGACGGCGACCGACGTCTCGGGACAGAGACGTTGAGAGGTGAGGTTACCCGAAAGGGTATTCCGTCGGGCCAACCATTGACGACACACTACTCCGGTGGTTGGCCCAACGACGAAGGCGACGTGGGTACGGATGGGTTATAGGCCCGCGCGCCGTCCTTCCGTCGCCCCGGACGGAATGGACCGCGTATGCGCTTACCATAGCCCACCCATAAAAAAATACACATAGTATATTTTGCTGTGTTTGAAAATGTAATATTTAACATTTTAATGTTTCTATTACTCCCATGGGAAATAAAATAAGGTAACCTAGCTGGTCATAAAATTATTATAAATTACTTTTTCAATATGTATGACGAAATATGAGTACATATTACATCGACCCCAAGTAATTGGTATAAGAGTAGAATAATGATAAGGATTGGAATTCTAATAATTATAAAAATATACTCTATGTATGTTTAAGTTGTGTTAGAAAATGTAATATTTTACGTTTTCATGTTTCTGTTACTTCCATGGGAAATAAAATAAGGTAACCTAGCTGCTCATAATACTATTGCCAAAAACTTTTGCAACATATTCCACTTTTGCAATACGTACGACGAACAGTGAGTACATATTGCATCGACCCCAAGTAATTTAAATAACAACAGGTTAATGATGATTATATATTATTAATTCCACTTATTATATAATAAATTATTTCCAACAGAAGATGTTATAATCGTTATGCTTGGCAGGTGAATTGACAATCCTAATTGTTATTACAAGTTTCCCAGGTGAGTGGTACTGATCATTCTCCTGGTGTTTATTCAGCCGGGTTTTTTTTTTGACTGTCGTATATAAGTGTGACACATTATATTATTAACCAGTCACCACAAGGGAATATAGATTTTATTATTCGTCATTGCCATCTTAGCTCATATATACATCGTCATACTCCGTCGCCACATGGGAAACTTATTTTTTTCAGCCACCTTTTTTCAATTTATTTATTTTTTCTTTTATAAATATATTTATATTTTAGATTTATTATTACGAATACAATATAATTATTATTTAAAATACAATTCACTACCCATATCTTGCCCGTAGGTGTCGTAAGAGACGACTAAGGGATATAATAATAGGAGTGGTAGGACCACAATGTCGACAGTTATCTGTCTACAGCCGCGGGCGGTCCGTCCGGGGCAGTACCATGCTCTCGCAGAAAATTGACGTCTGAGTAGTAGCAATTTGTTACTGCGCTTCGTTCGGTGAGCGAGAGAGCCGGAAGCCCAACTTTCTGAGGGTGATTGCGTGTGGAGGGTTTTGGTGGTGTCCTTGGTATCACCGAGCCTCAATGCACGCATTCACACTCCCTTCACTTTCTTCGCGGTAGGCAACGGCCTTGTAAAGGTCCATGAGCGGCAGCAACACTTACCATCAGGTGTACTGTTTGCTCGTTTGCCACCGTTTGCAATAAAAAAAATATATATGCACATAACATACACCTATGCAGGAGAAGTAAAACTAGAAATAAAACCCCGTACCAACCCGTATGACTTGCGTAGTATATAATAGGTTTATTTCCTCCTTCCCTTTACAAAGAAAACTCGAGCGCAGCAGTTGGACGTATATGATCTGTTGAATGAATTCATTCAGAAGATAATTATCTTCTTTATATATAAACTCATTTGCAAAAAAAACGGGCGGTTTTGATTTTCATTCATATTTAAAAAGATACAATACCAAAAAGGTTTCAATCGTTTGTACACGTTACTGGCCGGTTTTAAAAATGCTGTGGTATTTAAAAAAGTACGTTCTAAATTCAATTTTTCATTTGATGTTCATTTTTACAGAAAACCCCTTTTTATCCTACATTTTTGGCGCGAAGTTCCAGAAGTTAACATCGACTTTCATAACTTTTATTCAATTTTTATCGATTAATTTCATATCCTTGACTGTCAAAGCTTTATTTAATGCTGTTTGGCTGTATCAAAAATGGTAGATAAAGTGGTAAAAGCTACCAAAATTATCGCGCTGCTTGAAGAGGGTTGCAGCCAATGTTTCGTGGCTAGGAGGCTAAATGTTAGTCGCTCGACAGTCCAAAGGACCTGGCAGCGATATCAGGAGACTGGTTCCGTCGAGAGAAGGCCTGTTTCTGGAAGAAAACCATGTACCCAACCACGGGATGATCGTTTTCTTGTGAGTCGCGCATTGAGAAATCGCAAATCTTCGTATGTGGATCTTAAGAACAACCTCCAAGAAGTAAGAAATGTGCATATTAGTCTATGGACGGTCAGGAGGAGGCTTCTCGCTGCCAATATACGCAGTCACCGCCCGGCCCGCGGCCCCAAATTACTCCGTGAGCACAGAGTTCACAGGCTTAGGTTCGCTAGAAATTGTGAATCATGGACTCAAGACGATTGGAATAGGGTTTTGTTCTCTGATGAAGCCAGGATATCTCTGTTCGGTGAAGATCGACGTCGGCGAGTGCTAAGAAGACAAGGAGAACGCTTTGCAGAGGCATGTTTCGAAGAAATCACACCTTATGGTGGGGGCTCTGTTATGTTTTGGGCAGGAATAAATTCAATGGATCATACAGAGTTAGTCTTCATTGAAAACGGCTCACTGACTGGGCATCGATACATAACGGAAGTTCTAATTTCTCATGCACAACCCGCATTGGCCGCTCTAGGTGAAGACTCGATTTTTATGGACGACAATGCTCGCGCCCACCGATCCCGCGATGTTAATGCGTATGTGCAAGAGGTCGGCATTCGTCGTTTGGATTGGCCAGCTCGAAGTCCCGACCTCAATCCCATAGAGCATGTCTGGGACGTTCTGAAACGGCGTGTGAGATCAGTACACCCGGCTCCGCAGACCATCAGAGAGCTGAAGAATGTGATTACTGCGGAGTGGGAACGTATTCCGCAAGCAAGTATCCGGGATATACTCGCTAGCATGCCCAGACGAATTCAAGCTGTGATTTTAGCTAGAGGGGGTCACACTCGATACTAAACATTTATCTGCTTTTACTTTATTAAAGAAAAACAAACAAAAAAACTTTTTTATTTTTACTTCATGAGCATATGCACTACTAGCGAATATACACTACTAGCGAGGTTTAGCATTATTTCCCATAAATTGTATCTAAATTTTATGAAATACTGATGAAAACGATTATTTTCTTATTAATTTAGCAAATTGTGTGGATAAAACTACCTATAATTATCAAACAAAGAAATATTAACATTTGAAATGGTTCATTGCTTAGGTGCCCGTTTTTTTTGCAAATGAGTGTATATATATTCTTTTGTAGGTACGTGTGTATTTACGTGTGTATGTCACTGAACTCATCCTAAACGGCTGGACCAATGTTGATGAAATTTCTTTGTGGGTGTTCAAGGGGATTCGAAAATGGTTTAGATTCACAATTAGATCCGGTAGGTGGCACCGCTGTCAATTTCAAGGAGAATTCCTTTCATTTTATTTGAACAGAACGACGTCTGTTGGGTCAGCTAGTCTTTATATATATATTACTCGTGTACGTGTGTATGTCACTGCACTCCTCCTGAACGACTGATGTTAATGCATTCTTTTGTGTATGTTCAAAAAGAATAAGAATGGTTTAGATTCACAATTGGACCCGGTAGGTGGCGACGCTGTCGATTTCAAGGAGAATCCCTTTTATTTTAGTTGAACAGAACGTCTGTTGGGTCAGATAGTCTTTATACATTAATAGAAGTATAAATTTTAGATATGACTAGCAATAACTGCAAAAGTATGTTAATAGACCCGTCTATTAGCCTTATTTTACATCATTTAAATAAAATTAGAACAAACGATGAATTAAATTTTACCTACATATTTAACATTAATGTATTCTGACACCAATGTTAAAATTGACTTTAACCTTGACTTTGAATGCACTGTTGACTAATGATATAAATACAAATGTGTTATGGTGAGTCAGTTATGTTGTATATTTCACATAGTAAAAAACTATTTAGATAAATAAAACTTCAGTGTCTTTTTGTAATATCAAAATAACAGTTTTTACTGATTGCATTTGACAGTACGAGTATATGCGATGCTTATAAGAGATAAAAGTGTTTTTTTAGTCTATTTATTCTTATATTTCAACATACAAGCACATACATTATGATATTATAACACCGATCTACCAGATCAGTATTGTTAGTTCAGTCGCCTCCATAGAAGGATTATTTCCTTAATGTAAAATACTCTCTTTAAAAAAGAAGATAAAATAACATTGTAACTATCTTTAAATAGTATTTATTTATATCCATTATGATATCCTAAACCATATTACATAAGCATGGACTGTTAGAGAACATATACCTAGTGACCTTGGCGCTAATGTACTTACCTCAAGGGCAGCCATTAAGTTTAATGTAGCCGAGTTACTATTTAAGTTTGTACTATTTAAAAGTTTTCCGTGTGGTGACGGAGTAAGAATACAATTCACCTATATAAATCTATGTAAGAGAAGAAACAATCAAAATAAAACCTTATTCCAACCCATCTGACCAGTGTCAGAAAAATCTCGGATTATGTAGATGATAATACAGATTGGTTGTGAGCAGCTCCTCATTCAGCAATTTCCTTGTTATTTTAAATATACTGTTTGTAAATGTACTTTTAACTGTTATTGTAAAGTGTAGCGTGTTTTGCCTAACGAATTTTTGTATTTTCAGCGTTTGTAACATATTGTGGTGTTGGTCATGCTCACATAAGGATCTACTTGCGGTAGCTGCGTGGAGCGGGTCTCTCCCTTCCCTCCATAGTGGTTGAGGGGAGTGATGGCTGCTCTAGTAGTTAACTCGTGATCGGGTGCCGCTTGTGGGATCTGGTCCAGCCATAATCGTTTAAATTATATTAAGTGTCTTGCGGTTCGAAGGGCATCACACTGGAGCTTGTTCTTACAAAACATGTACACAATTGTATAACTAGTAAGAAGAAAAAAAAAAAAAAAAAATTAAAAATAATGACAAGCCCGCTGAGTTTCTTGCCGGATCTTCTCAGTAGCGGTCGCGTTCCGATCCGGTGGTAGTATATTTTTTTTGGAAATTGTAAACCTGACAATATGTAAGTGCCCTCTCAGGGTTTATGCATAATAAAATAATTTGAATTTGAATTTGAATTTGAAGTGTGATCGATTTCCCTCTCATTGTGGAGGGGAATCGAGCCCAGCTATGGGACGTGTATAAGCTACGATTAGATCGATTATTTTTGGTGAGTTAATTTCAATATTATCGCAATGAACTTCCCAAAACCGAAATCTCCTTTTTTCGAACTCCACAAAAATCATCACCAATAAGCCTTTCACTTTCCACTGCTAGAAGTTAGCCTTTCTCATGCTTCATCACAAAGTACTGTCGTATGTCGTTCATGTCCAACGGCTCTCAGCAACTTTCACCAAGTCGTCAGTCCACCTGATCGCTAAGCGTCCTATATTGGGTTGTCCTACGCATGGTTGTCACTAAAGAACCATTTTTCCCCAGCGGTTAGGGATTCTTCGAGCAATGGAGAGCAGACCCGTTACCACTTCAGCATGCTAACTCTTCAAACTATGTCAGTTACATTGATTCTTTCACGGATTTCTATATTTTGAATTCTATCTTGCAAACAAATTCCAAGCATAGTACGCTCGTTCTAGAGATTGCAAACCTTTTAGGCACCCGCCGGGCCCGGCCATTCTTACCGGGCCCGGTCACCGGACCCGGTAAGAATGCCCAGCTTTTTAAGATCATTCTTTCAGGCTGAAAAATAATTGTTTTGCCTTGCAAGTTAGAATTTACTTTTTGTTCTGTAATAATATATTTATAAAGTCACGTAACGCAACCAATTTTACGTTACATTTTGTTGGTTAACACTATAAAAGTTTGATTGTTTACAGTTACAATACAGCCTAGTCTATAAGATTTCGTTATTTGCTCAATTAGTAATAGTAACACTCGCTAATCTTATTAACCAAAGTTTAAGAAAAAACATAATACTTTCCCTTTAGCATATAAAAATTTGTTTTGTTTATACCAAAGCTACCCTAATCTAAGTTGTTATGACATGTTTAGTACTTTAAGCTGCGTTATTAGTTTCTTATTTTAATACTATGTTTTCAAATAGACACTATAACGAGTAAAGTGAAAGACCTGCTTGTTTAAACTTATAAAAATTAATAATTACTAATACGATTGAGTGATTTTGAGACTTGAGTGAGACTGATTATTGTGAAAACGGTTCATAAGCCAGTTTAAAATAAATATTAACCTTGAATCATTGTCTTTTTCCATTCATATATAGAAAATTTTCATAAAATACTTTAAAGGTCTTATCGCTATTACAACCCGGCCGGGCCCGGCGGACCCGGCCGGGTTGGTGACGAATGCGACCGGGCCCGGCCGAGTTGAGAAACATACCGGGTTGCAATCTCTAGCTCGTTCCATAGCACGCTGAGCAACTTTGAATTTAATTATGATATCTACAGACCATGTTACGGTGCCAAAACAATAAATAAGTTCTAAAGTTGTGTAACGCATTTTTGACTATTAATGCAAGAATACAAACTTTCAGCTATCTGGGCGCACGGCAGTGCCTCCGCCAAGTTGAGCAAAAAAAAAAGTCGGGCAAAACGCAACACTGCCGTAACATACTTTTCTCGAAGGCAATCAGGCCATTTTCGACCCCCTATAACTTCGTTGTTAATATAATTAAAAATCTGAATTTTTAGTAACCTAGCAGGCATTGTACACACATTATGTAGTTCAAATTTCATTCAATTTGAACCAATAGTTTAAGAATTATAACTAGTCAAAATTTCGTAATTTTGTCACTCACTGACTGACTGACCGATCATCAATATTAAAGAGGCACTTCTAGCAGACATAGAAGCTTCAAATTTAGAATACTATTAGTGTTTAGTATATAAATGAAGGAAAAATTGTGAAACATTATAATTTTCATCCAGTTTCCGAGATACACTAACTGCATAAATAATTTTGTAAACTCATATAAATATATAGGATTACAAAGTTACATTTGCAGTTAATGGAATGTAACTTTGTAAAAAATAAGAATACATTTGTCGCCATCATTGCTTCTCTATGGGAATCGTAACAACCAGCTAAAGACTGCGTAGACGACGTAGTGGTTAAGATACCAACGTACTGTGCTAGTGTCGCGGGTTCGAATCCCATGCAAGACAACACCTTGTACGATCCACAAATGGTTGTTCGGAGTCTGAATGTAATTTGTGTCGGTTAATTATATGTTCTTTCAGTATAGTGACGAAGTAAGAATACAATTCACCACTCTCTATCTTGCCCATGGATATTGCATACGACGACTATGGGATATAATATGCACATACCATCTGTGCAAGAGAAGGAAAACTCGAAATGAAACCCTATATCAACATGTCTGACCAGCATGGTATAGTTGGTCAAATTCCCTCCCATTGTGGAGAAGGCCCGAGCCTAACAGTGGGCTGTATGAGGGCTGCGATGATGAATTACATGTTTGTAAAGTCCCCCACAATATAAGGATTATTATTCCCTTAGCGCAAGGCGTTGTCATTTAAAAATAAGATTCAACAGGAAGGAGAGCTGAGAGTGGGCAGCAGCTCTCTCCGGGGAAATGTATGATATCTCACTGCGAAACCAACCCGTCTACCAAACGTGGCGATTACGGCAATATTCCTCATATGGCGAAAAAAAATGAGCCCTAGTCTTGGCAACTCTGTTACCCTTGAGCGGCGTTGGATGCAGCCGCCACAGTACCGCACTTTATGGTGACGGCGATAGGCTGAATGATGATTGACACAATAGATGTAGACAGATACCTAGATATAATTATGTTCAAAGATAACTTGTAAAATGGTCAATCAACTTAATGAAAAAGCAAGAGTGTCTGTATGAACATGTCTTATGAAATTGTACCAAAATCTCCCAAAGTATTAAGCAAACTAAATTGCCTGAAATTTATCTGAAAGAAAGAACGCCATCATTAGGCTCGATTGCCATCAAAGCGGAGAGTAGACTAGAAGAGATGTGTTTCGAAAAACCAATGAAATTTCTTTATTTCCACATCTCTCCGCTTAGTTTAGGTATAAGTGACTCAAACGGAAAGGAGAGATGTCTCATTTTTCAGAGAGTGGGCTCTAAGAAAATCCGTTGTTGGTATTCAAGAAGTAGAAGGTACTGGAAAGGAAAATAAGTAGGTCTATCTACAAAAAGAAATGAGACACCATCAAAAACAAAACTTGTAAAGTAGTAAGTAATCGCACTATGTTTAGTACAATTTAATATAATATGTATTACTTGTGAGGTACATTGTGTTTTCATGCGATTGCCAAGTCATTCTGTTTATTTAAAACATAAAAGATCTTTAATATTGTTATAGTCACTATAAGAAGTTGTTAGGTTAGCTATTTACGTAATAACTTAAGAAGAATGGTCCCTTAAGCAGGCACTGAATGAGTTAACCGACTTGGAATAACATAGATCTCACAACTTTTTATGGTAGAAGAACTCAGTTGCGAGGCTTGGCTTTTTTTTTACAAGTTTTGTTTTTGATGGTATCCCTTTATCCCGATGCCCCTTTCGATGGCTCGTAGAAGTCGTAGACTCTAATAACTATTAGCTAACTGCTCTTCTGATTATAGTGGTCACGTGTGGATCAAAAATCAAATACAAACGTGATAAAATCCGTAAAGTAGTTTTATTTAAAATGTGTAATACTCGCGTAAACATCTAAAATCGCTACAATTCTTTTTTATTGAAATTTAGACATCATTTTAAAGTAAATGATATATGTATTATTTTCGTTACCGTATCGTACAGATTCTAAGGGATAGGAAATTAATTACCTATAAAGGTATCCTTCGCTATGAGCATTAATAAATCATGAGATCAGAAGTTAGTAGTGAAGGTTATAAGATTTCAAAGGCATCATAAGGTTTCATAACGCTTCAAAAGGCATATTTGCAATTAACAAGAACCTGTTTTTGGCAGGGGCAATTTTTTGTAGCTTTTTACAAATTACTCAATTCAGTAAGTTATGTTGGAGTAAAAAAATAGAGGATCGAATAAAAATTGGCCATTAGTATATATGTAATTGAAGTTATTACAGATACACTTTGTAGAAAACATAAATTTGAATAATATACATATAATGAATATCCATATAGTGACGGAGTAAGAATACAATTCACCACTCCCTGTCTTGCCCGTGGAGGCCTCCATTTCGAATTTTCCTTCTCTTGCATGGATGTTGTATGCATATTATAATCCCTTAGTCGTTTTTTGCCCCACGTTTCGAATATTTTACAGCGTTCATATTAATACCAACTAGTCTGACTAGCATGGCATAGGAGCCTAGCAGTGAAACGTATATGAGCTGATATGATAATGATGATGACATCTACGCTATCAATAAATGGCAGTGTAATGTTAAGCGGCAAAGGATAATAAGGTAAGTTTTAAGTTTTGGGCTTATG
The DNA here is from genome assembly GCA_032191425.1 of Lymantria dispar. Lineage (NCBI taxonomy): Eukaryota > Metazoa > Arthropoda > Insecta > Lepidoptera > Erebidae > Lymantria > Lymantria dispar. The sequence goes on from CM063451.1 coordinate 16,375,766, forward strand.
TATTTACCATAATCATCTCAATTCATATACATTGCGACTACGTATCGGATAAAGCAGTATAAGACCCAATACGATCTGATGAAATTACTCGGTTTCGACAAATGTCGGTGACACAGAACCGCACTTTGTACCGAAATATGAGGAAGGCTGATGTCTCTGACTGGTAACGGATAAATGATAACGATGTTGATTAATCGATCATAATCGTAGTCATCATCATTATCCTGCATTTATCCCTATTATTTCGTGTCGCCTCAATATGTACCTACATTGTGCAAAATTAGCAATGGTTTTATGACCGGCCGCCTTTTTGAAGTCAATTGTCATTGGGAAGAGAAGAAGAATAGCATAATGGAGTTGACGAAGGTGATTAAGTTAGTATATGTATATAGTATAGTCACTGTTTATATTCAATACAACTCAATAAAACATGTACATGTAGAAGTCAAATATTGCCAATTAACACATCAACACCATTATTTTGGTACATCGAGTGTGGAGGTAGATTTATAATCAGCAAACAGGTTTTGGTTAATATTAAAATCGACGCCAACCTTTTTTCTTGACATGTTTGTTCTGGCCGTATAAATTGAAATGGCACATAAGCTGCTATAGTGCGTTTAATTTAGTGAGCAATCGGAATCGATATTGATTGTCTATGATTTAATTATATACCCGATAAAATGTGCATAGAAAACGCAGGACTTCGGGCGGCCCCATAGCCTTCCCATGCAACACGTCACCACCGAGCCGGGTTACAAATACCGAGTCCTTAACTTGAATGACATGACCGGCGAGTAATCCATTCGAGTGACAAAAATCAAAGGGGCCTAAAATAATTTAAAAATAAAACTCAATTTTCCTGTTATTTTATTTTTACTATATTAATTTATAAAGGGGAAAATTCAATAATCTGCAAAACAAACTAAGGTTTTATAGATATTTAATGTGTATTCTTACAAAATTTTCACGTCTATTTTCGTTAAAAACATAAATCGAACAGCAATTTTTCTATTTGAATAGGCATTGGTCACAATTTCATTGGTATTATTTATTTGGCTCGGCATCCTATTGTTTCTTTTTAAATAATAGCGTCCTAAATTACTCATTAAGTATTGCTTGCCAGTAGAGATAAAGATACTAAACAGTTTCAAAGATTACTAGTGACAAACAGCTGGAGAGACAAACAAGTTTTAAAAATTGTTTTTGTTGTTGTAACACTCCAATTAAACTTATTTCCACGAAATTCTAAAAAAACATAAATAAAGTATTAAAATGGTTTTTGTTGACGCTTCAATTCTATTTGTTTTTAGGAAATTCTAAAAATTACATATAGATAAAGTATTAAAAATATTTTTGTAGACACTTCAATTATTTTTTGTGTATGTAATTATACAAAATATAGATAAAGAATTTATAATTGTTTTTGTTGACAGTTCAATTTAATATATTTTTATAGATAAACACTGAAATTATAAAAAAAAATACAGATTATAATCTTGTATACAGTGTCATTCAATGTTTGTGTTAGTACAAGTGATTCATTATCACGGCTATATTGATACGATGCCATTGATAGCGGCTTCGATCAACATAATCAATCATTTTATCTGCTGGTAGAATATTATTGATACAGAATTTATTTTCAGATGGTTGGATTATTTTATCTTCCAATTTGAAAATTTGTATTGGAAGATAAAGTAATCCAATCTCTTGTAAGATAATGCAATTAAATCAGATTATTTAGCAGAAATATGGCAAACTTGTACATGTTTACTAATTTTAAGTACCCAGAAATAATGATGTCTGATGTTTACGCGAATTTTGCTCATTGTAAATAAAACTATTTTACGGCTTTTATGGCATTTGTATTTAGATTTTTGATTGCCTGACATTTCGGATATAGAATTAGGTTTCTAAGAGGGTTATCGTTCATGGTCACAGGCGGCATACTTACACAATATTATCTTATATTCAGAATTAAAACATATAGTATTCAATCTCTAGATTTTTCCGTGTGGTGACGAAGTAAGAATACAATTCGCCATCCTCTTTGTTGTCCGCGAGTCTTGTAAAAGCCGACTAGATAATATTTATGCAAGAGAAAGAAATCTAGAAATAAAACCCTTTACCATCACGTCTGGCAGGTGTAGTCCAATAGGTTCAGTTCCCTCCCATTATGGAGGAACCTCAAGACCAGCAATGGGACGTATCTGAGTTATAATGATGATGACGTTTGATTATCTAGATATGCTGAAGAGAATTGATGATACAGCTTAATCAACTAATTGGAAAAACCTAAAAGAAATTCAACATATTTTATTCGGTTATTACTGTTTAGACAAGCCCAACTATTATGCTCAAGCTTCCTCCACAAAGGGAGAGGAATTAACATATTATTCCACGCTAGTCAAACGTGTTGGAACAGAGTCTTATATCGAGATTACCTTACCTTGCATCGATGACACCTACATATATCCCTTAGTCATGTTTTACAACAACCATGGGCAAGAGAGGGGGGTTGTTAATTGTATTCTTACTCCGTCACTATACGAAAAAGAAAAAAAATACATTATTTCTGTATATTAATAGAAAAGAATAGGTACGTTGCAGTTGTCAATTATGTGCAATAAAAATTGTTCAACGAACAAAGTCCAAGCATAATTGCAACAGCATGCCAATATAAATAAATACATTTGTATATCTTCGTTATATTTACGATATATTGTCGTAGATAATATACGTGTGATGACGGACTAAAAATAATATACCAAACCCATTATTAATATAATAAATAATATTACCAACCCATTTTGCCCGTGAATAACATAATATACCACTAGGTGATACAGGTAGGTGGTATTCCTTCAAGATATTATTTTTTTTTATTGCAAACAGTGGCAAACGAGCAAACAGTACACCTGATGGTAAGTGTTGCTGCCGCTCATGGACCTGTACAAGGCCGTTGCCTACCGCGAAGAAAGTGAAGGGAGTGTGAATGTGTGCATTGAGGCTCGGTGATACCAAGGGCACCACCAAAACCCTCCACACGCAAACACCCTCAGAAAGTTGGGCTTCCGGCTCTCTCACTCACCGAACGAAGCGCAGTAACAAATCGCTACTACTCAGACGTCGATTTTCTGCGAGAGTGTGGTACTGCCCCCGGACGGACCGGCCCGCGGCTGTAGACAGATAACTGTCGACAGTGTGGTCCTACCACTCTGATAATACAGCTAATATGGTATTGTAAGCCAATTGTTTTTATATTAGGGAAAAGGTTTGTGTCCAATAATGACACGAATATGAGCTATAAACAAAAAGTAGATATTCATTTATTTGCAACTATTACTAGTAATAATTATGTATTATGCGGAAATATCAATACTTGAACAGGTACTAAATTTCCTCTCGTAGAGTAAATTATGTATAACCCGTATTCCTTTCGACTTTCCAGGTTAGGATAGAGCATCCGAAAAACCTTGTGTGACCCACTATGCCTTTTATTTAGCATGAGGACAGATTACTTTCTTAAAAATATGTACGCGGAACTACAATTTGAAACTTTCATATAACTATTCATACTCGCTATAAACTAATATTTTTTATTGCTATTTATATATTTATTTGAAAAACAAACAGTTATACAATAAGTGACTAAACTAATGATAGTGCTGTGGGAATACTAAAAGTACAAGCCACAACGATTTCATAGCTTACAATTATTTAATACTAGCAACCCGCCCTCGTTTCGCTTCGGTTTTAGTCGTTTTACCCTCGTAGTTCCCGTTCCCGTGGGAATACCGAGATAAAATATAGCCTAGTTTACGCCCTGATATTATAGCTTTCCATTGGTGAAAGAATTTTTGAAATCGGTCTAGCCGTTTTGAAGATTACCCAGAACAAACAGACAGACAGACAGAGAGACAAAATTTTTTAATCTGTATTTTAAGCATAGGTGACGTGCAAATAACCGTGTGAGCATGAAAAAACCTATTATTTTGGCATTACAAACAGACACTCCAATTTTATTTATTGGTATAGATTCATATAGTATGGTTAGTCAGTAAGGATATATAATAGTTTAGGACAGTTGGTCAGTATTAGAAAAGCTTTTTTTCGTCTGATAATAAGAGTAGTATTCGCCACGTCCACCTTGCCCATGGGAGTCGTAAAAGACGACTAGAGGATATAACATGCATATAGTATCTATGCAAGGGAAGAAAACTCGAAATAAAACCCTATGCCAAACCGTCTGACCAACACGGTATTGTAGGTAAATTTCACTCCTATCGAGAAGGAGTTCAGTAATAGGACTTATATGGGCTATGATGATGATGATGAGAATAGTTTTTAGTAGACACCATAGTTAGATATTACTACTATTACTACCTTAATTACTAATGCTCGTACTCATTTTTACAAGAAGTCCCAATCAAGAATAAATATAAATTAAAGTTATTTAGTATCTATATATAAATACGTAAAGCAAAAACTTTGTACCCCTTTTTACGAAAATTACGTGGATGGAAATTTCATATAATAATGGATTAGAAATGCATTAAATTCATTAAAAAAGGCATTACACACACTACAACGCAATCGCTACACACACCCACACATACACGTTTGCGCGAGTGTGTTGCGTAGCAACGCTTATACACTTTTGTTTACGGTTAAAATCTCTGGTTGAACTGAATGTCAAAGCAGAAAAGAAACAAAGCAGAAAAATTAATTAAAATGAATTATGGCCGAATTTCGACCACACGGCGATCACTAGTCTATATATTAATACGTGAAGCAAAAACTTTGTCCCCCTTTTTACGAAAATTACGTGGATGGAAAAGTATGAAATTTGTCACAGTTGAAGTATATAATGAGGAGAAATGCATAAAACTGATTTTTTTTTAATAATGGATATTAAATTCATTAAAAAGGCATTACGCACACTATCATGCAATCGCTACACACGCACACACACACATTCCAACGCTTATACAATTTTGTTTATAGTTAAAATCTCTGGTCGAACTGAATGTTAAACAATCATAATTATGATGACAATGTCTAATAAACTTTTGTACTTATATATTAGTTATTAGTGAAATACAGCTTGCTCAATATACAATTATTCATAAATAAAATTAAAGGAAAATTGTATAGCAGAAAAATTAATTTAAATGGATTATGGCTGAATTTCGACCACTCGGCGGCCACTAGTTAAAATAAATTTATAAACGTCGTTAAAATGTAATACTATTAATATAGATTACAATGTATTCATTCATACGATAAATTGGATTTGCATAATTCATTAACGACAAGGCTAAATGCTCACTTATAATTCTAAGCGTGCATTCTGACAGTCGAAGGTACGTAGAATGCATTATTAACGAATATATTAATATTCTCTATTAAGATAATTTGTATTTTAAATACATAGCAACAATTTTATAATGTATTGCTAAATATATTTTGCCCGTGGATGTCGTAAAGACGACTAAGGAATATAATACAATATATTGGTAAAATACATTATTACAGTGTTTTATTTCGAATTTACTTCCTCTCGATACCCGTTATAATAGAACTTTGATACCCGTTATATCCAAAATATTTGAAAAGGCGATGTTCCAAAAGACAGATAAATTTATTAATAGAAACAATATACCTACTAATTGATAACCAATTTGGCTTCAGGAAAAATAAGTCAACTTCTTTAGCTAGCTTCTCATTAATAAAGCAAGTGACTGAAGGTTCGGATAAAAAAATGCCAGTTTCGGGCATTTTCTTAGATATGAGCAAGGCTTTTGATTTTGTTTCACATAAAAGGTTGCTCTGCAAATTAGAAAGTTATGGAATACGAGGTAATGCATATAATTGGTGGGAAAGGTATCTAACAGACCGCCAACAAAGTACAGTTTAACATTACTAAAATAGTTGATAATTCAGAAATAATGTATACATCAGATAGGCAAATAAATATCTGTGGAGTACCATAGCATACTTGGCATACATAGCATACCGTAGTATACTTGGACCATTACTGTTTTTATTATACATTAATGACATTAACAATTATCTCAAACATAGTTGTATATTATTTGCTGATGATACTACGCTTATAGTAAAATGTGAAAATAAATCACAAATAGAAGGAGAAACTAACAATGAACTAAAAAATATAATGAAATGGCTAACAAATAATAACCTACAATTAAATATTGATAAAACAAAGTTGATCCACTTTCAGACATGTAACAATAAACATAATATAACAAAACCAATTAAAAAGATAAATATTACAATCATAGAATCAGTCATAGCTCTATTTCATGGTATAACGATTGATAAGAAAATACAATTGAAAACAAATGTTGAAAATATTTATAATAAATTAGATAGGTTTGTATTTGCTTTAAAGAAACTCAGATGTATTGTTTCAAGAGAAGCAGCTCTGGCGGCATATCATGGCTACGTATCATCGGTTATACGGTACGGAATAATTATCTGGGGAAACTCTGTAGAAGCGAATAAGGTACTTATAGCACAGAAAAAATGTGTTCGAGCACAGTGAGCATATGGGGCAGTGTATTTAGACCATTGTAAACCTCTTTTTAAGCAAATGAAAATTCTTGCATTGCCATGTCTATATATCTTTGAATTATGTTTATTTGTAAAAAGAAATCCTCATATGTTTTCAGTACATGATGAAGTAATGAAAAAAACCCATAGTTGAGATCCTAGTAAACTATTAATTCCTCGCTAAAGATTACAAATGTTCGTTAGAAATGCATATTGTATGGCAATTAACATTTATAATAAACTACCTGCTGAGGTCCGATTATTACCTATTAATAAATTTAAGACATATATTTAACTGGCTATTGGCAAAGAGTTTTTATAAGGTCAATGAATTCCTGAATGATAAAGTTTAATGTAATTCTAAAAAAGATATATATTCATTATTATGTGGTTATTAGTATGTATATAGATAAGTGTTTAATTTAATATAGTTATTAATTATTTTATTAAATGGAAACCTATAGATAATTAAGCGAATTATTGACTAAGTAATTGGAATTTTGACTAATATATTTTTTTTAATTTAACTAATATTTCTACACCTGTTTGAGGTAGAATATGTGAGAAGCACAATTTATTAACATCTAAATGTACCATATTCTAAGAAATAAATATTATTATTATTATTACAAATGCAATAGTAAAATCGTTACATAAACGGCCATCTCCTTTCTTGTCCATGGGTGTCGTAAAATATGACTATGGGATTATTGCAAATAACATCTATGCAAGAGAAGGAAAATTTAAAATAAAACACTATATCATCCCGTCTGATCAGCCCATTGTAGAGGAGGCTCGAACCGAGTACTGGAACGTATATGAACTGTGATGATGATAATGCTTTTAAAATTGTAGATTTTGATGACCTTCCTTCCTTAACTTATTTAAAAACTACTACGAATTTCATCGCTTTTGTATTTAATTGCCGAAATTTCGAATACTTTCCAGCGTTCATGGTCATGAGGTGAGAGTACCCCGCCTTGAGGAGAGGGTACCCCGCGACCGGTATTCCGTGGGGCCGACCACTGAAGACAAATTACTCTGCACCGGTGATTGGCCCAACGACGAAAGCGACGTGGCTACGGGTGAGTTATGAGGCTGCGCGCCGCCCCACCGTTGTCCCGGAGGGAGCCGGACGGCGGGTGCACTGACCATGGCCCACCCCTAATAAAAAAGCGTCCATGGTCACGGGAGGACTAAGATGTATCAAATCCAATAAGTCATCGTTAGGTATTACATAGATCTATCCGCTACAGTATTAGTTATCAAATTTTGACCCACAATTTTGTTACAAATACATTGTCTGTACAAAAATATGACTTATAAAAGTTATACTTTTATTATTAAGTAATAATGATATGAGTTAAGCAATAGAAAATTTAATACTGCATAAATATTAAATCCTATACGACTTTATACAGGCGTTTAGGAATGTGACTCTGTAGAAGGCTCGAGACTAATTTATATGCACAAGACTATTTTCTTATTCGATATTGCTTTTACTGTTTAGGATTACGTCATAAGTTGATGTACTTTGAGGTCTAACGCTCGAACAACAAACTATAGTATAAATTCTTATCGATAACATTGTTTTAAAACTATGTTATATTTAATAATTACAATATCAGTTAGGATGAAGCAAACATATAAAGAATATGAATAAAGCTATTGTTTTTTTTTTTTTTATTGAAAACAGTGGCAAACGAGCAAACAGTACACCTAATGGTAAGTGTTGCTGCCGCTCATGGACCTTTACAAGGCCGTTGACTACCGTGAAGAAAGTGAAGGGAGTATGAATGCGTGCATTGAGGCTCGGTGATACCAAAGGCACCAACAAAACCAAAACTCCACACGCAAACACCCTCAGAAAGTTGGGCTTCCGGCTCTCTCGCTCACCGAACGAAGCGCAGTAACAAATTGCTACTACTCAGACGTCGATTTTCTGCGAGAGCGTGGTACTACCCCGGACGGACCTGCCCGCGGCTGTAGACAGATAACTGTCGACAGTGTGGTCCTACCACTATTGTTGAATTTCAACAGTCTTACAAATCATAGTTTTATATAAAGCTTCCCACTTAACAGAACATTGGTTAACTATCGCAACACAATCGTATTGAATAAGTGGGCGATAGACATAAGTGGGTCATGTTTGTCTTTGTTGCATCACTAATGAGCGATTTGGACACATATATATGTATGATCGAGTCAAATAAAATAAAGCGCCACCTACCGGGTCTAATTGTGAAGTTAAACCATTCTCAAATTCCCTTAAACACAGAAAAAATTTCATCAACATCGGTCCAACCATTTAGGAGTTCAGTGAAATACATACGTACTCAAGAAATTTATATATCTATACCAATAAATAAAATTAGAGTGTCTGTTTGTAATGTCAAAATAATGGGCTTTTTTCATACTCACACGGTTATTTGCATTATACACTAGCTGACCCAACAGACGATGTCATGTCTTAACAATGAATACGTATTTGTATAATTAATAAAAAAAATAATCATTAGCAACAATTTGGTTTCAAATCTAATAGATTTCCTCGTTATAATTAAATGCAACACGGTAAGGGTTAAAAGCAACATTTCCATGATTACAATTCCATCGATTCCTTTTAACTTCATTGCGCGTTTGTCGTGCTCTTGTGTGTCTTTAACTTGCAGCATTACGAGTTTTGCGTATTATGTTCGTACGTTTGATTGCTGGCATTTTTAAAAACAATCTACTAAAATAACATACATTATCTCTTCTTATTAATAAATTATCATAGTATCGTTACTAATATTATAAATACGAAAATTGTTTGCTTAACACTTTCACGCTTAACGCTTTCACGCTTTAACCACCAAATCGATTTCAAAAATTCTTTCACCAATGGAAAGTCGTAATATCAGGGAGTAACATAAGCTATATTTTATCTCAGTATTCCCACGGGAACGTGAACTACGCGGGTAAGGTGACTGAAATCAAAGCGAAGCGAGGGCGGGTTCAGTAGAGATTGCAAATCTGACACGGCCGGGCCGGGCCCGGTCGCCAGACCCGGTAAGAATGACCAGATTTTTAAAATCATTCGTTCAAACAAAAAAAAAATTGTTTTGCCTTACAAAAAGTATATTCTAACTTATATAGTTAGAATACACTTTTTGTTTTGTTATAATCCTTACTAATATTATAAATGCGAAAGTAAGTTTGTTTGTTTATTTGTTTGTTTGTTTCACCAATGGCAAGCTATAATATCAGGGAGTAACAGGCTATATTTCATCCCAGTATTCCCACGGGAACAGAGACTACGCGGGTATTGCGACTGAAGCCGAAGCGAAGCGAGGGCGAATTGCTAGTATACTTATAAAGCCTACTTACGTAGGCTAACCAATTGTACGTTTCATTTTGTTAGTTAAGACTATGTATGTACGTTTGGTTGTTTACAGTTTCAATACAGCATAGCCTATAAGATTTCGCTATTTGCTCAATTATAATTAATTCAGTCTTCAATTTAACCAAAATTTAAGAAAAACATGATACTTTACTTTTAGCAGATAAGAATTTGTTTTGTTTATACCAAAGCTACCAAAGTTTATCTATCTATCTAATCTAAGTTGTTATGACACGTTTAGTACTTTAAGCTGCGTTATTAGTTTCATATTTTAATACTATGTTTTCAAATAGCCACTATAAGGAGTAAAGCGAAAGACCTGCTTGTTTAAACTTATAAAAATGAATAATTACTAATACTAATGATACTTTTCCGGCCATAAGTAAAAGCAATCAATTATGTATTAAGTGTGATTTTGAGACTTGAGTGAGACTGATTATTGTGATAACTGTTTATAAGCCAGTTTGAAATAAATATTAACCTTGAATCATTGTCTTTGCCATTCATATATAGAAAATCTTCATAAAATACTTTAAAGGTTTCATCGTCAATACAACCCGGCCGGGCCGACGACGAATGCAACCGGGCCCGGCCGGGTTGAGAAACATACCGGGTTGCTATCTCTAGCGGATTGCTAGTAAAATATATAACTCAACTAAATCATATACTTAATTAAGATATTTCTATAATGTTGCATAATATTCGTACCTATTATGTTTTATAGCACCACACCTACATCAGTGAGTATTGATTCTATTTAAATAGTTAAAAACTGGTTTTTTTATATGGACCATGTTTGATCTTTGTTTTATGGTAATAAAGTCAAATAAAACTTGTTCTCACAATTACCATCGATTCCGCATAGTGATAAACTAAGAATATAATTCAACTGCTCTTATTATGACCGAGGGTGTCGTAAAAGACGATTAAGGTATCATCATCATCATCATCTTGCTCTTATCCCAATTACTTGGGGTCGACGCAATATATCATCTGTTTTGACATATTGCAAAAAGTTTCGGCAATGACTTTTATGACCGGCCGCCTGCCTGACGTCAACCCTCCTTGGGAATGTAATCGTTGACCCAAATGGTACCAGATGGAGTTGGTCCGGGTCAATCTAGGGCTCTTAGTCGTCTTTTACGACATCCACGAGCAAAGCAAGGGTTGGTAATATTCGAAGCCGCTACCACACAGCACATTTAAGATTAAGGTATATGATAAGCAAATAAAATTTTCGTGTGGTGACGGAGTAAGAATGCAATTCATCACTCCCTATCTTGCCAGTGGATATCGTAAAAGACGACTAAGGGATATAATATGCATATAACATCTATGCAAGAAAAGGAAAACTCGAAATAAAACCCTATACCAACCTGTCTGACCAGCATGGTCAAGGTAAGGTCAATTAGTAAGTAATCAATCAGGTCAATCAGGTAAGTAAGGTCAATTTTCCTCCTACTATGGGGCAGCCTTGAGCCCAACAGTAGGACGTATATGAGCTAAAATGATGATGATGATGAAATAAAATTTCTGATTAGCGTGATTTAGTAGGTCAATTTCTTTCTTATTATGGAGGAGCATCGAACCTAACAGTGGAACGTATGCTAGCTGAGATATTGTTCTCAAAATTGCGTATTTTTTTATCCAATTCAAAGAACGCCTAAAAATATCTACTTAGCAAACTGCTTATTTATTCTTCATTTATGTTGAATAGTTTGAATTGTTAAAACAAAATTAATCGGTTCATCGAGGTTTTGAGGATTGGTATTTCCACAAGTGGGCTAAATGCCACAATCGCCGCACTTGGCAGGCAAGCTGATAATAGCAGTTCATGTTATAAGTTTGCCAGGAGACCGCTACTGGTACTCGAAAGTCCACTAGGCTAGCTACCGAAATCCAGAAATCGCTATCAGTGGTTAGTCTATGGCGATAGGAAAATGATACGGGGCCTCACGCCACTTTTTCGTGGGCTCGGACGTATGGAGGTGTCGACTAAAGAAAAGTAGAACGCGTCCCATTTGCCTGGTGATCTATCAGCCTCATCAACTTTAACGATTCCTACATGCAAAAATGAGTGATGACCATGGAAGTAATAAGTACTACGTAGTACTTATTACTTCCATGGTGATGACATATTCTATTCTCAACCCGTCACCGCATAGGAATATATTATGTCGCAGCGTCACTACCTCTGGCACCATATCTTAATAGTTTTTAAGAATCAATCGCTTACGGAAACGTCAAGTATTATACTTGGGTGTGTTCGATACAACGTTGGCAATGATTTTTGATGTTTGTCGTTTGACCGTTAACGTTTGAAATATTACCAAGCTTTGAGATTTGATAGTGATGCAGCACGGCATCAACCTTCGTTATATAAATGCTAAAGATTTTTTTTTTACTTTTTTTAAAAGGACACAAAGTAGTTCGACAATTAATTTCAGTACACAGAGATTATTGATAATAATAATAAAGTAACATATACCTACTAAAAAATTAAACTACAGTAGGTATTTGCCTACTTCTCCATGTAGTGGCGGAATAAGAATACAATTAAGCTTCCCTCCCTTGCCCGTGGGTGTCTTAAAAGACGATTAGGTAATATAATATGCAGATAACTTGCATGTATTAACACGTCTGATCAGCGTGATTTAGTAGGTGAATTTAACCCACCATTACCCTCGGGGGAGGTCCAAGCTCAACAATGGACGTATATCGGGTGATATGATGATTACCCAACTGCTAATGGTTAACCTATGTAGATTAATGGATTAAATTTATTGTAAGATAGTTACAAAATAACATTATTCCACATGAGAGCGAATGATTTTATTTCTGACTAGCAACCCGCCCTCGCTTCAATTTGGTTTCAGTCGCCTTACCCGCACAGTTTCAGTTCCCGTGGTAATACCGGGATAAAATATATAGCCTAACTTACTCCTTATATAGACAGCTACCTGGTACTAAAATATTATCTAAATCGGTCCAACCGTTTTAAATATTACCTCAAACACATAGACAGGCCGACAGACAAAAATCTTTTAAACAGATTTTTAGGCATAGGCGTCGTGCAAATAACCGTGTGGATATAAAAAAAAGGAGTATTTTGACATTACAAACAAGAACTTTAATTTTACTTATTTGTATAGATTTTACCCATGGGTCATTCATTATACTAATTATTATAATAATGTGTATCGATTATTTTTACATAGGCTTACGCCTGCTTCCCAGAGGGGTAGGCCGAGACGACAGATTGCCACAAACCACGATCCTAACATACTTTCATCACTTCACTCCCACTTATCAAAGTCTTCATGCGTTCTTTACTGTTACGCTTACTCTTTATCTCATCCTTCACCAGCATGTCTCCAATTTGATCCAAAAACGTACAGCATGGTGTTCCTCTTAAGTGGAATAATATCAAAAAATTTCATCTAATCGAAGGAGTCAATCTAACATAATTGCCCAGTTTCATCTGTGGCGGAGTCACGCGTATACACATACACATAAACAGACATACATACACAATTACATCACAGTCATACATTATCATCACACACATATCATCATCGCCATGATCACTATACACACCATCATCATCACATTCGTGCAATTACACACAAACAATACATTACTATTTCCGACACAAAAAATATAAATATTAAAAACATAATAATATACACGACACGAATAATGCACAATGGAAAAGCGCATCGCTCAGCGGGGTGCCTTGTTTTTATCTATGTACCGAACGATGCGCTTACGCGCCTGGCACTAATTGACACCGACCTCTTGCTAGCGGAGCCCGCGTTGCTCGTATATAACGCCGTATGAGATCGCGAGTAATTACGAAACTACTATTTAGTGTTAAGACTTTTCATGTATCATCCACTGTCGCTTTGCTTACTACTCCTTCTGTAAACTTAACCTGTGCTGTGTTGTAACTTCAATAAACTTTCTTCTTGTGCTATCTACTCTTTATCTTACTACACTACAACTACGCCCAGGCAAACCACACTGGTGACCCCGATAAGAATACGAAGATTGAAATGAGTGACAGCAGTGATACTCTTAAGAGTGCAAGTTCGCACCGCGATGCCCATGTAACCATGCGCACGAAAAAGATGGCACGCCTCTCCACTGAGCTCGATGACAATATTCGAAGAATAAAAATTAAGGTTCCAGAATTTTCGTCAGATGACCCTGAGCTTTGGTTTGCACTGCTTGAAGGACAATTTGAGTACTATGAAATCACCGACGACATCGTCATGTACAACCACGTTATTAAAAATTTGGACATCCAATACGCGAAAGCTGTGAAGGATATTATAACCAACCCGCCGGCCAAAAACAGGTATGACAAAATAAGGACCGTCCTGATCAAACGCCTTTCCGCTTCACGTGAGGAAAAGGTAAAGCGTTTGCTTACTCACGAAGAATTAGGAAATAGAAAACCGTCTCAGTTTTTGAGGCACCTACACGATCTGGCTGGACCTTCTATTCCCGAAAATCTTATCAGGACAATATGGAGTAATCGGCTGCCGCATGATATACAAACAGGGCATCGCAGCCAACTCATTCTTTGGAACAACTCGCAGATCTGGCTGATCGCATACAAGAACTGACATCAACGCATTCAGTCGCCGCAGCATCAATCCCCAAAGGTATTGATTACCAGCTACAGCATCCAGCTAACGAGATTGCTGAGTTAAAGAAGATGGTGGAACAGCTCAGTCTCAAACTGGACGAGCATACCCGTCGGTCATGTTGCTCTTGTTCTAAGAGCCGCTCAAGACAACACCAACGTGACTATTCTGCAGTGCAGCAGCGTAGTCGCTCAAATTCCAGTTGCCAAAAATACCCAATGTGCTGGTATCACGCCAAGTTTGGTTCCAGCGCAAGGACGTGCATCAAACCCTGCACCTTTAACAAGATGGGAAACTCCACGGGCACTCGCTAATGGCGACAACCGTTTGCCCTACTCCAGGTCGCCTATTTGTAACGGACCGCAGCACGAATGTTCAATATTTGGTAGATACAGGTAGTGACATATGCGTTTACCCTCGTACCGCACTTCGAGAACGTCGAGTCCAGACTGACTATCAACTTACTGCAGCCAACGGAAGCGTTATTAATACATTCGGCTTTATTGAAATCAAATTAAACCTAGGATTAAGACGTAATTTTCCTTGGCGCTTTATTGTAGCTAATGTAACTAAGGCGATTATAGGTGTTGACTTTCTTAGCTTTTATAATTTAATAGTAGATTGCCGAAATCAGCGCCTTATTGACAATACTACAACGCTTACAACTAGTGCCACTATTGCCAATACTAATATTTTTTCTGTTAAGGTCTCGACGGGCGATACGCGTTTCCATGCTCTTCTGGGTAAGTTTCCAGATATTACACGCCCCTCAGGCACACATGTAACTCCAAAACATAACACTGTTCACTATATTAGGACTACACCTGGACCACCTATCTCATGCACACCTCGTAGACTCGCACCTGACAAACTTAAAATTGCTAAACAGGAATTCGAACTCATGCTCAGCAATGGCACAGCACGTCCTTCTGAAAGTCCTTGGGCGTCTCCTTTACACCTGGCACCTAACAAGGACAATAGCTGGCGTCCCTGCGGGGACTATCGCATGCTCAATTCACGAACCATTCCGGACAGCTACCCTATCAAACACATCCACGATTTTGCTCATGCCATCTCTGGTTGTTCAATATTCTCTACCATCGACTTGACAAAGGCTTATAACCAGATCCCCGTTTTCCAAGGTGATATTCACAAAACTGTCATCACTACACCATTCGGCTTGTTTGAATTCCCCTACATGACCTTCGGGTTGCGGAATGCGGGTCAAACATTCCAGAGATTCGTCGACGAAATGACGCGGGGACTAGACTTCTGTTACTCCTATCTCGATGATTTTCTGGTCTTCTCGAGAGACGAAGAAGAGCATGAAACCCACCTGCACCAGCTCTTTAGCCGCATGACGAAGTACGGTATTCTTATAAATACCTCAAAATGCGTCTTTGGTGCATCTGAAGTTACTTTCCTAGGGTACGAAATTTCAGCTTCTGGCACGAAACCTCTAGAGTCCAAGGTCAAGGCCATTAACAACTTTCCTTTTCCCAAAACTGTCAGACAACTTCGACGATTCCTCGGGATGATAAATTTTTATAGGCCATTTTTACCTCATTCCGTATTAATTCAAGCCCCTTTAAACGCTTTATTAACGGGTAATCCTAAATCCTCACAACCAATCGATTTGTCTGACGAAACACTGCTAGCCTTTAACAAGTGTAAGGAAAGCCTGGCAGCCGCCACGCTATTAGCTCACCCAGATTGTCTCGCCGACTTTGCCCTAGTAACAGATGCGTCCGACCTGGCAATGGGTGCAGTTCTCCAACAACTGAAAGGGAACACATGGGAGCCCTTGGCGTTCTTCTCACGGAAACTGAGCCCTTGCCAACAAATATATTCCCCATACGACCGGGAACTCTTAGCTATTTACGAAAGTATAAAATACTTTCGCCATATGCTAGAGGCCAGACATTTCGTCATCTACACCGACCACAAGCCACTCAGCTATGCTTTTAGTGAAAGGAAGGCTACCTGCTCACCCCGTCAGTTTCGCCACCTTGACTTCATCTCACAGTTCACTACCGATATTAGACACATTTCGGGCAAAGACAATGTTGTCGCGGACCCATTGTCACGTGTTGAGGAACTGCAGATACCATTTGACTTAGACGTGCTAGCTTCATCCCAAGCTCATGATCAAGAGCTTATTCAGTACTTAGGGAATAAATTTTCACTCCAATTAGAAAAACTGAAAATTCGTGGCACGAATAAGGAAATTTACTGTGACGTAAGCACATCACACCCTCGCCCTTTCATAACCAAGCCCTTAAGAAAACAGCTGTTCGACAGTCTTCACAACCTTAGACATCCAGGTGCTCTGGCAACCACAAAAATGGTATCTCAGCGTTTTGTTTGGCCTGGCATGCGCAAAGACTGTCGGGAGTGGGCTCGTAAATGTTTGGCTTGCCAACGGGCCAAGATAAATCGCCATGTGTCTGCACCCTTAGGCACATTCGATCTACCTAGTACCCGTTTTGCATTCATCCACGTGGATATTATAGGTCCACTTCCACCATCACAAAGCTATCGCTATTGTCTGACTATGGTTGACCGCTTTACTCGTTGGCCAGAAGTCACGCCGATGATGGACATAACAGCAGAAACCGTAGGTAAGACTTTAATATCGTGGATATCCAGATATGGATGTCCTACGGATATTGTCACTGACAGCGGCCGGCAATTTGAATCCACACTCTTCCAATATCTAGGAAAAATGATAGGATTCAAACACCGCCGGACAAATGCCTACCATCCGGCGTGCAATGGCTTGGTGGAGAATTTTCATCGCCAATTAAAAGCCGCAATAATGTGCCACGCCGATAGCAACTGGGTAGACACTTTACCGCTAGTGCTGCTAGGAGTCAGAGCATCCTATAAAGAGGAGCTAAAGGCGTCATCGGCCGAACTAGTCTATGGGGAACCTCTGCGGCTTCCTAGTGAATTTTTTCTAACAGCTACTGCTGACCCAAATTTTGGGGACATATCGGATTTTACCAACCGTTTACGTCGTTTTGCTCAAAAACTTCGTCCCTGCCCAACTTCTCACCATAATGGGAACAAAATATTTGTTCATAGGGACCTGGCATCCTCGAGCCACGTATTTTTAAGGATCGACAGAGTACGAGGTTCCTTGGAACCGCCGTATTTTGGTCCTTACGAGGTACTCGAGCGTGGGGACAAGACCTTTAAGATAACTATTAAAGGGAAGAGTGCCACAGTATCAATAGACCGCCTTAAACCAGCCTTCAAACTGACCGACCCATCGAACAGTTCAACACCGGTACCAACCAACTCTCATAAAATTCCTCCAAATCATGACCCCAGACCGGTCATGCAGGATGAGCCTAAAAAGACGCGTTCAGGGCGCTTAGTTCGTTTCCCAAATTATTATCGCCCATAAGCCGGTCTCTGGGGGGGAGTGATGTGGCGTAGTCACGCGTATACACATACACATAAACAGACATACATACACAATTACATCACAGTCATACATTATCATCATACATCATCATCACACACATATCATCATCGCCATGATCACTATACACACCATCATCATCACATTCGTGCAATTACACACAAACAATACATTACTATTTCCGACACAAAAAATATAAATATTAAAAACATAATAATATACACGACACGAATAATGCACAATGGAAAAGCGCATCGCTCAGCGGGGTGCCTTGTTTTTATCTATGTACCGAACGATGCGCTTACGCGCCTGGCACTAGTTGACACCGACCTCTTGCTAGCGGAGCCCGCGTTGCTCGTATATAACGCCGTATGAGATCGCGAGTAATTACGAAACTACTATTTAGTGTTAAGACTTTTCATGTATCATCCACTGTCGCTTTGCTTACTACTCCTTCTGTAAACTTAACCTGTGCTGTGTTGTAACTTCAATAAACTTTCTTCTTGTGCTATCTACTCTTTATCTTACTACACTACAACTACGCCCAGGCAAACCACACATCATACTTTATATAATCAAGTTTACCTTATTCAAGACAAAAATAAAACAAAAAATATTACATACCGACATCTTTATTTAAGCTAGGTAACGTATGTTACATACATAAGTGTATACTCTTCTAGTTAGTATTCTAAGCGTATATTTTATTATACCGATTCGAACGGCTACTGGGTATCTAAATAATATATACTATCACATTTATTTAGTCAGCAATATAGCATTGAATATTTCGCAATATTCACGAATTTATTCACATTTATATATTATTGCTGTTAGTGGCAAACGAGGAAACAGCACACCTGACTGCGGTAAAACCACACTTTTGACAGTTGTCTGTCTACAGCCACGGGCCGATCCGTTCGAAGTGGTACCACACTCTCGCAGAAAATCGACGTCCGAGTAGTAGCAATTCGTTACTGCGCTTCGTTCGGTGAGCGAGAGAGCCGGCAGCTCAACTTTCTGAAGGTGTTCGGTGCGTGTGGTGGATTTTAGTAATGCCTTTGGTATCACCGAACCATTCACACTCCTTTCACTTTCTTCGCGATAGGCAGCGCTGTACCAAGGTCTATGAGCGACAGCAACACTTACCATCAGGTGCTCGTCTCGTTTGCTCGTCTGCCACCGATTGCAATAAAAAAAACACCTGATCTGACCTGACCTTTACTAGACTGCTACCTACAGTGGAGAAAGTGAAGGGAATGTGAATGCATGCAATGAGGTTCGGTGATACTAAAGGCATCACCAAAACCCATCACACGTAAACACCATAAGAAAGTTAGGCTACCAACTCTCTCGCTCACCGAATGAAGCACAGTAACAAATTGTTACTACTCGGACGTCGATTTTCTGTGAGAATGTGTTACTACCCCTGACGGAGAAGTCCGCGGCTGTAGACAGAAGATTGTCAACAGTGTGGTCCTACCAGTTAATAATATATCACATTTCAAAATTATATTTATATTTCTAAATTTATCTTTTTTAGGCGTTAATAACAATAGTGGTAGACGATATTATTTTTAATTCATTTGTATCAATCGCGTGAAAAATATCAAATATTAAAATGGCTATAAACTTTAAAATTAATTTTAAATTAGTTAAAAAAAAGCCTTTAAAAAAAACAACATCAAATTCAATCGTGCTTCAATTAAAGATGTTAATTGTGATGTAATTTCATTATTTAATATTTCAAACAGACTTAATAATTTTATATTAAATAATAAGCTAATTTACCATTTTTAAAAATACAATTTAAAATTTGCACATTGCATTTATTCAATTGTATTTATTTTATATCATAAAATAATCATTTTAATTTTTATATCTATAGAGATTGATTTATTGAAATTTCGTAATTCATTCAACTTTATTGCATAGAAAATTACGTCGTAATTATTATAATTAATAATTCGACTATTATATTTAATTTTGTTGAATTTTGAGATTGTGTAAAGACCGAGATTTTTATTAGATTAATATGTTTTCTACCATAAAAAATAATGTATTTCAGTTAATCAACATAAGATTTACAGAACAAAAAATAAATCGAATATTTTAGATATTATTACTGTTGCCTACTCTGTTTAGAGTTTCAAAAATTTGTATAGATTTATGAATAAAATACCAACAGATTTTTGAATTGCATTCATCTAACCTATTATATATGCTCTACACAAATATAATAAAATGGCACATATACAAATCTTTGTGGTGATTATGTATCATTTTGAAATTAATAATAATGACTATTGTATGTATTACTATTACATAATTGGTTAATAATGATTTGCACTTCTAAATATTTATTTATTTAGCAAATATAGCTTGAACAAATAAAAAATACGCTTGTTAATTAAACTTCTTTTACTATTATTTCAAATTTCAAATTATAACATATTTATCGATAGAGAAACCATTGAATTATAAAGTATGATTAAATATTAATAGTAACAACAAATCTATATTCAATATTAATTGTACTTTTCATGCTTACTATTAAGCAATATTTATTTTTTAATTCATTGTAAACATATTTCATTAAATAAAAATTAATAAAGATACGTAGTATATATAATATCACACTGCATACAATAATATTGCTTTTTAAATATCTATATAGGAATAATTAGTAATTTATAATCTATATCAATTTAACTTATCAAGATTCAAATAATCTTGTTAATTATTAGTTTAATTCTAGGTCGGCTTTAATAAAAATAATTAGAAACAAAAGTATTAAATAACTTAAATTTAAAATTAAAACTTGAAGATCCTTTTTAATCAATCTTTTGAACTATTCGCAAAATTGCCTATGCATCCCATCTATATTATTCCTATAGGCGTCTTTCTTAAAAAAATGTTTTTATAATAGTAGTCAAATATAAATTAGATTTATCTAAAGCTGTCATTATGATGAGACAGATATTCAGATATTGACAAATTAAGATTTATATTATAACTATTTAAGGTAAAGAAGTAAATGTATTTTATATCCAAAATAATGCCTAATATTTTTATTATGTCACGTATTCCTTGATTGAAAGTAACTACAGTATAACTGCAGTTACGCTACAGTACAACTACCTCTTTCATATCAAAATATTAACATCTTTGCAAGAGATGGGAATCTCGGCATAAAATCTTATACGTTTGGAGGTGTGAGACTTAGTGGGCTCCGATGATGACGAGGATGAACAAATGAAATATATCAAATTTATGACTAATTGACACCTACCTATTTATTATGTACTACTATATATAAAAGCTAAAATAATAATGTGTTGATCCTTCATTAAAATTGTCATATATAATAAGAAAGTTTAATTACACAAAACAAATTTAATGTTAAGTAATGAAAAAGTACTTGATTAATGGTATTGTGATGTCTGTAAGAGTTTAACAAATGCGAGGCTGACTTTTTCCTTGATTAAATACATTTTTCTCTTAAAAATTCTCGTTTTTATTCATAACGAATAAAATGCCATAATAATCTTCATTCATGTTATTTTAATTATGCAGATGGTATTGTAGTCTAAGTAGCGATGACTAAGACACAGGACAATTCTATTCGCGATCCATAAATGATTGTTCTTAATGAATAATTTCTGTTTCTTAGGTAATTGTTGATTTGTAAAGTCCTATATGTCACGAGGATTTAATCCTAAAAAAAACCCTGTGGGCTTATATAAAAATTTATCTGAGCATTCTCTTACTTCATACTCCGATTCTTTTTAAATTTAATATCACCCAACAAGTTTTTAATATCACGAAATCGATGCTTTTATCACTCATAACGAAAACCCTATAACTTATTCGAGTCTTTCGCTTCTTTTTCTTTGTTCTTCTCTTTGTCTGGATTTGCCATTTTCAGTTGGCCGTGCTTCCAATTTTCTGGATAACCGTATTGCCGGACGTCATCCCACCACTGTTGTGTGCCATCAGCCCAGAAGATATATACTACATTGGTGCCCACAAGCATTGCGAAGCATACCCAGAACGCTACTCGCCATTGTACCAATGTTGACTGTAATAAAAAATAAACAATTAATTAATACAAAAAAGTGATGTATTTAAAAACTTAAGACTGTCAAAATAGTTTATTTAGAAATTTATTTCAATTTTTTTAAGTAATTTTTTCTTCTTTGATTTTCAGAAAGATCATCATCATCATCATCATCGCAGCCCACATACGTCCCACTGTTAGGCTCGGGCCTCCTCCACAATGGGAGGGAATTTGACATACTATACCATGCTGGTCAGACATGTTGGTATAGGATTTTATTTCAAGTTTTCCCTCTCTTGCACAGATCTTAAGTGCATATTATATCCCTTAGTCGTCTTGTACGACATCCACGGGCAAGATAGGGAGTGGTGAATTGTATTCTTACTCCGTCACCACACGGAATAAGAAAGATAATTAGATATAAATGTATGTATGCACCTATATGCAAGATACAAGATAATAACTAATGATTTTTATATCATCTATCTAGATGATGATATCATCATCATGATCGACTCAACGTATTTTACGGATAATATAATATTTATTTTGTTAGCTTCATTAATTTATTACATTCGTAACACAATAAATACATGACTAAAATAAACAAATGGATCGATATTTGGTTCCGAAATTACCAAAACACCATTTCAAAGTCATCATCATCGTCATTGCAGCCCACATACGTCCCCCTGTTGGGTTCAGGCCTCCTCCACAATGGAGAGGAATTTGACTTACTATACCATGCTGGTCAAAAATGTGGAAAATCAGATTCAAAGTAGAAGTTCCTAAATTCAATAATTTTTCAAAACTTGATACCGAACATAAATTTGTTTTAAATGTCTGTTAAACAAAGACAAATTTAGGACTGAGCAGTTTAAAATGATTTCAGTTTTCAGTTTGTTTGAAAATAAAGTTTGTCATATTTTACTACCCGATATCTGTCTTTATAAGGAGTAACTTATGTTATTTTTCCTCTTAGAAAAACTCTATAAAGTTTTGGGACTCCAATCATCTTAGAAAATATTGCAAACATAAAATGTGAATGCCAAGCGACTGGAACTGAAGCAAAGCGAGGGTGGGCCGCTAGTTTATAAGATAGAGACCGAAATGTTAGAGCAATTCCATTTACTTAAAATATTCTTCTTTAAAAGAACATAAAATTCTGAATTTGACGATATATCTAAGATTGTTTTCATTTCTTTCGCCCATTATAATTTACACCAATTTAAATATTAATCAAAATTTTTAATACTCATTTAAATATGTTTTATTTAATCAATTATTGTTTTCGCGCTCATTAGTAAAATTACTCCCGAATTACGGTCCGTTTACATTTTATCAGAAATCCACTAATTTAACGTCTGTGTCTTGTTAAAGAAACATAACACTAACATCAAAAGTAAGTAAAAAGAAATTATTGTGAGTATTTTGGTTGTGAACCTGTGTAAATTATTCTTGAAATATTAATATTTGCTCAATCTGTTCACCGTGGAAGTTTGGGACCTAATTTCTCCACAATGGAAGGACCTCCTATTCCGTTAGAATTCAATTTCTATCCATAATGATTTCTGATGTTTACGCAATATGTGTAACACATATTAAAAAAACGTTTGTATTTGATTTTTGATTGACTGACGTTTCGAACACTTTGCAGCGTTCATGGTCACGGGCGGACTAAGATGTTTCACGTCCAACAAGTCATCGTTATTGCAAAAAAATATTTAATAACTAATTTCTGTATCAGGTAGACAATTATAATAAAATCCGTAAAGTAGTTTTATTTAATATATTCTATCCATAAATTGAATAGTGGACCTAGGCCTAATGGATAAATAAATAGACGATGAACTTACTACTACTAACTAAACACAGTTCCAATTTCTGAGCTTAATGCTGAGAAGACCTCAACAAGAATAACGAAATTTAAAAAAAAATCTTTGGAGAACTCAAGCCATTTTGAGTTTTAAACACATTTAAGTCATTGAACAAATAACATAGCTAAAATATATTTATAGAATAAATTTATTTAAAACTTATATATAATAAGTAAACAACGAAATTAAACTACTTATGAGCCTTAAGCTTATGTAACGAAATTTAGGTCAAGGCAAAGACAATTCTCACACAATATGAAACCACAATCTATTTACATAATATTGTTCAACGTTCTTCAGTGTCTTCCATTACATTTAAAAGTTATAGCTTTTTGATAGCTGTATAAAATGTTACATTTTACTGTCCCTTTAGAGAAAAAGGGCTTAGAACCTTCCACAAAGCTTTTTTTTTATGGGTGGGCTATGGTAAGCGCACGCGCGGTCCAGTCCGTCCGGGGCGATAAAAGGACGGCGCATGGGCCCATAACCCACCCGTACCCATGTCACCTCGTTGTTGGGCCGACCAACGGAGCAGATGTGACTTATCGTCAGTGGTCGGCCTGACGGAATACCCTTTCGGGTAACCTCACCTCTCGACGTCCTGGGACGTCGGTCGCCGTCGCGCGGTTAGCCACACCGCGGGTAACGGACAATTCCCCGGTCCGATCACCCGCGGCCTCGGCTAGGGCGGCATTAGGCGCAGATACTCGCGCCTGCGCCGCCCGAGTCGCCGGCGGCGGAACGTGTCGCCGAATAGGAACTCTACTCGCACACGATCCACCGCCTCCTTCCGTGAGATTATGGCCTCACAGAAGGCGGCGACCGCGTCCCAGTTCTTGACGCTGTTGAACATCTCCCTGGCGATGGTCGGCAGCGCCAGGTCGGCACCGATAATCGCGACGAGTTCACGGCGCTCTCCCTCCCACGCAGCACACTCCTCGAGCGTTTGCTGCGCCGTGTCCTCGTCGCAACTGCAGTGGTGGCAGGACGGTGTGCTCTCCCTCCTGACAATCTTGTGCAGGTACTTCCCAAAACACCCGTGCCCCGTAAGCACCTGCACCAGTCGCCAGGAAAGCACCCCGTGCGTCCGCTCCAACCATTCCATCAGCACCGGCCGGAAGGCCTCGACGGTCCTGACACCGTACCGAGGACTCTCCAGCCGGACTGCCCAATGGGCAATGACTCCTCGGCGGGCGTCGACCCGCCAGGCGGTGATCTCCTGCAGGGAGACCATACCGCCGCGGGCGCAGGTCTCCGAGACCTGCCGATAAATGTCGGCGAGCATCTCCGCCTCCAGGTCCCACGGGGGAGTTCCGGCCAGGAGGCACGCAGCCTTCCACAAGGCTAGCGTGAGTTTTCTTTCAGCATGATAAGGTTTACGCGATAATTTTGAATCGAGCTTGTATTAAGAAAGGTTTTCTGGTATATAAATTCACTTATTTTATTGAATAATTTAATTTATGAAATATACTATCATAAATATAAAAATAGGTACATAATGGCTTATCGGTATGACTTAAAGACTGCAACTAAACCTAGTCAAAGTTATCTATACTATACTTACATCTGGAGTTAGAAGACCGATCAAATACGGAGTGATTATTCCTGATATTGTCGAAGTGCCATTAATCATTGCAGTTAAAGAGCCTGCATAGTTTGGTGCCAAATCCAGAGCATTAACCTGAAAAGATAACATTTATCTTACTTCACTTATCTTTTTCTACTTTCTTATTCCATCCATCAGTCTATCAGCGTCCATAATTGGATATAGGACTTCCCAAGGAAATGCTTGTAAAATTATAGTATATCCTTTCGAAGCATAATACATACTTTAATATTGTATAAAATTATTTGGAGTTATTACTTTAATATTTCTAATACCGTAGTATACTATGTTAAAATAAATATTTTTACTAATCTTTATATAATCCTAATAACTTTTAATAGTTAATTATTATCATTAAATATCAAAAATTTGACTTGAGATTTATTTTGCGTTCAAGATTCTGACAAAATATTTTTAAATTCAAACATTTTAGTATTACAAACTATTCGAAGTGTTAATAATTTTCTTAATTACTTTGATTTCTAGAATTCAATTATCGTAGAAATTAGTTATTAAATACATCAATTTAGTTAAAATCTTGAAATATTCAATCACTTTTTCGTTTCATTTTTATAATTGTTTAAGCTTTGACAAGCAAGGAAGCACGTTTTCTCATACAATAGAACTTGTGCCACGTTTTATAAAGCGGGCGCTACGTGACCTCGTGGTATTTTAGGAAGGCATATTTTAGTTCATTTCTCTGAGATTGAATAGTTCGCCATGTTATTGAAAGCACTAGATAGGGTCAAAGAGATAAAAGGACATAATAATTTCAATCATATTTCTCATAAAAAGAAAAACAAATTTAAAGGCTATCATATGAATAATTTTTACCTATTTTAATACGCTTTTTATTAACTTCAGACGTATGTATGTTAGTATATTAGTATGTAACGGAATCTTCGAACATAATTTTGGCCCACTTTGAACAAACAGAATTTATTTAAACTTTGCACACTCGTCAAAAGCCCATGACAATGCAAATAATTCGATCAAAATGGGCAAATATCCTGATTAGATTTGCCAGGAATTAGAAATTTGTAATCGTATCCTTTGTATAAGAGCAAGGGAGACAGAGCTAGTGTACGAACTACGCATGCGCGAAATTCGAAACTTCTGTCATTCGGTCTGTCAGCTTGTAAGCGTGTTTTTTAGTTTTTTAACGGACTTTTGACGCGAATGTCAAAATGTCATGTAGCGCTTTTATATTCTTTTCATTATTTTAGTGTTTTAAAGTGTTATATTGAATAATTTTGCTGATATTTTATGTAATATAATGCAGATAAAATTCTGAAATGTAGTGAAAATGATATAATAGTGAATTGCGGCATTTGGACATTCTGCCCAAATTTCCAGAGTCGCATGACTTGGATATCAGCACCAAGTCATGCTAACGACGGACTGAAAGACTAAGACTAAAGACGTGAATAATAATCAATATACTCGACACTGGCACCAATAGCTCATATTATTGTAGCTCATTGCCATTAAATAAGAAGAAGAAGAAGTAGCATTTTAACCTATAATTATTTAGATTATATACATCTGAGATATATTGGTTATGAGCCTTCTTTAAATGAAGAATATTATTCCACTATAACAGGCAAATCGATTTGGCATAGAGCTATATTCTTTTCTTAGTTTATTATTTATTTTTTTGCAGTCATTTCATAACCTAGCATGTTAAATGCTAAATGTTAGTAAATTATTGGAATGGCCTTCACTAGTCAACTGGAGAGCTATGCCGCTGGGATTCATGTAAGCTGGTTGCATGCCAAGTTACTCAAAGAAACTTCTGCAAGTACGATCTCCTACCACTACTGAAACATTATAGCAATCTAGCCCTCAGCGCAAAGGAGGAACCTGATCTTCTAGGACAATTTTAACTGGATATGACGATGGATAACTGGACTTTGGACGTGGAAGCTGCCCCAAAACCTACCATCTGCAAACCAAACCTACCAGCTCACTGCCTGAAATCCGCATCACACAGCGAGCAATCAGGTGGGAATTGTGGCTCTTAGACATTCCTACAGTGGGCCTAAAGACATGCGGCCCTAAGTTAATCCCCTTCCTTAAGCGCCTATGCCGACTTTCCAACGACTTTAATAAGGCTCCATCTTCATGGAAGGTAGTCCATGACCACCTGATCCTTAAAAAGGTTCACCAGTCAAACCAATTAACTTACAGGCTAATTGCGCTAACATTCTGGCCCTCCAAGATAATGGAGAAAATTATAAACCGCCAGCTTCTGCAACACCTTGAGGATAACTAGCTGGTCGCCAATACGGTTTTCGTCATAGCTGGTCGGCTCATGATGTTCTTTTATACCTCACACAGCGTGGGATAGAGACGTTGGAGGGCAAGGGTGATGCACTAGCTTTCGGCCTATATATCACAAAGACATACATTAGGGTCTGGCACAGGACACTTTTGTCAAAGCTACCATCATAAGGAATCCTTGAGGGATTTTGTAATTAGATCACCAATTTTCTGGATGGTCGGAGTTTGAAGTGTAAAAACTGCCTTGGACAACTCCTGCTCCGATACCATGACCATTCATATTGGTGTACCTCGGGACTCGACGTTATCCCCAATGTCATTTATCCTGCATATCAACGACATGCTCTTCATAGAGAATATACGTTTGCTATGCTGATGACAATGCGGATGACGAGCAGTATACCGAGCATCAGAAATTCTCTTGGATTATGTTAGAGGAAAGAAAAGTTTAACTTGTGTTAAATTCGAGTGCTCTCTGGGGTGAGCCACAGAATGCGGTGAACGAAAAACGCGTCAATTCTAAAGAGTAATTTAAATCTCCAATCCAATTTTCTGAAAGATTGAGATCCTTGGCATCAATATATTGAGCAAACTCCAGTTTTAGACTCATTTGTAGGACAAAGTCAAATTGCAGAAGAATTGCAAATAGAAGCAGAAAGCTGGGCCTCCTGAACAAGGCTAAATAATATTTCAGAACGAGGCAGCGCCTTATACTATACAAAGCACAAATTCATCCTCATGTGGAGTATTGCTCACATTTCTGAGCAGGCGCGCCCTAATATTAGCTAGACACGCTTGACTCCCTGCAAAGACGTACTGTTCTAATCATCGATAATGCCTATCTCACTGATAGGTTTGACTCACTGGAGTGGTAAAAAAACATTATGTACTGTACTGGCTCAATCATGGGGTGTGTTCTGAGGAACTATTTCACTTGGTACCGCCGTCACCGTACCCCTCGAAACCACAGCAGAGTACATCAATTTTATCTGAAGATGTTACAGTATTCAGCTGTATGTTTTCAAAAATCATTTCTCCTAGCTACGTACAGGATCTGGAACAAACTAGCTGCCACTGTGTTTCGCGAACCTTATTGCAGATGTTCTTTAAACGAGGTTTAAAAAGACCACTTTCTTAACGGTTGGCAGTGGCCTAGCCGTGCTCCTGATACTGCAAAGGTTGAAATGAGCGGCAGTATCACTTATCATCAGGTAAGCTGCTGCAGGTAAAAAATAGCTAATAGAGTAAGGTCATTATTTAATACAATTTAAACTGAAAAGTTAGAGTATTAGATCGGAACAATGTGTTTTCTGATAAATGACGCACATCTCACATAAAGACGAGAAATATACAATAGGGAATATGCATGATATTTTTTTATTTTTTTAAACGTTTCAACTAGTTATTACATTACTAGAAATAAATATAACACATCCAAAATATAAACAATTACGCTAAAAAAAATTTTTAAAAATCGCCATTATTTATGGGCGATGTAAACGCGACTACTTTGGCGCGCGTATTCTGTGACGTCAGAGTACTCGACACTCGTACAAGTTGCTAGGGCTGCCAACTAGGGCTGTTGATATTTTTATAAATATCGTTTTTCGACATATCGATATTTTACAATGTATCAATATCGGGGTTCGCTATATCGGAAAAATATCGATATATCGATAAAAGTATCGATTTTTTTATTATTATTACGATTATTAAATATATTATATCTTATTTACCTTGCAGCTTTTATTCCTCCGAGTTTAACAGACATTAAATCTGAATTAGACGCGAAATATGTTGTCATCATATACACGTCTATTTTAGGAAGATTATCTGACTATACCTACTTTGACGAAACCGGTTTCAGTCATTGTAATAAGACTTATTCACAAGATTAATACTTGAACACAGAAAACTAATATCTTATTATGAAATAACTGGGTAACAATACAAAATAATTAGGGATGTGACTTAGAGAGGAAAAATCGATTTTGTAATTATCGATTTTTTGTTCTTTAAAATAAATCGTTTATAAAATAATCGATTAATTAAAAAAATCGATTGTAAAATAATCGATTTTTTGTTCTTTAAAATAAATCGATGATAAAATAATCGATTAATTTAAAAAAATCAATTATAAAATAATCGATTAATTAAAAAAAAATTGATTCTAAAATAATAATTTTTTTCTCCCAACAGGATTATGATGGCTTTTTTTTAGGAAATGTGAGCTTTATTTTCTAATATAGTATGATGAATTAGATCAAATTTCGAATAATAAAAAATCGATTAATAATCGACTATTATTATTTTGATAATCGATTGTAAAAATCAATTATTAATCGATTATTTTTTTGTAAAAATCGATTTTTATAAAGATCGATTATTTTTTCATATCCCTAAAAATAATCACTAGAAACATACAAACAGCAACTTGATATCACAAGGTTCTCCTCCTATCCATAATCCAAGGTTCAAGGAGGGCTGTTGATAAAATATCGATATGACAAAATATAGATATTATTATTTAAAAATATCGATACTTAATACTGAACTTTTTTTGGACTATAATAAAAAGCAGGTACGTATCGAGGGTCGATATTTATTTGAATAAATTTGGTGTTTTATCTTTTCTTCTAAAGTATTTATTCTACAAAACTGACTGTAGAAGCGCTGGCATGAAACTGATGATCAGTTATCACTTACTCCTAGAATTTGATAAAAAAAAGCTCGGCACGGCAACCCCGCAATGAACGAAGTTAAAGAGTGGTCATTGGGAAAATATCGAAATATCGATATTCTTTTCGTTATATCAAACTCCGATATTGATATATTTAAAAATATCGATATATCGAAAAACTATTTTTTTTTTAATATAGACAGCCCTAACTAGAAGACTCGGGTGTCACGTGTTCAAAACGTGACATCATAGTACTCCAACAAATGCGGTGCGTTTCAGAAATTTTGCGCGCGAATCTCAAAAAAGGCACTTTTTGATAATTAAATTTAATTATTAAATAATGATAAAATTAAAAAATAATTTTATAGGTACGTTTTTAAGCAATAAAGATTACAAATAAAAATAATTTGTTCATTTTGGAGTTTCGTGCATATTCCCTATTTGAACGCGGTCCACGCTGGACCAAATCGTAGACCCCGACTGAAACAGTATTCGGTGGTTGTGGGTTCAATTCCTTGGCATTCAGTTTTCACTCATAAACAAATTTTTGTTAACAATGCATGTTAAGTATTAGATCTCAATAATTTACGTTACCTGTATATTATATCTCATAATCGATTTTGACAACACCCATGAATAGAATAGTGGGTAGTGATTTGTGTTTTGATCGTCACGAGACGGAGTATTCAATTTAAAATGTAATTCCTATTCTATATAAAGATATAGAATATTTTATTACCTTCATTCCACTATAAAAACCTCCCATGAGGGCCATAGATGCGATGAAATAAGCGACCGCGGCGAGCCGGTCACAACCCGCATATGAAGCCAATATAATACAAATCGCAGGGCCGGTAGCAGCTGCAACGAATATTACACCAATGTAACATATAAAACTTATGAAGAACACGTATAAGTAACATTTGCATTATGTGTTATCACTACTGTAAGGACGAAAAAGAGAGATTGAATCGTGAAAGTTTTATATTTTCGTTTCGGAATAATATTGCACATAGCCTTGTATATGTATACAATATCCCAAATTTCATATTAATATGTGAATAATAGTCCTTAAACCAAACATAATAACATCAATATTTTTCAAATTTCTTTAGTTTTGTAACTTCGTATAATGAAACTAAACATGGAGAAGGAAATTTTGAATATGTCTAACATATAATGCCTGCTCATGTGGAGACGACTATAAAAGAATGAGCAACAGTAATTGCCTGGGAAATTTCTAATACCAGCTGCAATCCACAACTCGACTGCCAAGCGTGGCAATCTTATCATTATTGCAGCTTAGGGAGGTCACAGGGCTACAAACGATTGAAATAAAATTTTAATTTAAGACAGCAGATGCGAGGTATTTGAAATATATTTTCGTTTCTTAGTGGGCTTTACAAATACATGTATATCTAGACATAGAAAAGCAATAGCACATAAAACTGTCTTGCTTGAGAATTTAACTTAACTTACTCTGTACTTAAGCCATTATGCTATATGTTCAGTCAATACTGACTACAAAAATGTGGACTAGTCTAAATTATAATCTTTCTGGCCGTGCGTCATAGGTTCAAACAACATCCCAGCTCATATACGCCACACTGCCGGGTTTGAGCCTCCTCCCAATAGGAGGGAAATTGACCTACTATACCATGCTGGTAAGACATGTTGGTATAGGGTTTTATTTAGAATTTTTTAGGTTTATAGGTGTTATATGAATATTATATCCCTTAGTCGTCTTGTACGACATCCACGGGCAAGATAGGTAGTGGTAAATTGTATTCTAACTCCATCACCACACGGAAATAGTTTAATAGCCAGGCAGATCTTAAAACGCTTCATTTACGCAATAAATACCCCTTTATTAAACAGTTCATATTAAAATTATCACGTACATTTTACTTATACAAAAACCCCATGCATCGTAATACTTTAGTCTCAGGTATAGGCAAAACCCGTTTCGCTACTTTGTCCTATTCAAATACATATAATCGATATCGCTTACTACATCACTATTTCCTGTGTATTAATTAAGCTGTGTGGTAGCGGCTTCGAATACTACCAACCCTTGCTTTGCTCGTGGATGTCGTAAAAGACGACTAAGAGCCCTAGATTGATCTGGACCAACTCCATCTGGTACCATTTGGGTCAACGATTACATTCCCAAGGAGGGTTGACGTCAGGCAGGCGGCCGGTCATAAAATTCATTGTCGAAACTTTTTGCAATATGTCAAAACAGATGACATATTGCGTCGACCCCAAGTAATTGGGATAAGAGCAAGATAATGATGATCACTATTTCCTCGATGAACCATACATCTAACGAATGCTCACTTACCCTCGGACCGGTCGTATGTACTTGTATTGACCGATTCTATTATTTTTACGTTGGATCTTACTCGCAAATTATATTGTTGCGATATTATTTGCAATGTATATATTATATTGTTAGAAAGTGTAATCATTTCTACATTTAATATTATTTTAAATTTATTAGTGTGCCGGACTCACTAAGTTCGCTTTTTAAACACCAATATGGTAAGTTTGTTGTTCTGGTATTTTTCTTCATTATCTTAAATATGTTATTGTACCTATCAATGCTAAAAGTTCATAAAGGTGCGCTTAGCCTAAGTAACATTTTCTAATATATAGAAATAGTAGGTATCAATTAGAATAAGATCAATTGTATACTACCTTTGTTAATAATTTATAAATAAAGACATTTTCAAATCAATCCGCAAATGATCATTCTGAATGTAATTTATGTCCGTTAATTGTATTTTTTTTTTTTGCGGTGGGGTACGGTCAGCGCACCCGCTGCCTGGCTCCGTCCGGGGCGACAGAGGGGCGGCGCGCGGCCCTGTAACCCACCCGTATAGCACGTCACCTTCGTCGTTGGGTCGACCACCGGTACAGAGTTCCTTGACTTCAGTGGTCGACCCGACGGAATACCCCGAGGGAGTACCCTCTCCCATCGACATCTCCCTGGGACGCCGATCGCCGTTGCGAGGCTAACCTCTCCGCGGGTGCCGGACTAAATCCCCGGCCCGCTCACTCGCAGTCTTTGCTAGGGCGGCATCAGGCGTAGTTAATTGTATATTAGTGAAATCCTGCGATATAAAGATTTAATTCTTATTGTAGAGTGTTGTCTTGTTTTATTACGAAGAAAAAAAAGTAATAATAGTAAACTATCCTTAGTTAAAATAAACCGTAAGCAATAAACTCTTAATGTGTTTGAAATAGCGTTATAAAAATAAAATTACCTATTGTTGTATGAATAATTCTGCCAGTTTTGATTGTATGCCATTTTCTTTTAACACAAACGTCACAAACCCATCCGAATACAAATGAGCTTATCCACATAGCTAGGTATGGGATCGCTGTTAGGGTTCCAGTTGCTGCTATGTTGAACTTTAATACGTCTGTCATATATTTAGGTAGATCCGTCACCATCGTGTAGTAACCCCAATCGTGGCCAACCTAAAATTACAGTAGTGCTCATTAATTATATTAAACATATTCTGCTAACATATTCTTGGATGCAGGCGGCACAGGACCGCTCATTGTGGCGCAACATGAGGGAGGCCTACGTCCAGCAGTGGACGGCGATAGGCTGAAATGATGACGATGATGATATTCTGCTAAAACTTAGTTTTTACTTATTTTAACAGATTATTACTATTTTTATTATATCATCATCATCTCAGCTCATATACGTCCCACTGTTGGGCTCGGCTCTCCTCCATAATATAATAGAAAATAACTTTACTTGTACCATGCTGGTCAAACAGGTTGGTATAGGGTTTTATTTCGAAGTTTTCTTCTCCTTCATAGATATTATATGCGTATTATATCCCCAAGTCGTCTCTTACAGTCGTACGACATCCGTACGACATGGGCTAGATAGGGAGTTGTGAATTGTATTCTTACTCCATCAGAACACGAAGAGTTTACTCGCATATGACTTGCATTAATTGCGTGGTATTAGTATTCAGTTTTTTTTTACATGTATGATCTGAGATGAGTCGATTCTGTATTAGTAAAGTTATCAGAACTTTATTGTTTTTTATATTTATTTTTATTTTTTATTTATTTGTTTTTTGAACCATAAAGAAAAAAGTATAACATGTGAATAAGTATAAAAATATATTACGTTAAAATTGGTGATGACTTGATCTTACGGATGATATAAACGATTAAGGGCATTAAATAGAGAATATAATAAGAAAACTTAAAATAAATTGTTAATTCTCCTAATAAGTACTAAAAACGAAATAAATACGTGAAAATCCATCTATTTATCACCTTTAACTGTACAACTAGTCCCAAATTGATTCAATTTATATGTTTTGTATTTATATAATTATTTAAAATAATTTCAGTACACATTTTAAAATACTTTTAAAGCACTTATCTACGTAAGGGTGTTATAGATATTTGATGTTAACAAAAAATGACCTTTAAGATATATTGTTAAAAACCTATATTATTAAAAACAGTAAGTCATATAAATCGCAGCTCACATACGTCCCAC
This sequence comes from Lymantria dispar, assembly GCA_032191425.1. Classification (NCBI taxonomy): domain Eukaryota; kingdom Metazoa; phylum Arthropoda; class Insecta; order Lepidoptera; family Erebidae; genus Lymantria; species Lymantria dispar. Next base: position 16,410,858 of record CM063451.1, read on the forward strand.
TGTTGGGCTCGGGCCTCCTCCATAATGGGAAGGAATTTGACCTACTATACCATGCTAGTAAGACATGTTGGTATAGGGTTTCATTTCGAGTTTTGCTTCTCTAGCATAGATGTTATGTGCATATTATATCCCTTAGTCGTCTTTTACGACATCCACGGGCAAGATAGAGAGTGGTGAATTGCATTCTTACTCCACACGGAAAGTGAAAAAAAAAAACAGAAGTTATATATATACGCATTTATGAATAGTGACATACCTCGCAAATATTTTCTATACAATTAGATACTTAGAACATATAAGTGTTTTGTTTCTATCCATTCTTAGTGACTAATGTTAGATAGTTACAGATAAAGTATTATTGAGTAGTTTAAAACTAGATTTCATAAGTTTGTTTAAAACAGAAATATATTAATAAAAAAAACCATTCAAGAGAAGGATCTTGCATAGATGTTATATGCATATTGTATCCCTTAGTCGTCTTTTACGGTATCCACGGGCAAGATAGAGAATGACGAAATGTATTCTTACTCTGCCACCTGCAATTGTATTCTATTTTTTTAATTTATAATATTTTCTGTGTGGTGACGGAGTAAGAATACAATTCACCACTCCCTATCTTGCCCGTGAATGTCGTAAAAGACGACTAAGGGATATAATATGTGGTCGGCCCAACGACGAAGGCGACGTGGTTTTCGGGTGGGTTGCGGGAGTTGCGTGCTTAAGCCCCTCTGTCGCCCCGGACGGAGTGGTGCGGAGGCGCACCGACCGCAGCCCACCCACAAAAAAAAAGGGATATAATATGCACATAAGATCTGTGCAAGAGACGGAACTCCGCCACCACACGGATACATATATAACTTGATACAAAGCTATAAAATTGAGAAACCAAATACTTTTATTTCATACAACAATAGCCCATAAATGTTATTACTTTTTCATAGCAACTTTACCAACAATAATATATATATATATATATATATATATATATATATATATATATATATATATATATATATATATATATATATAGTATATGTATATACATATACTCGGTTATAGATGGCAAAATAAATCATAAGTAATTGCAATAAGACGGTAGAATAATAAATCTAATAGTCGCGTAGATCATAAATACATTGTTATAAAGAACATTAGAGTATATCCTTTCTAATAAGGAGTAGAATATTCCCAAATAGCAAAATGAACTAATTAAGTCTCTTTGAAATGGCGATTTATTCCTTAAATTCAATTATTTCGAAATTCCTTTTCAAACAACTTTGTTATCAATTTTAATTGCAAAATTTTCCTTTCATCAATTATTTAGTTATATTTAGAAGCAACAGTTGAAGGATTAGATGTTCAAACATTACAATCTGGCCGTCTATATATAGTCTTACTTTCTCTTCAATATACTTACAGCTGCGAATAACAGCGCCCACACTGGGACAGATCTAACAATCGCCTTCCAAGGCACAGGGTCTCGAACGCTTTTTGTTTCGGCACTTGTAACTGTCTCGTTCAAATACTTGAGTTCTTCTTCAGATATATAAGGATGCGTATTAGGTGTACTGTAGCAAAGTAGACTCTGAAAATCGATAAAAATAATGTATTAATGTTATGAACAATTTGAAAATTAAGCAAATGAATTTTTTAAACATATAGTTTTGGAACCAATTGTGGTTATTCTATCTATAAAGGATGTTTTTGTTTTGTTATCTTCCTTTCGGTGACGGTGTGAGAATAGAATTCAACACGCCCTGTCTTGCTCGTCGATGTCTTAAGGACGACTAAGGGATTAAATATACATATATCTATGCAAGAGAAGGAAAACTAGAAATAAAACCATATACGAAGGATGAATCTCCCCTTTATTCCAAAAGACACATTCACATTTCTTTGTGTATTTGTTGTTCCACGTAATCGATAATTAACCGGATGCCGTTTATTGTATATTTGACCTTGCTGAAAAACCAAATGTCACTGTTGTGGTGATGACACTTTATATTCTCACTCTATTACAATATGCACAAACAATATATATATATATATATTTGTTGTATTTACGCGCAAACTAGATATTCCTGATGGAACGTTAATATACATTTTATACATTTAATATACATTTTTGTAGATAAAATAATTAACTTTCTAATAAATATAAATTAAGAAATTCATAAATAATTGGTTAATTTTTTGTATTGTATAAAACTGAACAATAGAAAAGAAATACATAAAAGTACAAGTTATTTAAAAAGTATTTAAAAAAAAATAGATTATAAAGTATTAAAAATTTAATACTTATTATTGTAATGGCTACAAGCTCGTCTTATGAATCTATTTTGTCCATACGAAGTTCTCGAATAAGAAATATACATAAGTATCTGTGATAAATGTGTACATAAAATTGTAAGACTATTGATTGAAGCTTGAAAGTGTAACCAACAAACAAATCCACAGTCACTTTTGTAACATTAGTTAAATTATTAGTTAATAACCGGCAATGTGGCATCAATAAGCTCATTTCCCGTTCACTGTAGAGAAGATTTGTGCCCTTCAGCTAGGTATTTATGGGCTATAAAGAAGTAATTTATAAATTATTAAAAAAGTACTTCACATTCAAGAATAACTAATTGCACTTGTTTCCTTTTAGTTTGTATAAACGTGTATTTTAAAATATGTTTTGAAACATAAACGAGCAAGTAAAAGGGACAGTCCTTTTAAAACGAAAGCTTTCATCTGTTTGACGTCATATTTGGTGATAGAAATCTCATTGATGTGTTAAGCCCGCTTATGTAGGTCCCTTCAAGGATATTGAATAATCTATACCTACTAATATTATAAATTCACAGGGAAAAATCTCAGCAACTTCTGAGTCAAATTTAAAAATTTTAGTGTTGGTTAGTCCGTTTACTGAGGCAGACCTTAAACTATAACAGACAACATCATGCTACGACCAATATTAGCGAATCATCAATAAAAAATGTTGCAAAATGAGTAAAGTTGATCTTTTAAGAGTTTCTTTGCATACGTTGCGCGTTATCGGTAAATAATTTGACAATTTGACAATACCCTACACTAAGAAAATAAGACTTTACACACATATAATTAACAAACACAAATTACATTCAGACTCAGAACGCTTCGTTTGGTGAGAGAGCCGGAAGCCCAATTTTCTGAGGGTGTTTGCATGTGGTGAGTTTTAGATGTTTAATATCATCAAACCGCATTGCAAGCATTCACACTCCCTTCACTTTCTTCGCGGTAGCTGCCTTACAAAGGTCTGTGAGTAGCAGCAACACTTACCATCAGCTCTACTGTTTGCTTGTTCGCCACCGTTTTCAATTAAGAAAACCTTTTGTAATATGAATAATAGAAAAAAATACGGATTACATTGACCCCAAGTAATAAAGATAAAACCCAGATGAAGAATCTAAGTATGTATATGAACTGAGACGATGATCGTCTCAGTTCATATACGTCCCACTGCTGGGCTTGAGCCTTTTCCACGATGGAAAGAAAATTGACCCACTATATCACTCTAAACAGACGGGTTGGTACAGGATTTTAGTTCAATTTTTCCTTCTCATATATAGATTATTTATCATCAATATCATTATCACAGCTTTTATACGCCCCACTGCTGGGAACAAGCCTCCTCTAGAATGAGATGGGAAATTGACCTACAATACCACACTGGTCAGACAGGTTAGTATAGGTTTTCACTTCAAGTTTTTCTTCTCTTACAGTCATGTTATCTGCGAGGTAGTTTCCATTGTCAAGGGACTACGCTCAGGGAAAGTTCCGAGTTCGGACGGCATTGTTTAAATGTTTTAGGTTATAGAGCCCTATGCTCTCACCATTAGTCCGCGTAAGTGTGTAGCGGCCATCCGAAGCTAGCAGCCCTTGTTTAAACAAAATAAAAAAAAAGAAAGTACGTGCAGAATCTGAAATGAGCTATCTGCTGCTGTATTTGCCGAGCGCTATGGCATGTGCTTCTTTAAGCGAGATTAGAGAAGAGCACTTTTGTCACGTTAGGCAATGACTTAGCTAGGTATACCCTTGATATTGTTAAGGTCCATGTGCCGAAGTATAATTTACCATCAGGTGTGTTGCTTGCAAACCAAACATGGTTGTTTGGTTGGCAAGCACCATTGGCAAAAAAAAAAATACAAAATTATTCATTCGTTTCTTTTTCGTAACATCATCACAGCTCATATATGTCCACGGTTGGGCTCAAGCCTCTTCTATAATGGGAGGGAAATTGACCTACTATACCACGCTAGTCAGACGTGTTGGTATAGGATTTTATATTGAGTTTTCCTTCTCTTGAATATATGTTATATGCTTATTATATCCCTTAGTCGTCTTTTACGACACCCACGGGCAAGAGGTGGTGAATTGTATTCTTACTCCGTCAAGACACGGATCGTTTCTTTTTACTGTATAGTAAATGTAAAAATAAATTATATACATTGCTATCACTAGAATACACGTAACTATTATTTCTTCTTCCAATATAATATATTCTCGAGTATCGTACAAGACGATTAAGCGGTCATGACCTCGTACACGTGTATTTGCAAAGTATCAGGTTGAAGAGTTTGATCACTATTCAATGGGATATGTTACCATTCAATTACTAAGCCGTATCCTAAGTAACCTAAGTCGTATTTGGTTATCATTACGCCTTATCGTCTAACACCATTATGCTGTTTACCACCATGAATGTCAAGCCTGGTGCTTGATCATTAAATAAAAATATGTATTATTTTTTTATTTTATTTACACGACGAGTTAAGTTGGAGTATGGCAAAACACTGTCAAATCCAGCCATCCTACGAAAATCCGAAAATCCATCCTATTCGAGCCTAGTGCGTATTATGATTTTTTCCAGAACTGCTGATGCTCATTCCGGTGATCACTCAATCAATTTTTCTCTCATGGTAATATCATCATCATCATTTCAGCTCATACACGTCCCACTACGTCGAGCCTCCTCCTCAATAGGGGGGACATTGACCTTACTATATCATGCTAGTCAAACAGGTTGGATATAGGGTTTTATTTCGAGCTTTCCTTCTCTTGCATAGTAATTATATGCGTATTACTTCCTTGAGTCATCTTTTACGACATCCAGGGGCAAGATAGAGAGTGATGATTTGTATTCTTACTCCGTCACCGCACAGATGATATTCTCATGGTAATATAATGGTCACCATTACATTACCATGTAAACGACGGTTAATCTGTCACCAAACTCTTTCGTCTGTAATACATTTGAGGTTACAGTTGTGAATATTTTGTTGGTATCCTCGACAATCTAGGCTGGCCACGGATGCCAAAAGACCGACATCAGCGGTCGACGTAATGGCAATGAGTGAGAAAGGAACATGGGGGGTTATAGCATAGCTCTCTTCTGTCGTTTCGTAAAGAATAGACTGATAGTGTTCAGAATGTAGCCTGCCAAAAAAGGTATCCTTGACAATCAAAGAAATCAATTTTCGTCCAAGCCAGAATCAAAGTTTTAATGGTAGGCGCGTGCTTATACGACTGGTATTGCTGGTATTCAATAAATGTTACTAGTTATCCTCGCGAAATTCATCCACAGTATATTATGTATTTCAATTATTATTACTACAATGATCCTATTCATATATTAATATAAAATATCTGGTTGACCGAGATTCGCTCGGAATATTTTTGTCGAATTTATTTAGATATATAGGTATTAATAAAAATTAAAACATAAATAATGAAAAATATATAAAAAATTACAAAAAGAGAATAATAATAACACCGAGATTCGAACCGATGCTGTTTGAATGTCAACAAAAACAAAATTAGAACCTGTCAACTTGCATCTGAGCTATCGTAACTCATGACGTTGATAACGAAATTTGATTCATATTCTTTTAAAATTTAATGTCATTGTTTGTTTTGCTAAAAATACGGACAAAACAACATTTTCTATAAAAACAAAATCGTTGCAGCCATTTCCGAGATTCTGAATATATATATATATATATATATACATACAAGAATTGTTCGTTTAAAGATATAAGATTATCTACAATTATCACTTCAAATCGCAAGGCATTTGGTGCCTTAATTTTTGGATGATTCACGAAAAAAATAAACATTCAACTTACCCAAGCCAAGAACCACAGTATACCGAAGCATCCGAAGAAATAAAATACATTTGCCCAATCTCCATCACCGGCCATGAGAAAACCGGACATAAATGAACCGAATATGTTTCCAATTTGCGCTCCGCCAAATACTAAAGCACCTTGCCTCGAACGCTCGTGAGGTGGAACCCATCGGGCAAGAACAATCATAAGAGCTGGCATTGTTGGTCCCTGAAATTGTTTTTTATTTTTTATTATTACGTATGAAAACTGAAGAATATAGCTCCTATTACTGATCTCGATTATTCCCCACAATGAAGATAAAATCAACGTCCTATACATGTTTTACTTAGAATTTGTTTTCTCTTATGGTAATGTTTCTGCTTGTATTCCTTACTTATCTTTTACGATCTTCTACGAGAAAGATATGCAGGTGATGGTGAATTATATTCTTACCCCGTCAACACACCACGGAGAAATAAAGGAATGTAATACACCGATATGATACTATATAATTGCCCACATCTTCGCGATCCGTAAATGTATCATCGTTAAGAATGAATCCTGCATAATGGAACTAAATTTTATTTTATGGCATGTTAGCTAAACGACAGATTAGCATAAATTTACCTTCTCGTTGCATATATTTTAGCTCATCCCACCCTCGAAAACAAAGAAAACAATGTCACGTTACCGAATGAAAAAATATAATTCTAGTTCAGAATAAAATGATGTAAGATTTGTAGTCACTATTGAAACTTTTATGTTTAAAATATTTAACCCAGTTAAGTTTATTTCATAAAAAATATGGCTTAGCAATAATTAAATTGATTACTGTACTCTCATAAAATAAAATTATCGTAAAACAGAAAACTTATTTTATTTAAAACAAACTTACTTAAATAAGCATGATAATAGCCTTAAATTTCTACTGTTAAGCATTGTCTTTAGTCTGAACCAACTATTGAAAATATGAAGGTGGTTTTTAATTTTTGCCACCTTGAGTCGCTTGCGAGAGGAGTCTTAAAGGCCGTCACGTTAATAATAAAATTGTATTCATGCATGCACGACATTTTTCTTTGAATTATAATAATAATTGTTTTTGCTAACCATTGTATGAATGAGAAATTTTAGAATATTACGATAATATTTTATATTCTCCAAAAATATGTGTTATGCAATAAAATAGAGAATTAATTTGTTTATTTACATAAGTTTTCCTAGGACATAGAGCGTAATTTATCAAAATATATTGGCTCGGCATTATGAAGTATGAGAATTGCCATGAAATCCTAACATCAGGGTGAGAGAATCTGTGTTCAATATTGACAGAATTAAAAATTACCAACACGTTCGCTTATAATTACTCGTGTTTTTATTTTTGTTCTTTATTTTTATTTAAATTTAGTTTATTCGATGTTGTTTAGGATAGCACCATACGCAATTTTTTTATTAATTTCAACTAAACTCATATTATTTCTCATATTTCTATCTAAAATTGATGTTCAATTACCAAATTTGTACATCTACTGACTAATAAAATGTTACTGTAACATTTTAAAACTGAAAAACATTATAGGAGATTTTATTATCAATTACTGTTCTACTTAAAATATGCAAGAATTATATGTTTTGTTGACCTAATCTGCGTATTAACAAACAATGAAATTCCAATGGTATTTACACACGGTAAATTTTAATTGGTTAATATGTAGCCGACAGTAATGGAACTGGTTAACAAAAATACATTCTTGGTATTCGATGTAGTCCAAATGTTGTTTTTTTATTTTTTTACATCACAGATCCAAGCCTGTATCTAATTTTAACTAGATATTTATTTATTTTTATATATGTTTACATATATCTAATTTTTTTGTCCGTATGTGTGACTGAAACGCTAAATCCTAAACTGCTGGACTGATTTTAATGCTTTTTTGGATGTTCCAGTGGATTCCAGAATAGTTTATATTAATAATATAATTGGACCCGTTAGGTGGTGCTGCATTCGATTTCAAAGACAATTCCTTTTATTTCGTTTAGATTCGAACAGAACAGCATCTGTTTGGTCAGCTAGTTGATTAAAACTATTTGTATTATTAACGTTATTTTATAATAGATCGTTAACACCCGTATAATCAATTTTACTAGTAATTTATGCATATTTTATTTAAAAGATTAAAATATAATATAATAATAACGTTTACTTTTAGTAATAAATTTAAATAACTTAAGACAATAGTTTAACTTGCCTTTTCTTAAGGTCAATACTCACCTCACCCATACCTTGTAGAACACGAAGTATAAATAACCAAGTAGCACCCCCAGCCTTTACAACAACAGGTGTAAGTAGCGTGAATATTGCTGTACTTAATAATCCGATACCCAGCGTCCATTTTCCTCCATATCTTTCCGCCAAATATCCTCCAGGAACGTGCGTTATAGCGTATCCGTAGTAAAATCCACTGAGGATCAGGCCTTGCGTTGATTCTGACCAGTCGAATATTGCGTACTAAAAACGAATGTTATTTTATTATGCTGACCTGAATAAATTCGGGATAAAATTTGATGGTTTGTAAAATTTTAGTGGCGATGTAAGGAAATCATTTGAATGTACAAATTTTGATATCTGATGTTAACATCACATTGTAAATAAAATTATATTTATGGATTTTAACGCGTTTGTATTTGAATGTTGATTTATTTCTATTAAAATTTAGGTCCATGATTAGTTGGACGTGAGACATTTTAGTCCGCTCTTGGCTGACGAACGTGGAAAACTATTCGAAAGTTTGGGCAATCAAAAATCGATTATAAAAGCCATAAAATTTGTGAAAATTGATTAGTTATAAAGTACAAATTTTGTTTAGTTTATAGAATCCATGTCCTATTTCTATATTGTATATAATTTATTATATTCTATATCTTTTTAAGTATAATTTGATGTTCTAAATAATTTTTCATTCAACTTTTATCACAAACACCTTTATATACATAAATAAAGGATAATGGCGTATATAAATATGTTATAAGATTCGTCTGCCGAATTTCTTGGAATTTTTTTCAAATATTTTTATTTAAATCAGTTTTCTTATAGAATTAAAAAAATATATAACATATGCAAATAACATTACATCAACCATTAATAATTTATGTAAATTACCTTATTTATAATCTAATAGACTTTAAAACTTTTAAAAATTTATTTGATACTATATATACTTAAAATAATATAACAATAATAAATAAGCTATGAAACCTGATTATTATTTTTTTTACAACTAGTTATGGACTGGACACGATGCCAACCAGGTACTTCCCGGGACAAAGGAAGGCTCCAGTGTCTATTGTTTTACCTTCTTATCGCCATTTGGACCGATCCTCGATAATGATATAATGCTTCTTTGAAATCAGTGGCAATAAACTCTACGAAAGGTGTAACCACAAAACTATTAATAATTTACTTTTGTGATATTAAAAGTAATAGTGACATTTTTTGTACTATTCACATTTCTTAAAATAGATTTGAAACTAATATTATCAACAGTTTAATTAAACAGAACTTAATGCGGCAAATTATATTTGGATATTTAATTAATGCCATCAATTAATAATAATTTGTTTCAAAAGCATGCCAGATTTAATAAATGTGATTTAAATAGATGAAATAATTAGATATATAATATATATCAGATTTCATATAACTAGAGATGACAAAATGTGGCTTTGTTCTTTCTCTTACGTAAGAAAACATTGCATGTGGCGTGACGTTGTTTATTGCAGTAATTATATCTACTTGCACGGCACGCAACATTAGCAAATTATTAGCCTTAAGTTATGATTCAAACTTAAATTAATAGTCAATTTTGATGCCAATTAGCGAGTAATAAAAAAATAATGATATAATTATATAGTAAACCTCTTTATTAGATGCCGTGGGCTAGATTGCCCCACAGGACAATATTATGTGCCAAACAAAAATGATTATTCTAATTTGGGTCTGATTTGTACATATACATTTGTTGATTATATGTTTCTAAAGTCCTCCGTTATGTAGTAATATATATCTAGGGAGTATATACACAAAAGTATTATATGTAAATATACAAAACACTGTTGTTATTAATAAAGTTTTTTTCTACTCAGCCCATATATTGTCGACTCTTAGGCGAGGACCACTTTCAAATTGACGTACGTTGGCCAAACGATCTCGAGATTCTTCTCTGTTGTTATCTGTTTAAATCCCTTATCCCTTTAAAGACGAAGACCCTAAATTCTTACTTCATTACCACAAGCATGAATGAAAATTAAATTATAGCCTGCCGCATTAGTTACGTATGATAAAGTGTAACTTAAAACTCTGTCACCCAAATAATAACACAGTTTTATATTCAACCATGTTCACTAATAAGACAGGGAGAAACATAAAGCTGAATATGAAAGTTCTTTTATGAAAGTTTCATTAGGAATTGAACTCAATTCTCAATTCATTAGAAATTGAACTCATTCTTTAAGTTTTGATAAATTGGGGGACTGACGACCTCTTAAAAGATGCAGGGAACCGTTTGATGTGAATGGCACAGGATCGTTCCGAGTAGCATTGGCCTATATCCAATAGTGGACGTCTATTGACTGATAGATGGATAGTGAATTATTTACAAATGTGTTTCTGATGATCATAGGATTGTATCGTAATAATAAAATTTATACTCACTGGTCTTGAACTAACAGTTCCATTCTTAATGAGATCATTGTCATCGGGGCAGGCGTAAGGGTCATAATGTGATTCTTCGTATTTTGTGTTGTTCACCATCTGTGTTACTGCCAGGTTTAGGCACACACGCATTGTGTATGCGTTGCAGACAGCCAGCAAACCCATAATACCCAGAACATACCGCTGGGGAATTAGGAACACTGAGTGGAGAAAATAGACGAAATATAGTTGAATATATTATTTTACATAATCTTCATAAATATGATGCATGGATAATGAGAGATAAAAAATTATGATAAGAATATATAATTATATATTAAAATTATTCCTTTATTTGGGAAATAATTTAAATATTCTTTTTAGTTTTATTATTATATTTTAATAAATATGTACTATATTTTAAGTTAAATTAATATTTATTCGTGTGGTGACGGAGTAAGAATACAATTCACCACACCCTGTCTTGCCCTGGATGCCATAAAAGACGCCTAAGGATTATAATACGCACATAAAATCTGTACAAGAAAAGGAAAACTCGAAATGAAACCCTATACTAACATATCTGACCAGCATGGTATAGTAGGTCAAATTCCCTCCCATTGTGCAGGAGGCGCAAGTCCAATAGTGGGACGTATGTAGGCTGCGATGATGATGATGGTGTTGACGGAGTAGGAATGCCATGGTCACCATCTCTCCCCGAGGAAAGGACGTCGGTCGATGAGAGGGTACCCCAAATAGGGGGTATTCCGTCGGGCCGACCACTGATGACAAGTAACCCTGCTCCGGTGGTCGGCCTAACGACGAAGGCGACGTGGTGTCTGGGTGTCTTGCGGGTGTGCGTGCTTACGCCCCTCTGTCGCCCCGGACGGAGTAGTGCGAGGAGTGCGCCGACCGCAGTCCACCCCCAAAAAAATAAAAAAAAAACCCTCAACTGGAACATACATGAATTGAAACAACGATGACTTAAATTAAAGTAACTTTTTAATATAGATATAGGGGAATAATAGCTTTTATTATATGATTGCTATATTTGTAGTCACTGATTTAAATCTAGATTTAGCTTCATTCAAAAATATGTTTTACCTACTGAAATATTTTGTCAAAAATTTTCTATGGCAGTGCCCATGGTCCTGGTTTGCTATGCTACCGAAGATAATATCTTAATAATGCGTAACATGTTCTTTCGTGCAAAAAATTTAAATTTTTGCTATAATTTGTTACAGCAAATACCATTTGAAATTAACACACTTAATGTATATGGGTTGTAATGACGATAATGATGATAATAAATGAGAAATTATTGAATTTCGTATGGCGACGGATTAAAAATATACATTGTCTCCTACACCACGAGTATCGTAAAATATAACTAAAGAATGTAAGTAAACAATACCATTTCAATAAGAGAAAACTTGAAAGAAATTTTTGTAGGCAACTAGTTAGGGTAGATTTCTATGCCATTTTCCATGCCATTAGAGCATAATCGTGCTAAATATGAAAACGTATATAGATTCAAGAAGAAGCTTTGATATCAATAACATCATCTCAACGCCCATACTTTCCTATGCTGGGCTCGAGCCTCCTTCTTACTAAGAGAGGAATTGACTTATTGCTGGTTGCAAGTTGCAATCAGACAGGTTGGTATGTTTTATTTTGAAGTTTCCTTCTCTTGCATAGATGTCTTATGCATGGTAAATTGTAATCTTATTCCACCAACACACGACAAAGTTTTAACATATATATACTAGAAACCCGCCTTCGCTTCGGTTTCAGTCGACTCACCCGCGTAGTTCCCGTTTCCGTAAGAATATCGGGAGAAAATGTAGCCTATGTTACTCCCTGATATTATAGCGTTCCATTGGTGAAAGAATTTTTGAAATCGATTCGGTGGTCTAAGCGTGAAAGCGTAACAAACAAATAAACAAACAAACTTACTTTCGCATTTATAATATTAGTAATAATATATATATATAGTTCAAATATACATCTTAAGTAATTACATCATTTAAGTAAAGTCATAATAACTTCACACTTTTGTTCAAATACAATGACATCATAACAAACAGAAATGAGAAGTGAATAAACGAGAAAATACATGTGTTAACTTCAGTGTTTAAACAAATCACGATCTTAACTTATATTTAGAATAGTCTAAACTATATATTCATTTCTTTAAAGTTATGGCAAATTCCACGTTTGGTGACATGTGCGTTAAGAATACAATTTGTCATAACCCCTTACTTGGGAATTACAAGAGCCAAGCTCTTGTAATTAGTATTAGTACACTAGACTAAGCAGCAGAAATCTCCTTGGAAATATATAGCCCTAATTATTACATTATCTCCCTCATCATCGTCATATATTATAATATTTTTTCCTAACATATTTATTTATTTGGGACAGCTACTAAATCCCTAATATATTAATATTATATTAAGTAACCATTTAGTATATCACGGTGGTCAGATGATTTGGATCGGTTGGATGTTATATACATATATAACTCTTAGTCACCTTTTGCGACACCCACAAGCAAAATATGGGGTTCATCCCCTATTTTGAGCGTGTGTGTTATGTGTAACGTAAGGCAGTTTAAAGTAATAGTAACATAAAATTAAAAGTATATATACTTAAAAATGGCAACAAAAAATAAATACAAATTATTGCTCTTGTATACCTATTTTATATACTAGCTTTCGCCAGCGATTTCACCCGGTATAAAAGGTAACTTGCCGAATCCATATTTAACTCTTGTATGATATATGCATATTTTATCCCTAAGTCGGCCTTTATAATACCCACGGTCAAGATAGGGGGTGACAAGTTGTATTTTTACTCCGTCACCACACGGAAAAGTAGTAGTAGTATATATAGATTATTCACAAAAAAAATAGATAACATAGAGTTATCTATTTACCTAACTCTATGCTAGATAAGTTGCAGACATCAGTGTAAACGTATTCTATATTTAAATATACTTCCCAGATTAAAAGCATGACGCTTGGAATACTTCACTTAAAGATTATTTTCAGCTTTGTTTACCCTCCGTAAAAGGAAAAATGTTATGAGTAAACAATTATATTGGGCCCTGCCACTTTTCGTTCATCCCATAAGAAATATGTCGATTTACATAAAACTTGCTGGAAGAACGTGGGTCCATTCTCATTTTCTCTTTTAATAAATAGCAGTATTTTATATGTAGTAGGTATATTTTTATATCGATACTAATAATTACTTATTACCAACCCTCCATTCACTTCGGTTTCAGTCCCCTTACCCCCATAATTCCCGTTTTTTTTTTTAATTTATATTTTTAAACTGGTTTTTAGGCATAGGTGTCGTGCTAATAACCGTGTGAACATGAAAAAAATCCAGTGTTTTGACATTACAAACAGACACTTAAATTTTTCGGGCCGACCACTGATGTCAAGTAACCCTGCTCCGGTGGTCGGCCCAACGACGAAGGCGACGTGGTTTTCGGGTGGGTTGCGGGTGTTGCGTGCTAACGCCCCACTGTCGCCCCGGACGGAGTGGTGCGAGGAGCGCGCCGACCGCAGCCCACCCCAAAAAAAAAAAAAGATACTTCAATTTTATTTATTTACTAGCTTTTGCTCGCAACTTCGTCCGCGTAGAAATCATCTGTGGCAGAGGCAATCACAGATAACTGTGTACTGTGTTCAGGGTTCTACAGGCCACCGTGTTGCTCTGACCAATTCTTTCTGGCAGACTCGTAGCCTCTCTATGCTTATGGATCGTTGTAATCAAGGCGGTCGCTGGAGGAGGAGTGTTGTTGGCAGTGTATTTAGATGACGTCAACTCATTTAACAGTTTGCCAATCTGGTATATCAGGGAGGCGCTATTATCAGGGAGTGCTTCTATACCTAAGGCGGCTGATTCCATAGTGTTTGGAGCGGCGCAGTAGTCTCTGCGTGAAGCGCGCAGATGACTTTGCCCTAACACCTATGTGAAATCGTACTTGCGGGTGATTGTATGGTATAATAGCTGAAGCTGGACCCTCTCCGGACTGGGCTTAATTTAAATAAGTGATATGTTTGGCCATACTCGGTATCGAGGTGGTGATTTGATGAGTCACGCTGTCGCTTAGAGTGACCCTATATAAAACGAATGATTTGCTATTACATAGACCCTGTAACTATACACCAGTCGGCACAGCAATCGCCGTTAATTCGATTCCACACAGTCAAGGACCAGATAAAATATTTAGGATTAGTATTCGATGGAAGATAGTACTTCAAATGGCCAACTCTCTCGTAGATATGTATATTTGTATGGACATTAATATATATAGAGTATTTATATGTTCTAAACTAATAAGTAAACTTTTGAATTTGGATAAAAACCACAATCTCTCGAACTACTGATTCGACTTTAAAACTTTTTCGTTAATGTGAAGTCCATTATCCCTTACTGCTATAATTTTTATTTTATACAGAGGAAACGTGCAATACCCACGAGAAAAGCTTAGTTTTTAGCTAAATAATAAAATTTTAGTATCATCATCATCAACTCAGTCCATACAAGTTCCACTGTTGGGCGCGGACCTCCTTCATAATGGAAGGGAAATTGACTTACCATACCGCGTTGGTCAGGTGTTTTTCCATAGGGTTTCTATACAATTTTCCTTCATTTGCATAGATTATCTGCGCATCATATCCTCTAATGAACTTTTATGACACTCACGGATAAGAGATGGACTGATGAACTGTATTCTTACTCCGTCACCGTACGGATATTCAATTTTTAATAACATTTTCCAAAATAAATATCGACCTTATTACACACAGCTGTATGTAATAAGCACAGTGATGGAATAAGAATACTATTCGTCATCTCCCGCGGGTATTGTAAAACACGACCAAGGAATATAATATGCATATAACATCTATACAAGGGAAGGAAAACTTGAAATATATTTCTGTACCAACCGGTCTGAATAGCGTAGTATTTTCTTTTTTATTGAAAATGACGGCAAATAAGCAAACAGTACATCTGATGGTAAGTGTTGCTGCCGTTGCCTACCGCGAAGAAAGTGAAGGGAGTGTGAATGAGTACAATGAGGTTCGGTGATACTAAAGGCCATCTAAAGCCCACCACACACAAACAGCCTCAGAAAGTTGGACTTGCGGCTCTCTCGCTCTCCGAATGAAGCACAGAAACAAATTGCTACTACTCGGACGTCGATTTTCTGCGTGAGTGTGGTATTACCCGGGACGTACCGGCCCGCGGCTGTAGGCAAACAAGTGTCAACAATGTGGTCCTACCACTTTAAACTCCTACCACTTTATTAAGTCAATTTCCTTCTCATTATGAAGGAGGCTTGAGCCTAACAATTGGACGTATACGAGCTGTGATAACGATGAAGTAATAAATTTTTATATAAAAATAATGCTGAAGCACGAGAATATTCAATCATATTTATAACTAGCAACCCGCCCTCGCTTCGCTTCGGTTTTAGTCGTTTTACCCGCGTAGTTCCCGTTCCCGTGGGAATACCGGGATAAAATATATCCTAGTTTACGCCCTGATATTATAGCTTTCCACTAGTGAAAGAATTTTTGAAATCGGTCCAGCCGTTTTGAAGATTACCCGGAACAGACAGACAGACAGACAAAAATTTTTTAATCTGTATTTTAGGCATAGGTGTCGTGCAAATAACCGTGTGAGCATGAAAAAAAGCCTATTATTTTGACATTACAAACAGACACTCCAATTTTATTTATTGGTATAGATAATACTTACATTATTAATTCAATCATCATATCGGCTCATTTACGTCCCACTACTGGGCTCGAGTCTACTCCATAATAGGAAGAAAAATACTTTCACTATACCATGCTGGTCAGACAGGTTGGTATAGAGTTTTGTTTCGAGTTTTCCATAATGTCATATGCGTAATATATCTCTTAGTCGTCTTTTACGACACCCACGGTATTGAGATAGGGTAGTGAATTGTATTCTTACTCCATTACCACATTGTTATATTATTCTAAATTAGTTCCCAGCCGCGGCTTAACCAGCGTTGAACTTTCTCAAAAAAATTTTTTATCGAAATTCCTTCATCATATTATGCTTGATTGATTAACAAATTAAAATTTTAAAATTCACCCAAATGAACCCATTATCGCGATTAAAATTGTCCTATGTGTTAATCCAGGAAGTGGTTTGTCAAAGTGTCAATTTTCATTCAAAGTTGAAAATACGCGTGAAATAGTTTCATTTCAATTCATACATACTTTTGCATTTACAATATTAGTGAACTTAGTATAACTGCGAAATAGAACGAATACGTTTTATTATTCATAGTTATGTATATATTAAATTACATTTTTAATAGCTTTAAAAAAAATATTAATTGCAAAAATACTGTGACAAAAAGCCGACTTTAAAGTAACGCATAAAAAATGTTTTAAGCAATTTACGAATTCTATAGCTCCAAGTTTAAGGATAATATGTAAGTTATAGTATAGAATGAGGAAAACATCTAATTATGCAGAGAGAGGGAGCCGTCCTGGCAGATGTGAAACATCGAAATTATTTTGTACAAGTATATGCATAAAAGAAGAGATTACGACAGGAACTAATATGGCATAAAGTAAAAATAAAATGTTACGATATTTTTTCCTGAAAATGATTGAAAAATGATGATTTTTATTCAATAAAATTTTATTATTTTCATTAGTATAAGGTATGTGTTGTGGAGGAGGCCTGAGCCCAACAGTGGAACGTATGTGGACTGCGATGATGATGATGATGAAGGTATGTGTTTAGGTTAATAATTTATTTTGAGCTCACTAGATGGCGTTGTACAAAATTTTAAATCAGATTATAGTTTCGTTACACAAATATACATCGAAGCGTGGCGTTAACGCTGCGGCAACGAACCGGTTCACCCTCGCCTATAGATGTTTCACATCAAAGAATAGATTATCATCATTTTCATCATTTCCGCTCATACACCTACCTATCATAATCATCAGAGCTTAAATACGTATCATTGTGCTCGCACCTCCCCAATAATAGGAGGTTGGGATGTCCATGCAAAAAAAATATCGATATATTTTTCGATATTATATATCGTAGGGTTCTATCGATACTTTACGATATATCGTAGGAATGTATCGATTTCTCCGATATATCGTAAAAAATATATTTTTTATATTTAGCTAATCTATAATATTTGATGTAAATAAAAACAACAAGGGTAAAGAAACCAAATCAACTATAATTATAATTCCCAATATGTTTTATCAATATTATGAAATAAGTAGCTACTTATTTTCATAATGATTTCATTAGTAGGTATATCTCACTAGCTTCTGCTCGCGACTTCGTCTGCGTGGAATAGTTACTTTGGGCTATAGCTAACTTTAAGCAGCAACTTGCTTTATCTAAAAGGTGAAAATGTTTTTATATAATACGATGCTGTAGACAAGACACAAGGCACAAGATTTTCGCGAAAATTTAATCGTTTACGTAGCGGCAACTCTCAAAAGGAAAAAAATACGATTTTAAAGCATTCTTCTTTGGTGCTCCACTCCTATTGGTCTTAGCGTGATGATATATAGCTTATAGCCATCCTCGATAAATGGGCTATCTAACATTAAAATAATTTTTTAAATCGGACCAGTAGTTCCTGAGATTAGCGTGTTCAAACAAACAAGCCCTTCAGCTTTATATATTAGTATAGATAATGGTGGCCACCACTGGAAAATTACTAAAAAATAAAATAGCGAGCTTATTCAAGAGATACTTGAGTCGCTCTTCGGCTGTTGAGACCAATATACACTGTAGATTAGGTATGTACTTTCGTTATTGCGAAGTCTAGTTATTTAATAATTCGGAGTTTTACGTTTTAATTTTACTGAAGCTGCCCGTGAAAGTATGTTATTTAATGTATAACGATATTTGGTATATCGGATGAAATGTATCGACGATATATATCGATACTAGATTATTCGATAATATCGGGTGGAAGCGATATATCGTTTTCATATATCGATATTTTCTGAAATATCGATATATATCGTGCACTCCTAAAAGGAGTACCAACTGTACCTCCCTGCTCAGACGTGTTGGTAGAGGGTTTCATTTCAAAAATTCCTTTTCTTGCTGATGATAATGAGATATTAGAGCCCCTTAATGATTATCGAGGCTAATGCCGTATCATCATCGCAGCACGGTCCCACTGTTGGAATGTGGTCTTCTTCTCTATGAGAAAGAGATTTACCTACCACGCTGGTTAGCCGTGTTAGTAAAGGGTTTTTATTTCGAATGTTCCTTCTTATCATATACCATAGTCGTCTTTTAAGATACCTAGAGATCATAGTGAATTGTATTCTTACTCCGTCACCACACGAATTATGCCGCAATGCCGTATACTGGCCATATATTTACAAACTTCTTGTTACATAGTGAAAACTAAAAATTTCTTTTACAATCCAGGATTTAATCACGGGTTCACGATCACAGTCACATGGTTATGGTACTAGACTATTGAGAGAAAAATTTAAAGACCACCACCGTAGCAGGGTTCATTTATTTCACCTAGAAACGTTATTGTCTTAGACTGTACGTTTTCAGCGATCATTTCCTCCATGCATGTGTAGTATTTAGAATGAATTAACTGCTTTTGTATTTCCTGAGCACTATGATATATGTTTTTTAAACGAGGTTTAAGCAGAGCACTTTCTTCATGGTAGGCAGCAGCCTAGCTTTGCCCCTGGTTCAATTGCGACACTGTTACTTGCCATCAAGTGTGCTGCTTGCTCGTTTGCCAACATCAGCAATAAAAAACTAATAACTTTAATTAAATCGACCTGATTAACCATGTCAGTGTATAAATTGATGGATAAAACGATACAAGAACGGGTGTCTATAATTTTGAAGCAAATTAGTGAGCTGGGGAGTGAAAACTAATAAATAGGCTTATACAATGTGAGGCAATAATTGAAACAATATATTCTATCATTTAATAGCTCATTAGGCCTATTAATAATTAAATTATAATTAAGAAAGAGATTCACATTTTAAGTTGTAAATAAAACTACTTTTACGGATTTTACGGATTATATCGCGTTTATATTTGACTTATGATTGCCCGACGTCCGCCCGTGACCATGAATGCTGTAAAGTATTCAAAATGCTGGGCAATTATAAATCAAATACAAACGTGATAATATCCGTGAAAGTAGTTTTATTTACAATGTGTAGTGCTCGCGTAAACGTCAGGTACATTTTACGGTTGTTAAGATATTTTAGATTCAAATTTTGGCAATTGGTACCATCTAACCGAAATCTTCTCCTCTCTACCCGTTGAACGGGTCACTAGAACATCATGTGTTTGACTTCAGTGAGCCCCTAGTAGGGCGCCTTGGGATATGTCAAATTGGTTAAGTTTAATTTGGAAATTGCCTTTTCCGCATTTGATTTGATTTTATCTTTTATATAATACAAAAAAGTGTTGTATGCATATATAATTTAAAACAAGTATTTGTAAATGATAATATACACGTTTCATTGACGCAGATGGCAAAGTTTTTAAAGATCATCATATCTAATTAGTAATATAAAAAAAGTTTCAATAATTTAAAATCAACCTTATACCTATAATTATAAGTTATATTTTCAATGTTAAGGCATATTTTTTTCTCAAAATGTGACCTTGCAACAATGACATTTTAATGCGGTTTTTGATTATCCGAGTGCATCTTTGGATTTCCATATAACAAATGTAGAACTATAAAAAAATGACCTTATACCTACACCGATTTACTATTTTTCTTCTTATTTGTTTTTTAGTTTCATGTCTATTTAATTTGTAATTTTCATTTTTTTTATCATCCTCACCATAACAGCTTATAGACGTCCCATTGTTAAGCTCGAGTTTCCTGCACAATAGGAGGACAAATAACCTACTATACCACGCTGGTTAGAGGTGTTATTATCGTAGTCCACATACATTCCACTGTTGGGCTCGGGCCTCCTCCACAATGAGAGAGAATTTGACTTATTATAGCATGCTGGTCAGACGTATTGGTATAGGGTTTCATTTTGAGTTCTCCTTCTCTTGTACAGATCTTATGTGCATATTACATCACTTAATCGTCTTTTATGACATCCATGGGCAAGATAGGGAGTTGTATTCTTACTCTGTCACGGAAGAGATAGAGGTGTTAGATAGGGTTTAATTTCAAATTGGCTATCTCTTACTTAGATGTTGTAAGCATATTATATTCCTTAGCTGTCTTTTTCAATACACACGGGTAGCATAGGGGGTGGTGAATCACATTATTACCCCATCATATCCATCCGTAGATAAATAGAATTTTAGTTAAACTTAATACAGCTAAAGCCTACGTCTATTTTCTATTAGTAATTTCTTTAGAAAATTATCAGATAAACCCAATGATATATTTACCCCATTCTTTTAAGGTGCTATTTCATCATCATCATCAACACAGCTCATATACATCCCACTGTTGGGCTCGAGCCTCCTCTAGAATAGGAGAGAAAACTGATCTTACTATACCACGCTGATCAGACAGGTTGGTATAGGGTTTTGTGTAGAGTTTTTCTTCTTTTGCACAGATGTTATATGCTTATTAAAACCCTTAGTCGTCTTTTACGACATCCACGGGCAAGATAGGTTCCATTGTATTCTTACTCCATCATCACACGGAAATATTGCTGTTGCTATTTCATATAATAATATCTGGTTGACCGAGCTTCGCTCGGAATATTTTTGTTGTATTTTTGTCGAATTTATTTAGATATATTATAATAACAAATAAAAAAAAAATGAAAAATATATAAAAAAATACAAAAAGAGAATAATAATAACACCGAGATTTGAACCGACGCTGTTTAAATGCTAAAAAACCAAAATTAGAACCGGTCAACTTCCCAACTGAGCTATCGTGCTCATGACATTGACAACGAAATTTGAAATCATTTTCTTTTGAAATTTTATGTCATTGTATTGTTTTGCTAAAAACACGAACAAAACAATATTTTCTATAAATAAAACCTAGCTATATCGATTTTTTGGACCCGAAACCTTCTAGTATGCCAAGTTTCAATGAAATCGTTGGAGCCGTTTCCGAGATCCTGAATATAATATATACAAGAATTGTTCGTTTAAAGATATAAGATTACCACAACGATATGGTTGATATTAATACACCTTTAAAGACTTACATCTTGATATTGTTTGCCTCCATCTTGGTAACATTTCAGCGTATCTGGGATATCTCGATTATTATTTTATTACCTGGAAAATAAAAAAGATATGTTACAGTAAATCTTAAGTAACAGGTAAATACACAGAAAGTAAATGGAGGATAAAGTTTTTATCTTTTGGTGTTGAAATAAAACAAATATAATAAAAGATAAAGCAGGTCTGCTGACACTTGTCTCTGTTAACACTATAGATAAACGATATAAATATTAGTCGTAATAAGTATAGTAGGTAATTGCTTGTTGATGATACTCTTAATATGTTATTTAGATAAAGAAAATACCCGTTCTATGGTGAACAAGGCGATTAATCGAGACAAGGTTATAGCAAGGTTTGCATTCAATTTCTACAATGATAGATGTATTCTTTTTTATTTATCATTCGTCAGTCTTATTTTCGACTAGCAACCTGCCCTCGCTTCGCTTCGGTTATAGTCGTTTTACCCGCGTAGTTCCCGTTCCCGTGGGAATACCGCCATAAAATATAGCCTAGTTTACGCCCTGATATTATAGCTTTCCATTGGTGAAAGAATTTTTGAAATCAGTCCAGCCGTTTTGAAGATTACCCGGAACAAACAGACAGACAGACAAAAATTTTTTAATCGCTATTTTAGGTATAGGTGTCGTGCAAATAACCGTGTGAGCATGAAAAAAGTCTATTATTTTGATATTACAAACAGACACTCCAATTTTATTTATTGGTATAGATTCATATTAATATAGCATAGGAACTCTGTCATCATTACATAAGTATAATCCATCCATCCATCCATCCATCCATCCATCCATCAGCCTACAGACGTCCACTGCTGGACATAGGCCTCCCCACGAGAATGCCACTCGGAAGGGTCCTGCGCCACTTGCATCCAAATAAGTATAATAAGTTTTACAATTTAGTTCGCGTAGTATAATAGTCTCATATTCCAGAGAAAACCTTCGAAATAACCCAATACGGAGACATTTATGAGGTGAAGAAGAATATACATTTTGAAATATCTAACTGGTTTCAGGTGGAACACATTTGTACGTATTCTAATGAAAAAGAATACTGTAAACCTTACTTATCAAAGTTCATACGATATGATTGTAAGAATGTGTTAACCAAGCCAAATATAAGACATTTTCAATGATCTATAAATTTCATTTTATTTTAACCACTAGAATAAATAATTGGCAATAAATCCCAATAACAGAATCGGTTATGAATAAATGTGGCCGTTACTTTGATTCTGCTGATTCATTTGATGGCAATAAACATTATGTTGGCTACATTGAAAAATATTTACGTAAGATTATATTTCTTTTGCTCTAAAAATCACGATATGAAAATATTCGCGATGCTAATATTATAACTCATATTTAAATAGCAAGATTTACTTAAACGCCAAATGTCTTTACCATTTACTTTGCTTATTGACTTTTGCAAAAATATGTATGAGTATTATTGTAAAAACAGCTCTTTGTATTGTTATTATTGTATCTAAATTATACAGATAGTATTTAGATATATGTATTCTAAGTTTGAAGAAAAATAAAACCATTTGTTATGTATTGTAGTATGTAGATCAAAATAGTTTTCAATTCTAGTTTGATTTTTACAGCCTTTCTTCCCAAAATGATAAATGATAATAACATACTCAAATTTCGCTTTATAGTTTTTAGTTCTACCTTATAGCGAGATAAGAGACAATTATATAATGTGATGGTTATTTTCAGTGAAAAATAAAAGATCTAGGATTGACAGTCACTCTTACATAATCTACGCATAATATCTATGCCAATAATAAAGTTTTGTATTTTTCCGTAGGTTTGTTTGTCTATATGAATGTTCATGAACAGTTCTTTGTGAATGGATTTCAGCACATAATCAAACAATTTTATTATTATTATTAGAATACAATATTTCTATGAATCCATAGCAGCAACTACGATCACTAACTCGGCTGCTAAGCTTCTAGATAATATCGCAACATATTGTTGCCTCATTCTCCGCTTTGTGGTGAAGAATATAATTCACTACGCCCTGTCCTGCCCGTGCATCTCATTAAAGACGACTAAGAGATATAATATGCACATAAGATCTGTGCAAGAGAAGGAAAACTCGAAATAAAATCCTATACCAACATGTCTGACCAGCATGGTATACGAGTTTCGAATAGAAAACATAACCAGCATGGTATAAAACCAACGCGTCTGAGCTAAACTAGATTTTATTAGCTCCGTATAAGTAAAAACTAAAAATACTTGTCCTTAATTTTACCCTTAGTTTAAGTATTATACAAATCCATTTCTTAATTGAATATTGGAGGTAAATTTGTTGAAAATATTAATTTATGTCCGATTTTATCTGACCTTTAATAAATCGATCAATTATAATAAGATTTGTAGTGTTTTTTTTTTCAATTATATTGTATCAGTTTTTATAACATGACTATTGCGTGTTAATAAATTTATTATTAATATAAGACAAATGTCTGTCAATTAATTATATATAACGAGTTTTCCGAGATTTTAATTCATAAATCACGCAAATCAATTAAAATAGCTCATAAAATGGTATATAATGTACTATATACGAACATAAAATACACATAAATTAAAACAATAAGTAACTTAATTATCGAATAAGATTTTATTTTACTTATTTAAAACATAATTAATTATTTTCTTACTTTAATTAACAAGTAGAAAAATATGGAAAATCCCCAAACCAACTGAATCCAACTGGCAAACTTCGTATAATGAAGGAACTATAAAACCTATATGTGTATAATGACGTATACAGATGATCTGTTATGAAGTAAATTAAGTTCATATTAGCGTTGTACAAAAATATTATAATAATCTAAACAAAACCATATATCTAAATATATATAATCCGTGTGGTGACGGAGTAAGAATACAATTCACCACCCCCTATCTTACCCGTGGGTGATCGTACGAGACGACTAAGGCATATAAAACGCATATAAAATCTATGCGAGAGAAGGCAAACTCGAAATAAAACCCTATACCAACACGTCTATGCTGATGGAGTGGTTGGAGCGGACGCACGGGATGCTTTCCTTCCGACTGCTGCAGGTGCTGACGGGGCACGGTTGCTTCGGGAAGTACCTGCACAAGATTGTCAGGAGGGAGAGCACTCCGTCCTGCCACCACTGCAGTTGCGACGAGGACACGGCGCAGCACACGCTCGAGGAGTGTGCTGCATGGGAGGGGGATCGCCGTGAACTCGTCGCAATTATCGGTGTCGACCTGGCGCTGCCGACCATCGCCAGGGAGATGCTCGTCAGCGTCAGGAACTGGGACGCGGTCGCCGCCTTCTATGAGGCCGTAATCTCACGGAAGGAGGCGGCGGATCGTGTGCGAGTAGAGCTCCTATTCGGCGACACGTTCCGCCGCCGGCGACTCGGGCGGCGCAGGCGCGAGTATCTGCGCCTAATGCCACCCTAGCCGGGGCCGCGGGTGGTCAGACCGGGGAATTGTCCGTCACCCGCAGAGAGGCTGACCGCGCGACGGCGACCGACGTCCCAGGACGTCGAGAGGTGAGGTTACCCGCTTTGCTCCGGTGGTCGGCCCAACAACGAGGTGACGTGGGTACGGGTGGGTTATGGGCCCGCGCGCTGTCTTTTCATCGCCCCGGACGGACTGGACCGCGCGTGCGCTTACCATAGCCCACCCAAAAAAAAAAAAAAAATACCAACACGTCTGACCAGCGTGGTATAGTAGGTCAATTACCCTTCCATTATAGAGGAGGCCCGAGCCCAACAGTGGGACGTATATGGGCTGAGATGATGATGAAATATATATAATATAACATAGAGACCTCCATCGCAATCAAGTCCTCCTTCGTAATAAAAAGTAGCCAATGTTCTTTCTCAAGCTTTAGTCCATCTCTCTTTCAATTTTCTTTCAAATCGGTTCAGTGGTTTAGACGTGAAAGCATAACAGACAGATAGAGTTACTTTTGTATTTATAATATTAATATATAAATATTAATATTATAAATGCAAAAGTAAGTAAGTAATACTAGCTGACCCAACAGACGTTATCCTGTTCAAATAAAATAAACAGATTTCTCCTTGAAATTGACAGCAGTAATAGGGACTGACCGACCGCAGCGCCATTTGCCGAGCTGATTTGTGAATCTAAATAATTCAGACCCCATTTGACACAAAAATTCATTCAAATTCATCCAGCCGTTTAGTTGCAGTATAGATAAATAACCTTGATACCCAGTCGTTAAGTTTTCTTAAATTCTCTGATTTTCTGTGCAACTTTCTTATTTTTTTTTTTCTGTAAAAGCCTTTTCAAACTATTACAAAAATTAAAAAGAAAGATGGATGAAATCGGTGAAGTCGTTCTCAAATTACGTTATTGTCCTGCCCGAACAACGCCACCTAACAGGTTTAATTGTGAATCTAAACCATCCTCGGATCCCCTTGAACACTCTCAAAAAATTTCGTCAACATCGGTCCAGCCGTTTAGGAGGAGTTGACCCAACAGACGTTGCTCTATTCAAATCTGTAAAAAAATAGAATATTGAATTCTCCTTGAAATCGACCGCAGCGCCACCTACCGGTTTCAATTATTAATCTAAACTGAATGGTTTGGATGTTCCGAATGGCTATTACGATGGATGAGAATTCATCATATCCATCGGAATGGCCTCAAAAAATCATCAAAATTGGTCCAGCCGTTTAGAAGGAGTTCCATTACAAACACACGAACAGAACATTTATACGTATATAGGTATAAAGACAGAAAAGTTTATATAGCCGAAAAAAGGTTACATTAGAAAAACATATATAAACGTTAAGTTTTCTTAAATTTTCTAATTTTCTGCGCAACTCTCTTATTTTTTTTCCATAAAGGTCTTTTTTGAAAGATTAGAAAACTTAAAAAAAAAGATGAACGAAATCGGTAAAGTCGTTCTCTAGTTATATTATTGTCCTGCCCGTGCAGCGCCACCTACCAGGCCCAATTGTGAATCTTAACCATCCTCGAAACCCCTTGAACACACACAAAAAATTTCGTCAACATCGGTCCAGCCGTTTAGGAGGATTTCAGTGACATACACACGTACGCTAGAAATTTATATACAAGATAGCTGACCCAGCAGACGTTGTTCTGTTCAAATAAAATAAAAGGAAATCTCCTTGAAATCGACAGCAGTAACAGGGACTGACCGACTGCAGCGCCATCTGCCGGGCTGATTTGTGAATCTAAATCATCCAGGCCCCCACTTGAATGCATTCACAAAAATTCATACAAATCCATCCAGCCGTTTAGTTGCAATATAAATAAATAACCTAGTTACCTAGTCGTTAAGTTTTCTTAAATTTTCTCATTTACTGCGCAACTTTCTAATTTTTTTTCCGTAAAAGCCTTTCTCAAAGTAATAGAAACATTAAAAAGAAAGATGGACGGTATCGGTGAAGTCGTTCTCAAGTTATGTTATTGTTCTGCCCGAACAGTGCCACCTACCGGGTCCAATTGTGAATCTAAACCATCCGCGAATCTCCTTGAACACACACACAAAATTTCGTCAGCATCGGTCCAGGCGTTTAGGAGAAGTTCAGTGACATACACACGTACGCTAGAAATTTATATATAAGACTCGGTTTCAGTCTTTCCTGCGTAGTTCCCGTTCCCGTGGGAATACCGGGATAAAATATAGCCTAGTTTACTCCCTGATATTATAGCTTTCTATTGGTAAAAGAATTTTTGAAATAGGGACCTATTTGAAGTAGTTTGAAGATTACCCGAAACAAACAAACAGACAGACAAAAAAAATATAAAGTGTATTTTAGGCATATGTATAGTGCAAATAACCGTGTGAGCATGAAAAAAGCATATTATTTTGACATTACAAACAGACACTCCAATTTTATTTATTGGTATAGATATAGTAAGAAAGTAAGGATAATGGAAAGTCCCTCTAACATTCTCAAGGTCAATTCGTATAATTCTTAGAATATTAGTTTCCAAAACATGTGTTCTCTAAATAATATATAATATCTTATTGTGAATTATAATGAATTAAAAAAAAATGCAATAATTGACTGTTCATTTTACCGTAAGGACTTCGGACCCTGTCCGGATTAGAGTTACGAGTAACCTGCTTGACCTATCAACTAATTCAAGGAACAGGCTCCTATGCCCCAAGTGTTGGAAACGTCTGGCGATCAAAAATCAAATACAAACTCGATAAAATCCGTAGTTTTATTTATAATGCGATAAAATCAAACAGTTTATTCTGCTCTTCCATAGGCCAGGAGAGTTTTAACGAGCTATAGTCACATCATACATAACAAAAATTATATACTATAGAACAAAAATTTACGCAACCAGATAATAATATAGGGGTATTCCGTCGGGCCGAGGGGATATTCCGTCGGGCCGACCACTGACGACAAGTCACCCAAGTGCTCCGGTGGTCCGCCCAACGACGAAGGTGACGTGTCATGGGTGGGTTACGGGTGTGCGTGCTTACGCCCCTCTGTCACCCCGGACTAAGGGAGCGAGGAGTGCGCCGACCGTGTAACCCACTCCCAACAAAAAAAATAGATAATATCGAGATATTATAGGCTTTTTCTTCTTTTTTACAAGCCATTTACGTATCGCTACTAAGCACGAGTCTCTTCATGGAGCTAGCCAGTTAGGTAGCATTAGTTCTTAATTCGATTTTATATCTGCTTTAATGCTACGTACTTTACTTGTATTCGTATGTGGCATTCATTTTCAAGAGTTAATGAACTGAAAACTTCCTCATTTACCACACGAAATATATATATGTAAAATGAATTCAACCTTAAGCTTAAAGTAACCCAAATTGTATTGTATTACTGGATTTCAAAATAAATGAACCTCTTATGTAGAAATTCTATTATTTTTAAGTCTTATAACGTCATTAAGGCTTTATGTTTGGCTGTTTTACTGTAACAGACATACATAATAGCCGTATTTAGAAACTTTTCTTACGCTTTCATTTGATTTGAAATCAAATATCCGGAACAAAGTTATTACGATCGAAGTGATAACCTTTTATGTTATCATATTTTCTCTACCATAAGGAAGATATTGGGTTATGAAAGAGCTTATATGAGGATATAGTTTCGTCGTTTGATCCTTAAAGGCCTTTAATACACGTAATTATCATGTACGTATATTACTTTAAGGCAAATAACTAAAATCATGACAATAATTCGTTTTCCTTCCCAAGACATTTTTCTTTTTTAACTTCCCCCTACCCATGCCGGCCAACCAAGTCAACTACCAACTGACCAGCAATTTCATGAAAACGTATGTTTCATAAAATTACTTATTTTTATTGAAACACTAGCCGACCCGGCAAACTTCGTACTGCCATAATTTTTTTTCGTAAATATTTTCTAAATTTCCGAAAATATAGTCTGTCTATAGCTGTCATTTGCGTTTTGTTATTACATGATAGATGCGTTTTTGTTATACCACTTATTATAGTGACTTGTATTCTAGTTGACGTTTTATGTCAAGTCCCACGGGAATCCCGTCGAACGGGATAAAAAGTATCCTATATCCGTCTCCTGGTTCTAAGCTACCTCCCCGGCAATTTTTAGACAAATCGGTACAGTTGTTCTTGAGTTATAAATAGTGTAACTAACACGACTTTCTTTTTTATATATATAGATTTACCATTTTTGTTCCAATTTTATAAAGTTTTTCCAAGTAGAATCTAATACAAGTAGCCGAAGAGTAGAACATGCTGTATAGGATTTTGGTTGAATTGTAAGACCTCAAGAATGCAACAGTCGAGCATACTATAATGAATGGAAGCTTAAGTCATTGTACGGGTCTTAGTTAATAATTATGGAGTCAATATTCGAACATTAAGCTTTATTTATTTGATACACAGTATTATCAGCATGGTTATAAAATTGAACAACTTATATAGGGTCTACACTGTGCTTAAGCTTTCGAATTCAATATGTCAGACTTATCGTCTATAATAGAACTAGCTCAACAGGACTAAACATTAAGCGTTTTATAAATGGATCAACACTTATCTGAACGTCAATATTTTATAATGTATTTAATTCATAAAAATCTATGTATTAAATAATTATCCTTTTACAAAATTTTATAATATTTATACTGCAAAAATCAACCTAGTGTTATATGAATCATAAACATAAACTTTCATCATGTAAAAAATAAATTATATTATAAACTTGTATAGCGTAAAACCATCAATCTAGTAGCAACCTTAAATGCAAAGCAAAAAATATCTTATTTGGACCGGTTTCGCATTCGTCAGATGGTAAATATTTCTTTTTAAGCCAAAAATCTTTTCGACCTCCAAAATTGCATAAATTGCGCAATTGGACACGTTATTGTGCATCAAAATTATACTTTTCTCTTTTAAAAGTAAGATTGCATAAATTGAATACTATGATAAGTTAAAGCATATTAAAAACATCGCGTTAAAGCATTATATTGCATAATTAGAGATAAATTTATTGTTCTGTTATCATAGCACAATACATTACAAAATACTGGAGTAAAAAGAAGTAGAAATATACTAATAGAAGACATTCCCAAAATGAATTCATTTTTTATTGCTGTTGAAGACAAACGAGCAAACAGCACCCTTGATGGTAATATGCTCACGGAACCCACCACACACAAACACCCTCAAAGAGCTGCGTTTCCAGCTCTCGCTCACTGGACAAAGGCCATTAACAAATTGCTAGTAGGTACTCAGACGTCGATTTACTGCGAAAGTGTAGTACTACTCCGGACGGACCGGTCTGCGACTGTAGATAAACGATTGACGACGGTATGGCCCAACGACATACAAATTTACACTGAAGTAGGGGAGAGAATAAATAAAAAATCCGACACTAAGCATGTTTTTGTCTCACAATTACTATATTACGAAATCTTTAGGATTTATTTTCTTATGTGCCATAATTACATTATTCTCAACTAGATTTTTGCATCATGTTTCATAATTCAGTGAATGAAATAATTTAATTCTTAGCGTCATTATACCATCGCCCAAGATTACCTACCACTCTAATTACCTTGAAGTCTGTGTCTGGTCTAATAGATATTATCGTTGATTTATATTAATACAAATGGCTAATTATATTTAGATTAGCGAATATTGCAAGTAGATTAATGTTTGAAATGATTTTTAATAGATACATTTCTACATATCATTCTGACGATTATATAAAAGTTTTACTGTTTTGAATGACTTGCTTAATTTAATAAAATAGACGTATAGCTGACTTATCCTACCTATTTAAGATAGCATCGGGCAAAGTGGATTGTCTTGAGCTTCTAGGCAAAATTGGACTCAGCACACGACCCATGACACTTAGACAACGAGCATTATTGCACACGCCATTTGCGAGAACTACTTATAGGCTCAATAGTTATATTATACATGCCTCTAGAACCTTTGATGAAATTTCCGCTAAGTTTGACTTCGATCTTTTTAATACCAGTGTCTCTCAAGTTAAAAATGCTTTAGACAACGATTTCTTTTCTGAAATGAAGTAAGTTAAGAGATATTCATATAAGTAATTACATATTTTGTTTGGATAACTTTTAAGCATATTGCGCATCTTTTAGTTATAATTTATCATTTACCGACTTTCATTATTCTATTATTCATTGTAAGCTATATGCAAAAATTTGTAATTGGCCTTTGTTATTTAATATATATTGTTAAGCATGTATTAGCTGTAAGTTTTCCGAATAAATAAAAAATAAAATAAAAAAATAAAAAATCTTTTATTTCATTTGATCGAATTATTACTGAGGAAATTCACAACGAATGTCTGCGAATATTTACAAATAATTCATATCGCCCAAAACCAATAACTATAATATTAAATGCAAATATTGTGTGGTGACGGAGTAAGAATACAATTCACCACTCCCTATCTTGCCCGTGGATGTCGTAAAAGACGACTATGGTATTATAATATGCACATAACATCTGTGCAAGAGAAGGAAAACTCGAAATGAAATCCTGTACCAACATGTCTGACCAGCATGGTATAGTAGGTCAAATTCCCTCCCATTGTGGAGGAGGCCCGAGCCTAACGGTGGCACGTGTGTGGGCTGCGATTATGATAAAACGCAAAAATATAGATATCATCATCACTACCACAACTTATATACGCCCCACTGCTGGACTCGGGCCTTCGCCACGATGGGAGGGAATTTGACCTACTATATCACACTGATCAAATGAGTTGTTATAAAGTTTTATTTCGAGTCTTCCTTCTCTTGCATAGATGTTATATGCATATTATAATCCCCTAGTCGTATTTTATAACACAAATAGACAAGATATGAAGTGGTGAATTGTATTCTTGCTACGTCACGACACAGAAAGATTTAGATATATTTTACAGATAGTATTCATGACATCAATTTATTTAGGCGCATTTATATTCAAAATTATATTTACTTTAGCAGGCATCATGATATTACCCTTCTTCTTTATTCATAACTTCGAGTTGTATTATCTTTCTAAACTAACTAGCCTGGGGGAACATCATTTATTCAGAAAGCTACTTGATCGCCAACAGCCGAAACTAACAATACGCTGTATGTAGAATATGTTGACTCGCTAAATTAATGCTATAGATATGTGTTAAGGGTCCCATACACGGCACGATCCGTCTGTACGATCCATCGTTTCAGGCCCGGCCTCACACGAAAAAATAAATTATTAAATATTATTATTATTATATATTTAATAATTACTTTATTAATATTAAATCGAATCGTTGATCGTAACGAGCCATACACTGTCGATTCATTGTCACGATATTCATGATTGCATGGAATTTTGTTGCGATCTCCGACATCGTCTTCGATGAAGTAAATCGTTAACGATCTTCACATACGCTGTCGATCCGTCATTTCGATCGATCTAAAACGACAAATCGTACAGATGGATCGTTTCGTATATGGGGCCCTTTATACTTATAATAGACAGCAGTCTGTCTTGTAAAGTTAACCCTAATTCCGGCAATCAAAATTCTTGTTTTTCAAAGAACTTCCAAATACGTACATTTCTCACAGCGCACAAATGTATTTGTTGTACACATGTAATATCTATATTAGTACTTTTATTGTTAGCAAAGTTTTTGTATTGCCTTAACGTAAACAAACGTTTGATACAGCAAATATATGTAAGAACTTCGCAAACATTTTTGAGAAAATTGCGCCTGTACAAATAATATACATACCTACTTGCCATAAAATCTGTTTTGGAGTAAGTAATTTACAAACGCTCATATTTCTGTCTAACCTTCAACAAACTGCAAAATATGCTCATGAACTCTTTTTACGTGGCTTATTTGGATATATTTTTTAATATCTAATTTGTAAATATAAAAGTGCATAGATGAAAAACTTAAGCATGGATCACTTGAAGAAAATCAAACATCCAATTTATTTAATACGCTTCAAATATTTTTTAGTTTTAATTCCTACTTCATACAGCACTATTCTACACTATTACAGTGTTCAAATAGCGTTCAAAATGTTGACACGCCTAATAAAAAATGATAAGACTGCTGTAATAATCAATTTTATAAACGTAAAGATCGTAAAAAATACGACATAAATTTATGAAACGGAGAATTTCCCCTATATGATGAGTTCGAGTGCTACTTATCCGTGTAGATCCCAACATAAGCCTTAATCTTTTCTACGCATCTTTCATAGATACCCATTTATGTCTATTTTTATACTCGCTACCCAACTTCGTTTTTGTATTCGATACAAAACACTCAACTGATATTTAGGATTTCATCATGAATAAATTCGTTTAACAAAATATTTTCTTAATTATCATTGACAAAATATAATAATTATATTTTTTTATGGTTGTCGTAGAAAATTTAATTTGTGTTCTCGCTGTTTTATTTATAATATCTATTATTTGATATAGACCACGTAATGTGACTAAGCGATTACAGATGTAATCAATTTTTCAATGAGTTACGGATACTGAATTGTGATTATGGTTTCTGTTATTCTAAAAATAAAATGGCGCTTGGATAAAACGAATTTATAGCAAACGATTTGGTGACGGAGTAAGAATATAATTCACATTCTTGCCTGCGGGTGTCGTAGAAAACGACTAAAGAATATACATCTAAAGGATTTGCATATGACATTTATCCAATAGAATCTAAACTTGAAATAAAACCCTATACCAATCTGTCTTAACAGCGTTATATAGTGGATCGATTTTCGTCCTATGAAGGAGGAAGCTCGAGTACAACTGCGAGACGAACGCATTGATTTTTGCAATAGGTGAGCCTATCAAAATTCACCTATTTTTGTGTAAAATGTGATTATATAAAAATCTGACTTTTGCTGATGATGTAAAAAATGAAATCGCCAAATGTTGATGAATGAACCAGTGTTTAGTTAAATTTATTTGTTATCACTACGATATATCCATTACACTTACTTATAAGACGTGATTTATAACTTTCTTCGTTAATGGTGATTGAGTATACATATTCCCTATCAACGACTGATTACGTGATAAAATAAGAATTTTATCAATCTAAGATTGTCATGGTAATTTCTTCTTTCTTAAATCTTTTTTATTCATAGCAGTTTAATGACGACTATTGAAGTCTGTTGAAATAAACTAAAATACAAGTATAGAAAAAATATCTTCCAAGAACCGTGAGACGAGAAAAGCCAAAGTAATATTATAAATGACTTTGTTTTTAGGATTCCGTACCTAAAGAGTAAAAACCTATTACTAAGACTTCGCTGTCTGTCCATCCGTCTGTCCGTCCGTCTGTCTGTCACCAGGCTGTATCTTAAGAACCGCGAAAGCTAGACAGCTGCAATTTATACAAATTATGTATTTCTGTTGTCGCTATAACAACAAATACTAAAAATAAAATAAATATTTAAGGGGGGGCTCCCATACAACAAACGCGTTTTGATACCCTTTTTTATAGATGCGCGACTCGGATTCGCACTTTGCCGGTTTTTTTAGTTTTTTAGGCTTTCACGCTTAAGCTACTAAACATATTTTAAAAGTTCTTACATCAATGGAAAGCTACTTTATCAACGAGTAACATAAGTTATATCTGGCCCGTATTCTCATGAGAACGGTAACTACGCGGGCGAAATCACGGGAATTTGCTAGTATTCAATATTGGTATGTAAGTAAGGTAAGTTCACAGCATAGTCAGCATATGAGCAGAGTCTGGAATGAACGATCTAACGACCTGATACGATCTACTTTGAGTACAATGGTATGTCTTTCTTTAAACGAGGTTTAAGAAGAGTACTTTATTCAGTGTAGGCAAGGGACTGACTGTTCCCCGTTCATTGCATTAGTCCATGAACATCAGCATTAATTGTCCTGATGTTCTTGATTGCCACCTTAGGCAACAAATAAAAGCAAAATATATACTTTCATCATCATCATCTAAGCCTGTATATGTCCCACTGTTGGGATCAGGCCTCCTTCATAATGGGAGGATTATTAACCTACTATTCCACGCAGGTCAGATGTGTTAGAACAGGGTTTTGTTTCGAGTTTTCCTTCTTTTGCACAGATGTTATATGCTTATTATATCCCTTAGTCGACTTTTACGACATCCACGGGCAAGGTTGTGGTGAATTGTATTCTTACTCTTTCACTACACAGAAAGGCATATTTATTTTATGGACTTATAGTATTGTATTTTAATAATGTCTGAACACGTTAAAGACACGATAGCCTTGGAACCATAAGGATGCTTATAAATATTGCGTTATGTTTAAAATGTGGTGAACGTCATTATCTCCCTGGTTTTCCTGCTGTACGTTTTTCCTTATTAGGTTGTTAATTTTTAGTCAATTCGGCAAATAAGGTTATAGAGATGATAGCTGCGCAGAAATTAATGAACAGCATACGTATTAAATATTTAATATGGTACAATTTGGCTTTTTATAGGTCCTTTGGCATAAATTATAAAAACTTGTTTACGAGTTGTTTTGGTATACTTTATTCCTTACCATATTTTTTATATTTAATACTGCAAACAATAGGCTTGAATATGATAATTATTTAAATTGGAAAGGCAATTCAATGAAAATATAATTTACGTCCATTAATTGTACGTATTTATTTAAGGTTTCCTAAATAGTAGAAGTCCAAATGAACATGAAGGAATGTCTTGTCTTTCCTGTACTGGTCCTACTTAGGAATATAAACTTAGAATTTGTCGATCACTATGATTACACAGATAACAGTCCAGTTAGGCGGAATCTTAACAAAGATGTCAGCCATAGAATACAATTCGTCAGGGCAATGTTAGGCAACCTTAGTAAACTCTCCTCGTCTAATATGTCGCCAGATTTCAAAACAAAGGTCTGGAACTAGTGTATGTTAGCATCGATGACTTACGGCACAGAAATGATACAGTAATCTTTAAATGTTGGCTTCATAGAGCAGCTTAAAGTTACTAAGAGTGCTATGGCTGCGAGCTGACGCCGACTATTCTCTATGAGATAAATTCCAAATCGAATTCGAAGGCGATTTCAAGGAAAATTCCTTTTATTTTATATGAACGTGTTGGGTCAGCTAGTTTAATATAGTTTTTAGAGGCAATACCCTGCACTAAGGAAGTAATCCTTATATTGCAGGGGTATTTACACACATATAACTAATGGACACAAACTACATCCAGACTCGGAACAACAATTTGTGAATCACACAAAATATTGTCTTGCCCGGAATTCAAACCCGCGAGACTGGCACGGTAGGTTGGTATCGTAACCAGTCTGTGTTGTGCATATGCAATCTGTTGCAGTCCCCAGAACTCTGTGCAGAAGAAACCTTTTTTTTCCGGTGGGCTATGGTCAGCGCACACGCCGTCCGCTCCGTCCGGGGTGATGAAGGGATGGGGCGCGGCCCCATAATTTCCTCTCCTTCGCCCGACCGACCACAGGACCACGAATTCATTATTCTCAGTGGCCGGCCCGACGCAATATGCTGTGGGATACCCTCCCCTTCTGATGTCCCTTTCCCGGGACGCCGATTGCCGTCGCACGGTCGGCCTTTCCGCGGGTGACAGACTATTCCCCGACCACCCGCGACCTCGGCTATCTCGATTAACCCTTGAGATAAAAGGTTATAGAGCAGGGATCATATATCGGATGACGTAGTGTAAAGCAGCCCTCCCCATCAGGTAGACCAACAACATAGTGAAAAACGTGGGGAACTATTTGATGAAGGCAGCTCAAAACCGTCCTACATATTCTGGTATCCTCGTTGGAAGCCCAATATCCATCAGTGCATGTCGATGGGCTCATGAATGGCTTGATATAATTATATGTTTGTGAAATTTATTAAAGAAAATATTATAAATAAGCATCTGGTTGTTGCAAATACGTGGTTATTTTTTTTTTAGATACAGCTGTTTTTAATTCAGCTTTAATGTTTCCAGTTCGTTACGGTAGGTTATTATTATATTATATTATTTCAACTGTTTCTTATCAAATGCAAAATGGCCAAGTAGTCTTAACATGATTTGTTTCGCTTAAGCAAATATAAATGATTTTTTATGCGAATAAAATACGACAATATTAGTAAGCAACTTAAGCAGTTTACGCTTCTGAAAAACTCTGAGCATAACACACCTATGGCTGGACGTTATACAGTCCTAAGCAAATATAAATATCTTTTTTTAGTCCATTCTAACTCTTAATGTTATAATACGTGATATGCATTGATAGATAATTAATCAATAACTGTTATTTTAAAGCCTTACCCAAATTTTCAGTCAACTCAACTGAGAATTCAACGCTTTCCAAAAGCCGGAAAGCCTCGTGTGTAGTGGAAAATAGGCCAGGCTATCTTCTTGCTGTGAATATATTTGTAATTTATACGACTAAGAATCGCATCTTAAAACATCTAGTCTCGAAAGAGATAAAGACGAGTTATATACTTAGCCAGACACCACACAACAAAAGATTCTATAACCAGCAAGCTATGTATTAATTATATTAAATTTTAAGTGCACACGTGATTTTACACCTGTTAATTTATTAATTGGCTATTTCACATGTTTAAAATGTTTCAAATAACTAGCAAGCAACACACTATTTTAAGTATATTAAAACGGACGCCCCAAGCGGACGTTGAATGCATATTTATGTAGTAAGTATGCATATTTATCGTTCTACTTTTTCACCTATAGTTTTGATATGTTCAATGAAGAATTACTTTTTTTCTAAGACTAGACATATTTATAAACTCAGTCTTTTCTTTTAACTGACGCGTTATTAATTTCATACATCACGTCGTATACGAATTACCTTTTAGTAAGTGATGATAAGATTTGTGAGGAGCGAAACAAAGTCAAATTTGTGTTCCACATTTAGGTATTAAATTAAAACACGTATTCGCCAATTTATCAAGTCAGTCTCTAGTATTTCATTGTATAAATTCTAGATTTTCGTCAGCGTAATAGATTAACGAGCATTTTCGCGGTAGAGGTAGCTGACTAAACTCGACAAACCTTAAATTCCATAAATATGGCCATAACACCAGTTCTCTAAGGACGGTCCATGTTTGTCATTTTATGATTTAGACAGGAAAATGATTAAAAGTAAATTTGTCAATTTGTGAGTCTATCCCCTATGATTTGTAAACCTATGGTTTATATATACATATAAACAAATGTAAGTGGAATGGGAGTTTTCAAAAAGCGAGTGTCAAAATGAACAAATTCTATCCATTTATAATAACGTAATAAACCTCTAAAAATAGTATAATATCACGTGCGAATCTATTCTATTTTAAAATCTCACGAGACGTCAGCGTCACCTGCGAAAAAATGCAGATATCATAACTCCGTATAATTTATATTTCTAATGTTAACTTTTCATTAGCTTCTATTCTCATGTTATATGATTCATATATTTATTACTAGCAACACGCCCCCGCTTCGCTTCGGGTTCAGTTGCTTTCCCTTCGTAGCTCCCGTTCCCGTGGGAATGCCGGTAGACAATATAGCCTATGCTACTCCCTGATATTATAGCTTTCCATTGGTGAAAGAATTTTTTAAATCGGTTCGGTGGTTTAAACGTGAAAGCGTAACAAACAAACAAATAAACAAACAAATAAACAAACAAACAAACAAACTTACTTTCGCATTTATAATATTAGTATAAGGATGATGTACATGTTTTCTTTCTCTGTGAGATGATGGAATAACAATAAATTTCTCTGCTTGTGCGATTTGTTTCAACCATAATTTCTTTCTTTTCTTTATTTTTTTTGTTTTTTACTAAATTTTGAAAATTTATACATGTATACAATTTCGAAGGGCATCACACTGGAGCTAATACCATATGTTATATGAAGTATAAATTTATATATTTTTAAAAGATTAAAAAAAATGACAGCCCGCCAAGTTTCTTGCCGAATTTTCTCAGCTTGTGGCCGTGTTCCGATCTGGTGGTAGATTATTGTATTGTGTTCAAACGATGTGTAAATTTGACAATATGTAAGTGCCCTAAAGAGGCTTATGCAGAATAAATGATTTGATTTGATTCATAACCATAATTCTTACCCATGACTATCATATATGATGACTAAGGGATATAGATACTATATAATAAGATATGCGAGACAAGGAAATCTCGAAATAACCCTATACGAACCCGTCTACTCAACGACGAAGGCGACGTATCTACGGGTGGGTTATGGGGCCGCTCGCAGCCCCTCTGTCGCCCCGGACGGAATCAGGCGGCGGGTGCGCTAAACATAGCCTACGCCAAAAAAATTCTTTTTGTATTTTGATTGTGAAGGAAACCTGAGCAGAAAAATTATACGCCCGGTACATATATAATAGGTCCACTATTATATAAATACACCTGCGTCCAATATAACTGTAGATAATTACTATCTATAAGTACATACAAAAATTATTTAGATACATTTCAAACTAAAAAGAATAGGGTCATATAATTATGTATAGCAAGGCTAAATATTGCTTTACTAAGAAGGCTAGATTGCTCAATCGTGACATTCATGGTTCAGCACTTTTAAATAACAATAATTATAATCGCTGGCACGAATACTAAAAGTAGGTACATATTCGTAGTCGGTAAAAAACTCTACATAAATATTAAAATTTAATTGAGACGCATAATTTTCCGTGTGTTGGTGGGGTACGAATATAGTTTGCCATCCCATTTTTTCTATATAGACGTCGTAAAAGACGACTAAGGGACTATAAATTTTATGCAAGTGAAAGGAAAGATATGTTGAAATAAAATCCTATACCAACACCCTTGACCAGCGTGATATAGCAGGCAAATTGCCCTCGTATTTGTGGAGGAGACTTTGAGTCCAGCAGTGGAACGTATATGACTTTTAACGGTTGATGATTAGGAAATATTATAAGCTATATTATATTATAGGATTGAGCACATTAGCCTGTTTGTATTAGTTATAAATTACCACAAAATTACTTGACATTTTACTAATATGATCAAAAACATTTTAGGAAGCCATTCGGTAGTTAAAGGATATAATAAAATATTATATTTCCATAAAATGTTGTAGACCTAATGCTTTATACATGATCACTTTAAAAAAACTAAAAAAAATGCATTGAACAGGTAGATGTAAAAATTTAATTCATTCATTCAGCCAATAAAAACACACTGTCGGACTCGGGCCTCCCCTACAATAGGACAAAAATTGACATCCCGCTCGTCAGACGTGTTGCCATAGGGTTTCATATCGAGTTTTCCTTCTCTTGCATCGGTGTTATCTGTATATATCCCGTAGTATATCTGCATATATCCCGCAGAAGGGGTGGTGAATTGTATTCTTACTTAGTCACCACACAAAAGATAGTGAATATCTTCTTAATATCTATATATAAATTATGTGTCACGTTGTTTGTCCGCAATGGACTCCTAAACTACTTAACCGATTTTACTCAAATTTGCACACCGTGTGCAGTTTGATCTAACTTGAAAGATAGGATAGCTTACATCTTAATTTATAGTCGCAATATTATTTTATTGCAAATTATTTATCTATTATTTGACATTCACAACTATCTGTTAACTCCAAACGATTTTAACAGATGGCGATATCTGTTGACTGGATTGATTAATTCATTAATAGATGGCGCTGCTACGTCAAACCTACAAACGTGGAAAATACGATTTTAACTTGCTTTTTTACATAGGTGCCATTTGTAAAAAAATATGACGACCTCCATGACAGATGTTCTCCTACAGTTCCACTTAAATAGTTTAATAAAATGTAAATATAACAAAAACATTCGCTACAGCAACGCGTGGCCGGGTCTGCTAGTAGAATATAAATTCATAAAAATTTGATCTGCAATAAAATTTATTAAACAAGTTTTTATAGATACTAACAAAACATAAAACTGATATTTATGAGTAACTAGCAACCCGCCCTCGCTTCGCTTCGATTTCAGTCACTTTACCCGCGGTGTAGTTCCCGTTCCTGTGGGAATACTGGGATAAAATATAGCCTATGTTACTCCCTGATATTATAGCTTTCCATTGGTGAAAGAATTTTTGAAATCGGTTCGGTGGTTTAAGCGTGAAAGCGTTACAAACAAACAAACATCCTTACTTTCGCATTTATAATATTAGTATGGATATTTGAATATACAGTTGAACAGATAAACAAACGAACATTTTAAAAACTATGTTTTTGTATGGGTATCCTGTCTAGATTACACTAATTAATTTTTTCTATCCTTAACTGTAGCTTTTTTGACTATTACTAATGCTATTATATGCAATTATGCATCTATGTAATAAAACATGCTTATCTTCAAAACGAAAAATTGGTTTTGAACAAGTTTTAAACTACATGTTTTGTGTTATCTCCTGTGATATTGGAGAGAGAATATGTTAAGGTTATGGGGCTGCACGCCGCCCATCCTTCGCCTTGTACAGATTGGGAGGGTTGTGTCCAGACCATGGTTTACCAAGAAAAAAAAAGTTGTCTTTTTTATACTTCTTAGATAGAGTTTATAGGCTTTAAACGTAATTAACCTTAGCAATAATGCATTAAACTCTCATGTATATACTCTTAAGTAAAAAGACTTAAAAGAAAAGACTTAAAAGACATCTTAAGAAAGATGAAAAAAAAATAGAATTCTAATTATATTATAAATTCGAATGTGAGTTTGTTTGGTTCTTTGTTACATTTTTGAATTAAAAAAAAATCTTTCACTAACGTAAAGCTACATTTTTAAAGAGTAACATAGTCTAAATTTTATATTTATTACCATGGGAACGGGGGAAACCTCAGGAATTTGCTAGGAAGTATATATAAAAAAGTAGAATAGCTATGCACTTCAAGCTTCCATATCGATTTAATTCTCTCAGTGTGAAAAAAAATTATTTGTGCGAACGCTCTAAGCCTGCTTATAATTTGTGTCAATGAGATGAACCTTTGTCACCACACGGTGACAGATAATTCACTACCCCTTACTAAGTGATAAAATATGCATATAAAATCTATGCAAGAGAAGCAAAACTTGAAATGAATACCAACTCTCTGACCAGCGTGATATAGTCAATTACGGTCCTATTATGGAGGAGGCTCGAGCCCAACCTATATGAGCTGTGACGATAATGAGATGAATCTTTATAAAATTATAAGCGTTTATATCATTTATTAGAGGTATAATGTTAAAAAGTTCATGTAATAACATCATTTACTTTAACTGCGCCTGATGCCACCCTAGCCGAGGCCGCGGGTGACCAGACCGGGGACTTTAGTCTGTCACCCGCAGAGAGGCTGACCGCGCGAAGGCGGCCGACGTCCCGGGACAGGGACGGCGAGAGGTGAGGGTACCCAAAAGAGTATACGTTGGGCTGACCATTGAGGATATGGAACTTGACACTGGTGGTCGGTCCAACAACGAAGGCGACGTGGTTACGGGTGGGTTATGAGACCGCGCGCCGTCCTTTCGTCGCCCCGGACGGAATAGACGGCGTGTGCGCGTATCATAGCCCACCCATAATAAAAAACATGGAATTTAATGGGCAGGATTTGTAAAATAGCTATATTACGAGTTTTAACACGTGTAGCACAGTTAGAATTATTTCTCTACACCTAACTAGTCATAGATAAAACTAATGGATAATTTAAATTTATGTATACATAATAAGATAGCTCAATATTAAATTCAAGGTTACATTATAATTTACATAAATCGCAATATTTTTTGGCTGATATTATATAAAATATTAGAAATTATCACTTTTATAAAATACTTTAAGATTATTAACGTTTAAATGTATTTTATTTCTTACAACAAAATATTGATTTTATTCATGTACTTTATTTTGATCGTCCTTGACATTGTTGCTTTAATACTGTCTGTAACTTGCAATCTAATTACGTAACGCTGTAATACAATCTAGTATTTGAAATTTTATGAAATTTGTAATAAAATTTATTCATAATATCGAAATAAAATAAAATGTACCTACTGTTTTTAAACTCGCATGAAACTCATTTAATTGATAAGATATAAAGTCTTAAAATCGCAAAATACGTATAATTACCCTCATTATATGGTGTTAGCGTTAGTAAAGAATGTTTACGGTTGAGTATCTTGTAATTATATCTTAGAAATATGACTTAATAAGGTTAAAACGTAAATATAAGATGTTTTTCGTTAAGTCAAACCGAATTGCGTCATTCGTCTAATCTTTATGCTAATGCAATAAGAGTAGACAAATAACGCATTTCGGTCATAATTTGCTGACTCATACATAATTGTATGGGGTCAACACAGAACAGAGAACAGTTCATATGATATTTAAATTAAGCGTCTAATTTACAAGCTTAAGATGTCTTTCAGATATTTACACTTTAAATACACTACCACAATAAATAGTTGAATATTCCCACCCAAATTAAAAAGATTCGAAATAAAAACCTTTGTCCATCCGTCTAATCAACGATTAAACTAATGTCTCTCCCATTACGAAGGCCCTCTTAGCCGTAGATGATCTTCTGTCTATAGAATAATTATCTACATTATTCAGAACAACAGATTATATTTATGAATATCCATTCACTAGCCCGTCAACGTCCACAGTTGGATATAAACTCATTTGCAAAAAAAACGGGCACCTAAGCAATGAACCATTTCAAATGTTAATATTTCTTTGTTTGATAATTATAGGTAGTTTTATCCACACAATTTGCTAAATTAATAAGAAAATAATCGTTTTCATCAGTATTTCATAAAATTTAGATACAATTTATGGGAAATAATGCTAAACCTCGCTAGTAGTGTATATTCGCTAGTAGTGCATATGCTCATGAAGTAAAAATAAAAAAGTTTTTTTGTTTGTTTTTCTTTAATAAAGTAAAAGCAGATAAATGTTTAGTATCGAGTGTGACCCCCTCTAGCTAAAATCACAGCTTGAATTCGTCTGGGCATGCTAGCGAGTATATCCCGGATACTTGCTTGCGGAATACGTTCCCACTCCGCAGTAATCACATTCTTCAGCTCTCTGATGGTCTGCGGAGCCGGGTGTACTGATC
Organism: Lymantria dispar; assembly: GCA_032191425.1. NCBI lineage: Eukaryota > Metazoa > Arthropoda > Insecta > Lepidoptera > Erebidae > Lymantria > Lymantria dispar. Next base: position 16,455,562 of record CM063451.1, read on the forward strand.
TCACACGCCGTTTCAGAACGTCCCAGACATGCTCTATGGGATTGAGGTCGGGACTTCGAGCTGGCCAATCCAAACGACGAATGCCGACCTCTTGCACATACGCATTAACATCGCGGGATCCGTGGGCGCGAGCATTGTCGTCCATAAAAATCGAGTCTTCACCTAGAGCGGCCAATGCGGGTTGTGCATGAGAAATTAGAACTTCCGTTATGTATCGATGCCCAGTCAGTGAGCCGTTTTCAATGAAGACTAACTCTGTACGATCCATTGAATTTATTCCTGCCCAAAACATAACAGAGCCCCCACCATAAGGTGTGATTTCTTCGAAACATGCCTCTGCAAAGCGTTCTCCTTGTCTTCTTAGCACTCGCCGACGTCGATCTTCACCGAACAGAGATATCCTGGCTTCATCAGAGAACAAAACCCTATTCCAATCGTCTTGAGTCCATGATTCACAATTTCTAGCGAACCTAAGCCTGTGAACTCTGTGCTCACGGAGTAATTTGGGGCCGCGGGCCGGGCGGTGACTGCGTATATTGGCAGCGAGAAGCCTCCTCCTGACCGTCCATAGACTAATATGCACATTTCTTACTTCTTGGAGGTTGTTCTTAAGATCCACATACGAAGATTTGCGATTTCTCAATGCGCGACTCACAAGAAAACGATCATCCCGTGGTTGGGTACATGGTTTTCTTCCAGAACCAGGCCTTCTCTCGACGGAACCAGTCTCCTGATATCGCTGCCAGGTCCTTTGGACTGTCGAGCGACTAACATTTAGCCTCCTAGCCACGAAACATTGGCTGCAACCCTCTTCAAGCAGCGCGATAATTTTGGTAGCTTTTACCACTTTATCTACCATTTTTGATACAGCCAAACAGCATTAAATAAAGCTTTGACAGTCAAGGATATGAAATTAATCGATAAAAATTGAATAAAAGTTATGAAAGTCGATGTTAACTTCTGGAACTTCGCGCCAAAAATGTAGGATAAAAAGGGGTTTTCTGTAAAAATGAACATCAAATGAAAAATTGAATTTAGAACGTACTTTTTTAAATACCACAGCAATTTTAAAACCGGCCAGTAACGTGTACAAACGATTGAAACCTTTTTGGTATTGTATCTTTTTAAATATGAATGAAAATCAAAACCGCCCGTTTTTTTTGCAAATGAGTTTATATATGTATAGGCTTATACTTGAAAAAATAATGCTATAATGTCTGCGCTAGGCAAACGGGATGAAAATCGTACTTGTGTCATAATTTTTCAAGAAGAGTATTGCTGCCAGTTCCTCTATGATAATGAATAGCTTTGGTTACGTAAAAAGATGTCTAAGATCTCTCCTTTTTAACCGACTTCAAAAAAGGAGGAGATTTCTCAATACGACCGTAAATATGCTTTTTATGTTTGTTTGTGGATAACTTCATCGTTTATGAACCGATTTGGATGATTCTTTTTTTGTTGGAAAGGGTATACTTTCCGAATGGTCCCGTGTAAATTTTATCAAAATCGGCCAAGCTATTTTTGAAAAATCAGCAAAAATTCAAAAATGTGTCCTCATTATATATAATAATGAAGGCGGTTTCTTTTTTTTGCAAAAAATACTTAATTAAACACAGCAGTTTCATATTTATTTTTATTTTTCATTTATTTATTTAAGACAACACCCTGCACTAAGAAAATAATCCTTGTATTGTGGGGGACTTTACAAACATATAATTAACGGACACAAATTACATCCAGACTCAGAACAACAATTTGTGGATCGCACAAAGTGTTGTCCCGCGTGGGATTCGAACCCCTAACAATGGCAATGTAGGTCGCTATCTTAACCACTACGCCATTTGTGCAGTCTGTGCATTTAGGAATAGGTAAATTATTTTATTGCGGGTGACTTTACTAACATACAGTTTTCAGACACAAATAAAATTGCAACAATCATTTGTGGATTATATAAAACACTGTCCAACATTAGAATCAAAGACACGACGCTCGGCATGGAAGTTTGCTACTTAAACCGCTACGCTGCCGTCGTCGGTGTAGTTAATTGGTATCAATGTTTCTTATGCTAATTAATGTATTTATTATAGCATTTGAATTTTTATTACTTTCATTAATTTTAGATACATTGCATGCATCCTCTTTGAAATAATACTTGTCTGACATAATAGTAATAATTTCTCGAAATAAAAATTAAAATATAGTTATCTTAATATGTATGTACATACCTATTGGCAAAATGGCCTGAATCTGATAAAATAATAATTGAATTCAAGGTCGCATATTTTAATATAACACTTATGGTCAAATATTAAATCCAGTTTAGAATTCTCCGTCTTATCGAAAGTTTATACATAAATCGTATATTACAATAATTTAATAATTTTAAAATATTAAGCTGCTGAGTCTGAAATGCGCTAAATATTTTCATTGCTAGGTATACATTTTTTTATACAAAATTATAAAGATTATACTTACACAAAATATTTTACAATTATATATAATGTCTATAAAATAGTTTTAGAATATAATTTTTATGTAATAATAATATAGAAAGAAAAAGAAAAATATTCGTGTGGTGACGGAGTAAGAATACAATTCACCACTCCCTATCGTGCCCGTGGATGTCGTAAAAGACGGCTATGGGATATAATATGCACATAACATCTGTGCAAGAGAAGGAAAATTCGAAATGGAACCTTGTACCAATATGCCTGACCAGCATGGTATAGTAAGTCAAATTCCATCCCATTGTGGAGCAGGCCCGAGCCCAACAGTGAGACGTATGTGCGCTGCGATAATGATGATAAATAATACAATGTTCCATAGATATACGCGGTATCTTATCTTAACCACTACGCCAACTGTGCAGTAGAATTATTGCTTTATAAAACGTATGTACTTTTATATACCATTGTTTTCAGTTTATACACGCGGCACTTGATGCGAAGGACATATTTAAACAACCACAAACACATTTATTGTTGTCACTTTCATTTACTAAACATGGCTTAGATTATTATAATAGTAGCGAAAGAAATGTAATAAAATAAATATATTATTACTAGCAACCCGCCCTCGCTTCGCTTCGGTTTCATTTGCTTTACCCGCGTAGTTCCCGTTTCCGTAGGAATACCGGGATAAAATATAGCCTATGTTACTCCCTGATATTATGACTTTCCATTGGTGAAAAATTTTGAAATCGGTTCAGTGGTTTAAGCGTGAAAGCGTAACAAACAAACAAATAAACAAACAAACAAACAAACTTACTTTCGCATTTATAATATTAGTAAGGATTTTACGTAAATGTTATGCAAATGTTACGTGTCGAATTACTTCGTAATTATAAAATTTGTAAATAAACAGCAATTACTATGGAAAGGCCTTCAATTGGTGGCCTCGGCATATCATCTCATAGTTTTGCTAACTAATCAATTTTAGCTTACGATAAAAAATAATAAACCCATCACTTGAGCAAATTATGTTACATGTTTTTCTTACGTTTTTATTTAATTAAAAATTTACGAATAAAATAATAAACAAACAATAAAATATTAATAGTTACTCTAATAATAGACAGATAATGCTCGTATTTGATGGACTAAAAAAAGGTTTTCCTTCTCTTCTTTTTCTTTCGCTGTTTTAAGGTTAAGAGATAATAATAAATATATGTATTATTGGAAGAGAAGGTAAATTCGAAATAAAATCCCGTTCTAGAACATCTATTTGCCATTTTAGGCTAATTTTGGCCCCCATTATGAATAAAGTAATCTACTAACATGTACCTATGTGGCTTACTACTAAGAATTTTTTAATTTATAACTCTACGTCACCAACGACACAAGGACAACTTAGTTCGAAAGTTAATATGCAAACAGCACTAACATTATTTAAAATTCGCTAACACCACTATTCTTTGTGTCTATAAAATGTGAAAATAAATAAAATTCAATAGTCTGTGAATACAATGAAATAATATTTTTTATTCAATATCTGTGAAAGTATGTATATACGATATATGTATAATAAAAAATATCCTTTTCAAATTATTCTCTTGTGTCTTTTAGATTATTCTGGTTAATCTTTAAAAGAACTGAATTCAAAAGCACTATCCCGTGCAGATAGATGGTACTATATAGACTAACTTTCAAAATCTAACAAAAAGAATATGTGTGCCAAGCCAAAAAATTAAAACCTTGGAACTTTGATCAAATTCCTATTCAAATAGGAAATTACATACAGTACATATCATACAGTATCATACAGTACGATAATTTTCATAAATTCAGCAAACTGAACATAATTTTTTTTTTAAACTGACGTGGATGAAGTCGAAACTGGTTAATAACGAAAATAAAGACAAAATTCAGAGGACTTCATGGCAAATTAATTTTGTAGTCTTAAACTATTTAGTATTAGAGTACGTAAGTTAATATAGCACACTAATATTTCAAGTATCTTTATAAACCCCAAGTGATTTAGTCAAGACTAGTTATGACCACATCGTTCTATCTAGACTTACAATAGTATATTATTCACTATGATGCCATCATTTCTTTAGTACTTATATTGTCAGAAATCCTTTATCCCAGAGTTTGTTAAATTTTACATTCAAATAAAAAGTCACGTTGTAAATTCTATTATATACTGGTAATTTACATGATAATTACTTGCTTATACAATATATGTCATGAATAAAAATAAATTCCAAAAAATAAATATAGCAGGCAATATGTCTCGCAATAAATAATGAATGAGCTTCTAAATAATAAGAACCATGGTTATTTATTCAATTTGTATATGAATAGAGAAATATTACGTATTTGTAAAACAATGCAAGTATTCAGAAACTATTCACGTTAGTATAAGGAAACACCTAACAGTTTACATTCCAATTTGAATGTTTATATCCGATTTCAATACAAAATATAGGATAGATGTTAAGATTAGAAAATAATGCATCGAAAGGCTTGTCGAGCATTTATTTTGTTATATTAGCTAGATCCAATAGACGCTGTTAGGTTCAAATCTAAAAAAATAAAACGAACTATCCTTGAAATTGACCGCAGTTCACCTACCGGGTCCAATTATAAATCTAAACCATTCCCGAATCCACCAGCACACACACAAAAACATTATTAACTTACTGTAAAATCTACACTAAGTAAGCATTTCTTTGTTTATGGAAGTGTCAGTGCTACCACTCTTTAGTATAAGTATTCTGTCTTTCTTTTTATTCTCTTTCTTAGAGAATATTTGCGCTGAAAAATGCGAGTGGTTTCTCCTCACTGTCGACTGATGAATTTCCTAATGTAATAAGTTATCTATCTGTAAGAATTGGCTATCTGTTACTATTTTGCTGTTAAATATTATGTATGTTGTTTATTATTATATGTAAGCTATTGGTTCTTTTTTAAATAAATAAATAAAATAAAATCGATCGAGCCGTTTAAGAAGAGTTCTGTCACATACACACGAAGAGAAGAATTATATTTATAAAGATACGTATAACAAAACGTAATAGATATTTTATACACTAATTAAAAGAGTCAAACAGCGTACGTAACATTTAAATAAAACTGTGCTTTTATCATTTCTGCTCATATATCCCACTAGTTCGCTCGAACCTCCTCCACAATGTATGAGTTTTCATACCATATTACAACGCTGTTCAAACAAATTAGTAGTAGAGGGTTTTATTAGCCGCGGGTGACGTGACTGGGGAATTAGTCCGTCACCCGCTGAGAGGCCGACCGCGTGAGGAAAGACCGACGTCCTCCCCGAGGGGGGAACGTTGGTCGATGGGAGGGTACCCCAACCGACCACTGACGTCAAATAACCCTGCTCCGGTGGTCGGCCCAACGACGAAGGCGACGTGCATCGTGGGTGAGTTGCGGGTGTGCGTGTTTACGCTCCTCTGTCGCCCCAGACGGAGTGGTGCGAGGAGCGCGCCAACCGCAACCCACCCCCCCAAAAAAAAGAGGGTTTTATTTAAAGTCTTCTTTCTTTTGAATTGTATTCTTACTCCGTCACCACGATGAGTAAAATAGTTATATGTTTTATTTTTTAAGGAGTATCTGCTTAGCGAATTAAAAAGAAATACAGTGTAGTATTATTTGAAACGAATGTACGAAGGCGAAACTTATCGTTGAATTCTAATTAGGTATTTCAAGCAACTGCCATAGAGACAGTCTGGGTGAACAACGGAGGACAAGGAACTCGGTACCGCTGGTCGGCCCAACGACAAAGGCAACGTGCTACGGTGCATTACGGGGCCGCGCGCCGCCCCTCCGTCGCCCCGGATGGAGCCGGACGGAGGCGCTGACCATAGCCCACCCAAAAAAAAAATTGGGACTGTCTATAAAATATTTTTGATAAAATATTATTAATGAAAGTGATATTATAATTTACTCGTTGTAATATATTTAATAGCATTTTTTCGTATTATTGCTCATTTAATAATTTAATATCTTTCCATGAACTGAACAATAATATAAACGGTGGTGTAAAAGGTGACTGATAAATACTACCAAAATCATTACAAAACAGAGTAATCTCGTAATTAAAACCAACATTTACCCACCATGATAACATCATAATTTGCCTGCCCTCATCCGACGCTAAGTGCCGACCCGGCACAACATGTTCTTACCTTCCATAACATCCTTTCAGCCGTTAGATCTGCAGTCACTCTTTTCCTACGCATATGATTATTCACACAGTCCATCTATCTCTTTTTAGGTCTCCCACGCTTCTCACGTCCATGCACAATCATATGAATAACCCACCTTGTCACATGCCTTCTTCACTCCTCATCACATGTCCATACCAAGACAATCTTGCGCTCCTAATCTTCTCTATCACTGGTGCCACTTTTAAACTAAAATTTATCCGAGGACTGTACGCGGGGATTATCCGGTCGATGGCCCTGTACGGCGCACCGGTGTGGGCGGGGTCCATGACCGTCCGACTCAGGGCTCTTCTGTGGCGACCACAGAGGGCCATGGCGGTCAGGGCCATCCGCGGATACTGCACAGTGGCTACGGAGGCAGTGTGCCTGTTGGCCGGGACTCGCCCGTGGGACCTGGAAGTGGAAACGCTCGCCGGATTGTATCGGCGGGTGACGGGGGTGCGACCGGAGGGCGGTGTGGTCTCGTTGAGGGAGCTCACCGCCTGGCGCGCCGACGCCCGCCAAGACGTCATTGCCCGTTGGGCAGTCCGGCTAGAGAGGCCTCGGTTCGGGGTGCGCATCGTGGAGGCCTTCTGAACGGTGCTGATGCAGTGGTTGGAAAGGCAGCACGGGGTGCTCTCCTTCCGACTAGTACAGGTGTTGACGGGACATAGGTGCTTCGCCAAAGACCTGCACAAGGTCGTTGGGAGGGAGAGTACACCGTCCTGCCACCACTGCGATTGTGACGAGGACACGGCGCAGCATACGCTCGAGGCCTGCGCCGCTTGGGCAGCGCAGTGCCGTGAACTTATCGTAATCATCGGTGTCGACCTGACGCTGCCGACTATCGCCAGGGCGATGGTCGGCAGCGTCAGGATTTGGGACGCGGTCGCAGCCTTCTGCGAGGCAGTGATCTCGCAGAAGGAGGCGGCGGATTTCCTGCGCGAGGAGCGCAGCCTCGATGAGGCGATTCACCGCCAGCGACTGTGGCGGCGTAGGTGCGAGTACTTGCGCCTCATGCCGCCCTAGCCGAGGCCGAGAGTGACGTGATCGGGGAATTAGTCCGTCACTCGCTGAGAGGCCAACCGCGTGAGGAAAGATCGACGTTCTCCCCGAGGGGGAGTCGTCGTTCGAGGGTACCCCAAATAGGAGGTATTCCGTCGGGCCGACCACTGATGACAAGTAACCCTGCTCCGGTGGTCGGCCCAACGATGAAGGCGACGTGCACATGAGTGGGTTGCGGGTGTGCGTGCTTACGCCCCTCTGTCGCCCCGAACGGAGTGGAGCGAGGAGCGCGCCTACCGCAACCCACCTCCTAGAAAAAAAAAAGACTAAAATTTATAATGACACGTTTTAAAGACTGAGTATTATTTTTAAATAATAAGAGAAAGAAGAAAATATTAATATTGTTAACATATTTAAGTTAGAATACCATGATAGTAGTGATACGAGTCTCTACTCCAAAATATATAAATTTTCATTTTATAATAGCTTTAACAATCATCATCATTACAGCCCACATACGTCCCACTATTGGGCTCAGACCGCCTCCACAATGGGAAGGAATTTGACGTACTATACCATGCTGGTCAGACATGTTGGTATAGGGTTTCATTTCAAGTTTTCCTTCTCTTGCACAGGTGTTATGTGCATATTAAATCCCATGTCGTCTTTAACCCCTAGCCGAGGCCGTGAGTGATGTGACCGGGGATTAGTCCGTCACCCGCCGAGAGGCCGACCGCGGGAGGAAAGACCGACGTCCTCTCCGAGGGGGAGACGTCGGTCGATGGGAGGGTACCCCACGTAGGGGGTATTCCGTCGGGCCGACCACTGACGACAAGTAAACCTGCTCCGGTGGTCGGCCCAACGACGAAGGTGAGGTGGTTTTCGGGTGGGTTGCGGGAGTTGCATACTTATGCCCCTCTGTCGCCCCGGACGGAGTGGGGCGGAGGCGCGGCGACCGTAGCCCACCCACAGAAAAAAAAAAAAAAAGAAAAAAAAAGTCGTCTTTTACGACATGCACGGGTAAGACAGGGAATGGTGAAGTGTATTCTTACTCCGTCACCACACGATAAAGCTCTAATAATATTAAAAAGTATTGTTTATGATACATGTTGATCTTGAAAACGTATTTATAAACTCGCCATTTTCTGATAGGTTGCAATATTTATTCATTTAAACGCATGTAATATTTTTTTGTGCTCATAATTAAGGAATAATTATGTCAAAAGAGAATTAACTGTTAATTAATTTTAAAGCAATCGAATTTAATTCTATAAGTTAGTAGTACTTTGTAAATATGTAGTTTTAATTGGCAAATGTAAGGGAACAACATATCCAGGTAACCTTTTTTTTTATTCCTCGTAATCGATGGGTCCAAATATTATGATTTATTATATAGGGTTAAACATACGTACCTATACCTCCGCTTATGCCGATACAAAACAGTCGCAAAAAAGAACAAAAAATGAAGTGCCAAATTAAATCGGCTAGTCCATTTACAAACTAGTAAATCAACTCAAGCTTTTAAATATATAATTACATATGTATATGTTATTAACATAGTAAGTTTCTTTAAAGAGTATCCTTTACCTACAGGGTAATCATAGTTCATCACATTGGACAGTCACGTTTTATCATAAAAATGTTTTCCTTTCTATATTTTCCTCGAATATTCTTCCTTATTAATTTTTTGTTCACATTAATAATCAAATCACTATCAATAACAACTTGTACCTATATTTCCTTCAACTATTATCCTCAAACGATTTACATATCAAAAAGTATTTTATTACCGTGACCAGATTAATTAATAACTCGATTTAAATTTCATCACCATATTATAGATGACCTATGTTTTACCGGGGAAATCCCGGATATTAGCTTGCATATGAGAATGGCTCTTCAAACGAATGAATATGAACAAGACGAAAATCACGGCAATTGCCCATGTCATTCCAGTACTAATCCTGGTTGGCAACACTATTCTCGAAGTGATCGATCGTTATGCTTATATTGGACAAATATTCCACTTAGGTAGATCAAATTTCGAGAAAGAGGTCAGCCGACGAATCCGACTCAGCTAAGCAGCATTCGGGCAACTTAAGAGGATCTTCTAATCTAACAGACTTCAACGTCTAAAAGCACAGGTCTACAACCAGTGTGCATTATCAGTGAGAACTTACGGCACGGAAATATGGTTCCTAAATGTAGGCCTCATAACCAAGCTCAAAGTCACTTAGCGTATTATGAAGCTGATTATGCTGGTGATTTCTTTGCAAGATAGAATCCGAAATATGGAAATCCGTATAAGGACGAGTACAACCTACATAGCACAAAAAATTAGGTCACTGAAGTGGCAATGGGTAGACTACTGTTTCAACGACCTAATATAACTTTTAATAACATAGTACAAGGGTGAAAAAAAAAACAAATTTCTATACGAGAAGTATTCTATCTGAATAGATGGCTATTAGATCGAAATTGATGACTTTTACCTATATTAAATGCTTCACTTTTCATTTTCAATTAAAGGAAAGAAAAATAGTATATTTTTAAATATTTCATCATCATCATCATCATCGTCATCATCTTACTCTTATCCCAATTACTCGTATATTTTTAAATATTTATTAATAATAATAACATGAGCTACCTATTAAAAATTAATTCATAAAATGTTTGTTTTCAATGTAGACCTGCTCCATTGCGGAGAAGATTCTTTTATTTCTACATCTTAAAAAGTATATTCTACATATTTAAAGTATATTATAAAAAGTAAATTAGTTTTGCAGTGAAAGAAAAGATCATGATAAAATATGCCTTTTCAAGTGTTCTAAAAAAATTAATTATTTGAAATTTGTGCCTCTATCAAAATAGTCGACTAAAGTATGTAAGAATCATACTTTTGCAAAATGGCCAAATGTATTTAAGTAAATACAAACAATGATTTTATGAAGCAAACTTAAATACGTACAATGATTTTACAAACATACTTATGTTTGCTTCGAAAATTCTTACGAACCAATTTTGATCATTATATTTGCCTCGTCTCTATATAACCTGAGGGTAACATTTTAGAATCGCTTGAACTCATTTTGAGTTTTGGTACAACTTATAGTAGTATACTACTATTTTAAAAAATGAAGGCGGGGTATACCCCGCTATCATTTTTTAAAATTTAAATAATAGAAGACTATCCATAATCGCTGCAAACTGTCCAGCTTCATGGGGTTTTTTGTCAATTCACACTGGCTGTTTACACACTCACAAGAGCCACAACATATTTTTTCGGAATATTTCTTAATTTGAAAAGTCCCGCGGTTTCACCTATGTAGATCTCGTTACTTGTTGATAATGTAGTTATTCATAGATGCAAGAATTTTAATAATCGGTCGCATTGTCGCGGTTCACATCATAGTGCTCGTCCTCGTAAGAACACGGTGAAAATATAGCCTATATTACTCGCTGATGATGTAGCTTTCCATTGCTTAAAGAATTTTTAAAGTGAGTAAGTGAAAGCGTAACAAAGAAACAAACGTTGCTCTTTTTTTTTAAATTTATTCCGTCCTAGATGGGTCCTTTCCGTCCAAGCATAGGAAGCAGTGGTTTGTAACCGCTACCTGAACCAAACAAACACAACGTTCCTAGTACGAAAAATGTAAATATGTCTTGTGTTGCTTTTAACTTTAATTGTTAGAGATTAAAAGACAAACTACATTAAACGAAATATTCTTTATTTTTCAGTTGGATCAAAATACAATGAAATAGTTAGTATACACTTAAAAAGAAGGAATTCACACGAGTTACTAGATCTTTCTACAAATTATCGATTAGAAAGGAATAGGTTTCTGTTGATTACATATTTGTAAAGTCTCCCGTATTCCATGCGGTGACGGAGTAAGAATACAATTCACCACTCCCTATCTTGCCCGTGAATATCGTAAAAGACGACTATGGGATATAATAGGCACATAACATCTGTGCAAGAGAAGGAAAATTCGAAATGAAACCCTATACCAACATGTCGGACTAGCATGGTATAGTAGGTCAAATTCCCTTCCACTGTGGAGGAGACACGAGCCCAACAGTGAGACGTATGTGGACTACGATGATGATGATGAAAGTTTCCCGCAATACAAGGATTATTTGCTTAGTACATAGGGAGTCTTAAAAATAAAAAAAAAATCCTTATACAACACAAGTATCGCCTATAAAAATAAGGAGTAAGAATACAAATCACCACGCCTTATCTTGTCTGTGGATGTCGTAAAAGACGACTAAGGTATATAATATGAATATTGCATCTGTGTAAGAGAAGGCAAACACGAAATAAAACCCTATACCAATATGTCGGACCAACATGGTATAGTAGGTCAATTGCCCTCCTATTGCGGAGGAGGCTCGAGCCCAACAGTAGCACGTGTATAAGCCGAGACCATCCCTCCTTGACTTTTTATATTCTACAATGGATAACGATAGTCTGAATAATGGATCGCTTTCATTTACAATTATTCGTAATAATTAAGTGCAAAACATCAATATTAATAGCATATTAGGTCACTTTCCCTCCTATTGGGGACGAGGCTCGACCCCAGCAGTAGAACATGTTTAAGCTGAGACAACAATATAAAATGTTCATCATCTGCTTAAATTTTTATAATATACTAAACAACCCACCCTCCCTTTGCTTCGGTTTCAGTCGCCTTACACGCGTAGTTACCGTTCCCGTGGGAATAAATTATAGTCTAAGTTACTCCTTATATAGTTAGCTATCGGGTAGTAAAATATTATCAAAAACTGTCTAGCCATTTTAACGATTACCCAAAACAAACACATAGACAAAAAAATTTTACACCGGTTTTTTAGGCATAAGTATTGTGCAAATACTTCTACTACTACTTCCGTGCGGTGACGGAGTAAGAATACAATTCACCACCCCCTATCTTACCCGTGGGTGATCGTATGAAATGACTAAGGAATATAAAACGCATATAACCTCTATGCGAGAGAAGGAAAACTCGAAATAAAACCCTATACCAACACGTCTGACCAGCGTGGTATAGTAGGTCAATTACCCTTCCATTATGGAGGAGGCCCGAGCCCAACCGTGGGACGTATATGGGCTGAGATGATGATGATTGTGCAAATAACCGTATTAGCAAGAAAAAAGGCCGTTATTTTGACATTACAAAGATACTTCAATTTTATTTATTTGTATAGATGTATAAAGTATACATAGATATCACAGGTTTAGGTGATGATATGAATTCTGTTCACTATAATCTCCCCCATATATGTGGGGATAATGCTGTAATCACCGCGCTTGGCAGACGGGCTGGTGAACGGAGATCACAATAAGGTATAGAACGTTTCCCAAGAGAGAGCTACTACTCACGCTGCTGGTGAACCTTTAGCCGATTCCTATGACTCCCACAGATAAGCAAAAAGTGGTGATAATTGTATTCTGAACCCGTCACCGCACAGGGGAATAAGCTGATTATTTGCCTTTCCACCTGATAAATGTCAATGCCATTTTAGCCAAAGGCTCTCCTTCTTTCTTATTCATGAAGTAAACGCCTACAAGTCCAACTTTGTTTGTACAGATGGCGTAGTGGTTAAGATACCGACCTACAACGCCAGCGTTGAGTTCGAATCCCACACAGGACCATACTTAGTGCGATCCACAAATTGTAATTCTGAGTCTGGATGTAATTTGTGTCCGTTAATTATATGTTTGCAAAGTCCCCCACAACACAATAATTATTTCCTTAGTGCAAGGCGACATCTTTAAAAAAAAAGAAAATACCACACTACAACTTATATGCTCTTGTAACTCGTAAAACTGTCTGAGGAATCGTGAATAGAATGTGCAATAACACTGATAACTTATAATTAATAATATAAGTTATTTCGTTGATGGTTCACTTGACCGGATGACTGAGCTATATTTTGCACAAAAGTATTATTGCATAAATACTCGTACATTACTTTCTATGTGGATTTCGGTGCTGGTTGTGTAATATATAAAGATTAGTATAGTAGATATAGTATTTTGTAATCCTTATTGCACAATTGTTTGTTATTTCTAATAAAATAGTTTAAAAAAACTAAAAAACACGCTTTCAACTAAAAAGTGTCGACTTACGAAAATGTGACACAAAGCGACCCACGCTTTTTTTCACGATAATATTAATATATTTCGTTCATTATTATTTTCTGCCTATATTGAAAATTATTTTACACTTTTTAGTTGAAAGCGTGTTTTTTAGTTTTTTTTAAACTATATTTATTTTTCACTTTATAGTGAATAGCCACCGGAATGTAATTATTGACGTCAAGTCACCTGCGGGTGAGTTATGGCCGTGCGCGCTTACGTCCCTCTGTCGCCCCGGACGGAGCGGGCGAGGAGTGCGCCTACCATAATCCACCTCCAAAAAACCAATACCAAAAAAAATCATTGGTCAATAAAAAAGGTCTTTGATAGGTTGCACACCTATCAAAGACCTTATACGAACAAAAGTTAAGAAAATCTGATCTCTCAAAGTAGGGCAAAATCGAGCTCAAAGGTGGACGTTACAAACAAACATACAGGCTAATAAAAGCCTGTTAAAAAAAGATTAGCACTGCCATTCAACATGGTGATGCTACTAATCTTCTGGGCACGTTACCAGAGGACAATGATGGGAGAATTTTTTGATGCTTGATACACTCATCTCTATTCCTATTTTTAAATATTTTGATCTTTCATTCTACTAAGTTAGATGATTATTTATTCTTATAAAGACGTTGCACCTTATACTTCGGTAATACTAGGCTATATACCTTAAATTTAAATAGGCAATTGAGGTATTTATTTCAAATACGTATTTCAACTGCGATTATCAACTCGTCTACTCAGCGTGGCGTTCGTGATAGATATAATTCTTCTTGGAGGGTCTATGTTCGATAGAGGAAAATGATGCCGCCCAGACAGATGCCGTCCTTTAAAATAATGCGCATGTTTTTCTATCCATTGAGGTAACAAGATAGTATAGAGTTAATTAAACATGCAACTTTACATTCAATCATAAAAATAAAAAGGAATTATTGCCTTTATTTTGTTTAATATTAAGAAAAGTGCAGCGTCCATTTTAAAACATATGAATGACCGTATATGTACATTGAGCTTGCTGCCGCGTTCTGCAAGTTCGATTCCAAAATTACAGGTTCGTATATGGTGTTGGATAAAAAATGTTGCCTTTATCCACGACCTTTATTCATGACCTTTATGCATGTAGGGTTAAATATCGATGTGAACATATCTTGGATTACTTAATCCCGCATTTGTCGTTTACAAGATAGTTTCAAACTTCAAGTATATTTCTGACAATTGTCGAGAAACTCCTCGAAAAGCAAATAAATAGAATAAATAGAGTAATCCCTTTTTTGTGGCAGTCTGGAGACTGATGGGTTTGGTCTAGGGCGATGGAAGAGCAATGTGAGATAACCTACCGTATCTTCCCTCGATTAAAAATTAAAAAAAAAATCACTAGTACCGATTCCTTGACCTCTGAAATGTAGTAAACCCTAACCCTAAAGTAGTAAACCCCTAAACTTTTTGTTTTTGCACATCCCATAATAAGATTAGAATCTAGGACAACATTATTTCCAGAGCGCATTTGTACCATTAAACCAATGACGTAGTTTTTCACTTCAAGAAAAAAAAATCTCTTATTATGCAGCTTTAACATGTACTCAATAGACGGCTGGTCTGCTAATACGTGGGACTGTACTTATTTATATAGTAAAATATTGACGTAATGTGCCTCTGCAAAATTCTTCTACGTATTATTCTATCATCCATCAGCCTATCGTTGTCTTCTGTTGAATTTAGGAGTCCCTACGTAGTATGAATAAGACTAAAACTGCAAGCATCAGTGACTTAACTATCACAGTTTATTGTTGAAAATTCTTATACTCACTATACTAATTCTCACTTAGTTGGCTATACCTACAATTTACATGGAAAAGTCATACTCGGCTTGTATTAATCTTTATAGTGCATTTAGAGTTAGAATACGATTCAACACTCCCTATCTTGCCCATGGCTGTCTTAGAAGAGGAATATAATATGCTTATAAAATCAATGCAAAAGAAGGAAAACGTAAAATAAAACCTTATAACAACCTGTCTGACCAGCATAGTATAGTAGGTCAATTTCAATCCTATGGTCAAGGAGAGACAGTGGGACATGTGAGCCGGGATGTATATTCTTTATAAAATAAAATAACTAACAATTAAATTGTTAATTGCACAGAGTGGCTGTAGTATTTGCACAATATTGACCTTCACACGAATCGATATCGTGTAATTAAAAAGTATAATCAACCACAGTTCTTTGGACGTATAAAAAGTTATAATGTAGCGAAAGGATTAAACTTAAACTTTTTAAATTAGATAAAGTGAATTTCTTTCTAGAAATTTATTTTATATAGCTGGATATTTTAAAAATATTTATATTGCAGTCTACATTTTTCTAGATTTGTATAAATTATATATATATCTTATATTCATATTTTAGCTATATTTTATAGTAATATTTTATGGCACACTTAAAGAAATTTCATATATTTTTAGAAACATTTAAAAACAAAACGCACTAATGCGTTATAGATTACTTAATGTGGTTCTTATTTAGGCATTCGCAATTGGCGGTAAAATATCTGGTTTACCAATGTTAGAAATATTAATAAATATTCTGAATATCTATATTAATAAATATTCTCTAACCATTAAAAATTAAGTTATTTGTTTTATATCTGATGAAAAAGTTGCTCATACATTTTAATAGATACTTAATACATAGTTTTAAAAACAAAAGTATTGATAATATATTAAAAATAAAAAGTAACAAATTCTAAACGAAGACATTTAAAAAAAAATAAAACTAACTCACTGTAAAAAATCCAATTAGTGTCTGTTCAGATATCCTGATTAAAATTTTGTATCCCATTCACAACTCGTGTTTAGTGAACACTCGCACGTAATGTAAGTCAAGTTGAACAACTAACAGACGAGCGGCTGTCGAGTGGCTTGCTAACTTGTGGAGAAACGGCGCACACGCAGCCTTAGCGTAAGTCCACAGACTATATATCACGCAGATATTAAATTCAGGAGTAAAGAAATTTGCCTATATTTAACATTCAAATTTCTGCCTCGTTAGTACAATCAAAAAAAAAAGATTAAATTGCCTTTGAAGATCGGTTATAGAGCCCTGTAGACATGAAGCCATTGAGCGAATATTCAACAATAAAGCCCACTGCCATAGCAGTGATGTGCCGAATTACGAGAATCGTATTCCGGCGTAAGTACAACGGCGGTGGGACTAAGAAAACCGATGCTATCCTGCTCAAATAGAGTATCTGCGCCTAATGCCGCCCTAGCCGAGGCCGCGGGTGATCGGACCGGGGAATTGTCCGTCACCCGCAGAGAGGCTGACCGCGCGACGGCGACCGACGTCCCAGGACGTCGAGAGGTGACGTTACCCGAAAGGGTATTCCGTCGGGCCGACCACTGACGACAAGTCACATCTGCTCCGGTGGTCGGCCCAACAACGAGGTGACGTGGGTACGGGTGGGTTACGGGCCCGCGCGCCGCCCTTTCATCGCCCCGGATGGATTGGACCGCGCGTGCGCATACCATAGCCCACCCATAAAAAAAAAAAAAAAAAAAAAAAAAAAAAAATCCTGCTCAAATAACTTTTTTTCACCTACATTTGTTTATTTCTTGCTTGTATAAACAAATTTCAATCCTTTTTCAATAAATAATAATTATCCTTTGAAAATTTTAATAAAATTATTAAAATAAGGCATTTCAATCTTCCGTAAAAAAATTTAAATTAAACACTAAACAATTGTTTTCTTTTTTCAAAAACAGATCAGCTTTAATAACTATATTTATTGTCATCAAAGTTATATAATATTATAAAAAATGTTTTCAAAATAATGCTTAATTCTCTGGCCAATTCGGCATGTTAGGCTAATATCAACACAGAGACAACATAAATAAATTTGAATACAAATCTGAACCGAAAAAGCAAGGCAAACAATAAGAGCAAAGACAACAAAAAGAAAAGGCTGTATAAATAAATTACTGTCAATATTTTATTATGTAAAATACTTAACAATCTATATAATATAAATTTGTATCGGTATAATATATATTTATATTCTTTGACTCAGTAAAATACCACCATCACTACAATTCACACAAAACCACTGCAGTATTAAAATGCACAAATACCGCGTACAGTTAAATTAATTTTACAACTCAATTACTTTCAAATATTAATTTCCTTATTACTCAAGGTTATTATAGTTTTTCATAAATACCATGTGTATGGATTTGTATAATTTATAATCTTAGATATACAAATTATCTGTGTGGCAACGGGAAAGATTTCAATTGTTATCATTGCTAACTCGCTCCCAAGAATGGCGATTGTGACATGTGTGCCCCCAAAAGACATGGATGCAAAGACAGTAACGGAGCCCAGACGTAATAGTACCGCCATACCGCAGGCTCATCTTGGGAGCGGACTCGTGGATGGCGGGGCAGGAGGTGCTAAAAAACTCCGGCCGTAATGTAGTTACCAATACAATAAATCTCTAGACCTGGTAACACAGAATATTTGGACGCTTAGGACCGACTATAGGTTCATCGAACTGGAAGAAGAATTGAAAAAATTCTGCTCGGAAATTGTAGGATTATCACAAGTGTGAAGAGAGGGCAAGGGCATGGTAATCCTTCAATCTGGAAATCTGCTCTTCTACCGAGAGAAAGATCACTCGTCCCAAGGCGTTGTAGGGTTTATCGTTCAAAAGTCTCTCGTGAATAAGCCGGAGGGCATCAATTGTATGTCGATAAGGGTAGCGTACCTTATACTCAGAATTACCGAACTATATTCGTTGAAGGTCCTACAGGTTTACTCACCGACCTCGACTTACACCGACGACAAGGCCTTATACAAAAATATCTCGAAAGCTATCCACGTCCAAAACCCACTTCACCGTAGTTAGGGGATACTTCAACGCGAAAATAGGCAAAAGGACAGACGATGAGCTAAGAGTGGGACAACATGGATTTGGACTAGGGCTGCCAACCTTTTTTGATAATAAAAGTATAAAATGATTTGGATAGAAAAAAATAAAGTATTTGGAAAAAAAGTTTTTTTCCAATTTTATTTTCATTACCTTAAAAACATATTTTTTGTGCTTTTAGCAGATATAAAGTCTGATTCACACCACATCGGACATCTAATATTTTGTTTAGTAATTATAAATCTTTTCAATCATGCGTTTTCACTTATGTGTTAATGGGTACTATACCCATAATGAGTGTTTTGCTCTACGTCCTTTACGTACGTAAAGGTTTCCAACAAAATAAAGTGTTATCATACACTTACTGGTATACAAAAGTATTAATTATGATTACCAAAAATAAAGTAGGGTACTTTATTATAAAGTATGGTTGACAACCCTGATTAAGACAGAGAATCCAAAGTGGACAAAAACATTTTTTGGAGAAGGAAAATCTCTTTATCATAAAGGAGTACTAGAAGCAACTCATCCCAGAACGGTGTTGCCGGCCTGATCCAAGACCCCAGATCCAAGCTAACTCTGCAGTACACCGAAGATATCCCAGATGTCAGCTAGTACGAGATCGAAATGGCTCTAAAACAATTAAAGAACATAAAGAGACCAGCAGATGGCGGAATTACTACAGCACTCTTGAGGCAGAAAACCGGTACTAAAAGCCCCCCGAAGCTATTTAATTCTGTTTCTCGGAGGGTAACGTTCCTAAGTCGTGGACTAGGAGTGTGGCGGTGCTATTTTAAAAAAAGGGCGATAAAACACTAAAGAAATTTTAAACCCATCTCACTCTTGAGCCGCGTGTTTAAATTACTTTCAACAGTTATTAAGAACTGACTCGCATGCAAGCTCGACGACTTTCAGCCGACTGAACAAGCCCGATTCTAAAATGATTATGGTACCACATCCACAAGCTATACCAGATTATACAAAAGACAGAGGAGTAGAATCGACTTCTGTGTCTAGCATTTTTGTACTATGAGAAAGCCTATGATTCCATTGAAACTTGGACAATACTACAGTCCCTTCAGCGGTGCCAAATCGACTACCAATACATCGAAGTGTGAAGTGTTTGTATAGACACGCTACTAAGTCGGTCCATATCCGGGATAAGAGTACGAAACCGATCCAGTTGCCGAGGGGTGTGAAATAGGGAGACGTCATCTCCCCGAAACTATTTACTATTGGGCTGAAAGATATCTTCAAGCTTAAGAGCTTGAAGACTGGACTGGAGTCGGCATTAATATCAACAGCGAAAACATCGCTCACCTTCGAATAGCTGATGATATCATAGTCATGCCAAGATTCCTGGCAAAGCTTGGCATTATTCGGAATAACTGTACGGATCCTAGTTGGGAATGCGATTCCCGAAGTTGTCGATCACCATGTTTATCTAGGACAAACAGTTGAATTAGGTAGATTTAATTTCGAGTAACATGACAGCCGACGAATACTACTCAGCTGGCCAGCCCGCCGAGATGCAGGAGATGCTGGAAAGTCTCGACCGTAACCCCTGGGGTCGCCCCTATGGCGCGGCGCTGAGTAAGCTCCGCGCACGGGGCCCGCCCCTCACCGAGACTCTCCAGCCCAGCTTCCTCACCCGGGTCATCGAGGACCTGTTCCCACGACGGGCGGAATACACGCCCCCAGTCTTGGCGCCGCCAGACAATGACCGGGAGGGCGATGGTGGCAGTGTTCCGCCCATCACGGAACCGGAGATGGGGGCGGCGGTGGCGCGCATGCGCGGCGAATCCACCGCCCCCGGGCCCGACGGTATTCCAAACCGTGTGCTGGCCCTGGTCCTCGACCATCTGGGTCCCAGTCTCAGGGAGCTGTTCGACGCGTGTTTAGCGTCCGGGCGGTTCCCTGGGTGCTGGAAGGAGGGGAGGCTGGTTCTCCTGCCGAAGCCGGGACGGCCTCCGGAGTCGCCATCGGCCTACAGGCCTATCGTGCTGCTCGATGATATGGGCAAGCTACTGGAGAGGGTGGTAGTTGCCCGCATCGAGCGGCACCTCGTCGGCACGGGGCCCGATCTGTCGGACGCCCAGTTTGGGTTTAGGAGGGGTCGTTCGACGATCGAGGCCCTGTTGCGTCTGAGGGCCGTGGCGACTGAGGCCGTCACCGGCGGGGGAGTGCTGTTGGTGGTGTCCCTAGACATCGCCAACGCATTCAATAGTCTACCATTCAGCTGTGTCAGGGAGGCGCTCCGTTACCACAGAGTGCCAGCTTACCTGAGGCGGCTGGTGGCAGACTATTTGGAGGGGCGCAGCGTCCTCTACGCCAACCGAGTAGGGGACGTTGTGCGAACGCCCATAACGTGCGGTGTTCCACAGGGGTCGGTCCTCGGACCCACCCTGTGGAACATCGGCTACGACTGGGCGTTGCGGGGGAGCCTCCCACCCGGGCTGGGCGTGATTTGTTACGCCGACGACACGCTCGTCACAGCCCGCAGTGGGACGCTACAAGAGGCGGTAAGCCTGGCGACCTCAGGCACCGAAGAGGTCGTCAGGCGGATCGAGGAGCTGGGGTTGAGGGTGACCCTGGACAAGACGGAGCCCCTCTTGTTCCATGGGCCCCATATGGACCCTCCCATCGGCGTCTCGATCACCGTCAACTCGGTTGGGATCAGCATCCAGGCCCATATGAAGTACTTGGGCCTGGTGCTCGACGGGCGATGGTGGTTTCGGGAGCATTTCCGCAGGCTCGTCCCGCGGCTCGTCGGCGTGGCGTCCGCCCTACAATGGCTGATGCCGAATGTGGGCGGACCGAGCGCGGCATGTCGACAGCTGTACGCGGGGGTCATCCGGTCGATGGCCCCCTACGGCGCACCGGTGTGGGCGGGATCCATGACCGCCCGACTTAGGGCCCTTCTGTGGCGTCCACAGAAGGTCATGGCGATCAGGGTCATCCGCGGGTACCGCACGGTGGCGACGGAGGCGGCGTGCCTGTTGGCCGGGACTCCCCCGTGGGACCTGGAGGCGGAAATGCTCGCCGACTTGTATCGGCGGGTATCGGGGGTGCGCGGGGGGGGCGGTGTTGTTTCCCTGAGGGAGCTCACCGCCTGTCACGTCGACGCCCGCCGAGACGTCATCGCCCGTTGGGCAGACCGGCTGGAGAGGCCTCGATACGGTGTTTGGACGGTGGAGGCCTTCCGGCCGGTGCTGATGCAGTGGTTGGAAAGGCGGCACGGGGTGCTCTCCTTCCGACTCATACAGGTCTTGACGAGGCATGGATGCTTCGGCAAGTACCTGTACAGGGTCGCTAGGAGGAAGAGAACTCCGTCCTGCCACCACTGCGATTGCGACAAAGACACGGCGCAGCATACGCTCGAGGTCTGTGCCGCTTGGGCAGAGCCGCGTCGTGAACTCGTCGCAATCATCGGTGCAGACCTGACGCTGCCGACCGACATCAGGAATTGGGACGCGGTCGCAGCCTTCTGCGAGGCAGTTATCTCGCAGAAGGAGGCGGCGGGTCGCGAGCGCGAGGAGCACAGCCTCGATGATGCGACCCGCCGCCGGCGACTGGGGCGGCGCAGGCGGGATTACCTGCGCGCCATGCCGCCCTAGCCGCGGCCGCGGGTGACGAGACCGGGGATTAGTCGGTCACCCGCCGAGAGGCCGACCGCGTGAGGAAAGACCGACGTCCTCCCCGAGGGGGGGACGTCGGTCGATGGGAGGGTGCCCTGGGTAGGGGGTATTCCTACCCCCTACTTGGGGTACCCTCCCATCGACCGACGTCCCCCCCCTCGGGGAGGACGTCGGTACAATTGAAGATCTAAAAGCAGCCATAAAATCCTAAAGATATAAAATATAGTAGTGAAATCATTACCTAAACGAGTTGAATGTTGTATTGCACAAAATTATCATTTCGAACACCTAATTAATTAAATTAGAGGATTTGAAATACAATGCATTTTTTTTTTTCATTTTAGATATCATATTTAATAGTAATATTGTAATTTTTATTTTTCAGGGTTAGATAACCGGACTGAGAACAAGTTATTTTTTATTTAAATCTATGTATTCATTTAATCTTTTTACTAAATTTAATGACACGGTTCCTAAGAATAGATCTATATGTCTAACGCTATATATCAGAATCTGAATCTATAGATTATAGAATCTATAGATTCAGATTTATCCCTACTGACTGATCTAAATAGGTCTTCTTATGCATTTTTTTTTTATGGGTGGGCTATGGTAAGCGCACGCGCGGTCCTGTCCGTCCGGGGCGATGAAAGGACGGCGCGCGGGACCATAACCCAGCCGTACCCACGTCACCTCGTTATTGGGCCGACCACCGGAGCAGATGTTACTTGTCGTCAGTGGTCGGCCTGACGGAATACCCTTTCGGGTAACCTCACCTCTCGACGTCCTGGGACGTCGGTCGCCGTCGCGCGGTCAGCCTCTCTACGGGTGACGGACAATTCCCTAGTCCGATCACCCGCGGCCTCGGCTAGAGCGGTATTAGGCGCAGATACTCGCGCCTGCGCCGCCCGAGGTCTTCTTGTGCATATCGAGAATGTCTTCACGTGATAAAGCTTTGGAGATTGCTCGATTAAAGGAAAAACATTATTTTTAATTTTTAAATATACTTGTGATTTAAATATTAACTGCTTATAACTACGTATTGAGCCACTATTGGACATGGCATAGCCTACCCACGAGAATGATACTCGAAGCAGTCCAGTGCACTTGCATTCAACGGTTCAAGCGATTTTCAAGATGTCATCAGTCCATTCAGTCATCACCATCATTTCAGCTGATCTTCGTTGTTTACATCCCACTGTTGGGCTCGAGCCTCTTCCACAATAGGAGGAAATTGACCTTACTATACCATGCTGGTCAGACAGGTTGGTATAGGGTTTTATTTTGAGTTTTTCTTCTCTTGCATACGTATATGCGTATTATATCCCTTAGACGTCTCTTACGACATCCACGGGCGAGATAGAGAGTTGTGAATTATATTCTTACTCTGTCACCACACAGAAAAGTCTACCTAGTAACATTATAAGAAGTCATCTGAAGAGCAGGCGGCATCACAATCAATAATGAAAACTTATAATAGCAACTGTGATCAGTCATCCACCTGCCAACTATGGCAATTTTCCACTATAGAGTAGTCTATAACGAAAAGTAGGTAGTAGTTGATAAGCAAATGAGTGACAAAAGTTGACTAATGACTACACAGAGGACGTATTGATTATGATAACAAACTATCATGCCTGTGTCCTGCATACGATTTCCACGCTGGACAATAATTTGTGCGATCCACAAATTGTAGTTCCAAGTCTGGGTGTAATATGTGTCCCTTAAATTATGTGTGTCTTATCATCACAGCTTATATACGTCCCACTGCTGGGTTCGAGCCTCCTCCACAATGGGAGGGGAATTGACTTACTATACCACGCTAGTCAGACGTGACGACATTGGAATGGGGTTTTATTTCAAGTTTTCCTTTTCTTACATAGATGTCATCTGCAATAATCCCTTAGTGGTTTTTACCGGCACGCAAGATAGTGGTGGTGAATTGTATTCTTACCCCATCACAAAATAAAAAATCATTAGAAAAAAACTTACATCGAAAAAGAAAATTTCAAGACAAATACTTTCTGATTAGCATCTTAATCACGGTTTACTGTAAATCACAAAAGCTTTTAATCTCCTATGATTCTTTGAATGTAAATTACAGTAAGACAAGATTTTGAAAGAGCATCCAATAATTAGAAAGAGCTTGGAGCTTAGAAAGTACCTATTTTAAGTATTACTGGTATTTACAATAATTTTTAGATAGGCAACTTTATTTATGAACATTTTTGAGATATACTAAAAGTATGAAATAAAAGTAATTTGAAAAATTTCATCAAGTTTTATTTGATGTGCTGTGATGTATTTTCCGTGTGGTGACGGAGTAAGAATACAATTCACCTCTCATACCCGTAGGTGTCGTAAAAGACGACTGTGGGATATATTACGCATATGACATCTATGCAAGATTGAAAGCTCGAAAGAAAACTCTATACCAACCTGTCTGAGCAGCATGGTATAGTAAAGTCAATGTCCCCCTATTATGGAGGAAGCTCGAGCCTAGCAGTGGGACGTATAAGAGCCGAAATGATCATGAATGATATTTGACGTACAGTAGAAACTCGATTAGCCAGCCCTCGGTTATACGGATTTGCCATTATCCGGACTACCAACTACGAACTTATTGTACATACAAATCGAATTTATGCAATCATGAACGTGTCTGAAGTCGTGAACGCATCTGTCGTTTTAGTTAGTAATTGTTACGCCACTCTGAAATGCATGCCCCACGGCAGGGGTGGCCGACTTGATTAGACCTGAGATCTACTATTTACTGACTAGACCTTGTAAGATTTACCATGTACATACTTAAATCTTAGATGAAACAGCATAGTTCAGTACCTATACAATTTCAATTCATGCGTGTAACAGTTGGTGATTACATTGCTCAGTCTAGAACAGTAATGGTCTGTCAGTAAGTCAAAGTGTTGCCCTCAACGGTGTAATGGCCACTGTTAAGGGTATCTTCTGAAAATTTTGGTGGAAACAAAAAGGTATGTATAGCAGTTTTATATCATATTCACTACACCTCAGCAGTTCTGCCGCTATATATTACATAAAATGCCATCAAGATTATTGAATATAACACGTTAAAACACTAAGATATTGAATATAATACAAGAACACCACATGACACTTCCAGATTCCCGCCAAAAAACCCCATGGCGACAATTCAAAATAGTGATGGTATAGGTATCTATACCAATAAATAAAATTGGAGTGTCTTTTTGTAATGTCAAAATAATAGGCTTTTTTCATGCTCACACGGTTATTTGCACGACACCTATGCCTAAAATAGCAATTAAAAAAATTTTGTCTGTCTGTCTGTCTGTCTGTCTGTCTGTTTGTTCCGGGTAATCTTCAAAACGGCTGAACCGATTTCAAAAATTCTTTCAGCAATGGAAAGCTATAATATCAGGGCGTAAACTAGGCTATATTTTATCCCGGTATTCCCACGGGAACAGGAACTACGCGGGTAAAACGACTATAACCTATAACCGAAACGAAGCGAGGGCGGGTTGCTAGTCTATACTAATATTATAAAGCTGAAGAGTTTGTTTGTTTGGTTGAACGCGCTAATCTCAGTAACCGCTGATCCGATTTGTTCTATACTCCCATACAAACGATTCGTAATAATACTTAAATCTACCTACGTTTTTATTAGGATTATTACTAAACAATATATTTTAAAGTAAATTAATTTGAAAATCTCATCTTGATTACATTGCTCAGTCTAGAACAGACTGAGCAATGTAATCACCAACTGTTTGGTATTTATATTTTCGGTATTCGTATTTATATTTATATTTTTAGTATTCATATTTATATTTTTTACCTTGCCATGATCGACTGAACTAATAGTCGCGATCGAGATCGACCGGTTGGCCACCCCTGCCCCACGGGATATGTATTCGTCATTTAATAAACGCATAAAATTATTTACATATGCACAAAACTGAAGGAGGATTTTCATACATTCGATTATCCGGATTTTCAATTATCCGAATGCCTACTGATAGCAATTAGTCCCGTTAGTCCTAGAATTAGTCCTAAAATTTATATTTAGTCCATAAATTTATATTAATAAATATAATTAAATTAGAATTAAATAAATATCCTGTTTTTATCAAGGGTCCGTGTAATGATGTTGTACGAGTACAATTCACTATCCCCTTTCTTGCCCTTGGGTGACGTAAAATATAACTAAGGAATATACGAGCCGCACGTCGCCCTTTCGTTACCCTGGACGTAACGTACCCTGTGGGTGCTAACTATTGCCCGCCCAATGTAAAAAGGGATGAACATCATACAGATAATATTAATACATGAGGCAAACTTCACATAAAACCTAACAAACGTGGTATAGGAAGTCAATTTCTCACTTCATTAGCATCATCATTTCAGCTTATATACATCCCACTGTTGGGCTCGAGCCTAATCTACAATAGGAGAGAAATTGACCTTACCATACTAATCAGACAGGTTGTTATAGGGTTTTATTTCGAGTTTTTCTGCTCTTTCATAGATGTTATATGCGTATCATATCCCTTAGTCGTATTTTACGACATCCACGGGTAAGATAAGGAGTAGTGAATTGTATTCTCATTCCGTTATCACAAGGACCTCCCTCTTATTATCCTTCAATCCCAAGTCCCATCCATATGAGCTGAGGTATATGAATTTAAACACATAAAATTATTAAATTAATTTAAACATCAGATTTTTAATTGGCTCCTAATTCAGAATGCCATTCCTTTCGAAATAATTGCCCTAATAGTTTTAGTTTTAATAATAATATAACGTTAATTTGAAATTTGGTAAAACAATTTGCAACTTCACTGATATCACAATACTGATCAAAACTTTAAGCTCTTGAGACTCATGCGGCCCCATTTTCTGGTCAATGACACGAGACTTTAATAGGGAGTGTCATGACTCGTTGTAACAATACCTTTCGCTTTCATGCACTTATATAGCTAAATTTGATTAGATTTCATAACGAACTTTTCCCCGGGAGAGATATGAACAAAAAATTGCAAGACGTTAACCTTTGTTTAAATACTTATAATTGTGTTTGTTGGCCCGTACTCTGCCATAATATTTTGGATCACAGATACCTAGTTATGGGTTAACATTTTTGTATGATATATAAATTTTTTAGATGTAATAAAGGTATATTGCTCTATGGACGTAAATACATTAATTTACAACTCTTAAGAATAATAATTCAAATGAAAGATCATTTATTGAAATCATTACCGCCTCCTCATAGTTAATACTGAACTGTTCTAAAGTTTATGACAGTAGTCAACCATAGTAGTTCAAAGGTGCATTACTAGATGGCAGTATTTCAAACCATTACATTTTCTGTTATTGAATATTGCACATTGGATTCCAATCATATACAGAATAGCAACCCGCCCTCGCTTCGCTTCGGTTATAGGTTATAGTCGTTTTACCCGCGTAGTTCCCGTTCCCGTGGGAATACCGGGATAAAATATAGCCTAGTTTACGCCCTGATATTATAGCTTTCCATTGGTGAAAGAATTTTTGAAATCGGTCCAGCCATTTTGAAGATTACCCGGAACAAACAGACAGACAGACAGACAGACAGACAAAAATTATTTAATTGCTATTTTAGGCATAGGTGTCGTGCAAATAACCGTGTGAGCATGAAAAAAGCCTATTATTTTGACATTACAAACAGACACTCCAATTTTATTTATTGGTATAGATACCTATACCATCACTATTTTGAATTGTCGCCATGGGGTTTTTTGGCGGGAATCTGGAAGTGTCATGTGGTGTTCTTGTATTATATTCAATATCTTAGTGTTTTAACGTGTTATATTCAATAATCTTGATGGCATTTTATCTAATATATAGCGGCAGAACTGCTGAGGTGTAGTGAATATGATATAAAACTGCTATACATACCTTTTTGTTTCCACCAAAATTTTCAGAAGATACCCTTAACAGTGGCCATTACACCGTTGAGGGCAACACTTTGACTTACTGACAGACCATTACTGACATGAAGAAACTGATATCTTAAAAAGATAATTATATCTCGACACTGGCAAAAATGGCTCGTATTTGTAGCTGATTGCCAGGATAAAAAAAGAAGAAGAAGAAATGTATAATGTACTGATATGATCTATATCTAGCTACTAGATTACTGTCTTTATGATAACGGTTTTTCAAGCAATATAACATACTAGCCGACCCGGCGAACTCCGTATCGCCTTTTTTTTTGTTTTTATTTTGTAAGCTATGGTCTGGACACACCCCGCCCTAACAGTCCGGGGCGACTGATGAGTAGGGATGTGAAAAATAATCGATTGTAATAATCGATTGACTAAATAATAAAAATCGATTTAAAATAAATAGTTTTTTTATATTAAAATTAATTGATTATTTTAGTATTTCTGTTTTGTTTTAATTTAAAGTTTTCTATTATATAGAAAATAAATATTAATGTCAGATTTCCTAAAAAAAGGTCACCACAATTCTGCCAGGACATTCGATCGAGCACTTTCTCGAATGTCAGTGTTTCATGCTGTATTAGAAAATAAATATCACTCTCAGATTTCCTAAAAAAAAGGTCATCACAATCCTGTCGGGAGAAAAACTTTAAAAAAGAACTACGAATGTTAAAAAAAATCAATTATAAAAATAATCGATTAATTATAAACAATTAATCGAATTTTTTGTAAATCGATTTATTTTAAAGAAAGAAAAATCGATTATTTATTAATCGATTTTTCCCCTCCAAGTCACATCCCTACTGATGAGCGGCGCGCGCTCCCATAACACACCGTATGGGCGATGGGAAGAGCATCGCCATTGGGCCGACCATCGGTGCGCAGCGAACCCTGACATCTGTGGCCGGCTCGGCGGTTTATCCTTTTGGGTACCGTCCTCTTTGACGCTCCGGCAACATTGCAGTGTTGCCGACCAGGGCGTCACCCTCACGCGCTCGGGCTCCTTGCGGGAGGTTGACTAATCCCCATTACATCCCCCTGCCACGATACTAACATCACTCAATTGTTTTGCCTTCCCGGAAGCGGAACCTCTCCACTAACACTTGAACTTTATTGTATAGTATTAAAGTTCAAATTCACTTTTAATTGACAAACTTATGCATACTTCTTTTTATTATAACCGTTCATTATTTAAATAATTAAAAATAAAATTTAATGCATTATGATATCGAATTTGTAATTTTACAACATTTAGGAATACGTACTTATTTATTAGTAGTATTATTATTCTTCTACGTATACGTGACACTATTGTCTGTGTCTTCTCTTTTGTGGGAAAGAAATTGACTTCGGTATTTATATTAAGGCGATCAGACAGGTCGTTATCTTTTTCAAGTTCTGAAAAAGAAAATGGATTACCACATTCAATCTATACCAATAAATAAAATTGGAGTGTCTTTTTGTAATGTCAAAATAATAGGCTTTTTTCATGCTCACACGATTATTTGCACGACACCTATGCCTAAAATAGCAATTAAAAAATTTTTGTCTGTCTGTCTGTCTGTCTGTCTGTTTGTTCCGGGTAATCTTCAAAACGGCTGAACCGATTTCAAAAATTCTTTCAGCAATGGAAAGCTATAATATCAGGGCGTAAACTAGGCTATATTTTATCCCGGTATTCCCACGGGAACAGGAACTACGCGGGTAAAACGACTATAACCTATAACCGAAACGAAGCGAGGGCGGGTTGCTAGTCTATACTAATATTATAAAGCTGAAGAGTTTGTTTGTTTGTTTGAACGCGCTAATCTCAGTAACCGCTGATCCGATTTGAAAAATTCTTTCAGTGTTGTTGTTTCACTGCCTAAAAAGGTCTAAAAGCAACACCTTTCTATACTCCCATACAAACGATTCGTAATAATACTTAAATCTACCTACGTTTTTATTAGGATTATTACTAAACAATATATTTTAAAGTAAATTAATTTTAAATCTCAGTAGGGATGATCGATGTTAGAAAAACATCGATGTTAACATGGATGTCATAATCGAAAGCCTAACATCGATGTTCGATATTTATCGAAAACCGAACATCGATGTTAGACAACATCGATGTTAGAAAAACATCGATGTCAATATCGAAGGTCTATTTTTTTTTATAGTAGTCAGTACTTTTCTAGGGGCTGAAACTGTGATGAGTTTTTTTTTAGGACAAGTGCTTTTATTGCGAGAATTATCATCGATGATCAGTTCCGTGTTAACGATATTGAATTATCATCGATGATCAGTTCCGTTAACATCGATGTTACGATGTTTTGCCTATAACAACATCGTTATCGCCTATAACAACATGTTTTTCCTTTCAACATCGATAATCATGGAACATCGATGTTCATCGATCATCCCTAAATCTCAGTTCATATACCTATGGTCCGCTGTTGGGCTTGAATAGGAAACAAATTGACCTACTATACCACCCTGGTCAGACGTGTTAGTATTTTTTTTTTTTTTTTTTTTTTTTTTTATGGGTGGGCTATGGTATGCGCACGCGTGGTCCAATCCATCCGGGGCGATGAAAGGGCGGCGCGCGGGCCCGTAACCCACCCGTACCCACGTCACCTCGTTGTTGGGCCGACCACCGGAGCAGATGTGACTTGTCGTCAATGGTCGGCCCGACGGAATACCCTTTCGGGTAACGTCACCTCTCGACGTCCTGGGACGTCGGTCGCCGTCGCGCGGTCAGCCTCTCTGCGGGTGACGGACAATTCCCCGGTCCGATCACCCGCGGCCTCGGCTAGGGCGGCATTAGGCGCAGATACTCGCGCCTACGCCGCCCGAGTCGCCGGCGGCGGAACGTGTCGCCGAATAGGAGCTCTACTCGCACACGATCCGCCGCCTCCTTCCGTGAGATTACGGCCTCACAGAAGGCGGCGACCGCGTCCCAGTTCCTGACGCTGTCGAGCATCTCCCTGGCGATGGTCGGCAGCGTCAGGTCGGCACCGATAATCGCGACGAGTTCAGTTAGTATAGGGTTTATTTTGAATTTTCCTTCTCTCGCATAAAATATATGTTAACTGCATGTTATATCCCTTAGTGGTCTTTTACAGCAGCTACGGGTAAGAAAAGAAATGGTGAGTTGTAGGTATTCTTATCCCGCCACCACACGAAGAACTTTTGGAATAATCGGTAAGTATCCTTACTAGTTATTGTTATATTATTATATTATCAGTCATAACTCGCACTAAATAAATAACATTATACTTCTAAACGTCATAATATGTTCAATAATCTGGAAAGTTTACATTCGAGCTAACTAAAGTTTGTAAATATTAAAACCTTAATTAGCTACCTACGTGTTTAACAATTGGGCAAAACGGGCGATAATTTTATTGTTTTTAATATTATTCTTTACCTATCTGGCACGCTTTTTCACCTTACAGTAAATACATATATGCTTAAAAGACGAGCTAATTACTATGTAAACTAATATACCTACGATATTAGTTCAGTTTAGATTATACACTATCCACATAGCTAATGCGTTTTCCAAATATTTACCTAAATACAGAGTGTATCAGGTTATGGGGCTACTGTTCGAGTATGTTGTAGTTTAATGGTCATAAATCGAAATTAGAATGTATATTACAAAAAAAATATATACCTAACATAAAAGTTATAGTGATTTCAAAAATGTGTGTGACTAAGAGTCTATGCCTTAAATATTACGTATTATGTAGGCATATACAGACGGAGTAGATGTAGGTATGTAAAGCTTCGACGGTATAAATAGGTATAAATTGCGCAAACGCTTCAATGGTGACGTAGGTACAAAGGCGCCTCGTCAACGGTCATCGACCGATCAGCAGATTTAAAACGAAGTTTGTCTTGTTTATGCAAACGTAATCATTGATTTATTCAATTTCTAATGAACATTTAACAAAGTACGAATATTTTGCTAATTAAGTATTACTGACTTTATACATTTCAATCAGGTATACACGGCAAAAGCGATGACAAAATTTAAAAAAAAAACTTTACATGTCTCTAATTCATTAACGAATCGATATTTTATTTCAATTTTATTTCATGGGTTCCTACCACCATTGCCTAACTTTCGTTTAACCAGTTACCCTATAACCTGATACACTCTGTATATAATGAATTGGTCTCATAAATTCGCTAAAAATATAGCAGCGCTTTCCGGACAAACTCATGACATTAACTGCGTGTGACTGTCGCCATATTTAGTGATCAATATCAACGTTGGCTATTGTAACATTAACTCTAATCCTGACTAAATCACAATGGCCACCGCTCAGAATAATAACATATAGAATGACATATGACTGCACAGATGGCGTAGTGGTTAAGAGAGCGACCTACAGCGCCAGTGTCGGGGGTTCAAATCCCACGCGGGACAACACTTTGTGCGATCCACAAATTGTTGTTCTGAGTCTGGATGTAATTTGTGTCCGTTAATTGTATGTTTGTGAAGTCCCCCGCAATACAAGGATTATTTCCTTAGTGCAGGGTGTTGTCTTAAATAAATATAAATGTCTAAATGTCTTATAGAAGATAAGTTCGCGCACAAAAAGTGAAGCATTTTAATTGGAGCCTAATGGAGCTTACGCCGGAACCGTTCCGTAATGTACAAGTCATTGTACTGCACGTACGTACGCAACTCTTAAAAAATAAATAAGTAATTATGACGGTTTGTGCATTCAAATGGTGTCATAACACATTTGTAAAACTTAAAAAGATTTTTAACGTCACTTTTAAAAGTATTTCGACGATTTACGTTAATAAAAACAAAAATTGATTTCATAATTTGTATAGTGGTGTGCGTGTGTACGTGTGTAATCATCTGCGCGCCATTAGTATTTTTAGATTCAAATTTCGAACCTTCGAAGTATTGACACTATCCTTCTATACATTATTATTCTAAGGGCCACCGATAGGCATAAAGATAGTAGACACTAAAAATATAATTTTGATATTATAACTTATATATATATGACGGAGTGAGACGGCCTCTGTGGATTTTTGTATCATGAGCCATAGAGACTGGTTTATTAATTTGAAAAATAGAATTCGTTGTAAGATAGAATTTGCACGTCAAGAATAAATAAAATTGTAAAACTATTTCAATAAGAAATATTATTTGTTTTTAAATTGCTTTAGCGACTTATACATCTTAAAAGGGGTTAACACCAACTGCACCAATAGGCTACCCATACGGAAAGTAGTAAACGGATATATGAAGACAGTCGACAACCTACGCATATGGAAGTCCTACCGGTGATGATGGCGAGCGATCTCAACAATCAGTCTCAGTCCTCGTCATCAGAAGTGGGATCACAACAATGCCCATGGTATTAAAAGTAGATCAGAACGGTAATGTCATTAATTGGAATAATCAAGACCGGTCGCAGATTCTTCTAAATTTTCAACAATGCTCTATAAACGATCTAACTGCTACTCTAAAAGAACTAATTTGAGATGACGACAAGGTCTCTTGGTCAAGGTTGCCTGAATTCAATCTAGACCTACCAAATAGTGAAGCATGCGCTGGTGTGAATCAGTAGATTTATGTATTGAAGAAAAATCAATAACTGGAAGTAAACTGATCTTAGCGATAAGTAAAGCTTTAAAAGGTACAGCTGCGATATGGCTTACGCTACATAGTTTTCCTGACATCATATATGTAGTCCCACCAAGAAGAGATACTATTGGATCGTGTTGACATTATTGAGATACATGGCTATAGAGTTTGGGCTTTTGAACAGAAAAAGATGGAACAGGCCTAGCGGCATATTCAAGCCGTACAACGAACACATTCAGAGACCAGAGGAGCACTATGTCTATTGAATAGATTGCTGTTGCTGTAAAGTTAACCCATACAGCAATGATGGAGCCATGACTACAACGACATTGATACCTGTGTCAAATGGCAATAAGATATAGTGGCTCACAGTTATCGAAAGTGGGAACTAGCTAGCCAATAATTTTGAGACGAATAGACCAAGATTGAGCAGCTTTAAACAATGTTACAACTGTGGAAAGGCCACTTTACGGTGGATTGCAGGTCGACAACCTACGCATATGGAAGTCCTACCGGTGATGATGGCGAGCGATCTCAACAATCAGTCTCAGTCCTCGTCATATATATATATACTAGCAATCCGCCCTCGCTTCGGTTATAGGTTATAATCGTTTTACCCGCGTAGTTCCCGTTCCCGTGGGAATACCGGGATAAAATATAGCCTAGTTTACGCCCTGATATTATAGCTTGCCATTGGTGAAAGAATTTTTGAAATCGGTCCGCCCGTTTTGAAGATTACCCGGAACAAACAGACAGACAAAAATTTTTTAATTGCTATTTTAGGCATAGGTGTCGTGCAAATAACCGTGTGAGCATGAAAAAAGCCTATTATTTTGACATTACAAACAGACACTCCAATTTTATTTATTGGTATAGATAAAACATTTGGTATCTATTCTTTTTCTTGTCTCTTCGTGCGTATCTAACTCTGGGTGTTGCTGACATAACATGATGGTACTTGAAAGCGGTAAAAAGCACATTAATTAAGATCGCCAATCTCCCTGTTGAGCGTGGCATTATAAAGATCCAACAATGAAATTTCAATGAAAATTTAAATCTCATATTGAACTTGATATATCAGTTTTAGTTGTCATTGATTTTAAACTGTAGTTGATTATTTATATTTTAGTTATCAAAACTTTATTAGTATCAAAATTTTCAAATTAGTAATCAAAATTTTGTCTGGTTTTGACTGTTGAGCAATTCCCTCATTGAAAGTGAATTTACTAAAGACAAAGACTTAACGTGGCTTCAAATAAAAGAATTCAAACAAAATTTACCAAATACCCCGTAGTTCTCTAGAGAATAATAAAAGGCAATAATGTAGCTATGAGCTTTGTTCCTTTTTCCGCCCAAATTTACAAAGCGAATGAAAAAGTATGCAATTTCACACTGAGACATTTAAAATATGAATGTTTATATCTAGTATATATTTTCTTAAATATGTTTTTAACAATTTTTCATTTTTTTTTTGTTTGTTTAGCTTCTTATTTATCTAAACTTTACTACTCCTACAGAGTATTCAATGTGCCAATAGTTTTCACTTAGCGTATTAATATATACTAGTGGTCGGCGTGTGGTCAAAATTCGGCCATAATTCATTTTAATAAATTTTTCTGCTACACAATTTTCTTTAATTTTATTTATGTATAATTGTATATTGAGCAAGCTGTATTTCATTAATAACTAACATATAAGCACAAATGTCTATTAGACATTGTCATCATAATTATGATTGTTTGACATTCAGTTCGACCAGAGATTTTAACCGTAAACAAAAGTGTATAAGCGTTGCTACGCAACTCACACACACGTGAGTGTGTGTATGTAGCGATTGCGTTGTAGTGTGCGTAATGCCTTTTTTAATGAATTTAATGTATTTCTAATCCATTATTGTATGAAATTTCAGTTTTATGCACTTCTCCTCATTATATACTTCAACCGTGCCAAATTTCATATATGTCCATCCACGTAATTTTCGTAAAAAGAGGTACAAAGTTTTCGCTTCACGTATTTATATATAGATACTAATTATGAACATAAATTTCCGTGTGGTGACGGCACAAGAATACTATTCACCGTTCCCCATCACCATACCCGTGGAGGTCGTAAAAGACGACTAAGGGATAATATGCACATAAAATCCGTGCAAGAGAAGAAAATCTCGAAATGAAACTCTATACTAACATATCTAACTAGCATGGTACAGTAGGTTAAATTGTGGAGGAGGCTCGAGCTCAACATGGCACGTATGTGGACTGTGATGATGATGGAGTAAGAATACATTTCGCCATCCTTTCTTCAGCCCGTGGATGTCATAAGAGACGCCTAAGGGTACAGTATCGCGTAGTACTGTACGTATATAAAATTTGCACAAGAGAAGAATCCATACTAATATTATAAATGCGAAAGTAAGGATGTTTGTTTGTTTGTTTGTTTGTAATGCTTTCACGCTTAAACCACCGAACCGATTTCAAAACTTCTTTCACCAATGGAAAGCTATAATATCAGGGAGTAACATAGGCTATATTTTATCCCGGTATTCCCACAGGAACGGGAACTACGCCGCGGGTAAAGCGACTGAAACCGAAGCGAAGCGAGGGAGGGTTGCTAGTTCCAAATAAAACCCAAAAAATACCAACCAGTTTCAACGACGTGATATTATTTAAAAAGTATATGAATATTTTATCTGTATTCTAAATTATCTATATTCTAAACTAGCAACCCGCCCTCGCTTCGCTTCGGTTTCAGTCACTTAAGCCCGCGTAGTTCCTGTTCCCGTGGGAATATCGGGATAAAATGTAGCCTATGTTACTTCCTGATATTATAGCTTTCCATTGGTGAAAGAATTTTTGAAATCGGTTCGGTGGTTTAAGCGTGAAAGCGTTACAAACAAACAAACAAACATCCTTACTTTCGCATTTATAATATTAGTATGGATGTCAGATATACCTAGACACACGCACACACACGCCCATTTTATCATCGAATTTTATTCCAAATAATTGGTAACGAGTTTACTAATGCCTAAAAATCATTTTTAAACCAAGAAATAATACCAGTAAGGAAAGGAAGATACAACCTCTAAACGGCATCTAAAAAAAAATTAATTATTCGCCTGATTTCACTTATTGCATCAATGAAGCGCGCTTCGTGTCTTTTCCCAATTGAACTCTTCCCACGAAAGAAAAACAATCACAAAAAATATATTCTAGTGTATTTTTATTATCATACTATAATAACAATAGATTTATTTAGCAAAATTTACATACCTGTCTAAAATAGATAAGCCGCACGTGTATTTCTTAGAAATACTAAATTAAATAATATAAAAATCTTGACATTGAACAATTTATACGAACAACTTATATGGCATAGGGAATGAGAATACAATTCATAACCCGCTTTCATACCAGTTGGTGATCGTAAGAGACGACTATGCTATGCTTGCCTCCCAAGCAGATAACGTCACTGTAAGAGAAGGAAAACTTGAAATAAAACTCTCTACCAATCCGTTTGACTAGCGTAATATAATAGGTCAATATTAACCCCAACTGTGGAGGAGCCCCGCGTGCAGTACTGGGACGTATGTATATGAGCTGAAAGATAATGAATGAACAGGTATCTGATATCTATAACAATATTGCTCAGATTTTCTAAAGATCGCACAGAGGCAAACACGAAGTCTTAAATAATTTGTATCTCATTTGTTTATGTAGTAGGTAGTAGCACACTATCGACAGTCTTCTATCTACAGGCGAGCCGATCGTTCCGGGACAGTACCACACTTTTGCAGAAAATCGACGTCTGAGTAATAGTCATATACTTCTGCACTTCCTTTGATGAGTGAGAGCCGCAAGCCCAACTTTCTGAATTTCGGACTTTGGTGATGCGTTTCGTATCTCCAAACCTCATTGCACGCATTCAAACTCCCTTCACTTGCTTCACGGTGCAAAATACGCATTACCTAGCAAAGGTCCACGACCAGCAGTTTCACTTACCATCAGATGTGCCCTTTGATCGTTTGCCAACAACAGCAATAACAATAATAATTAAATTCCATTTATTTGCAGTAAATCGTAAGTTCAAGTTCTGAAAGTTGCTTAGCAATAGTGTTGCCCAAATGCAAGACCAAGACGAGACTTGGACCGGTCTTGGTCTTGGTCTTGCAACATCACACCTGGTCTCGTCTTGGTCTTGGTCTTGCGCACACGGGTCTTGGTCTTGGTCTTGGTCTTGCGCACTCGAGTCTTGGTATTGCAGCAAGAGTCTCGCAAAGTTTTGCAGTTAGAATAACGTAACAGTAATTTATCATGGCAATGAAAAATCTACTAACTAAATTAATCAAATATCCTATCCTATCTATCCATCTGTTAGCCTATAGTTCACTATTGAATACAATACTTACTTACAATATTTACAAATTACTCTTCTATTCCCCTGGTGTTCCATTAGACAGCGTTACTACTCTTATGACAGGACTTTCGACCCTATTTTCTTAAGACGTCACCACACGAGGCAGTTGATACAATAAATTTTATGTCATTTTATAATCAATGCGATATTTTACAATTAATGCGATTGTTTATATTCCCCTTCAAGTTAAGTGGTATGTATCTATTGTATTTCCAGTTTAGTTACTGATACTCTGGATACTTGAAAAAACCTGTTGCTCTATTGCCTATATAAATACTTTGGCCGCTGGATCCATGTAGCTCTTAATATACTATTTATTCAAGAACATATAAAACTGATTTAAAATTTTATGGTTTTAATACTTGTAAAATGTATGATATTCGTCGTCATCGTCACAACTCATAAAAGTGGCACTGCTGGGCTTAAGTTTCCTTCCAGTAAGAGGAAAATTGATCTACTATACCACGCTGGTCAGACATGTTGGTATAGGGTTTTCTTTCTAGTTTCACTTCTCTTGCACATATGTTATATACACAGGGTGTATCAGGTTATGGGACAACTGTTCATGTATGTTGTAGTTCAACAGTCATAGATCATAATTAGAATGTATATTACACAAAAACAATATAACGTAAAAGTTATAGTGATTACAAAAATGTGTGTCTAAGAGTTTATGCCTTAAATTTTATGCATTATGTAGGTATGTACAGACAGGATATATGTAAGCATGTAAAATTTCGACAGTATAAATAGGTATTAGATTTGCGCGAACCTTTCAATGGTTACGTAGGTATAAAGGCGACTCATCAACGGTCATCGGCCGATCAGCTGATTTATGTTAAAGCGAAGTTTGTCTTGCTTATGCAAACGTAATCATTGATTTATTCAAATTCTAATGAACATTTAACAAAATACGAATATGTTGTAGATTAAGTATCATTCCTTTATACATTTTAATCAATTTACACGAAAAGACGATGACAAAATTGAGAACTTACATGTCTCTCAATTCATTAACGAATCGATATTTTTATTTCAATTTTTTTCATGAGTTCCTAACACCATTGCCCGATCCGATTTGATACGACATCCACGGGTAAGAGAGTGGTGAATTATATTCGCACTCTGTCTTTTTGTTTTGTGTGTGTGTAGCTGTTGGTCGCAGATGACCTTGACAGCTTAACGCGGTCAATGGGTGAGCGCTGATGGCTCTCAACCCGGTAAGTAAGTTAAGCGAACATCGCCCGAGGGCTCCCCCTTGTGGGGAACGGACCTCGGCTCGGGGCGTCGCTGAGAGCAAAGTGGGCGTGGCCAAGTTTAGGTTAATGACTTTTACGCGGCGCGGTTTTCGACCTCGACGGCGAGGCCGATACCGCGGAGTTTTATCTGTTATCGCTGCGCGAGCTGTGTAGGTCCTTTCTTGGGCGATCATAATAGCATCATCTTCTTCTTCAAGAAGATGACGAGGACGTCGGACCGCGGATATTTTTGAGGGGACATAGTTTACCGCCCCAACCACTAGTGGATTGGGGTGAGTCGTGGCAGAGGCAAAATAGCGCTGGGAGCAACGCTTCATGTACTGCCTGATGGTGATCGTACTCTGTCCCTACATGGACATTTATATAGATTAATTGTAGGC
The DNA here is from genome assembly GCA_032191425.1 of Lymantria dispar. NCBI lineage: Eukaryota > Metazoa > Arthropoda > Insecta > Lepidoptera > Erebidae > Lymantria > Lymantria dispar. The sequence goes on from CM063451.1 coordinate 16,495,588, forward strand.
ATATTTCTATGTCCAACAGTGAACGTCGTTGGGCTAATGAATAAACGGATATATAAATATGTATAATGGGCAAGAGCACTCTCATGATTACGGTATTTTTGTCCTTAAGCCTTTCCAAAGAGTAATTCTGAAAAGCCAACACCAACATTGGGAATCGATTGGCCAATAGATGGATATCTCAAGACTGATTTGACTTGCCGTGTAGTGACGGAGTAAGAATATAATTCATCACCCCCTATTTTACCCGTGACTGCGAACCCACGACTAAGGGCTATAATATATAACATCGGTGCAAGAGAAGGAAAACTTGACATGTATGACCTATAACAACACGGCCGATCACCGTGGCGATTCCCCTCCGGCCACGGCCGATTCTCCTCCTGTTATGTAGAAGACACGAGCTCAACCGTATATAAGCTGAATGGTGATTTGAATTAAATGCAAGACCGCGAGACTCTTGCAGGCCCAGTCTTGGTCTTGCTCAAGTCTTGCAGGGCCAGTCTTGGTCTTGGTCTTGCAAAAATTAAGCGGTCTTGGTCTTGGTCTCGGTCTCCCATTTCTCGCAAGACCAAGACCAAGACCGCAAGACCAAGACTTTTTTGGGCAACACTACTTAGCAATTTAAGCCCAATATGTTTAACTATAGGGTATGCATCTCGTCTATAATTAAAGGGACACTAGCCTACTATGCCACGTTGGTCTTCAATATTGAATCTATATTATTTCGTTTTATGATGCTTACATGAATAATTTTACTTTCCGTGTGGCGACGGACTAAGAAACGTTCACCAACCCCTCTTTTACCTGTTGGAGTCGCAAAAGATGACTAAGAGATATAATATGCATATAATATCTATGCAAGAGAAGGAAAACTCGACATTAAACCCTATGACAATACGTCTAACCAGCGCAGTGAATTAAGTCAATTTTCCTCCCATTGTGGAGGAAGCCCGAGCCCAATAGTGGGCCTTATATGAGCTGAGATGATGATGAATAATATCTCTGTCTTACGACGGGATAAGAGAAGAAAAACTCGACATAAAATCTATGCCAACATGTATGACCAGCGTAGCATAGTATAATAATGGTCAAATAATCTAGCAATTTTAAAGTAGTATTAAAAAATTTTAATTCTAAGATATATATATATATATATATATATATATATATATATATATATATATATATATATATATATATATATATATATATATATATATATATATATATATATATATATATATATATATATATATATATATATATATAAAGCCTACGCAATGTTTTCAGAACAAAGTATTGAAACATGTATGTAAATATGCTAATATACTAGTTTTCGCCACTTTTCACGGTATTAGTCTTTAGCACAATAGAAGGCATTCATAAATGCCATGGAAATGTAACAAAAATACAATAACCGCAATCTGATTACAAGTGGAGTCCGAGGCCAGTAATAAAAAAAAAACATGTTGCGGAAGAAGCTGTAAAGAAAAAACGACCTCAGTGGCCGAACGTGGTAGTGTTAAGTAATTACTATCGGAAATTCAATTGTATAGTAAATAGCAATTTTGCGTTCTTTTTTTCACCATTAATTTAGGCATACGTAGGAATGTATTGGGATCCATTTTTGGAGCTTGCGGGTCTCGTAAACTAAACACAACTATAGGGATTACAACATGCAAATAACATCTACACAAGAGGAGAAAACTCGAAATTAAACTCTATACTATCCCATCTCACCAATATACTATAGTAGGTTAATTTGCCTCCCATTCTATAGTAGGCTCGAGCCCAGCAATGGGACAGTATAGGTCATACAAATAGATGTATTTATAAGACTTACTTAAACTCTAAAAATAGATTTAGAAACACAAATTAAACGCTAAAACAGATTTCGACGAAATTTAATTCCGTTTTTATTAGAAGCCAGCTTAGTAATGAATGAGAAATCTTTTTGACTATCAAAAACGAACGCGTTGATATCATAGACTAGTCAGGAGATATCGGATGGTTCATATGAACGTCCGGACGTTGAGTAAGTTCCACATTCGGACCCCTAACCGGCTTATTTACGCGATGGAAGGAACACATATCTTCATTAGAGTATCACCAAGTGGCTAACGATATCATTTCGTCCATTTCTATTCATCATCATCATCATCACCACAGCTCATATACGAATCAGTGCTCCTCCACAGCAGGAGGGGAATTAATCTATACCGCTCTGATCAGACGTGTTGGAATAGTACTAAGTCATCTTTTACGACACCCACACAAGAAAAAGGTTGATAAATTGTATTCTCACTCCGCCTATTACGGAGGTGGCATTGAGGGTGGCAGTATCAAGCATTGGTCTTTTCAATGATAAAGTGTTGAGATTAAAAAGGTGGCAATAAAAAAAAAACAAATGCCCTATTTAATCTAAATTAAATTATAAATGATATTTTTGATCACGGTAAAACTCTCCTGATATCCGACTATATAATATTTTATTATTTAAAATCAATACGAAAGCTACCTTGTTTTTTTACTATTGATTCCGATTGCATTTGTATGGAATGGCTTGGCCGTAATAAAATACGTAAAATATAAGAGTACTAAATAGAACTGGATCCACCTTTGCGCAACCTTCTGCCTCAATAAAAATAGATTATGAATATCTAAGAGTTTCTTCTTCTTCTTTGTGACTACTTCAGATGTAGTGGAACTTATATAAATGGAGAAGAAGATGTAAGATTCCAAAATGGGAAGGCAGTTTATCTTCTATACCGTATTGGTCATCTATGCGATGCGATGTGACTTAATAGTTTAATAGTTAGAATTTCATTTCGAGTTTTGCACCACTTACAATGTTGATGTTATCCATTTATAATCCTTATCTTACTACCCCTGGGTAGGAAGTGATGATGTCGGGTGGCTACAAAAAGTCAATGCGTAATATTGCTTGTGGGCATTGTAACAAAAAATTGCAAACCTAATATTGTTTTTATAATATCATTGCATTGCATCGATGTTATCTGCATACTCTATCCCTTAGACGTATTTTACAATACTCACGGGCAAGATAGAGGGTGGTAAATTGTATTCTTACTTTGTCATCACATAGAAACACTCTACCTATATAGTTATATATAATGCAATGTATAAGTACGTTGAAAAATAAATATGATGATGATTATGCTATATTCAATATAACAAAATAACTATTGTTATCATAACAATAGTAAATTGTGGTAATTCATTATTTGCCCGTGCAATAAATAATAGAATAGTAATTGTATAACAAAATACATACAATATTTTATTACTTTGCCTCAATAGAGTAGAATAGATATTGCTTTCGAATAATAAATCAAGTCGGAAAAGTAACAAACATGTTATATGATACACACTACAAAGAACGCATAAACTGAAATAATTGGAAATAAATAGTTTGTTTATGTACCTTATATTATACGAGGGCAGAAAAGGTTCTTATGAAAGAAAATTTTAAGAAATCTGAGTAGAACATTGCAAAATTTAAGAAAACTTAATAACAGGGTATACGGGTAAAGCAATGCAATACAACATAACGCAGGAAACAATTTCGATAATTCTTTTTTTGTTGTATTTATCGAAATATTTTAGATTATAGTTCAAAGCAGTTCCGTGTGGTGACGGAGTAAGAATACAATTCACCACCTCCTGTCTTGCCCGTGGGTGTCATAAAAGGCAACTAACTAATTCGAAATAAAACCCTATACCAACCCGCCTGACCAGCGTGGTATATAGTAGGTCAATTTCCCTCCCAATATGGAGGAGGCTCGAGCCCAGTAGTGGGACGTATATGAGCTGTGATGATGATAGTTCAAAGCAACTCTATTGACTATTTCATCTTTTTTTTTTTTATTAGTGCAAGACCACGTCTTTCGGGATAGCCAGTGTTGAATATAATTATAAATATGTAATTTACAACACCGAAGATATTATAATTTCAAGCGACTCTTTTCTTCACGGCTGAGAGATTATGATCAGGTCTGAGGACATGTTACAATTTTTCATCTCGCCCCATACGAACCCACTGTTTGGCTCGAGCCGAATATAGAATTTTAATATATATCCATTAGTCATATTTTACAACACTCACGGATAAGTGAAGTGGGAATTATATTCTTACTCTGTCATCACACGGAAAGTTTAATTACATTTAACAAATGTTTTATTTTCTACAAATTACTACATATTTACAAATAAATAAAAATTACGAAAGTACAACGAATATTATTAAGTGTTGTGAATAAGAAGAGAGAATTCTGGAGACCATCTTACTGCACCTTTAGCTAGTTCTTAAGGCAAGAGGGAAAGGGTTTGCCACTCATTGTATTTTTGACCTGTTACCATTTGGGAAACTAGACATAATCTTCTCCATCAGCGTATCGGTATTCACTGTAGAATATAGGTCTCCCCAATGGTGAAAATGCTAGGTAGGTTAGCAGGTTGGCGCTCGCAGTTCGTGCTGTAAGCTTCGCAGAAGAATGCTGCCGGTTGTCCTGGTGATCCTAGTAAAGTGTCGAAGTATAGAGTAATGATACATTGTATTCTCAAGACGTCGTCATTCGCAGAAGTAGATATAAAAACGACGCCAAAAGTTTTTTTTTTTAATTTACTATGTATTTATATTTAGCAAACGCGAAACATATACTTTGATACAATAAAAAAACAAGTTTATTGAAATTTTAACAGGACTATTTTTATCGAGTCAGCTATAAATAAAAATACAACTGATTAATATAATCGCTTATTTTAATTTACATTATTTATAACAAAAATTAACATATTTACAATTTATTAAATAACAGTCATTGTTTTAAATCTATTCTTTGCTTTTTTCTTTTTTCTGTTTTTCTGTGTCAATGCTTTTTGTTGGAAGGTCGCCATGTTTCCAGTTAGGTGGATAACCATGAGTTTTGACATCATCCCACCATTCCTGTTCACCCTTTGCCAATAAGATATATACAACATTTGTGAAAACTAAAACTCCAAGGCACACCCAAAAGGCAATACGCCATTGCTTCAATGTTGACTGTAAAAGAAAAATAAAATTATAAATTTTAGGGTTTTACTTCGTCTCGGGCGGCGCAGGCGCGAGTATCTACGCCTGATGCCGCCCTAGCCGCGGCCGCGTGTGACCGGATCGGGGATTTAGTCCGTCACCAGCAGAGGTCAACCGCGCGGTGGCAACCGACGTCCCAGGAAAGGGAAGTCGACGAGAGCGTACCCCCTCAGGGTACTTCGTCAGGTCGACCAATGAAAACAAGGAACATGGCTCCAATGATCGGGGCAACGACAAAGGTGACGTGCCATGGGTGGGTTGCGGGGCCTCGCACCGCTCCTATGTCGCCCCGGACGGAGCCGAGCTGCGGGTGTGCCGACCGTAGCCCACCCGCAAAAAAGGGGGTTTTTATTTTATTTATTTATTTTATTATACCTATTTGGGATAACAACAGTTGTTACAAATGCATATTTCATCTCAGCCTATATAAGTCCCACTATTGGGCTTGGGCCTCCTCTAAATGGGAGAGAAATTAACCTACTATTCCACGCTGGTCAGACGTGTTGGAAGAGGGTTTTGTTTCGAGTTTTCCTTCTCTGGATATTTACTTCGAAGAAAACCCGTTTTATACATAACCAATAATTTTGATAGCCTGTCGGTAATATAAGCAGTTCATCACCCAATTCTATCAGCAGCTGCTATTATATTTATTATGAACGCGTCCAATTTACAATTTATGTGACACGCAATTATATGGTGTTAAATTCTATTAATCTAAATATGATTAGGGTTTCATTCTTATTCCGTTACTAGGTTGAAAAGACTGTAGTTTCAACCTAGTAACGGAATAAGAATGAAACCCTTTTTTTATGAGTGGGCTATGGTAAGCGCACACGCGGTCTATTCCGTCCGGGGCGACGAAAGGACGGCGCGCGGGCCCTTAACCCACCCGTACCTACGTCGCCTTTGTCGTTGGGCCGACCACCAGTGCCGAGTTCCTTGTCCTCAGTGGTCAGCCCGAAAGAATGAAACCCCTGTCTTTACTTTACCGTTTTTTACATGGGAAAAGTCGCCTTTTATACCACTGACCAGGCAAAGATAAAAGTAATACTATTTGTAGTTTTCTTCTTTTGCAGTGATAAAATCTCTATACATCTTTTACTTCAAAAATACTAATTAATTCTAGTTTATACTTAAGTTATTTGGATAATTTTATATTTTAATTTTTACCTAATCTGTGATACTACTCTTAATTTTATTTCTACAATTTTCTTTTCATCTAGTCTAAAAGCTAACTTTTATTTTGTTAAATTGAGTTTCAAAAGTAGCCATCGGCTAAATAAATAATACATATTCACTCTTACTGTTTTAATTATTTTCTAACTAATATTAATTCATTGCAATAACAAAATAGCAAACAATTTCTATTCAAATATTCTCATTTCAATAGTTTCAAAGAGAATAATAGAAGCATAAGAATGTTATCTGACTAACCATTCAACAAATCATTGTAAATTGAAATAAAATAATTTTAGTTTGGTTCATAATTATGTGCTCTAGAAATGTCTATAACTAGAAAATAAAGAAAGGAAATACCACATTTTACATTCAACGGTGAAATAATTATAATACAAATAATGCAAATAACTAAGACCTCACCTAAATAGAGAGTTACTATAACTAGTTTTATTTTATTTGTAACTCTCCGCAGTAAAACTGTGAGAAACTTATTACATGCGCGCTGTATAAAATTAATCTTGCTACTTAAAAACCAAAAATAGTATTAAGTAAAATGTGACATAAATCCGCGCAATAACGGAGGAAGAATACAATTCCTCATCCAATATCTTAACGCCTGGGTTTCGTGAAAGATGATTAAGGGATAATCATCTCAGCCCATACACGTCCCACTGCTAGGCTCGGGCCTCCTTCGCTATGGGAGGGAAATTGACCTATTACAACACGCTGGTCAGACGTGTTAGTATACGGCTTTGTCCAATTGTCCATCATCATCATCTTGTTCTTATCCCAATTACTTGGGGTCGACGCAATATGTCATCTGTTTTGACATATTGCAAAAAGTTTCGGCAATGACTTTTATGACCGGCCGCCTGCCTGACGTCAACCCTCCTTGGGAATGTAATCGTTGACCCAAATGGTACCAGATGGAGTTGTTCCGGGTCAATCTAGGGCTCTTAGTCGTCTTTTACGACACCCACGAGCAAAGCAAGGGTTGATAGTATTCGAAGCCGCTACCACACAGCAATTTTCCATCTCTTGCATAGATATTATATGCATATTATATCCTTTAGTCGTCTTTTAGGACATTTTCCAATGACAATTATATTCTTACTTCGTCACAGCACGGAAATATATAAATGACGTGACGTGTGACCAACGTGGTATAGTAGGTAAATTTCCCCCGTAATATGAAGGCAACTCTCGCCCAGCAGTGGGACGTATATGAAATGATGTATATCAACGAGAAGTTTAATAATATATCTTTTATTCCGCATTGTGATAAGACGTTGTGCATTGAGTTCATAATTCTTGTTTCTATATACTTTAGCATTTTATTTGCATTACATTAAATGCCAACAAAATTATTTAATATAACGCCATAAAACTAACAATATAAATCTATACATTAAAATATAATTGAAGCGTCTGTTTGTAAAGGCAAAGTAGTAGGCTTTGTTGCCGGGACGTCCAATGCGACGATACCCGAAAGAGTAACCCGCCGGACTGGCCACGGAAGTCAAGGAATCGATACCAGTGATCGGTCTAATGACGTTGGGGAGGGAATATGGTAGATTATGGAGTCGCACATCGTCCATACGTCACCCCGGACGGATTGGGTGGGTTGTGTCCAGACCATAGCTTATCAAAAAAAAAAAGAAAACAAAACAAAAAAAGGTTATTTTTAATGCCCCTATTCCCATTGGAATAGGGACTAAGCGATACCGCGGGTATTTGCTAGTGTTAAATATAATTTTAAAGCGCCACCAATGATACTACCTTTTCGCCAAAAAACTGCTAAAGATAGCTGTTGTATTTTTTATTACGATTTACTATATGCAATGGTATCCAATGGCCTGAAAGATTGATGAAAAACATAACAACTACTTTCTATTGGGTCGTGACTATATGTTTATATTATTATATGTTTATATGGTGTAGTGGTGGTTATAATATATATATATATATATATAAAAAATAACTTACATTTGGTGTTAGAAGCCCAATTAGATACGGCGATACGATTGCGGAAACAGCTGCTGTACCATTAACCAAAGCTGTAGTAGTTCCGGCATAGTTAGGAGAAATATCTAGAGGATTTATTTTCATTCCACTATAGTAGGCGCCCATAAGTGTCATCGCAAATATGAACCAGAAGACAGCCAAAGTAGTGTCACATCCGGAGTAGGAGGCGAGAAGGATGCAAATACCTGGACCGGTGGCAGCTAAAAACATCGTCATAGAATTTATTAATACTAATTTAGCATATTTTTATCATTACAAAAATTAAAAAAAAATATATATTTTTACGTATCGTCACCGTTTAAATAGTAAGCAGTAGTAACATATATAATAATGGCCATAAAGTTTTCAGCGCAAGATATCAAAGACTCATTGTACTATTGCTCTACATAAATTTAGTCTGTACGCTTGCTATTTAGCATTCTTAATGGCAAATTTTGGTAATATTTTAATACGACACAATTTAAAGAGAAACACGTGTGATCTAGAGATTAAAACAAGTTTTATATATAAATAGTAATATTTTAGTATATATTTTTTTATTTATTATGATTATATGATAGGACCACAAAGTCGACAGTCGTCTGTCCACAGCCGAGGGCTGGTCCACCCGGGATAGTACTACACTTTCGCAAAAAATCGACGTCTAGGTGGCAGAAATTTGTTACTGAACTTCATTCGGAAGGCCAATTTTCTAAGGTTTAGGTGATACCTTTGGTATCACCAAACATCGTATGCATTCACACTCCTTACACTTTTATCACGGAAGATAGCGGCCTAGCAAACGTATATGAGCGACATAATCACTTACCATTAGGTGTGTTGTATCGTATACCAAAATTTAATTCCTTGTATACAACTCATATTCTTCCCAATAATAGAAAAAGTTCGTAATTGAATAGAAATTAGTATATTATTACATTATTCAAAAGTGTCCCTCATAGATACTTTATTGTCGAGCTGCTGCGTAGAATTAGTAAATCATAATGGCACTTGAATAAAAATATTACTCACCAATAGTTGTGTAAATTTTTCTGGCATTCTTTATACTGTGAATACGTCTCTTGATGCAGAAGTCACACATTAGCCCAAAGAAGAATGAAGCAACCCACATAGCTATGTATGGAAGTGCAGATAGTGTTCCAGTTGCCTTGATATTGAATTTCAAAACATCTGTCATATACTTGGGAAGATCAGTCACCATTGTGAAGTAGCCCCAATCATGTCCAATCTATTGACAAAAAATGTTATGCTCAGTAATCAATGGTTTTTTTTTGGCAGTCTATTGTCAGCACATACGCCATCTATTATATCCGTGGCGTCGGCAGGGCGGCGCGTGGCCTCATAACCCATCGTATTCCACCCCTGCGCCATTGGGCCTACCACCGAAGGGTACCGTCCCTCCCCGACGTTGAGGCTCCGCCCTCACGCTATCAGCCTCTCTGCAGTTGATGGACTAGTAGACCAGTCACCTACGGCCTTGGCTAAGGCGGCATTATGAGCCAGTGTCCGCGCCTGAGCCGCCAGCTGATCAAGGGCTACTGGTAACTAAGGATTTTACCAATATTTTGATCCAAAGCCAAAATCATTGCCGAATACCAGGCGGTTGAGATAGTTCAGACTGCATAACACTATTGAAAATTTTATTGCAAGAAAAATAGAATAGTATTGTATCCTAACTTGTCACTCAACCCTTAAAACCTGTAATCGGCGATTCTATGAATATGCCAATGAGCTAACTAGTATTACAATAAAATCATTTGCTTTGATCGTTGCTCTTTTATTAGGTAGGCTGTTTTAAAAAAAAAAACATTCAGTACTAAAGAATTTCTGCTTATTGTGTCCATTAGCATCATCAGAAACTGGGCAACAGTTGTCGCCTTGTGTGAGGCGGGGCGTGTTAGGAAGGACAAAATCCACCCTGAGCTTCTTCATTGCCAACAAGTTCTTGCCCCGTTCGAAGCTGAAAAAGACCGTTGCGTAAAGGCGATGTCTCGGTAGGTACTTTATTGTCGAGATGACGAGAAGGTCTATCCATAACAAATAATTTGCCAACAAGCAAGGCACCGATTCCAGTGAATCGCCCAAGTTTCGTAATCTGGCTACTAGAGACTCGATATGTGGTTTAAAAGTCACATTTTGGTCCACAGTAATACCAAAATACTTGATATACTCGAAGCTTCCAAATGCGGGACTGAAACATTTATCGTTATCAGAACTGCAGTCATGTACATTATGCATGTAAAAGAATGTAACGGATGTAGATTAGATCGATCAACACCATAGTCTGTAACCAATTACTGTCTTTGTTTATACCTACTTGAGCAGCATTAAAGATCAAGTGAATAATTTACCATGAATTACATAATTTGCATTTTGCATTTGCATGACATAATCGCTGAAAATGAACGAAAAATGTTGCCAGTTCAGGTAATTAAAATATGAAATAGATCTTATGTGAACAAACGTACTTACCGCGGCAATAATAAGCGCCCATAGTGGCACTGATCTCAACAAGGCCTTCCAAGGTGTAGGATCTAAAGCTTGCTCCTTGGTCTGCGATAGAGCGTCAACGTTTTGGTTCAGGAACTTTTTCTCACTATCCGATATAAATGGATGGGTATTTGGAGTACTATAGCACAGAATTGACTAAAACCAAAGAAAATCTAGATTATCATTCTATAAGATAATTCTCAAAACATAAGATATGTATACCCCGTAATCTGACTTATCTTACTAACTGCGATAATCAACAATATTATATATACTTGGCTTATAGATCTAAATTCAATAATAGATAACTAAAAATTAGGGGATTGATTAAGTTTTCTAGCAATGTTATCTTTATATAAATTTCTTGTGTATCTGTATATATATTTCTTGTGTGTCTCTGAAAAAAATTCATAAATATTGGTCCAGCCATTTAGGAGGAGCCTAAACGGCTGGACCAATGTTTATGAAATTTTTTGTGTGTCTTTAAGGGGATTCGAGAATGCTTTAGATTCACTATTGGACGCGATAGGTCGCTTTTTTTTAGATTTGAACAGAACAACGTCTGTTGGGTCAGCTATTGTATATGTGTATATAAAACAGGAACTTATATATAGAAATGTTACCGAAAATGAAATCAACAATCAAAAACAAAGCACTGCTAATATGAAACTAAAATATATCGAAATATATAATACATTACTATGAGAATAAGGTCGTAATAATATACAGATTTTTATATACTACTAGCAATCCGCCCTCGCTTCGCTTCGGTTATAGGTTATAGTCGTTTTACCCGCGTAGTTCCCGTTCCCATGGGAATACCGGGATAAAATATAGCCTAGTTTATGCCCTGATATTATAGCTTTCCATTGGTGAAAGAATTTTTTAAATCGGTCCAGCCGTTTTGAAGATTACCCGGAACAAACAGACATACAGACAGACAAAACTTTTTTAATTGCTATTTTAGGCATAGGTGTCGTGCAAATAACCGTGTGATCATGAAAAAAGCCTATTATTTGGACATTACAAACAGACACTCGAATTTTATTTATTGGTATAGATATACATACTTACTATTCTCTACTTCAATAATTGCTACAATATATACAGTACAGCTTGATTTATGTACGGTGATTGTAAAATCCCGCGCAATTATTTTATATTTAGTAGAAATTAAACGATTTTATACTATACAAAAGAAACAAAGCGTATAGAATTTTGTTATTAAATAAAATGTATACATTTTTTAATTTAATATGACACATTTAATATGGAGTATATATAGAAATTTATTATACTTGTAGAATTTTATATTTAATAAAATGTTTACTCACCCATAAGGCAAACCAAATTAATCCAATTCCTCCAAACATGTAGAATACGTCATCCCAACTGCCGTTGTGCATGATAATACCAGAGAAATATGAACCAGCGATATTGCCTATCTGAGCTCCACCAAAAACGATTGCACCAATACGGGCTCGCTCAACTTTAGGTACCCACTTGGATAACATCGCCATAAGTCCTGGCATTGTAGGACCCTAAGGACATAATAGTTTATCTTTATATGTATAATTTTTCATTCCGTGTGTTACTGAAGTCCTCCTAAACGGCTAGACTGATTTGGATGGTTTTTTTTTGTGTGTGTTGTAGGGCATTTGAGAATGCTTTAGATTAATAATTAGATGGTGGCGCTGCGATTGATTTCAAGGAGTATTGCTCCTATTTTTAATTTAAACAGAAAATCATCTTTTGGCTGAGCTAGTTATATATTCGTATGTACGTGTGTATGTGACTGAACTACTAAATGCTAACATGTTTGACCAGCGCGGTATAGTACATCAATTTCCCTTCCATTGTAAACTGCTTGCTTGTTAGCAGATGAGCTTCATAGGCTATAAAAAAACTAAAATTTGAACGTGACCATATTTTGTCACGTTTATTAAAAGTAAACCTTTAATAAATAATTTTAATAAGAAAAACACGACATTAATATTATTAAAGTTATTCTTAAGACGATTACAGTAAGCATTACATATTTTTGTGACTTCTTCGTGACTGAAGATTTAATCATTTTGACATTATAAGTTTTTTTAATATTTTCAAGGATAAACAATATATTAAGGAAAATTGTTAAGGAAAGTCTACAAATACGTATACCTATACTTAAAATTAATAATGGATTGCTTAAAAAAATTACTACAATTCATTTTTTACTCAATTTATTACCAATCAATACAGATATTTGTATTGAATTGGCATTTAATCTGTTAATGGTTATTATTTTTTGGAGGTAATTGATGTAAAATATTTTCCTCTTTTAATGTCTTCTTTTCAGATGTACCTCCTATTATGTATTACATATTTGAAAAGTATGGAATAATTCTTATAGAATTCGCGTCTTATCGTAAAAGATACTGGAGTCCAAAAGTTGAAGAATATGGAAAATAGAATCCAAATATAATATTTTTTTAATCGACATCAGAGAGGAGGAGGTTCTCAATTCGACTGTGTTTTTTTTTTCATGTGTATTACCTCAGAACTTTCGACTGAATGAATCGATTTTAATGATGATTTTTTTATTTGAAAGCTTAAATTATTTCTAATGGAGTAACTACTACTTTTATACAGACTGAAAAAGAAATCTTCTTCGACACTTCAATCGAGTGAATGGAATTACCATTCATTCGAATGACGTGTCGAAGTGCCCCTTGTCAAAGCAATTTGTGTTTTTTTCTCGCTGAAGTGATATGTAATTAAGAAAACCTCTACTTTTTATATGCCGTTTTATAATTGACTAGCAACCCGCCCTCGTTTCGCTTCGGTTTCAGTCGCTTTACCCGCGGCGTAGTTCCCGTTCCTGTGGGAATACCGGGATAAAATATAGCCTATGTTACTCCTTGATATTATAGCTTTCCATTGGTGAAAGAATTTTTGAAATCGGTTTGGTGGTTAAAGCGTGAAAGCGTTACAAACAAACAAACAAATAAACATCCTTACTTTCGCATTTATAATATTAGAATGGATATTTCAAGCTGTGCCTTTCAGTCTATCCCTTGAAATCTTTCATATATGTTTCACTATTCGCCACGAGCTTGTTCCATAATAGGAGGGGAATTGACTTATTATACCTAACCAGATAAGTTGATATAAGGTTTTTGAGTTTTCCTTCTCTTGCACAGATATTATATGCATATTACAGGATTAAGGAATGCCTTAATCACCTTTTACGATACTCACGGATAAGAAATGGGATGGTGTATTGTTTTCTTACTCCGTCACCACACAGAACTTGACCTATTATACCAAACTACTCAACAGTTTTTTTTTCTCTTGCATAAATGTTATCTGCATACTCTTATATAATAATAATCCTGTAGTCGTCTTTTACGATATCCACGGGCAAGAAAGGTGGTGAATTGTATTCTTACTCGGTCACCTTACGGAAGATCTTTTGACATAATTATAAATGATCGAGGCAAATATTACAAATCCATATGTCATTCAAAGTGAAGTAAAAGTAAGCAACACATTCATAAATAATAGGTATCTCAATAAGAGCAGCTTATAATAATACTCACTTCTCCCAAGCCTTCGACGACCCTCAAGATAAATAAAGCTGTTGCACCACCCTTTTTCACAGCAAATGGTGTGATGAATGTGCATATCGCAGTTGATAGCAGCCCTCCTCCAAGGACCCACTTGCCACCATATCGTTCGGCGAGCATACCCCCCGGTATATGCGTTACAATATAACCATAGTAGAAAGACCCAAGTATTAAGCCTTGTGTTGATTCACTCCATTCAAATAATATTGGCTGTGAACAAAAAAAAATATAGAAGATTTTTTGATATGCTAGTTTTATAAGGAATTAGCGACCCGCCCTCGCTTCGTTTCGGTCACAGTCTAATTACCCGCGTAATTGCCGTTCTCGTGAGTATACTGGGATAAAATATAGCCTATGTTACTCAGGGTTAATGTAGCTTTCCAATGGTAAAAGAATTTTTGAAATCGGCACTATAGTTTTTGAGTTTATTCATTACAAACATATACACATATAAAAAAATACAAATTTTTCCTCTTTATAATATTAGTGTAGATTACGTTCTACTGTTGACTTCAGGCTGTTGAGCCTTCTCCATAATGGGAGAAAAATTAACTTACTATATATACCACGTTGGTCAGACAGGTGAATATAAGGTTTTGCTTGGAATTTCCTTCTCTTGCATAAATGTTGTTCATGATAATCTTAGTTGGCTTTGACTACACACAGGGACAAGGAAGAGTGTAGTGAATGCTTAATATGTCACCATACGAAAAAAGTAAGGTAAATCATAGACAAAATGTGTGTGGTGACAGTTATTTTTAGTCGGCTTTTACAACACCCACAGACAAGAAAGAATGTGGTAAATGCTTAATGTGTCGCCATACGGCAAAAATAAGGTAAATCATTGACAAAATGTATATGGTGACAGTCTTATCAGTGGGTACAAAAGACGACTGGGGAATGTAATATACATACATATAATAGCTGTCCAAAAGATGGAAGGCTCGAATTGAAACCTTGACAAATTGAAATATTGTACGTCAATTTCCCTCCTATTGTGAAGGAGACTTTAGCCATATGATATGAACTATACAATAGCAATATTTCTTCCTACAACAATCTAAGTAACGTTTTAATTAAAGCAATATTTTACTTGGTTAAAAGAACGCTAAATTGTTTTTAATGTACTAAGCCATGGTAAATACTATTATTTGAATTTCACCTTACAAGCAATGAAATGTAATTAATGTAGAGTGTGAAGTATATATGACCTGACGTAACGCTATTTGGAAGCAAATATTTTGTGAAAACATTTTTACTTTATCTTATAACTCTAGCAACTAGCTCCTTAATCTGTGGTTGCACTAAATACAAGTAACTAACTATATATATTTTTTTTTTCCATCTCTTTCATAGATGTTATATGTTTATCATATCCCTTAGTTATCGTAGTGTTAATATTGTATACTATCTATATATATAAAAGAAAGTCGTGTTTGTTACACTATTTATAACTCAAGAACATCTGTACCGATTTGCCTGAAAATTGGTGGGGAGGTAGCTTAGAACCAGGAGACGGAATAGGATACTTTTTATCCCGTTCGATTGTGTTCCCGTTTTCCGTTGGATAAAATGTCAAAGAAACGTAGTACCTATAACAAAAACGCATTTGATATGTAATAACAAAACGCAAATGACAGCTAAACGTATTTTTTTCTATAGTTAAGTATGGTTGAAAATTTGATAATTATAATTTTGTCAGAAATCAATAATCAGTGATTTGTATTCTCATTGAATCATCATTAACAATGCCGCCACCAAGACGATCGAATTTGTCCGGACAAAGCTGTAATGGTTTTACCAGAGACTATATTTTCGATAATTTAGAAAATATATATACGAAAAAAATTATGGCGGTACGAAATTTGCTGGGTCAGCTAGTAAACAATAGAATTTATTTAAATTAATTTATATTATAAATACGAAGGTGAGCTAGTTTGTTTGTTGCGCTTTTACGCCTTAACAACGGAACCGGTAACCGTGAAATTTTGATGCTCGTTGTTCTTAGTACAGAAAAGCCTCTTTTTTCTAATAAAATCTGAACAGTAGAATATTTTTTTCAACTTTTAACGATCATCCGGATAACACGCCAGCAAAGTCGGCAATAGACAACTTCCTGCACTTTGGAAGGAATTTTAGTACTGTGAGAGAATTACAAACATATTTAACGAACTAAATTTAAACCCAGATTCAAAACAATAATTTTTGGATCGACAAGATTTTCCTACGTAAGAATCGAACGCGTGTTACTTGGCATAGTAAGCCTATATCTTGCCAAATATATCTTCTATGCAGTTGTAATTTTACTCAACACCTTTGTTGATTAACTGACCCATGTTATGATAAAGGTATATTAACTACTATAATAATTTCTAGAAGAAATAATATATTTAAATATATTTACTATATTTTTACTTTTTACATACCTCTTCACTAGCTCTGAAGAAACTCCTCATATCAGTATCATTACTTATTATACTCTGATCAGGACAAGCATCTGGATCATAGTGTGGATCACCTTCGACGGCAGTATTCTTCTTGACCATCTGTGTTATAGCTAGATTTAGACATACGCGCATGGTGTACGCATTGGCAACTGCCAATAGAGCCATGATCGCCAAAACATACCTTTGAGGTATTATAAATACTGTAAATAATAATTCAAACATCTTAGAAAGAAAGAAATTAAAGGTCCAAGAATGAAAGTAACCTAAAAACTTCGTATTTAAGTTTTCAAATACATTTTAATTACTGTATATTTTAACTATGAAGATGTACAGACTGTTCTCAGTTAATCGGAAATGAAATCATTTACTAGGTATGCATATGATAATATTTACTTATATTTTATTAATGATAAAGTAAATGTCTACATAATCCATTATAAAAATACTTGTGAGTAGACACTTCATTAAATAAAAATGTTGTAACAAAAAGAAACAAAAAATTATCAGATCTTTTCAAAATTTATATAGGACCTTTTCGAGCAAACGTGTTGCAAACAAAAAAGTATTAAAATTCTGTCCCTAAAACATTAAATCTGAACCAAAAAAAATATATAATAATAAATTAACAACCTATTTCTTGAATTCAGTTAAATAAATAAAATTAAAATAAATAATATTTAAAAAATATATAAAAATGAAGACAAATCGTTTATTTATGAATACAAAATTTAAAAAAATAAGCAATTAGTACTTACGTTTCGATACCATCAGTCTCCATCCTGTTAACATTTTGTTTACCTTTGAAAACAAAAATAAATAAGTTAACACAAATGATAAAATATTTTACTAAACTTATTCGTACATATATACTTATAAGAAGTAAACGGCACGACTATTCGATTCAGAAGCTAATCAGGAAAAAGTGTGGCGATACCCAAGTTAGACGTTTTCAATGAAATGACACTACTGGAATACAGTATCAAGGTCGCGTACCGGTATCTTCTTAAATGAACAACTAATAATTACATAAGTTTCACGTCAACCCTTTTAAATATTCTATTGCAGAGTTTCCCAAAGTATGGGTCGCAACCCGCTGTGAATATTGGTGGGCCCTGAAATATAACATAATCTGACACAAAGTAAAAAACGGTAGGTACTTTAAAATAAATTCTCAGTCGATCCACGTTGTTAGGCGTCGCGTTGATAAATACTTTCTGACTAAAGAGACTAGGGAATCTCAGTATAACCAATATTTTGTGTTTGTCTTAAGGGTCAAAAGATAGGTTTCAAATTTGGCAGTTTCTGTTAGATGGGTCTCAGTCCAACAAGTTTGGGAACCACTGGTCGATAAGATCGTCTCCTTTTAGAAAGAAAATCATGATTCGATTTTCTTTCTAAAAGCCTGTAGTTTTAAATTATTAGTTATTGTATTTAAAAATTAACATCTACTCGTGTAATGTATGGCCTAATGCAACTAATTTCCTTTAAGTTGCCGTATAGCCAAATGGTTCAAGTTGTGTTTTTCCTGTTATCAGGTGAATCGTATGTTTCTTTCCTTTTTTTTTGAGTTTTTAAATTCATATTATGATAGCCCCATTATAACCTAAGCTACTAACAAACTTATCTTCAGCCTACTTTAGTATAAATTTAGAAATGTTGATAGATGTATAATTTAACAACACATTCAGAACATTCTTAATTCGTTACATATTTCACAATTTTATGAATTGGTTCGACCCGTCATATATTAAAATGACATGAAATTATAAACACAAAGTTCTTCGTTATCTATGACTTTTACATTCTAAACTTTAGCCACAACATCTATACCTTTTTTAAACACAGTAAAAATTCTTTACAAAATTAAAGCAAATTACCTATTTAATGTGTTTATTTTTTTTTTTTGCCTTTGTTTTTTTTTTGTGTAGAAGCATCATACATTTACTTGCTTTATTTAAAATGTTTCAATAGATAACACGGCATACTTGATAACGAAAACAAGTACCCATATAATAACATTTACTTTTGATACTAAATAGCAACAAGTTAGTCGGTCTTGATGACTAATATTTTTAATACCTTCAATTTACAAATAACACTAAAGGTTAAATTAGACTAAATGTTACGTAAAATCTATTAACTGAGACAATAGTTAAAATAAGAATAGGTATACATATTTTCACTAATTGTTAATATATCTATATCTATACCAATAAATAAAATTGGAGTGTCTGTTTGTAATGTCAAAATAATAGGCTTTTTTCATGCTCACACGGTTATTTGCACGACACCTATGCCTAAAATAGCAATTAAAAAATTTTTGTCTGTCTGTCTGTCTGTCTGTCTGTTTGTTCCGGGTAATCTCCAAAACGGCTGGACCGATTTCAAAAATTCTTTCACCAATGGAAAGCTATAATATCAGGGCGTAAACTAGGCTATATTTTATCCTGGTATTCCCACGGGAACGGGAACTACGCGGGTAAAACGACTATAACCTATAACCGAAGCGAAGCGAGGGCGGGTTGCTAGTTCATTAATAAGGCCCGGCCGTCCTTTGTACGTATATTTTGGGTTATTTTTATTTTATTTTTTTTTTGTGGGTGGGCTGCGGTCGGCGCGCCTCCGCACCACTCCGTCCGGGGCGACAGAGGGATATTCTGGGTTATGCTATTGTTTAAGTTTTTCTTATAATTAGTGTACAATAAAATAGTAAAAATTATCTATTTTTAAAATCGTTTGCTATATTTTCATCCACGTAGAATTTTCAAATTTTTATTTGCCGGAATGGTTAACCATTATACGTCATTGCGCCAATATAAATTCAATATACTATATATACATATATATATATATATATATAACCCTTATTTGACTTTCATTAACATAATAAAATGTGTTGAATTAGTCGAAATTTTAAAGTAAAGAAGTCTTATTTGTAACAAAATAAAATATTTACTCTCATCAAAGCAACAGCTTAGTAGAAAGCAGAACAAAAGGTTTAGGATCAAAACCACAATAGTAACTATTCGAAAGTTAGGTGGATATTAAATACTAAATTAATAATAATTATAATCGCTTGCCAAATTTTACCTACACCTTTTAGTCACTTAAGCTAAGGAAAATAATATAAACGGTTCAATATTAAGTTTCTGCTTACAACTATGGGGATAATTTATCTATAAATGCTTATATCTTGAACAAAACCAAATAATGTGGGTTGATATTTCCAGTGCGTCAATCATAAGTCATAACAGGCACGAGAAATAACGCGAGGAAAATATTTATTTTACTTTAATGCGCACCAATTAATTACTACACTATTTTATTAAATTTTCCATCGCTTTTAAAGTAAGTACTCCCATTCCGTCATTATATATTATTCAATTTTATTTAACACTAGTTTCCGCTCGCGACTTCGTCCACGTGGTATAGATACTTTGGGCTAACGCTAACTTTAACCTAAGACTGTTTACGTAAATTAAAATATTTTAATAATACGATTCTGTCACACATGATTTTTGCGCAAATTTAAAAGTTTACACAGCGGAAGATCTCAAAACCGATTTTGAAACATTCTTCATCGGTGCTCCGCTCCTGTTGGTCTTAGCGTGATGATATATAGCCTATAGCCTTTCTTGATAAATGAGCTATCTAACGCTGAAAGAATTCTTTAAATCGTTCCTGAGATTAGCGCGTTCAAACAAACAACTTCTTCAGCTTTATATATTAGTATAGATGTAAGATAGATTATTATTATTTACGATATTAGATATTTACGACACCCAGCTGTATGTGGGCGACTACATACATATACCACCAACTCTTATATCGTGGGTGTCGTAAAAGACCATTAAGGGCTTAAAATCGACCTTATTTTTTGTTATGGCAGGCAAAATGTACCTAAACGCACACTCCGCTGTCCGAGGCAACAACGAAGTTCTGTTAGGTCTTCAACTACTAACTTCAACTAATAACCTGCGTGCTCTCTCCCTCCGCCTTGGAAGACGGACCATACCATGGTCTCACTGTCTTCGATGGTAGGCCTAAAATCGACCTGGGCCAACTTCATTTTATTATATTTTATCGTATTATATTTCCAAGGATGGTTGACGTCGGCCAGGCTGTTGGCCATAAAAATATTGCAAATCTTTTGTAATATGTATGAAAGAAGAATAGGTACGTATTGAGATGACTTCAAGTAATTGAGATAAACACAAGATGGTGATGATATAAGTCTACCCAGATTTGTTGTTTTTGTGGTGATTGATGTAGAGAAGAATAAATACAAAGAAAAATTAAAAAAAGAAACCGAGCATTTTTATATTGATGAATTTATCTACACTAATTTTATAAAAAGGCAAAAATTTGTATTTTTGTGTATCTATGTCTGTAATGAATAAACTCAAAAATTACAGTGCAAATTTCAAAAGTTCTTTCACCAATAGAAAAATAATATCAGGGAGTAACATAAGCTATATTTTATCCCGGTATTCTCACGGGAACAGGAACTACGCGGGTAAGGCGATTGAAACCGAAATGAAGCGAGGGCGGGTTGCTAGTCATCAATAAAAAAAAATGTATTAAATCCATCGTGATATACCTATTATGTGCTAATCTAGTGAGAACTTGTATCAAATATGATGGTTGTTTATAGGTGACGAATAAGAAATATTTATTTTTTATTTTAAAATGGACGAAATGAAGGCAAGAGAAGGTGGAGCTCCACCTTAATTTCATCCCACAGCCCTTATTTTTTTTTTCTTGTAGTGTGCGGTATATTGTTCAACCGTAGTAAATTGATGATAAGAGTAATGAGTGAAATAAAGTATTACCATTGGTTAGATATTTTATTTTTCCATATAGTGACGGAGTAAGAATACAGTTTACTACCCATTTTCTCGACCGCGGGTATCGTAAAAGTCACCTAAGAGATATAATTTGTAGATAACATCTATGCAAGACAAGGAAAACCCCAAATAAAACTTTATAATAACTCGTTTGACCGGTGTGGTATAGTAGCTCAATTTCCTTTCAATTTTGGAGGTGGTCCCAGCCCAGTAGGTCATATATGAGTTGAAATGATAATTTTATAATTTATTCTATAACATTTTCGTGTGGTGACGGAGTAAGAATACAATTCACCACTCCCTATCTTGCCCGTGGATGTCGTAAAAGACGACCAAGAGATTATAATATGCACATAACATCTGTGCAAGAGAAGGAAACCTCGAAATGAATTCCTATATCAATATGTCTGACCAGCATAGTATAGTAGGTCAAATTCGCTCCCATTGTGGAGGAGGCCCGAGTCCAACAGTGGGACGTATGTAGGCTGTGATAATGATAATTCTATTACATAACTATGATATAAAAAGATACTAATTATGAGAGGTCATAATATGAATTGCATAATATTATATTACTGTTTAAACAAAACTTCAATGAAGAATTATTGATATCCGTGTGATAACGGAGTAAGAATACAAATCACCACTCCCTATCTTGCTCGTGAATGTCGTAAAAGATGACTAAAGGATATAATACTCATTTAACATCTATGCAAGAGAAAAAAAATCTCAAAATGAAACCCTATACCAATCTGTCTGACAGCATGGTATAGCGAGGTCAATTACTGAAATACATAATAGAATGTGGGTGTAGACCTCTCTATACACCTTAATAGATCGGGTCGACCACGCAAAACAAGGAAATCGGTACCAGTGGTCGGCCCAACGACGAAGGCGACGAGTGGGTTACCCGCCGCGCGCCGCCACTTTGCCGCCCCGGACGGAGCCGGGCGGCGGGAGCACTGACCATATAGCACCCCAAAAAAAAAAAATAGAACAAGTTATAGTATTTAAAATTACTTTGAATTCTATATTAAATTGCGAACAAATATTTTAACAAATGCGCACATTGATAGCCTAATAAAAATACAAGTCTAAAAATGACACGTGACCTAAGAACTTGTTGATTTAAAATTAACTTAATAAGAAGATATTAAAATAATATACCGGTAGGACTGGCCTATAGAGAGCTTCGTTTAAATTTATATATATCATACACATATTCGTCCCCGTGTAATTAAGAATAGAAATATTCACAGTGGAAGACAAATTTGCCTACTACACCGCGCTAGTTAAACGTGTTTGTATAGGGTTTTATGTCGAGTTTTCCTTCTCTTGCATAGATATACGTATACTTTATGAGGTTGTTGCTTATGGTAGGTTTTGGTGATGCCTTTATTATCACCGAACCTCATTTCACGCATTCATATTCCCTTCACTTTCTTCACAGTAGGCAGCGGCCTAGTAAAGATCTATGAGTTCTTGTCTTATATTTCTATTAACAACCAGATTTTGGCTCTTTTTTTTAAAGTCCAACATCTTACGAACCAAATGTAAATAATAAATGCGATTAATTAAATAATAGAAAAGTAAATAAACATTCGGGCATAGAGGATTAAATGCAGTGATTGCATACCACGAGCCAACGTTAACAATAGTATGTTTTATAAAGATAAAATGATAAGCATAATATGAAACCTCTTCAGAATAAATATATTTAAGTAAGAAGATATGATTAGTTGTAGTATTTAGTAGGCTCTTGATAAAAACTTGTTAAAGATAAAACGTATTTATTTATCCTATCATTATATTTGTATAACCTTGACGAACCTTAAAATATAATGGCAATGAAAAGGGAACATCCTGAAATGTTTATCAATTTTTTTACTTTCGGCTCTACGTAAATATTAATCTACAAACATATTTATGAAATAGCCTTGATCTAAAAACAACAACTTCTTCGAGGAAATTCGTTAAGGTAGAAAAGTACACAAGAATTGGTTATTTACGATGTATTGATACAATTCTGATTAGCATGACTGATTTCAATCAGTACCTATAGATCAGAATCTATATATTTGTAAAAACTATGTCAAAATTCAATAGAATAATAAATAAATATTTGCATAAATTTACTCTTCAAAATAATGTCTCCATTCTAATTAAATCTATCTAAGCAGTGACGAAAATAGATTATTTATTAATAGTAAGGAATCAAATATTTAAAAAGTGCTAGTGTTGTGGTTGGCCTATGGTCAGTATACCCTATCCATTCTATCCGGGGTGACGAAAGTACGGCAGGGGGGCCCTATAACCGACCGTATTCCCTCTCCTTCGGCATTGATCCGACCACTGGTACCGAGTTCCTTGTCGTCCATGGCCAGCTGGGAAGGCTAACCTTTTGGGTACCCGCCCTTCCAAACGCCCCTCCCGGGACGTCGGTCGCCCTTGCGTGGTCAGCCTCTCCGCAATTGACGAACTATTCCCCGGTCCATTCTCCGCAGCCATACGTATATACCTTAGTTGTCTTTGTGACTCCCGCGAGTAGAATAAGGGGATACTGAATTATTTTTTTTTTTTATTGCAAATGGTGGCAAACGATCTAACAGTACACCTGATGGTAAGTGGTGCTGCCGCTCATGGACTTTTGTAAGGCTGCTGCCTACCGCGAAGAAAGTGAAGGGAGTGTAATGAGGTTTGGTGATACTAAAGGCATCACTAAAACCCACCACATTCGCTTCTTTCGCTCGCCAAACGAAGCGCAGTAACAAATAGCTACTACTCAGACTTCGATTTTCGGTGAGAGTATGATACTACCCTGGATGGACCGGCCCGCGGCTGTAGACAGCTGTAACAGTGTGGTCCTACCGCTACTAAACTAAATTGTACTTTTACTCGGTCACCACACGTACTAATTTATATTATCGTGGACTTTTCTTTTACTTTTACTAAGTATAAAGAAATAAAACACTTGATTAATGGTACGAGTAAGTAATATACAAATAGTTTCATTAAAATAGTCACATGTAAAACAAAGGCATATCATGTGTATGACAATAGACAGTATTATATCATATTTTATCACATTATATGTTAATATATTAAGGAAAATAATGTTATTAATAATTTATTTTATTCATTTTCATAATTTCAACTCAGTACGCCACTGTTGGCGTGTTTTTTTTGGGGTGGGCTGCGGTCGGCGCGTTCCTCGCACCACTCCGTCCGGGGCGACAGAGGGGCGTAAGCACGCACACCCACAACCCACCCGAACACCACGTCGCCTTCGTCGTTGGGCCGACCACCGGAGCAGGGTTACTTGTCATCAGTGGTCGGCCCGACGGAATACCCCCTACTTGGGGTACCCTCTCATCAATCGACGTCCCCCCCTCGGGGAGGACGTCGGTCTTTCCTCACGCGGTCGGCCTCTCGCCGGGTGACGGACTAACTCCCCGATCACGTCACCCGCGGCCTCGGCTAGGGGACCCACTGTTGGGCTCGAGCCTCCTCCACAATAGGAGGGAATTCGACATTACTATACTGGTCAGAGAGATTGGTATAAGGTTTTATTTCAAGTTTTCGTACTCTTAGATAGATGTTAGATGCGTATTATATCCCTTAGTCGTCTTTTATGAGATCCACGGGCAAAACAGCGAGTAGTAAATTGTATTCTTACTCCGTTACCACACGAAATTTAGCTAGTTCATAAACGTTAACCACAGCTGGATGTCATATGCCCTATGCCTTTCATTTAATTAAGTTATAAGACTAAATAGTTCGGCAGTTATACTTAAATATCTTTTTCATGCTAAAATTAGTTAAAAATGCACCATTTACGTGCTGAAAAATTACATACATATGACTACATACATATTACTCTGAGTAAACGGTAGCTAATATAAGTAAATTACTACCTATTATCTCATATGAGCACCACTGTTGGGGTCGAGCTACGTCCGCAATGAGAGAGAAATTGAATTACTATTCCACGCAGACCAGACGTGTTGGAATAGGGTTTTATATCGAGTTTCCCCTTAGTCGTCTTTCTTCTTCTTCTTTTTTGTCTTGGCAATCAGCTATTAATACAAGCCATTTTTGCCAGTGTCGAGTTATAATTTTCTTTTCAAATTATCAATTTCTTCATGTCAGTAATGGTCCGTCAGTAAGTCAGAGTGTCGCCTCCAACAGTGTAATGGCCACTGTTAGGGGTATCTTCTGAGAATTTTGGTGGAAACAAAAAGGTATGTATAGCAGTTTTATATCATATTCACTACAACTCAGCAGTTTTGCCACTATATATTACATAAAATGCCATCAAAATTATTTAATATAACACGTTAAAACACTAAGATATTGAATATAATACAAGAACACCACATGGCACTACCAGATTCCCGCCAAAATCCCTTAGTCATCTTTTACGATACCCACGATTTAGAGAGGTCGTTGTATTCTTACTTCTTCACGGAAAGTATGTTACTAATTTAGTAAAAAATATTTAATTATAACGGTTAAATTGTTTGTAATATACATAAATACTTTGTAAATAAAAATTATATAATCCTATTACATTTGGAATTATGTAAAAATATAAATATGCTATTATAAGCTTTATTTTGCATATTTTGTATGTATGTCACAATATTACATTAAAGAAAACATTTTCCTAATTTATAAAACATTATAGTTAAAAGAATAATTTGAAAACTTACGATAATTAAATTTGCACACTTTTGTATAATTCGGTCTCTAAGCAGGTGTAGTGTATGAAATATGAAAATACACTGACAGCATCAGTGTGAGAACTTAAGAAGTCATTACAATATTTCCATAGCTGTTGCCAGGGTAGGTACGCGATTATCATTGTGATTGACGTTATCAAAACAGATGCTTTATTATAACCGATCTTATACGTATTTGGTTTTTTTTTTTTAATATATATATATATACTATTTTAAATATTTCTTATGTTAAATTTTCAGTATTTCAATAAAATACCCTTACTAATATTATAAATACGAAAGTAAGTTTGTTACGCTTTTACACTGAAACCACCGAACCGATTTCAAAAATTCTTGCACCAATATAAAGCATCAGGGCGAAACATAGGGTATATTTTATCTCGGTATTCCCACGGGAACTACGCGGATAAGGCTACTGAAACCAAAGCGAAGCGAGGGTGGGTTGCTAGTATATATTAGTCGCAAAACCACATTGTTGATAGTTGTCCGTCTACAGCTGCGGGCCGGTCCGTCCAGGGTAGTATCATACTCTCACAGAAAATCGGCCATACCCAGGGTGTTTGCGTGTAGTGGATTTTGGTGATGCTTTTAGTATCACCAAACCTTTTACGTAGTCACACTCCCTTTACTTTTTTCACGATAGGCAGTGGCCTAGCAAAGGTCCATGAGCGGCAACATCACATACCATCAGGTACACCTGATGGTATGTGATGACTGTACACAGTTTGCTTGTTTATAATAAAAAAAAGAATAAAAAAGACTAGGTATTCGGATAGTGTCTTTTTTCTTAAATCTGTTACGAGCTATTAAAATAAAATTCATTCTTTTTATAATGCGAATAGAAGAAGACTTTTCAGCCTATTATACCGCACTGTGGGTCAAGAACCCACCTTATAATGCCATAAACTTGTCCTAGTCATTTATATTTGGTATTATCATCCTTATGTTGAATTTTTGTCGAATAAAAAATTATATCCTATTAAGTCTGAACAAAGATGTTTGGCGAAATATATGTGCTTATATAATAAATATATGAGCTTACCCCTTTTGAAATAAGGAAGTGTTACAATAGATCCAGCTACAATAGATCAAGCTAGTCCACATAGAACCCATTTATATCTAATAAAATATATATAACCACTTAGGTTATCGTCACCATCTTACCTCATATACGTCCCATTGCTGAGCTCGAGCCTCCTCCACAATAGGATGGCAATTGATCTTACTATACCATGGTGATCAGACATATTGATATAGGGTTGTTTCGAGTTTTCTTATACTTGCTCTAGATGTTACATGCATATTCTATCCCTAAGTCGTCTTTTACGACATCTACGGGTACGATTCATGAATTGTATTCTTATTCCATCACCACACGAGGAACCACTTAGGTAAGTTTAAAATCCTTATCCTTACTAATATTATAAATGCGAAAGTAACTCTGTCTGTCTTTCTGTCTGTCTGTCTATCTGCTACGCTTTCACGTCTAAATCACTGAGCCGATTTTGATGAAATTTGGTACAGAGATGGAATAAAGCTTGAGAAAGGACACAGGCTACTTTTTATCGCGAAAAAATGGGTATAAGGGATTGAAATAGGGGTTGACATTTTGTATGGCAATTCGTCATTTTTGATAATAGAACCATGAAGAACCTAAGAGGGTCAAAAGTGTATAGCCAAAGATGTGTGAAATTTTGTATACCGATCTATTTTTTGGGGTAAACGCATTAAGGAATAATTTTAGGCAGCCCTAAAAGGGTGAAACGCATATAGTCGAAGATACCCAGCCTACATATCATCATTATCTTATCCAAATTACTTTGGATCGACGCAATATGTAGGTACTCTTCTCCCATCGTAGCTATATCGCAAAGGTTCTAGCAACATTTTATGACCGGCTGCCTGACGGACGACATTGTTGGCCAGACGGCATCATCAATTGGTCCAGATCGATGTAAATCTTTGTCTTAGTAGTATTTTGGGACACCCCACAAACAATGAAAGCGTGGTAATATTCCTAGCCGCTACCAGACAGTAAGTCGAGATATTAAGTCAATTTTCTATCTCTACAAATAAATAAATTTGAAGCGTCTGTTTGTCTATCAAAATAATGGGTTTTATTTATGCACACAATTATTTGCACGATACCTATAACTAAAATACGCTTCAAATTTTTTTGTTTTTGTGTTGTGAGTCACATAGGCATTTTTTATCTCGGCATTCGCATGGGAATAAGGTTTACGTAGGTGAAACTGCGGGAATTTGATCGATATAATTTTTTTTTTTTCACCAATGGAAAGCTACATTATCAGGGACTAAGGAAAGACATATTTATCATCGTATTTCCACGGGAATCTGAACTACAAGTCTGGAAGTAATATTCAAATGTGAAAGTTTGTGAAGATATTTAGATGTTTATTACTCAATCACGCGTAAACTGTTGAGCAGATTTGGATGAAAATGGACACACAGATAGAGTATTTCTTAAATTAAGAAGTAGAATACTTTTTATGCCGATAATATTCTTTGCGATAATAGTTCAATATGCAAGTTAATTTTAATGCGGGCGAAGCCGCGGGCAAAAGCTAGTTTTATAATAAATAAAGAGTTTTAGAGTCAGAACAACTGCATACAATTTGCTAGTAAATTAATTGTACTGTTACGTGTCATTACTTTATTGTCTCTAGCGTGGAAGAAGATTAGGTATTTCCGTTCCTCAACACTTGTAAATGAAGGATATCATCTTTCTCCATGTTATGGTCGACAAAGAATTATTCATCACTTGATTATTTCACCATACGCTGTGATAGTTTTATTGTGCTTGGAACAAAACAAAAGATCTTCTTTACTTATTACAAATACTGACTTAATGAACTAATTTTCTTTAAGTAAGTTTAACCAAATGTTACAATTTTAATAATAAAAATATTTAAATAACATTGTGTTACCAATGATGACTTACGGCACGGAAACATGATCTCTAAATGTAGGCCTCATAACCAAAGTCAAAGACGATCAGCGTGCTATGGAGCGCGCTATGCTCGAGATTACCCTACGAGATACAATCCGAAATACGAAAATCCATAGAAGAACGGACGTAACCGACATGGCGCGAAGAATTAGAACACTGAAGTGGTAATGGAAACTGACAACGGCTGAGGAAGAAATATTTAATGGCGATCATATATGCGACGAGGCAGTGTAGAATGCCCCAAGTAGGTCGATCAACAACCTGGTGAAAGTTGCTGGCCGTTGTTGGATGCAGGCGTCATATGGTCACACTTTGTGGCGAAACATGACGGAGGCTTATGTCCAACAGTGGGCGGCGATAGGCTGAAAGATGATGACGATGATGTTTTTTATTGCAACCAAAGAAATAGGTTTCTTTTGTATCAGCTTTTTTAACCAGTGCCACTCTAATCGCTGTCACTTGCCATGACGCTTCTGTTATTACATCCTTACTTCCTTACTAATACTATAAATGCGAAAGTAAGTTTGTTCGTATGTTTGTTACGTTTTCACGCTTAAACCATCGAACGGATTTCAAAAATTCATTCACCAATGGAAAGCTATAATATCAGGGAGTAACATGGGCTATATTTTATCCCGGTATTCTTACGGGAACGGCAACTACGCGGGTAAGGCGACTGTAACCGAAGCAAAGCGAGGACGGGTTGCTAGTATAATATATAGATAGTTTTTAGTGTGCATAAATAGAATTTATCATTGAGTGACGTAGTAAGAATACAATTCACTACTCCCCATCTTGCTCGTGAGCGTCATATAAGACGACTAAGGGATTAAAATGTTTATGTTATAAGCATTTTATGCAAGAGAAGGAAGACTCAATACAAAAACCTTCTGACCAGTGTGGTATAGTTGGTCAATTTACTTGCTATTGTGGAGGAGGCTCGAGCTCAACAGTGACAATTATATGACCTGAAAAGATGATGATAATGAGAATAAAAATGTCGATCACAGCTTCTCATAAATGTGGTGTTTATTAGATCACGTTTTTCACATTACTCTGTGAGTAATGATGGCGGGTCTATAGTCTTCTCCTTTACTCTTACATATTTGATTAATGTGTGAAAGAGAAGAACTCTCAAAGCACTGCATGAATTGTGCCAGTCGCGCGATGAGCATTTTGTTGTGCTAATAAAACGTACATTATTTAAATTGAATTGAAATACTCACTGTACATACATAAATTCGTGAATTTGTGATAATATGATACGCCATCATTTTTACGCACATGTCTGTTGTTATTTGGACAGTTTATAATCAAGCACTTTAGATCACGGGACGTTGTAGATTCTTTCTTGTATCTTGGTCATATCTTTTCAACTATTTCATGCGGTAGTTGTGTCATAAAAAAATCTTAATATAATAATCTTAGAATAATAACGTATAGAAGGATAGTGTCAATACTTCGAACTTTCAAAATTTGAATCTAAAATTATTAATGGCGCGCAGACGATTACACACGTAAACACGCACACCACTATACAAATTATGAAATCAAATTTTGTTTTTATTAACTTAAATCGTCGAATTACTTTTAAAAGTAATGTTAATAATCTTTTTTATATTTTTCAAATGTGTTGTGACACCATTTGAATGCACAAACCGTCATAATTACCTATTTATTTTTTAAGATTTGCGTACGTTTGTGCAGTACAATGACTTGTACATTACGGAACGGTTCCGGTGTAAGCTCCATTAAGCTCCAATTGAAACGCCTCACTTTTTGTACGTGAACTTACCTTCGCCTTACTTATCGCCTCCAAATATTATCAACCCTATTCCTTCTGTAATTCTCTTCTCCCCTTTGACGCCCTGGCAACACTGTAATATTGCCACGGGGTCAAAGGGGACGGTAGCCGAAAGGGTAACCCACCGAGCTGGACAGGGATATCAAGGGATCGGTACCGGTGGGGAATACGGTAGGTTATGGAGTCGCACGACGCTTATCCGTCACCCCGGACAGATTGGGCGTGTGTCCAGACCATAGAAAAATGGCAATTTGTTTCAGGGTTTTATTTGGAGTTTTCTTTCTTTTATAAATATGTTATCTGCATATTTCAATCCCTTTTTTTTATGTGTGGGCTATGGTAAGCGCACGCGCGGTCCAGTCCGTCCGGGGCGATGAAAGGACGGTACGCAGGCCCATAACCCACCCGTACCAACGTCACCTCGTTGTTGGGCCGACCACCGGAGCAGATGTGACTTGTCGTCAGTGGTCGGCCCGACGGAATACCCTTTCGGGTAACCTCACGTCTCGACGTCCTGGGACGTCAATCGCCGTCGCGCGATCGATTTAATCCCTTGGTCATCTTTTAGAACACCCAGGGCCAGTATAGGGTGTGATGAATTGTATTGTTACTACGTCACTAAACGGAAAATTTTTAAAGTATTATTTTATCGGATCTATAGTTGTGATGGTCTATCACTTAAAATATTTTGTATTGACTTCTAAATTTCAAGGTTATTTTTTTATCAATTTATCTACACACGCGTGCCAAATCATTTTAACCGGTTATTTGCGAATTTCTACAGGAAACAAGATATTTTTTTTGTTTATTTTTATCAACAAAAAATTGTAAATTGATAATTATTCTTCAACTAATTCTAATTACTAAGGTTTTATATAATATAAAACTAAGGGTAACTTAACATAAACTCGTTGAGGGGGAGCCTCCCGCCCGGGCTGGGCGTGATTTGTTACGCCGACGACACGCTCGTCACAGCCCGCGGTGGGACGCTAGAAGAGGCGGTAAGCCTGGCGACCTCGGGTACCGAGGAGGTCGTCAGACGGATCGAGGCGCTGGGGTTGAGGGTCGCCCTGGACAAGACGGAGGCCCTCTTGTTCCATGGGCGCACTATGAGCCCTCCCATCGGCGTCTCGATCACCGTCCACTCGGTCGACATCAGCATCCGGGCCCATATGAGGTACTTGGGCCTGGTGCTCGACGGGCGATGGTGGTTCCGGGAGCATTTCCGTAGGCTCGCTCCGCGGCTCGTCGGCACGGCGTCCGCCCTATCGTGGCTTATGCCGAACGTGGGCGGACCGAGCGCTGCGTGCCGACGGCTGTACGCGGGGGTCATCCGGTCGATGGCCCTGTACGGCGCACCGGTGTGGGCGGGGTCCATGACCGCCCGACTTAGGGCCCTCCTGTGGCGACCACAGAGGGTCATGGCGGTCAGGGCCATCCGCGGATACCGCACGGTGGCGACGGAGGCAGCGTGCCTGTTGGCCGGGACCCCCCCGTGGGACCTGGAGGCGGAGATGCTCGCCGGACTATATCGGCGGGTGACGGGGGTGCGAGCGGAGGGCGGTGTGGTCTCGTTAAGGGATCTCACCGCCTGGCGCGTCGACGCCCGCCGAGACGTCATCGCCCGTTGGGCAGTCCGGCTGGAGAGGCCTCGGTTCGGGGTGCGAACCGTGGAGGCCTTCCGGCCGGTGCTGATGCAGTGGTTGGAGAGGCGGCACGGGGTGCTCTCCTTCCGACTGGTGCAGGTTTTGACGGGGCATGGGTGCTTCGCCAAATACCTGCACAAGGTCGTTAGGAGGGAGAGTACACCGTCCTGCCACCACTGCGATTGCGACGAGGACACGGCGCGCCATACGCTCGAGGCCTGCGGGGCTTGGGCAGTGCAGCGCTATGAACTCGTCGCAATCATCGGTACGGACCTGACGCTGCCGGCTATCGCTAGGGCGATGGTCGACAGCGTCGGGAATTGGGACGCGGTCGCAGCCTTCTGCGAGACAGTGATCTCGCGGAAGGAGGCGGCGGATCGCCTGCGCGAGGAGCGCAGCCTCGATGAGGAGATCCGCCGCCGGCGACTGGGGCGGCGCAGGCGCAACTATCTGCGCCTCATGCCGCCCTAGCCGAGGCCGCGGGTGACGTGACCGGGGATTAGTCCGTCACCCGCCGAGAGGCCGACCGCGTGAGGAAAGACCGACGTCCTCCCCGAGGGGGGGACGTCGGTCGATGGGAGGGTACCCCAATAGGGGGTATTCCGTCGGGCCGACCACTGACGACAAGTTAACGCTGCTCCAGTGGTCGGCCCAACGACGAAGGCGACGTGGTTTTCGGGTGGGTCGCGGGAGTTGCGTGCTCAAGCCCCTCTGTCGCCCCGGACGGAGTGGTGCGGAGGCGCGCCGACCGCGGCCCACCCACAAAAAAAAAAAAAAACTTAACATAAACTAATAAATCTAAGGGTTTATATAACCCTGAGTCATCTTTTACGACACCCACGGGTAAGAAAAGGAGTGGTGAATTGTATTCTTGCTCCGTCACCACACGGGTTTCAATTATTTAGGTTCAACGTAATATGTACTATTCTACAATCGAACGCAATTACAATATTGCAAAGATTTTGGCAAAAGTTTTATGCCCAGCAGCTGGATTCTCGTCAATCCTTCTTGGGAATATATGTTGACCGAATGGCATCCAATGGAGTTAGTTCAGGTGGAAATACAGCTCTTAATTGTCCTTTATTACACCTACGAGCAAGATGAGGGTTGGTAGTATTCACAACTACTACACAGCAATTGAATGGATATGTATTCAAGTAAAATGCGTTGTTTCTATACCACTACTTCTGATACTAATGTTGCACTTCATCAATACTAGTATCTTTTTATTTGACAGATGTGTAGTATCTATTTCTTAAGACTTATCACGTGTATCTCCTTGATAAATTATATCAATGATATTTTATCTCAAAGTAGGAAAACCCCAAGCATTTTTTTTCACCAAGATGAGCTTAGTAGGCTTAAATATCAATAGGTGTTCTAAAAATGTCAATTCGCTCTCTACAATCTACTTTTGTAGCTTAATGGGATCAACTATTTGTTTTAAAATATTAAAATATGCTAGTAGATTATCTTAAAGCATATATTTTTCTTTGTAATATCTAAAGTGTATGTGAATTTGACTTGAATTTATCACAGTGACTCTCATTATACGGCAATTGGAGTATGTAATCAAATTCATAAAGCCTCTATGAATATTTTACTGAAATATTTTCTATTCAGATCATTATCATTATTCAGAAAGTTAAAAGTTATTTAGAAAGTTATTTTTATAATTAAATAAATAAATTATTTTTTGCAAAAAAAAATCGACTTCAATAGATACATAGATAGACAATGTACATAATTTTTTAGGTTTTTGTTGATTTTTCAAGAGTCAAGTTCAAGTTTCAAGTTTTCGCTTGTTCGATTTCGATAAAATTTTCATGGGACCATTTGAGAAGAAGAATAATAAGAACCCTTCAAACAAAAAATATTTTTTCAATGCGGTTGGCAAGCGATGGAGTTGTGCGCGAAGAAACAAAAAAACATACAAACATCTGAATTGAGAACCTCCTCCTTTTTTAGAAGTCGGTTAAAAATAGTGCGTTATAACATTCTACTTCATGATACTGATATGGTGGAAAGTTATCTAGCATTCATTTTTTCATTACAGTGCCATCGTAGTGATTCATCTGGACTTAGTCCGCCTACCGCTTAGGTTAGAACAGCTCCAAAAATTGGTACTAGTGGTCCACCTAATGGGGTTGGGAAGAGAATGCGGTAGGGTATAGGGCCTCACGCTGATCATCCGTCGCCCCGGATAGATTGGACGGGATTTGTCTAGGTCCAGGACGTCTGCTTTAATATTCTAATTTATTAGACTTTCACCTTTTTATTTTTTCTTATAGTCTTGAAGATTAGGTATAATTATGTTAAAGCAAATCAATTATTTAGGACTATTAAACATGAATTCATTAATTTTTGTTATATTTCTCCCTAGTACGACGTAATAAGCATACAGTGGTCGCTACCCCTTATTAACTTCTTTTTAGGAGTCGCACTCTGACCCACCCCGCCCAATCTGTCCGGGGCTACAAATGAGTGGCGTGCGATCCCATAACCTACCATATTCTCTCCCTCTCACCATTAGGCTGACCACAGGTACCGATTCCATGACATCCTCATGGATGTTACTTACCCTTTACTTACTTACCCTGGGAGTCCTAAAATCGTATGAAATATCTTCAAGAGAATGGACGACAGTGCTTTCCTATGAAACGTATTTTACGATCACCCATCCGTTTGCCAAACTTGGCGGTTATGGCAATAACCCTAATAAATTACCGGGTTACGTGGCGTCCTCTAAGATAGCCTTCCAGCCAGAAGTGGAGAACGAAAGACTTATAAATTGTGATTATAATCACAATTTATAATCACAATTTATAAATTAGTTTATAGATTATAATCACAATTTATAAGTCATTACAAGTAACCATTATTGTAAGTAACCATTACATATTATAATACGTAATGGTTTTTCATTTAATTCAGTCACATTTTTCATTAGTTACTACGATATTTCATGTAAGCAAATTGTTGTTTGATTATAAAAGAAAACTAACTAAATAGTGTTCATAGTTACAGGAGTATTCCTATGACTTGGACTACTGAAGAATATTAGAAAGGACAGAATAGTATAAAAAAATAAGTGCGTTAAAATTCGAGAGATGCGGTGTGCTTAGCTCAAAAAATAAATATCTGTCTAATAATTACACTGGTCTACAAAAAAAAAATATTTTTTTGTTGTTGTCGTGGATATCTCTGCAGATTACCTAATATGCTTTTAAGTTCCCAGTTTTAGAATTTATTACTGTAAGATCTGAATTGGCTCTGGTTTTTTTTATTTTGGTATATTTTATATCTATTTGTAGATATAATAAAACTGTAGAAATCGAATGTCATAGAAAAAAAACGCTAAAAACTCTCAGAGGAAATAATAAAATAGAGGATGAATTATGGTCTGATATTTTTGACCCTAATACACACGTCATGAATTCATACAACGCTAATGATTAACTGACCGATTGATGGCATAGTGGTTAAGATACCAAGTTACCATGCCAGTGTCACGAGTCCAATTCCAATGCCGGACAATTTTTTGTGTGATAGACAAATTGTTGCACTGAGTTCAATGCCAATGCCGGACAATTTTTTGTGTGATAGACAAATTGTTGCACCGAGACTGGGTGTAATTTATGCCCACCACTTGTATGTTTGAGAGATTCTTTAGTGGAGGTTGTATCGCCAAATTCATAGTTTGAACGCATAGAAAAAGAAGGCTATGCAGAATCACTCGAACTCCCTTTTTTTGACCCCAGACAGCAAACTATATTGTCGTGGAATCGCCTTTGCGCGGTCAGTCTCTCTATGGGTGGCTGACTAATCCCCGGTTCAACCAGCCGTCTCTTTGACTAGGGTGTTTCTTTTTATTGTTCTTGTTGGCATATGAGTAAACAGCACACCTAATCGTAAGTGATACTGCTCATGGACTTTTGAAACGACCTTCGTTTCCTTCCATGCAGAAACTGAAGAAAGTGTGGATGCGTGCAATGAGGTTCAGTAATACTAAAGGCATCACTAAAAAGCGACCCCACGCAAACACGCTCAGCAAGTTGGTCTGCGGCTCTCTCACTTCGAACGGACTAGCCCAAGAATGTAGATAAATCACTCTCGAGAGCCTACCACATAAAGATAGTAAAGCGCAAGTATTTCTTCTAGCCACACGCCGACACGACAACATTGGAACAAGTCCGCTTAAAAAATTTTCTTCCTGACTCACCCAGCCGAATTCTTAAGTGAGATAACTGCCTAGTAGAAGATGGCAACTTCATAGCAGTTCCTGACCTGTCAACTATACCCTAAGTGATAATTGGCAGCTTCGTCAGTAATACTTGTGAAGAAATCACGGCACTGTTCTACCTAGGCCACACAGGAGTGGAGTGGTAGGACCACACTGTCGACAGTTATCTGT
This sequence comes from Lymantria dispar, assembly GCA_032191425.1. Lineage (NCBI taxonomy): Eukaryota > Metazoa > Arthropoda > Insecta > Lepidoptera > Erebidae > Lymantria > Lymantria dispar. The sequence goes on from CM063451.1 coordinate 16,532,853, forward strand.
CTACAGCCGCGGGCCGGTCCGTCCGGGGCAGTACCACACTCTCGCAGAAAATCGACGTCTGAGTAGTAGCGATTTATTACTGTGCTTCGTTCGGTGAGCGAGAGAGCCAGAAGCCCAATTTTCTGAGGGTGTTTGCGTGTGGAGGGTTTTGGTGGTGCCCTTGGTATCACCGAGCCTCAATGCACGCATTCACACTCCCTTCAATTTCTTCGCGGTAGGCAGCGGCCTTGAAGAGGTTCATGAGCGGCAGCAACACTTACCATCAGGTGTACTGTTTGCTCGTTTGCCACCATTTGCAATAAAAAAAAATAGACCTCAAAAGTATGTCTGCTATGTCCTAGTTGCAACCAGAATTGTGCTAGGACCAGGTTGTCTCCTCCTTGCGACTGAGTAAAGTCGTTTTCCGAAGCAATTATGCCCCGACAAAATAAATAACAGCCAAAAAGAGAGGGTTCTGTACATTGCTGTCCTTCTAGTCCCACGGGGAAATTCTGGCCAGAGCGCACGCTACTTCGGTCGACATGATAGGTTATCCGCGTGTACCCCTAAACGCTATGGCTTTCTGTTAATGCCAGAAGAAGGTTTTAAGACGAGTGCTTAGAACACGCCCACACAGGTGTACCGTACGGAGCCATTGATCGAACCAGTCTCGTTTAAAGTCGTCAACATGCAAAACTGCGTCAACAAGTCGGCGAGTATTTTGCTAAAAATACTCTCGAAAGCACCATCGCCTGTCGGGTACTAGGCCCAAATATATCATCTGAGCCTCGACAATGAATGGAACCAAATTAACGGCGATTGATGTTGCGACAGGTGGATAGTTACGGGGTCCATGAAATCATTCGCTTTATATAGGGCCACTATAAACAGCTCACTCTAAACAGCGCACTCTAACAGATAGGGTCTAGTCTTAGCTAATGTACCACACAATCACCTGCAACTACGACCTCAGCTGACACCGTACAACATAGACTTTAGCAGAAAGTCATCTGCACGTTTCACAGAGAGACCACTATGCTGCTCCACCTGGTCTGACACCAGCCGCCTTAGGTATAGAAGCACCCCATGATAATAGAGTGCCTCCTTGATGTACCACAAAAGCAAACTATTGAGTGAGTTAAACATCTAAAGACACTGCTAACAGCACTCATACGCCAGTGACAGACTTCGTGACGGCGAACCACAGGCGTAGAAATGCTGCGAAACCGAACTAAGCATTGGTCAACTTAAAACAACCTCGCTAATGTGCTGGGTGCTGTAGGCAGTCGGGATTCTCTACACTAGCTTGCCCACATCAACCAACAACACCTGGCCTGAAGGCCAAGCCTGTAAAACTCTGAACGCACTACATAGTTTCCGTGATTGTCTCTGCTACGCATGATTTCTACGCCGACGAAGTCGCAGGCAAAAGCTAGTTTTTAATAATTTTACACTTTATCTTGATTGATTTAACTTAATTTAAAATTTCCATATGGTGGCGGAGTAAGAATATGGTTTAAGGCGGAGTAAGAATAGGGGTGCTACGCCAGAAACCTCCGCGTGGTGTACCCTGGGCACGAGCGACAATTCCTTGGACTGCTCTCTGGAATTGTCGCTCGTGGCAAATATCTGGCCCGAGGGGGGGCCCAGTTTGTGGGATGCCCCAAAGTCGCTCCATGCCCTCTAATTGTAGAGGGTATTGGACGCGAAAATTCAACGGGTCCAGTCACTCATTCGTTTGAGGACTGGGCAGGCATTTGCCAACCGCGACAAATCGTAGACCTGATTCTTGCTTCGGGACATTTGTCTTGAGGCCTAGATTCAGGAGCGAGGGTCTTGGCTTAACCGCCTGGACCGCGAGGAAGAAAACCTCTATAAAACAATCACCCAGAATCCTAAGTTCTGGCGCGCGGCGAGGGGATGCATGGCTGATGGGTTGTTCAGTCGTTAGCGCGCCCCCAGCCAGGGTACCTGCGGACCCCCTGTGTTGGGATACAAATGTACGCTTGCCCGGGTATCGGGATCTCTGCCCGGGTCGACCTCTTTTCTCCCATACTCGTGGGAACTGTTATGGATACTTGTTTCTCAAACGACGTTGCAGATAGGAGGGGTGAGACGCCCAATACCATCCACAAGAACGGGAATTCTAGTTCCCACATTAAAGCCTTGCCATGCTACAGCAAAACTGGCACAGAGGAGGGAGATGCCTCGTCCGCCTGCAGCTCTGCTGCTAGTCTGGCACTTGAGGCTCCAAGATTAGCCGAGGGCCCGCCGAAAATAGAGGCCCCTAAAAAGAGGAAGAAAAGAAAGAACATGGGGACGGGGAAGGCCACCAGCGTCAAAAGGCGCGAGTTGGCCAGGCAGGAGCGGCTGGCTAGGGAGGCCGCTGCAGCCACTCCGACTGCTGACGAGGGCGGCAGTACTGCCGCAGAGCCGTCGGACGCCGACATGTCGGCTGCTGAAACCGTCGGCGGGTCATCCCGGTCTCCGGCATCGGCCCTGACGGCAGCCCTAGAGGTTGGGGAGGAGGCTCTCCCCGCGACGGTGCGGAAGCGCCCCCTGAATATGGGTGGCAGCTCAGAGTCCGCCTCTGAGGGGAGTGGCGCTATCATGCCTCTTCCCAAGGTTCCGGCCTCTCGTAGGGGACGAAGGGCTGCAGTGGTGGCGGCGAGGTCAGCAACTTCGGCGTCGATCAGCCATGTGCGGGGGACTGATGCCCAAAAGCGGGCGAATGAGGCGGCTGTCGCGAGGATGATGAGGGTGTTAGCGGACATCCCTCCCACCAGCGCGGCAGCCACAGAGCCCGCTGTAGGTGTCGACCCCCCACCTACCGATGTGGCAACCCTGCAGGCCGAAAATGCCCGCCTTAGTGGCGAGGTTTCAGGCCTGCAGGAGAAGAAGAATAAGGCCCTGCAAAAGGAGCTGTCGGTGGTGCAGAAGGCGAACCGCGAGTTGGCCAAGCAAATGGCCGACTTGCGGAGCCAGGTCGCGCAGCTGGCGAGGACCGCGCCGCCGACAAGTCCCGGCACTGCCGCCGCCCCCGTCGTCCCCGTTGCGGCAACTTGCGCTGCGGCGAGTCCCCAGAGGGCCCAGCTGGCCGAAGCGGTCCCGCTGCCCGCAGTGGACGGCGTGCCGGATCAGACCATGCGCGCCATGGTGGATGTTTTCGGCAAGATGTTTGACGCGCGCATGGCGGCTCTGGAGGCGAGACTGCCCCCGGAGCCCCGACTCCGGCCGCCGCTTGCTGCGGATAGGCCGAAAGCCGTGGCGTCAACCCCTGTCGCGCTACCCTGCCAGGGCGGGCGCGTAGGAAACTACGCTGCGGCCGTTGCTGGGCCGAAGCCCAAGGGACCCGCCGCGAAAAAGAAGGTGGCACCGGCTCCTGCTCAGGCCGGACTCAAGCCGCTGCCGGCAAATGCACCGTCGGTGGCGGCCAACGCAGCCGCGGCCGTGACTGCTGTGTCCGGCACCCCTGCCGCGTCTGAAGAGGGTTGGCAGACGGCCGAGCGCAGCCGAAAAAGTCGCGGCCAGAAGAGGAGAGCGGAGGCCAAAAGCGCCGCCAAAGCCTCCGCTCCCAAGGCAGGAGCCGGTAACAAAAGGTCGCGCAGGAGGCTCCGGCCGCCAAAGTCAGCCGCGGTGGTGATCACCGTCCTGCCTGAGGCGGCCGAGAACGGCCTCAGCTATGAGGCCGTCTTACGTCGCGCCCGGCGGGAGCTTGACGTCTCCGATTTAGGAGGCGTTGAAGCCAGGACCCGCAAGGCCCGGACAGGGGCTTGGATTTTAGAGTTCCCTGGGGCCGAGAGCGCCAAGACGGCCGATTGCATGGCCGCGAAGCTGAGGGGTTTGTTTGCTGCGGAGGATGGCGTCAAGATCGCCAGACCCGTCAAGTGTGCGGAACTGCGGGTCATGGGTCTGGACGACTTCGTGACGGTGGATGACATCCGGGAGGCCATCGTCTCGAAAACCAGATGTCCCGTGGACACCGTCCGAATTGGCGCTATCCGCCCTGGTCCGGGCGGCGTCGGTGCTGCCTGGGTGCAGTGCCCGGTGGAGTCGGCCAAGCAATTGGCCGGCTCAGGCAGGCTCCTGGTGGGCTGGAGCTCAGCGCGGGTGACCGTGCTGGAGTCCCGGCCTGCGAGGTGCTACAAGTGCATGGCGGTCGGACACACTCGGCCGACATGCACTAACTGCTTTGACTGCAGCAACCTTTGTTTCCGCTGCGGTCAACCCGGGCATAAGGCGGCATCGTGCGCCGCCACTCCCCACTGCCCCGCGTGTGCGGCGGGCAATAGACCCGCCAAGCACCGCATGGGGAGCAAGGAGTGCAAACCCCCGGCTTCGGCCCCAAAGGGGCGGAGCGGCCCGACGACCCCGGCCGCTCCCGCCCCTAGCGCGACCCAATCGCCCGCCAGCGTGGAGGAGGTAATGGATACGGCCCACTAATGGCGGCCGAATCTTACCACCTCCTGCAGGCCAACCTCAACCACGCCGCCGAGGCACAGGATGTTTTCCTGCAAGCCATGGCGGAGTGGTTGATCGGTGCAGCCGTAGCTGCGGAGCTGTACGTGGTGCCTGACCGGCCCAATTGGCTGGGCAGCAGTAACGGCTGTGTGGCAATCGTCGCCTCCACGTCTTGGCATTCCCCGCCCTTGTTTCTCAAGGACAGGGGCGATGGGTATGTCGCGGTGGAATGGGGAGAGGTTACGCTATTTGGTGTTTACTTCTCCCCTAACAGGAGCGCGACGGATTTCGGGGCCTTCCTCACCATCCTGGGGGCCTCGATACGGCGACTGGCACCGCGCCAAGTCTTCGTTCTGGGGGACTACAACGCCAAGTCCACGGCGTGGGGGTCCCCCAGGACGAATGACCGCGGGCGGGCGGTCGAAGAGTGGGCGGCGGCACTGGGCCTCTGTTTGCTGAACAGGGGCTCGGTGCAAACGTGCGTGCGGCAGCAGGGCGGGTCGATAGTGGACTTGTCGTTCGCTAGCCCTAATGTCGCAGCACGTGTGAGGAGCTGGTGCGTCCAAGAAGAGATTGAGACCCTATCCGACCACCGATACATCCGGATAGAGGTCTCCCGGACCCTCCTGCAGCCCAGCAGGGGTCACATAGCGGACGGAGCTCCCGCGTTTCCACGGTGAGCTGTGGGTCGATTGGATCGGGACCTGTTGGCGGAGGCAGCCATCGTTCAGTCGTGGCTGTCCTCACCGCCCCAGGCGGACGGGGTGGATGCCGAGGCTGGCCGCATCCGCTGTGCGTTAACGCAGATCTGCGATGCGGCCATGCCCCGTGTGCGGCGTCTGCCCCCGAAGAGTGCGGTTCCCTGGTGGTCCCGAGAATTGGCGGACCTTCGGGTCGCGTGCATACGTGCCCGGAGGGCCTACACCCGCAGCCGAGCGCGCCACCGCGACGCTGAGCGGGAGGGCCAGCTGTACGAGGCTTACCGCAGTGCGCGGTCTGCCTTCAGGCTGGCTGTCCGTACCGCAAAGGACGTTAGTCGGCGAGAGATGCTGGACAGTCTCGAGCGTGACCCCTGGGGTCGCCCCTACCTCGCGGCGCTGAATAAGCTCCGCGGGCGGGGCCCCCCCCTCACCGAGACTCTCCAGCCCAGCCTCCTCACCAGAGTTGTCGAGGACCTCTTTCCACGGCGGGTGGAGCACACGCCCCCGGTCATGGCTTCGCCGGACAGCGAGCGGGAGGCCGACGATGAAAGTGCTCCGCCCATCACGGAGCCGGAAATGGGGGTGGCGGTGGCGCGTATGCGAGTCAAATCCACCGCCCCTGGGCCCGACGGTATTCTGAACCGTGTGCTGGCCATCGTCCTCGAGCACCTGGGACCACGCCTCAGGGAACTGTTCGACGCTTGTTTGACGTCCGAGCAGTTCCCTGGGTGTTGGAAAGAGGGGAGGCTGGTTCTCCTGCCGAAGCCGGGACGGTCTCCCGAGTCGGCCTCGGCCTACAGGCCCATCGTGCTGCTCGATGATGCGGGCAAGTTGCTGGAGAGGGTGTTGGCTGCCCGCATCGAGCGGCACCTCGTCGGGGTCGGGCCCGATCTGTTGGACGCCCAGTTTGGTTTTCGGAGAGGGCGTTCGACGATCGCGGCCTTACTGCGCCTGAAAGCCGTGGTAGCGGAGGCCGTCACCGGCGGAGGAGTCCTGTTGGCGGTGTCCCTGGACATCGCCAACGCCTTCAACAGTCTGCCATTCAGCTGCATCAGGGAGGGGCTGAGGTATCACGGGGTGCCCGTGTACCTCAGGCGGCTGGTGGCAGACTACTTGGAGGAGCGCAGCGTCCTCTACGTAGACCGAGTAGGGGACGTTGTGTGAACGCCCATGTCGTGCGGTGTCCCGCAGGGGTCGGTTCTGGGTCCGACCCTGTGGAACATCGGCTACGACTGGGCGTTGAGAGGAAGCCTCCCACCCGGGCTGGGCGTAATTTGCTACGCCGACGATACACTCGTCACAGCCCGGGGCGAGACGATAGAGGAGGCGGCACGCCTGGCAACTCTCGGCACCGAGGAGATTGTCAGGCGGATCGAAGCGCTGGGGTTGAGGGTAGCCCTGGAAAAGACGGAGGCCCTTTTGTTCCATGGCCTCCGTACCGCCGGCCCTCCCGCCGGCGCTTCGATCACCGTGAAGTCGGTCACCATCAGCATCCAGGTCCACATGAAGTACTTGGGCCTGGTGCTCGACGGGCATTTTTGGTTCCGGGAGCATCTCCATCGACTTGTTCCCCGGCTTGTCGGCGCGGCGTCCGCCCTTTCGCGGCTGATGCCGAATGTGGGCGGACCCAGTGCTACGTGCCGACAGCTGTACGTGGGGGTGATCCGGTCGATGGCCCTGTACGGCGCACCGGTGTGGGCGGGGTCCCTGACCGTCCGTCTTAGGGCCCTCCTGTGGCGACCACAGAGGGTCATGGCGATCAGGGCCATACGGGGTTACCGCACGGTGGCGACGGAGGCAGCGTGCCTCCTGGCCGGAACTCCCCCGTGGGACCTGGAGGCGGAGATGCTCGCCGGCATTTATCGGCGGGTGTCGGAGACGCGCGCCCGCGGCGGCATGGTCTCCATCAAAGAGATCACCGCCTGGCGGGTCGACGCCCGCCGAGAAGTCATTGCCCGTTGGGCAGTCCGGCTGGAGAGTCCTCGGTACGGTGTCAGGACCGTCGAGGCCCTCCGGCCGGTGCTGATGGAGTGGTTGGAGCGGACGCACGGAGTGCTTTCCTTCCGACTGGTGCAGGTGCTGACGGGGCACGGTTGCTTCGGGAAGTACCTGCACAAGATTGTCAGGAGGGAGAGCACACCGTCCTGCCTCCACTGCAGTTGCGACGAGGACACGGCGCAGCACACGCTCGAGGAGTGTGCTGCATGGGAGGGGGATCGCCGTGAACTCGTCGCAATTATCGGTGCCGACCTGGCGCTGCCGACCATCGCCAGGGAGATGCTCGTCAGCGTCAGGAACTGGGACGCGGTCGCCGCCTTCTGTGAGGCCGTAATCTCACGGAAGGAGGCGGCGGATCGTGTGCGAGTAGAGCTCCTATTCAGCGACACGTTCCGCCGCCGGCGACTCGGGCGGCGCAGGCGCGAGTATCTGCGCCTAATGCCGCCCTAGCCGAGGCCGCGGGTGATCGGACCGGGGAATTGTCCGTCACCCGCAGAGAGGCTGACCGCGCGACGGCGACCGACGTCCCAGTACGTCGAGAGGTGAGAGTTTACCCGAAAGGGTATTCCGTCGGGCCGGCCACTGATGACAAGTCACATCTGCTCCGGTGGTCGGCCCGACAACGAGGTGACGTGAGTACGGGTGGGTTATGGGCCCGCGCGCCGTTCTTTCATCGCCCCGGACGGACAGGACCGCGCGTGCGCGTACCATAGCCCACCCATTAAAAAAAAAAAAAAAAAAAAAAGGCGGAGTAAGAATAGGGGTGGCCCTATATTTAAACCTGTAGTTATATTATAGTAAAAGACAATAAAATTCTATAATATAGGTATATATAATATTACACAAGAGAACTGAAGCTCGAAACACAACTCTATATTGTAAAGCAAGCTAGAGCCATTTACACACATTAGCAGAAATGATGTTGATGACACTTTATTCTTTAGATATATTTTTAAAATTCGGTTTCTGCGCTCTGATTTGACGCATTGACGTATCATGTGATATTGAAGATAAAATAACGCGATTATTGAACTTTTTATTTGGTCAGTAAAATGGATACACAAAATATAATTACCTCATTTGTAAGTCGGGTTGTAGAGTGAAGTAAGTTCAATGGGAACAAGAGGTATGAACCTCTTGAGAATTGTTGCTTGTTGATAAAGTCATCATTATAAGTGAGCAATTGGTAAGTAGAGAATAGATCACATTGCTACCACTACACATCAAATGAAGTATGATAAAATAATTTGTAAAAGCATTGTACAGGAAAAATTGCTTTAGATACATTTGTAAGACATTTCATAAGCTGGGCTTGGAAAAGTCGAAACTTGGACTAATTGATGGCTATCAATATCAGATATTATTTAGTAACAAAATTACAACTAACCATAAAACACTAAATTACAACTAAATTGTGCATATGATGTCAAAAAGCTTAGAAACTTTTGAGTTACCTATAAACGTAAAGCTACATTTTCTCCACAGTTATTTGAATACATTTTATAAAAACTTGGGAAATTATAACGAGAAATATGATGCTTGTAGTGCTTCCACCAAGATTTAAAAGTGATAATATCATATCAGGGTAGATCGGACCATCACATGATGGCAGATTACTGCTGGTCTTTGAAAAGAGAATGTTCCCAGAAATATAAATCAGAGATAAGCTCTTTTTCTGAAGCCTTATTAAATTATTCTGTTTTTATCTTCTAGGTACATAGATTAAGTATTAAAATAAAATAACTAGTAACAATGTTCAATAAAAAGTTGTTTTTTTACTGGTTTTTTCATACAATGAAAAACAAAAATTAAAAAATAAACTAGAACCAAGCTTGAAAAACCATTTTTAATTTTTGATATAGTTGGTATCGATCTAATTAAAACCATTCCTACACTAAGGACAACAAAACCATTGTTGACCAATGTTATCAGATATGGCTAGCTGTGTAATCTTTTTATAAATTATAAATAACAATAGTATTCGATACGTTAATAAAGAAAATGTTGTGCTTCATTGTAATGTTTTCGTAATGATTTCTATTTTTTTTTAGACAAGTCTTACAAAATTTATATCCATATTTACGGACTTTATCGCGTTTGTATTTGTTTATACTGTCCTGAAATTTCGAGCTCTATTCTGTATTCATGCTGTGAGTGTGAATATAGATTAATTTCACATCTATTTCCAATCAACTAATTTATATTACTTATCATCTTATTTTATATAAGGATGAATAACGTCGATATTTGGATTAAACTCAAGTGCCACAATATTCTATTGCGTATCATCCCATATCCAATTATGACATATTTGTGATAACATATGACATATTGATATCTTTGAAACAAATTCAATATATTATCATCTTATTTATCATACCTTGCTTTAGTCTTATCTAGAACATTCAAGTATATATATACGTATATCAAAAATATTGTTCCTTCCGGCTGACATTGCGTTTGTTATAAGCGACAAACAGTAAAATCAATAATTAGCTACTATAGATCTAATCCAGCACTATGTAACACCTTTGCAGTGAAGAGAACTGCTGACAGAAGTGAAAACTTAAAACTGTGTGTGTGAACATACAGTTGCTATTTTTAACTTCCGACGCAAAAAAGGGGTGTTATAAGTTTGACGTCGATGTCTGTCTGTGTATGTGTCTGTCTGTGGCATCGTATAGGTTCTGAACTAGCGATACCCCTCTGCAACTTTAAATCCCTACAAAAAAATCTAGGTATACCTATTTCGAAATCTTGAAAAAAAAATCGTTAAATTGAGTATATAGTTCACTGTTAAGTTTCATTAGAAAATATAATATTTAGAGACGGCTTGTTAAATATTTTCAATTCACATTATGATAAACATTTGTTTATTTAGTTCCAAACGACTGATAAAGGACAATTATTTTTACTTTTTAAGGGTTGTTCCTTAAACTATAAGTATTTATTGGGCAGTTTTTTAATTTTTAGTTTAATTTTAATTGGACTTTAATTCAAAATATCTACTAGATATATCTATGAATGATAAGTTTTTGATTTGTCCGTCTTTTGTTTCAGATTCTATAAAATAAAAATAATCGAACAAAAATACTATTTCAACAATGCACTGTATATACACATTGAACGTTTCACTAAATCCATGCAATTTCGCTTATAAAATATACACAGCACTATACCTCAGCTGTATAGCTACAGATATACATGTCGGTCACGTGAACGCAAGGAATTTCACCCATACAAAAAGTGTCTAAGGAGCACAGCATACAGCGCGTGCGTCAGTCATGAGCGTGTCGGTGACGCGAACCCATAAGATTTCTCCCTGCCAAAAAATGCCCAACGCAGCTAAGTTCACAAAAACAGTATGTACTTCAAAAAAAGTATGTTCGTACTTAATGTAGGCCCATAAAAAGTTATACTTCTTTGACGTAACAAAATAATCATCTTTCTAAAATACTAGCTGATCCGGCGAACTTCGTACCGCCATAATTTTTTCATAAATATATTTTCTAAATTTCCGAAAATATAATATATAATAGAAGAACCATTACAGCTTTGTCGGGAAAGATTCGATCGTCTTGGTCGCGGCATTGTTAATGACGATTCAAAGAGAATACAATTTACTGATTTTATTGATTTCTGACAAAATTATAATTATCAAATTTTCAACCATACTTAACTATAGACAAAATTACTCTTACCTGTCATTTCCGTTTTTCTATTACTCATACTCATACATTATAGGTATTTCAAATGCGTTTTTTTATACTACGTTTCATAGTGACTTGTATTCTCTTTGACATTTTATGTCACGTCACACGGGAACGCGATCGAACGGGATAAAAGAGTTATTGGCGAAATCTTGTAAACTCCATAATAAAAAAAAAACGGGATAAAAAGTAGGATACTTTTTGTCCGTCTCCTGGTTCTAAGCTACTTCCCCACCAATTTTCAGTCAAATCCGTATAGCCGTTCTCGAGTTATAAATGTAGTAACTAACACGACTTCCTTTTATATATATAGATTTATCTTCGCGTTATCCTACGTTTAAAAAAACGACACTAATATTATAAAAGGATATTTAATATAAATTGAAAGTTCTATTATAACGTATCATCTAGTTGACATTTGTGACGGTGTGCGCATCGTAAAAAATGTTGAATGACTAACTCAGCGCATCATATATTCCTTAAAATATACAGCTGCATAGCATTCCCCTGGTCTTCTTAATACTCGCCGACGTCGTTCCTCACCATGCAAACGAATTCGAGTCTCATCGGACAAAAGTACGCTACTCCAGTTACCCAGTGTCCAAGATAGGCAATTTGTAGCGAACCTCGATCGAGCAATCCGGTGGTCACAGTGTAACTTGGGGGCCCGCGCTGATCGCCGACTGCGTATATTAGCTGCCAAAAGCCTCCTCCTTACAGTCCATAGGATAACTTGTGCTCCTCGTATTTCTTCAAGGTTTTTTTGAGGTCTATGTATTTGCGGTTCCCCAGCGCCTAAGTTACTAAAAAGCGGTCACCTCGTGGTTGTGTGCAACGTTTTCTTCCAGAACCTTGCTTCTCTGAATACAGCCAGTCTCTAGGTATCGAGTCCAAGTTCCTTGAACGGTCGAACGACTTACCTTTAGCTGCTGTAAGACATAACATTGGCTACACCCCTCTTCCAGCGGCGCTATAATTTTACCAGTTCTTATTGCTTTTTCTGTCATTATAATATACACAAAGATAAATGTTTTATGTCACAATAAAGTAGAATTACATGACAAACATAAATTATTCCACTAAAATAAAGCGAAGTTAGGTTTAGTTACCTGGTAACCTTTTAACCTTTATCCCGCCAAAAGTAAGGAAAAGTTACAAACTGTAAAAAGGTATTATTTATTTTTAAAAGCGATACTATCGAATTTAGAATCAACTTTTTTCATATCCAGACTCTTTATTAAGTGTCAGTAACATAGTTTGGCTATTAAAACTTCTTTAAAACTAAATTATTACCAAAAATGTAGTAAAATCAAAATCACCAGTTTTTTTTTGCAGTATAGCAGGCAACGATGACTTCATCCATCCATCTATCTATCTATCAGCCTAGCAACATTTTAAGTTGGACGTAGGCCATGAAGCATAATGTGTGGTGCTGCCGGCTACATTTATCTCGGTATTCCTACGGAAATGGCAACAATGGCGGACAAACCGTGGGGCTATAATCGTGTCAGTAACATAGTTTGGCTATTAAAACTTCTTTAAAACTAAATTATTACCCAAAGTGTAGTAAAATCAAAATCACCCGTTTATTTTGCAAAAGAGTGTATGTAGTATAGTAGGCAACGATGACTTCATCCATCCATCTATCTATTTATCTATCAGCCTAGCAACATTTTAAGTTGGACGTAGCCTATGGGGCATAATGTGTGGTGCTGACGACTACGTCTATCTCGGTATTCCCACGGAAATGGCAACAATGGCGGACAAACCGTGGGGCTATAATCGATTTTAAAATTTCTTTCGCCAATGCAAGGCTACATTATCAATGAGCAATGAGCGATGCAGGCTATTTTTATGCCCGTTTTCCCACGGGAATAAGAATTAAGCGAGTTAAGCCGCTAGATGTTGACCGATTTTATAAATATTTTCACCAATAGAAAGCAACATTATCGGCGAGTAACCTATGTAAGCAATTCTTTATTTATCCCAGTATTCCCACAGTTATATGAGCCGAGACGATAATGATAAGAATGATGATTCCCCCGAGAATGGGGCCTACTTGGATGAAACTGCGGCAATTTGACCAATTTTAGAAATGATGATTTTTGATTGATTTTGATATTGCATCATTTTAATCAAAAGATTAAAATGATGCAATATCAAAAGAAAGTTTATTTCCGGCCCCGCCGCCGAGGACGGAAATCGTGCCGCGGTAAAGTTATAAACGTGGGAATGCCAGCGTCCCCCCGAGCCGAGGTCCATATCCCACAGGGGTTGCCCTCGGGATCGGTCGCTCAATTTTAAACGGGTTGAGAGCCCTCGGTGCTCACCCAACAGTCCGGGTAAAGTTGTCACAGCCATCTGAGGCTAACAACTAAGTCACACACAAAAATAGAAAGTTTCATTATCAGTGACTAACAAAGACTATATTTATTATCGTATTTTCACGAGAATTTGAACTACGAGAGTGGAAGTAATATTATAAATCTGAAAGTTTGTGGATATGTTTGGATATTTGTTACTCAATCACGCGTAAACCATTGATCGAATTGGCATAATAGTTCAATTTGGCAAAGATAATTTTGACGCGATAATTATTCCGTGTGGTAACAGAGTAAGAATACAAATCACAACACTCTTTCTTGCTCGTGGGTGTCGTAAAAGACGACTAAGGGTTATAATATGCTTATAACATCTATGCAAGAGAAGGAAAATTTGTAATAAAATCCAACAGCACGTCTGACCAGCGTTGATTTAATTTACCTCCCATTGCGGAGGAGGGTCGAGGGCTCGCTTTGCAAAGGGAGGCAGAAATTGACCTATTATACTAAACAATATTATATTCCGTGTGGTGACGGAGTAAGAATACAAATCACCACTCCGTATCTTGCACGTGGATGTCGTAAAAGACGACTAAGGGATATAATACACATATAACATTTATGCAAGAGAAGGAAAACTCGAAATAAAACCCTATACCAACCTGTCTGATCAGCATTGTATAATAAGGTCAATTTCTCTCCTGTTGTGGAGGAGGCTCGAACCCAACAGTGGGACATATATGAGCTGATTTGGTGATGGAAAAAATCACAGAATTATTTGTAAAATTGTAGCAATGGCACTTAAAAATATAATGAAGGCATTTTTAAAGATTTCACTTTTTTTTTTCGTAATGAAAAAAAAATAAGGATAGAATTTTTTTCTTTTTTTTTCTCGAGCAGTTATAAGTAGGCGCACCTGTTAGTGCCCGTTTATCGTTGAATTTTGGGACATCCTGTATATATATATATATATATATATATATATATGTACATGATGATGTTGATGTTGTTATCGTTATCGGTGACTCATCTGATAACGGTTCTCATCGGTGACTGAACGATCTTTATCAGCTGATAACGATCTTTATCAGCGACTCATCTTTTAACGGTTGTTATCGGTGACTCATATGATAACGGTTGTTATCGGTGATTCATCTGATAACAGTCGTTATCGGTGACTCATCTGCTAACGGCTATTATCGGTGACTCATCTGATAACGGTTGTTATCGGTGACTCATCTGATAACGGTTGTTATCAGTGACTAATTTGATAACGGTTGTTATCGGTGACTCATCTGATAACGGCTGTTATCGGTGTCTCATCTGATAACGGTTGTTATCGATGACTCACCTGATAACGGTTGATATCACTGACTTATCTGATACGGTTGTTATCGGTGACTCATCTGATAACGGCTGTTATCGGTGACTAATCTGATAACGGTTGTTATCGGTGACTCATCTGGTAACGGTTGTTATCATTAACTCACCTGATAATGGTTGTTATCGGTGACTCATCTGATAACGGTTGTCATCGGTGACTCATCGGATAACGGTTGTCATCGGTGACTCATCTGATAACGGTTGTCATCGGTGACTCATCTGATAACGGTTGTCATCGGTGACTCATCAGATACGGTCATCGGTGACTCAACTGGTAACGGTTGTTATCGGTGACTCGACTGATAACGATTGACATCGGTGACTCATCTGATAACGGTCGTTAACGGTGACTCATCTGATAACGGTTGTTATCAGTGACTCATCTGGTAACGGTTGTTATCGGTAACTCATCTGATAACAGTTGTTATTGGTGACTCATATAATAATGGTTTTTATTTAGAGTTCAATTACACAGTCATCCCTGTGACAAAAATAATCTAATCACATACACCACACATACGTTAACTCTGTGACGTATATGAGTTCAATTACACAGTCATCCCTGTGACAAAAATAATCTAAACACATACACCACACATACGTTTGTCCACACATACATTGTCATCCCTGTGACAATACACGGGCAGTCATCCCTGTGACTCCCATAATCAAACATCAATTCTCATCAAGGATAATGGTCTGGCTACCTTGCCTATCATAAGCCTATCACCTCTGGAAGGTGAACGTTTCGTAACCCTGTTGATAGTACAATTGAGAGCCAATTGCATACTACACTCGCCTCCGAAGGTCCAACCCCCACACCATCTTTTGATCTCGTCAGTAATAACGGTGTTACCATCATCAGACTGAGGCTCACCCCAGCGGATAACATGAGACTTCCAAAAGAAACCAACTAGTTAGCAGACATTCAAATCGCCAAGCCTTGTTTAAGAACCTCACGACCTATCATAATAGAAGGTCAGTCAAAACGAACAAGAATTTCCAAAGTAATATCATCGATGTCAACAACCATCAAAATCTGTATTGTAGAATGCACAGAAGTCTGACCTATTCGAACCATAAGCTACATGGTTGTTAAACCTTTTGCCACAAGTGTACCCGACACCAATTCCAAAGAAATGAGAACTGCTCACCGTTATGGCGTAGTATTCCTCTAGACAATACTCTTTCGCTGCACCTCCACTGTTCTTCCGTCATGATTGCTTCGTTGCGGGCACCTGAAGGCGTAGGCGTAGTGACCCTGGCCTCGACAGCGGAAGCAGGTGGTTGCACGTTTCGGTGTAAGTGATGTCACTATTCATCACTGACGTCACTATACGAAATACGTGGCGTGGTATTTTTTATCCCAATTCCTGATGTCGGAGTATACGTTATCCTCACGGTCACTCATTGTGGTCATCAACAGGGCTCCGGGCGAGAAATAGACCTTAGTATGGTACTAAGGTATCTAATTATACAGCAACGTTCAAACACAATGGAAATTATCATTATCCGCTCACTATAAAACAATACACAGTACAGTTCCTGGGCTAGTGTTGCCTCTACCGAGAGCATTGCGAGCATGGTGCAAATACATTTTTTTTTTGTGTGTGACTTAGTTGTTAGCCTCAGATGGCTGTGACAACTTTACCCGGACTGGTGGGTGAGCGCTGAGGGCTCTCAACCCGTGGTGCAAATACAGAGTGCAAGCTCCTTTTATAGGCTCTGTACACGCCGCTACGACGTTTGTGTGTTGTTGTTAACGATCCGTACTAATGACTGATGCGACACATATATACTAGTGATGTAACGAATATTCGCATTCGCATATGTTTCTGATATTAGCAATCGCATTCGCAAGGAACGATGCGAATGTTTGGCGAATATATTTGACAAACTAAAAGCAAATTATATATGTAATCGTGTAACGATATGATAATATTTATTATTTTTATTTACTCATAATATTTGAATAAAGCAATATTATGGAACACTCAGGTCGGCAACTAAATTAGAAATACTGTCTCTCTTATTTTTGTCAGTCTAATATAAACTAATGAATGACGAGCTAGTTTTTTGTTCGGTTATACTGCGAAAACCACTGAACGATCAGAATAATATTTATACCATAAGATGCAGCATGTTTCGGAGAAAGATTTAGTATGTGATATGTTGATGAATACTTATCCGGAATTTATATTTGTTTTTGACGTGACAACGTCTTATAATTCGATGGAGCCGGCTGCACACACGAAAAAACATGACTTATGCGGCGTTACCTCGCACTGAGGCGTTCCATTTAAGGCTTTTTTTTTTTTTGGGGTGGGCTGCGGTCGGCGCGCTTCCACACCACTCTGTCCGGGGCGACAGAGGGGCTTAAGCACGCAACACCCGCAATCCACCCGAACACCACGTCGCCTTCGTCGTCGGACCTACCACCGGAGCAGGGTTACTTGTCATCAGTGGTCGGCCCGACGGAATACCCCCTACCCGGGGCACGCTCCCATCGACCGAAGTCCCCCGCTCGGGGAGGACGTCGGTCTTTCCTCACGCGGTCGGCCTCTCAGCGGGTGACGTCACCCGCGGCCTCGGCTAGGGCGGCATGGGACGCAAGTAGTCGTGCCTGCGCCGCCCCAGTCGCTGGCGGCGGGTCGCTTCGTCGAGTCTGTGCTCCTCGCGTTCGCGACCCGCCGCCTCCTTCTGCGAGATAACTGCCTCGTAGAAGGATGCGACCGCGTCCTAGTTCCTGATGCTGCCGAGCATCTCCCTAGCGATGGTCGGCAGCGTCAGGTCGGCACCGATGATTGCGACGAGTTCACGGCGCTGCTCTGCCCAAGAGGCACAGACCTCGAGCGTATGCTGCGCCGTGTCCTCGTCGCAATCACAGTGGTGGCAGGACGGTGTTCTCTCCCTCCTAGCGACCCTGTACAGGTACTTGCCGAAGCAACCATGCCCCGTCGAGACCTGTACGAGTCGGAAGGAGAGCACACCGTGCCGTCGTTCCAACCACTGCATCAGCACCGGCCGGAAGGCCTCCACGGTCCAGACACCGTATCGAGGCCTTTCCAGCCGTTCTGCCCAACGGGCGATGACATCTCGGTGGGCGTCGACGCGCCAAGCGGTGAGCTCCCTTAAGGAAACTACACCGCCCTCCCCTCGCACCCCCGATACCCGTCGATACAATTCGGCGAGCACTTCCCCCTTCAGTTCCTCCAGTTCTGTGTGGTAGCGGCTTCGAATACTACCAACTCTTGCTTTGCTCGTGGGTGTCGTAAAAGACGACTAAGAGCCCTAGATTGACCCGGACCAACTCCATCTGGTACCATTTGGGTCAACGATTACATTCCCAAGGAGGGTTGACGTCAGGCAGGCGGCCAGTCATAAAAGTCATTGCCGAAACTTTTTTCAATATGTCAAAACAGATGACATATTGCGTCGACCCCAAGTAATTGGGATAAGAGCAAGATGATGATGATGACTTCCCCCTCCAGTTCCATTTAAGCCTTGTCATACAAAATATCTATCAAACAAATAAAATTAAATTTTCTTTTGAAAAATGAAACCATTCCTTCAGTATTTTCTTATCACATTGTCACGTTCAACTACGTCAGTAAACCGACTTTACAAACAACAGATTTTTTGTGTGAATGAATAATGAATTTTGCCAATAAAAAAAAAAACATGATTCTTTATGAAAAAATTACATTATTTTTGTTAAGTAATCATTAAACTTTTTGACATACCATGCATTTAACACTCTCAGCGTCACAAATTGTAAAATAACTCCACACTTCAGTAACATGTGCTTTACTCATGTTTGTAAATTTGACAAATACAATAATAATAATAAACTAATCTCAAATTACAACGAATATTTTCGAACGAATCTGATTAGTTTCATTCGTTCAACTTGTAACGGTTAACCTTTGCTATATTTGGTTTAAACATGGCTGGTACGAAATGTTAAACCCGTATGATATTTTGCACGCGCTTTTTTTGAAAGTCAACATTCATATATATTATATTCGCATATTCGCATTAGCATTCGCGAATGTTGGAGATATTCGCACTCACATTCGCATTCGCGAATGTCTCAATCCTAACATTCGTTACATCACTAATATATACATATATAAAAAGGTGTCTGAAAACAACATATACAGAAATGATTCTATTATACACGTCTTGCCGGTGGATACCGTAAAAGACAAAGTTGTTTGATATACGTAAAACATCTATACAAGAGAAGGATATTTAACAAGCCTAGTACAGCAAGCTACTTCCTCTCCAATTGCGAAGGAGGTTCAAGCCCAGTAGTGGGACGTATATGAGCTGTGATGATGATGATGAATTTTGACGAAGTGAATCCGGACAGAAACCAGTCATCATCATCATCATCATCATCTCAGCCCACATACGTCCCACGTCCCACTGTTGGGCTCGGGCCTCCTCCATAATGGAAGGGTAATTGACCTACTATACCACGCTGGTCAGACGTGTTGGTATAGGGTTTTATTTCGAGTTTTCCTTCTCTCGCATATATGTTATATGCGTTTTGTATCCCTTAGTCGTCTCGTACGATCACCCACGGGTAAGATAGGAGGTGGTGAATTGTATTCTTACTCCGTCACCACACGGAGACTAGTATTTAATATAAATGTAACGTTGATATACATTTTCATCATTTTTCCCCCTTTATGAATATTTAACAATGGCAAAGTGTTGATTGGTTTTTTAATCTAAAAGTTTGCGCTTAGAAACGCTCCACCTAATAATAAGTGGCAATATATTTTCAGTAAGTAAAAGACACTAGTTACATAGGATACAAGAAAATATGGAACTTATTTAAGATATAAAAATAAATTTTTATTTTGGCACCAAAGCTAAGAGTTTCTGTGACACGATAACAGAGGTAAATCAAGAAGTGACTTATATTCCGACACTGTTTTTTTTATTGCTGATGGTCGCAAACGGGCATGCTGCACATTTGACGGTAAGTGATACTGCTACACCTTGGACCTTTGCAATACCAGGGACACAGCTATCGTGAAGAAAATGCTCTTTTAAACCTCGTTTAAAGAAAGACATGTCATAGCGCTCGGGAAACACATCAGGTATTTCAACCCAGAGGTACCCTGCAGGTACGTAGGAGTAGGGATCGCTGGCAACATACAGTTGACGATCATAACGTTTTCAGGTGAAATGGATGATAATATTGAATTGTACACAAAAAATATGCCGCTATAGATAGCAAAAAAGGCATTGTAGTGGATTTTTTTCAGTTAATACAATCCTTATAGTTTATCTAGCAATGACTAGCCCATGCTAACATAGGCTGCTAGTGTAAGGGGTCAGTATTTAGTAGTATAAATCTTAATTGATTGAATTAGGGGATACATTACGGCAATCCATTTCTAACCCCGGACGAAAAAGAGAGGTGTTATAAGTTTGACGTCGATGTCTGTCTGTCAGTGTGTGTGTGTGTGTCTGTCTGTGGCATCGTAGCTCTCAAACGGATGGACCAATTTCAATGTGGTTTTTTTCATCTGAAAGCCAATAAGCTTTGGTTAATATCGATCCAATAGTGTAAGAGTATCAGCTCCAAAATGATGTGATGGCGTATGATTTTTCGATTAAGTGCTTCACGCATGCCAATATAATCGTTAAATGACAATTTATTATTATTTAATGTAACCACAATGGTCTCCGGAGAACCCAACTCTTCGAAAATTAAACACAAAAAAGAACGTAACACTTTTTTTATTATTTAAGTTGTTTCGGGGGTTAAACAAAATTTTCAATTTTACTGATTATATTATTAATTTTAAAATGGAAGGAAAGAAGGGTGACCCACCATGTTGTGCAGTTGAAGCTGAACCGTACTGAGGATGCTTCGTTTAGAGGCGAAATATGTGTCGAATAAATATAAGAAGTTCTGCGGAAAATTGCAAATTTATGCTTTCGAAGGTTCTCATCACGTGAGAGTATGATTTCCTTATTTGCTAGTCCACCTTAATCCTACTCCGTATTCCTTCTATTGTGGTGTGCGTTAGGGGGATACCGTGGGAAGTGGCGGGTCTCCCTTCCTTCCTTCCATTTAAAAAAATAGTATAAATCATTTATCTCAACTATATAAGGTACACGTTTCAGAATAAGTAGTAGCTTGTAGTCTGATGCTTTATAGATAGCAAAGGACTTATTTCCACTTGTGATATCTCATAGATAAATTGAATTGTGGTTTATCTATTTTATCAGAGATAAAGATGAAGTGTAATCTACAAATACGTAATTGATATTAAATCAAGATATTTCATTCTATGGTGTTACCTCAGCCAGCCAACCGTCCTAATGCTGAGCTCAAACCTCCTCTAAAATCTGGTTTGAAGTTGAAATGCTATATCACGCTAGTCAGGCGGGATGGTATTAGATTTTATTCAGTTTTCCATCTCTTTCATAGACGTTGAGTGCATCCCTCAGTCGTCTTTTATGACGTGCAAGATAGGAGATGGTGAATGGGATTCTTATTTCGCCACCACACAGAATTATTAGCTATATATATCTCATTCAAGTAAACAATTCTAAGAATGAACAGCAGCAGAACAATTCTAAAAATGATTCTAACTGATTTTAAGAATTTCTCGAAGAGGAGTTGATTATTATCTATACTAACATTATAAAGAAGAAATATTAGTTTGTATGGAATAGGCTCCGAAACTACTGGACCGATTTCAATAATTCTTTCACCAATGTAAAGCTATAATATCAGGGAGTAACATAGGTTGTATTTTATCTCGATATTCCCACGAGAAGGGGAACTACGCGGGTAAGGCGGCTGAACACGAAGCGAAGCGAAAGCGGGTTGCTAACCTATATAAGGGTTTATACAACTTGAATAAAAAAATATCTTTACAGCACGTATTCACTCACTGCGAGAGCCAACCTGTTGTATATTAGAAGAGAAAGTTAATTCACTAAGAGTATACCGCACTTATCCGTGTGGTGACGGAGTAAGAATACAATTCACCACTCCCTATACTGCCCGTGGATCGTAAAAGATGACTAAAGGATATAATACGCATATAACATTAACGTAAGATAAGAATAACTCCAAAGAAATCCTATGCCAATTAACCGGTCTGACCAGCATGATATAGTAAGGTGATTTTTCCTCTTATTGTGGAGGAGGCTCGAACCCAACAGTGCGACGTATATGAGCTGAAATAATGATAGGTACCACACTAACTGACTGTCTAACCTAATACCAAATTGGCTGCTAACCATGTGTAAATGTCTATGATGTGTTCTATGTGGTGACAGGGTAAGAATGCAACTCAACCACCCCTATCTTACCCGTGCGTGTTGTAAAAGTGCCGACGATATCTAGATCTTATATCTTTAAACGAACGATTCTTGTATATTTCCATATTTTCAGAATTTTGGAAACAGCACCAATGATTTTCATGAAATTTATTATACTAGAGGTTTGGGGTGCAAAAAATCGACCTATCATCTCATCATCATCTCAACCCATATATGTCCCACTGTTGGGCTCGGGCCTCCTCCATAATGGAAGGGTAATTGACCTACTGTACCACGCTGGTCAGACGTGTTGGTATAGGGTTTTATTTCGAGTTTTTCTTCTCTCGCGTAGATGTTATATGCGTTTTATATCCCTTAGTCGTCTCGTACGATCACCCACGGGTAAGATAGGGGGTGGTGAATTGTATTCTTACTCCGTCACCACACGGAAATCGACAAAAATCGAAAAAAATCGACCTAGCTAGGTTTTATTTATGGAAAATATCGTCTTGTCGGTGTTTTTAGCTAATCAATAAAATGTCATAAACTGTCATTCGTCGCAAAGGTTCGTCAAAAAAAAAAATACAGAGAAAAAAATAAAATATACTGAGCAATACTCGGTTAACTACATATTAACATTTATGCAAGAAATGGAAAACTTAACATTAAACCCATCAACCCATCTGACCAGTGGGGTATAATAGGTCAGTATTCTCATGTTTTGAAATAGGTTCAAGCCCAAGAGTCGAACGTATGTACTCAGATGATGACGCTAATTATATTCCACAATTAAGTTCTTAAAAAAATACTGTTATCAAAGACAAAGGATTTTTATCAAAAACTATGTAGGTAAATAAAACGCAACAATATTATGATAATAAGGTTTCTTGTTCGATTAATACTAGTTTACAATAAGATTATTTTATCATTCTTAACGTATAAGTAATAATTAAGTGTATGTTCACAATGTACAGTTATGTAACTTTTTTGTCTTAAATTCTGAAACAGTCCACCGAGCCGCCGGTCACAAGGGCACTTTGAAAATGTTCACTGTCAACAATGTTTTTTTTTTTAAGAAAGTAATCGAGACCTTACACACACATTCAAACATTAATAAAATATAACCACATCTTTATACAAAATCGTCTCATTGTTTTAATTTCATAACGTTTATACATGAAAACACATATAATACTTGGCCGTTTGAGAACTAAAATCCACTACATAAATTTATACGCTTTGATGATAAATTTACCAATATTTCGACAGTTGCAGCATAAATTACAGCTCAGTTCTTTAAATATATTCATACCAACGTACACAATAATACTTTTTGCTTTAAAAGAGATTTTGATATTGTTCACGCTATTAAAATATGTTATTAAAAGGGTACATCAAAACATATCCAAGATGGCGAACAAAGACATACAAGCTTAGCGATATAGTTTTTATAATTCGATTTAATACAGTAAGGCTACTGCCATTGTTGGTCATAGTTCCAGATTTATAATTAGTATTCAAGTTTTTCGAATGAAAGTCCCAATGACTTTTAATATAACCAATTAATGTTTAGCCAATTATCTCTTTGTTTTCCTAATAGTCACTGAAGCTGTGCCAATCTACATTTTACTTTGAAATAATGTATTATTATACTTCTATTTATTAAATCCCATATCAATATGATATTAATCAAATTCGTTGAAATGTATATATATACAAACAAGAAAATATTCTACAACAGACAAGTAAATAATGTTTTTTTTTTCCTTGCATGACACAAGAAGTATAAGACAATATAAAAATACGTAAAGAACTTTAGGATGTTAATTATTATTTTTATTGCCTTTGGTGCTAGACAGTTCAATTGATGACAAGTGGTAACTGTCACTCATGAACTTCAGCCATATCAAGGGTACTAAGTCATGCTTAGCGTAAGAAGATTCTAATGTTAAAGTTAGTAACTTAGAATAATAACGTATAGAAGGTAAGTTCGCGCACAAAAAGTGAAGCATTTCAATTGGAGTCTAATGGAGCTTACGCCGGAACCGTTCTGTAATGTATGGTCATTGTACTACACGTACGTATGCAACTCTTAAAACATAAATAGGTAATTATGACGGTTTATGCATTCAAATGGTGTCAACAACGCATTTGAAAAACTTAAAAAGGTTTTTAACATTACTTTTAAAAGTATTCCGACGATTTATGTTAATAAAAACAAAATTTGATTTCATTATTTGTATAGTGGTGAGCGTGTGTACGTGTGTAATTGTCTGCGTGCATGTATTATTTTTAGATTCATGTTTCGAACGTTCGAAGTACCTACACTATCCTTCTATACGTTATTATTCTAAGGTTACTAAATTCATAATTATACATATGTTATCATTAGTTAGAAAGAGACACGTAATCGCTGTTTATGTGGATATTATATGACTGATAAATACATATGTAAATAAAATAAAAACTACGAAAAAATATAAATTAACAGAAACAAACATGCAAACTTTTTTAATTTATATTTGGTGATAATCTATTACATTTACTATGTAATATTGAAGTCATTTATGTTCGGATGAGTATAGACAAAATAAAAATAATTATTACAACTATATAACACTCATAGTAACGATATTGAATGATATCAATTGAATGACATCCCATAGACATTGAACCACGACACTACGTATAAGGCAGGTATACGTAGAAGGCTATATAAGGAACAAATAAACAAAGATGGATGATTAAGTTAGCAATAATCATTTTGGTGATGTTTAGTATAAATATGTGATAAAGATATGTTGCGATGCGTTGCATGAAAAAATTAAAAATAAATGAAAAAGGAAAATATAATTATAATTGAATATAATGTCTCAATTAAAAAAAAAACCGTTACTAATTTAACGCGGTAAGCTTATGCTAACTCTGAATAGGAACGAGCTAAAGACAACTAAAACTTTTATAATAAGCATAGTATCACGAAGATTTGCAGTTAACAATTTGTTTTTGGAACAGCATTGATATTATTTTTTCTGTATCTTATCTACGCATTATTATAACCTAGCTGAAATATTGGCTTAAAGGTCTTAGTACTTCAGCCATTAACTCCAAAAAAAGTAAATAAAATATTGCATACATCATTTTTAAATTTAGAATACGACTTCTTAATTATTTTAAAAGCACATCATCTTGTGAACGCCATTAAAACACATTACATATTTGATATAGGAATAATGTGTATTTATATTAAACATAATATATAAATATTATTATTAATAATTATTAAACTAAATTCTCTCAAATTAATAAACATACATTTACTACGTTAGAAACTGGTGTCAACATATTATTGCTTGTAAGTTTATTGTAACTTTCTGAGCAAAATACGCGCAATTCACGGCAAAGTTATATTATGTACATAACTAATGATACTTATTATTTTAAATATACAACAGTGTATAAAGAATATTAATATTTGATATAATTATTTTGAGTAAACGAAATTGTGTATTTGCCGCGAATCAACCACAAGAATTAAATGTCTACATAACTAATTTATTATACCTAAATTACGTGAAATTATGACGCTAAATTATTTCATGAAAGTAATCATCGAAGCTCTAGATTGATTATTTGTGCTTTTAAGTGGTATACATATATGTATATTTAACCAAAATATATATTTTTTTATTTGATGCTAATTTTGGACTATATATAATTTTTGTGCAAGACATCTTTATTTAAATTGGTTGTGTTAGATACCGTTGAATTTTTTTTCCTAGAACCAACAGGTTTATGGGCGAAATTAATCCTTTTAATGTTTTCCGAGTTGAAGTGACATAATAGTTAAAAGAGTAGCATTACTAAAACCATGTCATAATAGTTTACAAGTTCAAATAACCCTTAATAATAATAAATACAATAAAATTTTCGAACGAGCCTATTTTTTAATTTTTTTATTTTATTTAAGACATTTTGTTTTTAAACGTTGCAACTCCTGGACAGATTTAAAGAAAATTCACACCAAAGATAAAAAATAAGCTATTTTCTCTACTGATAACTGGATATTAGAGATGACTGCAATCAATCATGGTGTTGTCTATAACCATAATAAGAATACAATTATTAAAATAGGGATAAAAATCTGGTGAAATACTGGATCATATTTACAGGCTCCAATTGATTAGTAGCTGATATTAGGCAAGATTTCATAATGTAAACTAAAGGAACTAATAAATAACTAAAGTAACTAAATTTTCCCTTTTGGTGACAGAGTAAGAACATAATTCAACACTCTAATCTTGGGTATCGGCCCGATTAAAGATATAATATGCATCCAACATCTGTGCAAGAGAAGGCAAATCTATACCAATAAATAAAATTGAAGTGTCTGTTTGTAATGTCAAAATAATAGGCTTTTTTCATGCTCACACGGTTATTTGCACTATACACAAGCCTAAAAAGCACTTCTGTCTGTCTGTGTGTTCCGGGTAATCTTCAAAACGTCTGGACCGATTTCAAAAATTCTTTCACCAATGGAAAGCTATAATATCAGGGCGTAAACTAGGCTATATTTTATCCCGCTATTCCCACGAGAACGGGATCTACCCGGGTAAAACGAATATAACCTATAACCGAAGCGAAGCGAGGGCGGGGTGCTAGTTCAAAATATAATCCTATACCAAACCCGTATAAAGTAGTATAGTAGATTGATTTTCCTTCGAATATGGAGGAGCCTGGAGCCTAGCAATGAGACGTATATGAGCGGAGATGATTATGAACTAAATTAAAGATTTTTATTGCTGCTATTCATTACGTTTTGAATATTTACGGTAACTATTATTAAGAGTCGACACTCAACACTATCAATTTTCCATGTGGTGACGGAGTAAGAATACAATTCATCACTCCTTATCTTGCCCGTGGATGTTATAAAAGATGACTAAGGGATATATTATGCACATAAGGTCTATGTAAGAGAAAAAACTCGAAATAAAACCCTATACCAACATGTCTGACCAGCATGGTATTAGTAGGTCAAATTCCCTTCCATTGTGGAGAAGGCCCGAGCCCAACAGTTGGACGTATGTGGGCTGCGATGATGATGATGATGACTCAATACTATCACAGTTGCTACATAAAAAGATTCTCTGTATTATCATTTTATTTCATGAATGTCTATTGAATTTGTCTAATAGTCAAATAAACAATTGTTTGTCAAAGATTATAAATTTTTAAATATCAACAAATAAAAGAGGTAAATATAACTACTTAAATAACAGACAGCAAATAATACTTTTGTGCAACTGTTCCATAAGTCAATTTTATTAACCGATCCACTCAAGTGCGATCTAACGAAATTATCCATGTAACTTAATTATGTGCGCAAATTTTATAAATAAATTAAATCACCTAAATCTACAATGGTTCTGTATTTGTATAAAACTGTCACACATACAACATACATACACACTCTCGATTGACATTCCTTATTGAAAATAAATACATTACAATGATCACCATTCGCTTAAATGTTAATTTTACATATTTACATCATCATTTTTAAACTAAAAATTATTATTTTTAACATACATAGTGACTAGTACTAAATGTAAATTCGTAATTAAACATGCAAATGGAATGATAGTGTACGATAAACTTGTCTTAAACAGCCTGTAGCGAAATAAATATCCTTAATAATAATTTGTAGTTATATAATAATAATATATATTAGCATGTTACGTAATAATAATAATATTATAAGCAATATAATGACTCATAGCTATAATAAATTGATAAAATTAAAAAATTTAATAGTGAATACTTATAAGTAGATTGATTTCATTTATTTTAAATATAGTGAACTTAAATGTTGAAATATTAATAATTATTATTTACATTATTTAGTAATATACTAAATTATTTATTTATATCCGCTATTATTGCGGCAGTACGTTCAGTCACACAAATAAAGAAACAAATTCACCTATCGTTTTTAAAATATTTAATACTTGAAATATATTAATACTAGTTTTTACATAATTATGAAATGAGTGCAGACAATAATATCCAGTGAAATACAATCATAGCAGAGCGAGAAGCGTTCTTTCAAAATTAATGTGCTGGGGACAACATGTGTGTTATTAGGTATACAAAATATTTTTTTTAATAAACGGGGCTTAGAATAATAACGTTTAGAAGGTAAGTTCACGCACAAAGAGTGAGGCATTTCAATTGGAGCCTAATGGAGCTTACACCGGAACCGTTCCGTAATGTACAAGTCATTGTACTGCACGAACGTACGCAACTCTTAAAAAATAAATAGGTAATTATGACGGTTTGTGCATTCAAATGGTGTCACAACACATTTGAAAAATATAAAAAGATTATTAACATTACTTTTAAAAGTATTTCGACGATTTATGTTAATAAAAACAAAATTTGATTTCATAATTTGTATAGTAGTGTGCGTGTGTATGTGTGTAATCGTCTGCGCGCCATTAGTATTTTTTGATTCAAATTTTGAAAGTTCGAAGTATTGACAATATCCTTCTATACGTTATTATTCTAAGAAACGGGGCTTATTTTGGTTTGCCAATTACTGTTACCATATTATCGTAATGTTATTTATTACACACTGCTAATATATATATATTAAAGTCCCAGTTGATGTGTCTTCGACTTCAATTTACGCTCTAATAGTGACATCTGGTAATATATGGAACTTAATTTAAAAAAACTCCAATTTTAAATTACAAAATATTAACATAGTATGTTGCCCGATAATCTGCGTCCTCAAAGTTTGGTAATTACTGTTTTTTTTTTTATATAATTACTTGTATTAATAAATTTCATTTATTAAATTTATTTTACAAGCAACGATTTGACATCATATTATTATAATAACCATTAACACTTTATACGTAACAGAATGAAATTTAAAACTTAAAATACTTGTAGAATAAATTCAACTTACAAACAACAACTTAAAAACAAGCAAAATTATAATACAAAGATAAGCATATAACATATCAACAAACACTCAACAATAACTTTACGATAATAATAATATAAATAAATGAATCGATGAATTATATGCATACATCTTCACAATAACCTAGTTTGACGATTATAAAATCTTAAAAGATCGCTTAAATAATAGCGAATTCTCTTATTGACACGTACAATCATTTGGGCAGTGGTAAGTGATAATACATCGAAAATTCAAACTAAAGACGTTTTACTGCTTATACGAAAATATTATTGCAACATCTTATTAACGACAATCAATATTCACATTATGTGCAGTACACATCACTGCACTGCTTTACAGAATAATGTCAAAGTCCATTTTTATTAAGAGCTCTCGTTAAATTAACAATTACAAATAAAAATAGCCCTTATAAATGTAACGCTATCAAAAGTCGCAAAACCTGCAATTGCTTTCAGAGTCTCTCTATTAGCTAATAACTTTCATTATTCATGACATCGCATTTGCATTCTATAGAATCTTCAATAAATGACGAATACTACAAACATATCCCTAAAACTTAAGATACCCCTGTGAATAAAGTTTTTGATGGATTATGTCATTATTCTTTTAAAGCAGCGACTTGTCCTTTGAAATAATTTTAAGACGATAAAGTGCGCTATATATAAATTGATATCGCGTAATATATTCTTCAAGTATAACGATGTGAAGTTACTTGGGCGATGGGAGCGAGGGCTATGCTTGGGCGGCACGGCGGGTGGGCGCTGGGCGCGCGGGGCATGTCGGCGGCGCGGAAAGGGGGGGCGGCGGCGGCGGGGGCGCCCGGGCCGCGCGCCGTCATACCCCATCCAGCTGTCGCACCCGTACATATTTCGATGCACACATATCCGGGGCAAATGGTACACATGTGAAGTACGCACACGCCTCGCATTCATATGCCGGTGCAGCATAGAATAACGTCACCAGCGCACATAACAATCCTACTGCCGACAATATGCACACCCATACAAGAACAATCTTTCTTCTCCTATCATACGAGCCAAATGTTATGAACGGTAATAACGCGTATGCTAACAAAAAACCAAACACAAAACCGAATACATGTGCGAAGTTATCAATCCAGGGTAACAGCCCCAAAAGAAACAATGCGAACGCTATACAGACTAGTTTGAAAATAGCACGCTTTGGATGCCTCAGTAGAGGCCATGCCCCTATTATTTCGACTATTAAACATGCTAGAAGTCCAAAATGTGATCCAGCAGGTCCAACCTGAAAATTTAATGGAAATGAGATTATTAGAATTATGAAATAATGTATTATTATCTTAGCTCATATTATATATCCCTACCGGGCTAGAACCTCCTCCACAATAGGTGATAAATTAGCATACTATCGCAGGCTGAACATATGGGTTGGTATAGAACAAATTTTCCACATATACGCATATGTTATCTGAATTTAATATCCCTTAGACTTTTATGACACTCACAGACAAGAAAAAGGGTGTCCATATTTCTATTTCGTCACATAGAGATATTCTTCATTATTACCGCCACCGCTGGACTTCTCTATAATAGAAGAGAAGTTGCCATCGATACCACGCTATTTAGACGGGTTGGTATAGGGTTTTATTTAGAGTCTTCCTACTCTTACATAAATCTTTTATGCATATTTAATCCCCGAGTCATCTTTTACGATACCCATGAGTAAAATAGAGGATGGTAAATTGTATTATTACTTCATCACCACAAGATATGCTTGATAATACACGTAAGATTATCATTATTCATCATCATCATCATTTCAGCTCATATACGTCCCACTGTTGGGCTCGAGCCTCCTCCTTGATAGGAGGGAAATTGACCTACTATACCACGCTGGTAAGACGTGTTGGTACAGGGTTTTGTTTCGAGTTTTCCTTATCTTGCTTAGATATCATATGCAATATGCATATTTACTCCCTTAGTCGTCTTTTACAATACCCACGGGCAAGAGAAGGGGTGGTGATTTGTATTCTTACTCCGTCACCACACATAAGATTATATTTTTTTTTTGATGCTCTGATTTTGGAACCAAGCTTGAAATTTTACTTAAAAAATAAAATAAATATATGTATCATCAAAAACACTGCACATTGGAGTTGTAAAAATCAGCTAGCGGATCAAGAATAAGCAGCAGCACTCCAATAGAAAACCTATAACACGAATCGCAATTACTAAACCGCCTAGCGTAGCAGTCGTGATTTTATAACCCCTTAAGGAGGCTAGGAATGTACAACAGTTGACGTTGATAAAAGATAGTCGGTAGATATAGGATTGGTAATTAAAAATAACTAGTGGTCGCCGAGTGGTAAATTTCGGCCATAATTCATTTTTTTTTGCTACACAATTTTCTTTGAATTATACCTATGTACATTGTTTAATTACATAGGCTGTATCAGGTTATGGAGCAACTGTTCAAGTATGTTGTAGTGTACCGGCCATAGATCGTAATTAAAATTTATATTACACAAAAAACAATATAACAGAAAAGTTATAGTAATTTCAAAAATGTGTGTCAAACAGTCTACGCCTTAAATGTTACGTATTATGTAGGCATGGATAGACAGGATACATGCAGCCATGTAAAGCTTCGACAGTATAATTTCATTCATACATACCTAGAATTGCGCAAACGCTTCAATGGGATCGTAGGTACAAACGTGACTCGGCGACGATAATCGGCCGATCAGCTGATTTAAAGCAAAGTTCGTTTTGCTTATGCGAACGTAATCATTGATTTTTTCAATTTCTATTGAACATTTAACAAAGTACGAGTATGTTGCAGATTAAGTATACTTTATACATTTCAATCAGATTTAAACGAAAAAACAATGACAAAATTGAAAACTTTACATGTCTCTAATTCATTAACGAATCGATATTTTTCCTTCAAATTTTTTTTATGGGTTCTTACCACCATTACCTACCCCCCGTTTGACCAGTTGTCCCATAACCTGATACACGCTGTATATTGCGCAATTCATATTTGTTCATCTGCATGATTTTCGAAAAAAGGGGTACAAAGTTTTTGCTTCACGTATAGATAAGAATTACAATTATTAATGTTGATACATTTCTTTTGGGGTGGACGGTCAGCGCACCCGCCGCCCCACTCCGTCCGGGGCGACAGAGGGGTGGCCCGCGGCTCCGTAACCCACCCATATAGTACATCGCCTTCGTCGTTGGGCTGACCACCGGTGCAGATTTCCTTGACTTCAGTGGATTAATGATGATACTAGCATTTTTTTTTAAGAAAAACACCATACTATGTTAATAATTATTAATATAATGATTATTACCATAGTGCGTATTTCTTATATTACCACAGTGTGGGGGACTTTACTCGCCTTTCATATTGCTGTAGATTCAATTTCTTTCCTTCCACGTACTACTTATATTATTTAAACAAGTTGCAAACATGTATATCTTCCCTAGCCGAGGCCGCGGGTGACGTGACCGGGGATTAGTCCGTCACCCGCCGAGAGGCCGACCGCGTGAGGAAAGACCGACGTCCTCCCCGATGGGGGGACGTCGGTCGATGGGAGGGTACCCCAATAGGGGGTATTCCATCGGGCCGACCACTGATGTCAAGTAACCCTGCTCCGGTGGTCGGCCCAACGACGAAGGCGACGTGGTTTTTGGGTGGGTTGCGGGAGTTGCGTGCTTAAGCCCCTCTGTCGCCCCGGACGGAGTGGTGCGGAGGGGCGCCGACCGCAGCCCACCCACAAAAAAAAAAACCTGTATATCTTTTTACAATCTTTTTAAAAATAAATACAGTTCCTGCTACAATTTTATAAATATGTACGTCATGTAGAATATTTATCCTATTTGCAGTATGATATTCGCATGAACTCACCTCAGCCCTGTAATAAGGCTCAAATATCGCCGACGCCATATTACCAGCAACACCGCTACCTAAATAAATTACAGCTATTCTGACTGGGCCAGCCATTTTCTCCAAATCTCTCATAAATAACCACTGCAATGCTAAAGTCGCAGCTAAATGTAGGAGTCCTGCATGAACGAATAGTGATGTCCATGCTCGATATAACTGATCTGGACGTCGGCGTCTCATGAATGGTAGCATGCCACATACATCGTCTAGGCAGGAGACCTGAAATATCAATAAAAATATCATGGGTTTTGAAGCTGTTTTTTTATGTTGTATGATGGCGGCTTAAAATACTATCAACCTTCACACATAGCTCGCGAGTGTCACAAAAGATGACTGAGAGCGTTACATTGACTTAGGCCAATTACGTCGCAATTACATTCATAAGGAGGATTGTCGTCAGGTAGGTGATCAGTCATTTAAAGTATTGTCAATACTTATGCAATGTGTACAATGGAAGAAGAGTAGGGTTGGGCGGAGCTAGTTCAGCATAGAGGCAAGTTGGTTAATCGAAATATCTCGCAAACTATTCACCGTTCGCATATGAATCGTAAAAAGGGTAGCGGGAGGAGTAATCGTGTGAAGTGAGTGAAGCACCCGTGTGGTTTCTTTATTTTGTGACCAAAAAGTAAAAACATCGTTTATCGCAAGTTTTCGTATGTAATAGTCAAATTTTATCTGTTATCAATCAGGTGAGTGGTAATTTTCCATAAAATTACTGTACTTTTGATATATAGAGAGGTTCTGAGTAGAATTAAAGTTGCTACGACCTTATTAACATTATCTTTTAAGATATTTATGTGTGTGGTGACGGAGTAAGAATACAAATCACCACTCCCGATCTGGCCCGAGTATGTCGTAAAAGACGACTAAGGAATATAATTGGCATATAACATCTATGCAAGACAAAGAAAACTCGAAACAAAATCCTATGGAAACCTATCTGACCAGCATGGTATAGGGAGGTCAATTTCCCTCCTATTGTGGAGGAAGCTTGAGCCCAACAGTGGGATGTATATGAGCTGAAATGATGAAAATATTTAAGTCTGATTTTAAACCGAAAGACTGAATCTACTTCATCTTCTTCTTGCGTCATTGGCCTTAGTAGCATAAAAGACTGAATATAATCCTAACATACAAAACATCAATGTATCTTAAGACTAACTGTCTTAAGATACATTGACGGTTTGTTTATTCTATTTTCAGTTAATTGTCCAACGAAAATTACTTTAAGTTTTGTTGTTCTGTTACTATGCATACTAATATTATAAATGCGAAAGTAAGGATGTTTGTTTGTTTGTTTGTTTGTAACGCTTTCACGCTTAATCCACTGAACCGATTTCAAAAATTCTTTCACCAATGGAAAGCTATAATATCAGGGAGTAACATAGGCTATATTTTATCCCGGTATTCCCACAGGAACGGGAACTACGCGGGTTTAAGCAACTGAAACCGAAGCAAAGCGAGGGCGGGTTGCTAGTAAGACTATAAATAAAGAGCTGATTGCCAAACACATATTTTATTTCATCGCCAATTAACATTGAACGCCTGACTTGGCTAGACATTCTTAGTATTGTACTTGCCCCATACCCTTGCTCAACTTACCCCACCTATGGTATACATTAAGCATACTTGACTTTCTGCATTTAAACAGCTGTAGCTATTAAATTCGATTTGTTACAAATAATACTATGGGCATTTTTGATAAAGGAATTGATTTGATAATTACTAATCCATTAGGCCATATAACAACTCATTGAGACTTATCATTGAGGAGCTATATCGGCTCAAGTGAAAACTTGCTCAACTAGCCCCGCCCTACCCTACTGTTGAGTCACGTTATGGTGAGGGGGGACCAACAGCTGTTCACCACGCTGCGTCGACCAAATGAATATAAACTGAGCTGTGTACATCGTATCGTAAGCACACATTCACATATTTACTTTCTTCCTTCTATTACATTTAAATACTCGCCGCAGTTACGATAGGGGCAGATATCTTTCTGAGGAGCCACTCATCATCATCTTGCTCTTATCCCAATTACTTGGGGTCGACGCAATATGTCATCTGTTTTGACATATTGCAAAAAGTTTCGGCAATGACTTTTATGACCAGCCGCCTGCCTGACGTCAACCCTCCTTGGGAATGTAATTGTTGACCCAAATGGTACCAGATGGAGTTGGTCCGGGTCAATCTAGGGCTCTTAGTCGTCTTTTACGACACCCACGAGCAAAGCAAGGGTTGGTAGTATTCGAAGCCGCTACCACACAGCACTTTTTTTCTGAGGAGCCACTGTAAATACAAATTTATTTCCGCTATGACCATTCTCTGTTTTAAAGTAACTTCTAATACTTATATTAAAATACAGTCTATGGCTTCTCTTCCGCTTATCATCTAAGGAAACGTCCTAATAAGTACCTACATATATACTGTGTCGACTTCAAGTAATTGTGATAAGAACAAGATAATGACTATGTAATTTAAAGAACTAAGTATATAAAAACTAGAAAATGTCACTATGTCTTGTGTTATAATAATACACAAACTGTACTTCATCGTGTCAGATCATAAACGCCCCACTGCTGGGCTCGAGCCTCGTCCCTGATAGGAGGGCAATTGACCTATTATACCATGTTTGTCTGATATGTTGGTGTAGGGTATCATTTTGAGTTTTCATTCTTGCATAAATTTTTATTTTAATCGTAATTCCATGGGAAACTGAACTACGCGGGTAGAAGTAATATTTATTTTTATAATGTGAAAGTTTGTGACAGCGTTTCCGTGTAGTGACCGACTATACTCGTTCCAACCATTTATTTTACTTTTGACACATGCTTTAGGACGTAACTGTTTCATTATACGCAATTATTAACTTTGAAACGAGTGAACAGAGAAATATATAAACTGCCCAATAATATTTATATATCTTAATTATTACCCACTAAATACATTAATATGCCGTAAATAGCTCTATTCATAAAATTTAAGTGATAATTCATTTCCGTTATAAAAAAAGTTACGTTCTATCGCATCTAGTGACAGGATCAAAGTATTCGGTGCAAACTAATGAATCGCAAATAATCGATTACACTTATTTGCAGTTAAGTCAGCTGACAACTGAGTTTTGAATTGTTGTAATAGACAACACGTTAAAATTGTATCAGGGAGATATAAAAATCTTCTCATCATACCTATAACATGAAATAAAACAACCAAAATATTTTAATATTATTTTATTATAACGAATTGTCGGATTCTTCATACGAACTCGAATCGTCGCTTGAATCATCTGCAGTGTTTATTATTAACTCTTGTGTATGTTGTCAAATTCAATTTCCCGATCCCAATCAGAGAATATTATATTTTTTGTCTTGTTGACGACACTCGCCCAGTTTTCAGGCGTCACACTAGCACATGCGTTTTTTAAAAGTTCAAGCATTTTATTTGCTGTGAAAGGAGGAGTTGTATTGTTTCTTGCGGCGTGTCCTTTGACTTGTGCCCAGATCATTTCAATTGGATTATATTGACAGTGGTACGGAGGAATTCTGATTACAACATGCCCATATTCTGCTGCCATTTCGTCGATGACATATCGTTTTGGCTGCTTTTTACTTTTTAATATTTTAAGTAATTCTACTTTTAGTAGGGATTCGTCCACATCTTCCCCATTATCACGAAGCCAGTTTATAATCTCGTGTTTTTGTTGGCCTGTGTTGGCATTTTATTAATTTGGCGAGAGTGATAGGGTGCATTATCAATAAATATTGTTGATGGCTCTTCAAGTGATGTAAGCATTTCTCTGAACCACTTTTCATACACGTCCGCATTCATCTCCTCATGATAGTCTCCTGTTTTTTTTTATTTGAACGCTAACAGAGCGTCTGGTACAAATCCCTTTGTAGTTCCCGCACGGCAAATGATGAGGCGTTCACCTTTCCCCATTGGCACTGCAGAAGTAGAAGCAGCAGTATCGTCAGTCCAACCTTTTGGTATGGAATGATTGGCATTGAGCCAAGTTTCATCTGTGAAAACGACATTCGACCAGTCTTCTATTTTCTTCGCTTGTCTTAAAAATTCACAGCGAGACAAGGCTATATCACGACGTTCCATTAAAATTTTTCTTTTGTCGGATTTCTTATACAAGAACCCGATTTGGTGCAGCACCTTTGACAAAGAAGATTTTTGACCACGAAACAAGCCACAATTTCGTAGAGACGCTACAAATTTTTTCAAAGTAGGAATCTCTTTGCTTGTGTAATAATTGTATATATGACGACGAATAGCATCAGTATCAAAACTGTCAATTGCTGTCGCTTTACGGGGCTGACGTTTTTTCTTAGGCGTAGATAGCTTGTTCTGTTCAATACCACTACTACTATAGGCTTCTTTAGTGATTTTCGCCACCGTTGGAGCACTAATACCTAATGCTGCTGCAACACGGTCTCTAACTTGGGTTACTGGTATAAGGAATCCGCCATTGCGGCTTTCCTTTTCAAAAAATTCACGAAGCCGCAGCACTAACTCTCTGGATTGTCCTTTAAGCACCATACCTTTCAGCATTTTGCAAGTAAAATCTTACTGGGAGGAACGATACGCTCAACTCAATCAAAGTAAGAACAATGAAATCAATACGGTGGAATATAAATACTCAACACAGCGTATGAAAAATATGAAAGAGCACTCAGCGAACAGAAATGTGACTAGCACGGGAGTCTTGTTGCGAGTGACAGACAATACAACAAAATGGCGTCGCCGGCGCGCCGTTCAGTGTTGCCAATTCGGCTTAAAAAAAAGGGGTAGGCTGGATGAGAAAATTAGTGATTTACTACCGCAGACGAGGGCGCCATTGTCTTAGAGTAAAGTTTGGAGCAGCGGACCCCGCTTAATGGAAAAATGCTTCATAAAGTAGTTATTTTTTATTTTGCAAAGTACAAAGTAAAATATTTTGGGAGGACTGAATTAGTGGGTATGCAAAAATTAATGTGCCCAAATAACAAATATATTTACAGAAGTGAAGTTTTAAATAACATGAAATATGTATTTAAGCAAAAATAAAATATCCGTGTTAAATCGATTAAAAGTTCTTCCTGACTAAAATCGATTATTACAAAACATAGTATCCGTAATACATTGGTACAACACTAATTGATCAGAATTCGACCTGCCTAAAGTAAAATAAATGGTTGGAACGAGTATAAGAGTACAATTCACAACCTCTTGCTCGTGGGTGTCGTAAGCGACGACTAGGGAATATAATATGTATATAAAATTTATACAAGAGAAGGAAAACTCGAAACAAATTAATATGTCATCACGACTACCAGCGTGTTATAGCAGCTCAATTTTCCTCCCATAATGGAGGAGGCCCGAGCCTTATAGTGAGACGTATATAGTTTGAGAGAAAGGAAGAAAGTTCGTGAACATGCTTGGATAATTTTTACTTAATCACGCGTAAATCATTTACCAGGTTTAAGTGCGAATTTTCATCCAGAGTGTTCCCTAAATTAAAACATAAAATATTTTCTCTTAAGATAATAATCTAACTTTGAAAAAGTTATTTTCACATGCGGGCAAAAACTAGTATAGTAATCTATGCCAATAAATAAAATTGGAGTGTCTGTTTGTAATGTCAAAATAATAGGCGTTTTTCATGCTCATACGGTTATTTGGATACCTATGCCTAAAAATGACTTTATATTTTTTTTGTCTGTCTGTCTGTTTGTTCCGGGTAATCTTCAAAACGGCTGGACAGATTTCAAAAATTCTTTCACCAATGGAAAGCTATAATATCAGGGAGTAAACTAGACTATATTTTATCCCGGTATTCCCACGGGAACGGGAACTACGGGGATAAGGCGACAGAAACCGAAGCGAAGCGAGGGCGGATTGCTAGTCCTTACTATAATATTATAAATTCGAAAGTAAGTTTGTTTGTTACGCTTTCACGCTTAAACCACTGAACCGATTTCAGAAATTCTTTCACCAATCGAAAGCTATAATATCAGGGACTAACATAGCCTATATTTTATCCCGGTATTCCCACAGGAACGGAAACTACGTTGGTAAGGCGACGGAAACCGAAGCGAAGCGAGGGTGGGTCGCTAGTTAAAATATATGATTGTATTATAATCGTACCTGAGAACATAAAGACGCTTCCTCATGAAAATATCCTTTGACAAAATCGCAGTGTTCTCTAGTTGTAATCACGCACTCCCCATGAACTCCTATACAACAGGGGTGACCTATAACCTCACAAGCCATATGTTCTGCTGCGTGACCTGCCCGACCTGCTGCAGCTGACCCATCGATAAGTGATTTCCGACAGATCGGCCATTTTGTAATGTCATCTGGCCATTCGTGCGGTGCTATTGATCTTGGTGCTTCACAAAATCTGGAAAATATATTTCACATAATTAATGTTAACGTCGATAGTCCATGTGGTGGGGTAGTAAGAATACAAATGACCACTCCCTATCTTGCCTGTGGATGTCGTAAGAGACGACTAAGGGATATAATATGCATATAACATCTGTTCATCATTCATCATCATTTCAGCCTATCGCCGTCCTCTGCTGGACGTAAGCCTCCCGCATGTTACACCACAAAGTGCGGTCCTGTGTCGCCTGCATCCAACGACGCCCAGCAACTTTCACCAGGTCGTCGGTTCACCTAGTGGAGGGGCGTCCTACACTGCGTCGTCCGATATGTGGTCGCCACTCGAGAACCTTTCTTCCCCAGCGGTTGTCGGTTCGTCGAGCGATGTGGCCTGCCCATTGCCACTTCAGCGTGCTAATTCTTCGTGCTATGTCGGTTACACCCGTTCTTCTGCGGATTTCCGTATTCCGGATTCTATCTCGCAGAGAAATCCAGAGCATAGCCCGCTTCATAGCACGCTGAGCGACTTTGAGCCTTGTTATGAGGCCTATATTTAGGGACCATGTTTCCGTGCCGTTAGTCATCACTGGTAACGCACACTGGTCGTAGACCTGTGTTTTCAGATACTGAGGTATGTTGGACGAGAAGATCCTCTTAAGTTTCCCGAACGCTGCCCAACCGAGTTGGATTCGTCGGCTGATCTCTTTCTCGAAATTGACATCTGTTCAAGAGAAGGAAAACTCGAAACAAAACCCTATTCAAACTTTATTATTTAATTATATATTTCATGTTTTCAACCACGTTTTTAGCAGAATTTGCTTTAATTGTTTTTAATTGGAAACATCTTTTAAAGGTGTATCTGTTTTTAAATTCAGACTTAGTAAGTAGTAAGAAGAAGATGATAGTAGTAATATGTTACAAATATTATTGTTAGAAGAGATAAATTTCAAAATATTTGTTGTACGTGTTTGTCATATTTTACGACACCTATGGGTAAGATGGTGGGTGGTTTATTGTATTCTTACTTTTTAGCGGAGAGAATTTCCATTTATATTTAACTAATAAATAAAAAAACTCACGTTTAAAATCATTGCGTCGAGGTGCAATTCGAACAATAATCAATATTAGGAGGTCAAATGCGAAATTATAAACATGAGTGCCTGAAATAAGCAGAGATGATGAGCATCATCTTAGCTCATATAGATCCCACCACTGGGCTCGACTCTCCTCTACAATAGGAAAAAAATTACCTATACCACGCTAGTTAGATGTCTTGGTATAGGACTCTATTTTGATTTTTAATTGTTATATGTAGCAGTACATAGTTCCTTGCATATTATTTGCCTTAGTCGTCTTTCACGACATCCACGGCCAAGCCGGAATGGTGAATAGTATTCATATTCCGTCCCCATACTAAAAATGTACTCATACTAAATGTTTTTGGGCCGACTTACCCTCCGTGGGTCTCTGTACCAACTGGGCCAATACCATTGACTTTCATGATCGGCTCGGCGGATACTCTCTAGAGTATCTATATTAATATGCATTAACCTTTAATTAATACACAAAAAATATCACTCACTTTGGATCTAAACCACAAACTGAGCCCGATATTCTACCTCCAGGACCTGATACGCCAGAAGACCATTTTTTCCACGTCGATATCGTATTCTGAAACATATATGTAAACATTTATATAGCATGATATAATACGACTTCTTTACTAACAATTTAAATAATTTAATTGTAAAAATTTCCTCTATGGCATGCTTAACTGAAACTTACCTTTGATATTAATCCTCTTATCTGAATGGTGGCATAAGTAAAAAATAATTTTGTTGATTAATTGTTAAATAACTCAAATAAGAAGTAATACAAATAATGAAACTAATTGAAAAGTAACTGTATAAACTAACTGGTGGTGGGACCACACTGTTGACAGTTGTCTGTCTACAGCCGCGGGGCGCCGGTCCGTTCGGGGTAGTACCACACTCTCGGTGAAAATCGACGTCTGAGTAGTAGCAATTTGTTACCGTGTTTCGTTCAGGGAGCGAGAGAGCCGAAAGCCCAACTTTCTGAGGGTGTTTGTGTGGTGGGTTTTGGTGATGCCTTTATTGCACGCATTCACACTCCCTTCACTTTCTTCACGGTAGGCAGCGGCCTAGTAAAGGTCCATGAGCGGCAGCAACATTTACCATTAGGTGTACTGCTTGCTTGTTTACTACCATTGACAATAAAAAAAATTATAATATCAACCAGTCCATAAAAACTTGAAAGATAATGAATAACGAGTACATAGTCATTTGATCAATTAATATATTTGACATACCATCATTATTATCTCAGCTTATTTACGACCCACTACTGGGCTCGAGCCCCCTGCACAATGTCATAAAATATATCTACTATACCACGCTGGTCAGAGGGGTTGGTGTAAAATTTTATTTAAATTTTTTCTTCTCTTGCATTGATGATATATCTCTTAGTTGTCTTTTATGACATCCAGGTGCACGATAAGAGGTGATATTGGAGATACTGTCGCCCTGTAGTGACGGAATAAGAATACAATTCACCACTTTTTATCTTACCCTTAGATGTCGTAACAGACAACAAGTATAATATGCATATAACATCTGTCTAAGAAAATAAAATCCTATATCAATATGTCTCACCAGCATGGTATAATAGGTCCACTTCAGCACTGAGACTTATGAACGAAAAAAATTCACTACATTCTTAATAATGGATTTTATACCCACCGAACAATCAGCCTTAGAAGACTGCACACAACCAGAATCATCATTTCGTATGCAGCATGCGGTATCTCTTTCTCTTCTTGCTGAAGCCGCTATTGCCCGTGCTATCCTCGCATCACGTCGCATACATGGTGCAAATTTTGCTCCTAAATGAATTAAGTCAGCTGCTCTTGGACCCAGCCAAAACGATGCTGGTTCTTCCCACTCGACCTGGAAATAAAATATAATGTGGAAATTACTTTGAGAAAGTTACTTCATATGTTTAGTCAAATCTTTTTAACACGCTTTTATTTGTTTCACCTGTATGTATGTAACGGAATCTCTGAACGTCATTTTGCCCCACAGATTTTATTTAAACTTTGCACACTCGTCAAAGGCCAACGACAATGCAATAATTCGATCAAAATAGCCGAATATCTTGAACAGATTCGCCAGGATTTAGACAGTCTATCCTCTTTAGAAATGTTGCTGACCAGACGGCATAAGATACGAGTTGTTCCAGGTCAATGTAAGGCTCTTAGTCGCCTTTTACGACACCCACGAGTAATGTAAGGGATGGCGTATTCGTAACCGCTACCAGATAGCATATTACTGTAATATTAATTTAATGAAGAAGTAACGTAAAATAAGGATTTCTGATGTTTACGCGAGTGTTACACATTGTAAATAAAACTACATTACGGATTTTACCGCGTTTCCATAGCGGGTAGATAATTATAAATATCTGCAATAACGATGACTTGTTGGACGTCAGACATCTTAGTCCGCCCGTAACCATGAACGCTGTAAAGTGTTCGTAACGTCGGGCAATCAAAAATCAAATAGGTACAAATAGGTGGGTATCGTAAAAGACGACGGACATATTATGCAGGTAACACCTGTGCAAGACAAGGAAAACTTGATTTAAAACTGGAGGCACGAGTCCAACAGTGGGACTTATGTGGGCTGAGATAATGATGATTATGATGAAGTTATTCATATATGTTTTACTTTTTTTAAGTTATTTTTTTTTTATTACAGTACATCTAAATTATTATTGTTAAATTACAATCGTCATCATTACCATCATCATCTCAGCTTATGTACGTCCCACAGCTGGGCTTAAACTTCTTCCACAATAAAAAAGGAATCTAACCTACTTATACCATGCGGATCAAATAGATTGATATAGTACTTTATATCGAAATCTTTTATTACGTAAATGTTAATTTCATAAAACAGGATCCAACGTCTTATTCGACATCCACGGGCAAGATAGGAGATGTTAAATTGTATTCTTACTCCGTTGACATACGAGAAAAGTTAGAATGATCATTTTATGTATAGTGTATTGGTTAACATAATGACCTATCGTCCCTGTCATGAATTCGAATTCTATGTAGGTCAATACTTTATATGATCTACAAATTGTTGTTCTGAGTCTGGATTTTAATTTTTGTCCGTTAAATATATTTAAAGGGAAACTTTAAAACAATGCTTATTTCCTTAGCGCGGGGTGTTGTCTTTAAAAAAAAATATTTACTTCACTGATAATTATATTAATTCGAAACATTTGCATATTTCGTGTTTGTATAAAAGCCTTAAATATTTCACATTCCTTTGTGATATTACGTTTTATTTGAGACATATTATATTAATAAGTTATTTTATTTCGTAAGCAAAAATATTAATGAAGATCATATTCATAGTATCTAAATCAAATCAAGTCAGAAAGTAAATCTGTTACTATCCTTCTAATAATATTTCAAATACATAAACAACCTTAATATTTGAGGATACGCTACTAATAATATTATCTACCTGAAACAGCGTAAAGCATAAACAAGAACTTCAACTCTCATACTGTATGAATAATATCCAATATGTTTAGCTTAGGTGAAGGTCGTATAGTTTTAGGTAATTAACGTTGTAAATAAGTCGTTTTTAGGCTAATATTAGGTATCTAAAAATATACCTACATTATCAAAATGTTGAGACAAAGTTGTTATTTATATGTCCCTGATGCTGACCACATTATCTGAGTTTGAATTACACGGGAACCTTTTGCGGTCATTCACTAAAAGATAGCATCGTAAAAGATAGATAGCATCGCAAAAAGCAGACAAAAGAGGCGCGCACAAAGCCTGTGTGACCTATTTTTGAAGCTCGCTCACTAATACTCTTACTTTGTGTTGCTTTTCCTTTGCCTCACAATGAATGACCCCTTTGTCGGCGTATAGTTATTAATTGTTGTTAATATTGTAACGTATAAAAATAGATGTGAAATACTAATAATGAAGTGCAATAGTGAATTTATTGATTACCTATTGTTTATACGAGGATTACACATTTGAAAAAACTATTTTTAAGGATCGAGTTTGTATTTGATTTCTAATTTGGAGACGTT
Organism: Lymantria dispar; assembly: GCA_032191425.1. Taxonomy (NCBI): domain Eukaryota; kingdom Metazoa; phylum Arthropoda; class Insecta; order Lepidoptera; family Erebidae; genus Lymantria; species Lymantria dispar. Next base: position 16,577,146 of record CM063451.1, read on the forward strand.
TTGAATACTGTTTTAATAAAGTGTCTAACCTCCAATAAGTCATCGTTAGTTATGGAGATTTATCTGCTACAAAATTAGTTAATAAATTTGACCCACAATTTTGATACAAATTTATTGCCAGTGGAAAAAAATGAACCTATATAAAAAATTATACATTTTCTCGAAAATCTAAGCCTCAATTCTTTTTTGCGCCACCTTAATTGTCTTTTTGAAATTTCAAAAAAAACTTAAGTCCTTGTCTATTTCCAAAGTTTTCGGTGGGAATATGGAAGTATCATACCACGCGCATGTTAAATTGAATAATTTTGCTGGTATTTTATGTAATATAAAACAGTTAAGGTGCTGAAGTGTTGTGAGTATAATAACATTGTTTTACATATATTTTCATGTTCTACCGAAATTCGCAGAGGGATCATATTTGGTTTTCAGCACTCAATTATTAGTAACAACTTGACTTCCTGACTATTAATGGGCTAATCAATATGAAGAAATTTTAAATAATGTAAAGACTTAGCTGTATAAAGCTTTGTACCCTTCAACTGTCCCAATGGACAAATAGAACCAAAAAAATCTATTTCCAATGGAGGATATCGATAAAATGATAGATAAATAAATGGTCATATTTACTGAACAATCGTATCTACAGTATTGTATATGTTAAAATCGAAATGTGAAATTAAAACGTTACAAAATTATTAAAATAATAATAATTTTGCGACATTTTTTACAGAAATGAACTTGATTTATCCCATACTATGGGCATAATATATTTTTTCGGCATCTTTACTCGTCTTTTACAAGACACGCAGAAGAGGAAAACGTCGTAATACATGGTATTTTTACTTCATCACCACATGGAAACAAAACACTAAAATTTACAAAAAAAAGAAAAAAATAGCTCTATATCACACTATCAATCTTATTGTCTTTTGCATAAACTAAAATTCTAAGTAAAATAGCGTATCACTGAAATATTTCTCAAGTAAATAGGGTACTTGGTTTAGCTCAGGCATTAAATCTCTGCCAAACGTGTTTTGTCTAAAAGCTTTGCCTCATATAACTTTATTATACTTAATATTATACAAAGAAAGAGGATTTATGAAGACGACGGTCCTTATGAGAAAAGAAATATATTGCGCTCATATAATAGGCATATAATTTATTTATAGTTTCAAAATTTTATCCACAAAGGGTTAAACTAAGGTGTAAACCGTAACAGATTTTGTATAATAATTATAATACGGAGTGAGGCTATTGCATGTTACTTACTACATACTGTTATCCCATTTTGATTTTTTTTTATGTGTAGCTCAGTTGACAGCTTAACGCGGTCAATGGGTGAGCGCAGATGGCTCTCAACCTGGTAAGTAAGTTTTGCTATTTTGCAATAGAATTTTGTTGCACTAAAGAAAAAGAATAAGTGCGAGTCGGAGTCGCATGCAAATGGTCCGTACCATTATCTATAAAAAGGGCAAAAAAAAACCCCGTTTGTTGTATGGGAGCCCCTCTTAAATATTTATTTTATTTTGTTTTTAGTATTTTTTATTGTAGCAGCAACAGAAATACATAATTTGTATACATTTCAACTGTCTAGTTATCGTAGTTCTTGAGATACAGCGTGGTGACAGACAGACGGACTCACAGCGAAGTCTTAGTATATAGGTTACGGAAGCCTAAAAAGGAAGGAAAGAAATATTCTTGTATTGCAGGGGATTTCGGAAACATACGATCAACGGACACATATTACATCCAGACTAATATCAACAATTTGTGGATCGTATAAGTGTTTTTCTAAATGGGTTTTGAATTCTTGATATGTACTTGGCACGGTAGGTAGCTATTAACCATAACGCCATTTATGCACACCGAGAACTGAATTTTATAAAAATATATGAAAAGTTGCTAAAAAAATATTCATATAGTAAGTAATAGAATAAATATACAATATATCATCAACTCTTTTATGTCAGTAGTTCTCAGGGATGAAGGCATATAACATGATTGACAGAGAATAAAACTCTAAAACGTTCTATGTCCCCCTATGTCGCATGGATATTTTAGACTAGTTTGCGCTCATACTCAAGAAGATGTGTCCGATAGCGGGACGTATGAATCTATGGATCATATATAAATTAATAAATAAAATAAGGTAAGTAATTTTTATTAAATTTATAACAAATAAACAAAAAAATGTATAACAAAGCATCAGCAAAATAATAAAGCATTTATTTTTGTTTTTAGGCGCTATCAATTTATAAATAAATCATAAAGAGATTTTCATGTAATTTCTAAAACCTTATACGAACATAATATAAAAGCGGCATCAATAAATGTTTGCACCTAATCCTAAAGTCGTAAAATATCAGTAATAATAAAGCGTAACTATTTTCATTTACGAGTAAACGTTGATAAATTTAGTCCTTTTGAACATTCAAATTTACTGAAACCTTCATAAAGCCACAAAATTAATTAGGATTATATTTTAACTTTTTTTTTTGTTAAATTTCGAAAGTCTTGATTAATATTTTAATATCTATGTTACAGAAAATTAACACGCTGCCGGGGTGGTCACGCTGTTTATGTTAATTGCTAATTAATGATTTCTGATGTTTACAAGAGTATTACACATTATAAATAATATTTTTACGGATTTTATCGCGTGTGCAATATTTTATATTTTGCAAGTGCATTGCTCGTGGGTGAGAACTATTAAGAAGAACTATTAAAAACTTTAGATCGACCAGAGCCATTCTACCTGATGCTGTATAGTAAAGAAATACATTCCTAAGGAGCGTTATCTCCAGACAGTGATCATAAGACTATTGCTGATAACTTTTGTAATATCTAAGTACAATGAAAGAGGAGAACATATAGAAATGAATCGATACTAATGAGTACTCATATGGTATCGATACTTTTCATTCGATACTAGTACTGAGTATCGAATGTACTAACATTAATAACACACAGGTATTGTGTCAATTTTATGCCTGCCAAATTTTCATATTTTCTTGAATTACGCTTATTGTTAGATTATCTAAAAAAAGCCCATCACAATCCTGTCAGAAAAAGTACTCGATACTTCAAAAACGGTTCGATACTGATACCAGTAAGTATCGATACTTTTGAATCAATATCGATTGATACGATACCAATACTTAACTACCGATACAGTATCGATTAAAAGTATCGATACCTAGATGGTATCGTTTCATCCCTAGAACATATCTTCGACCACAAATATTTAAGATGATGATGATGATATTGATTTCACATTTAGTATATATATTAAATTTTATATCTAATTATATTAAAGTATCAGTATCTATTTATATTAAATTTATCAGATTTTTTTTTCATCAACTTCTCGTATCCAAGGAGAGTTCCCAACCGTTCACATTTTAATACAAGATAGGTTTACATGCAATTGGGTAATATACAGTGCTTAAGTTCTTAGAGAATAAGTATATAATTAGAGATACTATTCTAAAATAAGTAAAAAAGGCTACTCATCTAAATAATAATAACTGTATATAATTTTGTCCAAAAACTTCGTATTACAAATTGTATACCACGTATGTTATTCGCTATAGAATTGGGGCAATACAAATAATTACTATTAGCAAAAATATGTACAAATAATGTAATATACTATTTAAAACCAACATACCTGCTGTAAACTCAAACTCTTCACTAAAACTTGTCCTGAATGAGTATGCCACCCAAACCCCACTGGACCGAAGCCGTAACAGAGGAGAGACAGTAACAGCACCAAGGTCTGCACTGTACTGACCCACCACGTAAAGTATGGCCGGTAGTCTGTCAATTCATCTAACTGTCGTACCACCTCTTCTTGATGAGCTACTGATTTTCTCAATGAACGCCTGTAAGAAAGTTATCGGCATTACTTCATGCTGCGTTAAGATTTAAAGTTCTGAAGGGACGAGACTTAAAAATAATTTCATGTAAGATTTAAACGATTTTTCTATTCTATTCTTTGACTATTATCTCACATTGTAGTTTTCATTTATTTTATTAATTTATTCATTCATTTCAGCTCACATACCTCCAACTGTTGGGCTCGAGCCTCCTCCAAAGTAGAACGGAAATTGACCTACCATACCACGCTGGGCAGACGCGTTGGTATAGGGTTTCATTTCAAGTTTTCCTTCTCTTGCGTAGCTGTTATACGCATATTTTATCCCTTAGTCGTCTTTTACAATACCCACGGGCAATGTATTTTAACTCTATCACCACACGGAAAATTTCATTTCTCATTTATTTACTTTTCATAGGCGCTTTTCATAGGTGAAAGAATTTTTAAAACCGATTTAGTAGTTTAAGCGTGAATACGTAACAAGCAAACAAACAAACTTAGTTTCGCATTTATAATTAACTTAAGTTGTGGCATTTGTAAAAATTTAGATCAATTTTATTTTGATATTTGATGATTTGAATTTCAAGCTATCGATATTTATTGTTTGCCATTTTTTATGACGCCTTATTTTGTAGGGTTGTGTGGTAACCATCGGTGAAAAGGACCGGGTACTGCCGATATGACGATAATGTGGTACGTGTATGACAGGCTATGAAGATACATGCCGTGACTTCCGTCGCCTCGGGCGGATCGCACCTTAGGGGACCCATAAGTTTGTCCCTAAAAAAAAGGATTGTGTTGCCTACAACACAATCCTAAATTTTCCTAAATTCCTAAATTTTCACTACAATCGGCCCTGAATGCCAAGCACTCCATGGTCCGTTCAATGGCAATTAGGAGGAATTACGGTAGATTCACGCACTGCCTTTTCATCGCTCCGACGCAACGGACCGCGTGTGTAAAAACATTGCCTGCTCAAACATAAAAACTGTCTCTGAATAGGGGCTTATGATGGAGCAATTTTGATTATACACAGTGAAATCCTAATCAAAATAGATATAAATTTTCTTGTAATAATGATGTATTTAAGACTCGAGCCCTTCAGAAATATTGCACTTTTAGTCCATCATAATACGGATAACATGCGTTATATTCGTAAATCTAATTATATCCTCTCTTGACATACATATATATATATATATATATATATATATATATATATATATATATATATATATATATATATATATATATATATATATAGTTCAAAATTGTAGACGAGGAGGTACTTGATCTTTATTGCTTGCTAATTACAAACCGTTAAGGTTAACATTTTTATAGTCGGGTCAAGGTTGCAAAGTTAATATACGGTCTAAATTAATGAAACAATTCTCAAACGAAATATATAAAGTAATTGAAATAAACTTCCCTTCGTGTTTCATATTAAAGTATTTAAAAAAAAGTAATAAGAAAAATAAATTCGGACCAAGCGACGAGCTAATTTGAAAGAGAACAATGTTTCTTTCTATATTTAAAGAAAAAATAAGTATCTAATAAAGTTTTCAAAAATTTTTTAGTATATTATTACCACGATGGTATCCAATTTTAGAATAATTTTAACAGAGTTGGATGCCATATGCCACGATTTAATTGATTTCGATAATCTGCGTGTTAATTATTCGCACGAACATCAAAAAATAATGGAAAGAACGTAAATGAAGAACATTTTTTTATTTTGTAAGCCATGCAAATTAATTTAATAGGTACACAGCGAAAGAAATAATAATCATTAGCTAATAACACATCCGTGTGGTGACGGAGTAAGAATACAATTCAACACTCCCTATCTTGCCAGTGGATGTCGTAAAAGACGATTAAGGCAACTAGCCAGGTCAATTTCCCTCCTATCGTGGAGGAGGTTCGAGCCCAACAGTGGGACGTGTATAGGTTGAAATGATGATAATGATGAATAATACATAATACGCGAGACTAAAATATGGAGACCCATCTCACAATGGCGGAAATATCTTGTATAGTCTTCAATTCTTCTATAGTACAAGATCCAAAAACTTATTCCTGAATATTATCAAAGTATTCATCGAAAATATCTTCTAAGTAATGTAAAAACTATGTAATAAATTGTCATCTGACTATACAGATGGCACAGTAATTAAGATACCGACCCGGGCTCGAATTTCACGTGGGACAACAATTTGTGCGATCAACAAATCGTTGTTCTGAGTCTGGATGTAATTCGAGTCCATTAATTATATGTTTGTAAAGTCACCTGCAATACAAGGATTATTTCCTTAATGCCTTGTCTTTCAAAAACAAAAAAGATCTCTTGACTATCTACGAGTATACAATTATTAACGTACTTAAACTACACCCAGACAACAACCATTGTAGAAGAAATAATGGATTTATGTGGGAATCGAAACCTCAGGTACTCAGTATGAGAGATCAGTACATAAACGAATACACCATATTTACCCAATTATGTTATGGTTGTTTCATGTTTTTACCAGCATCAAAAAAGCCGGAGCCTAACAATTCAACTGGACATGTTAAAATGCTTATTTTTTACTTTGTTATGTAACGGAATCTTTGAACGTGATTTTCAACCACTCTTTAAACGATGGATTAAATTGAAACGTTTACATTTGTCAAGAATCGATGACAATACAATAATTAAAATATTTGTTCTATCGTTCGAAAGGGGTTTTTTTTTTATATCCATGGCTTTTGGCGTGGGTCAATAGATGTCACTATCCCTATTTTCTGCATCGGACTTTTTTGTTCGGTTGTCTACAAAAGCGTGTTTATTAGTTTCCTTTAATTTTCTGGATGTATGAGTATGCTAAGTCAAATTCCAACATAATTTATTCCATTGACTGGCTTTCATTTTAGGGATTATTTATACTTAATTTTTATTTATTTTAATTAATTATTTATAATGAATTCGAGGTTTTACCTATATCAAGTGCCGAATAGAGTTCTTCTCTATACTAATATTATAAAACTAAAGAGTTTATTTGGTTGATGCCGTTAAATCTGAGAAATTACTAGTTAGAATGGAAAAATATTTTAATTACCGTACCTATTTATAAACAGACTCTCCGTAACTTAAAGATTTCCCATTGAGGAAGGCACGGGCTATATAAAATTTCACTGTGACTAATAGACGCGAAGTACTAAAGAAAAATATTGCAAAACCGGGCAAATTTATTTCTTATGTGAACTTTTGTTGCGTACGCTTCGCGTTATGGGTGTCTACGACGCAATCTCTCTATTTCTCACTCTCTTTCTGATGTGACGCAAATGAAGTTGGGCGGGTTAGATAGTTCTAAATATTATCTTACCTAAAGAATCTACCAACGACACCCATGCCAAACTGCCTCCTGTTGGAGTTATCTGCTAGTGGCTCCAACATTGGTGTATGAATGCGTGCACCCCCCGCACCCCAAGACACACTTCGTTCTGGTCTTCTGTATTCCACGCTGCTTGAACCTAATGGTGACCGCGCCCTGAAAAAACAAGAATATCTAGTAAGAGATCATGTTACATCTTAATATCTATATATTATTAAATATTGACCTCCTCAATAGAAACACAGTTATATTAGCTAGTAATTGCCCTTAATATCGTTGGAATACTACCAATAATTTCAAGATACATCATGTTCCTTTGTAATAGCGTAATCATTTCATAAGTATTGACACATTTTTTTATCCAAAACTTCGACGATATTTTATAACTTCTAAAACTGTCGAACGCTATACGTAACGTATAGTATTGTATGTAAGTCCTTGAATTCCAAAGATTTAATCTCCGTTTTCACAGACCCTTGTCACAAAGCTTAGGATACTGATATTTGTGTTAAGCACGCAAGCACTTTACGGACGATTTTGTTTTATATTTTGATCGCATTCTCATCTTCAAGCTTAGTAGACATTTAATAATATTTTATTCATTCAGAAGAGAACTAAGAGGTTTTTCCTTATGTTTTAACATCGGCCGTCTGCTTATCCTGAGTCTTATTTTTTAGGCGTATTGGTCTACCCAAAAATTGTTCTGAGGAATTCCTTAATCCACCGGGTTTTCCTTCTCCACCTACCAGTATCAATTATTCGATATTAACGACATTATCGTTCACGCTTTTTGCAAATACAATCGTTAATAATAATATTGATCATTGTTCCTAAAAATATGGTTATAGTAGCGTAGCAGCTTAGTTATGTAACTTAGTCCATCATTTTCTGCTATTTGTGTACGGCGTGGAAATATTTGTTACAGTTTTCATTGATACAGCTTAATAGCTTATATCTAATTTTTGAAATACATATATATATATATAAACTTTGAAATTATAATTTAATTTTATTAATTAAAACTTGCCCATGTGGTAATGCAATAAGAATACAATCTACCGCTCCCTATCTTGCTTGTGGATGTCGTAAAAGACGTCTAAGAGATATAATACGCATATAACATCTGTGCAAGACATGGAAAACTCGAAATAAAACCCTATACCAATTTGTCCGACCAGCATGGAATAACAAGGTCAATTGCCCTCCTTTTGTGGAGTAGGCTCGAGCCTAGTAGTGGGACGTATATAAGCTGAAATGATGAATGATGATAATGAATGATGATAATGAATGATGATAACGAATGATGATAATTAATGATGATAATGAATTATAACTATCAAAATAGTAAAAACATTGCCTGCTCAAAAATAAAAACTGTCTCTAGAAAAAGACTTATGATGGAGGAATTTTGATTATACACAGTGAAATCCTAATCAAAATAGATATAAATTTCTTGTAGTAATGATGTATGTTAAACTCAAGCCCTTCAGAAATATTGTACTTTTAGTCCATCATAATACGGATAACATGCGTTATATTCGTAAACCTAATTATATCCTCTTTTGACATACATATACATATATATATATATATATATATATAGTTCCAAATTGTAGACGAGAAGGTACTTGATCTTTATTGCTTGCTAATTACAAACCGTTAAAGTTAACATTTTTATAGTCGGGTCAAGGTTGCAAAGTTAATATACGGTTTAAATTAATGAAACAATTATCAAACGAAATATATAAAGTAATTGAAATAAACTTCCCTTCGGGTTTCATATTAAAATATTTAAAAAAAAAGTAATAAGAAAATTAAATTCGGACCAAGCAACGAGCTAATTGGAAAGAGAACAATGTTTCTTTCTATATTTAAAGAAAACTAAGTATCTAATAAAGTTTTCAAAATTTTTCTAGATAAACGATGGCATCCAATTGTAGAATAATTTTGATAGAGTTGGATGCCATATGCCACGATTTAATTGATTTCGATAATCAGCGTGTTAATTATTCGCACGAACATCAAAGAATAATGGAAAGAACGTAAATAAAGACCATTTTTTTATTTTGTAAGCCTTTTTTTTTTTTGGGTGGGCTGCGGTCGGCGCGCTCCTCGCACCACTCCGTCCGGGGCGACAGAGGGGCATAAGCACGCACACCCACAATCCACCCATGATTTGAGATAAGAGCAGAATATTAATCAATACATAGATCTTCTTCAGCTTTTATTAAAATTACGACCAAAATTGAACACATATAATCAATATGTGGACAATGATCTCTAACATATAATCTCTAACACTAATGTTATTTGTATATTTGAATGTTGCTTATGAAGCAACATATTATGCTTTATAAGCAGCAGCAGGAGTATGCAGTTTTACAATTTAACCGCTTTAATAATCAAGTGTGCGCTAAACGAGTTAATTAATCTGTCGACTTGGCAACATGGCGTAATGAGAATATCTGGCTGGAACATGATTATTAGCTAAAGTTAGCGCTTAAGTTGGCGGCTGTTACTTAGTGAGTCTTACGGGCTTAACGTTATTTGCTTCATCTTGAGTTATGAAATTCTGGTAAGTTTAAATAGGTTTTACAAATCACTTTAAGCGTCACTAGTGTATAAGAATGGGGTAATGATACAAAGAGTCATTTTATAATTCGTTATGTAAATGACTTTAAATATAAAGTTATACATAATGTGACCATATGGTCACATTATGTATAACTTTATATTTAAAGTGCTTCTTTGCACTTCAAAACGGGACGCTTGAATAACATGACTATTATATTTTTGTGTCCAAACAGGCAATTTGCAGAAATAGGTAAGCATATGAACTTAAAACCAAAAAGAAAACAACAATACGCAAAAATCTAAAAAACGTGTTTGTATATGTAGTATATAAAAATGATAAAACGTGTGGTCACTTTAGTTATAAGTACATAGCATTGTTTATAAGTGACCAATTAAGAATACAACTTCGTTACTCGTAGGTATCGTAAGAGAAGAAAAAGGAAAGGAGATATTCCATTCTTTTAAGATACATATTCTAGCTAACATAATTCAACGATATTATTATCACAGCTCATAGTTCCACTGCTGGGCTTGAGCCTCTTCCAAAATGGGAGAGGAATTGACCTACTACACTGGTCAGACGGGTTGGCATAAGGTTTTATTTCGAATTATCCGTCTCTTGCATAGACTTTATCTACGTATTGTAATCCCTTAATCGTCTTTAACGACATCCACGTATAAGAAAGGGGTAGTGAATTGTATTCATTGTCTGTCCCCACAGGGATAGTAACATAAATACTTACCCCTTAGTCCCATCAGTCTGATCCGCTTCTTCGTGGTGCTGTAACGGCGCCATTGCCGACAGCGGTGCAAAAAATACATCGTCAGCATCAGTATCTTCTTGTGGCAAAACGCTACCTCGAAATGACCTCGACCATTGCGCCGAAGTCGATTGACGCGATCGTCGAGTCACAGCCTGTAAAAAAAGGATTATTAAATATCATCATCATCATAATTAGCCTGCCCTAATCCCACGCTAAGTGGAGCCAGCACAGCGTGTAACTTCCATAGACTCTTGTCAGCCGTCATATCTGCACTCACTGCTTTCATACGCATACCCTCATTCACACAATACATCCATCTCTTTTTAATTGCCCACGATGTTTATGCTCATCCACAATAGTATTGATAGCCCTTCCTATCACATGTCGCATACCAAGACAATCTTTGTAAATATAACACATAATACACATATTTTTTTAATGTAATAGATGACGAAACAATTTAACATCGTGAGAACATCTCTACGTAAAATGAACAACGCTCTAAGCCAACTTAATTGACTAGGTATATTAGATCAATATATAGTGGCGACTTCTCAAAAGGAACAGTGGGACATAAATACATCGGCTCGGAAGAAGAATAAACGTATATATATAAAGTTTAGGTTAATTCCCATAGCTTTCTATAAAATCAATATCTTCCTATTTAGATACTGGAGATATCCCTCCTCTCTTTTATCTCACGCAGACAATATAGTTGCCACTTTTCGCTACGAGATACCTTTGCAGTTAACTTTTATGATAATGCCTAAATGATTTCAAGTGGTTAAGCAATACTATAATTTCTACATTACGATGTGGGTTGGCGATTATAGTTGATGTTATGAGTTTCACAGAAGATTATCTACTACTATCCATTTTATACTAATACTTTTCCTCAGTAAAATAAGGACTGATAGCATGTAGCATTCTTGAGAAGATCTATGCGACGATGGAGGTCGATACGTTGGTGGATGGGGTATGCCAGGTATATTATTTCTCATGTGAAACATCTATAGGCGAGGGTAAACCTGATTGTTGGCGTAGCGTAAACAGGCCGCGGCGATGCAACGCCACGCTATATGATGTAATATATGTACTATACGCAGTCTATATGTAGTAGTACGTAAGTGAGACGGAGCGACGAGATATCGTGCGTAAACGACTGTGCGGTGAATTAATTATGATTATTGTGTAACATTCTAAATGATAATTAGGGATGCAAATGATACATCGATGTTTCAATAAAAAATGTTCAGTATTGTAAAACATCGATGTATCGATACGCTGCAGCGTAACAGTTTAGGTACTCTGCTTCTAAATAACTAAAAAAAAAGCTCATCACATCACGCAAATGTTAGTGTTTCATGTAAAAAATATCCTTGATTTAACTAAAAAGAAAAACATCGATGTTCTTGGTTTCGATATTTTCATCTATACCAATAAATAAAATTGGAGTGTCTGTTTGTAATGTCAAAATAATAGGCTTTTTTCATGCTCACACGGTTATTCGCAGGACACCTATATCTAAAATACAGATAAAAAAATGTTGTCTGTCTGTTTGTCCCGGGTAATCTTCAAAACGGCTGGACCGATTTCAAAAATTCTTTCACCAATGGAAAGCTATAATATCAGGGCGTAAACTAGGCTATATTTTATCCCGGTATTCCCATGGGAACGACAACTACGCGGGTAAACCGACTAAAACCGAAGCGAAGCGAGGGCGGGTTGCTAGTACCTAATAATATTATAAATATGAATGGTAATATTTTATTTATACATTATGCCATATTAGTTGCTGACTTAATCTGTTCTTTTATGCATATATACTTGTGCAAAATAATTTCAATGTTTCAGATCTGCCAGGCATACTGAGCGACGGCTCACTTTTTTATTTCCTTATCCTATGTGACAGAGTAAGGATACAATTCACCATCTCTTTTCTTGACTGTAGACATCGTATAATAATATCTAAAAAAGACAGTGATAGCCGAGTGCCCTTTCTGTGTGTTAGTGATGGCAGATCAACACTTACATTTCTAAAGACGATTGGCGTCTGACAGGTGGCCGGTGATGAAACTATTGCTAAATGCTTTTGCAATATTTACGATGTAAGGAGAGTAGATATGGTGTGGAACGCAAGCAATTGATATAAGAGCATGATGATGATAAGAATGATAAACAAGTGGAAGACAAATACACTACAACAGAGATGGGATCCGAGAGAGCGCACCTCTGACATTTTGGAATTATGTTCGTATTAGATCGTAAATTGGTAGTCATTCGCAAACAAGAATGGCCCTTCCAGCAAGACGCAGCGGTGCACGCTGGTAAAGCCCCATACAAAGCCGTCTCGAAAGCGTTTCATGTGAAAGTCGTTGTAATGGAATAAAATTTATAAATTAATATAGTCTAATAAATAAGCTTTCTTTTCGCAATTTTTTAATTTTTTATAGGTAATCATAATGTATATTAATAGGCATCAAAGCTAACTCATGCTTAATATCGAAATTTTGACGCAATACGTTACTACAATTCATCGCCACATTACTCAGAAGTTTTTCATATAAATGTACAAGTATTATACATTTTTGGAATGCCTATGATCTTCTCATAACGTTTCATAATTAATATTATAAATATTGGTTTAATAAAATACAATTAACCAATATATTTTGAGATGGTATATTTTTAATGTTCATTTTTTTTTTAACGAGACTTTTACCCTTTACCGCTGCTTGCTGCTGTAGAGATATTTATTGTTATAAGATCTTTATACATTAGTAAATGCAAAGAGAAAAAAAAATTTGCTCATACTTGCACTTTTTCATACACGGGGCGAAAACATATCGCGAAATAAAAAAAAATATTTTTTCAATTTTGTTTTATTTTTCATATATTGAGGTAATCGAAATTACTCATGATCTATTATTAACCATGATTAATAGTCACTTTACCATGAACAATTTTTAACTGAAACTCGTTCGAGCGCTTCTTGTACAGTTTGTGGTGCTACTCCTAAGCAAATGAATAACTTAAAGTCTAACTTTTTATTAGCTGCAGTAAAATGACGTTTCTAAATGTCATTCCGTAAAATAATGTTGACAGCCTAATCTCAATAGGGATGTGATTCAGTTCACAAAAGTTTACAGAATATCTAATCGTTCCATAGCTGACTCATAATGATCATACTAAATTCTATTTAATATTAATGTAAATAAAAGGCTGTATAAACGTTGATCCTTTTAGACATATACAAGGTAACACTCAAGAAAACGCTCTCTCAAGTTGGTAGTACTGGTTTTTGGTTACGGTGCTACGATGACGCTTGACCGCCATTTTGTTTCGGTTGTCATTCGCTCATTCAGCTTCATACTTCTGTTTTGAGTGCATGAATAACTTTGATTTGCCCACTGCGCGTTGTTTTTGTTATCATTATTGTTAAACTTATGTTACGTTGTGTTTGTTTTTCATTACCTGTTTTCGTTAATCGTGTTAGTTTTTTTTTTTGTTTGATACATTGAAGACATGGATGCTCTGCCGAGCACATCGCAAGATGGAGACACATTATTATCTCCTAAGAAAAAAAGGCCACGTGTAGCTCTAAGTGCAACTGAAAAATTTTGGGTCCAAAACGTTTACAAATATGTGTTTGAAGTGAAATCTTCAGAATCAAACATTGAAGTTCCAAAAACAAGTGAATGCGTTAACAAGGTGGCTGAAGTCTTGGGAATATCCGTCCGCACAGTTTATTCCGTTTTAAAGGAGCACAAGGAGAACGACAGCGAATCACCAACACCTCCCGAAAAAACGGGCCCAAAACTTACATTTAAAGATAAACTTGATGATTTCACATTCACTGCTGTTAGACGAATTGTACATCAGTTCTTTCATAGAAATGAAATACCCACTATCGCAAAAGTTAGTTTACACATGTCGTCACTCATCTTTTTATTATACGTTATGTATGTTTTCTCCCATCCCATGTGTAATCTTAACCAATTAGGTAATAACTTTAATCATTTTTAGGTGCTGCAAGTTGTAAATGATGACCAAGGATTGCCCAACTTCTCGAAAGAGACATTGAGAAAAATTATGAAGCATCTTAATTTCGAATTCGCTACTCGATGACGCAAGAGTGTGCTTATTGATAGACAAGATATCATATCATGGCGCCAGCGCTACCTGCGTTTAATTAAACAATATCGTAGGGAGGGAAAATACATATATTATCAAGACGAGACCTGGGTCAACGCTGGTACGTGTCAACTCTTAGTTTCTTCTATTTGTTCTCTTTTGGTTTTGATGTCGAAACTTATGATTCTTTTTTGTTCTTTTCAGGTCATACTACAAAAAAAACCTGGATTGACGGAAGTATTAAATCTTCTCGACAGGCATTTTTAGACGGCCTGACTACGGGATTAAAAAATCCCACAGGAAAGGGCAAACGACTCATAATTAGTCACATAGGCGGAGAAGAAGGCTTCCTGGTCGACGGACTTCTTATGTTTGAAGCAAAGAAAGGTACAGAAGACTACCATGATGAAATGAACGCGGAGTGTTTCGAGGATTGATTCGGCGATATTCTACCTAAACTCAAGCCGAATGCAGTAGTCGTAATGGACAATGCGCCCTATCACTCTCGGAAGATCGAAACAATCCCGAAGATGTCGTGGACGAAAGCACTAATTCAAGAGTGGCTGACTACTAAAAATATTGCGTTTGAACCAAATATGGTCAAGGCCACTCTCATAGATATTGTGAAACAACAAAATCATACTGAGAAATATGCCGTAGACGAGATGGCTGCACAAAAAGGTATCACACTTTTAAGACTGCCCCCTTATCACTGTGAATTGAACCCCATTGAGTTGGTATGGGCGCAGGTAAAGAGTCACGTCGCAAACAATAATAAGACGTATAAAATGCAAGAAGTGAAAACTTTATTCCAAGAAGGAATCAAGAAAGTGACACCAGCTAAGTGGAGTGACTGTGTGTCTCACACTATTAAAGAGGAAGATAAAATGTGCCACCTCGATCATATTATAGATGAAGTAACAGATAGATTTGTTATTAGTGTGACCGAAAGCGACAGCGACAGTGATTTCGAAAAAGATTAATTAAATAACATTATTATGACGTTTTTGTTTCATTTTGAATGTACCTCCCTATACTTCCACTAAAAAAGATCAATCCTCTAGTATAGTAATAATAATAGGTTAAAAAAATACATTACAACTTAATATTAAATCTCAAAAAAAAAACCAAACTGATTATTCATTTATGATTCACTCATTTAGCTACATCCCTATTTATTTTTCTTCAAAAACCGGCAACCCACAAAACGTCATTTTACTGCAGCTAATAAAAAGTTAGACTATAGAGGCAGTTAGGAGACGAGATGTGAACGAAAGCTCATTTCAAAATTAAATTGTTTTATGTTTATGTATTAAACTAACACACTGTAAAAGGAATAAATGTTTTTTGCAATAGTTTTTTTTTTCTTTGTTACCGTATTTACGGCAAGACTAGGTATACATAGGTATATATAGATTTATACATTTGACGATGTGTGTAACCCGTGACGGGGTAATTCTGTGTTTCAGATGTTATAATCATTTACGACAATCAATATAAGAGGTCAATTCTCTCCATTTGGCTTAGTCTTAGAATCATTTGCTAGAGTAGTCGGAAGGTAGTCGTTTGAAAAAAATTTATGCTGCCGACACTGTTTAGTATGGTAGGCATAATGTAATACTGAATACAAAGAATTTAAAATAATAAAGGATTGTAGATTTTTTATAAATTCTAACTGATAAAAAAGAATGAACTAACATTTTAGCTGTTAGTTTGCCAACTAATAATTACCAGCACGCAAAATTAAGAACATTATTTAGTAAAAATCCGCTGAGAAATCAACAGGAGAATAGTTAGCAGCACTCTTCTGGAAAACTTATAATACGAACTACGATAACTACCAACCACGTCAGTGAGACGGAGTTATCAATCCTTTTAGAATTTTCTTTCTATTATGATGTCAGAAGGATATCTCGATAAGCATACAAGCTTCCAAAATCAACTTCGCGATGGTTATGGGTGACTTTAATGCAAAAGTGAGCAAAGAGAGTGATGATGAGTTGAGGCTAAGACAATATGGATATGGACAGAAAAACCAGAGGGACCAGAAACTGACTGATTTTATGGAGAAGGAAACTCTCTTTATGATGATGATTCCTTCTTCAGGAAGTAGTCAAAAAAGAAATAAACCTGGATTAGTCCAACGGTACATTAAAAAAAGGAGATTGACTTCATCTTATCGGACAAAAGACAGATATTCAAATGATGTCTCAGTGATTAGCAGGATTAAAACTGAGAGCGATCACCGCATAGTATGAAGTACATTAAATATCACAGTAAAAT
The DNA here is from genome assembly GCA_032191425.1 of Lymantria dispar. NCBI lineage: Eukaryota > Metazoa > Arthropoda > Insecta > Lepidoptera > Erebidae > Lymantria > Lymantria dispar. The sequence goes on from CM063451.1 coordinate 16,594,149, forward strand.
CGAGCACTCAAGCTATCCAATACCCGAACCTCGAAAACTTTCAACTCGAACTACACAATCGCTTTCAATGTCTAGACGGGTGCAACTCTCCGAACGATATGAACAAGAGGTTCGTGGAAACTGTCCACGTGATTGCTTTGAATTTTTTCAAGGCTCGCCACGCTAACAGACCTAAAAAAAATTCTGACCAGACTCCCAAGTTCATGGAGCATAGAAAGGAAATGACGGTGCAGTCTTTAGCCGATTGTTTCGAACATAGGCAACTAAATTTTCCGATCTCAGGTCGCCATATTCGCCAATTTACGCTTCGTATTATAGAAGCGATAGAGCGCAACTGTGGCCCTAATGTTCATACAAGATCTGTCTATTATTAATGTTATCACGAATTGTATTCTACATCCTAATATTTTTATCATTCCGAAATTTTAAATACATTACGACATTCATGTGAGATATATTGAGAAAAATATATTATTTACAGTTTAACGAATACAGAAAGCATGGTATAAAGAAAATTATATCAAAGTACTTCCTGGTAAGTTGGAATGGTAAATATTACGAAACATACTTAACAAACTCTCTTCTATATTAAGGAAAATAATCTCCGTGCTTGCGAGAACGTTTGACCTTTCAGCGAGTCAAAGTAGAATTACGAGTATAATATAATTTTTCATCAATGGAGCGAATTTACGGCAGTCTTTGATATATTACGCAGATTATAAGAATACTTGGAAATATAAATACTTGCCAGTACGTCTGACTTTATTGCTAATTTTATTGCCTTGTTAATAATATCTTCCATGGTTAGGTACCGAATCTCTAACATGAAATAGCTTAATTATTTAACAAATATATTGCGTGTTACATACATTAATAAATGAACGTATACAAAATATTAAGAACCCATTTAAGCATATCTTGCGTTAAAAATATTACATATTCGCTTGACTAAAAGAAACCCATCATGTCAACCGATTTGGAACAGGAAGCTCAATAGCTCGTAGTCCGGCTAGTTCCTTCCCGGGATATTGTAGAAGGAACGTGAACCTTTAGCGATTATTTACGATGCCATAACGGCCGAACCGAAAGACATTGCTTTTATAATTTATTGTACGGAAATAACGTGGTCTAATTCGTTCTCTCGTATATTATCATATTCGGCGAGAATTTGATTAGATACATATATGCTTAGGATCATTACAATATTTTTATTTTAAGCATATTTATTTTTTATTTTCCTAGTAATAATAACACTTATTTATCTAAAATAAAATAATAAATGGAGATTTATATATCAAGATCCTTCATCCACTGCCGGGACGTCAGTCACTGTCATGTTTCACCACACAGTACGGCGTTGTGCCGTCTGCATCCAATGACGCCCAGTAAGTTTCACCAAGTCGTCGGCCCACCTGGTGAAGGGGAATCCTATATGAGTAGTCTGATACGTGTTGCCACTCAAGAACCTTTCTATCCAAAGATTTTTCCACTAAAATCCACATACTTTGGGGTTGAATTTCGAAAATCCCTTTCTTCGTGTTCCTTTACATTACAAAAAGAAACCACTGTCAAAACTTTTAATCTCGCTAGTAATTTCGCTGCAGCGTTGATGAGTCATTCGACCTATACATTTAAAGATTTTTTGTGTATAGTATAAACAGTCTTGTCTAAATATTTATATAGGTCTTTATAGTTTTATCATAAATAATAAATACAAATACAATCGAAAAAATCAGTCCACTGTTTTTTTTTTTAGAGTAATGATAATGTCTTGTCTAACAGTTTTGTAAACTACACGTTTTTTTGTTATCGTATAACTATACGTGGCTAATCTGTCATAGTTATTCCAGCCGCCTTAAGGCATGTGACTTTGTTTAACGACTCTTGTTCTCCAAGAATAACGTGAATTAACTTTTATAAGTCATATAGAGATGCTTAATGATTTCTGATGTTGACGCGAGTATTACAAAAACTACTTTACTGATTTTATCGTGTCTGCATTTGATTTTTGATTGCTTGACAATAATAATAATAGTTAAAAATAATTTTATAAATCAAAACCTTTTAGTAAGATAAAGTAAGCTTCTAAAAATAAAGATTAATATTAATTTAGCATTATGTCCCCTGAGTTTTCTTGCCGGATCTTTCTCAGTGCGGCCACATTCCGATCCGGTGGTTGTATACTAGATTTTTTAGGTTTTTAAATTAATAAATTGTCATAATAATTACTACAAATGTAATGTTTAATAATTACTAACCATAAACGATATATTTTTTTCATATAGAGTTTTCTTCTTATACTGGCAATACATTTGTACCGTTCATAGTCACTATGAAAATGCAGTGTTCTAAACATTGGGCAATCAAAAATAAAATACAAACACGTTAAAATCCGTCCTTACTATCTGTTATAGATAATCATCATCAGCCTGCTCTTATTCTACTTACTTGGGGTCTACGCAACATGTAAATACTACTCTTCCATCGTACATATTGCAAAAGTTATTAGCAATTATTTTATAGCCGGCCGACCGCCTGACGTCAACCGTGCTTTGGAATATAATTATTGACCAGAAACCATCAAATAGAGTAAACGTCGATCGATCATTTATTACGACATCCACGAACAATGTAAGGGTTGGTTAGTATTTGTAGCCGCTATCAGATAGCCACCAGATACCATCCCACATAGATCGTCATCATCATCGCAGGCCACATACGTCCCACTGTTGGGCTCGGGCCTCCTCCACAATAGAAGGACATTGACCTACTATACCATGCATAGTCAGACATGTTGGTATAGGGTTTCATTTCGAATTTTCCTTCTCTTGCACAGATGTTATATGCATATTATATACCATAGTCGTCTTTTACGACATCCACGGGCAAGATAGGGAGTGGTGAATTATACCTATTCTTACTCCGGCACCACACGGAGATGTTATAGATCACTTAGCAAAAATGTATATATATGCCTTTTATCCCGGATATCTTAATAGTCTTGTTATAAGGGGTAACATATTTCGTGGATTATATCTGTGCCTCATATCCTGACAAATTGTTATTGGGATTACTTCGATGTCACACATTTATGTATGTTCTTACTCATATATGTATGCTGCGGCGGGCAATGATAATATATTATGTATCTTGAAATAAGATATTAATGTATTAGACATAAAATCTCATATTATTATAACCAATACATTATAGTTGCGTTGTTCCTTTTGCTTCAAAGAGCTAATTTAATCATTACGCCAAGTGTAGTTTTGTTTGTATTTTACTATTATAGTGTCATGGCATCATCTAACTAATTTAATTTTAATGATATCTGATGTTTACGCGAGCACTACACATTGTAAATAAAACTACTTTTACGGATTATATCGCGTTTGTATTTGATTTATGATTGCCCGACATTTCGAACACTTTGCAGCATTCATGGTCACGGGCGGACTACAGAAAATAACTATTTTCTGTATCGGGTAGATAATTGTAAATGCCTGTAATAACGATTACTTGTTGGACGTGAGACACCTTAGTCCGCCCGTGACCATGAATGCTGCAAAGTGTTCGAAACGTCGGGCAATCATAAATCAAATACAAACGCGATATAATCCGTAAAAGTAGTTTTATTTATAATTTAATTTTCTTTTGTTTTGATTTTATTTAATTTTTACTCTAATGAGACTGGCTATATAATCTAAACAGATTTTGCAGAATAATAACAATTTATTATACCGCAAACTTTATTAATTAATCTCTGCAATCTAAACGCATATCCTTATTCTAAGGATAATTTAGATGTTAGTAGATTAGAATGTAGCCAGTCTCCAAATCGACTTTTATAAGGCCAATTATTGCTGAAAATCAGCGTTGTAGTGTTACATTGACATCACAACAATTGCTGAGCAGTTATCCTTTTTTCTACCGCAGCTGAGACGTTCATTCGATCACAATTATAATGTCTCCTTATATAGTTTATTGATTTTATGTGTTTTTCATTTATTGTAAGGTTTTTCTTCTGTGTGTTCCTAACGTGTCTCCTCTGTGGCACAAAATAAATACTTTTCTTTCTTTCTTTCTATAGATAGAGACAGCGGGGGTTGTTTTCTTTGAGGTTCAAATTTGTTACTTGGGCAATATTCTCCCATTTTTACTACATATATTTAATTAAGAAGAAGTGAAAATGGGCAGACGCCACATCACTCGACGAACCGACGAACGCTGGAGAAAAAGGTTCTTGAGTGGCGACCACCTATCGGAAGACACAGTGTAGAACTCTCCAAGGGGCAGATAAACAACCTGGTGAAAATTGCTCGAAGTCGTTGTATAGAGGCGGCATATGACGGCACTTTGTGGTGAAACATTACGGAGGCCTACGTCCAGCAGTGGACGGCCATAGGCTGAATGATGATAATGATGTCTAATCACTAAAGAGACTATTTTACTAGGGACATTTATATAGGCTAAATCATATGGTATTGCTTTGAATTACATTGTTTGCAAAATACTCTACAGCTTATAGAATACTAACAACCCGCCCTCGCTTCGCTTCGCTTCGGTTTCAGCCGCGGGTAAAGCGACTGAAACCGAAACGAAGCGAGGGCGGGTTGCTAGTCAGAAATAATTATTATTTAATTAGTCTCGACTTCTCGATAAATAGTCGCTATTTCGTTAATTTACAATTTGCTTTATTTTTATTGTATGATCACAATATTGATTCTTACTTTTAAAGGTTGTGATAATCGAAAAGTTAAAAGTTTATTGATCTCCTCACTAAAATAATACCATCTTTAACTTTTCGAAAAAATAGTTTTTTGTAATATATTAAAACGAAACTAATTTGAGAAAGTTAAATAACATTAAAGAGAATATTAATAGGGGAATATTAAACAAGTATTATCAGTCCCTGGGTATACAAACCACCGTCCATTAGAAGCCCTGCCGGATGATATAGGATTTACCAAGCACGTCAAGTGCTTTTAGTACTGTTGAAACAACCAGAACTTTAACGAAAAGTTGTTTATTTAACTTTGTATGTTTCGAAACTGGGTCAGCTAACTATGCCACCTGTGGTCGTGAACAGCAAAATCATCATAATGTACTGCTACATAGTTATTAATAATTAAGCGTTTTATATACTACTAGTTGATCCACACAATTTCGTCTGCCTAACAAAAGAGAGAGAGAAAATTAGGAAAATTGGTTCGTAAGCACAAACGCGGAGACTACTCAACAGGACCTCTCAAAAAAAATCTCCATTTTTGTATCACTTTTCATTGATACTCCCTTTCTATTAGTCGTGATAGCGTGATATTAGATAGTCTTCCTCGATAAATGAGTTGTCCAACACTAAAAGAACTTTGAATTCGAAGCAGTAGTGCCTTTTTTAGGCGAGCTATGGTCTGAACACACCCTGCTCAACCTATCTGGGGCGACGATGGGCGGCGCGCGATCCCATAACCTACCGAATTTGTTCCCCATTACCACTGGTACAGATTCTTTGACATCCGTAGCCAGTCGGAGAAGCAGTACCTAGTACCTAAGATTAGTACGTTCAACTAAAAACTTCAACTGCATAATATTAGTATAGAATAAATCCATTCTTGTGTTCTGTCATTTCTCATATTTAACTTCCTGTTACATTTCTAATTTTAGATAATACAAGCTGGTCAAGGATGCTGTTCTGTAAAGATTAATAAAATAGGATCCTTTGAAATCGATCGAGACGCCACTTACTACATCCTAATTCATTGTTTTAATAATGTAAAACCCTGTTCGCATTATTGTCTTTCCAATAAAACCAGTTTAGAGAACATCGGTTGCATGATTCTAAAGTCTATAACGTACATAAAGGCATTTTTTGCGTAGTCTATAACCGACATAAAGGCATTTTTTGCGTTTTATAGTCAACCTTGTCAGCACTTAAAATTAGTCCATAAAAATTTGAACGATTCTAATACGCTAGAATTGTATTCGAATTGTAGTAGTGAATAGAACTCATACTCCATGTGGTGAAGGAGTAAGAATACAATTCACCACTCTCTATCTTATTCGTGGGTGTCGTAAAAGACGACTAAGGGATATAATATGCACATAACATATGTGCAAGAGAAGCAAAACTCGAAATGAAACCCTATACCAACATGTCTGGTCGGCCCAACAACGAGGTGACGTGGGTACGGGTGGGTTATGGGCCCGCGCGCCGTCCTTTCATCGCCCCGGACGGACTGGACCGCGCGTTACCATAACCCACCCATAAAAATAAAAAAAAAATAAAAAAATACCAACATGTCTGACCAGCATGATATAGTAGGTCAAATTCCCTCCCATTGTGGAGAAGGCCCGAACTCAAAAGTGGGACGCATGTAGGCTATCATGAGAGGTGAGGGTACCCGAAAGGGTATTCCGTCGGGCCGACCACTGAGGACAAGGAACTCGGCACTGGTGGTCGGCCCAACGACGAAGGCGACGTGGGTACGGGTCGGTTATGGGCCCGCGCACCGTCCTTTCGTCGCCCCGGACGGAATGGATCGCGTGTGCGCTTACCATAGCCCACCCTTAAAAAAAAATAGAAAAAGAAATGTGGTCTATCATGAATACGCTAGACATAAGTATTATATGCTTGCATTTCCTAATCAGATGGATCCTATTGACGACTACTGTTAGGTGTAGACGTCCCCATTATGAGGAGAGTATAATCCGACAGGTGGGTTGGCAATCTCAGTTGGTGTTATAAATTTCAGAAAAAGAATACGCCTGCACCATTCCCTAAGTGCTTCACAGGTTTTTACGACACTATCCAAAAAGAAAGCCCATGTCGGTTCTATGACACTAGTGGGGTAGTTATTTGTAATCTTCAATAATATATGTCATCACTATCCTGGCCGTATATTATTCTATATGGCGATGCCTTTCATTTTCTCTAACACGTTGAAATAAAACGTATATTACTTAAAAAATTGCCATATTCTATGATATTAAGAACTAATTGACGGGACCGCCTAATTTCCTATAAAAAAGAAAAAACGGCTACGTGCGAGTTGGCGTCGCGCATTAAGGGTTCCGTACCATTATCTATAAATAGGCCAAAATAAACTCACGTTTGTTGTATGGGAGCCCCCCTCAAATATTTATTTTATTTTGTTTTTAGTATTGGTTATTATAGCGGCAATAGAAATATATAATTTGTAAAAAAATCAACTGTCTAGCTATCGCGGTTCTTGAGATACAGCCTTGTGATAGACAGACGAACAGACAGACAGCTAAGTCTTAGTAATAGAATCCCGTTTTTACCCTTTGGGTACGGAACCCTAAAAACAAATATACATTCTAACTAGTTACTCAGACATTTTAGATTAAAAGTGGTATACAATAGGTATACGAACAAATTCTGAAAATGCCACTAGCACAATTTAAATAACAACTATTCGTTCACATTTGTACTCGTATGAGTACGAGTTATTATCATAACAAGATTCCCGCGCATACTACGTGACGAGTTACTCGATTCAGTGTTATCGAATATCGCACGTTATGGAAAATAATATCATCATTTGAAGACACAAATTGTATGTTGAAAACGAATTCAATACTTTGAATAGTTTAGTATTTTCATATTATTTATATTGATAGTAATTCGTTACTGCTTTTCATATATCTTCGCTGCAATACCAGGGGTACAGCAAGGTGCCAGGTAAAACACTGCCTAGCGAAGGAGGATTTTAGGATCCAGCTACTTCGCTTACCAAACGAAGCGCAATAGCGAGCTGCTGGCCGCTTGGCGGGCCGACGCCCGCTACGACGTCATTACACGTTGGGCAGTCCGGCCGGAGAGGCCTCGGTACGGTGTTCGGACCGTCGAGGCCTTCCGGCTGGTGCTGATGGAGTGGTTGGGTCGGCGGCACGGGGTGCTTTCCTTCCGACTGGTGCAGGTATTGACAAGGCACGATTGTTTCGCCAAGTACTTGTATACGATCGTGAGGAGGGAGAGCACTATGTGCTGCTACTTCTGTGATTGCGACGAGGACACGATAAACCACACGCTTGAAGTGTGTGCCGCGTGGGCAGAGCAGCGCCGTGAACTCGTCGCAATCATCGCTGCCGACCTGATGGTGCCGACCAACGCTAGGGAATTGCCCGGCAGCGTCAGGAACTGGGACCCGGTCGCCGCCTTCTGTGAGGCAGTCACCCCTTGGAAAGACGCAACGGAGCGTGCGCGAGATAAACTCCTCTACGGCGACTCGCGCGGTGATGCTGATCTAGCAGAGGCCGCGAGTGACTGGACCGTGGATTAGTTCGTCACCTGCGGAGAGGCTGATCGTGCGAGAGCGACTGGCGTCCCGGGTTGGGCGTTGGAAAGGGAAGGTACCCAAAGGGGTATCCCGTCGGGCTAGCCACGATAAGGTACTCGGTACCACTGGTTGGTCCAATGGTGAAGGGGAGAAATTACGATAGATAATGGGGCCACGCGCTGTCCTTTCATCGCCCCGGACGAACTGGGCAGCGAGTGCGCTGATCATAGCGCACCCAAAAGGAAAAAGTAGCGAACTGCTAGTGCTCAAATGTTAGTTTTCTGCGAATTTATGATTCATGGGAGGTAGTCCACATCCAACTGATCACAAAAAGTATGACCGGTTAAATCTGTCGAATTATATTTATGTCTATTGACATTGGCGATAACATCTTTATTCTTTAAGCTAATGAAGAGAATACTAATTTGCCAAATTCTGCAATACTTTGAAGATTATCAGCTTATTAATGATGGCTAATGAGTCTTTCATCATGATCGATCGGCTGGTTACCTTCTCGTATAGGTACCATTCACACCGTTAGGCAGAAACTTTGGAGGGCAAGGGTGGGACGTGAATTTTTAGACTAGATATTTCTAAGATATTCTACAGCAACTGACACAAGGTGCTTTTATCGAAACTACCTATATAATCCCCGAGATACTCTGGAAATGGATCATCAGCTTTTTGTATGATTGTAGCAAAGTAGCAAAAACCTATATAATCCCCGAGATACTCTGGAAATGGATCACCAGCTTTTTGGATGATTGTATCACGGTAGGGAGCGGTCCGGCTGTGCCCCTGGTATTGCAAAGGTCCATGTGCGGCAGTATCACTTACCATCATGTGTTCTGCCTGCTCGTTTGCCACCGTTGGCAATAAAAAAAAATTAAAAAAAAGTCGTCTCAGATGGCCCCTGCTGCGAGACTATGACCATTAACGCTGACATACCACGTGACTCGCTGGTGATCCCCACGTTGTACATTCTACACATCAATGACATGCTTTTTGTTTCAGATATGCATTGCGGATATGGATTTGCGATACACTCGGCACAACCAGTTTACTGCAAAGAAGGACCCAATTATCATAGCGCCTCAGTTCTAAGCAGTAACTCTTCTAATCTTCGAACGTATTGAGACCTTTGGCGTGCAAGAAGATGAATGTCCTAAACAGAGCTAAACGATACTTCAAACAGAGATAATGACTTGTACAAAGCACAAGACCGTTTACATATGAGTACAGCTCACATCTCGGGGTAGTTGCGCTTAAATATTAACTAGACCGCACTTAACTTTCTGTAACTATGTGCTATACGAATTGTCAATTACATCAATCTTACTGACCAAGTGGAGTTATTGAAGCGTCAGAGACTTAGACTTATCTCTGTGCTCAACCCTTTAAGGGGAATGGTCTGAGGAGCTGTTTGACTTAGCACCAACGTCTCCTTCATATTGTCGCACTACATGATCACTCACTCATGTCACCTGGAAACGATATCGTTCTCAATTGTACACTATCAGTGTTATTTTTTTCCAGACATAAAATGACGTTAACATAAACAAAACATTGGTGTCTGAAAAAAGAAAATCCTAGTATGGAATAAAACGACCGACGTCCTCCCCGAGGGGGGGACGTTGGGCGATGGCAGGGTACCCCAAGTAGGGGGTATTCCGTCGGGCCAACCACTGATGACAAGTTAACCCTACTCCGGTGGTCGGCCCAACGACGAAGGCGACGTGGTTTTCGGGTGGGTTGCGGGAGTTGCGTGCTTAAGCCTCTCTGTCGCCCCGGACGGAGTGGTGCGGAGGCGCGCCGACCGCAACCCACCCACAAGAAAAAAAAAAGGAGTGGAATAAAAAATATTTGAACTATTAGTTCATGAGATTAACGCTTTCAACTAGACAAAGTTTTCCTTAAATAATTCGTATTTAGCATTTAAAGATGTAAGTTGATCGTAGGAAGCAACATCGACTAGATTTTTTACCGAATTACACGTACCCTTTCGTACCTCTTCCTCTTCTTCTCAGGTCATATACACCCTATTGTTCAGACACGAGCATACTTTTCAAATTTTGGCCGCATATAATTTAACTTGACATTATTTTATAACTAGTTTTCCTTCTCTTATATGTTTATTATTATCTTATATGTTTGCCTGGTCCATGTGGTGACTAGGTGAATATTATGTGTTATAACAACTTACTATTTCGTGGGATCCTTGAGAACCGGCTGAAGGATTATACTTCAAAGAGCTTTATAACACGCAACCACGCTCGTTGACCCACTTGTGCTAGTTATGTGATTATAGGTACACAACTGGGGAAGGCCATATCCAATTATGAACGACAATAGCCTGATGGATTAGCCAAGAGTGAAAGGGTTTTTAAATAACTTAAAACTACTGGGGTATTCTAAAGCACTGAATTGTTTTCAATAAATAAAAAGACATTATAATACTTACAGTAACAACAAGTGATAGTCCAGTAAGCGTGAGGCGCGCCACACTATCCTTCCCTGGGCCAGGCAAGGTAGGTGGCGTTGGGTCCTCGAGCGGCGCCGGCGCAGGCAACACGTCGGGCCGCTCCCGCGCTCGCCCCCGCGCCTCTCTGGGTGCAGCGCCCGATGCTCCATACATACTATGAACAAGTATCAATTAAACATTGTGATGTAAAATTACTTCATCGAGTTTTCGTTTTTGCGGACAGTGTTTGAACAAATGACTGTTCTGCAAATTATGTTTTATATTTTAAAAACGACAAACACCCTGCGCTAAGGAAATAATCCTTGTATTGCAGGCGACTTCACAAACATATAATTAACGGACACAAATAACATTGTTATTTACAAAGACCCTTATGATACTTTTGTATTCTAATACCATTAACTTCATTATTTAGGATTTCTAATAAAAAATATAATAAAAAAAATTAAAAAAAACCTTTATTTAAATGCTGCTAGTCAAGACTATTCAAACGAGGCCAAATTCGACAGTTTTATCTCGTTAAATTTAGGAGTTACTATGGCCACCTTCCGACGCCATCTTGATACCAGCTTCGTGGTACCACATTATTGCATTGTCACCGAAGTTACGTAAGTAAACCAAATTTCAACCTAATCTAACGACAGGAAGTGCTTCCAATTTAATTCGCAAGATTTGTCCCAAACTAACAGGGCAAGTTAAATAAAAGCTTTTAAATAGAAACATATGAAAGAGGAGTTGTAGAATCATAGAGAACGACAATAAATCTAGGTCATTTTTTTCGTGATATACTAATAATAACAATAATTTAAATGTAAAAATATAAGCATATTTTATTATTACCCTCTTTATTCTCTCGTAATCAACATCATTCTGCTCTTATCCCAATTACTTAGGATCGATTATATATACTTCTCTTCTGTCGTATATATTTCAGAATTTTATTATTACCCTCTTTATTCTCTCGTAATCAACATCATTCTGCTCTTATCCCAATTACTTAGGATCGATTATATATACTTCTCTTCTGTCGTATATATTTCAGAAGTTATTGGCAATGGTTTTATACCTGACACTACTTGGGGATCTAATTGTTGACTAGACGCCATCAGATGGAATTAGTCCCAGTAAATGTAAAGCTTTTAGTTGTTTTCACGGCACCCACGAGCAATGAATTGTTAATATTCGCAAGTGCAACCACACGGAACACCTGTTTAGTGTTTAAACATACAAATACAAAGCAATTGTTGACTTCGTGATCTTCAAACTTTTAAATCAGATAATCTTGAGTCGGTTACTTAATCTTTTATTCTTCAGCAAACTTTAAACAATAGGTTAAAGTTTGAAACTGTATCCAATACATGTCTCGTTTGTTTCCGTGTGGTGACGGGTTTTCTTCTTGTTTTTTTTTTATGGATGGGCTATGGTAAGTGCACATTTTTATTCTGAAAGTAAAAATCATTGTATGTGAAAAGGAAAAAAGTAACAGTAGTAATAATAATTTAATTTATTATACCTATATTTTTGATTTATGATTTACGATTTAAGTTTTTGATTTATAAAATTATCTTTAACTATTATTATTGTGGGTCAAATCTATTCAATAAGTGCTCACAGTATCATGCAGAGTTTTTCATATAGAATCATTTTCTTCTTACAGTGGCAATAAATTTGTACTAAAATGTGGGTTAAAATTTAATAAATTTATAACTAATTTTCTGTATCGGGTAGATAATTATAAATGTCTGTAATAACGATTACTTGTTGGACGTGAGACACCTTAGTCCGCCCGTGACCATGAATGCTGGAAAGTGTTCGAAACCTCGGGCAATCATAAATCAAATACAAACGCGATATAATCCGTAAAAGTAGTTTTATTTACAACGACTAAGAGTTTACATTGATATTTATTTTTACTTTAAGAAATTATATGCATTTTAATTATAACAACAAATAACATTTATTTTAATTCATTTAAAATTAAGAAATATAAAATTGAAATACAAATATTGTTTATTTTAGTATCTAACTCTTAAGGCTATTCGTAAGTACTCCGCGGTAATTGAAAGTTTTGTAATGAGACCGTGATAAGTCCTAACAATTTACTTGATTTTCTCTTCCAGACGCTTGTTTTGTCGAGATAATTTCGAGAACTATACTTTGTTTTTAAGAAACTCCATCTAATTACGACGCTTACCTAATTGGTTCGTCTCTTTATCGAGTTTACCGTAAGAATACAAGCTGCCTATAAATAGTAACGTCACGAATGACGCCACCATTGGCTCAGTGAGATAGTTAGACTTAATTTTATTATCCCGGGGAGGCCGGAGTGGTATTGACAATGTTTTTGTCTGCCGGAATTATTTAGCTTTGTAGTGTATTTGAGTTTAGATTATCAACAATAAGCTAAATTAGTTTTCGTTAGTCGAAATATTTCTTATCGTAGCACAAACTAAAAAATAATTACTTAATACTACAGTATGTTTTTTTTTTAATAAAACTACTTTACGGATTGTATCGCGTTTGTATTTGATTTTTGATTGCCCCACGTTTCGATCACTTTGCAGCGTTCATGGTCAAGGGCGTACTAAGATGTCTCACGTCCAATAATTCATCGTTATTACAGAAAATTTATAATTATCTACCCGATACAGAAAATAAGTTTCTTTTCTTGTTTATCTGTAAATATTTACATCATTTAACTAAAATCGCGATACATTGTGATCAACATTTATAAGTCAAATCTATGTAATGACGGAGTAAGAATATAAGTCACCTCCCCCCCCCCCCCCCCTTGTCCGTGGGTGGCACCAGCAACGACTAGTATGTTTAGTATTAATATAACATGTTTGCAAGAAAAAGTAAACTTTAAATGAAACTTTATACCAATGCGTCTAACAAGCGTAGTATAGTAGTTTGTTTCTAGTTTTTCTTTTCTTGTATTGATATTGTATGCGTTGTATATCCCTTATTCATCTTTTACGACACTACGATCAAGATTGAGGGTAGTGCATAGTATTCTTCCGTCATCACACGGACAGTAATAAAATAGAAAAAGGATTTAGATTATCTATACCAATAAATAAAATCGGAGTGTCTGTTTGTAATGTCAAAATAATAGACTGTTTTTATGCTCACACGGTTATTTGCACTATACATATGCCTAAAAATCATTTTATCATCTTTTTGTCTGTCTGTCTGTTTGTTCCGGCTAATCAAATTCAAATTCAAAATTTCAAATTCAAAACGACTGGACCGATTTAAGAAATTCTTACACCAATGGAAAGCTATAATATCAGGGAGTAAACTAGGCTATATTTTATCCCGGTATTCCCACGGGAACGGGAACTGCGGAGATAAGGCGTCAGAAACCGAAGCGAAGCGAGGGCGGGTTGCTAGTTAGTAATAGAAACCCCTCTCGTTTCGCTTTGGTTTCAGTCGCCTTACCCGCGTAGTCTCCAAGCCGGTGGAAATGCTGGTATAAAATAGTATATATTTTATGATATTGTACCTTCCAGTAGTTTCGGAGCCTATTCAATATAAACAAATCTTTCCTCTTTATAATACTATAGTCTAACTTTTTATTAGCTGCAGTAAAATGACGTTTCTAAATGTCATTCCGTAAAATAATGTTGACAGCCTAATCTCAATAGGGATGTGATTCAGTTCACAAAAGTTTACAGAATATCTAATCGTTCCATAGCTGACTCATAATGATCATACTAAATTCTATTTAATATTAATATAAATAAAAGGCTGTGTGTGTGTGCTGTGTGGTAGCGGCTTCGAGTGCTGTGTGGTAGCGGCTTCGAATACTACCAACCCTTGCTTTGCTCGTGGGTGTCGTAAAAGACGACTAAGAGCCCTAGATTGACCCGGACCAGCTCTATCTGGTACCATTTGGGTCAACGATTACATTCCCAAGGAGGGTTAACGTCAGGAAGGCGGCCGGTCATAAAAGTCATTGCCGAAACTTTTTGCAATATGTCAAAACAGATGACATATTGCGTCGACCCCAAGTAATTGGGATAAGAGCAAGAAGATGATGATGATGATAAATAAAAGGCTGTATAAACGTTGATCCTTTTAGACATATACAAGGTAACACTCAAGAAAACGCTCTCTCAAGTTGGTAGTACTGGTTTTTGGTTACGGTGCTACGATGACGCTTGACCGCCATTTTGTTTCGGTTGTCATTCGCTCATTCGGCTTCATACTTCTGTTTTGAGTGCATGAATAACTTTGATTTGCCCACTGCGCGTTGTTTTTGTTATCATTATTGTTAAACTTATGTTACGTTGTGTTTGTTTTTCATTACCTGTTTTCGTTAATCGTGTTAGTTTTTTTTTTTGTTTGATACATTGAAGACATGGATGCTCTGCCGAGCACATCGCAAGATGGAGACACATTTTTATCTCCTAAGAAAAAAAGGCCACGTGTAGCTCTAAGTGCAACTGAAAAACTTTGGGTCCAAAACGTTTACAAATATATGTTTGAAGTGAAATCTTCAGAATCAAACATTGAAGTTCCAAAAACAAGTGAATGCGTTAACAAGGTGGCTGAAGTCTTGGGAATATCCGTCCGCACAGTTTATTCCGTTTTAAAGGAGCACAAGGAGAACGACAGCGAATCACCAGAACCTCCCGAAAAAACGGGAACAAAACTTACATTTAAAGATAAACTTGATGATTTCACATTCACTGCTGTTAGACGAATTGTACATCAGTTCTTTCATAGAAATGAAATACCCACCATCGCAAAAGTTAGTTTACACATGTCGTCACTCATCTTTTTATTACACGTTATGTATGTTTTCTCCCATCCCATGTGTAATCTTAACCAATTAGGTAATAACTTTAATCATTTTTAGGTGCTGCAAGTTGTAAATGATGACCCAGGATTGCCCAACTTCTCGAAAGAGACATTGAGAAAATTATGAAGCATCTTAATTTCGAATTCGCTATTCGATCACGCAAGAGTGTGCTTATTGATAGACAAGATATCATATCATGGCGCCGGCGCTACCTGCGTTTAATTAAACAATATCGTAGGGAGGGAAAATACATATATTATCAAGACGAGACCTGGGTCAACGCTGGTACGTGTCAACTCTTAGTTTCTTCTGTTTGTTCCCTTTTTGTTTTGATGTCGAAACTTATGGTTCTTTTTTGTTCTTTTCAGGTCATACTACAAAAAAAACCTGGATTGACGGAAGTATTAAATCTTCTCGACAGGCATTTTTAGACGGCCTGACTACGGGATTAAAAAATCCCACAGGAAAGGGCAAACGACTCATAATTAGTCACATAGGCGGAGAAGAAGGCTTCCTGGTCGACGGACTTCTTATGTTTGAAGCAAAGAAAGGTACAGAAGACTACCATGATGAAATGAACGCGGAGTGTTTCGAGGATTGGTTCGGCGGTATTCTACCTAAACTCAAGCCGAATGCAGTAATCGTAATGGACAATGCGCCCTATCACTCTCGGAAGATCGAAACAATCCCGAAGATGTCGTGGACGAAAGCACGAATTCAAGAGTGGCTGACTACTAAAAATATTGCGTTTGAACCAAATATGGTCAAGGCCACTCTCATAGATATTGTGAAACAACAAAATCATACTGAGAAATATCACTGTGAATTGAACCCCATTGAGTTGGTATGGGCGCAGGTAAAGAGTCACGTCGCAAACAATAATAAGACGTATAAAATGCAAGAAGTGAAAACTTTATTCCAAGAAGGAATCAAGAAAGTGACACCGGCTAAGTGGAGTGACTGTGTGTCTCACACTATTAAAGAGGAAGATAAAATGTGCCACCTCGATCATATTATAGATGAAGTGACAGATAGATTTGTTTTTAGTGTGACCGAAAGCGACAGCGACAGTGATTTCGAAAAAGATTAATTAAATAACATTATTATGACGTTTTTGTTTCATTTTAAATGTACCTCCCTATACTTCCACTAAAAAAGATCAATCCTCTAGTATAGTAATAATAATAGGTTAAAAAAATACATTACAACTTAATATTAAATCTCAAAAAAAAAACCAATCTGATTATTCATTTATGATTCACTCATTTAGCTACATCCCTATTTATTTTTCTTCAAAAACCGGCAACCCACAAAACGTCATTTTACTGCAGCTAATAAAAAGTTAGACTTTAGTGTAGATATATACTCGATAACCCATAAATTGCAATCAATTTGTCCCATAATATATAACGTAAAACTTATTTAACGTAACTTTAACCATATTTCATGTGTGCAATTAGCAGGTAAATTGTTTCATTCACGCTTGAACAAATCAGGCTCTGCATATTCGGGAAATTACAACGTTGGATTGGTACAAAATGGTGTAATTTAACGCTTCACACAGAACAATTTCGACAAATGTATGAACAACATTAGCTATGATTAGTTAATCCTTGTTGCTATGTAGTACGAAACAAGCAACGTTGACTTTAAATTGACTTGAATTTAAACTCTTATCGATTTTCTTCACCTTCTAAATTCATATACGTTTTGCTAAGGTACTAACTTTATTGACAAATTTGGGCCTTTTATCTCAAGTTGGCCTTTCTATATTAGTTTTTATTGCAAGTACCTTTCTCTTACAGTAATAGTATCCTATGGATCTTATGCTGCCGTGAACTTTTCACAGAAACATAAATATATCATCAGGTCTATCATAACTCTAGGGTAACATACCCTACCTTAGCTGAGGGCGCGGGTGACTGGACCAGGGAATAGCCCGTCACTCGCAGAGGACCGCGCGAAGGCGACTGATGTCCCCAGAGGAGCGTTGGAGATAGGGAGGGTACCCGAAAGGTTTCCTTACCGAGCCGGCCACTGACGACAAGGAACTGGGTACCGGTGGTTGGCCCAATGGCGAAGGAGAAGAATTACGGTGGGTTATGGGTCCGCGCGCTGTCCTTTCATCGCTCCGGACAGAATGGACGGCGTGTGCACTGACCATAGCCCACCAAAAAAAAAGGATAACATATTAAGTAAAACTTGAAAAAAAACTTAACCAAAACCACCAGACAGGCGTAGCCCAGTAAGGCAATTTTCCTTGTGACGGGTGTGCGAGCGGAGGGCGGTGTGATCTCGTTAAGGGAGCTCACCGCCTGGCGCGTCGACGCTCGCCGAGACGTCATTGCCCGTTGGGCAGTCCGGCTGGAGAGGCCTCGGTCCGGGTTGCGAACCGTGGAGGCCTTCCGGCCGGTGCTGATGCAGTGGTTGGAAAGGCGGCACGGGGTACTCTCCTTCCGACTGGTGCAGGTTTTGACGGGGCATGGGTGCTTCGCCAAATACCTGTACAAGGTCGTTAGGAGGGGGAGTACACCGTCCTGCCACCACTGCGATTGCGACGAGGACACGGCGCGCCATACGCTCGAGGCCTGCGCGGCTTGGGCAGTGCAGCGCTGTGAACTCGTCGCAATCATCGGTGCAGACCTGACGCTGCCGGCTATCGCTAGGCATCGCCCTAGTCGACAGCATCGGGAATTGGGACGCGGTCGCAGCCTTCTGCAAGACAGTGATCTCGCGGAAGGAAGCGGCGGATCGCCTGCGCGAGGAGCGCAGCCTCGATGAGGAGATCCGCCGCCGGCGACTGGGGCGGCGTAGGCGCAACTACCTGCGCCTCATGCCGCCCTAGCCGAGGCCGCGGGTGACGTGACCGGGGATTAGTCCGTCACCCGCCGAGAGGCCGACCGCGTGAGGAAAGACCGACGTCCTCCCCGAGGGGAGGACGTTGGTCGATGGGAGGGTACCTCAATAGGGGGTATTCCGTCGGGCCAACCACTGATGTCAAGTAACCCTGCTCCGGTGGTCGGCCCAACGACGAAGGCGACGTGGTTTTCGGGTGGGTTGCGGGAGTTGCGTGCTTAAGCCCCTCCATCGCCCCGGACGGAGTGGTGCGGAGGCGCGCCGACCGCAGCCCACCCACAAAAAGAAAAAAAAAGGCAATTTTCCTTATTAGTTAGGAGGTTCATAATTAATAACAGAACGTAAATTGACCGGAAATAAAAAGTAAAACCTAATTATCATAAATATTATCATAGGTATATATGTAACCTTAAAAAAATTATAGCGATATTCAAATGTATTTTCTTAAATATAAATTACTTTAATATTTGCAAACGTTGTAAAGAGATCAGTAGAAATTAAAAAATATTCTAATGCTCACCTAATATCATCATCATCTGGATGATGATCTGGCGGCAGGTCTAGCCGGAGGTCACCAAGCGCCCGCGCTGCGTGCCTTCTCCGTCTTTCATGCCATAATCTCCTTTGTTCCCTTTCATTATCCCTTTGTACTCCAAAAAACGTCTGCGTTTCTCTTTTAAGGTAATCTCTAACAGCAACCGTATGCGCTCGTCTCAATCTCACTCCATCTTCTGGTGCGGGTTGGGGAGCAGGCTCCGGTGGAGGTTGGGCGAGCGGTACGGGCGGAGCTGATACGATGCGCGGAGGTGAAGCTGGCGGTAAAGGTGCTGGTACAGATGCAGGTGATGATGTCTGACACGCCAGCTGCGATGCCAGCAAGCCCGCGCTCGAACGCCTGTAACAAAAAATAATTATGTTATACTCCACACATACAATATCATAGTTAAAACAATGTTAAAAATGAATTATAGTTAACTATAATATAAATTGAAATTGCTAAAAAATTGCTATAACAAAATAAAAATACTTGTTTCAACAATTATTAATCTGCCTCAAACCGCAAACTCATGGAATCATATAATCTAGTAGATAATTTATGAACTAAAAATTCTTAATTAAAAATAATTTAACCTTTATATAACAGATACAGAATATAAGAGGCGATGTGGTTTGTTAGAATGAATAGAAATAGAGAGCTGTGTACTTTAAACATCGTTGATGCCTGGCAAATGTTGTCGGGTGTCGTTAAATGCAGGCGGCACATGACTGCACTTTTTGGCGAAACGCGAGGGAGGTCTACGTCCAGTAGTGGACGGCGATAGGCTAAATGATTATAATGATGATATATATACAGTACCAACTGCAGCAATTCACTTCACATCTTCACATCTAGTCTAAGTAATCGCTACGAAAATACTTGCGCAAACAATCCCTCTTAACCGATAATCTTTTTTACCAAGCTTTTTGTATAAGTAAAAAGCTTAATTCTAATGTCTAAAGATACATAAATATTTCAATAAAAAAGGGAGCCATCGTTCAGGACGGCTGGCAGATGTGAAACATCGAAATTATTTTGTATGCGTAAAAGAACAGAACTAGGACGAACTAATATGGCATAAAGTATTAATGAAATATTAGGATTTTTTTTCCGAAAATGATGGTTTTTCTTCAATAAAAATTTATTTTTATTAGTATACACTATAAGTATGTGTTAGGTTAATAATTTATTTTGAGCTCACTAGATGGCGCTGTGCAAAATTCTAAAACAAGTTATGGTTTTGTTACACAATTGTACATATCCAAGCGTGGCGTTAACGTCACGCCAGCCGGGTTGAGAACCATCAGCGCTCACCCATATTCCGGGCTAAGCTGTGAAAGCCATCTGAGGCTGACAGCTATACACACACAGAAAAAAAGAACGTCACGCCAGCGATTAGGTTCACCCTCGCCTATAGATGTTTCACATCAAAAACATTTGATTTTTATGCGTATACCTAAGAAAACGTATGTTTATCGCGAAAGTAAACATATACCTAGTTAAATTTTAGTTCGTTAAACGTAATAAATCCTCTGTTAACGGTCCGAGGTATTCCCATAGTAGAGGTTCTTAGGACAGTATCGACGAAATTTACTAACTCGACAATATTAGAATATAGATTTAGTATTGCCGATTTATATTTATCTATTTATTCTCAATCAATTTATGTAGCATATAAGCCTATCAAATCTATTAATAGGTTTTAAGGGTATCTCATTTTGTATTATCTGGAGGTTCTTTACGGTTCAGTCTTTATCCCCGTCACTTTCTTTCTCGTGGAGATCATAAGAGGCGCCTAAAAATAGGTATAAAATTCGGAAAACTTCATAATAAAATAAATTAACAATAATTCTATCATAGGTTAGGAATACATTATTAAAAAAGATAAGTTTGGCCATATTTTAGTATGTTTTATATATTTATATAAAAAAAAATGAAATGCAAAAATCATCAACAAGATCCTATCAAATTAACAGGCTTCAATGTAATTACATTACACTATGCTCGCAATGTAATATACTACGTATTTCTCCAGAATTGCCCTCAGTATTTAACCTACTAACCTTTAGAAGATATTTCACTCACATTTGCAAAATTTTCATACGTAAAACACGTACCAGTATATAAAGCATCTTAATCCTTTATTCACAACGATACTGCTTTGCGACAAATAATATGGCATATTTGTCAAAGGCACTGCTTACCTACGGTACTGTATCTTAATTTACTGTTTCTATGCTTGTACTGAGCGCAAATTATGACTCGTTCCAAGCACACCTGTGTCTACTATACCTTAATATTTGAAATGTATACTGTAGACACATAAATAGTTGGAATACAGTTATGAAGCACATTATTTAGATGTGCTGCTTGTCGTATTTTTGAATAAGTGGACTATTACTCTAGATTTTCTTAAATGTGTATGTGTTTATAAAACTTTATTTCATCACCTTGTTCCGCAATATTGTACTTATTTACACATACATGGATTCACGTCTCTTTCCCATAGGGGCAGGCAGAGACCACTTTCCTCCACTTGATACGATCTTGACATACTACTTTCGCCTCCTCCAAATTCAATAATCTCCTCGTGCATGTTTTTCGGTTTAGGGTACTTTTAACTGTGGGCCTACTCTTGAAATCAATCCTAATTTCGAATCTGATTCAATTCCAATCTCACCAAACTTATATTTGATACTATTAAACAAAATCGAGAATGAATTCTTCACGTTTGCCGTTGTTATTTTCACCAAATGTGCCGTATTTTATTACTTTAAATTAATAACGTTACCGAACTCGATCACCACAAAGACGCTTTCTTGAAATTGTGCAACATTTTAAACTATGTCAAAATCACGTCGGGAGTAGCAAATATTTGACTTAATCGACGAGAGTCGTATTCATTTAGTGTCGCTTTCAAGAGTACCAAATTGCTCAAATTCGAGCTGCTATTGGATTTAGGATTGGCATCGAGATTCAAGAGTAGGCACACAGTCCTTTCTTAAGAACGTCCCCGATTCGATCGTGGAACGTCTGCCTTGGTCTTCCCCTTCCAACACTTCCGTCCACATTCGCCCTATAAATTCTCCTTGTCAATCTCCTTTCATTTATTGTCTCTACATGACCAAACCAACTTAACATACCCTTTTCAATGCTTGTCACTGCATCTACTTTCATACCACAACGTTCCCTACTTATTTATATTCATGTATTATTTACCTTTTCTCAGTTTATTTTTGGGCATGGTCCTTTTGTACGGTACAGTGAAAGTACAAATGAAAGCATTTCAGACAAAACGGTGCCTTTGGCAGAATGGGATATTAACTTCATCGACATCTTCTATGTCGAAATATCAACTAAAATCAGTTGTGATTTCACGTCCGCGCTACAGCTTTTGGGGCGTTAAAAGATAAGCGCTTTCGGGTAAGCGAATTTAACAGCTCGGCGGCAGTCTATTAGCTAAGTTATCAAACCATTATGACAAAGGGAAGAGGTACAACAACTACCCGGCAACTAACAAAGAAATAAACTAGCCTTTGCATTTGATTCATAAACTCCTTCTGCGATTATCTTTTACAACAACATAACTTCACAAACTCCCTGTCTCGCACCTTTCTGCAACTGTTCAGTTTCGTATTTTTATCTCAGATGCGAACCTACATATTAACATTTCTATACAACCACTTCAAAACTGCAATGTAACGATAGTAGTTTTGGCACCGCTGAAGGGACTGCAACACAGCCCATGTTTCAACAGAATCAAGAGGTTTCTTATAGTCCACAAACGCTAGGCACAGAAGTCAATATAATCTAGCGCAGCGGTCGATCCATATCTTTGGAACGTTGTTTCCGAAAATGACAAAATTAAACGGTTTCTGCTGGGCTTTTACTACGGGATTGCCACCCGCCGTCAGGCGGTCTGTGATAATACCGTCATGTCCCGGTGCCTTTCCGTTCTTTAATTGTTCAAAGCCATTCTGATCTGGTATAAGTTGACCTTCGCCATTTCCAGAATAATACATCGACTGCACAGATGGCGTAGTGGTTAAGATAGCGACCTACATTGCCAGTGTCGGGGGTTCGAATCCCACGCGGGACAACACTTTGTGCGATCCACATATTGTTGTTCTGAGTCTGGATGTAATTTGTGTCCGTTAATTGTATGTTTGTAAAGTCCCCCGCAATACAAGGATTATTTCCTTAGTGCAGGGTGTTGTCTTAAATAAATAAAAATAAATAAATATAAATATTAAAATTGATAAAGTAAGCTGTTACATTTTGTACAATTTAATCAAATATTTTATAAGAAAGGGACATTACCGTAATAGACTTAACAACCAATGTCAGTTATTTTATTTACTTTACCAAGAACTACAATAATTACAGCATTAGTTATGTAATAATAGTTTTAACGTAAGTATAATGTAATTGTGAAACTATATAAACTTAGAAAATGGAAAATAAAGTCACGCAAGTGTTTTCAAGACATAATTATGAACAAACCAAGATAAAGGACCTCAAGGAACGCTATTACATAGTTCTAAATGAATTTTGATTACAACAAAGTATTTTTAAATATATATTTTAAATCTTCAAAATATAATTTACTTTAATAGTTTGTTTTCAGTCCATTTACGTCGCCATGTTGGACCCGAATCTCTTTCACAACGAAAGGG
Source organism: Lymantria dispar (assembly GCA_032191425.1). Lineage (NCBI taxonomy): Eukaryota > Metazoa > Arthropoda > Insecta > Lepidoptera > Erebidae > Lymantria > Lymantria dispar. The sequence continues at coordinate 16,617,808 of CM063451.1, forward strand.
AAATGATCTATTATATCTCTCTCTTTAGACTGTTTGAAATATGCCTTTAGTTTTTCTTTGTTTGCAATCATATTTTTTGCTGACCAACAACTAAATGAGTCGGTTTGTATAACACCTTCGGTAGTTTATGATACCCACTAGTGGTGTATTTTCACTCTAAACACAAATATGACAAGTAACGTATGACGACCTTTTTTGTGTAATATTATCCATAATGATCAGGCTATTGAAACCCATAACTCAACCCGTATTAGTCATAGAGCTCCGCAGGTTAAACATGCCATAACTTCTACATGATTAAGTGAATTATTTTTTTATCTGAATAAAATTCGTGCCTGCTATATTTAGTTTAAAGCATTTATGAGTTTAAAGTTGCAATCCTATTAGATCCGTCTTGAAATCAAGCTTAGTATCTATGAAAGAAATAAAACCTCTAAAAATTAGACTTCATATTTTGAAACCTAGATCAACAATATTGATCTAGGTTAAACATTCCCGTCACGTCATTTCTCCAATAATGCAGATACCCAGTATCTATCGGAGTGATTGCTATTCTTACCGTTCGTCCAATATCGTTATATATTGCGTCATATCACCCCTACATTGTGAACTCATAGCTCTTGATATTGTCAAAATATATCATCTGTTACACAATTATTGTATATTTGCGCAGTATATAATAGCTATTTATGTAACTGATTTACTTCATGGAATGTCTCTTTTCCGTCGCTTGGGAGCGGTATATAACACTTTCTTACATAATATATTTTATTAATATTATTTCGTGGTGTGAGTACTTACATACATATCGCACTTTTTTATAGCTTCTAGTGGCAATCGAGCAAATAACACAACTGATGGTAAGTGACACTGTTACTCGTGGAACTTGGCTAGGCCGATGCCTATCGTGAAGAAAGTGAAGGTAGTGTAAATGCGTGCAATATGGTTCGGTAAAGACATCACCAAAATCTACTACACCCAAACACCCTAAGAAATTTGGAGTGCCGGTACTCTCGCTCACTGAACAAAGTGCAATAACGAACTGCCACTGCTCATACGTCAAATTCTGTATGTGTAAATGTAGTACCACGGACGGACTGACCTACTGCTATAGACATAAGACTGTCAAGAGTGTGATTCTACCTTATCTTCTTACTTAAAAAAAGCGATTAAAGAAGAGCATCTTTGACCGATAAGCAGCCTTTACTTTTCTCAATGACTGGCTTATCATGATGGTAATTTGATTACACTCTACCGGGCCGCTTAGTTATATGAAACAACACATCCCCCATGCAATTATTTGCCGCATTTGAACCGATAGCCATCAATATATATTCCAATACCGTAACCCACCCGACAGCTTAACCTTTCAAGTCCCATTTAGCATTACTGTGACCCTTATGTACACTGATATCTCAATAGGTACCTGGTTCTAAAATTAAATAATTGCACCCACTAATAACTGAAAGGCGTAAGTATTAAGAAAAACTTTTAATACTCTAAGTGGCTATCTTCTATAAAAATCAAATATATCTTCTTCGGGTATCTGTCGGGCAGATAGTCCGACTGGCACAGGATTTTATTGCCAGTATTACTTTTCTTATAGATTAGGTACTTAAATATTTACTATTACATCATACGTATTATATAATTTGGTTCACATACGTCTCCATGCTGATCAGACGGGTTGGTATAGGACATTATTTCAAATTTTTCTTCTCTTACACAGACGCTGTCTGCGTGCCATATCCCTTAGGCTTTTACGACATCCACGGAAAAGAAAGCGAATTGTATTCTTACGCCATCACTACACGAAAGTTTATTATAAACATACCATCTATAGGATGGTTCCCTTTATGATTTGCTATTAAAGATATTTATTGCTACAAAACTTTTATTAACTAAATAATCTATATCTATACCAATAAATAAAATTGGAGTGTCTGTTTGTAATGTCAAAATAATAGCCTTTTTTCATGCTCACACGGTTATTTGCACGACACCTATGCCAAAAATAGCGATTAAAAAATTTTTGTCTATCTGTCTGTCTGTTTGTTCCGGGTAATCTTCAAAACGGCTGGACCGATTTCAAAAATTCTTTCACTAATGGAAAGCTATAATATCAGGTCATAAACTAAGCTATATTTTATCCTGGTATTCCCACGGGAATGGGAACTACGCGGGTAAAACGACTAAAACCGAAGTGAAGCGAGGGCAGATTGCTAGTAAAATACTAAACGTAGTTCGGAATAGCCTTTAATACAAAATAAAGAATGACAAAATCTGTCACTACATACTACAGTCTCAGTATTCGTAATCCAGTTGCAAATATTTGCTTTCATCTTTTACACCCATGACTCAATAATACGATTCCTACATCACGGTCATGGCCGTCGTTAATTACGATTAATTCAATGCCTTTGATATGAGGAACATCGAAAGGTCACAGGTTACTATGTCATTATTGATTCTATGATAGTTCGCAATAAATTAGCTTCCTTATTTACTACGGATACATACAAACTACCCAAGTCACTCGTGGTAGAACCACACTGTTCACAGTTGTCTGTTTTCAACCGAGGGCCGGTCCGTCCGTAGTAATACCACAATCTCGCAGAAAATCGATGTCCGAGTAGTAGCAAGATGTTACAGTGCTTCGTTCGGTGAGCGAGGGAGCCGGGCGTCCAACTTTGTGAGAGTGTTTGCGTGTGATGGGTTTTATTGATGCTTTTAGTATCATTAAACCTCATTGCACGCATTCACACTCCCTTCACTTTCTTCACGATAGGCATCGGCCTAGCCAATTTCCACGAGTAACAGTGTCACTTACCATCAGTTGTGTTATTTGCTCGATTGCCACTAGAAGTTATAAAAAAGTGCAATAAAAGAAAATTGATGCTCCTCTGCAATGGAAGATAAAACTTTGCCTACTATGTCATACTTTTTTTTTTTTGGGGTGAGCTGCGGTCGGCGCGCTTCCGCACCACTCTGTCCGGGGCGACAGAGGGGCTTAAGGACACAACACCCGCAACCCACCCGAACACCACGTCGCCTTCGTCGTTGGGCCGACCACCGGAGCAGGGTTACTTGTCATCAGTGGTCGGCCCGACGGAATACCCCCTACGTGGGGTGCCCTCCCATCTACCGACGTGCCCCCCTCGGGGAGGACGTCGGTCTTTCCTCACGTGGTCAGCCCCTCGGCGGGTGACGGACTAATCCCCGGTCACGTCACCCGCGGCCTCGGTTAGGGCGGCATAGCACGCAGGTATATGTTATACTAGTCTATTGAGCTAAATAGAGATTTATTTCAAGTTTATATTATCTTGGAATCTAAACTGTAATACCACTGTAATGTTTAAGAGATGTTAATACGTAATTTACATCTCTTATAATTCTCAGGATACGAGAGAAGGGTTTCGTGTAGTGACGGAGTAAGAATACAATTCACCACTCCCTCTCTTGCTCGTGGTTGTCCTCAAAGACGACTAAGGGACACACAACATCTGTGCAAGACAAGGAAAACTCGAAATGAAACCCTACACCGACATGTCTGATCAGCATGGTATAGTAGGTCAAATTCCCTCCCATTCTGGAGGAGGCCCCAGCCCAACAGTGGAACGTATGTGGGCTGCGATGATGATGGAAGTGTATAATAAATTACAAACATCGAAATTGAAACAAAATTATATATATTCAGACTTATCATCTCAGCTCATATACATCCCACTGCTGGGCTCAAGACCTCTCCACGATAGGAGGGAAACTGGCCAACACGTTGGTCGCGCATTATTTCGAGTTTATCTTCTCTTGTATAAATATTATAAAATGCATATTATATCCCTTAGTCATGTTTACAACACCCATAGTAAAAATACAATTCACCACCCCACTCCCTATCTTGACCATGAGTGTTGTAAAAACCAAAGGATATAATATGCATATAACATCTGTGCAAAAGGATCAAAACATGAATTAAAACCCCATACCAACCTGTGGAACCAGCGCGGTGTAGTAGGTTAATTTCATTTCTATTGCGGAGGAAGCTTGAACCCAACAGTGGGTTATATATGAGCTGATAATTATGATGAGAAATATTTACTTATTTCTTTTATAATTATAAATTTCAACATCATTACACGTACACAAGAAATTTATATCTATATATATAAAAGAAAGTCGTGTTAGTTACATTATTTATAACTCAAGAAAGGCTGTACCAATTTGGCTGAAAATTGGTGGGGAGGTAGCTTAGAACCAGGAGACGGACATAGGATACTTTTTATCCCGTTCGATCGCGTTCCCGTTTCCCGTTCGATAAAATGTCAAAGAAACATAGTATAACAAAAACACATTTGATATGTACCCCTAATAACAAAACGCACATGACAGCTAAACGTATTTTTGTCTATAGTTAAGTATGGTTGAAAATTTGATAATTATATGTAATTTACTCAGAAATCAATAATCAGTAATTTGTGTTCTCTTTGAATCATCATTAACAATGCCGCGACGAAGACGATCAAATCTTTCCCGAAAAGCTGCAATGGTTCTTCCATTAGAGACTATATTTTCAGAAATTTAGAAAATATATATACGTAAAAAATTTGGCGGTACGAAGTTTGCCGGGTCAGCTAGTATAAAATAAAATAAATACCGTGCAGTAAATATATATTATTCACAACAATATATTATAATTTCTGTTATCATAACCTCAATAATTGGTATACAAATTATATCCGTATTAGTTATTAAGGAAGCAAAAGATTATCATCAAATCAGGCTGTGGGACAAGCAGCCAGCCTGTTCCCGAAGGACAAGCTTCACTAATCTAAATTACAGTACTAACCTCCTTGATTGCTCCTAAAACAATGTTATGGTAATTATATAATAAGGTTAAGGATTTTATATAAAGTGAAGCGAATTTTGAAATATCTGAGAACGTTCATCTATATCTTAGAATAATAACGTATAGAAGGATAGTGTCGGTACTTAAAGCGATCAAAACATGAAGTCAAAAATACTACATACGCACAGGTGATTACACACGTACACACGCACACCACTATACAAATTATGAAATCAAATTTTGTTTTTATTAACATAAATCATCGATATACTTTTAAAAGTAATGTTAATACACTTTTTATGTATTTCAAATATGTTGTGACACCATTTGAATACACAAACCGTCATAATTACCTATTTATTTCTTAAGAGTTGCGTAGGTACGTGCAGTACAGTGACCTCGTAGACTACGGAACGGTTCCGGCGTAAGCTCCATTAGGCTCCAATTTAAATGCTTCATTTTTTGTACGCGGACTTACCTTCTATACGTTATTATTCTAAGATCTATATATTAATATGTGAAGCAAAAACTTTGTACCCCTATTTACGAAAATCCTGAAGATGGACAAATATGAAATTTAGCACAGTTGAAGAAAATATTGAGAAATGCAGAAATCTAAAATTTGATATAATAATTTTTTTTTTATTTTTTTTATTGCAAACGGTGGCAAACGAGCAAACAGTACACCTGATGGTAAGTGTTGCTGCCGCTCATGGACCTTTACAAGGCCGTTGCCTACCGCGAAGAAAGCGAAGGGAGTGTGAATGCGTGCATTGATGCTCGGTGATACCAAGGGCACCACCAAAACCCTCCACACGCAATCACCCTCAGAAAGTTGGGCTTCCGGCTCTCTCGCTCACCGAACGAAGCGCAGTAACAAATTGCTACTACTCAGACGTCGATTTTCTGCGAGAGCATGCTACTGCCCCGGACGGACCGGCCCGCGGCTATAGACAGATAACTGTCGACAGTGTGGTCCTACCACTCCTAAATGGATTAGAAATACATTAAATTCGTTAAAAAAGGCATTACGCTCACTACAATGCAATAGATACATACACACGCTTATACATTATTGTTTACGGTTAAAATCCCTGATCCAACTGAATGTCGAACAATCATAAGTATGACTAGCAACCCGCCCTCGCTTCGCTTCGGTTTCTGTCGCCTTATCCCCGCAGTTCCCGTGGGAATACCGGGATAAAATAAAGCCTAATTTACTCTCTGATATTATAGCTTTCCATTGGTGAAAGAATTTTTGAAATCTGTCCAGCCGTTTTGAAGATTACCCGGAACAAACAGACAGACAGACAAAAAAATATAAAGTGCATTTTAGGCATAGGTATCGTCTAAATAACCGTGTGAGCATGAAAAAAGCCTATTATTTTGACATTACAAACAGACACTCCAATTTTATTTATTGGTATAGATGACAATGTCTAATAGATATTTGTGTTTAGTTAATAGTGAAATACAGCTTGCTCAATACATTATAATAGCTGCATATGTATATATAACTAGCTGACCCGGCGAACTTCGTAACGCCATAATTTTTTTTTTCGTAAATACATTTTCCTAAATTTCTGAATATATTATATTCTCTAATGGAGGAACCATTACGGCTTTGTCGGGAAAGATTCGATCGTCTTGGTCTCGCCATTGTTAATGATGATTCAAAGAGAATACAAATTACTAATGATTGATTTCTGATAAAATTATAATTATCAAATTTTAAACCATACTTAACTAACAAACAAAATTACGTTTAGCTGTCATTTGCATTTTGTTATTACATATCAAATGCGTTTTTGTTATCCTACGTTTCATAGTGACTTGTATTCTCTTTGACATGAGTTTCGGTGCGAATATGGAAATGTCATATTTAGCTCTTGTATTATATTCATTTTTTTAGTGTTTTATAGTGTTACATTGAATAATTTTGCTGATATTTTATGTAATATAATACAGTTAAGTACATACCTTAGGAATGTGATAAAAGTGTGGTTTACGTGTATTTTCATATTCTACCGTAATGCCCAGAGAAATCAAATAATTAGGTTTACAGCGGCTAATTAATGGTAACGACTTGACTTACTGATGGACTTGACTATAAATAAGCTATTCTATATAAAGAAATGTTAAATAATATGAATAAAATTGTATCAGACTTGGCTGTATGGTTTTTGATTCCTTTGCCCGTCCGAATAGACAAACAGAAACAAAATAAAATCTATTTGACATTTTATGCCATGTCACACGGGAACGCGATCGAACGCGATAAAAAGTAGCTCATTGCCATTAAGAAGAAGAAGAAGAACGGGATAAAAAGTATCCTATGTCTGTCTCCTGGTTCTAAGCTACCTCCCCATCAATTTTCAGCCAAATCTGTACAGCCGTTCTTGAGTTATAAACATAGTAACTAAAACAACTTTCTTTTATATATAATAAATATAGATTAAAGGAAAATTGTGTAGCAGAAAATAATTTTAATTAATTATGGCTGAATTTCGACCACTCAGCGTCCACTAGTATAGATAAAAAGAAATAATTTCATCATATATATCCACCGCTGTACCACATTAGTCAAACAGGTTAGTATAATGTTTTATTTCGAGGTTCCTTCTTATGCATAGACGTTATTTACGTATTCAATCCGTAAGTCGTATTTTTCGACACCTATGGTTAAAATATTTGGGTGGTGAATTATATACTTACTTGGTCACCATATGGAGAATACAATAATTTAGAATTTTATCAGCCAAAATTAACTTCGTTTTGCAAGGCAATTATCTCATTTAAATGCAGCTTTTTTATTTTCTCACAATTAAAATCATGTAATTACTCCTGTGAAAATGTTACTTTCTTAGAAATAAACATATCACTTGTACGGATTTAACATACCTACATACTTTACATGTAAATTTTAAATTGTGTAATATATAACTATTCTTACGGAGTTTATATTGTTTTATGTTTTTTATTACTCTATCCAGTTGCATGAAGTATTTTGTTAAAACCCCTAATCACGAATAGGTTCTTCTCCCATGACAACATTATCCAAAACTATGAAATAAAATTATTTCATAACATAATACAATTTTTTTTTTGGGATTTGAAATATTTCTCATTACTCTGTAGTGGGAGTTACGAATACTAGCAATCCTTACATGGGCAACACTTTGTTGCGTTCCACAAATCGTTGTTTTGATTCTGGATGGTATTAATGTGCGTTAAAATTATATGTTTATAAAGTAAATCAAATGAAATCATTTATTCTGCATGGGCCCTTTGAGGGCATGTGCCCTCAAAGGGCCCATATGTAAGTATATATTGTCAAATTTATACATCGTTTGAATACAATACATTATCTACCACCGGATCGGAACGCGGCGACAAGCTGAGAAGATCCGGCAAGAAACTCAGCGGGCTGTCATTTTTTTACCATCTTTTGAATTAAATTACACGTACACAACATAATAGTTTTAGCTCCAGTGTGATGCCTTTCGAGATAGGATAGGTATAACTACTTTTTTTATTTAGTTCAAATAAAAAAGGAAAGGAAAACATGGTTGGACCAGATGCCACAAGCAGCACCCGATCACGAGTTAACTACTAGAGCAGCCATCTCTCCTCTCAACCACATTGGAGGGAAGGGAGTGACCAGCCCCACATAGCTATTGCAAGCAGAACCTTGTTCAGTGAGCATGACCAAACCATAAATAACGAACTATGATAGGTATGCTAAAAAAACCAAAAGCTAAATTCGTCAGGCAAAACACGCCCAAAATACAAGGACTATTTATTTCCTTGGTGCAGAGTATTGTCTATAAAAATAGAAATAGAAAAAGAACTTTGTGCGTACATAAACATGAATAATAATGCTCTGTGCATTACTATTAGATAGGTTTTATTATACACAGGTTTTATTTAGAAACGGTTTACAACCATTGAACCATTCCTAATAACGGTACCCTTAATTAATAAGAATACCATTTATAGTGATTGACACCCAAAACACCCAGTATTATAACAGAAGTTGAAGTATAATTCAATATTATTACACATAATAAACAACTGAATAATATGCATCCTAAATTATTGACTTTACATCAAATAAATTATGCATTCAAGAGACGTATCCGTCAAAGCTCATGAATAACAAGTTTGGTAATGATAGCATTAACAGAAAGAGAGACAAGCGAGTTTTTTAATTCCGTAATTATATAGTTGTATCAATTTTGCGTAGTAGGAGCAGAAAAGTAATAAAGTAAGTGCTTTTGTGAGTTATCTCCTTACTAGATGAAATAAGTCTTAATTTAAAGTTGCTATTCTCTTTTACTGAATAAGGCGACTTTGTAGCGCGACTTACTATAGTTATGTATTATATTTAATTATATACCTATATTATATGCTGATTATATACCTACAACTGTATAATCTTAATCATTTCAATTTATTCATTTCGGTTCATATACTTCCCACTGCTGGGCTCGAGCATCCTCCACAATATCCCTCATATTGTCCTACTATACTATACACGCTGGTTAGACAGACTGGTATAGGGTTTTATTTCAAGTTTTCCTATTCTTGCATAGACGTTATATGCATATTATATCCCCTAGTCGTCTTTTTACGACATCCGTCAACACACGGAATATTATTACTCTGTCACTACATTCACCCTGGTCTAATCCCAATTACTTGTGAAAAACTCTACTTGTGACAATATATACTCTTTTTTTAATACACATAGCAAAATTTATTTACAATAGTTTGATAACCAGCCGCCTGCCTAACGTCAACCCTCTTTGAAAATAGGGTTGTCAGGTCGTCAAACGTAATAGCCGAACAGACCGTTTGGCTGGACATTTAGGTAGAAAGGCCGGACACCCTACATTATTGAGGATTTTGTGTTTTAGTATTATTAGGTACGACAAAAAAATGTATGTAAAATTAAGCTTTTTGGATTATTATGACAACAGTCGACTCGCCTGCGCTCAGCCACGCTCGGCGCTAGCTCGTTTGCGAAATGTATAAAGCCTAATAAAAGCCGGACAAGCCGGACACCGATTATTTTTACCGGACACGCAATTAAAAAGCCTACCTATATCCGGCTTTATCCAGACGCCTGGCAACGCTATTTGAGAATGTAATGTTTGAGCTGAGGGCATCAGATCAGGTTGCCCAAAGTCCATAAAAACTCTTAGCCGTCTTTTACGACACCCAATAGCAATGTAAGAGTTGGTAGTATTCGTAGTCACCGCCACATGGCTTATATAAGTATATAATATGATTTTTATATAATAAAAATATCTAAATAATTATATACCACAGAAAAATGAATAAGATAGAACGGCCATGTGGGCGGGGCAAGCGTGCCACAATTACGATCAAACGTTCTTAATATTGACGAAATTCGTTTTACCGGCTCTTAGTTGCGCTCATATAGTGACCTTGAACGAAGCTCCGACAATAAAGAGAAATATGGCGTCTTGCGCTGTTACAACGTGTCGAAAACGAAGTCAATTGCGTAGTTATAGTCTAAGAAGGCATTTCTTTTCATCATTAAGTCCATAAACTTATTAATTCAGTGATATTTCGTAATTTTATGAGAGTATTATGTCGTTTACAACAATCAATTATTAAATCGCAAAAAGAGCCAAACATTATGCATCGTCTGCCATACATGGATATCACCTTTTATTAGTCCAGCCACCGCGCAATGTACTACGTTCAATGCGATGTCACTGAGAACCGCCTTACCAGCGTGGTAGTATACGTTTTCATTCAAAACATTGACGTTGATCCACGCGTATCGATAGTGTTGTCCAATATACTATAAGTTATCGATTCCAATAATTACCTATGTGTTAATTTTATCACATAAATAAATATTTTAACATTTTTAATTTAGTAATCGTTTTATTTAGTTATATTAACAATATTTAAATAGGTATTTAAAAATCAATTATTCTGATATACATTATCTACTTAATTTATCTTGTATATCTATAGTACATTCTTATATATTTTCTGTGTGGTGAAGGAGTAAGAATATAATTCACCACTCCCTATCTTGCCCGTGGATGTCGTAAAAGACGACTATGGGATATAATATGCGCATAACATCTGTGCAAGAGAGAGCAAACTTGAAATAAAACCCTATACCAACATGTCTGACCAGAGGTCAAATTCCCTCTCATTGTGGAGGAGGCCCAAACTCAACAGTGGGACGTATGTGGGCTGCGATGATGATGATGATCTATTGTACAAACTTCATAGTGCTCATTAGCACTCTTTAGCATTTAATAAAATAGAAATAACAAATAGTAATAAAATAACTATGTTCGGGACCAATCACTAAATATATATATATATATATATGTTTGTGTGTGTGTGTGTGTGTGTATATATATATTTTAATAAAGTTATCTTTGATAATATTTTATGGTAAATACATTTTAATTTTAGATGCCCATGAAATCCAAGTATTAGAAAACTATGGATTAAGGTAACTGGTAGTTAACTAAATACCAACTAAATCTAGCACAATTTGTTCACAACATTTTGTAGAATACTAAAAATAATGGTAAAGTCATCAAATATGAAATACAATACGTATTTCATTTTTATTGGAAAACTAAATGTTTAATTAAGTAGGTTAGTAGTTTAGTTGTCGTACAAAATAATTGTTCTATTCTTCCTTAAGATGGAATAATTTATGATAAGAATGAATTTCTTGAGACTGGTTATTCATTACTAGTTATTATATATGTGTTGATTTCTAACTTTTCATAAGTGTTGAATTTTTATTACAAGAAATGTTGACATGATAGTCACCATATCGGCTCATATACGTTCCACTGCTGTGCCCGAGCCTCCTCCGCAATAATAGGCAAATTTACCTTACTATACTATAGTAGTCAGACAGGTTAGTATAGGGTTTTCTTTTGAGTTTTTCTTCTCTTGCATAGATGTTATATGCTTACTATATCTCTTAGTCGTCTCAATATATTAGGATGGGACATCCGCGGCTAAGATACGGGGTGGTGATTGGTATTCTTATTCCGTCACCACACGGATAATGTTAGTATATTTTTGTTCACAATAAACAAAAATGTACTAACAAGTAGCAGTATATCAAAAAAATTAAATAACTGTTTTGTTTTTTAAATTAAATAATAACACCAATAAAAATAAACCGAATTTCAATAAACAATAATATTTTAACATATTTTAAGAATGATATCTGATGCTTACGCGAGCATTGTAAATAAAACTACTTATACGGATTATATCGCGTTTGTATTTGATTTAGGATTGCTCGACGTTTCGAATACTTTACAGCATTCAGGGTCACGGGCGGTCTAAGATGTCTGACGTCCAAACAAGTCAGCGTTATTACAAACGTCCATGCCCCCGTCGCAGAGACCGTGTGAAAGCGCCCACAGTTGGGGCGCGTCCCTGCAGTACTCCCTTATGTGAAAGGAGTCACTGACGAGAATGGCTTCATCCTGAAACGGGCTTCCATAAAAACTTATTTTAAGCCACTCAAGAGGATTAGTCAATTCGTACCACCTGTCAAGTGCCAGATCCCTTTACAAGATGCAGGAGTTTATAAATTTGACTGTGGTCTCTTATTAATATGTTTTAATTGTATCTTATGTACCGGTGTGTACCATATATGGGAACAATATAATATACAAATCGCTTTTTTTTTTTTTTTGTGTGTGTACAGCTGTTGGCCGCAGATGGCCTTGACAGCTTAACGCGGACTATGGGTGAGCGCTGAGGGCTCTCAACCCGTAGAACATATACAAATCGCTACTCGCTTACGTAATTTATTATAGCACTTCAATTATACTTAGAATATACAGAGTGTAGTGAGGAGTATTTCATTTGCATGATTTTACTGTTAAATTACTGACTTGCATTACAAATAACTTCAACCCATCACACAAGTAAGTGCTTAATTTAAAGGCATTAATATTTTTGTTTCGATAAAACAGGCTAAATAAATATCGTGTAGTATATCGACCATGGCAAGCACTAGCGTACATGTGCTTTTTTATATGTGGGTATACGTTGCCTACAGAACTTCGATATAGTTTGTGTACCAACTGCAACTTCGAAATTGATGTGTGTGTGTGTTATGTTAGTGTGTGAAATTATTGTAAGCATAGACCTTGCATATGTGTTAATATTAGCGGGAGGGAGTAATTATGCCACACTGGTTTTCGAACAAAATCAGCAGAATGGCCTTTCTAAAGTATTAATATTTCTGTGTTATATACTATCTCGGTTATAATGAAAATCTGCTGTAATGGTTTCTGATGTTTACGCGAGTATTACACATCTTCAGGAAGTAACATAAGCTATATTTTATCCCGGTTTTCCCACGGAAACGGGAACTACGCGGGTAAGGCGACTGAACCGAAGCGAAGCAACCCGCCCTGGGTTGCTAGTTAGTCTTAAGTCTACTGTAATGGATATGGGAAGTTAGTACATTTAATGGTCCCGATATCTGGCCTAATCCTAGAATCATTCCGTAGAAAAATCATATCCTGTGAAACTTATTAAACTTGAAAACTGAAATACAATGATTTTTTTGATAGAGTCTCAAAGAAAATACGCAAATATATTAATTTAAATATAATATCTAAGAAAATCAATAACATAAGCAATCCTATGAATTTATTTTGAATATAGCTTTATGTTTTAGGTAAATAAGCATCTATATCGTAAGAAAGTATCGTTTTGTACTCATATTTACGTTATAATTTAGCTGAGGATGTAAACAAATTATTTTCTAATGAAATTTGTTAAAATAATCGTTAAACTTTCGTGCGGTGATGGAGTGCGAAAGCAATTTATCACTATTTATTGTCCGTGAGTATTGTAAAAGCCGGCCAAGGGATATATAGATAACATATATGCCAAAGAAGGCAAACTCAACATAAAACCCTATACCTACCAACACGTCTGATCAGCGCGGTATACCGGGTCAACTTCCCTCCCGTTGTGGAGAAGGACCGAGCACAAAAGTCAGACTATGGGACATACATTATTATTATTGTAATTTAATTATATATTTACTATTGTAATAATAATTATCTCATCATTTTAACTAGCTTATTTTAATAACCTTTTCTCGTCAAAAATTAAAACTAAGGTACGGAAGCAGACCAAACGACAAGAGAAATGAAAAAAAAATAAGAAAAATCTGTAATAACGATGACGTGACGTCCAACAAACGTGAGACATCTTAGTCCGCCCGTGACCATGAATGCTGCAAAATGTTCGAAACTGCGGGCAATCAGAAATCAAATACAAACGCGATAAAATCCTCGCATAAAGTGTAATACTCGCGTAAAGAGAAAATAAGTCTAATTAAAATTCTGTATTCAATTAAGAACGGGGGCATAGTAGATCAATAAATCTACCATTTTAAAGAAGCATCATTAACAACAGTTGTACATTAAGGTGCTAAAAAGAAAAATAACAGCTGAATTAATTACAAATATCTATAAATATCTGAATACTGTCACTCGCATTTGCGCCAAAGCTAAAATATTTTGTGAAATATTTAATTCGAATACCACAAACGCCACCGTTGCTGAAGTCTTGACGTTCACAAAATATTTCAGAAGTAGCATTCGTAGGCGTCGACAGTACTAGTTGTACTAAAGCGTAGACGTATTTTGTAATTCACAACACGAACTCAATAACTCAAGCCTCGCTATGAAAGGAAGGCGAGTATATATTAAAAGAACGTTGTGTAATTAACATTGCAATTTGCCATTACGCCTGGCAGTAAAATAAACAGAAGTATGCTACTGAATCCTATAAACTGTACATATCTCAGTTTAAAATCTTTAAAACGCTACATAGAATTTTAATTAAAAATAATCGTTTCTCTTTTATTCGTACACTGTGTGTTAAACTATTTACTTAAATAATGGGTTTATATATTTAAGGTATTTTATAGGAGTGGCCGTATAATTATAATATAAAGGCAATCAACTAAACAAAGTACTATAATATTAAGGCTATCCACTTAGTATATTTTTAAAGAATCGTGTGAGTCGTCAGAAACTGCTAAGGAATCATTAGTAGAGTGGGCAGCAGCGTTCTTCAACTCTATTCATGTTTATTTTCGCCCTTAATCACTTATTATAAATAAATACATCAAAATTAATGTTTTAAATAGAACAATACAGTTTTAAATTTACATTACAAATACGCTATCTGGTGATAATTTTTAATATTAAATAATTATCCGTAAAATTGAGTAAGAAATAACATGCATAAAAATAAATGTCGCCATTTCTTGGATAATGTTAATAAACATTAAGATTTTTTCAAAAGATGCGTAATTATTGTAAACGGCTACAAATAAAGTATAATAATTTTGAACAAAAACCGACTTCAACCGTTTTCTCATGGAAGCCATGGTCAGAATTGGACCAAATTAAAATGGGAGCACACGGGAAGTTCTAGCTTTCAAAGAATAAGATGCATCAAAATCGGTCACCCAGTCGAAAGCTCTGAGGTAAAAAACAGAGAGAAAAAGAAACCTTCGAATTGAGAACCTCATTCTTTTTTAATTGGGAAAAACTATAACCATAGAAGGAAGGAACTATAAAGTAGCAGCGCCCCACGGTTTCACCCACAGTTCCTCTACCCGTGGGAATATCGGGATAAATTATAGCCAATGTATTATTCTGATATGTAATCTATATTATTGGGCATTTTCATCAAAATCCAGTCAGTAGTTTTTGCGAGAAAGAGGAACAAACATGGAGGAGGAAAACAAAACGAGGAGGAAAAAGGATTTGTTCGGATCTTGCAGTACAGTCATAATTTTAATAAAAACAGGATAAATAATGAAGCAATCGTTATCAAGAAGCAAGCTTGCAGTCAAAGTTAACTTATATTTTATAACTTAGAATTATTATCTCATACGGGTGGTGAATATCTGTAGCAACTGACTACGAGTATCAGTACTTCTAGCTGTACGTGCTGATGTCACCAAGTATTATATCTCCCGAAGAGCAACACATTAATAATTCAGAAGGTAGAGTGCTGCACAGCGTCCCATCTCTATTAAGATTCGTTTTCACGCGACGTGGCATTGGTAACTTTATTTTATAGAAAACTAGCTGACCCAACAGACGTTGTTCTGTTCAAATCTAAAAAAATATGAAACAGTAATTCTCCTTGAAATCGATCGCAGCGCCACCTACCGGTTCCAATTATTAATCTAAACCATTCTCATATCCATCGGAATAGCTAAAAAAATATCAAAAGCGGTCTAGCCGCTTAGAAGGAGTTAATTTACAAACATACGAACAGAAGATTTGTATATATAAAGATAGAAAAGTTTATATAGTCGAAAAAGGATACATTAGAAAAGTTTATATAGTCGTTAAGTTTTCTTAAATTTTCTAATTTTCTGCGCAACTTTCTTAATTTTTTTTCCGTAAAATTAATTTTCAAAGTATTAGAAAACTTAAAAAAAAAAGATGGACGAAATCGGTAGTCTTTCTCAAGTTATGTTATTGTCCTGCCCGAACAGCGCCACCTACCGAGTCCAATTGTGAATCTAAACCATCCTCGGAGCCCCTTGAACACACCCAAAAAATTTCGTCAACATCGGTCCAGCCGCTTAGGAGTTCAGTGGCATACGAGATGATCTGAATAGAACATTATTACTGAAGTACGATGATTTAAATATTATGTTGAACTAGCAACCCGCCCTCGCTTCGGTTTCAGTCGTCTTTCCTGTGTAGGTTCCGTTCCCGTGGGAATACTGGGATAAAATATAGATATCCCCCCCATCTCTTTGATATTATAACTTTCTATTGGTGAAAGAATTTTGAAATGGGTTCGGTGATTTAAGCGTGAAAGCGTAATAAACAAACTTTCACATTTATAATATTAGTAAGGATAACAACTATGCAAGAGAAGGAACTCGAAATAAAACCTTACACCAACCCGTCTGAACAGGGTGGTGTAGCAGGTCAATTTCCCTCCTATTGTGGAGGATGCTCGATCCCAGCAGTGGGACGTATATGAGCTATGAGTATGATGACGATAAAATAATTAAATATAATGAAAAATATAAAATTTGCTTCTTTTTTTTTCCAGATAAGAAAAATCGGTCTACTACACTACGCTCTCTGACTAAGATAAATTGACGCAGTGTTTTACTTTGAGATTTCCCTCTATCGAAATGAGTTTATCTGCTTATCTGCTGCTTACCTTTAACCTGCTACTTATCTTCTCTTTATAGATTTATACGATACCCACGGGAAATGAAGTACTGATAAAATCATTGTTTTTTCTACGTCACCACACGGATATAAGGTTTTTTTTTTGGAGTGGGCTACGGTCAGTGCTCCCGCCGCTCGGCTTCGTCCGGGGCGAGAGAGGGGCGGCGCGCGGCCCCGTAACCCACCCTATAGCACGTCGCCTTCGTCTTTGGGACGACCACCGGTGCAGAGTACCTCGACTTCAGTGGTCGGCCCGACGGAATACCCCGAGAGAGTACCCTCACCATCGACGTCCCCTTCCCGGGACGCCGATAACCGTCGCGAAGCTAGCCTTTCCACGGGTGACGGACTACATCCCCGGTCCGGTACGGATATAAGGTTTGCTAGTGATTTCTAATATTATTTATTATATATCACGATTTAATATGATATTACGATAATACGCATATAACATCTATGCAAAAGAAGGAAAACCCTATAATAACCTCTCTGATCAGCATCGTATAGTAGGCCAATTGCCCTCCTATTAGGGAGGAGGTCCGAGTCCAGCAGTGGGACTTGTATGAGCTGAGACGACGATATTACGATTTACCAGATGAAGCAGTTCATTATTTTTTCTTCGTATTCAACCTAAATTCGCCTAAACTTTGAGCTTTCTACATAAAGCAAAGAAAAATAACATATATTTTGCTGGCCATAGGGATTTTCATACGAGTTTTCGTTATTTTGTAGTGAACTTGTGCTTATTACTTACATCCTTTAATCGTCTTTTACGATGCCTATGGGATAAGATGTTGAAGGTGAATTATATTATTGCTCCGTAAACATACTTAGTTTTATTACTATACTAGCTGACCCGGCGAACTTCGTAGCGCCATAATTTTTTTCATAAATATATTTTCATAATTTCCGAATATATGATTGAAAGAGAATACAAATTACTGATTATTAATTTCTGACAAAATTATGATTATCAAATGTTCAACCATACTTAACTATTGACAAAATTACGTTTATCTGTCATTTGCATTTTGTTATTACATATCAAATGCGTTTTTGTTATCCTACGTTTCATAGTGACTTGTATTCTGTTTGACATGAGTTTCGGCGCGAATATGGAAATATCATGTTAAGCTCTTGTATTATATTCATTTTTTTAGTGTTTTATAGTGTTATATTGAATAATTTTGCTGTTATTTTATGTAATATAATACAGTTAAGGTGCTGAAGTGTATTGAATGTGATATAGGAGTGATTTACGTGTATTTTCATATTCTACCTAAATTCCCAGACAAATCATTCAATTAGGTTTTCAACGCCTAATTAATGGTAACGACTTGACTTACTGACGGACATGACTATAAATAAGCTATCCTATATAAAGAAATGTTAAATAATATGAAGAAAATTGTATCAGACTTGGCTGTATGCACTTTGATCCCTTTGCCTGTCCGAATGGACAAACAGAGACAAAAAAAAATTAAAAAATCTATTTGCAATTTTTAACTTTCCGTGTAGTGACGGAGTAAGAATACAATTCACCACCCCCTATCTTACCCGTGGGTGATCGTACGAGACGACTAAGGGATATAAAACGCATATAACATCTATGCGAGAGAAGGAAAACTCGAAATAAAACCCTATACCAACACGTCTGACCAGCGTGGTATAGTAGGTCAATTACCCTTCCATTATGGAGGAGGCCCGAGCCCGACAGTGGGACGTATGTGGGCTGAGATGATGAGATGATGATTTGAAATTTTATGTCACGTCACACGGGAACGCGATCGAACGGGATAAAAAGTAGCTCATTACCATTAAAAAGAAGAAAAATAAGAACGGGATAAAAAGTATCCTATGTCCGTCTCCTGGTTCTAAGCTACCTCCCCATTATAATACTAACAACTCGCCCTCGATTTGCTTCGGTTTCAGTCGCCTTACCCGCGTAGTTCCCGTTCCCGTGAGCATACTGGGATAAAATAAAGCCTATGTTATTCCCTGATTTTACAGCTTTCCATTGGTGAAAGAATTTTTGAAATCGGTTTGGTGGTTTAAGCGTGAAAGAGTAATTTTTGAAAGCGAACAGCGTGGTAGTAGGTCAATTTCACTCCTATCCAGGAATAGGTTCGATCCCAGCAGTGGGGCGTATATGAACTGAAATGAATAAAACTGGCCCATTGGTCTAGAATATGCTGTCATCACCAACATTTTTTTATTAGCTCATTGGTATTTCAAAATATTGAAATTCAGAAGAAAAATAATTCAATTTAACAGAGAACCAACAAAGATTAGAATTTATCGCAATTTTGTAATAGTTTTCTATAACTATGTTCACAAAATTGATAGTGTTTTAATTAAGATGACTGTGTACCTACATATGTATATCCATACTAGCCCGCCCTCGCTTCGCCTCGGTTTCAGTCGCCTTACTCACGTAGTTCCTGTTCCCGTAGGAATACTGGGATAAAATATAGCCTATATTACTCCCTGATATCATAGCTTTCCATTGGTGAAAGAATTTTTGAAATCGGTTCTGTGGTTTAAGCGTGAAAGCGTAACAAACAAACTTACTTTCGCATTTATAATATTAGTAAGGATGTAAACATTCCTAATTATTATCATTCAGCCTACCTCCATCCACTTCTGGACTTAGACCTCCCTCATGTTTCGCCACAAAGTGCGGTCCTCTGCCGCCTGCATTCAACGACGCCAAGCAACTTTCACCAGGTCGTTGGTTCACGTCCAGGGCGGGCGTCGTCACTTGGTTCATTTTTAATATAGGAAAAGAAAAATAATAGCTTACTAGTAAAGCAGAAATAATTAAAGTTGGTTCACAAATTGATTTACTCGAATTTATAAAAAAAAATGTATGCGTTATAACTAGCCCATTATGTATAGAGATCAAATAGGTTATATTATTACGTATTTTTTCTATTTGTTTTTAATAACACCAATCGAAACATATGGTTGGGAAGTAAAAATATAATTCACCAACCGCTGCCTCCCTTGTGCTCATACTTGAACCCATTGGGTTACAGTACAGAACAAAAAAATATAACGCTACTATTACTAATTTTCTGTAACGGAGTAGGAATACATTTCAAAAATCCCTAACTAACCTGTGGATGTCGTAAGAGACAAGCAAAGGATATAATATGCATAACATGTGTGCGAGAGAAGGTAAACTCGAAATAAAAGGAACATGTCTGGCGAACATGATATAGTAAGATCAATTTCTCTCCGATTATTTTTTTTTTATTTATTTATTTATTTAACAACCTGCACTAAGGAAATAATCCTTGTATTGCGGGGGACTTTACAAACATATAATTAACGGACACAAATTACATCCAGACTCCGAACAATAATTTGTGGATCGCACAAAGTGTTGTCCCGCGGGGGATTCGAATCCCTGACACTGGCGCTGTAGGTCGCTATCTTAACCACTACGCCATCTGTGCAGTCAAAGGCATTATGGAGGAGGCTCGATCCCAGCTGAGGTGGTAGCAATATATACACCATGGAATCTAATCGGCTGTTTTCCTGAAACGTATGTACTGAGTTAATTATTCTTAATATGGGGATATTAAAAATTAATACATAAAAAAAAGTCTGATAATTAGATCATAAATGTGTATATACGTTTCGGGCAAACAGCTAATTAGATTCCACGGTGACTGTATATATGTAATCTACTAGTACTCTTTTTCTTTCTTTTTGGCTATAAAATATAGGTATAAAATAAAAATCTCGATGGGTGTAACTAATGTGTAACATTTTGGCAACATAATACACTCTGCACTCGCTCCAAAATAACGTTCTTTCCGAAAGCTAGACTTTTAGTTTGATTACACATATAACAGAACAATGTACTCGGTTTTAGTACCACGTACTATAATAAAGAATATTTAGTATTATTGAGGTTATTTTTACATATGTATATAACATATTATTATATATTATACTTAGTCTGGACATAAATACTGTTACAATTAAAAATAAACAAAATAGGTGGTTGCCGCCACTTCGAATAAGCTTTTTATATTTTAAATTATTTACATTTATGTATTAAACTAACACACTGTAAAAATAATATATATTTGCAATACAATTTTTTTTTTCTTTGTTACAGTATTTATGGCAAGACTAGGTATACATCTGCAATTGCAGATTAATAAACTGAGTAAGTTTTTATAGCCTAACAATATGTGGTCGGACCACACTGCCAATAGTCGCCTGTATGAGTACCTAGTAGCAATTTGTTTCTGCACTTCGTTCGATAAGCGAGAGAACCGGGAGCCAAGCTTTTTACGGTGTTTGCGTGCAGTGGCTTTTGTTGATGACTTTAGTATCACCGAACCTCCTTGCACGCATTCAAACTCCCTTTATTTTCTTTACAATAGGCAGTGGCCTCGCAAAGGTCGCCAGTATCACTTGCAATCAGGTGCGTTGTTTGCTCGTTTGCCACTAACAGCATTAAAAAAAAAACAATATATCCGGTCCGCTCGTGACCATGAACGCTGTAAAGTGTTCTAAACGTCAGGCAATAAAAAATCAAATATAAACTTGATAAAATCCGTAAAATAGCTTTATTTACATACAATACACCCGAGTTTTATCTTTTTTAATAATTATCATTCATTTTCTTTTAGTATCATTCTACTATGTGGCGTCCGCTACAAACCCACATATTCGGGTGTCGTAACAGATGACTAAAGAATATAATATAACCATAATATAAAAAAAAAACTCGAAAGGCAACCTTATACTAACGCGTTGGACCAACGTGGTACAGTAGGTTAATGGTCCCTCATATTCTGGAAGAAGCTCAAACTCAGCAGTGGCATTTATATGACCCGAGACGATGTGCTATGAAAAAAAGAGTATATATTGAGTCGACTCCAAGTTATTTAATAAGGTCAGGATAATAATGATCAGCGATACATTTAGTTAAACATATTGTTAGCCTAACATTCTGAACATACTGCTCACTCTTGGCCATCTTTCACAATAGGAAGGATACTTATTAAAAGACACTGGTCAAACGGGCTCGTATAGAATTTAATTTCTAGTTTTTCTTCTCTTACATAAATTTTATCTGTATGTTATATTCTTTAGTTGTCTTTCACGACATCCACGGGTATTGAAGGTTGTATTATGTTTTTAAATATAACCAAGTATAATAATAATTCTGAACAAAAAAAATCCGACTTCAACCGTTTTCTTATAGATGTCAAACTTGGACCAAATTAAAAAAGGACCACACGGGCAGCAGTAGCTTTCAAATAAAAAAAGAATCATCAAAATCGATTCTCCCATTCAAAAGTTCTGAGATAACAAACATAAAGAAAAAAAAATAAGAAATACAGTCGTCATTTTTGAAGTCGCTTGAAAAATATTATCACTATTTCGAGAAAGTAAATTAGACAAAATAAGATATTTAATCTTATTTCGTCTAATTTAAATTAAAATAGTTTTAACAATTGATTATGACAATGCTCACATGTTACTCTAAAAATTTATGCAAAATGAAATAACTTAAATTGGAAATTTTGGGTATACCTACACACCCTTGACACGAAGTAAAAAAAAATAAAATTCGAAGTTTTGTAGAGGCGGCTATCTTGGACTTGAAATTTATTACAATACATAGTATTCTACTAGATAAGCCCTTTCATTTAATATCCACATTGGGTGAGTTGTGAAAATTGTACATATTCTATCCACCTTTTGTAGCGGTGGCCATCTTGAATCGATTTTCATCAAAGATAGCTAAGAAGACTCCCAACGAATACATCTTTGGACAAAAAAAAACAACATCAACATCAATTCATCCATCGGGAGCTACAATGCCTCAAACGACCACACAAATACACACAGATACGTGAAAATATTAACACCCCGTCGTTTTTGCGTCGGGGAGAATATAAATAATACACGCTTATATATGTTTTATTAAATTTTATATTAATACAAAAAGTTATTAATTTACAAACTAATTAGTAGCCCTAAATAACCATTACATTCCTAGCTCACTGAAAATTTCATTACGTTGGGATTGCAATTTTTTATTTACTGATGTGAGGAAATATTAATTTATTTATTTTTAATAGATGAATATTAAAATTAAAATAATGCTAATTGAGTTCAATTTATAGTAATAAAGATCAACTGCGTCTTTAATCTTAATTAAACACTGATAGTATTAAGAGCTTATTTTTAATATTTGAATGTGATTTTGTGTGATTTGCTGTTTTACTATGCATTTTTATTTATTCATTAAAATGCCACTGCTTGTTACAAAATTAGTATTAACTTATTACATATTAGGAATTATATCTTACAAAATTATATGTAAGAAAACACAATTAACAATGACATCTTTCAAATATCTAATGACAGGTGAAGGCGAAATATATTATATCTATAGAAATATATCAGAATAAATAGTTATATATCTGAATGCCAAATTTGAACATTCTAGGTCATCTGGAAATAGGTTAGAATTTTGATCTATAGGTCAGTTAGCGATAAAAATTGCGGTTTTTCTGGACATTAATATTTAAATAACAGTTTAAGGTGTGTTTATGAAATTTGGAGTATATATGTATCTTGTAAGTCTTATTATATGAGCCAAATTGACATATTTATATGAAATAGTTTTTGAGTTATGAGGAGGTCAAATGTCGCTCTAAATGGTTCGTGTAATATTACACAATGTAGCGCTCACCTTTCTGTTAGCTTGAACTTGGCGTGACACGCTACCGCGTGTCTAGATTGTTAGAGAACTATAGTATACATTCGAGCTTTAGTTCTAATAATAGTTATGTTTTAATACACATAAATGCAAAAGCTAACAAATTAAAAAAAAAAAATTTTTTCTTTTAATGGGTAAAGGTAGCAAGGATGGTTCTTTGTTCAAATGCGAGCTAATAAATATTTTGACTGAAATTTCTTTTGAGGTTTTCTACTTATTGGCAGATTCATTTTAAATGTATATTTGCTTATCACTATTATTATGGTTTTGAATTTATTCTTAAAAGATTGAACCTGGACCTTACAAAAAGGTTTTGATATGATAGCGTCTTAAAAATCAACGAACGCCGGCTGCACGCACGAAAACTTGTCACGTTTCGCCTGAGCCGAGCAGGCAAACGAAAGCGCGGAACAAGAGATTGAGATGCTTGATTGGCCTAAGCGTTCGGCTTGTGACACATATATCACTCTTTAAAAAAATATTTTAATTAACCAGCGCAAATAAATGTTAATTTAATCGAAAAAAAAATAATTTTCTTTTATTCCTTCTTTGTATTATACAAGATAATGATAATTCAGTGTTAATAATTGATGCGCCTGATACCACCTTAGCAGAGGCTGCGGGTGACCGGGCCAATGATTTAGTCCGGCAACCGCGGCGAGGCTAACCTCGCGACGGCGATCGGCGTCCCGGGAAGGGGACGTCGAGAGGGTTTCCCCCAGGGTATTCTGTCAGGCCCCGAACACTGAAATCAAGGAACTCTGCACCGGTGATCGGCCCAATGACGAAGGCGACGTGCTATAGGGTGAGTTACAGGGCTGCGCGCCGCCCCTCTGTCGACCCAGATGGAGCCGAGCAGCGGGTGCGCTGACCGTAGCCCACTCCCAAAAAAAAGTGTTAATAATTGAATTCATAAAAGTATGCAATTTTTCTTATCATGTAAAATTATCGTCCGTAAACAGACTTTTCAGACTGCCGTTTTTGCATTACAGGCTAAGAGATGATAGAATTATTAAGACTTTAGTTATAAATAACCGAGTGAATTTTTATTGCATCGTATTTAACATATATAAAAGTTGCTGTCTTATCTTTCATGCTAAAACTAATTATAAAATCTCATTAAATTCCTTCATAAAGTTTCATTAAAATTAAATTACACGGCATCGGAGGGCAACATGAGCGATGTGTGATATTTATAAGTAATGTTGCCTTAAACAATATTATAATTTCTTATGTTTACGCGATTATACACATATTATTATATCAAATAACAATATTTTTACGGCTTTTATCGTCTTTGATTTTTTTTATTTCACGACGTTTCATACGCTTTTCAGTGTTTATAGTCGTGCGAAGACTAGGTCCTCGTGTTCCTCGTCATGGGAGTGAAAAGTAGTTGAAACATCGGGCAATCAAAAACCACACGCGATAAAATGTGTGATAATTTTTTTTTTATCGATGTTATAATAATGCATAAGTTAGTTTTTCTACACATTTATCTAATTGAAATGTACGAAAAAATTTGCTACCACGAAACTTGGTGTAGGATTAATTTTCTCTAAAACTTAATTTTCTATAAAATTCTAAAAAATTGGAAGGAAATTGATTACGGTGGTCAGTTGTGTTGGTATAGGTCTTTTTTCGAATTTTCCTTCTCTTGCATAGATATTATATCCTTTAGTCGCCCTTTACGAAACACACGGGCAAGAGTGGTGGTGAACTGTATTCCTACTCCGTCACCATACGGAAAATGAAGCAAGTTAGGGGATGGTGAATTGTATTCTTACTCCGTCACCACACGGAAAATGAAGTAAGTTAGGGAATGGTCAATTGTATTCTTACTCCATCACCACACGGAAAATGAAGCAAGTTATGGAATGGTGAATTGTATTCTTACTCCGTCACCACACAGAAAATGAAGTAAGTTAGGGAATAGTCAATTGTATTCTTACTTCGTCACCACACGGAAAATGAAGCAAGTTAGGGGATGGTGAATTGTATTCTTACTCCGTCAGCGCACGAAAAATGAAGCAGGTTAAGGAATGGTGAAATGTATTCTTACTCCGTCACCACACAGAAAATGAAACAAGTTAGGGGATAGTGAATTGTATTCTTACTCCGTCACCACACGGAAAATGAAGCAAGTTAGGGAATGGTGAATTGTATTCCTACTCTGTCACCATACGGAAAATGAAGCAAGTTAGGGGATGGTGAATTGTATTCTTACTCCGTCACCACACGGAAAATGAAGCAAGTTAGGAGATGGTGAATTGTATTCTTACTCCGTCAGCAGAAGAAAAATGAAGCCAGTAAGGGGATGGTGAATTGTATTCTTACTCCGTCACCACACGGAAAATGAAGCAAGTTAGGGGATGGTGAATTGTATTCTTACTCCGTCAGCAGACGAAAAATGAAGCAGGTTAAGGAATGGTGGAATGTATTCCTACTCCGTCACCACACGGAAAATGAAGCAAGGTGAATTGTATTCTTAGTACTTCACCACACGAAACTAGATAAGTAACAAACATAAAAAACAGTGACAACAATCAACATCATATTATTATAAGCCATTTATGTTTTCAAAGTTTCGCATGCAGTTCAGTATCGATTGAAAGAGTACTTACCATGAATATCGTGTGAAATAATGCATAAGTAACCTATATAACGTAAGCCGTCATGAAATATTCTCTTTGTTTCATTGCAAATGTAAGTATATTACGATCTCTGATGTTTCCGCGAATATTATAAATTTGAAATAATTTTTACGCATTTTAAGGCGTTTATTGTTAAATTTTGATTTTACACCGCCAGCAGTGTTGCCGCAGTCCAGGACACAGTACGGTAGCCCCTAATAGCCCTCACCGCAATGAGAGAGAGAGTTACCGCTGCGTGTGTGTTTAAGTTTTGCAAAAATTATATGTAACAGAATCGTATCATTTAAAAATATTTTGACCTTCTACGTAAACAAAGCCGCGGGACGACGCGGACTAAGTCGCGGGCAGAAGCTAGTATTAGATATATAGCTGGCTGAAATTTTACTATCCCATTATTGTCTTGGAGAATATTATTAGCCTTTGTATATTGTAAAAATAAACAAGCAATAGCTAGAAGTTGTATTTCTATTGTGTTATTTATTACCATCATGCTCCAACTACTTAAGGTCATTTTGGCAATATCTACTCTTCTTCCATTGTACATATTAAAAGAGTTTTATAATCAGCCGCTTGCAAATGTCAATCTTCATAGTTCTTATGGTTATGTAATAGAGACCAGGGTCATTCATATTATTTTGAAAACGAAAATAGTTCTATACTCTGAACATAGCCTTGGATACTTACCAAGAAAATGATCATAAATCAAAAATATGCATCAAAACCTAAACGCACTATTTTAGCCAAGGAAAGATTCGAATCCAAATGATCAGATCGCATTAGCTTACTTGTGCCAATACACCAACGAGGTAAAGAACAAGGAAGCTACTTTATTCTAATTTGGAAAAAAGAATCTGGATTATTTACATATTCAAATCATTCTAACTTATACCCCTTTCTTTTTTATAACCTTTTTCATTATTATGCAAGACAAATTTAAAAAAAAATCCCTTAATGGCATTTACGCCGTACCATAAGGCGTTGATGAGTTGCCCAATGGAAGTAACTTTGCTTTTATAATAAAAGCCTTGATTCCCCTGTGAGCAAAGCCGTCTAGTCCGTAAATGTACTAAGTACTTCGAGTTTCTGTACTGGTATTATATTTTAGTTATATAGCTACCTACTTCATACATTGCTTTTTGGTACTGCTTATTCTGTTATAAATTATTCTGACTGTGAAGTAAGAATAATAAGATGTAGATTAAAATACAAGATAAAGTTACGAATTTAAAATGCCTCTTTGTGTGTTAGAATATAGAATCACTAGCAAATGCTCGCGTTTCACCTAGTTCTTGTTCCCGTGAAAATACGGCCGTAAAGTATATCCTATATTACTCGCTGATAATTATCTAGCTTATCATTGTTGAGAGAATTTTTAAAATCGCTTTAGTTTTTTACATGTGATATCGTAACAAGAAACTCATATTCATAATATTAGTTTATAATAATAGTTAAAATTATAAATCCATTATTATACTACAGATCATAACAAAAAGTTATTGCTTATGTAGAACACCTTCCAAGCTTTCATATCACAGCAATAATCTCGATGATAATGAGTGATTCCTGTGATAGGATAAGAATAACATTATCGCTATCCTTTAATTCCCCGTGGGTGTTATAAAAAAGCGGCTACAGAATCGCACTCGGATAGTGGAGAGCATCTTCCTCTTAGAAAACGTATAGAACCTTATTTGCGGATTACAACAGTGACGAAAGAAGGCTGAATATTGTAATAAATCGGTATATTTACTCCTTGATCCTTAGCCTGTTTACAGTAATGTATAATAATGATTAATTTAAATGAATAGCTAAATTACATATATACAAATACGCAGCAGTTATGTAACTACTCAAAGTTACACGAGTGAACATAAACACAACTGTAATAAACAGCTCAAGGTTAATACACATAAATTGACACGAATTAGTTGTATGAATTAATCTTACTGAAACATATACATATGCTTTAAAATTATAATATCATTATCTTCGAAGATAAATTAAGTTGTGCTGTATCTGCATTTCAAAGGTAATCTTATCCTGTATCTTAAAAGGCCTTCCGTGTGATAACAGGATAGGAATATTATGTATTCCTTTTCCGTGAGTGTGAATATTAAGAGTATTATATATATTAAGAAGTATGTTGAGTTAGTTCAGCCATGTAAAGAGAATGAATGAAAGGAGACTAACAAGGTGAATTTATAGGGTGGTATATCCGAAGTGTTGGAAGGGGAAGACTACGGCGGACGTTCCACGGTCAAATCGGGGACGTTTTTAGGAAAGGCCAGGTTAGAAGTACCCTGGACCGAAGAACATGCATGTGTAGATTAATGAATGTGGAAGAGACAAAAGTGGTATGGCAAGTGGAAGAAAGTGATCTCTGCCTACCTCTATGGGAAAGAGGCGTGAATATATATATATATATATATGTATATATTAAAAGTATAAACAGATATCGCCACAGTATCCCTTATACGCAAAAATTACTCATACTAACCCATCTGAGCGGCGTGAGATAAGGTAACACTGTGAATGATTATAAAGAAGTTTATCAGGAAAGCAACAATTGCTGCGTAATAATTTCGATCTCAAAACCACCGCGTATGTCATTGATTTTCCTAAATTTATCTCAAATTATTTATTTTC
The DNA here is from genome assembly GCA_032191425.1 of Lymantria dispar. NCBI lineage: Eukaryota > Metazoa > Arthropoda > Insecta > Lepidoptera > Erebidae > Lymantria > Lymantria dispar. Next base: position 16,646,986 of record CM063451.1, read on the forward strand.
ACCGCGTAGTGACAGATAAAGAATAAATTAAATCACTATCTTTTTCTGTAGATATATTAAAAGATAATTTAACATCGTAATGTCACTGCAAAAAATCTTGAAATGAAAGCCTATGTTAACTTATTTGGCATCGTATAACTACGGTAAGCTATAGTAAAATCTACCTACAAGATACCGTAGTATTGAAAACGTGTTGCTTCTGGTATATTTATTTACTCTAAGCTGTCAGGTTGTGTGTATGGTGACTTAATCGCCTTTTACGATACCCACGAGCAAGAAAGAGGGTGGTGAATTGTATTAATACTCCGTTACCACACGGACTATCTTTATATATAAATTTCTTGTGTAAATGTGTATGTCACTGAACTGCTCCTAAACGGCTGGACCGATGTTGATGAAATTTTTGTGCATGTTCAAGGGGATTCAAGAATGGTTTAGATTCACAATTGGGCCCGGTAGGTGTCACTTATTTATATATATATTGGCTATTATAGATATTTTAAAATAAGTGTGTTTATTCAAAAACGAAATTAGATGTAAATTGTCAATAATTACCGTCTAAATTTATATATCTCTATATAGATAATACCTTTAATATTAATTATTTAATTTATACCTTTAATATATTATTTTTCTTAAATATGAATTATTTCACTATTCTATACATCAGTGGATATCCATTCTGAATATATATTATATAGCCTCAAAAGTAAAAATCCTAAAAATTATTTTGGACTCGCTCCAACATGAAACTATATTTAACTTCATGTGGGTTCCATATAGTAATTGGCTCCTAACCAATACATTATATAATTTTTGTAATCGCTTTAATATTAATAAATCCATAAAGCACGTAGCATAAAACATAAATTTTCTATGTTTTCCTATCGCACGTATTGTAAATAGTAATTGGCAATGTTTTTAGAAATGGCCGCCTGCCTGACCTTCCTTGGAACAACACTGTATTAAACGGATTAGGTAAAGATCGATAGTCTCTTAGTCCTCTTTTACGACACTCAAAAGCAATAAAAGGATTGATGGTATTCTTAATACAAACAAGCAATCCACATAGCAATACTACAACAATTAATGATGTGATTATAAAAAGTTACACCAGTGTTAAAGTCAACCCTCAAATCTCTAACCTGTATAACCTTAGTCATTTCAACTCCATTAACTTTGTAATTGTATATTTATAATATCATTTTGTAAAAGACGTTGAATATTTTATTTACAAAAAAAACAGCTTGATATCGTCTGCAAATAATAAAAATATGCATATTTTACCGATTTCAGCAAATTGTTTATCATTAAAATAAACAGTAAAATCCTTAAATTATTACCTTGGCTTATACCAGACCAGGTAATATATGCTTTTGAAACAAATACTGCGATTTCAACTTACTGCAGCCTCCCTCTTAAATAGCTAAAATAAAGTTGTAGATGCTGGTTATACTTTTTATTAAATGAAGACCCTTCTGAAATTCTCTTGGGTTGAGAGCTCTTTCACCAATAGTCCGCATAAGGATGTAACAACCATCTGAGGCTAACACTCTTAGTCCAAAAAAGGTGAAATTCTCAGAATTGCGATTCACCTCTGCAAAAGTATATTTTTGTGTAGCAAAGTGTTACAATATCCCTTGCCGGGGAAAACAAATACAATCGGTATATACACTTCAATTTTACCTTGCGATATGTCCTTCAGTACAGGGTATACACAACTGATCTTCCTTCTCTCCAGAAATACAGCTAATTTTAAACAAAAAATAAAAATATAACTGGGCCAAGACTGGATAAGCAATCTAGAAGCTTATCTCCTATTATGTATTAAAGAATATGCTCTAATGTATTTCACTTTAAGTTATTACGCATTTACTGCTTTATAAAAGAAATCATTAATTTATAAGATTTTCACAACAAGCGATGTATTATCGCTTTCATGCAAACATTTCAAATAAATTTCTTAGTAAGCTTTATAGACCAAGGATTTTGTTTTATTTGTATAGAGATCTTTTTCAGAATAGGTGTTTAAGTATATATACTTAGAGGGTTATGTTACTTGGTAATGTATATTAATTATAAATCATTAAACTTGTGCGTTTCTTCCTATTTATATAACACAACTAGCTGACCCGGCGAACTTCGTACCGCCATAATTTTTTTCGTAAATGTATTTTCTAAATCTCCGAAAATATAGTCTATCTATAGCTGTCATTTGCGTTTTATTATTACATGTCAGATGCGTTTTTGTTATACCACGTTTCGTAGTGACTTGTATTCTCTTTGACGTTTTATATTACATCACACGAAAATGCGATCGAACGGAATAAAAATCCTATGTCCGTCTCCTGGGCCTCCCCTCCCCACTAATTTTCAGTCAAATCGGTGCAACCGTTCTGAAGTTATAAATAGTGTAACTAACACGACTTTCTTTTATCTATATATTAATACGTGAAGCAAAAACTTTGTATCCCTTTTTACGAAAATTACGTGGATGCACAAGTATGAAAATTGGCACAGTTGAAGTATATAATGAGGAGAAGAACGAATTCTCAATAGCAGTCTATTGAGAATTCATATCAAGAAACAGGTTAATATAGAGTTTCATTTCAAGTTTGCCTTGTCTTGCATAGATGTTATTTGCATATTATATGACATAGTTGTCTTTTACGACACCCGCGGATAAGAAATGGGATGCTGAACTGTATATTCCGTAATCACACGAAAAATAAGGTAGAATAAATGAAATACAGGCTTGAATATTGAAACCATGTCCAGTTCAGAGCATAACTCAACGCATTGTCACTTGAATACTAAATGCCGTGTCAAATTATGACTGTATTTCACCTCAGCTTATCCCTTCGAACATAAAAGCGTAAAACTATAGATAAATAAAAAAAGAATGGGTACATTAATGTTCGGAAATAATAAATTCATGAGCGAGGTCGTAGTTTTATCGATCGACTGCATCCCTTTCTATTTTAACCCTTCGCAATACGTAGTGAGTTACAACTTGTTACAGATTATATTAAATTTAACCGAATCTATTCCTCTGGGTCTTTAAATTATTTATGCTAAAGTGTATTTCTTATTTAATCAACAGTAGTTACGTTTATAGATATATGTATTATATTTAAGCCTACAATCTAGATTTATTTAACCCACCCGTACCCACGTCGCCGTCGTCGTTGGACCGACCACCAGTGCCGAGTTCCTTGTCTTAAGTGGTCGGTCCGACGGAATACCTTTTCGGGTACCCTCACCTCTCGACATTCCTGTCCTAGGACGCCAGTAGCCATTGCACGGTCAGCCTCTATGTGGGTGACGGACTAAACTCCCTGGTCCGGTCATCCAAAGTCTACAGCCTAAGGCCGTTTTTGAAAAAAAAATAAGATATTAAACACCGACTACAAAAACTGTATTTTGAAAATAAATATTAAATTTAAATTAATCATCATTCATCATCATCATTTCAGCCCATTTACGTCCCACTGTTGGACTCGAGCCTCCTCCACAATAAGAGTTAAATTGACCCTACTATATACCATGCTGGTCAGACAGGTTAGTATAAGGTTATATTTCGAGTTTTCCTTCTCTTGCATAGATATTATATGCGTATTATATCCCTTAGTCGTCTTTGCGACATCCACGGACCAGATAAGGAGTGGTGATTTGTATTCTTACTCCGTCACCACACGGAATTAAATTAATAATTACTAAAATATAATAATAGCTTAATGTATTAATTTGGGGCTTAATATATTAATGTCCAAACAAAAGTCTACATTAAATTTTGGTGATCGAGTAAGAATACAATTCAACACCCCTAACTTCCCTGTGAGTATCATAAAATGACTAAGAAATATAATACACAGATACCATCTACGAAAGTGAAGGAAAATTTGGTATAAACCCTTATGCCATACGTCTGACCTGCGTGGCATAGTAGGTCAAATTTCCTCCTATTGAGGAGGAGGCCCGAGCCCTATAGTAGGATATGATCTGAGACGTCTAAATTTAGGTAATTTTGGTGTCCTACGTACAGGGCCTATCTTCACATTCGTAATTGCTAAAAATATCTTGTCTTTTAACAAAACTTAGTCATATTTCATAAGCGAACCAAACATTCATAAAATAGTTTTTAGAAGTATGAGTGAACTTGGAGTGAAGTTCTCCAAAATCGTCTTATACTCGTATATAATGTTATAAATCACGAATTTGCTGAATGAAAACTTCAAATTATTAGATAAAACAATACACAGCTAGTTTCCAAACTAAATTAACTGTATCAACATTCGCCATTTAAAATTTACCTTTTTTGTTGAATACGACGAGTGTGGAGATAATCCGAAAATGGCCAATTTGGATTTTCATTTCACGTCATCATTTCCGTAATGCTTTCAATCTAAATTCTGATCGGAGCCATTTGGCGATCACGCGTGCTTAGCATAGGTTTTGCGTTTAAACTCTGCTTCAATTAATGAATGAAATAATAATTGTATTGTTTTCAAAATGTTCTTATTGTTATTTAAAGTTGGACTGTAGAACATATAGCGTAGAACATTTAGCATTTAATTGAAGTAGATTATATAGATTCAAATATGCATCAATTACACTCGTACAATTATTACATTAGATAAACAGTATAAAGCGAGTACCGATTGAACGACGAAAAACATTTTAAAGACGGTGACGTGAGTATAAGGGTCTAATATTTCACACACCGTAAGTGTAAAGTGTAGTAAGAGACGCCGTAATGTAATATTAAGATAGATATTAATTTATTCTATATGAAAAAGTTCGCGAAAAAATGTCCTCAATATTAAATACCCTCAGTATTACAATTTAAGATTGTAGTAGAAATATCATATTTTTGTAGATTTCATTAGTTAGTAGCAAACTGTCTGTAGGACGGCGTGTGGAGATTAGCCATCCTACTATTGTATTGAGTTCGGTGCAGGAAGATGTGAGAAGAAGGTGAACAAGACTTAATGATTTAATTACATAATTGCTAATATAACCTAATAATGATAGTACAGGTGCGAATATCGAATGAACAATAATAGGCAGTTAAAAGTGGTGTAACCTGAGCTGCACGTGCAAAAAACAGGTGTCATGTTGTATGGACCAATATTCATTAGCGAAAAGGATTGCTTCGCATGTTGGGTTGTGCTCCAAGTTGTCTTAGTGGCGGATAGTCGCCACATGTCTATTTAGGTAATATTTGCCATGTGTGCTTCACATGTACATATATCTTAAAGAATAAATACTGTCTCTTGAAATTGCTCAGAGAAATCGGTAATCAATAGGTAACATAAGACTTTATTGGATGAACATTTAAATACCTGCATGGATGTACAATATACAATGGAGTAAATAAAAGTTGGTAGGTAAAGTAAAAAAATAAAAGTTGGCAAGTAAATTATTAAATGACTAACATCGAACTGTTTAAAGTCCTATAATAATTGCAAGAGGCCAATTTTGCGAACAAAGAGCTAAGAGGGAGGTGGAAATTTAAATAATAATGAGTTATTAAAAATATATCACGTACGCTGAGGTGATTGTTTTCGAAATTTGCAATATTTTATACAAGTAAAAATAGGCTTGATAGCCATAGACGATTCTATTTTTAATATACCTAATGGAACCATTATAATAAATGTATTTGATATAATATAATATTTGATAGAACTTAGTCAAAAAACGTTCTTTGTCAGCTTATGCAAAACTTGTTATTTAGCTATTCCTCCCTATAATTGAAAAAAGAATAGCCTAATATCCCACACTGAGGAAATAGTGGTTGGTATAGGGTTTTGTTAGGAATTTTTCTTTTATTAAATAAAATACCTGGATGATCGAGCTTAGCTCGGTATTTTGGTTCCGGGAGCATTTCCGCAGGCTCGCTCCACGGCTCGTCGGCGCGGCGTCCGCCCTATCGTGGCTTATGCCGAACGTGGGCGGACCGAGCGCTACGTGCCGACGGCTGTACGCGGGGGTCATCCGGTCGATGGCCCTGTACGGCGCACCGGTGTGGGCGGCGTCCTTGACCGTCCGACTTAGGGCCCTTCTGTGGCGACCACAGAGGGTCATGGCGGTCAGGGCCATCCGCGGATACCGCACGGTGGCGACGGAGGCAGCGTGCCTATTGGCCGGGACTCCCCCGTGGGACCTGGAGGCAGAGATGCTCGCCGGACTATATCGGCGGGTGACGGGGGTGCGAGCGGAGGGCGGTGTGGTCTCGTTAAGGGATCTCACCGCCTGGCGCGTCGACGCCCGCCGAGACGTCATTGCCCGTTGGGCAGTCCGGCTGGAGAGGCCTCGGTTCGGGGTGTGAACCGTGGAGGCCTTCCGGCCGGTGCTGATGCAGTGGTTGGAAAGGCGGCACGGGGTGCTCTCCTTCCGACTGGTGCAGGTTTTGACGGGGCATGGGTGCTTCGCCAAATACCTGCACAAGGTCGTTAGGAGGGGGAGTACACCGTCCTGCCACCACTGTGATTGCGACGAGGACACGGCGCGCCATACGCTCGAGGCCTGCGGAGCTTGGGCAGTGCAGCGCTGTGAACTCATCGCAATCATCGGTACGGACCTGACGCTGCCGGCTATCGCTAGGGCGATGGTCGACAGCGTCGGGAATTGGGACGCGGTTGCAGCCTTCTGCGAGACGGTGATCTCGTGGAAGGAGGCGGCGGATCGCCTGCGCGAGGAGCGCAGCCTCGATGAGGAGATCCGCCGCCTGCGACTGGGGCGGCGTAGGCGCAACTATCTGCGCCTCATGCCGCCCTAGCCGAGGCCGCAGGTGACGTGACCGGGGATTAGTCCGTCACCCGCTGAGAGGCCGACCGCGTGCGGAAAGACCGACGTCCTCCCCGAGGGGGGGACGTCGGTCGATGGGAAGGTACCCCAATTAGGGGTATTCCGTCGGGCCGACCACTGACGACAAGTTAACGCTGCTCCAGTGGTCGGCCCAACGACGAAGGCGACGTGGTTTTTGGGTGGGTCGCGGGAGTTGCGTGCTTAAGCCCCTCTGTCGCCCCGGACGGAGTGTCACAAAAAAAAAAAAAGCTCGGTCGTTTTTATTTTGTAGTTGTGTATGGGCGTTGTGTATGATAAATATATTTAGATATTAAAATGATGTTACAGTATAAGTCCCCCTTATATTTCGCCACCAAGTACGGTTCTGTGCCGCCCGCATCTTACGACTCTCAGCAATCTTCACCAAGTCGTCGGACCACCTGATGAAGTGTCATCCTATACTGTGTCATCTGCTGCGTGGTCGCCATTCAAGGACTTTTTTCCGTGGTGGTTATCGATTCCTCGAACAATGTGGCTTGCTCATTTTCTGCGTGCTAATTCTTCATGCTATGTCAATTATCTCGTTCTACTTCGATCAGATATACTCGTATTTAGAATCCTATCTTGCAGAGAAGAGAAACTACGAGCATAGATCGTTCCTTAAAACGCTAATTGGTTTTAAGCTAATAACGATACTTGCATTTTAGGACTCCGTTTACGTGCCTTAAGACATTATTGGTAATCACTCAAGTATGTTTAATGAGAAGAACCCAATGTTTACGCGAGTATTATATATTAGAAATAAAACCATTTTTACGGGTTATTCGTGTTTGATTTTTGTATACCCGGCACTTTCAGCGTTTTTCAGTTTTTAGAATACTTTTCAGTGCGACGCTCACGTCCATTAAGTCATTGTTATTACAGAGATTTATATCTACCCGCTACAGAATTATAGTCCATAAAATATAGGATGATCTCTGTGACAGTTTTCCCTAGTTCTGTCACGCTTACAATAAAGTCCGTAGTTTTTTATCGATTAAACTCTTTATTTTTATAATTGTAATTTTCTATTATAATTAAAATACAAGCAATGAAAATCTTTTTGAATTTATTTCAAAATTTTAAACAAAACTGTTTTTTGACTCTTTTCATTATTCAAAAGGAGTACAATCAAGGTCTAGGTCACTATTATCGTCATCACTGGAGCGTTCCTGCTAGAATATTTATCATTTTTTGCCTGCTTTAATTTTAAAAAATATGTTGAAAGTTTTATATAGGTACTGTATTGCGTTTATTTGTAAATTAATAATTTAATAAAGATCGCTTATCGATTTACGCATATCGACTATCCCATTTCTTTTTTATTTTCAGTCCAGTATGACCTTGTACGTGCGTAAGCGTCATTTATGTATAAAATGATTACTAGGTGTTTCAGTACTTACGAGGTACATTTTAGGCATGAATATTAATGTTTTTATATTTTTAATATATTATAATTCAGTTGCAATAAAACTGACACGAAAAGAATGAAAATATATTTTATACAAAATGAAATTGTAAACATGTCGCTCGTTCAAACTTACTTCGTTGGTTTCGTTGACATCTGTCACAGAGATCAGGCTATATTTTATGGACTATAGTTAATTTTTTAAAAGGCAGCTTTAAGATAAATAGAATCAAAATATAAAAAAATGGTTTTATTTAAACAAGAAGAACCTCTTATCTTTCCCGAACGGTATCCAGCTGAATTCGATTCATCGCCTAACCTTTTCCTCGAAATTGGATCGTTCCCTTACAAATACTCCAACGATTTGATATAGTCTATTTGTCATCTGTCGACGTGTGTAAATGTAGTTTATGGTAATATAGCCTTTTTGGAATCCACCTTGACCAGGCGGCTGGGAGTTGTGAGTAGATTTGTGATGACTAAGGAAGAGAACTTGTAGCTGTGGCTCAAGAGCGTTTTATCGCCCATCTTCACAAACAACACAATGGCACTTCTAAACTTCGTACTCGAGGATGACAGAAATAAACATCTTCTGTAGATCTTTTAATACTAACTTGCCACCTATCCTCAAGAGTTCTGTGGTAATTCCATCACCACCCGCTACCTTCCCTTCTTTAATTATTTCAGAGCGATTCAGATCTCATATAAGCTGATGTCCAGAATTTCTTCGGTATAGTGCTGAGTTAGCTTGAATTTTTTCACTTTTTTTCCGCCGGTTATGTTGACCACAGATAGTCTAACTATCCGGAGTGATACGAATAGTGATAAGTGGGCCACCATGATTCTCCCTATTTTCCCTCTCTACCTACTGGACAAACCGAATAAACCGATTAATTGACTTCAATGTATTTTAGCGTGCGGCTACAGCGCTAAAGCATTTATAATAAAAATCAGATAAAGCTATAAGGTTATTTCGTCCTGGCACATAAAATTTATTGCAGTTTACAGCGAGTTATTACCCACGACATTTACATAAAATAAAGTAAGACTGATCCATTTTAATACAATTTATATAAATCTAAACTTAATTTACACGCGACATTATAATTTCTAATCCAGTTCTCGCCGGTTTTGCTGCTTTGAATCAAAGCTGACAAAAATGAATCTTATAAATTCTCAAAGGTATTTTCTGTCATTATGTCATCATATAATTCATCATCAATATTAATATTCGATACGCCATTTTAAGGACTATATCCCCTAAACTGCGGTAAAAAAAATGTAAAAGCAAGGAAATAATATTCAGAAAAGTATTGAGGATTAATAGATTATTGCGAAACTATATCATCACCTACAAATGAAAATATACAGGGATATATACGGGTATAGTATTTAATTAATATATGTATACTAATAACCAGACGTTCAAAAGGAACTCAATCACCTACATACATATAAATTGGTCAGCTACACTTTCTCCTAAATCATAGTACTACGAAGACTGACGAAACTCATAATAAACGCGGGGATTTTTATTCAACATTGGATGTCCAAAGGCAAATGTATAAATCGATCGATACCATATATGTCTGTTACAATACTTTATATATTTAAAAAAACTTCATATAACTTAGTGACGTCATAATTAAGTCCACAGCATATTATTAAGTGCTCAATAACAAGGAGCATAAAACTCATCAAATATTTGTAAGATTAGTATCAGAGAGCGACAAGGACATGGCCCTTACGCATTTGATTACGTTCCATATTTCACACGACCGTTTTTAGGGCAAACTTATGACAGCTTACCCATTCCACACGAAATTGTGACACCTCACTTTTACGACTTTTTTTTATTGAAATATTCAAATTCTCACAGACTTATTGCGTTGCTAGACATGTTCACATATTTATATCATTTCAGCCCATAAGGACGTGTCCCACTGTTGGGCTCGAACCTCCCCCACAATAGGAGGGCAAACCTTACTATACCATGCTGGTCAGACATGTTGGTATAGATAGGCTCTTATATCGAGGTCTCTTTCTCTAGCATAGATGTTATATGTGTATTATATCCATAAGTAGTATTTTACGACATCCACGGGCAAGATAGGGTGAATTGTATTCTTAACCCGTCACCACACTTATATACAAATTATATAATATACTAGCTGACCCAACAGACGTTGTTGTATTCAAATAAAGCGCCACCTACTGGGTCCAATTGTGAATGTAAACCATTCTCGAATCCAAGGGGATTCGAGAATGGTTTACACACACACACAAAAAATTTCATCAACATCGGTCCAGCCGTTTAGGAGTCCAGTGACATACACACGTACACAAGAAATATATATATATAAAGACTAGCTGACCCAACAGACATTGTTCTGTTCAAATGAAATAAAAGGAATTCTCCTTGAAATCGACGGCAGCGCCACCTACCAAATCCAATTGTGAATCTAAACCATTCGGGCGCTGCGATCGATTTCAAGGCAAATTCCTTTTACTATTTTTCAGATTTGAACAGAACAACGCCTGTTGGGTTAGCTAGTATATATATAAAGAAGATATAGAAATCGCGGCCAGTAACAAAATAAATTATTACCGGCTATGAGCCGGAGTTTTAGGTTTTAAGATTGCTTACTTTTTCTGCTTTAAAATTCAAATATTCAGATTTCGCAATTCGCTATGAGATTCACCTAATTGCATTGTACATTAAGTAGGTAAATTAATTTTTATTATTTCTCTAGTTCATTATTATCTGTAATATGAGGTGAATCTGTTGCATTCTACATTGCTAATAGAATTGTATTCTATAGAAAAATAAGGCATCTATCGATTAGAAAAATAAGGCAATTTGTTACTAAATCAACAAAGAAATTAAAAAGTAAAGAATTTGCAATAACAATTACAGGTATATCTGGATCTCGACATTGAACTATAAGACGCGCAACACATGACATTTCAAAAATGTGTGCATTAGTTCCTAAAAGAAATTATCATTTGCATTCGATGAAAAAAAGTATCTTAAACTAACCAATGTATCTAAAATTTTTTTAAAAAATGCTCTTGTTTTTTTTTTTGTGGGTGGGCTGCGGTCGGCGCGCCTCCGCACCACTCCGTCCGGGGCGACAGAGCGGCTTAAGCACGCAACTCCCGCAACCCACCCGAAAACTACGTCGCCTTCGTCGTTGGGCCGACCACCGGAGCAGAGTTAACTTGTCGTCAGTGGTCGGCCCGACGGAACACCCCTACTTGGGGTACCCTCCCATCGACCGACGTCCCCCCGTCGGGGAGGACATCGGTCTTTCCTCACGCGGTCGGCCTCTCGGCGGGTGACGGACTAATCCCCGGTCACGTCACCCGCGGCCTCGGCTAGGGCGGCATGAGGCGCAGGTAGTTGCGCCTGCGCAGCTCCATTCGCCGGCGGCGGATCTCCCCATCGAGGCAGCGCTCCTCGCGCAGGCGATCCGCCGCCCCTTTCTGCGAGATCACTGTCTCACAGAAAGCTGCGACCGCGTCCCAATTCCCGACGCTGTCGACCATCACCCTAGCGATGGCCGGCAGCGTCAGGTCGGCACCGATGATTGCGACGAGTTCACGGTACTGCGTGGCCCAAGCGGTGCAGGCCTCGAGCGTATGCTGCACCGTGTCCTCGTCGCAATCGCAGTGGTGGCAGGACGGTGTACTCTCCCTCCTTACGACCTTGTGCAGGTATTTGGCGAAGCTCCCATGCCCCGTCAACACCTGCACTAGTCGGAAGGAGAGCACCCCGTGCCGCCTTTCCAACCACTGCATCAGCACTGGCCGGAAGGCCTCCACGATTCGCACCCCGAACCGAGGCCTTTCCAGCCGGACTGCCCAACGGGCAATGACGTCTCGGCGGGCGTCGACGCGCCAGGCGGTGAGTTCTTTCAAGGAAACAACACCGCCCTCCCCGCGCACCCCCGACACCCGCCGATACAATTCGGCGAGCATTTCCGCCTCCAGGTCCCACGGGGGAGTCCCGGCCAATAGGCACGCTGACTCCGTCGCCACCGTGCGGTATCCGCGGATGGCCCTGACCGCCATGACCCTCTGTGGTCGCCACAGAAGGGCCCTAAGTTGGACGGTCAAGGACGCCACCCACACCGGTGCGCCGTACAGGGCCATCGACCGGATGACCCCCGCGTACAGCCGTCGGCACGTAGCGCTCGGTCCGCCCACGTTCGGCATGCTCAAATGCTCTAGAAGGTGGGTGAAATTTTTACCGCGGCGAGTCGATGAACCGTTTCGACACTAATGAACATTTTGACAGTTGATATGGGAATTCAGTATTTTCAAGTGAATATGGTCTTTCTAAAGTCCAATGATTAACGTTTTCTTTGAAAAAATTAAGGAATAGCCATAACAAATGTATATTTTTTTTATGTTATTGTAACATGTCTAGTTTTAATTGTACTTGTGGTCGATAGTGCAGTTATCTGCGCTTCCAACAAGAAATATCCGATGCCAAAACTAGCCTATTTGTCGTTATAGTACTTGAAAATATCGTACAAGGTCTGATTTTTCACCGTTTTTAGTAATATGCTCATATCAATAAGAAAAGTGACATGGAATTTTTTTTTTTATTTTTTTCATAGCTTTTCGTTGGACGTTTAATTTAGGGACACTCTGTGTATATTTCTTGTGTACGTGTGTATGTCACAGAACTCCTCCTAAACGGATGGACGGATGTTGATGAAAATGTTTGTGTGTGTTCAAGGAGATTCGAGAATGGTTTAAATTCACAATCGCTAGATGGCGCTGCTGTCAATTTCAAGGAGAATTCCTTTTATTTTATTTAAACAGAATAATGTCTGTTGGGTCAGCTAGTATAATATAAACTTATATACTTACAAAACTTATATACAGGTTGTATCAGGTTATGGGACAACTGTTCGAGTATGTTGTAGTTTAACGGTAATAGATCGTAATTAGAATGTACATTACACAAAGAACAATATAACATAAAAATTATAGTGATTTCAAAAAAATGTGTCAAAGAGTCTATGCCTTAAATGTTACGTCTTATGTAGGCATGTACAGACAGAATACATATAGGCATGTAAAGCTTCGACAGCATAATTTCATTCATTTATACCTAGAATTGCGCAAACGCTTCAATGACATGTAGGTACAACGGCAAGCGGTCAACGGCCATAGGTCGATCAGCTGTTTTAAAGCGAAGTTTGTCTTGCTTATGTGAACGTAATCATTGATTTATTCAATTTCTAATGAATATTTAACAAAGTATGAATATGTTACGTATTAATATACATTTCAATCAGATTTATACGAAAAAGCGATGACAAAATTGAAAATTTTACATGTCTCTAATTTCTTAACGAATCGATATTTTTCGTTAAAATTTTTTTTATGGGTTCCTACCACCATTGCTTAGCTTCCTTTTGACCAGTTGCCCCATAACCTGATACACCCTGTATAGTATAAGAGTGAACGTATTAGCCGTGTGGTGACGGCGTAAGAATACAATTCACCACCCACTGTCTTGCCCGTGGGTGTCTTAAAAGACGACTAAAGGATGTAATCATCATCATCATTTTAGATCATAAACGTCCCATTGTTGGATTCGAGCCTCCTCTACAATCGGAGGGAAATTGACCTTACAATATCATGCCGGTCAGACAGGTTGGTATAGGGTTTTATTTCGAGTTTTCCTTCTCTTGCATAGATGTTATATGCGTATTGTATCCCTTAGTCATCTTTGACAACATTCAGGAGCAAGATAGGGTGTGGTGAATTGAATTCTTATTCCGTCACCACACGTATAAAATCTATACAAGAGAATGTAAACTCAAAACCCTATGCCAATCGGTATGACCAACGTGGTATAGTAGATCAATTTCCCTCCCATAATAAAGGAGCCCCGAGCCCAACAGTGGGACGTAAATGTATTAAGATAATAAGAGGATGAGATCTAACAACTGAAATAAAGAAAAAGAAATTGTTTAAAGTATATATAACTTGTATAATGAACTAACTTTTGATACTTATTTGAAATTCGTTTACTATCACAGTTTAAAAAAACTGTTATCTGAATTTTTACACGTTATATTGAGGCTATAACCTATTTAATCACCATAAATTACCTTATCTTCGCCCTTGTATATTTTTGTGCCGAGGTTATAAAACAATTTTTTTTAAATGTGTTTCATTCCTATTATTTATTAAAACATTCCTAAAATTAAAGTTCTTTCACCAATAACATCAAAATTTACGGTAACACCGAAAGTAGTTTAGAATTCAACGTTACATATATACTAAAACTACTTAACGTTTGTGTTTGATTTCTATTGTTGATCTATAATAGTTAAAGATAATTTTATAAATAAAAACCTCTTAATAATATCAAATAAGCCGCCTTCATAATTAATTTTAATTTAGCATCATGTCCCCTGAGTTTTCTTGTCGGATCTTTCTCATTGTGGCCGTGTTCCGATCCGGTGGTAGTATACTAGACTGTTTAGGTTTTAAATATAATTACTATTAATTTTAATGTTAAATAATTACTAACCATAAACAAAATAATTTTTTCATATAGAATCATTCTTCTTACACTGGCAATAAACTATCAAAATGTGGGTCAATATTTAAAACTAATTTTCTGTATCGAGTAGATAATTATAAATTTTCTGTAATAACGATGGCTTGTTGGATGTGAGACACCTTAGTCCGCCCGTGACCATGAACGCTGCAAAGTGTTCGAAACGTCGGGCAATCAAAAATCAAATACAAACGCGATAAAATCCGTAAAGTATTTTTATTTAAAATGTGTAATACTCGCGTAAACATCCGACTTTCTCAGCGCTACATATTAAATGATAAACAATATTTTGATGTTATAGGTTCTATACTTATATTGCCATAGTTTTTCCTAAAATTTAGCTATCAACCGTGAAGATGGACGGGAAACTATGTCAGTCTAATATATTAACATATACAAAACTATTTTCTAAAGGCATACGCAAAAATTACGTATTTGTACTGATTCTAGTATACCTACCTACCTCAATTTCTTCATACGTAACACAGTCATAATGAGTTCCAAGTAGCTTTACATCAAAATAAGTCAGTACTTATAAAATAAAAGATAAAAAGTGGTCTATTGTATAATACTAATGTTGACTGTGCAGAAGGTGTAGTGGTTAAGATAACGATCAACCTTGCCGGTGTCGCGGGATCGAGCCCACGCTGGACAACACTTTGGGCAACCCATAATTTGATGTTCTGAATCTGAATGTAATTTGTATCTATTATTTATATGTTTGTGAAGTTCTCTGTAATATAAGGATTATTTCCTTAGTGCAGAGTGTTGTCTTTAAAAAAAGAAAATTATATAAATATTATTGTAAGTTTTATTTATTTGAACACGTTAATCTCAGGAACTTCCAGTTGGATTCCTAATAACTTTTACTGTAACAGAGGGCTGTTTACGGAGAAAAGTTTGTGGATATAATACATAATGCAACAAATAGAGACGGGGATTTGATAACATTATTCAAATGTTATCAAATCGAGTACAATGTATAGTAACAATAGCCGTCAAGCATTTTGCCAGCCTTCGTTCGCCACAATCGCCGTTGTTAAAATGACCTTTGATATTACTAATAATATTAATATTATTACTGACTTCTCAAATAAAATAATAGTTTGCATGATCAGAAGAAGATAGTTCTCCCAAGAGATACGAATGCAAAAAAGTATTCAAAACGTCGGGCAAGTAAAAATCAAATACAAAAGCGTTGCAATCAGTAAATACTTTTCTTTATACTTGTAATTACTCGCGTAAACATCAGGAATCGTTATAATATAACAGCATTAAATTATGTAAGCAATTTACGACTTCCAGCTAGTATTGGCATAAAATTATTTCGATATTTATGTAAAAACAGCGACTAACCAGCAGGAAGATTAATGGACTACCATTGTTGGATTGAATCTACTATTGCACAATATTGAGACGTATTGACCTAGGTTGTATGTAGTTTTTATTTCGAGATATTTCTCTAAACCAGGAGTTCCTAAACTTTAATGATAACGGAACCCCAACCGAATACATTTTATGAAACCCCATATCAAATGATATCAAATAATGAATGATTCTGTGCCATAGTTCAGGCCTAATTCTTGCTATTTGTCTACTTATATAATAGTCATGAGTTCTTCTCATCACTTTGCACTATTTTAAAATAATATTTGTAACCGTGGTATTATTTCACAACCAAATTACTAAAATTACAAGCTATTTAATTTTGGCGGAACCCTAATGACTATTCTACGTTCCGCGGCACACACTTTGGGAATCCTCCTGCTCTTGACTGCCACATGGAGAATACAAATACATATTTCCACCTTATGTGTTCGTGACTTTTGAAGTACTGTGTGTAATTCTGAAAATCCAACACCAACATTGGGAATCGATTGGCCAGTAGATGGATATCTCAAGACTGATTTGACTTGCCGAGTAGTAACGGAGTAAGAATACAGTTCATCACCCCCTATTTCACCCGCGAGTGCGAACCCACGACTAAGGGCATCGGGGCAGGCATATATGACATCGGTGCAAGAGAAGGCAAACTTGACATGAAACCCTGTAACAACACGGCCGATCACCGTGGCGATTCCTCTCCGGCCACGGCCGATTTCCCTCCTATTATGTAGAATACACGAGCTCCACCATAAGCTGGAATGGTGATTTGAATTAAATGCAAGACCGCGAGACTCTTGCAGGCTCAGTCTTGGTCTTGCTCAAGTCTTGCAGGGCCAGTCTTGGTCTTGGTCTTGCAAAAATTAAGCGGTCTTGGTCTTGGTCTCGGTCTCGCATTTCTCGCAAGACCAAGACCGCAAGACCAAGACTTTTTTGGGCAACACTAACGGGCAAGATAGGGAGTGGCGAATTGTATTCTTACTCCGTCACCACACGGACGATATCTATTTATTGGGCTTCTAAGACTTTCACAAGAAAGTAAGTGGTCAAATACTATGCTTCCCTATCCAAACTTCTACTACCTACTATTACGGTTAAATTTAATTATCTAGGGGCTTATTGTATAAAATATGTAATTAAAATTTTTGTCCCATAAAAACGAATTTAATGACTTTTAAAGTGTTACTTTTAAAATTATGTTGTTGCTCCTAAGGACAAAATCTTGTTATATATTCCCAAAAGACAAAAAGTTAAAGTAAATAAGAAATCATAACTATTTAATCAGTGCTACACTAAATAAAACCACTATTACTGTTCGTGTGGTAGTATACTAAAATGCATTATTTCACCACTGTTTTTACGAGTAGATGGAGGATGTGTTTAACTAAGAATCGTCATAGGAAATACTGTCACTACAAGGGAAAAACATGAAAATAAATTCCTAGGAATTGAAATACGAAGATTTTTTGAAAATTTTCTTAATACATTTTCATTTTCTTGATGACATTTACAGTAACAATAGAATAATAAATTAATATATTTCATCATCACCATCATCGCAGCCCAGATACGTCCCACTTTTGGGCTCGGGCCTCCTCCACAATTGGAGGGAATTTGACCTACCTACCATGCTGGTCAGATATGTTGGTTTAGAGTTACATTTCGAATTTTCCTTCTCTTGTACAGATGTTATGTGCATATTATAATCCCTTACGACATCCACGGGCAAGATAGGCAGTGGTGAATTGTATTCTTACTCCGTCACAACACAGACCACCACATTACAAAATAGAAAATAAAGAAGCGGGTTATCGGGCATCAAAATATACTCCGCATCACTCCAATAGTCTACCAGCAATGTGTAGAACACTGGGAGCGTTACCAGGTTGAAAAGCAATGTTACTCTTTTCAGCAAAATACAGAACAGCGAAATATAGATCAGAAGATCACACGAAGCATCAATTAGTCTCATCGCAATTCTTATGATAATCTGTCTGCCAACGTACATAGCAGATGGATTTTCTTCCAATCACATAGAGCGCTTTTACCTAAATACTGTATACATTGTATTTCTTTCCAATATAAATGAGGCTTGAAAAAAAGTAAATTGATTTGAAAGAAAAAGTAAATCACAATAATATAATTACAATAAAAATAAAATCGTACCATTAGTCAGACTAATATATAGTTATTTTTGTGGTATAAAGAGTCCTCTTTTTTTTTGGGGTGGGTTGCGGTCGGCGCGCTCCTCGCACCACTCCGTCCGGGGTGACAGAGGGGCGTAAGCACGCACACCCGCAACTCACCATCGGTCTATCCTCACGCGGTCGGCCTCTCGGCGGGTGACCGACTAATTCTCCGGTCACGTCACCCGCGGCCTGGGCTAGGGCGGCATGGGGCGCAAGTACTCGCGCCTTTACCGCCGCCTTTCCAGTCGCCGGCGGCGGATCGCCTCATCGAGGCTGCGCTCCTCGCGCAGGCGATCCGCCGCCTCCTATAAAGAGTCCTCTACGGTGAAACGATCCGCCACTGGCGATTGGGCGACGCAGCGGCGAGTACCTGTGCCTGATGCTGCCGTAGCTGAGGCCGCGGGTGACTGGACCGAGGCATAGCCCGTCACCTGCCGAGAGTCTGACTGCGTGAGAGCGATGCCTTGAGAGGAGCGTCGGGAAGGGCACGGTACCCGAACGGGTATCCTGCCAAGCTGGCCACGGACGACAAAGAACTCGGTAACAATGGTCGGCCCTATGGTGAAGGGATGGGAATACGATTGGTTATGGCACCCGCACCACCCTTTCATCACCCTGGATAGAACAGACTGCGTGTTTGCTCATCATAGCTTACTCAAAAAAAACGTGCATGAGCTATTGAGCTAAAAACAAGATCTCACAAATCATATAACTAAATATGTTCGTAAATATCTAACAAATAATAATATGTACATATAGTGATATTCATTAATTTGACACAAGAGTACTACTTTGACAACAAATTATATCGCTTCATATACCGTTCGTTTTCATTTGCTAATGGATTATTTTTTGTCCGAAATGAGCAACGGCTTTGTAAATATAAAAGTACGAAAACAGTAATGTTTTCTGATATTCCAGTTATCGGTAGCTCAGAATGATTAGGAGACGGTACGTGAGGAAATGAACGATATCTCGTCGCGACGAAAGACGATGAACAGCGGAAACTACCGACTATCGACTTGGCGATGTATTACGAGTTGCGTCCTCGATAACTATGGTCCTATTAGGGTTGTTCTTGACTAAAGATATCGATAAGTTATTAATAATATATTATTAATATATTATTAAGTATAGTTCTATATAATTTTATATGTTATTTATATCATCTTTCATCTCAGCCCATACTCGCCACTGTTGGGCTCGGGCCTCCGTCACTATGGCAGAGAAATTAACTTAGTAGACCACGCTGGTCAGACGTGTTGATATACGGTTTTGTTTCGAGTTTTCCTTTGCTTGCATATTATATATGCATATTATATTCCTTAGTCATATTTTACGACACCCACGGGTAAAATAGGGAGTGGTGAATTATATTTTTACTCCGTCACCACACGGAGATGTTATACATGCAGTGGTTGGAAAGGCGGCACGGGGTGCTCTCCCTCCGACTAGTGCAGGTGTTGACGGGGCATGGGAACTTCGCCAAATACCTGCACAAGGTCGTAAGGAGGGAGAGTACACCGTCCTGCCACCACTGCGATTGCGACGAGGACACGGCGCAGCATGCGCTCGAGGCCTGCGCCGCTTGGGCCGCTTGGGCCGGTGCCGGCCATCGCCCTAGCGAACGACGAAGGCGACGTGGTTTTCGGGTGGGTTGCGGGAGTTGCGTGCTTAAGCCCCTCTGTCGCCCCGGACGGAGTGGTGCGGAGGCGCGCCGACCGCAGCCCACCCACAAAAAAAAAAAACGGAGATGTTATACATAATTGGTATTTATTTATGATTTTATTCCTTTGTCCATAAAAGAGCACAGAGAATATTATATACCCTAATTAACATATTAAAAACATGTTAATTCTTGTAATTGCTTTCTAAAAATATGAGCGTAAGGTCATTAAATTCGGAATGATATTTAGAAAAATTTTGTGAATTATTTTCGCCGAAAAATATGCTACAGTTATAACCAAATAAAAATGAAAAAAGTATTCAGTTCGCAAAAAAACTCAGAAACTATAAAAGAAAAAGAAAGAATATCTGAAAAATAATTCTCCAAGGGAAAGATATAAAAGAGTTCCAACTCCTCAAATTACATTATTAATAATTTTAAATTAACAATGAAAGTGGGCATGTGCTGCATCAATATTTTCATTGATAACTTTTTTATATTTAATGTTCGTTAAACTTAAAAATGTGGTCTATTCTCAATACTTTTCTGTGTCGTGACCTAATATGAATAGGTACAATTCATCACGTTGCTCATAATTGACTTTAAGGAGTACTAAGACTGTATTACGCAGTTAACTTCTATGGAGAAAAATGTAAACTGGACATAAGACCCCATGCCAACCCATGGGAAATAAAACTATTTTTACGGATTTTGTCGCGTTTGTATAGTGGTCCCGGAATCCAGTCCTTTCATGATTATGAAAACTATAGTGTCAGAACCGTTGGAAAATTAAACATCTAATACAAACGTGATAAAATCCGTAAAAATAGTTTTATTTCATATATTTATGCGAATAATGCACTAGCGTAAAGATGAGAAATCCTATGCTAACATGTCTGAATAATGTGATATAGTAATTCAAATGTCTTCGTATAGTGTAAGAGGCTCGTGCCTGTTAATGAGATATATATGAGAATGATTTCTAATGTTTACTCGAGTATTGCTCATATAAGACTTTACATATTATCAACAAAACCATTTTTACGTATTTTATTGCGTTTGTATTTTATTTTTGATTGTCCGATGTTTCGAAAACTTTTCAGTGTTCATGATCAGGGGAAGACTAAGGTGTCTTACGTCCCATAATGGTATCGCATTAACAGGAGCATTGTTTTTGAATGAATTAGGCGGTTGTTAGTTAAGATTTTTTTCATAAACTCGGTTATTAAATAATATACGTAAAAATTGTTTTCTTTTTGGAACCTTTTTTTATACGTGTTCTTAAGAATTGCACAACATTTTTGTTAGAAATTTTCTCTTATTTAAATATAAGGAATATTATAAAGAACGTTTTCTTTTTTTGTTTTTTTTTTCGATTTAATTAGCTCTTACAGTTTCAGAGTTATTTACGAAAAATTGGAACACTGTTTCTTTTCATTGAAATTTGTTTATAACTTTTGCAAGTGCTTGAGATCGAAAAATAGTACCGCCTTAACTTTGACCAATTGATGGTGGTATGCTTTGTAATCATCAAAAAAAAAATGCCTTATTGGATATACACCTTATATAAAATATATTAACTAGAAAGTAATTCTGAATATTTCTTTCTTAATCATCCATAGAAATTTATTCTAATGAAAGACCAATGAAGTGAGAAGTCCATGCGTATAAAACCTAAGAAGGTTTAGGACCAATCCATCTGAAATTATGCCTGTGTATTGTAATATATAACATTCTAGATGGTATAAAAGTATTTTTTAGTTGCCCACTATTTCAAGTTTTAAAATACTGTTGAGCGATCCTATATCACTTGCTTCCATTCTTCTATTTCTAGTATTTTATCAAAGTGGAGAGGGCTATGCTCGTTATTTCTCAATGTGATGGAATTCGGCATATACAAATGCGTAGAAGGACGGGTGTGTCCGATATAACCCGCGGAATTAGCATGTTAAAAATGCAATGGACAGGCCACCTCACTCGTCGAATCCATATCTGTTGGGGAAGAAAGGTTTGTGCGCTGCGACCACGAATCGGATGGCACCGCGTAGGGCGACCCCCTATATTAGGTGGACTAACGATGATGTGGTGCAAGACCGTTCCGGGTGGCCTCCTCGTTGGGAGGCCTATGTCCAACAGAGGGCGTCTACGGGCTGATGAATGGATGGATGATGTGTAAAAACATCCATTATTAATTTGCTCATTTTCCGATTACAATTCAAAGCACGCGAATATTTTGTCAGTTTGTCACGTGAGCTGAATATTTTAACATAGAGTAATACCGAACATTCCAACACTTCCAATTGTTATTGTGTGGTTTTATTCTAGGAAAGGCTGGGTACCTGTAATGTCCTTCGATAGTTCACTGGTCGCAGCAACATTTTTATTTCCTTCGGCTCGCTGATCGTAATGTTCCCACACAAAGTTCATCAATAATTACACTTTACGAACAATATTGATTTAGGTAATGAATTTTACCGAGCGGCGCGTGCGCAATTGCGTTTATTAGTTTTAGGAGTTCAACTCAACTTTATGAAAGCGTAGCGATTTTTTTTACGAGGCGGCCATTTCTTGACTTCTTGTTTTTAACTAACTTTTTTTTTATTTTTTATTGGGGAAGCGGATATGAGAGGGCGTGGCCAAGAAAGGATGCGTTCGGAAATGTATATAAGGATTGTGTACCTTTGTAATGCGTAAAGTGTGGAGTGTATTTAATATTTTATTTAAATTATAAAGGGCGCGTACAGTTATTAAAAATATCGATAACACACAACCCTAACGGACACATTTAGCGATGATCAAATAATAAAACTACAAAGAGAATTGCACATTGTCGACAGCAGTTATGTAAGATAGTAACTATGTATTGTTTTGTTTTTGTATTCTTTTCACAGAACATAATGAGATGACACAGTTCTTTGGACAAAAGAGGGGCATAACTTCAGTATGAAGGACAGAATACAATGTAAAAAGAAAACGAATGTGACGTTAAGACCTGAGATATGACTGCGTGTGTAGATGAGCGTATGTTAGTTTATTACTGCCTATCTTAGGCCTTATTCAATTTTACAAAAAACATGGTTTATATATTTTTAGAACTATATGATTAATTCTTATTATTCTTAGTGTGATGAAGAAGAAAAATGTTTGAAATTCTACATTCAATTTTAGTAAAATAACTAATTATTTTCGATTTTATTTCTCCAATAACATTAGCCCAATAAGTTTAGATAAATGAACCCGATAAAGAAAAGGATTACGTGTCTTATAAAAATGACTAGGAGTCTGCCGGATATACGCCGGTTACTTGTAGTAACAAATTAAGATTACAATGTGCCAGGACCCCTTAATTAAGTGTATAACTCGAATAACTTAAATATAGTAGAACCACTCCATTAACAGTCTTCTGTCTACAGCCGCGGGCCGGTCCGTCCGCGTTCGTATCATACTCTCGCAGAAAATCTACTTTTGACTACTAGCAATTTGTTATTATACTTTGTTCGGTGAGCGAGAAAACCAGGAACCGAATTTTTAAGGGTCTGTGGTGGGTTTCGGTGATGCCTTTATTATCACCGAACCTATTTACATGCATTTATACTCTCTTCACTTACTTTACGATAGGCCGTGGCCTAACAAAGGTCCATGAGTAGGTACATGGTGCACATTCTTGTATAGCAGTACTCTCTTAAGAAACTTATAACAACAATTATAATCACAAATCCACCTGACAGGCGTGGCTGACAAACATGTCACTCCTCCTTAGGGAGACACAGCAAATATCGATAGTTTATATTCGACCTTTACATATATCACAAATTATTATATATTTAAGATATACTCGACAAATGTAATAAGCGGCCAAGCGACCCACATACCGACTATTACATTCAAAATGATTGACAGTTTGTTAAACGAAGGTTAATGTACATACTCCTTAGCGAGTATATGGAGATAAGTAACGCAACAAAATATTTTTCCTTTTCACTTAGCTTCATTCCCACTACGAACATTTCAAAGGGCGTCACCTTAATGTCCCGTACAAAACTAGGTCACAACAATTGTACCTCAGCCACAACTTGACACAGTTAAATGATATAACAAATTAATTCACTTGCAAACCCTTAATTAATATTTTAATATACACAATATTACTGCTACTAGATAGCAATGAAAGCCATGAATGGGTATATTTGAAGACATTATTTATATATATTTATTTGTATTTCATAATATCAATGAAGATTTTATGAATAAGATCGTTCGCAAAGATTTATTATAATGTCAAGTGAAATGATCCCATTACAATAATTAATTATTAATGGTATTATAGTTTGATGTACAATCGACTATAATTTAACCAAACTTTGAAACTCGATACTTCGATGTCTTGTTGCGTATTTCATCATTGTTGGATTGATTTATTGTAGTGGATTTATGTATTACATATCGCAGTCTTTTAAAGCAGTATTTTAAAGCCTTGTTAAAATGATTACTGTTTAAATATTTTGCCAAAAATTACTTCACCGTTACTACTCAAAGGTCATGAGCGGTGATTTCTACATATTTTTTTTTCTGTTTTGCACGATATTCTTTAAAAATTCATAGCATTATCTTGTAGTTTAGAATTAAGTACACTCAGATCTCACTCCCTATTATTTGGAACACAAAATTATGTAGCGTTTGGTTCCTATTTTTATCTCTGCTTTACTTTTCTAGGATGAAGATGGCCAATTCGACTAAAAATATATCTGTGACCGCTGCTTGCTGTTATTAAGCCTAATGTCCACGTCTTTATTTTAAATGATTGTAACATTTCATTTAAATTAATATTTGTATTTAAACAACAACCGTACTTTAATGAAAAAATTATGTAGATTCAATGTTACAACTTCTATTATATAGCGCTACACTTTTATAGTCCTTTCTTCCTCCCTTTCGCAATAATTAGGTTATGTAATAATTATAATCGTCAATATTTTATAGTGGGTAATATACTTTCATTCCACTGCTGGGGTCAGATCATTTATACAATAGACCTACTATGTCATGCTAATCAGATGTTTTGATATAGGCGTTTATTTAATAATCTATTACAAAAAAGTCTTTTACAAATGCACTTCATAATTCATTAGAACAACGAGTCTAAACACACTAAAAAAAGTTTTTAATTTACAGCAATAAATTTTGGAATATATGTGCACATATAACGCATTAAGCACGGACCTACTCTGCAGCCTTTTATATCTAGTTTTTCTCCTATTCTGACAATCGTTTTTCACCCATGAATAAGGATTGGTAATTTCTATTCTTGCTACGTCAACACGCCGAGATTCTATCCCATAAAGACAAGTGAAATAAATTACGCAAACGTCTACATATCGCGCAACTCCTTTCATTATTCACAATTACCTTCTTGTTTATTCAGAGCCTCGAGTGTTCTAACATGATTAAATGAAGTAGGTAGAACATATAATAAAAACAAGCTACCTATCTTTATTAAACAGAAATGCCCCTCAATTTTTAGCAGTGAGCGTCAACACTCTAGAAAACATATATTTCTTCTTTACGTCACTGCTTTATACATTCATTTTTGGCTTATATGGTGTATAAAATCTCCGTAACGTAAAATATTACTAGCATTACCTGGTAAAGTCATAGCTACGAATGGATGAGTTATAAGCGTTGGGACGCATATTTTCTTCTAGTGGATTATTTTTACAACACTTAGGTACAGAAAAATAAAAAATATATTGCTTTTATACTATATAGCTGTATCTGCGATTGCGCTCACCTGTTTTCAAATTTTGTTGATAACATCCTTACTAATATTATAAATGCGAAAGTAAGGATGCTTGTTTGTTTGTTTGTTACGCTGTCACATCTAAACCACCGAACCGATTTTAAAAATCCTTTCCCCAATGGAAAGCTATAATATCAGGGAGTAACATAGGCTATATTTTATCCCGGTATTCTCACGTGAACGGGAACTACGCCGCGGGTAAGGCGACTGAAACCGAAGCAAAGCGAGGACGGGTTGCCAGTATTGTATATTTTACTTCCTCACCACGCTGAGAACATAAGAATATTATTAAGGAAGCGAATATTTTCTAATACATTCAGAGGTATTATTCGCATATTCAAGCATTTCAGCAGAATAATAGTATTTATTTTTCACTATGTAACCTTTAAAATCAAAAAACAAAAGGCCACTTATATGATGAGGGATGAAGAATATAATGTTTCACTATCCCTTACATGACTTAAAAATTGACCTAGAGATTTCTAAAAAAATTACTAGCAACTTCTCACGGAAAACGTATAAGCTCAACTACATGACAAAACAGCTTAACGGACGTGACGATTACAACATTGTTTTTGTAGAAGTCCATATCCAACAGATATCCTACTAGATGATACTTCATATGTTTATGGTTAGCTAATGGATAGATGAACGTAATCAAAGACTCACTGTTGCTATACGAGCGCACAAACTTCAGGCATGCTATTGAATTGAATTTCTTAGTTAAATCTAGACACTCAATTTTGTCCAAGCCAGGTTTAGAAACCGAGACTCCACCTATGCAAGGTCATTATCACAAAGTATATTAAATGTGAAAGTGTACATGTTTGTTACTCCTTCGCGCGCAAAAGATTGAACAGATTTGAATGGTGGTACATAGATAGATCATTCTCTGGATTAACACATAAAATACTTTTTACCTCGATAATGTGTTCCTTGAGATAATAATTAAATTTTACAATTTAATTAATCCAACATAATCCGTTGAAAGGATTGCGATAAAATTTACAATATTTATTACTGGATACTAATAAATATTTTAAAAACATTTAACAAACAGACATTCTCCTAAATCATTCCAATTGAACAAACATGGTGAATTGAAATGTTATTGTCAAATCGTTTGGAAGTCCATGGAGACATTGCAAAGGCAACTCGATGAAACTACCTAAGCCATTTATACTAAGCGCTATTTACATAAGCAGTCTGTAGTAACGTAAGTACGCTTTTAACAAATGTTGTTCAAACGAGGATTTATTTTTATTTCTAGCAAAATAAATGTTATTCCATATCTCAGCTTAGTTTTTATTGGCTCTACTTGCAATATCCCTGTAAAAATGAACTAAGCATCATTATACTAATGACTACACAACTACTAAATACTCAGATAATGATTATCTGAGTTCATATATGCTGCGTTGGATCTCTTTTGGTTGGGTCTTTGGGCTGAGTCTCTGTAATAATGAGAGAGAATTTCACCTACTATGCCATGCTGATCGGATGGGTAAGTAGAGCGTTTTACTTCGAACCTTCCTTCACTTGCATAGATAGAATATACTGAATATAGAAAAGAAAAGTTACTACGCCTATCACCCAGACGCTTAGACTTAATAAAAATCATTTGATACGTCTTACACACACAAATGTATCATATACCCAAGCCACGAAAGCACAGCAGCCACATATACAAACACTGGTACACGATACACAATCACCCAAGATGGGAGACTCCGATTTAAGTAACAATATAAATAAAATATTAAATATTTTAACATCCTTTGATCAAAGATTGAAAAAACTAGTGCCACACAACTACCTAATAAGCCTTAGTGACATTAGTGATAAGTAGTGCTATCTATCTTTGAAGAACACAACAACAAAGTGTTTTTTATTTATACTAGAGACTATAAGAAAAGTGCTAATGGACACATTCTTACTGTGTAAATCTTAGCAAATTAAGTTAGATATAAATTACTTATTAGCCTCATGGCTAGATTGTAATTATTATGAGACAACTGTTAAGTTATATCTTAATTTAAAAAAAAGACACTTGCATAGATGTTATACGCATAATATATCCCTTAACCGTCTTTTACGATACCCATGCATATGATAGGGAGTGGTGAATTATATTACTCTGCCACCCTACAGAACAAAAATTATTTTATTATTATCTCCGATTATATATGTCCCACTACAGCGCTCGAGCTTTTTTTTACACCTGATGGTAAGTGTTGCTGCCGCTCATGGATCTTTGCTAGGCCACTGCCTACCGTGAAAAAATTGAAGGGAGTGTGAATGCGTGCAATGAAGTTCGGCGAAACGAAACGCATCACTAAAATCCAACACACACAAATACCCTCAGAAAGTTAGGCTGCCGGCTCTCTCGCTCACCGAAAGAAGCGCAGTAACAAATTGCTACTACTCAGACGTCGATTTTCTGATAAAGTGTGGTACTACGCCGAACGGGCCGCCCCGCGGGTGTAAACAGATAACTGTCAACAGTGTGGTCCTACCGCTCCTCTACAATAGGAAGGAAATTCACCTAATATACCGTGCTGGTCAGATATATTAGCATGGGTTTTATTTTGAGTTTTCCTTCTCTTGGATGTTATATGCATATTATATCCCTTAATCGTCTTTTACGAAAAGCACATACAATATTGCTTAAAATTATCATAGTTAAAACGATTTGAAAATCATTTTTCTACAGTTTTCCTTTTGACTAGTTTTTTTTCTCTAACAAAGTGGAATAAAGATATAATTAATCCCCTTAAGGATACTTGATGAAATAAGTAGATATTAGATAGATTAAAAGTAATTTAAAAATTCTGAAAACTTTTTAAGAATATTATTATAAGAGATATTTAACTACTCATAGAATTAAAAAATTTTTAACGTAGATGGATCTAGCAAGAAGATTCCATGGGATGATTTTAATTAATCGGACTCTCTAATAATACGCTCTCTCGCCGCGTTGAGCTCACATACCTATAGTGTATACTAATGAAAATAAATATTTATTGAATAAAAATCATTATCTTTTTTTTGTGGGTGGGCTGCGGTCGGCGCGCCTCCGCACCACTCCGTCCGGGGTGACAGAGGAGCTTAAGCACGCAACTCCCGCAACCCACCCGAAAACCAGCTCGCCTTCGTCGTTGGGCCGACCACCGGAGCAGGTTTACTTGTCGTCAGTGGTCGGCCCGAAGGAATACCCCTTACGTGGGGTACCCTCCCATCGACTGACGTCCCCCCCTCGGGGAAAAAAAATCATTATCTGGCACAAATGTAATATTTATTTAATACTTTATGCCATATGAGTTCCTGTCGTAATCTTGTCTTTTGTGCATATATACTTGTACAAAATAAGTTCGATATATCACATCTGCCAGGCGACCTGAGCGACGGCTCCCTTTTTTTATGGAAATTGTAGTTTATTAGTGAAAATCTAGAATATCTTTATGCTTTTAGTTTACGGACGTTAAATATCAGCAATCTAAAATTACGATAGAATTGTTTATATCCTGCTGCCATACTATTCATTCATTCATCATCATTTCAGTTTGTAAAGTCCCACTGTTGAACTCAAACCTACACCACAATGGGAGTGGCATTGACTTACTATTCCACGCTGGTCAGATGTCTTGGCATAGCATTTTATATCGAGTTTGCCTTCAATTTTCTTAAAATTCTATGACAGTCAAGACATCTGAAAATTACCCGTTACATGACATACTCTTTCTTAAAGTGCCATAACTTAGCTAAAACTCATCTCGAATATGTTGCTCTTCTTCTCTTCAATAATATAGACAAAGAAATATATCCGATCTCTGAATAATAAAAATGAAGTGTAAATTAATTATAAATACTCTGTTTTGGACAGTGAGAAGACAAAAGAAAATGAATAGATTATATAAAATCAAGTATGAATAGAAAGGAATTAAGGGTTCGTTGATGATATATTTATCGAGTATGTTGTAGAAGAAGGTATAGTATACCATCAAAAATATAATTAGTAAAAAAAACCAAGTTTCGCAACTCGGTTCTTCTACTATAAAAAGTTGTGAGATCCATGTAGCACCAAGTCGTTTAATTTATTCAGTTCCTACTTAAGGGACATTCTGTCTTAAATTATTTCGAAATTAGCTAACCTAACAACTTCTTATAACAGATGGAATAAAATTAAGGCTTCTAATTTTATTCACAAGGAAGTTATAGGGGATCGAAAATGCGCTGAAATGTTTCAAGACAAGGATGTTATGGCAGTGTTGCGTTTTTGCTCGACTTGGATTGCGTCAAATTACACTAATTGAGTTCAGAGCAACAATATCAATTCTGATGTTTACGCGAGTATAACACATTTGAAATAAAACAATTTTAATTAATTTTATCGCGTCTGTATTTGTTTTTTTTTTAATTTCCTAACGTTTCAGACTCTTTTCAGAGTTCTTGGTTATAGGAGCAATATCTAACGTCCAAAAGGTTATCGTTATTACACATTTTTATTTAGTAATTTATTCAATCGTTTTCTTTTTGTACTTATAATGATCATCCGTGTGGTGACGGAGTAAGAATACAATTCATCACCCTCTATCCATCTTGCCCGTGGGTGTCGATATATGCAGATAACATATCGATGTTACCAAACAAGAGAGGGAAATAAAACCATATTCCAACACGTCTAGCCGGCGTGGAATGGTAGGTCAATTTCTCTCCCATCGTGGCTGAGGCCCGAACCCAACCGTGGGACGTATATAGGCTGAGATAATAATGACTTACAGTTAATTTGTATCAACAATGTGAGCCAGAATTTAATAATTATTACCGTAACGGGAATATTCAAATCTCTGTAATAACGAAGGCTTGTTAGACGTGAGACATCAATAGGGGGCGTCAAAAGATATCACCATTGGTATGGTATAGTAATATATTATATACCAAAACCACCACCAAAGAGTGATTACCGTAATGTGATAACAAAATGAAGATATAAATGTAATTATGAGAATATTTTTTTTTGTAATAGATACACTCTGCAAAGAACACCCTGCCCTAAGGGAATAATCCTCGTATTACGAGACACTTTACAAACATATAATTAACAGAAACAAAATACATCTAGACAGACTAACAATTTTGTACAATTCTGTAACAAATATTATTTGTAAATCTAAAAGTTACATTCATTTTGAACTTATATTTGATTACAGAAAAACTTTTAAAATGCTTCAGTGAACATTGAATAAGCCAGTAGCTGTTTGTTCGATGAAAATAAATTTCTAATGCTAATCCCTCTAATTAGTTTGAGGGGGCTCACAAAAGTTTAACAAACAATACTGGGCTATTGTAATTGCTAACCTATATAAGTGTATTATACTTGATTGCCTTAGAATATTATTAATTTGCTTTCGTAATGTTATGTATTTATATTTCGCCCTAGACAATATTTATTCAGGCTTGTAATGTTTAAACTTTATACGCATACTTGGACTAATTTTATTGATCACATAAGCACTTTGCTTATAGGATGGTCACAATTTACAAATTACACACAATTCAATTTCTTTAAGCGTTTGTACGATATTAAATTATTTCTTAATTTCTAAACATTCTTTTTTTATCTAGTATAACTGAAGTTTATGTACGTTAACTAATTGATATTTCCTTGTAGTGACGAAGTTAGAATACAGTTCACCCTATCTTGCCTGTAGGACGTAAAACGACTAAGAAATAATAGTTATACAATATCTATGCAAGAGAAAGAAATTTCGAAATGAAACTCTATACTGCTCTGACCAGCGTTGTAAAGTAGGTCTATTTCCCTGCTCTTTTGGAAAAGAGCCAGCAATAGGACTTTCTGAACTGAAATGATGATCATCTAGCCATCTTAGCCTTAAGTGTTATCTATAATGTTGATGCTGTTGCTGAAAATTGGTCTTATTAAATAACGTAACATACGAGTTGTATAGATATGGCTGACAATGGTTTTTCCCCCTTTTAAATGGTGATTAAAAGATATATCTTTTACTCATAAGTAAACAATATCCCTGCAAGACGAGACAATCTCGTAAAATACATTTTGCCAACTGAGCAAGGACTATTGAGGTAATTTATCTTTCAATATGCAGAAGCATAAATATGAATATGTAGATAGATTGTACAGAAGAAGAATATTAATTTATTTACATTGAATCATAAACCAATCGTCTAAATTAAATTTTGAAACAAAGTTCTAAAATCTAATAACCGCTAAAGCATATTTATACGCACTAGGTACTACTTAAGTTTAATTATATAAAAATACTTTATTTAATGTTGCAGTCTATCAAAATTTCAAACGAAGCTTATTATTTGTGTAATCACAGAGCACTGTAGACCTAGAAATTCCGGGTGACGTGACCGGGGATTAGTCCGTCACCCGCCGAGAGGCCGACCGCGTGAGGAAAGACCGACGTCCTCCCCGAGGGGGGGACGTCGGTCGATGGGAGGGTACTCCGCGTAGGGGGTATTCCGTCGGGCCGACCACTGACGACAAGTAAACCTGCTCCGGTGGTCGGCCCAATGACGAAGGCGAGGTGGTTTTCGGGTGGATTGCGGGAGTTGCGTGCTTAAGCCCCTCTGTCGCCCCGGACGGAGTGGTGCGGAGGCGCGACGACCGCGACCAACCCAAAAAAAAAAAAAAAAAAATACCTAGAAATTTAACAGACCAAACATTTTTATACCTGTTCTAACTAACCTTATTATTTTCAATTATGATGTGGATTATGCATGATAGACCCAAATTATATATTAATGTCTACTATTACGCATTCAATTTTGTGACTACACGTTTTTGAGGTTAGCAAATCAAAATCGGTCATTTTATCAATTTCATAAGTAAATACTAGCTGACCCAACAGACGTTATTCTGTTCAAATAAAATAAAAGGATTTCAGCGCCACTTACCGGGTCCAATTGTAAATTTAAACCATTCTCGAATCCCCTTGAACACACAAAAAATTTCATCAACAACGATCCAGCCGTTTAGGAGAAATTCAGTGACATACACACGTACACAAGAATTTTATATAATATAAAGAAATGTACATACTTCAAGTTACTTAACAATTAATTTTGACCTAATTTAGTAATTCTTGGGTTGATATGTACCCACCTAATTTTAACAATATATAAGCGAAAAATAAAGATTTATTATGTTTTAAAATGCCACAGGTTTGAAATGAAATGCGTTATATTAAAGACTATTCCGTAAAAAACATAAGATGACAAAGATTATGGTGCTGTAAAATGCCAAATATTTTCTTCCTTTTATTAACTCTAATAAAATAATAATTAGACAAGCTGTCAAGAAACTTCTGAAATCTTCGTGTAAATTCCCTAATCTTTGCTATAGCAATATTATCAAATTAAAACTTATTATTAAACACAGACTTACATAAATAGAATTAATGTCGCAGATTCGTAGATACGCTGACGGTCACATCAAATAATGTCTATAGAGGATTAACAGTAATAGTAACAATGAAAATTGGTAAAATCAACACATTTTGAGTAACTACAAATATTACTCACATAAAAATATCAACGATTTTTAGTAATTGCATTATGGTCACCACCATTTTTTTCGCGAATGAGTAAATTTTTGTATTCCTATCATACTATAGAACCATTACGTTATACTTTACTAATAGTAAGGTCACAGTCCAGTTACTTTACTGTCATAAAGTTCCACAACAATTTCCAGGTAAATGGTGGAGGTATTTCGTAGGTATTTCCTTGCACAGATAGATCCCTAAGGCACAATATTCTCCTCTTTATCTCGCAATATAAAGATACAATACAATGTTCTCGTCACTATGTAGGTACATAGTTTATTTAAATTTCTTCTTCTTTCAAAATGTTGCTTCCAAATGTTTTCCTTGTAAAAATCAAATTAATTAAAAAATATATATCATACGACATAAAAAATACAAAAAGACGGTGAAATAAAATACGAATTCACATTCTGATGTTTCACATTTATTGTAGAGCGTTTTTATACAAAAGATTTCACCACCAAATTAATTATATAGTCATCATATTCATCATCATTTCCGCTCATATATATCATTAATGGGGCCGCACCTCCGCCATAATAGGAGAAAATTGACCTACTACACGACGATAAAGAGACGTGTTGGTATAAAGATTTTTTATTGCAAACTGTGGCAAGCGAACAGTACACCTGATGGTAAGTGTTGCTGCCGCTCATGGACCTTTGTAAGGCACAAAGGACAATTGCCTACCGCAAACAAAGTGAAGGGAGTGTGAATTCGCACAATGAGTTTCAGTGATACTAAAGGCATCACTAAAACCCACCACATGCAAAGGCTATTTACCCTCAGAAGATGGGCTTCCGGCTCTCTCGATCACTGAACAAAGTGCAGTAACAAATTGTTACTACTCGGACGTCGATTTTCTGCGAGCGTGTGATACTACCCCAGACGGGCTAGCCCGCGGCTCTAGACAACTGTATATATGCATATTTAATCTCTTAATCATATTTTATAACACCCACCAGCAAGTGAGTCGTATATTATATTCTTACTGCCTTACCAGCAAATATTAGCAGATATTTATATAGTAGTATTCACCACTCTCTCGATATTACCTATCGGGGTCGCAAAAGACGACTAATGGGATATAATATGCTGATAATATTGATGCAAGTTAAGAAAATCTGGAGAGGTTAGTATAAGATTCTATCTTGCCCGTGAATGTCGTATAAGACGACTATGGTATATAATATGCACATAATATCTGTGCAAGAGAAGGAAAACTCGAATGAAACCCTATACCAACATGTCCGACCAGCATGTTGTAGTAGGTCAAATTCACTCTCATTGTGGAGGAGGCCTAAACCCAACAGTGGGGTGTATGGGGGCTACGATGATAATGATGATGAGTTAGATGTAAAACAATTCATGTGAGGTTGAGAATGTGACTTTTAACGGATCTAGATGAATTCCTCTATAATTCGAGAAATAGCGACTACTTATGACCGAGCAAAGAATGACAATAAATGTATAAATATATACTTATTAAGTACCAACCAAATATAAGAGTCTATATTTTTACCAGACGTACCACTGAAATCCAGGAAACGGGTGATAAGTTATGGGATGCCAGGGCGCACTTTTGTCGCCCGAGATCATATCCATATGATCAACAGGCTTATCTGGTGTCACATCCAGGCTTATCTGGACACATCCTTGTGTCTGCAGCCTGCCACAAAAAAGTAGTGCCTCAGATAGTAATAGTGTAATAGATTTGAATTAAATTCGTTATGATATTTAAAATCTTAGTATAAATCGTTGAATCCTTTCATCCCAATATATCACTAAGCTATTTGCTGTATGGTGATAGAGTAAGAATACCATTCACCACCCCGTTTCGCACATTTGGGTATCGTAAAAGACGACTAAGAGACATAATATGCAGATAACATCACAGCAAAGAGAAAACCTCGAAATAAAACCCTACCTATGCCATCCCATCTGACCAACTTGGTATAGTGCGTCGATTTTCTTCTCGTCGTAGAGGAAGCTTGACCCCAAAAGTGGAATGTTTATTAGCTGAGATGAATGATACATTAATCTTCAACTAATACGTTATAAAATATTATACATTAAATGGTATATTTTGTGTTAGAAATTCAAATAATATAACATTTATATTTCGTGACAAATTCAATGTAGATTACTCGGGGACACAACGAAAGAGCAACATACCTATCTATTGTTCTTAAAAGGTCACGGCTTCACGAACGGTTAATTTTGCTTTGTTTGGGTTTTAGTTTGTCCTCATACTGCTTAGCTGGTATACTATTATATATATTTAAACTAAGAATGCTTAAAAAAGCGTCCATGTGACATAGTAAGAATAAAATTCACCACCCCCTTTCTTGCCCGAAGACCTCGTAAAAGATGACTAATAGAAGATTATAACTTCGGATATTACCTATGCAAAAGAAGGCAAATTCGAAATAACACGCTATACCAACCCATCTGACTATCGGGGTGTAGTAGATCCATTTCCCTCCCATTGTGGAGAAGATTTGACTCCCAACAATGCAACGTATTTGAGTTGTGATGATGATGATATGCCTAAAAGAGGGGAAAAATCATGCAATACTGTGATCCGACTCTAGGTGATTCAAAAATAAAGAAAAGAAGACGCAAGCATATTTTTATTCAACCTATCTCTCTTTAGGAGTAAGAAAACCTATCTCTCGCAGTAAGAAAATAATTCACCACGCTTCTCTTGCCCATGGATGTCGTAAGAGACGACTAAGGGATATTATACGCATAAAACATCTATGCAAGAGAAGGAATATTCGAAATAAAACCCTATATCGACCTGTCTGTCCAGCATGGTATAGTAAGGTAAATTTTCCTCCTATTGTTGAGGAGGCTCGAGCCCAATAGTGGAACTTATATGGGCTCAAATGATAATGATGACCCATCATCAGTGCCTTATAACACATTGTTTATAACTATTTGATTATCATATTATATTATAATATTTGTTCGTATATAATTTTTTACTCCATCCAAATAATTACTTATTCTAACGAATACTGGATTACGATATGAAAATGTTTATTCAACTTGGGGTAAGAAGAATTTTAAAGATATCATTGATATTCAAATTTAATGAAATGCATTAATATTGTTAGAATGAATGAATTCTTTCAATGCATAATAGTAGGCAATTTTCTGTTATGAGGTACTCTTTTTCCGTGTTGTGACGGCTTAAGAATACAATTCACCACGCCTCTCTATTACCCTACCGTCGGTGTCGTAAAAGATGACTAAGGGATATAATATACCGGTAATATTGATGCAAGGGAAAAAATCTGGAAATAGAACCCTACATTAACATCTCTGCATGCGTGTAGTAGGTCAATCCCTCCTCTCGTAGATGAGTCCAGCGGTAGGACGTATATGAACTGAGACGAAGATATTCTTATTTTATCGACTGATTTTTTTTAAGTTGAGTTGATGATTCGTTTCGTTACGATGCGCGCGCGCACACCGTCATGAAAAACCGACACCCTGAAGTAAGCTTGTCAACATTTCTTACGATGCACGCGCACCACACCGTCACAAATGTCAACTAGATAATGCGTTATAATAAAACTTTCGGATTCTGCCGACGGTGTGTTAGTGGTTAGCACGTGTGTCGAGAATTATTTCGGATTTGATCGGATTTAGTGGCAGTTGTGACTTGTTTTGGTGTTGTGTGTGTCTGTGTGCCGTCATAGTAGCGTGGTAAAAGGTTTGTTTTGTGTTCTTAACACTGTTTGTTTACAATGACGGATAAATGTAAACCTCCCGATCCCCCTGATATCCCTTATCCCTCCACCCCGCCTAACTTTACTCTTCATCAACAACCAAACCCACTATCGCAACTTGCAGATGTGGTTTGCTCTCTGGCAGACTCTGATAGAATGCAGATAACATCTCGCAAACGCCCAGTAATGGACGAATTGCCCAACCAAACTCGCCCCTCAAAACAACTGAAAAGCCAGATCTCAAGAGAAAGATACTCTAGTAATGACAAATCACCATTTATTGTACATGTAAGACGGGTAGAAACTAATCAAAATGATGGTACAATCTTACATCCAGTTACATTCGGTCTTTTCCTTCTTAAAAATAATGATTCAAATATTGTACAAGATGGTGTTAAAAAAGTAGGTAGAAACAGGGTTTCCGTTGAATTTAATTCCCATCAGGATGCAAACTCATTCCTTAGCAACTCTTTACTCAACAAAGCTAAATACTCAGCCTCTATACCATCCTTTAATATAACCCGTATGGGAGTCATTTCTGGTGTACCTGTTGATATGTCCGAAGAAGATGCTATGATTTATATCACAGTCCCCATAGGCTGTGGTAAAATTCTTAAAGTCGGACGGATTAATATAAAATGTTTCAAGGATGGGATCCTAGAGTGGAAGGCTACAGAGACCTGTGTCATTACCTTCGACGGGTAAGTATTACCAAAAAGAGTTTTTTGCTGCTACAATTCCCTACCAGTTGAACAATACATTTATCCTACAATCCAATGTTACAAATGCTGCAGGTTTGGACATGTGGAATCTATTTGCAGATCTAAGCCACGTTGTTTCAAATGTGGACATGACCATCAAGGCAACGGATGTGACTTCCAAGAAAAAGATGCTTTCTGCATTCTGTGCTCTGGGAATCATTTTGCTAATAACAAATCATGTCCGGAGTTCGGCAGGCAGAGAACAATTAAGTCCATGATGGCTGAAAAAGTGTTATCATATGCTGAGGCTAGTAAGTTGGTCCCATCTGTCTCCCGTTCATATGCTAATATCACAAAATCAATGCCTTCCTCTACTTTAACACAATCTTATAAAAAAACAGTATACCTTAATCCTAAGACTCATGCTCCCGTTGCACCTTCCTATGACAAATTTAGCCATCACAATATTGTAAAATCTCCTCAATCCACTCAACCTAATGGTTGTACACTAGATAGTATCAACGCTCAACACTCTAGTAATCTTTCTGAAATTATTCATCTTCTCATCCAACTCTTAACCTCTTTCATGTCTAATACCTCTCAATCAGGATTTGTGATGCCTGGTGCATCACAGTCACCGTACAACGATGCTGATAGACTTGCTACTCTTCTCCTAAACTATAAAAATGGCTCAACAGGTGTTCCTCCAATGGAATGTGAGGAGCGTGTTTCATAAGAAGCATGACCTCATATTCCTTATAAACAAGTATACTCCAATAGTTTTTTCCATTGCTGAGACTTGGCTAACCCCAAGTCTTAGATTTCATATTCCTCAGTACAACATCATTCGATGTGACAGAGCAGATGGTTATGGTGGCTCTGCTCTTCTTATCAGTAACCGTTTACCTCTTCTACCTATCCCCATTTCTCCTTCCATTGAAGGCATGAATATAGTAGCTGCTCAAGTTAAGGGTATAACAGTGCTGTCGGTATATATTGCTCATCCTCAGCTAAGCTTCCTATCCGTTCTAAGGAGTGTTCTCCAAGGCCTGAGTGGGCCAATTCTTGTGATGGGTGATTTCAATAGCCACCACTTTAGATGGGGTTCACCACGATGTGATCCCTGTGGGGAAGGCCTAGTAGAGATCCCAGATGACCTCAATCTATGCATATTGAATAGTGGTTGCTCTACATGAAGGACACTTCTGGGACAACAAAGTAGCTGCTTAGATATTACTTTCTGTTCCCCAGACATTGCTATCTCTGCATCATGGCTATGTTCATCATCAACCCATGGTAGAGACCACTATCCAATTGTTATATCTGTTTCTGGTAGAACACATTTGGAAAATGGTCAACCGCCCCTCTTAAAATTTAACCTTTCTCAACCTGATTGGTCCCAGTACTCATTTGTTTTGGATAACAAAATTAACCTTCTTCCAAATATCAACGATCATGACCAACTGTTGCCTTCCCATGCCCAGGCATGTTGCCAAGAGTTTATTGGGGCTATAAACTCTTCCGCGGAAGCTACCTTCCCTGTCAGAAACGGTGCTCGGGGTAAAATTCCATCCCCACCATGGTGGGATCCTGATTGCACTAGAGCAGTCAAGGAGAGAAAGGAGGCTGAGAGAAGCTATAATAGGAATATGAGTGTTGAAAATCTCTTGATATACAAACGATTGGCTGCAAAAACACGAAGACTGCTCAGGAGGAAAAAAGAAATGGGTGGCATAACTTCTGCTCATCTCTGACTCCAGCTACTCCATCAACTGTGGTATGGAAAAAGATAAAGAGGTTCAGGTCAGGCTGCTGTCCATCATCCCAATCAGCATTGACCCCAAGAGACTGCAGAGCTGTTTTTTGACAAAATAGCTCCTCCTTATGTCCCCTCTTTTAGGGAGGTTTTTCAGCCACCTGTAGGACCATCAGATGATCCATTGGATGAACCTTTCACCTTTCCAGAACTGAAATTGGTCCTCAAGCATGTGAAAGACTCCTCTCCAGGTCTGGATGGCATTCCATACTTTTTTATTTCTCATGCAGGCTCCAGCTCAAAGAATTATTTTTTAAGTATTCTAAATTATTGCTACATCAATGGCTGGGTACCAAATGAATGAAAATGTCAATTTATTATTCCGATTCTAAAACCTGGTCAACATCCCGCAGATCCTAACAGCTATAGGCCTATTGTCTTGTCCTCTGTTCTACTGAAACTTTTGGAGCACCTAATCAAAAATCGCCTAGTATGGATTGTGGAATCTCAGCATCTACTCCCAAATATGGTTTTAGAAAAGGGTACTGTACCATGGATAGTGTAGGGACCTTACTATCAGACATTTGGACCTCCTTGTCTAACAAAGACTCAGTGGTTGCAGCATTTCTAGACATATCTTCTGCATATGACAGTGTCATTCTTCTAATTCTCAGGCAGAAAATGCAGCAGTTGAGACTACCGGATAAGATGACTTACTGCATATGTGAAATGCTAATGTCACGATCCCTTATTCTGAGGACTCATGGTATGTACCTTAGAGAGAAGGTTTTCTTGGAAGGGTCTCCCACAGGGGTCAGTTTTAAGCCCTATATTATATAATCTATATACTTCTGATATTGGCTCCTGCCTCAACATAGACCGTCACATTTTGCAGTATGCAGATGACTTGGCATTATATGTCATTCATTCCTCCATCACTCATGCTGCCACTTCCCTATGCATCTCACTAGACTCTTTGAACGACTGGTTGACAGCCCATGGATTATGCCTTTCGGCCCTAAAAAGTTCGGCTGTGGTTTTCAGTCGTCAAAGAGCAACCCCACAAATCTCTATAAATATTCAAGGGCACGGGATCCCACTTGTTCCTAAAGTAAAGTTCCTTGGAGTGTTTTTAGATGCGAAATTAACAGGTGTCCCGCACCTTAATTACTTAATCCAAAAATCCGAATCCACAATAAACATTTTGAAAATTCTGGCAGGCGTTTGGTGGGGGGCATATCTCTACACCATGAAACTTGTCTACAATGCCTTGGTTCGGAGCAAGATGGATTATGGATCATTTCTGCTAATCCCCTGTAATAAAGAAGCCCTAGCCCGATTGGATAAGCTCCAAGCCAAGTGCCTTCGTATCATCTTGGGGTGTATGAAGTCTTCCGCTATTAATGCATTACAGGTAGAATGCAATGACCCACCATTAACCTTGAGAAGGCAATACTTAGCATTCCGTTTTATAGCTAGAATTGTCGGCAACAACTCCCACCCCCTATCTCTAAAACTTGGACAGCTAAATGAGGTATGTCAAACCAATGACTATTGGCGCAGTAAAGACCTTCCTTTAACAGTTAAAGCCCTTCGAATTATTCAAAACCTAGAAGGTTCCATTAAGTCATTTGACAAACTACCTCTATTTCAATCTCAATTTAACATATTAACCTTTGAACCTGAAATTTTTCTTGATATTGGAATCCCCAAGAAATCTAGTTTAGCAAATTCTTTATTCAATGATCGAGTACAAGAATACTGGTCTGATTACCAAAGATTCTTTACAGATGCCTCAAAACTGTCTAAATTTAGTTACACAGGTGCCGCTATATATTACCAAAATTCAAGGATAGTTATAAAATTCAAATGCCCAAAGGAGGCTTCTGTTTTCACAGGTGAATGTGTGCCATATTGGAAGCTTGTCTTTACATTCAGTCCCATAATATTAACAAAGCGGTTATCTTCACTGACTCTTTAAGCTGCCTAAAAGCCCTGCAGCAGAGCCCATTTGTGACCAGAGTCCACAGTCACCTTATTTTGGAAATTAAACAGAGTATTTTTTCCTGCAGGACTAACAATAAGATTATCCAACTGGTCTGGATTCCAAGCCACTCTGGGATCAGGGGAAACGAATGTGCAGATAGCCTAGCAAAATCTGTTGATTCTTCGCAAATTTGTGATATGAAACATTTTTTACATCTCGGTTATGACCTACAAAACCTGGCTCGAGATTTCCTATATTCATCTTGGCAGCATTCTTGGGACAGTAGTAGTAAAAAGAAGGGTGGGTTATTTCACTTTATACAACCAGATATCCCTCGGAAACCCTGGTTTTACCTTTTTAAAAGAACTCCCAGAGGTGCCATATCGTCAATCTGCCGTATGCGGATTGGCTACTGCTCTTCTCCTGTGTTCCTCCATAAAATTCGTGTAAGAGATTCTTCCTTATGCGAGTGTGGTATTGATGAAGGAAGCTTGGAACACATCTTCTTCAGTTGTCCCAACAACCAAGCACCCATAGATCTATATAAACATGTTATTAAATTAAAAACTCCCGTTCCAATTAACTTTTCTTCACTGCTAACTCATTCCTCTCCTCATCTTTTTAAAATTCTTATACATTTTATCTGCCAAAATTCCATCAAACTGTGACGTTCCTAAAATATAAACATACAATTAGTAGTAAGGTTATCGGTGTCCTATGCTTTCTAACTACAACAATGCTAGATAATAGTACCCATATTATATTCACTAGCCAATCTATTTTAAGTATATGTATATATTCCATCTTTTTTGTCCTTTTGTTTCAGAGGGGAATCAGAATAAACGAGGCCCACATCAACCCTTACCGACATTAAAAGTTCAAAATTTTCTTTTTTTTTCCGTAATTCACACGTTTCTCCACTCATCATTTGTCATTGGCAGAATTATCGACACCGGCACGCTTGCCATTAGGAAAAATTGAATTGAAAAATAAAACTTTCAAGGTATTAAATACCTATTTTGCTATTATTAGTGTCGTTTATTCTACAAACCTAGGATAACGCGAAGAATAACAAGTTTAGAAAGATTATTATCTTGTTACGCTTACAAAGTATTACTTCTTACGTCCATCCACACACACACACACACACACACACACACACATACGCACACTTTTTTTTTAATTCTACAGTCGGGTACAGCGACTAAAAACACAATATGCCACCAACCCTTTCTTGCCCGGGGGTATCAATGACGATTAATATAATATATTAATCGTCATTGATACATATTATGTAGACAGATAGGATTTCTTAGTGAAAAGGAAAACGGAAAAGAAAAGCACTACCCATTTGACCGGTAAGTTTTAGTAGCCTAATTATCCTTACAATATAAAAGATATTCCAACGATTGAATGTAAATGCCACAGTCAAACTATGTCACATGTAAAATTATTTACTTGACAAGAACTTTATTTATTTTATCAATTATTTCCATATCACTTACATTAATTTACTGGACAAATGCGTTTTATATT
Organism: Lymantria dispar; assembly: GCA_032191425.1. Taxonomy (NCBI): domain Eukaryota; kingdom Metazoa; phylum Arthropoda; class Insecta; order Lepidoptera; family Erebidae; genus Lymantria; species Lymantria dispar. The sequence goes on from CM063451.1 coordinate 16,690,164, forward strand.
TTGTCAATTATTATTAGAGCAATTTCCGTAACACTTATATTAATTAACTAGCTTTTGCCCGCAACTTCGTCCGCGTAGAAATCATATGTGGCAAAGGCGATCACAGATATCATGTCCACCGTATTGCTCTGGATGATGAAGGTAAGCTAGTGTAGAGAATCCTGGTTGCCCACATCAGCCAGCACCTTAGTGAGGTTGTCTCGATCAAACCAATTCTTTCTGGCAGACGATCGCGCTTTTCTATGTCTGTAGCCCGTTGTCATCAAGACGCTCACTGGTGGGGTGCTATTAGCGGTGTATTTAGATCTCGTCATCTCGTTTCATAGTTTACGAATCTTGTATACCAAGGAGGCGCTGTTATCAAGGGGCTTCTATGCCTAAGCGGCTGATTCCAAATTATTTGAAGCAGCACAGTGGTCTCTGTGTGAAGAGCGCAGAGGACATTGTGCTAACGCCTATGTTGTACAGCTCCCACCTGAGGTCGTACTTGCGGTTGATTGACGGTATGGTACATTAGCAGAGACTGGACCCTCTCCGGGCTGGGCTTAATTTAAATAAGCGATACGTTTGGCCATACTCAGTATCGAGGTGGTGATTTGATGAGTCACGCTGCTGCTTATATATACATAGCTCTATATAAAATGAATGATTTGCTGTTTCATAGACCTCGTAACTGTACAGTTACGTACACCCGTCGGCACAGCAATCACTATTAATTCGATTCCACTCGGTCGAGGACCAGATAAAGTATTTGGACTTAGTACTCGACGGGTGATGGTGTTCTCAGGAGCATTATTATCAAATTACTCCCGGGCTCGTTGACGCGGTGTTACATGTTGATGGCTGTGTGCGAGACTGGTTCGATCAACGGGCCTATACGGTGCACCTGTGTGGGCAAGTTCTGACCACTTGTCTTATAACTAAGGGCTATGCGCAAATCCCGTACCATATCGACCGAGGCAGCGTGCGCTTTGGCTGAAACTCTCCCGTGGGAATTAAATGTGGAAATACACGGAGACCTCCCACGATTGTGGTTTCAGCTACGATACGATACAGCAGACATACTTTTGAGATCTAATGTGGTCTGAGCAGAGCAGCGCCGTGAATTCATCGCAAGCATCGCTGCCGAAGCTGCTGACCATCACTTAGACTGTAGTCGACAGGTCAGGAACAGATATAAGGCCGCCATCTTCTGCTTGGCAGTTATTTCGCATAAGAACTCGGCGGAGCGAGTTAGGATGAAAAACTGCCAAGCTGACTCATTCCACTGCTATCGTGTTGGGTGAAGGGCCAGCCCGAGTACTTGTGCTTTGTTATCTTTACATGATAGAATCACACTCTCGACAGTCGTCCATCTATTGTCGCGGGCCGATCCGCCCAGAGGAATAGAGCCGAAAGCCAGACTTTCTGATGGTATTTGCATGTGGTGGGTTTTGGTGTTGCCTTTAGTATTACCAAACCTCATTGCACGCATTTACACTCCCTTCAGTTTCTTTACGCTAGGCAGCGACCTGGCAAAGTCCATGAGCAGTATCACTTACCATTAGGTATGCTGTTTACTCGTTTTCCAACAACAGCAATAAAAAAACTACCCTAGTCAAAGATCCGCACGGCTGAACCGGTGATTAGTCCGCCACCCGTAGAGCGACTAATCGTGCGCGGGCGATACCACAACAACATAGTTTGCTGCCTGGGGTCAAAAAAAGTGTGTTCGAGTGACCCTGTACAACCTTCCTTTTCTATTCGTTCTACAAACTATGAATTTCGCGCTTCACTCTTCACTAAGGAACTTTACAAACATATAAGTGACGGACACAAATTACACCTAGTCTCAGAGCAATAATTTGTCTATCACACAAAAGATTATCCTGTGTTGGAATGGAACCTGTGACACTGGCGCGGTAAGTTGCAATGCTATCAGTGCAGTTAATTAATCATTGACGTTGTATGAATTTATTACTCGTGTATTAGAGTGAAAAAATCAAAGCATAATTCATCCCCTATTTTACACCCTTAGAAAAGAATATATCCTCTGATGGGGTTGATTTTCAGAATAATTTTCGTTTATAATGAGTCTTTGTAATCGATTTTCAATTAAGTAGGTTGTGTACTAAGCTGTATAACTATTTTAACGATCCCACGGGAACTCTTTAATTTTCCGGGATTAAAAATATCCTAAATGTTGACCGGGGATGTAAGGTATCACCATGCCAAATGTCATTTAAATCGGTCGAATAACTTCGGAGATTAGCCCGTACAAACAGATAAACAGACAAACAGACAAACATACAGAGAAACAAAAAAATTTAAAACAATCTGGATGTGTTCTATTACACTTCTAACATCCTCCTGACTCGGTTTTTAGCGATTTTTTTCAATGTACAGATTTTCGACCTCAACAGATTTATTATATGTATAGATTTGACAAACGCGTTATTTATTTTGTCAATTATTATAGGTATTTCTATATCACTTATATTCATTTTCTATTTTGCTTTAGCTTTGTAACTACAGATTAAGAATGCAGTTTGTCAACTTCCCTTACTTGAGGGTCGTAAAAATTGATTCTGGTATCTCAATAAGAATGAAGAGCAGTACTCTCCTGTCAAACTTATAACAATAACTGTGGTCGCCAAGCCGCCTGGTAAGCGTGACAATTATGCCATTATCAAAACTTTGGAATAACCTGTGTATATCCAACAGGAGGTGTAATTAGCTGATGAATGGATAGAATTCTCTGACTACTCGTAAATTTTATCAATATTGCTACCATCATATTGCTAACATCATAAATCATGAAACCGAACAAATCTTTTCTAATATTAATACTCTGTGAAATGTTTCTATTTGATAGTAAAGCAGGAAAAGGGATGTTTTTATGGAAACGTGCAGAGTAGTCGATAACAACATCGTGTTGGCAACAAAAACTTCGATAGGGGAAGGGCTATTTCTCATGAGAATAAAATACTCAAGCAATTGATTCTCTCGAGTTTTTGTTGACTGTTCAATAGTGGCTGAAAATATATGGCTTGTAATAATAAATCTTGGCTAGATTCAAGTTATATTGGCAGTTTTGGTTTTTTCATGTAGTATATCTCCTAAATATATTTATTTAGGTCTATTTCGTATCATTCATTTTACAAGATGTTTAATAACGTTGAATGACTTCACGCGTAATATAAATATTTAAATAGCAGGTGTCATGGGTTTGGTTCACAACAAAAAGAGAATGAATGATGGAAATGTGCCATGAATCGAAATGGGATTATCTGTATGAAACTGCTTGATTTCTCATCTTAGCTATTCTTAGTCATAATGACAGTGGCCAAATTTACTTTTATAATCTAATAATATTTTGAATTGACTAAAAACATTGATAAAATAATATTTTATATAGATTAAACCTAATTATATCGATTTATTGCCCGGGAAACCACTTGCCTATTTTATATAAATCGTTGATGACGTTTCTGAGATTCTGAATATATATAAATATAGTTAGATGTACACATATAGAAATATACAAGAATCGCTCGTTAAAACATATTAGATAAATACTTTAAATCAATCTTGAATCGCTATAAAAAACGTAATCCTAAGAAGATTTTCTAATTCATTAATAGTATTTAAAAAGGGTTCATAATGTGTCTTAATAATTTACTAAAGTACTGCATACATTTAGTATAATTGTACTAAAAGGTAAGAGTAATAAGTCACAGCGTAAAACCACTATTTGTATGCTAATAAGCCGGTACCGCTTTTGTTTGGCTTAGAAAAATAGCTTTATTTTAAGCATGTGTAAATGTTATAATACATTGCTGAATGTTCACTTCCAACATTTCCTAATCCTTACTAATATTATAAATTCCGCTTAAATATTACGCTTTCACGCTTAAACTCAACAAAAATTCTTTCACCGATGGAAAACTATAATATCAGGGAGTAACACAGGCTGTATTTTATCCCGGAATTCCCACAAGAACGGAAACTAGGCGGGTAAGGCTACTGAAACCGATGTGAAGCGAGGGCGGGTTGTTAGTAAATAATAAAATAAACTGATCATTAATATTTATTTTTATATTTTTAAATATATTACACATATTTAAAAATATAAAAATAAATATTTATGATATACAAATAGAAATTTAATGATTAAAGAAAAAAAACTAATATATATGCGATAATATTCTTATATTTAGTGCCATATGTTCCAAGCTCAAGAATTTATTAAAAATTTATTTTTAATGAATTCCCGAGTTTACAAAATAGATTTTAAGAGCTGTCTCCTTCTTTTTCCTCCTCTCAGTTTATTCAACTCCCAGTATTGAGCTATCCATATGTAAAAAAAAAATAGATTGTTATACCGTGCTACCTATTTTCTTTTTTTTTTTTTTTTACCTATAGGGTTTTACTTAGGATTCTATTGCAAGTGTCTCTTATACTGATGTTATCTGCGTATTTTTATTAACAGATCAATTCTATCTTAATATATATATAAATTACGTATCACGTTGTTTGTCCGCGATGGACTCCTAAACTAATTAACCGATTTTAATCAAATTTACACACCGTGTGCAGTTTGATGCAACTTGAAAGATAGGATAGCTTACTTCTTAATTTATAGTCGTAATATTATTTTATTGCAAATTATTTGTATTACCTATCTATAGCTATTATTTGACATTCACAATTATCTGTTAACTCCAAACGATTTTAACAGATGGCGATATCTGTTGACTGGATTGAGTAATTAATTAATAGATGACGCTGCTATGTCAAACCTACTAACGTTTCATATACGATTTTAACTTGCTTTTTTATAGATGCCATTTGTAAAAAAATATGCCGACCTCCATGACAGATGTTCTCCTACAGTTCCACTTAAATAGTTTAATAAAATGTAATATAACAAAAACATTAGCCATAGCAACGCGTGGCCGGGTCTGCTAGTAGTAATATATAACTAGCAACTCGCCCTCAATTGGCTTCGGTTTCAGGCGCCTTACCCGCATACTTCCCGTTCCCATGGGAATACTGGGATAAAATATAGCCTTGATATTATAAATTGAATTTTTTAAATCGGTTCAGTGGTTTAAGCATGAAAGCGTAACAAACAAACTTACTTTCACATTTATAATATTAGTAAGGATGTGGAAGAAAGGGCTGTTAACCACTGTACATATACGTCGAAGAAGTGGTAATAAGTAAAATACATATTAATATTTTTTTTATTTTTTTTTTTTTATTTAAGACAACACCCTGCACTAAGGCAATAATCCTTGTATTGCGGGGGTCTTTACAAACATATAATTAATGGACACAAATTACATCCAGACTCAGAACAACAATTTGTGGATCGCACAAAGTGTTATCCCGCGTGGGATTCAAACCCCTGACACTGGCGCTGTAGGTCGCTATCTTAACCACTACGCCATCTGTGCAGTCAAATATGAAATAACTATACACAAATATGCACTAATAATATTACTTAAGACATATTAGCTTTTATTTAAGAAATAGCCCATTACTATGAACACAATCCAACTTCTTACATAATTGCAGTATTGCACAATATTTTCATACAATGTAAACAATAATATTTAAATATTACGCTTCATTTCTCTTTGACCCAGTTGGATAAAACTTAACTCGCATAATGCCGAACAAAGCCACGGAACATAGGTTATGTATGACGCACATATAAATGTAAATTGTCGCGATTCAACTTTACCTAGCTTACTCTTTAAGGAAAAGCGCACTAAGCATGTTATGGCTGGCAGTCGTTTTATTTTATTTTTAAATATGTAGAATGAGATTTCATGTTTGATTTAATATCATTTATCATTTCGGCTCAATTACATCCCACGGTTGGGCTCGAGCCTCCTCCACAATAGGAGGGAAATTGACGTACTCTACTACGCTGGTCAGACGTGTTGGTATAGGGTTTTGTTTCGAGTTTTCCTTCTCTTTCATAGATGTTATATGCATATTTTACGACTTGTTGTCTTTTACGTCACTCAAAGGCAAGAGATGGGGTGGTGAATTGTATTCTTACTCCGTCACTACGCTGCGAATATTATCATCATCATCATTTCAGCTCGTATACGTTCCACTGTTGGGCTCAAGCCTCCTCCACAATAGGAGGGAAATTGACCTACTATACCACGCTGGTCAAACGTGTTAATATAGGATTTTGTTCGAGTTTTCCTTTTCTTGAATAGATGTTTTATGCATATTTTATCCCTTAGTCGTCTTTTACGACACTCAAGGGCAAGAGATGGGGTGGTGAATTGTATTCTTACTCCGTCACCATACGATGAATATCGTTAACATTTAATTATTTTCTCGTTAATAACTGAACCTCTTTAATACATAGCTGCAATTTTTGTAATTTGTGATGTAAATTATTAACGTTAATGATATCCCTCATCATCACCTTCCTCTTATTCTAATTACTTGGGGTCGACTCAATACATACTATGCTTTAGATTAATTATATTCAAAAATTAATTACGTACGTTTCGAATATACATTTTTTTAAGATCCTGAACTAAGGAAATATTTTTTTTTTGTTGCGGTGGACTTTATAAACATATAATTTATCATCATCGTCATCACAGCCCACGTACATCCCACTATTGGGCTCAGGCCTCTTCCACAATTTTTTTTTTTATGGTAAGCGGACACGCAGTCCATTTCGTTCGGGGCGACGCGACGGAAGGACGGCGCGCGGTCTCATAACCCACCCGTAACCACGTCGCCTTCGTCGTTGGGCCGATCGAGTTTTCCTTCCCTAACACAGATGTCATGTGCATATTATATCCCATAGTCGTCTTTTGCGACATCTTTTTTTTTAGGATGGGCCATGGTCAGCGCACCCGCCGCCCGTCTCCGTCTGGGGCGACAGAGGGACGGCGCGCGGCCCCATAATCCACCCATGGCAAATCGCCTTCGTCGTTGGGCCGACCACCGGTGCAGGGTAACTTGTCTTTAGTGGTCGACCCGACGGAATACCCCAGTCGCGAAGTCGCGGGGTACCCTCTCCTCTCGATGTTCCCCCTCGGGGACATCGGTCGCCGTCGCGCGGTCAGCCTTTTTGCGGGTGACGGACTAAATCCCCGGTCGAGTCACCCGCGGCCTCGGTTAGGGGGTATTAGGCGCAGATACTCGCGCCTGCGTCGCCTGAGTCGCTGGCGGCGCTGGTCGTGCGAGACAATTGCCTCGCAGAAGGTGGTGACCGCGTCCCAGTTCCTGATGCTGCCGAGCATCTCCCTAGCGATGGTCGGCACTAATGATTGCGACGAGATCACGGCGCTGCTCAGCCCACGCTGCACACACCTCGAATGTGTACTGCGCCGTGTCCTCGTCGCAATCACAGTGGTGGCAGGCCGGTGTGCTCTCCCTCCTGACAATCTTGTTCAGGTCCTTGCCGAAGCAACCGTGCCCCGTCAAGACCTGCACCAGTTGGAAGGAAAGCACCCCGTGCGTCCGCTCCAACCACTCCATCAGCACCGACCGGAAGGCCTCGACGGTTCAGACACCGTACCGAGGCCTCTCCAGCCGGACTGCCCAACGGGCAATGACTTCTCAGCGGGCGTCGACCCGCCAGACGGCAATCTCCTTCAACGAGACCATGCCGCCGCGGGCGTTACCCGTTGGTAAATTCCAGCGAGCATCGCCGCCTCCAAGTCCCACGAGAGTGTAACGGCTGGCCAATAGGCACGCTGCCTCCGTCGCCACCGTGCGGTCGCCGCATATGGCCCTGATCGCCATGGCTCTCTGTGGACGCACAGAAGAGCCCTGAGACGGATGGTCAGGGACCCCGCCCACACCGGTGCGCCGTACAGAGCCATCTACCGGATGATCCCCGCGTATAGCCGTCAGTACGTAGCGCTGGATCCGCCCGCATTCAGTATGAACCAAAAAAGGCCGCACGCGTCTTTTACGACATCTACGGGCAAGATAGGGAGTGGTGAATTGTATATACAATTAACGAATACAAATGTAATTTGACTCAGAACAACATTTTGTGAATCGCACAAAGTGTTATCCCACGTGGGATTCGAACCCCCGAAACTGGCACGGTAGGCCGAAATCTTAAGCACTACGCGTATGGGAGCGGCTACGAATACTACCAACCCTCACGTCAATAATCCTTTGGAATTTAATTGTTGAATAGACGGCATCTGAGGGAATTGGCGCAGTTGGCGTCTTAAAGACACCCACAAGTAATGACTTATATAGTTAGTATCCATTTCCACCACACTGCAATAGTATTAGGAACTGATAAATATTTATCCTTGTGGTCACGGAGTAAGAATATAATTCATCCTATCTCGTACTCGGATGTCGTAAAAGACGGCTGAGATGATATAATACGTATTTAACTTCTAGGCAAGGAAAGCAAAATTCGAAATAAAACTCTATACCAATTAGACTGACGAGCGTTGTATAGTAGGTCAATATTCCACCTATTATGGAGTAGGTTTGAGTCCATCAGTGGGACATATATGAGCTAAAATGATGATGATAAAATATTTATACTTAAGTACTTTTATAACTGTATACTAAAGTTGACTAACTAAAAATATTCGCACTAATCTGAATATTTTTTTTTTAATAATTTGTAATTATTAATACGTAAACTAAACTTTGTAAAGACAAGAATTCCATTTTGCTAAGTATAAATGTTACACGGTTATATCATAGAATGGCCTATTGCTTCATAAAAAGCTGCATATTAACTTCATACATCGAAACACTGCAACCAACTCGGAGACTTCAACTTACACTTGGTTGAAATTTGACATCGACACCTCATTCCATACAATCCTCGATTTTACCATTAAGTAGTTATTTTATACAACTACGTATTTTATAAATACTTTTTCCCTTTTATTGTTGCTTATTCTTAAAAATACTATATGTATATATTCCTCTAAGTAACTAAGATTTAGCGTGGGATAAAAGTACGTAAACAGTAAGTAAATAGTCTCTCAAAACAGTGGTTGACTAATCTTTTGTTTGTTATATAAACAAGTTATATTTGGCACGAAGGTGAAACTTGTCAGATTTTAGGGCTCATTACACAGCACTTATGTTCAGGACTAATATAAAAAAACTTTTTAGTATTTTTTAGGTAAAAGCATTGTGAAACAGACGGCTCATTTTTGTTTGTTAACTTACCCCAGTTTTTACTTTGTATGAAAAGTGAAATATAAATTATAATTGGGTAATGTTGTATATTTTACAAAGATATATACAAATATTATGGTTGCATGCCCTCTACTATTGTTATGACAATGGCTATTGCGCAAAAACTGTGAGGGAGCAGCATCGAATTATTTCGTTTCTTTTGTCAGTTTTTTTAATTAAGAAACATTTGAAATTACAGTATTTTACTGATTTTATCGCCTTCGTGTTTGATTTTTGATTTCTAACGTTCAAATACTTTTTTACGTTCATGGTCACGGTGCACCATGGTGTCTCACGTCAAAATTGTCATCGTTATTACAGAGCGGGTCAGACGTGTTGGTATAGGTTTTCATTTCGATTTTTATTGTGCCTATTTAATCCCTTAGTCGTCTTTTACGTCACCCACGGACAAGAGAGGAGGCGGAGAATTATATTCTCACTCCGTCGCCTCACGGCAAATAAATCGAATACCTTCCTAGAATGTCTTATCGCCAATCGAAAGGTGGCAACACAAAGCATGCTCTGACAACATTGATAGCTGCGCATCGTCACGCTTGAGTGGTTTACTAGCGAACAACGGTTATAAATAGAAGGTCACGAAGGAGTTGAGGACACGGGTTGAGCGCCCTCAGCGCTCACCCACCAGTCCGGGTAAAGTTGTCATAGCCATCTGAGGCTAACAACTAAGTCACACAAAAAAGAAAAAGAAAAGGAGTTGAGGACATTCGGTGGTCACACATGGAAGAGTCAGCAGAAGCAAGGAAGAAGTACCTATAACAGTTGGATATTACAAGTGCTTATTAAGGTTATGTTACTAAGTGTATATTTATAAAGATGTAATTGTGGAGGCATACGTATAAGGATAAGAATAGTATAATGATATACGGCATTGACATAGTGTTTTACTGACTGCCCAACGAGCAATGACGTCTCGATGGGCGTCGTCGCGCCAGGCGGTGAGCTCCTTCAAAGAGACCACACCGCCCTCCGCTCGCACGCCCGATATCCGCCGATACAAACCGACGAGCATTACCGCCTCCAGAAAGTATTATACACTAAGGAACTAAAAAGAGACAATAATATATACTATCGTGATATCAGTAATTTCAGTAATAAAACTTAACCAAACTGTTGGGCTCGGGCCTCCTCCACAATGGGATGGAATTTAACCTACTATACCATGCTAGTCAGACATATTGGTATAGGATTTCATTTCGAGTTTCCCTTCTCTTGCACAGATTTTATGTGCATATTATATCCCTTAGTCGTATTTTACGACATCCACGGGCAAGATAGGGAGCGTTGAACTGTATTCTTACTCCGTCACCACACGAAAAAAAATTATTAATTATATTTTATTCTTCCACCTGTGCATAAAGAAAAATGCGACACCGAATTTATATAAATTAGGGTAAAGTCAGTGGAATAATATAATAAATCATGAATCTTTTTCATAAAGCCAAACAAAAGTAATTAATTTCCTTCCCCATCTTATACGTATCCCCAGTAAAAGTTATTAATTCACCTGCCATTATAATACTTTTACTGTAATACTTAGAAACAACATTGGTTTGGTTAAAATAGATCGACGGACGGCCCCGTAATAGACAATCAAAGTTTAAAACGATCTTTCTTAGAGTGTTTCTAAAGTTTTAACAAGAAGAGTTTTGTTGATAACGGTGAGTTTAGCGTCGTACCTGACGCGGCATAAACTGAGCTTTGCAGTTCTTATGTTCGATTATGTAATATTATATTATCTGATAAATTCCTCACAATGAATTTCTCTCTTAATGAAGTGTATCTCTGGAGCTGCGTGAAGTGTAGGACATTAAATTAATTATTACTACCCGGTTACACTATTATTAACAGTCAAAAATTAACAACGATAGCGTAACTAAATCCTGTTACTTCATTTCCTCGTCGACTAGAACCTGTAGCGCGTCCTTTGGACTATATATTAGTCATGCAGAAACATTAATTATAATGAATTATTTAAATTAGGGAAGACATGAGGGGATCACTATTTGTATGCTGACAGAGAGAAATACACTTTACTGCTAACTTTTTTACTGCTAGATGTATAAAAGACGGCTAAGGGATACGGTATACAGCTAATAGAGATTCAAGAGAAGAAAAATTGTCTTAAAACCCTATGCTACCCGTCTGATCAGTTTAGTATATTAGGTCAGTCACCGTCCTCCCATTGCGGAGGAGGCTCGAGACCAACTGTGGAAAGTATATGAATTTAAAAAAAAAATTATGGTCAAAATGAAACTTTTTTTCGCATTACAAAAAAATAGCGACATTTACATTAAACACTGATAAAAACAAACAAATAGCGTGGAGAACTGACACAAATGAGTAATAGTCTATACACTACACGGTCAGCTGATGCGAACGCCGCCATATTGGCCTCGACTGCCCTATCGAGCGCCTTTTACTTTACCCCAACACCGCGGCCGACCGTCACGCGACATGCAATAGATGGACGAAAAAGTGTGAGGCGATGTAATAAAAGCTTTACTTTAATAAAAAATAAGAAGAATATATGAATGATAACAGTAAATGTAACATTAATGACAACCATTAATTATTACATAGACAAATTATTTCAATGCAAAAATCAAAAGTTAAATTACTGAATAGTACATATAACTTTTTTAGAGGACATATACATTGCATGGCGTTAGCCTACTACGTTATCCAACTATATGGATTTGCATAGGCGTATAATAACTTTAAAATAATAGAAATAAACAAACATAATGTTAGAACCCCTTTGCAAACGTCTTGAAAATTTTATGTTCGAAATTCTAGCTAACAATTTCCCCTGAGGAACAAAACCCGGCCAGTTGCTATACAGAACATACATATATGAATAAATAATGACAATTACATTTACAAAATAGACATTTCATATTCTTAGTGCACATTGACCCGACGAGGTAAACAACAAGACATTAAGAACAATATGACTATGTCAATAGTCTAATGATCTAAATACCGACATCTGTGAAGCGACTGTGCGGGGTATTGGAGTTTCATTCTCAAGCAAAACATGTGAATGAATGAAAATGATATTTTTTTTATTGCAAGCAGTGGTAAATGAGTAAACAGTACACCTGATGGTAAATGTTGCTGCCACTCATGGGCCGGCTGTCATTTACAAGGCCACTGCCTACCGCGAAGAAAGTGAAGGGAGTGTGAATGCGTGCATTGAGGCTCAGTGATACCAAAGGCACCACCAAAACCCTCCACACGCAAACACCTTCAGAAAGTTGGGTTTCCGGCCCTCTCACTCACCGCACGAAGCGCAGTAACAAATTGCTACTACTCAGACGTCGATTTTCTGCGAGATCGTGGTACTTCCCCGGATGCACCGGCCCGCGGCTGTAGACAGATAACTGTCGACAGTATGATCCTACCACTAGGTAATGATTTCATTTATTTTACATTTTACATCATAATACCTCCATTCGTAATCATCTTACCTCGTTCACATCCCGCTGCTGGGCTCGAGCCTCCTCCAAAATAGGACGGATATCGACCTTACTATACCATGCTGGTCAGACAGGTTAGTATAGGTTTTTATTTAGAATTTTCCTTTTCTTGCATAGATGTTATATATTCCTTAGTCCTCTTTTATGACACTCACGGACAAAATAGGTAGTGTCGAATTATATTCTTATTCCGTCACTACACGAAAAATTAACATCAATCGTGATACAGAATTGAATATTAAAACAATGTTTCTCAACATTATTCTATTGTTAATATATCTACTCACGCCTTTCTTCTATTCTAATTTATTATGTGTGAGTGTAGTTATTTCTACGACGGTAGTATCTTATCCCAAAGAGAAATGGAATGGTGCTTAGGGGATAAAAATCCAAAGAGGACATGAACCTGCTTCTCGAGGACCGATGTCACGTTTAAAAAACGAAGAAAGTTCGCCCGGGAAATTATGCAACCCCATACCGGACGAGGTTTGAGAATAGATGTAAATTTATAAAAAATGGTTGAAAACGGTTTGAATGTTTTGAAAAAAACGGAAATCTCAAGAATATAACAAATTAAATTAAATTTTGTAACCAAGAGCTGCCTTTGTTATACTCATCCTTAATTACAGCTTCGTTCATTTGCCGAGTAAATACCTGAATTATAAGTTCGTCTCAGCTTATAGTTTTATTGTAATTGAAACAGTAATTTCTGATACTCAAGCAAGTATTACACATAAAATAAAACTATTTTTTACGGATTTCATCGCGTTTATCCGCCCGTGACCATGAAATCTGTAAAGTGTTCAAAACGTCGGACAAACCTAAATCAAATACAAACACGATAAAAGTATTTTTATTTATAATTGAAATAGGTGTGCGTGTCATAATAAAAAAAATAACTCGTCTTTCAACGAAACTAAATATATATTTTATTATACCCCCTAAATATTATAATTAAGCATAAACATGAGTGCATGCTGTGTTAATCTTTAAATAATTGATACACTTAGGAACGTAAAGTTATTAGGAACGTAATATATTTGTTATGTGTAAATCAATTGTTGATTAACCTAAATAAATAAATAAATATTTACATAATCACCCAACAGCATCAGTTAAGCAAGCAACTGACCCTTGCGATCAAGTTCAAACGAGTATGGAATTAAAAAAATTGCTATCTCAACTAACTTATCTTGAACAACATCTTAAGAAGTTTTAAATTACAGGATGAAAATATCGAAAAATGCTCAATTAATAATAATATGCACTCATCTTACAACAAATACTGAGCAAAACTTAAATCTATTATCCCTTGATGAGATCGTAATAAACTACATATAAATACGAACATCTAACAATCTTTCAAATTAAGCTTTGTAATTTCATATATCTTATTATTTTAAAACATATTGTACACCTTTGTGAACTTAAAAAAGCGTATAGCTTTCCCTTACCATCAGTGAAGTGCGGCTCTTAAAGTTCGCTCCAGTCGTTGCGTTTTCAATGGGATACTGTGCCGTAAGAGGTTTTTATTCTTATGTCTATTGAAGGAGTTCATCCTGAGCTTATGTTGAATGTGGAAATGAAGGCATCGTTTAAACAATGACGGCTTTTAGGTCAACGATGGCGTATATGGAAACAGAAAATTTTTAAACGTTATCAACATAACTATTTTAGCGCGAAAAGAAATGTTTTTATTCTTATTAGAACGTACCGAACACTGTGAATGAATAACATTAATGAGCAAGAAAAACATCTCAAAATTAAACCCTATGCCACCCCGTTAGGGCAGCGTGGTAAATAAGGTTAATTACCCTCATCTGAAAGAGGTCAAACCCTGACAATGAGACGTATATGGGCAGAGGAGGAGAAAAAAGATGAATTTATATAGTTCATCTTCTTTCTCCTCTCTCAGACGAAGAAAGCAGAATTCACCAATTTATATAAAAGAACACAACATACAAACACTCCTAAACTATCTAAGAGATTTTAAATAGGAATATGAATAATAATTGCACACGGTATCTGCATATACTGTACAAATTTCTTTATTTACGCGTTAGTTTCATGTCCACTGAGATTTAGGGCCAAGCCTTTCTCAATATGTTTAAATGAACGGTGTGTCTTTAGACCTTGTGAAATCAACTGTTTTTTTAACTATCATCCTAGATTTCAATGAAGACCTCATACTGAAAAATTGTCAAACAGCCTTAGCTCAGCGTCTTATGAATTAAAAAAATGTTCTATATAAGGTTTTATATAAATGATAATACAGATTGCTAATGAGCAGCTCTTTATTAAGCAATTTCCTCGTTATTTTAACTAAACTATTACAAGTTTCTTTGTGCCAAGTGTTATTGTAAAGTGCAGTGAGTTTTGCCTAACGATGTTTTGTTATTTGGTTTGCGTTAGAATCATATGGTCATGCTCATCGACGGATCTGCTTGCGATAACTGCGTGGAACGGATTTCTCCCTTCCCTCTATAGTGGTTGAAGTGAGTGATGGATGCTCCAGTAGTTAACTCATGATCCGGTACTGCTTGTGGGATCTGGTCCAATCATAATCATTTGAATTATATTTGTGAATTATATAACGTATTGAGATACGTTCCAAAGGTATCGCATTGGAGCTGTTACTTGCGGGACATGTTGTATACACTCTTCTACAGAAGAGGTTAATAAAATTAAGAATTAGTAGACAAGGCCACTTAGTTTCCTCCCGGATCTTCGCCACAGTAGTCGTGTTCTAATCCGGTGGTAGCTTATTGGATTAATGTTAGTAAATAGTTTTAAAATTGCCAATATGTAAGTGTCCTCACGAAGTTTATGCGTGATTTAAATGTATTGTGTTAACTAAAACAATCTTAGTAGTCCTAATTAATTTTCTGTATATGGTAGATAATTATAAATTTTCTGTAATAACAATGACTTGTTGGACGTGAGACGTCATAGTCCGCCCACGACCATGAACGCTGCAAAGTGTTCGAAACGTCGGGCAATCAAAAATCAAATACAAACGCGGTAAAATCCGTAAATTAGTTTAATTTACAATGTGTAATATTCGCATAAACATCGGAAATCATTATAAAATTTATCCAATCAAATTTACTAAATTTAAACGCAATCGTGATGTAAATTAAAGTTTGGAATTTGTAAAGGACTGGGAAATGTAACATGAAATTCAACTTTCGTTTACAATTTTCTTGACAAATTAGGACCTGTCATGTTTTGACGTTTGATTCAGACTATAATTTTTAATTTAATTTTTATCTCTATAAAATATGTTTCATTTTTGTGTATTTTGGGTCACTTTAATTTCGAAACAATAAATTCGTGTAACGTTTTATAGTAATGTTTTGTATTGAAGCTTCTGATGTGTACGCGAGTATCACACATATGAAATGAAACTAATTTTATGAATTTAATCGCGTTTATGTATCATTTTTACTGTCCCGACGATTCGAAGGCTTTCCAAGCATCATGATCACGACAAACTATGTGTTGGTTATCCAATAATTCATGGTTATCACAAAGATTTTTACTTTATTATGCAGTACTATGCGTATATATATAACTAGTATTGTTCAGCAATACCAGATATAATCATGATATTCAATAAATTTATTCTTATCTTACAACTTTCGAGGTCAGTACTATTTAATTTTTTTTTGCGTGGGTTATGGTAAGCGTACACGCCGTCTATGCTGTCCGGGACGACGAAAGAACGGCGCGCGGGCCCATAACCCACCTACAGCCACGTCGCCTTCGTCGTTGGGCCAACTATTGGGCCGAATATTTCCAATATAGCAAAAAGTTTGCAAGAGCCTTTATTAAATCTCCTGTTGGCAGTAACTATCAAACTATTATTGATCATAGGTAGTGTAATTTTCTTTTTTTTATATAAAGAACATACTTATATATGAATGCTGTTGTGGCATCAAGTCATACATTGAAGAAATGTAAAAATAAATTTGTAATACCGAACTAAACAGTTCTGCAAACCAACTTTTAAAAAGGCAACAGAATGAACAAAGGCATAGAGAGAGACCCAAGTATTTCCTTCACCCATTGACTTCAGTCTGATCATGGAATTAGTGTTACCATAAATCTAGAGATAAGATACTATATATATAATAGGTGTGAGTAACAGGGATTATGCAATTTTATTCGATTTTACCTTCCCAATTCACATTAAAAAAATTAGCGATAAATTAACAATTGAAAATAAATATAATACGAACGAAACATACTAATAACGTGAGCCATGGTGCCGAACTTTAGATTACTGCAATACGTATTTTTCAACTGTGAGTAGAGAAATAAAGATAGCAGATTGGCTATTTTCCTACTATTTTCATACTATTGCCAAATTTGTATTGATTGAAGAGGACACTGTTACGCAGGCTCTGCTAAAAGTAAATAGATATCATACATTTTAAATCATGCAGGCAAAACATCGATGTCAAAACATCATATAAAATAACATCGATACATCGATGTTTTACAATAGTGAACATCGATGGTAAGTATCGATGTCTTTTATTGAAACATCGATGTACCAGAAACATCAATGTTTCAGAAACATCAATGTATCGTTTGCATCTCTAGATTTAGGGCTCCTCGGGTCGCGCGGAGCTCAGCCTCGACGGGAGGGTACCCCACCAAAGGGTATTCCGTCGGGCCGACCACTGATGACAAGTAACCTTGCCCCGGTGGTCGGCCCAACGATGAAGGCGACGTGGTGTTCGTGTGGGTTGCGGGTGTGCGTGCTTACGCCCCTCTGTCGCCCCGGACGGAGTGGTGCGAGGAGTGCGCCGACCGCAGCCTATCCAAAAAAAAAAGACCTAAGATAATATAATGCCATAATCATTGCGCTTTGTTGTGCTACTGTCCTTTCTTCTGGTGATCTATCAGCTATTTCTTCCAACGCCCACGGCAAAGTTTGAGGTGGTGACACATTGTATTCTTAATCAGTCAAAATGTATAGTTTCTCAAATGTAAGCTTATTTTAGAGTTTTTCGCAACTCCATAAAAGACTGAACGAGAAAATGGAAGCTACTGTATATCCAAGGTAAGAAACTGGATTAAATTTCTTCATGTTCTTAAGTTTAGCCAAATTAATTTACGAAGAAAGTAGGTCAGTAAATTTCTTCTACAATCTCATGACTATATTGTGACAATGCCGTAGATGACTTTTACGCTGATTAAATAAGTTAAGCGCTACAGTAACGTTACGTCACCTGGCTACTGTATATTGTAATGAAAATAAACTGCTAAGAAAGAGGGATATTAAAGAGTCACGTTACAGCAACTTTTCTGTACTATTGTGAAGGATATTTATGTTCAATGGGAGCTGAGATGAAAACGGCACCTAAAACTATAGTACATACAAAAAAATTGCGCCAATGATGGAAAAATTAAAAGTATAAGCGACTAACGTGGTATAGACGTGGTAATATTTTCCGTGTTATAACGGAATAAGAATACGATTCACCATTTCTTATCTTGTCCGCGGATGTCGTAAAAGACGACTAAGGGATGTAATGTACGTATAACATCTGGAAGGAAGGACAACTCTAAATAAAACCCTTTTCCAACATGTCTGACAAGGTATAGTAGGTCAATTTCCCTCCTTTCGGAGAGCAGGCTCGACGCCAGCAGTGGTACATGTATGAATTGAAACGTGACGAGACGGGATGAAAGTAATGTTGAGGAAAGTTTCCAGTATGAATGTTGAAAACTTTAAGAGTAAGAGAAGACAAAAGACAAGATAGATGGACAGCGCAAATCATGACATGGATAGACAGGAAGTGACCACAGAGATGACGTCTAATGGGGTTGTATGGAAAGAGAGAACATACTGCGTCGACTCCAAGTAATTAGGAGAAGAGCACGATCATAATCGTGAATCTTTGTTTATAAATCTTCTGTTCGTGTATTTGTAATTAAACTCCTCCTAAACGGCTGGGTTCAAATGGGTGCCAGAATGCTTTAGATTAATATTTGGACCCGGTAGGTGGCGCTACAATCGATTTCAAAGAGAATTGCTTTTTTTTAATTTGAACAGAACAGCGTCTATTGGGTCAACTAATATTATTCTATTCTTCTTTAAGCTCGTCGTAGAACTTCGCAGAAGGGGTATAATGACACAATTAAACCTTTTGGCAAGCGAGTTGACGGTTGTAGAATTGTGTTTTCTTCGTAAGGTATATCTGTTCTACTGCTGCTCATCTAATCACTTCTTACGATACCTAGGTGGGCATAAAAGTTTAATTTTAATATATAATAATATATGGGACCACTCACTGACTGACTCAACACGAGATCTCTGGCAGCTTACGTCCAATTAAAATTTTGAATGAGCACTCCTTTCGTAACATAGACGCGTACTGAAAAAGACGAAAATCATGCAATATATTTTTTGACGTGACAACGTCTAATAAATCGATGAACGCTGGCTGCATGCACGAAAAAGTGTCCCGCTACGCTCATTGTCCCGTTACGCTCATTGACCCGTTACGCTGATTCAATTTTATTCATAAAAGTGCATACTTTTATTTACAGTCATTTCATCAATGTTTTGTTATGACGTTGTCACGTTAAACTATCGTCCGTAAATCGACTTTACAAACAACCATGTTTTTTTATCTATCATAACAAATGATTCCATGTCTTGGTAACTTCTGCATAATAATCGTTGTTATTGTAATCATTGAAATTTTCAATGTTGCTATGATAAGCATTGCAATAGTATATTTTACTAAATATCTATGGTTGAATCTTTAATATTTTCAATTATATTACATATGTAGATTTTTTTACATATGAGAATATTTAGCAAAATTGAGGAAAATTCATTAATTTTGCGAGTGTTCGTTGCTTGCGCTGACATTTGTAGATACCTACGATATACCCTCTAACACTCTCTTTCTATTATGTGACGCCAGACGAAGTTGCGCAGATCAGCTAAGTACCCTTATAATATCAAAGATGACTTAAATTTGATGACAAAAATTATATCGATAAAGAACTGTTGTAAAATACATAGCAAATCGCTGACAACTTAGAGAACAATGGCAGCTGTGGTATTGATTGCAAGAAATATACTGTATTCAATTAATTTAAAAAATTGAAGCTTCCTAATCCTCTTAATCTTGCTTTTATTCCAATTACGTGGGGTCGAGCCAATATATACTTCTTTTCCTCCATGTATATTGTAAAAGTATTGGCAATGGATTAATGAGCCGCTATCTGCCCAGTTAGCACCCTTATTGGTAATGTAGTTGCTGACCAGACAGCATCGCTTAGCTTTTAGTCGATTTTATGTCACACGAACGTCATACGAACAATATAAGACTTGAGAGAGAGTTGTAATATTCGTAATTACAACCATGTAGCAAGTTGAAACTTCTTAACATTCAAAAACGTAGGTAGCCGAGCCTACATCGTCTCCCACGTAAATCTCACTGTTGGGCTCGGGCCTCCTCTACTGCGAGAGGAAATTGAATTATTAAATCACGTTGGTCAGACGTGTTGTCATAGCGCTTTCGCCTTCGTCGTTGGGCCGACCACCGTTGCAGAGTAACTTGTTTTCAGTGGTCGGCCCGACGGAACACCCCAATCGCGGGATACCCTCCCCTCACGACGTCCCCTCTCGGGGACGTCGGTCACCGTCGCGCGGTCGGCCTCTCGGCGGGTGACGAACTAATCCCCGGTCCAGTCGTGGCATAAAAGTTCAATTTCACTCCTATTCTGGAGAAGACTCGAGCCGAACAGTGAGACGTGAATGAGTTGTGTAGGAAGATTTACTCACAAAAGTTGTCATTTATTGATTTATATTCTATTTCATAACATCTTGATTAAAAACCCAGAAAACAGTTTCAATAAAATATTAAAGGAAAGGCACATTTGATTGTAATCAACAAAAAAAAGAAATACACAAAACACGATCTCAAAGCAATTTCGAATGAAACAAAACGTAACTTTTACAACTTAATGATCCGAATTTTAAACTTCTCAAGAGACTTAAATATTTATGATACTTGGGCATCTTTCTTTTTTTTTCTTGTATTAATTGTATACATTCGCCACCCCCTCTCTTGCCCGTGGGTGTCGTAAAAGACGACTTAGGAATATAATATATATATAACATCTACACCAGAGAAAACCTCGAAATAAAACCCTATACCAACAAGTCTGACTAACATGATATAGTAGGTTAATTTCCCTCCCATTGTGGAGGAGGTTTGAGCCCAACAGTGGGATATATGAAAGCTGTTATGATGGCTATGAGTAGAAACAAGTATACTTTCAATACAATAAACGTGTATACATTTTTATTATATTTCAGTAATAAGAAAAACGTAACAGAATAATAAATTGAAAGTAAATCCATATGCCAATCCGGCTGTCGTATTTTCCATCCAATTGTGAATTACTCTTTTATTTTATTGCTGTTAGTGGTAAACAAGCAGCACACCTGATGGTAAGTGATACTTCAACTCATAGACTTTTATTAAGCCGCTGCCTACTGTTAAAAGAATGAAGGGAGTGTGCATGCGTACCGTGTGATTCGGTGAAATTAAAGAATTCTCCAAAACCCACCACGCGCAAACACCCGCAGAAAGTTAAGCTCCCGGTTCTCTCGCTCACCTAAGTGCAGTAACAAATTGCTATTACTGAGATGTCGATTTTCTGCGAAAGTGTGGTACTATCCCGAACGGGTCGGGCCATGGCTATAGACAGAAGACTATTAACACTATGGTTCTAACACTGTAATCTATTCTAGAGCTAAGTAGTGGATGTATGTACATATAAATTGCAAAGAAGATGAATAATGAAAATATTTTTTTTTACTCATCATCATTTCAGCTTATCGCCGTCCACTGCTGAACGTAGGCCTCCCTCATGTTACGCCACAAAGTGCGGTCCTGTGCCGCCTACATCCAACGACGCCCAGCAACTTTCACCAGGTCGTTGGTCCACCTATTGGGGACTTTTTTTTACTCAATCAAGCATAATCTGTTGAATGGATTTGAATAAAATTTCATGTTCGGCAAGATACACTTTGCTCGAGCGAAACCGCGGGCAGAAACTAGTTATAAATAACTTAATAAAATAAAATTATTCTGTTAAAGATGAAACTTCTTTTACTATTATATTACCATTAAAGTAATACTAATGAGGCACCCTTTAAGCTGTGGCCATCATTACATTTTGCGTTTAGAATTTCTTGATTGCAAAACTCAGCCTAGCACTATGATATGTAGGTAGCAATTATCGAATCCTTTAACACGCGGACTTTATAATAGATATAAGGTCCAGGTTTTAAAGGGTTCGAAATACGTGCACGAATTAATGGTATGTTATAATATAGCTTATCTCTTCAATAATAAAGTTATGAGAATACATTCAAATGTATTACTGAACTTTCTGGAAAGCATAAACCTTTTTAAAATATCATTATAAATTTAAAACTCCCGCTAACCTCAAACTGTTTTAAAAATACTTTTAAAATGTTTTAAGCTGCTGTTATGTAGAATTTTAATAGTTTTAATTAGAAAAATAATATAATTTTCTTAAATCTGCGGCTACGTCCAGCGAAATGTGATCACAAACTTCGTAAACATATGAAGTTAAAAGAACTTGAAGGAATAAAAATAATTTACCTAATGCACTGTTCTTTCATATAGTGCTGTGTGGTAGCGGCTTCGAATACTACCAACCCTTACTTTGTTCGTGGGTGTCGTAAAAGACGACTAAGAGCCCTAGATTGACCTGGACAAACTCCATCTGGTACTATTTGGGTCAACGATTACATTCCCAAGGAGGATTGACGTCAGGCAGGCGGCCGGTCATAAAAGTCATTGCCGAAACTTTTTGCAATATGTCAAAACAGGTGACATATTGCGTCGACCCCAAGTAATTGGGATAAGAGCAAGATGATGATGACTGTTCTTTCATATAGTATTTTAATAGATAAATTTTAAACCACAATATCCTTCCCTTAATTACATAAGATATGTTAAATTTTTTTTTAGAGAAATGTGTATAAGAATGTAATGTGTCTGTCATTCCTTCCTTTCTTGAGAATATTAAAGAAGACGTCCAAAGGATATAAGTAGATAAACTAAGGTTAGCTAACGTAAGGAATATTTCCATTCAAAACCTATACCGAACTATCTGACCAACGAGATAGCGATTTCTTCCAGCGACGGGACGTATATGGACTGAACCAAACAAATCGTGCAAAAAGCAAAGAAACTTAACAGATTCAGTCCAGATGCGTTCCCTTTGTCAACTTGTAACGCTTGTGGAAACATAATGGAGAAATTATACATTACTAGCAACTCACCCTCGCTTCGCTTCGGTTTCAGTCACCTTACCCGCCTAGTTCCCTTGGAAGGTAAAAATTGACAAATGCTCTTTATTCATTTTTACTGAAGAGCAATTTCCGTGTGATAATACGACGGAATAAGAATACAATTCACCACCCCCTCTCCTACCCGTGGCTGTCGTAGGAGACGACTAAGGGATTATAATATGCATACTACATCCATGCAAGAGAAGAAAAGTTCGAAACTAAAACCTATGGCGACACGTCTGACCAGCGTGGTATAGTAGGTCATTTTCGCTCTCATAATGGAGGAAGCTCAAGCCGAACAGTGGGATGTATAAGGGTTGAAATAATGAAACAAATGATGAACGAAGAGTACTTAAGCAAAAAGTAAAGAAAATCGATGACGAATTTTGTCTCCTCATACAAACTTTGCTGCTGCAGTTCACCTCTTAGGGGTTGAATTCCAAAATATCCTTTCTTTATGGGTCCCTACGTCACAAAATAAGATTACAGTCAAAATTGCATGTTTCTAGCTTCAGTAGTTTCAGCTCGGCGTTAATGAGTTAGTCGACCAACTTTTTCATACCTATTTACACCCTTAGAGGGTGAAAATAAAGAAATGCTGAAACTCGTGTTCATTTATTTTTATTAAATAGTATTTGTGAAGAATTTGATTGAGTGAATAGATATCTTTTCTCCTTATACAAACTTTGTTACTGCGAAAAAATTTGAAATTCAACCCTTAGGGGGTTTTACCCCCTAAGGGTTGGATTTCAAATTTCAAAAAAATCCTTTCTTAAAGGGTTTCTACGTCACGCAAAGAAACTAATGTCAAAAGTTCATGTTTCTGGCTTCAGTAGTTTCGGCTCTGTAATAAGTCAGTAAACTGACACCTTTCTACCTATTTTACACCCTTCGAGGATGAAAATGGACAAACGCTGAAACACGTTTATATTTATTTTTATTAAATAGTATTTGTGCTTAATTTGAAGACAGTAGCTAAAGATTTTATTTTCTTTCCATACAGATTTTACCGTTGCGTTTCACCCCCTTAGGGGTAGAATTTCAAAAAATCTTATCTTAGTGGGTGCCTACGTCACAAAATGAAATTACGGTCCGAATTTCATTTTTCTAGCTACAGTAGCTTCGGCTCACGCTGTTCCTTTATATGTATATTATTGTTAAAGCCCTCGCAACACCCCTTGCAGCTGGAAGTTCGTAAAATCCGTTCTTAGCTGACCTCTACTCGATGAAAGGAGTATTTCTGCCAAATTTGAAGTCTGTACGCCTCATGGTGCCAGAGATATGGTGATGAATCAATATATCGCTCGCAAAAACCGCCCCTCCTATATTATATATATAGAATATAGATAACCTTTTGATGACCGGTTAAGAATAAATAAGTCATCGCCATTTTCTTTACATGTGAATTTGAAGAGGCACTCCTGAGAAATTTATAACACCAACTGCGATTGTCAAGCCACCTACCAAGCGTGACAATTACGACATTATGCTCCCTTTTTTAGGCGGGCATTGGCCTGATACACGCCGTCGGTTCAGTCTGGGGTGACGAAAAGGGGCCATGCTGCTCCCTAACCCACCGTATTCCCTCTCCTTTGCCATTGGTAGACCTGTGGTACTGAATTCTTGACGTTCGTGACCAGCCCGGCAGGATACATGCCCTTGAAAAACTAACTATGTCTAAAAGTAAACGTCGACAGTTTGATAGATGATGCATTATATTTTTATTCCATCATCAAATAAAATATCTACTTACTTCAACTTGGCAAACTTTAACTACCTTATTTTCCCCAGAAACTATTCAACCCATATATCCTTTTAATGTTCGTCGCTATTCAGGTAATATTTTTACATATAACCTTTGGGACATGTCGGGCTTCTGCGACTTATTGTAAGGGATGGAATAGAACGAAAAAAATGGAAGTGTAAAATATATACTGCGTATAAGAACCGATATATTATTTGATGGGTTCCTGTCACCTTGATATAACCTCCGAAAACTGAAATGTATGTAAGGATAATTTATGTATGAAAACCTATATGCGTTAAGTTATATAGAAGGACAATTTATGTACGAATACATTTATTATTATTATGAGTCTTTGTTGCTTGAAATAAAATGATTATTATTATAAAAGTGTAACGAAAATTGACTCGTGCTCTTGATCTCTCTTAATAACACGTGTAAGGAATATAATATACACTGTATGATATTTTAATCCCTTTGATGGCAGAGCTACACGCGTAACTGCCAAGCGTTGCTAAGGATACAGCCAAATCTCTGCCTACAACAAATGCCAGATTATAGAGAATAGAATGAGAATATAAAGGAAGGCAGAGGCGGTTTGGGCTGCCAGTCTAAATAATAAAAATGTTAAAAAGCCAAGACAAATTCGATGTTTATCTGAGCATGAGACATGTTGATAGAATAGGTAAATATATCGGATAGCTAGTAAGGTAAAACGTAAAGATAAGAATGTGAGCAAAAAACGTAATAATAGTTAAAGATAATTTTATAAATCAAAAATCTTTTAGTAAGCCGCATCTAAAATTAAAAATCAATATTAATTTAGCATCATGTCCCCTGAGTTTTCTTGCCGGATCTTTCTCAGTGTGGCCGCGTTCCGATCCGGTGGTAGTATATTAGTTTTGTTAGTTTTAAATCAACAAATTGTAATAATAATTGCTACAAATTTAATAATTAATAATTACTAACCATAAACAATATAATTTTTTCATATAGATTCATTTTCTTCTTACACTGGCAATAAATTTGTACTAAAATGTGGGTAACAATTTAATAAATTTATAACTATTTTCTGTATCGGGTAGATAATTGTAAATGTCTGTAATAACGATTACTTGTTGGACGTGAGACACCTTAGTCCGCCCGTGACCATGAATGCTGCAAAGTGTTCGAAACGTCGGGCAATCATAAATCAAATACAAACGCGATATAATCCGTAAAAGTAGTTTTATTTACAAAAAAACGTTCAATACGTAGGTAACACTGTAGCCTCGTCGGTAAAGCACTTACAATAAACTTCTACAAGATATAAATGATCTTCCTATTGTGTTATACTTATAAAGAACCGACTCACGCCCAACTTGATGAGTTTTAGCTTCCTAAAGATTCCGAAAAGTTTATTATACCTACCGATCCATATGCGATGGTAAATTATACAGAAGACCGAGTTCAATCGAGATCTATGTTGAGCGTTTGTGGTCTTTTTTTTCGAGTCGAGGCCGCGGGTGATCGGACCGGGGAATTGTCCGTCACCCGCAGAGAGGCTGACCGCGCGACGGCGACCGACGTCCCAGGACGTCGAGAGGTGAGGTTACCCGAAAGGGTATTCCGTCGGGCCGACCACTGACGACAAGTCACATCTGCTCCGGTGGTCGGCCCAACAACGAGGTGACGTGGGTACGGGTGAGTTATGGGCCCGCGCGCCGTCCTTTCATCGCCCCGGATGGACTGGTCTGTGCGTGCGCTTACCATAGCCCACCTATAAAATAAAAAGCGTTTGTGGACTATGAGAAAGCCTTCGATTCTGCTGAAATATGGGCAATGCTTACAGCTCTTCAGCGGTGCCAAGTCGGCTATCAATAGATTGAAGTGGTGAAATGTTTGTATAGAAACGCTACCATGTCCATCCGTATCCAGGATTTGATCACAAAACTGATCCAGCTGCAGAAAAGTGTAAAAGAGGGATATATCATCTCTTTAAAACTGTTCAACGCTGTGCTAAAAAATGTCTTCAAAGTTTTAGACTGGACGGATCTCGTCGTCAATATCAATGGCAAATACATCACTACTTTGATTTGTAGATGATATCGTAGTTATAACAGAACCCGTGGAGAACCTTAGAACCGTACTTAATAACCTCAGGATTTCTCGGCTATAGGTCTACAAATCAACATGGACAAGACGAAAGTCTAATGCTCTTATCATTCTCGTCAGCCCAAGATCTGATCCTAGTTGGAAATGTGATTGTCGAATCTGTATCAACCTACTATGTTTAATCATACTATGTTTAGCTAGGACAAGCAGTCCAGGGGGCCAGGCTCGATATTACTTCGCCTGAAATAATCCGGTATACGAAAATCCGTAAAAGAACGGGTACAGCGCAAAGAATTAGCATGTTGAAATGACAATGACCATGCCACATTGCCGTAAAGAGAATGATTCTCGAATGCCAAAATAGAACTAATAATCAGATGACGCATTGTAGCAGGAATCTAGATAGCCTGATGGCATCTTAAAAGTCGCAGTGAACCATGGGATGCAAATGGCATAGGACCATTCTGAGTAGTATTCTCATGGGGAAACCTTTGTCCAACAGTGGGCGTCTGCGGATTGATACAAATTCGTTTTTAATAATATTTTTGTAGTCAAACTAATAACAACGTTATTTATCTGTGGGTAACTAACTTTTTGATGAAAGAACCACCGCCGTCCGCGTTTAATTTTTTATAATTTACTTTCATTGTTATTCAAAACGAAAGCAACTTTGTATTTGTGAAACCATTAACAAAGTTACAGGGCGGCCTTTTTGGTATTTTGATTAAAGAATCCTGAAAAGTAGAAACTTGTAAATGAATAACAAAAGTTTCAGTTCTGTTTGTATTTGAAATAAAGGTAACCCTAAAATTCTACCTAGTACCTACTAGGTAAATAACAAAAGAATTTTGTTCTTTTTAGGACGCCGCACCCTAAAGGCCCTGGAACAAACCAACAAAGCTATATACAGTAAATTTTAAATGGGCTGCCAAATATTACCCAAATTAAGTAGAACAATAATACCGCCCTATCCTATCCTCCATATCTTTCCCGTGTATGTCATAAAAGACAACTAAGGGATATAATATGCATATAACATCTGCGCAAGAGAAGAAAAACGCGAAAAATACCCTATACTATAGTGTCTAACCAGCATGGTATAAGGCAAGTCAATTTCCCTCCTATTGGGGAGGAGGCTCAAGCGCAGTAGTGGAACATATGAGTTGAGACGAAGTAGAACAATAAAGTTTAAATATTCTTCAATAGAAATAAAATGCCTAACAGTTCAAACGTATTGAAAGCTTGTCGAGTTTAATAAGACTTCTCGTATTATTTTAAAAATAACACCTGGCTCAGAAACTAGGCTAATAGATTCCTTTTATCGCTTAACTCTTTCTAATAACATAAAATAGATAGATATCTAAATGGTTGACCTAAATTACTTCAATATATTATTTATAATCATTTAAATTGATTTGCACTGATCCATGCATACCCATGCAACTGATTCTATCAGTTTAATTAAAATTACATTTAATTATAGAAAATCCAACTGAGGTTCAATTTCTATCGGTAAAAAAAACTAAATTATAATGCGAAACGGCAGCAAAGGGAATTATGCTTTACCAGTAGATTTACCGTGTGGAATACAAATAATCAAACTATGGCCGATCAAGACCTTGAGGATTGAAGTCAGACAGGCGGTCGATGTTAAAACTATTATCAAGAACTTTTGCAATTGTAAAAGAAGAGTACAAAGAAGAGTACATATTGCCTCAATCCCAAAGAATTGGGATAAAAGCAGAGTGATGACGATTAGGGGTGTCGGGGATCGAATGTTAATAGACGAACTCACCGGCACCCCGTAAAAGCGCGGAAGGGACCGCTGTGGTTTTAGTGGCTATTCTATACCCACGTAGCACATCGCCTTCGTCGTTGGGCCGACCACCGATGCAGAATTCCTTGACTTCAGCGGAATTCTAAATAGACGTAGGTAACATTATCGTGCACGAATTCCTTAAGATATTTAAAATTTATCTACTATTCTATGCTAGTGTTGGCATACAGTTATTTAAAAATGTTCATTCTCTTGCAATGATCATATATGCCTCTATCTCTTAATCAACTACGGGAAAGAAAACGGTAATGATCATAAATATATTTTACTTTATTTACGTAGATATATATTACTTTCTCCCCAAGAGACAACTTGTGTATTTAAATAGTAACTAAATATACATATCATAAGTTTAATATGCGTTCAAACTCGTGGGTGACCACAAAATGCGACATACCTACTCTAAAAGCGGGTTGGTTGCGTGAAATGTTAAATAGACAGTAGGTGACCTTTTTGAGAGACGACGCTTAAGTGTTACAACCAGACTCTTTGCATAGTAAAATGTTTCAAACAACCGCTACATGTTTAGATTTACGTTGAAAATAGTAACAATAAAGGACTCGCTTATTTCTTTATTAAACCCTCGCGTAAAATCTTATTGCTTTATTAAACGTTTTTTTTTGGGGTGGGTTACGGTCGGCGCGCTCCTCGCACTACTCCGTCCGGGGTGACAGAGGGGCGTAAGCACGCACACCCGCAACCCACCCGCGATGCACGTCGCCTTCGTCGTTGGGCCGACCACCGGAGCAGGGTGACTTGGCGTCAGTGGTCGACCCGACGGAATACTCCCTATTTGGGGTACCCTCCCATCGACCGACGTCCCCCCTTCGGGGAGGACGTCGGTCTTGCCGCACGCGGTTGGCCTCTCAGCGGGTGACGGACTAATTCCTCGGTCACGTCACCCGCGGCCTCGGCTAGCGCGGCATGAGACGCAGGTATTCGCGCCTACGCCGCCCCAGTCGCCGGCGGCGGATCACCTCATCGAGGCTGCGCTCCTCGCGCAAGCGATCCGCCGCGTCCTTCCGCGAGACTACTGCCTCGCAGAAGGCTGCAACCGCGTCCCAGTTTCTGATGCTGTCGAGCATCGCCCTGGCGATGGTCGGCAGCGTCAGGTCGGCACCGATGATTGCGACGAGTTCACGATGCTGCTCTGCCCAAGCGGCACAGACCTCGAGCGTATGCTACGCCGTGTCCTCGTCGTAATCGCAATGGTGGCAGGACGGTGTACTCTCACTCCTAATGACCTTGTGCAGGTATTTGGCGAAACATCCATGCCCCGTCAACACCTGAGATTTTATTAAACGTAAGTAACGCTACAACCATTAAAAGTGGTGACGATAAATATAAAATAATTAATCCATCACAATAATGATAAGATGAGATATTTACGAGATGTTCTGTAGGTAAAGTGAAAATATAATTTCAAAATCATAAGTCAACATCCCCTATCTGCTTCAGGTGAAAGAATAACGTAACCTAATATTTTTTAAATATTAAGTGAATTATCGTAGCGAGCACGAAGTCGTTCCCTATTTCTGTGACATAAAAATCAAAATTGGTCCAGCGGCTTAGGAGAAGAGGAGAAGTTCAGTCATATACATGCGGACAGAGAACTATAAATATAAAGAAGAAGGCATTTTAATTTGATAGTACAGCATATTATTTTAATTGTGTATGTCACTGAACTTCTCCTAAACGGCTGGACCGATGTCGACGAAAATTTTTGTGTGTGTTCAAGGGGATTCGAGAATGGTTTAGATTTACAATTGGACCCGGTAGGTGGCGCTTTATTTGAACAGAACAACGTCTGTTGGGTCAGCTAGTATGCATGTAGAACAGGAGCCAATATAGGATTTGGCACAATTCCACGGTCGGGATTGCAAAATAAACAACGTGATAGTAATCATTAAAAAGTTTGAATGGTTATATAAGTTTCAAAACGTCATAATATAGCGTTATTTTAAATATTATATCGACAATTTAAGCTACTGTTCACTATAAAAGTATCCCCAGAGGCTCCTTAATTGAGGCACTGAAGAGCAATTGAAGTATTGCCATAATAAAGATGGTTCCCACGCGAATCGCTCATTGGCAACATTGTATGAATTATAAAATTTTATGTAGTTCAATTTAAATATATTACATTGCTTATACTACAACGAGCTAATATTCCCTGAAAATATATTAATATTTCTTCTAATAATTTTATGCACCGAAACCATAGTTCGTTAATGCACAGCTTATCGTGGTAGGACCATACTGCTGACAGTTGTCTGTCTACAGTCGCGGGCTGGTCCGTCCTTAATACTAGCACACTCTCGTAGAAAATCGTCGTTCGAGTAGTAAAAATTTATTACTGCGCTTCGTTCGATGAGCGAGAAAGCCGGAAGCCTCAACTATCTGGGTGGGTGTCTGCGCGTGATGAGTTTTAGCGTTGCCTTTAATAACACCGAACCTTATTGCACGCATTCACGCTCCCTTCACTTTCTTCGCGGTAGGCAGCGGCCTTGCAAAGGTCCATGAGCGGCAGCAACACTTACCATCAAGTGCACTGTTTGCTTGTTTGCTACTATTTTCAATAAAAAAAGAAAAAAACAAACATCTTTTAACGCATAGAGATAGCACGATTATACTAAAACATTATACAAATAAAAGTTGATTATTCAGTCAAGAAAGTGATCAAAGGCTAAATTTAATATCATCATCATCACAGCTCATTTACGACCCATTGCTAGGCTGAAATCTCCTCAATAATAGGAGGAAATTTGGCCTGCTTTATCACGCTGTTCAAACGTGTGGATATAGAGTTTTATTTCGAGTTATTCTTCTCTTGCATTGATGTTCTCTGCATATCATAATCCCTTTTTTTGTTTTTATGGGTGGGCTATGGTAAGTGCACACGCGGTCCATTCCATCCGGGGCGACGAAAAGACGGCGCGCGGGCCCATAACCCACACGTACCCACGATATCATAATCCTTTAGTCTTCTTTTACGACACCCACGGACAAAGAATGGCGTAGTGAATTGTATTCTTTCTCCGTCACTACCAGCCAAATTTTATGAATTGAATATATAATATGGTAATTATCATCACTTAAAATGTTTAAGCTTTTATATATAAATTTCTTATGTACGTGTGTATGTCACTGAACTCCTCCTAAACGGCTGAACCGATGTTGTCCAAATTTTTTGTGTATGTTCAAGGGGATTTGAGAATGGTTTAGGTTCACAATTGGAACCGATAGGTGGCGTTATTTTTTATTTGAACAGAAAAACGTCTGTGGGATCAGCTAGTGTTCTATAAAAATCTTTCAAACTACACTTCGCACATAAATTAAGGGAGCACGAAAAGTAATATAGGAAAAATGTTTTTTTAATTAAGAAATTGTGATACCATTTTATTACATTGGTTAGCAGCTGTTATTTACATATGTACAGCATTAAATGTACAAAAGCTAATAGGATTCTCAATCCAAGAGATTGAGGAGCATTTATGCTTAAGAACTTAAACTATTAATATTGAGGAAAGCCCGATAATACCCTCCCGTTAATTCATGCGGCCCTCTCACGAGTATTCCTAGCACTAGTTCGTTTGCGTATGATTCACATTTTTAAGTATTTGTAATAATATACTATACTCTTTAGACTTAGTTGTATGGTAGTGATTACGAAACCCTTACATTAGCCTTTACATATTAGAGATTGATAAAGTTGTTTTCGTGTGGTGACGGAGTAAGAATACAAATCACCACTCCCTAACTTGCCCGTGGATATCGTACGACTAAGGGATATATTACGCATATAACATCTATGCAAGAAAAGGAAAACTCGAAATAAAACGGTACACAAACTTATCTGACCAGCATGGTATAGTAGGGTCAATTTCCCTGCTATTGTAGAGGAGGTTCGAGCCCAACAATGGGACGTATATGAGCTTAAATGATGATGAATGATAAAAAACTTCTTTTGTTTTTCTAGCTTTATTTCAACTATCAAGTCCATAGAAACATTAAATTCGGATTGGCAAACTACTCTGTATGGACAAAACTTACTTAAATAAATAACCTAATACATACTTTTGAAATAAAACTGCTTATAAATACAAAGTCTTCCAAAACATAAACGTGAAAAAATGTGCCAAGTTTGGTACAAACGATGCACGGGTTGTTGCCTCAATCGTTAATAGAATTGAAGTATAACTGGGTGCCAATTCTTACAAGTACATCTAAAGATAAAAATAGATAGTTTGAATTACTTTATAAAGAAGTTGGCCATACTCTTAAACGTTTTTATATTATAGACTTATTAATGTATAAAATTAAGTATTAAGTTATGAAATGAAAGGATTATCTATACCAATAAATAAAATTGGAGTGTCTGTTTGTAATGTCAAAATAATAGGCTTTTTTCATGCTCACACGGTTATTTGCACGACATCTATGCCTAAAATAGCAATTAAAAAATTTTTGTCTGTCTGTCTGTCTGTCTGTCTGTTTGTTCCGGGTAATCTTCAAAACGGCTGGACCGATTTCAAAAATTCTTTCACCAATGGAAAGCTATAATATCAGGGCGTAAACTAGGCTATATTTTATCCCGGTATTCCCACGGGAACGGGAACTACGCGGGTAAAACGACTATAACCTATAACCGAAGCGAAGCGAGGGCGGATTGCTAGTTAAATATAAAATCCGTGCAGTGAAAGAGTAAAACTAAAATTCACCACATCTTGCCCGTAACTATCGTAAACAACTGAGCGATATTATGTGTATATAACATCTATGCAAGAGATGGAAAACTCAAAATGTAACCATATACCGTCTGACCAGCGTGGTAGGTCATCACCATCATCATCATCTCAGCTCATATCCATCCCACTGCTGGCCTCGAGCGCCCATCGCAATTTTAGGGAAATTAATTTTAAGTAAAGAGTTTTATTCGAGTTCTTGAATAGATGTTATTTGCATATCATATCCCTTAGCATCTTTTACGGACCCACGGGCAAGGGAGTGGTGAATTGTATTCTTACTCCCTCACCATACAGAGTTAGATTGGGCAATTTGCCTCTTAATGTTGTGGAGGCTCGAGCCCAACAGTGGGACGTATAGTAGCTGTGATGATGAAATACTGTAAATATTTGAAATTGCACTGAAGTATTGTATATTTTATATATATTTTAACACTTTTTAATAATTTAATTACTACAAAAACTAAAGCTAAAAATCATTATTGTATTAGTTATCATAAATGACTGATGAACAGTTATTAAACTGATATATAGCATAATTATCCTCCAACAAAGAAATATGTACATATATTGTGAATAGAAATCCAACAAATAAATACATGGTCACTACTACGACTACATGTCTCCTTTGCGGTCAAAATCGTAAAATAAATTACATCTGAAAGTATCAAAGAGAAAATCCTTGATAATGAAAAAAGGCAGATAACAAAAACCTTCCATATTAATATAGTCGAATAGGAAGTAAATTGACATGAATAGTCGTAAAGGTACTTGACTTTGGGGTTTTATGTGCTCGTAAAAATACCCCATAGAAGCTCACTAGACACATTTATTTATCTTCATCGTATTTTTAATGAAGAGGCAGCAAATATTTACGAGATAATTCAATGTTGAGCATAAATTTTCTATGCAATAAGCAGCCAATTCACTGTGAAAATTTATATCGCTAACTACGGCCACCACACCATCTGCCAAGCGATGTGATGCCACCCTAGCCGAAGGCGCGGGTGACTGGACCGGGGAGTTAGTCCGTCACTCGCCGAAAGGTCGACCGTGGGAGGAAAGACCGACGTCCTCCCTCAGAGGGTGGACGTCGGTCGATGGGACGGTACTCCTCAAGGGGTATTCCGTCGGGCCGACTACTGACGACAAGTCACCCTGCTCTAGTGATCAGTCCAACGATAAAGGCAACGTGTCATGGGTGGGTTACGAGTGTGCGTGCTTGCGCCCCTCTGTCACCCCGGACGGAGTGGTGCGAGGAGTGCGCCGACCGTAACCTACCCCCAAAAAAAAAGCGATGATTCTGGGATTATTATCTCCTCCGTAGGGAGGTCTATAATAGTGGATATCGATAATTTGATAGATGGATGGTTATAAAAAATATTATATTCTTAATCATCTCAGATCAAAAACATCAGTCACACTGCTGGGTTCCACTCTCCTCCATAGTATGAGTGGAAATAGCTTATAGAGAGTGTTCAGACAGTGTTTTATTTCTAGTTTTCTTTCTCTTACAGTGATGTTTTCTAATACCATCCCTTAGTCATCTCTTGCAATCACCCCTGCAAAGAGAAAAGATGGTAACCATTGCATCCTCTCTCAAGCACCACATGAATAATTCATGCTTATACTGATAAACTTAAAACAAGTTTATATCTAAATAAAACATTAGAATTGTTTCCAAAGTACACTATTTACATGATTGTAGAAATTGCTCATTCAGGAGTTAATATTATTAGTCAATACTTATAGGTAACGTGAGTATTATTTTTTATGGCAGCTTGGAAAAAATATAAAATTAAGAACATATATTAATATTTATAGAAAGACAAGGATATTTAAAAATATTTTAATAATAATAAATATAAAATTTGAGTTAATTAACATCATATTCAGACGCATTTGTTTTTTAATATATATTATACTAGAAACTCGTCCTCGCTTCGCTTCGGTTTCAGTCGCCTTACGCGCGTAGTTCCCGTTCCCGTAGGAATATCGGGATAAAATATAGCCTATGTTATTCAGGGATAATGAAGCATTCTAATGGTGAAAGAATTTTTAAATTCGGTCCAGTAATTTTTGAGCCAATTCGTTACAAACATACATACAAATCTTTCCTCTTTATAATATTAGTTTAGATTTCGAAGCGAGGCATTTTAATTTTAAAATATTACATCAAATATTCAAGTAGCAATACAGCTTATCACAAGATTTATTGAATCGGTTCTTATAATCATAAAAATTTATTTCAAACACTAAAACCCAACTACTAAAAAATCATTCCCTAAAAAAATATTGACTAGCTAATTTCAGGGTGTCGATTTTTCGTGACGTGTGTGCATGCATCGTAAAATTTACAATCACATTTTTAACCTAACGCACCAAAAAGAAGTATAACTTCAAAAGTGTAAAACAAGAAAACATTCTCATCTGAAACAGCAAACAAGGGACAGTCTGAAAACGAAGCTGTCGCTTCAAGAATGGCACGTATGGTCACGTTAGTTTTTAGTCAGGATTTATTCTCAATCTGAAAGTACGATTAAAGAGTAAAATCTATTTAAACCAAATAGGGAATTTATATCAAAGTATATGAACTAAATACAACATTTTCACATATTCTTAAAAACGAAGCACTAACTCGGTATTATACTATAAATTTTCATTTTAGCTAAAATAACTTCATCACAAACAATGTTTATCTTAACTCTTACACTTTGTTTAAAATATAGAGCAATGGATTCCACTACAAAGGCATATAATCCTTGTTATTAATAAATTCCTTTGTCTAAAAACCGATACATTAATACGTGTAGCTCTATATGTCAAAGTACTTTAGTGTTCAAGTTGCGTATCTTATATAATCTTTTTCTTTAGTCACCTTAAATACTGAAATGAAATGCAGGCTAGGCAATGAAAGATTATATACTTCAATCGTTTGTTAATTTTCTTATTATTCAGCCCCTTATATGTGTCACTATTTTGAGTATACGTCTCCTCTTTACGATTGGACAGAAATTAACCTGCTCCGACCACAGGTCGGCAAGTTGAAGTCAGGCGGATTAGTATAGAATTTAATATCAAGTTTTCCTTCCCTTGCAGTAATCTTATCTGCTTACATGCCTCGGTCATCTTTCACTAATTGTTAGTGAATTGTATTCTTACTCCGCCAATTAAACCAAAACCAAGCTAAAAGTATGAGTTCAATGGATATAGTACTCGTCTTTTTTAATTGTTTTTGATTTTTTTTTTTTTGTAATAAATGGAAAGATCATATTTAAGTTTTATAACAAAACTATTTTTGTTATTTATGTTTCGCAATAATTCAAAAGTTATATCAAAATAAAAATATTTTTTTGAATCCAGCGACGAAAACACGCCGACAGCTCCCGAACAAATCCAAACGCGTGTGACGACATAATGTTAGTTTTCACTCATTGCAATTTATACAGAGATAATAAGTACGATCTATTATGATCTATTTAATTCTGCTGTCATTGTTAAATAATGAAATATAAGTAACAACAAATCGTTTTTTAGCAGTAAATTACCAATATTATTGTCAACTCACGGGTAATAGCTGTAAACACTGTACTGTTATAAAATAGCTTTAACATTATGACGTCACAACTGTGCTAACCAGTCTTAGCGCGTTCATTGTCACGTGATTTTTATTCAAACTTTGATAATTTTTAATAATTTATAATTAATTGAAAAATCTTTTTTAAAGTTTACCGCGTTAAATATTAATATTATTATTAATAAAGTTTTAAAATACATGGAAAAATTTTTTTTTTTTCAAAACCCCATTTCAATATTGTTATAATTAAAATACATCAAGCCTTAGTTATCAAGTGGAATATCAAGCGCTTGCTTACAGAATATAAAAAAAAATGAATTGTTGTTTAAAATGCAACATAAAAACTCCATTATATAATAAAACGAAGCTCGTGTTCACTGCTATGCTTCATTAATCTTTCATACACACACTCCAGTTACAGGTTCTCTCTAATTAATGACCGTTGTTGTGTTTCATGCTAAATTAACAGTACAATGCACCTTTATAGTAAGAGCTTTGAACAAAGCTTTATTCTAATCGAACAACTCTATTGTATAAAGATTATTATAAGCTTTTTTGTCAAATTCACCCTTGACATTTCAAGATAAGACACTGTTTCAATTAACCAACTATTACCTTAGCAACAAACGATATGCATTGATGACCTACTAAAGTCTATCCACCCGATATGGGAGATTCATAAATATTCAGTGTCGTTATTTCACCTTGGCGGATGTCGATCCTGAGTCGCGGGCGGCTGGAGCCTGTGTTTATGTTTACGGGGAATGGGGGTGCCCAGCTGAGTTACCCTCCGCTACCCCCGCAACCAACTTCAGGCCCTCCGCAGACTGCGGAAAATCGATAACGCTCCGAGCGCCGCAGAGTTCTGTGCGGATGCTTTACCGAATGACGTGCCTTTGAATCTTAACAAGCGTGTATGTTTAACAGACCCACTTACCTTCACAAGCGATCAACTACGAAATTATAATGTGCAAACGAATACGTCGCCTTTTCTTTATTGTTATTCATTCCATTTTCACGTTATTTTCCTTTAATTTTCCCAACGAGTTATTATGGGAAAATAAATTGGATGCTGGCAAAAACCGCTTATGATGCCATTAAGAATAATTTCGGAGAGGTTTTCACTAAGTCCTCTCGACGGTGAAGGCCTTATTATACTTCAACAATATCAATTTCAATATTGAAGCAATTTCTATTAAGTAAAGCTTTTAAACAAGTTGGTGTCGCTAAGAATATACTTAACAGTAAAAAGAGAGGAAAAAATGTATTCGTAAAGACATTTTTAAGTATGACTATATAATTTATATAGTCTCAAGCTAAAGCTTGAATTCCTTTACAAGGTAAACCTTGTAAAGGAATTTACCCTGTAACTTGCCTATTTAAGAGAGCCTAAAACCATTGAACAGGCGCAATCCTACACTACTTGCATACCTTTGAATATATTTTCTAAACACAACAATACGTTTTCACGTTTACGTGTCATTATTTTTTGATACATTGATATATTTCTGACGACTTGGTATTGAATACTAACTCGTCAAAAATGTATCAGTTACTAGTGAGAGGACATATAAAATAACTAACTGTATTTTTGGCTTCATTGTGTGCTTTAAAGGTTTATCAAATCCAAAATCGCGTCTACCTATCAAAGCAGAAATCAATCATATACTAATTTCAAACACATATATACCTATTTATGGTGTATACATATATTTTCACAAAATATAACAAATTCATTTGTAATTTGCCGTGTGGTGACGGAGTAGGAATACAATTCACCACTCCCTATCTTGCCCGTGGATGTCGTAGAAGACGACTAAGGGATATAATACGCACATAAGAACTGTGGAAGAGAAAGAAAACTCGAAATGAAACCCTATAATAACATGTCTGACCAGCATGGTATAGTAGGTCAACCAAGCCCGAGCCCAACAGTGGGACGTGTGTGGGCTGCGATGATGATGATGATTTGTAATTTATAACATATTAAGGCATTGCTCAATTGACCTAATAATGATTTATAGAGTGAGGCATACTTGCAAGAATTAATTAATGCATTATCATCATGCGCCTATACTTCTATCATTGTACATTATATTGCAAAACTTTTGGCAATAGTTTTATGATAACCTGCTTGCCTTACGTCAATCTTCCTTATGAATTGTTGTTCCTTATGTAATTTTTGACCAGATGGCATCAGATGGAGTTGGCTCAGTTTAGTTAGTTATTTAGTCAAATTTAACGACATTTATGAGCAGTGTAGGGTTTGGTAAAATTTTAAACCGCCACCATACAGTAATAGTATAGCATAGCGACATAGCAATAGTAATTAATTATTTAAACACACTATAAACATATTGACCTTAGAGACGCTGTTCTCTTCAAATTAAAAAAAGGAATTCTCTTTGAAATCGATCTTAGCGCTAACTGCCGCCATCTCGGGTACAAATATTAAACATTTAATGGGACTCGACACGATATACTTATACCATCAAAAACAAGTCTTGTAAAAAAAAGCCAAGCTTCGCAATTGAGTTCTTCTGCCATAAAAATTTGTGAGATCCATGTTATACCAAGTCGGTTAACTCATTCAGTCCCTGCTTAAGGGACCTTTCTTCTTAAGATATTACGTAAATAGCTAACCTAACAACTTCTTATAGTGACTATATCAATATTAAAGATCTTTTATGTTTTAAATAAACATTCCATCCGACGTCCTCGTCACGTCCTCGACGAAGAGGACGACAATATCACACTCGCTCAACAAAGAGCCTACACGGCCCGCGAGGCCTTAACAAATAAATATCCGCGGTTCCGCCCTCGCCGTCGAGGTGCGAAACCGCGCCGCGCAAAAGTCACTACTAAAAACGTGGGCACGCCCACTTTGCCTCCAGCGACGCCCCAAGCCGAGGTCCGTTCCCCACAGGGGGAGCCCTTGGGATGTCGCTTAGCATACTCTTCTCCGGGTTGAGAGCCCTCAGCGCTCACCCATAGTCCGCGTCAAGCTGTCA
Organism: Lymantria dispar; assembly: GCA_032191425.1. NCBI lineage: Eukaryota > Metazoa > Arthropoda > Insecta > Lepidoptera > Erebidae > Lymantria > Lymantria dispar. The sequence goes on from CM063451.1 coordinate 16,730,230, forward strand.
AGGCCATCTGCGGCCAACAGCTGTACACACACAAAAAAAAAAAAAAAAAAAAAAAAAAAAATTTAAATAAACAGAATGACTTGGCAATCGCATAAAAACACACCTCACAAGTAATACATATTATATTAAATTGTACTAAACATAGTGCCTTGCACTAAAGTAATAATAATCCTTATATTGCGGGGGACTTTACAAACATATAATTCAACATCACATCATCATCGCAGCCTTCATATGTCCCACTGTTGGGCTCGGGCCTCCTCCACAATGGGAGGGAATTTGACACTATACCATGCTGGTCAGACATGTTGATATAGGGTTTCATTTCGAGTTTTCCTTCTCTGGCATAAATGATATGTGCATATTATATCCCACAGTCGTCTTATACGATATCCACGGGCAAGATAGAGAGTGGTGAATTATATTCTTACTTCGTCACCATACGTAAAGAACATATAATTAAACGACACAAATTACATTCAGACTCAGAACAACAATTTGTGGATCGTACAAGGTGTTGTCTTGCATGGGATTCGAACCCGCGACATTAGCACGGTACGTTGGTATCTTAACCACTACGTCATCTGCGCAGTCTTTAGCCGGTTGTTATGATTCCCATAGAGAAGCAATGATGGCGACAAATGTATTCTTATTTTTTACATTCTTATTTTTCATTAACTGCAAATGTAACTTTGTAATCCTATATATTTATATAGGTTTACAAAATTATTTATGCAGTTAGTGTATATCGGAAGCCGGATGAAAATTATGATGTATCATAATTTTTCCTTCACTTATATACTAAACACTAATTGCATTCTAAATTTGAAGCTTCTATATCTACTAAAAGTGCCACTTTAATATTGATGATCGGTCAGTCAGTCAGTGAGTGACAAAATTACGAAATTTTGACTAGTTATAATTCTTAAACTATTAGTTCAAATTGAATGAAATTTGAAATACACAATGTGTATACAATGCCTGCTGGGTTAATAAAAATTCAGGATTCTAGTTTTATTAATAACGAAGTTATAGGGGGTCGAAAATGGCCTGAATGGCTTCGAGAAAAGTATGTTACGGCAGTGTTGCGTTTTGCCCGACTTTTTTTTTGCTCGACTTGGCGGGGCCACTGCCGTGCCCCCAGATATACTTATAAATTTTGCCGCTTGTAGATAACGTATTATCCTTTCACGTGCTTTTAAATATGTAGGAAGGAGGATATAAAGTAAGGAGAGAAATTCAAACTCAGGTAATTTATTTTTTCTATTTTGTAAAATCCTATAAATGAATAATATTAAATCTTTAATATATCTAATAATCTACTACTTTTTCGTCACAGTCGAATGAGAGAATCATCAGACATCGTCGTTATTTAATAACTTTTAAAATATTTTTGTCACCTTTCCTACGTGAAATAGATAAAAATAAAGGTTTTACATAAATCTAGTGAATTATATACAAATTTCCGATTAAAATATATTGCTTGGCAAAATATATTGGAATAAATGTCTAAACTGTATATCGTTAATTTAACTACTAGCAGAACTTAAGTCCCCAAACAATAAAATTATGGCAGTATAAAACTAACTACATTTTGACACCATTTCACTTTAATAAAATAAAGCCTTGAGAAATAAGTAGGACAAGCAAATTTAATAATTTCATCGTCTCACGTGAAAGGTGCGCCTTATCAAAAGCACCCCTTAAAATTAATGCCATTTTCGTCTCTAGATAACTTTATTATTTTGTGAAATGCTTAGACCGAATGAGCTCGGCAGGAAATTGCAATATTATAAAGTTAGCAACGAAGCAGTTAAACGTTTAGTCAATAATAAATTTAGCAATCAGATATTTAAGCCTACTATCATTAACACAGAAAACATCGTTTCAACTCCCCTTCTTTTCATGTTGACGTTGTAATAGATGACTTGCCTTAGTCGTCTATTACAACATTGAAAGTTAATTTTACAGCAGCGTAAACTAATGTGACCATATTTTCACATCAAAACGGGACATTTGCATAACTGTCCCGTTATTGTTGATGTCAAAACTGAAGTCTTGCAGATAGATAAAAAATTAAATTAAAACTAAAAAAAAATGAGAACCGGCGAGAAGTCTTGCAGGAATAGAAAACAATATGGACTTAAAACCTAAAACCCGGCGAAGTGCGAGTCGGAGTTGTGCACGAAAGGTTCCGTAACATTATCTATAAAAAAGGGCAAAAAAATGTCGCGTTTGTTGTATAGGAGCCTCTCCTAAATATTTATTTTATTTAATTTTTAGTATCTGTTATTATAGCAGCAACAGAAATAGTAGCAACATAATATGTAAAAATTTCAACTATCGCGTCTAGCTATCGCGGTTCTTGAGATAGAGCCCGTTGACAAACAAACGGACGGACAGACAGCGAAGTTTTAATAATAAGATCCCGCTTTTACTCTTTGGGTACGGAACCCTAAAAAACAAGGCCACTTATGATGTTTACAAAAACGGAACATTTTTGTAAGGCTCGGGATAACGGGACAGACAACCTGAAAACGAAACCGTTTCGTTCAAAACGGGATGAAGGAGTACGTTAACGTAAACTCGAAATAAAACGCTATGCTAACTGAATTTGCCAGCGTGATATAGTTACCTAATTTCTCTTCTATTACCGCTAAAATTTACGCTTATAATAACACTTCATATAAGTCTTAAGTAAAAGAAAAAAAATACTTGTCGAATTTCTCTTCAGCCCACAAATATCTCATTGAGTACATGCCACGCACAGATTGACACTATACTAAGTGGGCAATTGACATTCTATAACACGACGTTAAGACATTTTTATTTCTAGCTTTTCTTCTCTTGAAGTGATGTTCTTTGCATACATCTCGTAGCTGTCTTTTATTCGTGAACTAAACAGAGAAAGAAGGAACATTAAATTGTGCTACAACTATCGGATGAAAAGTATGAATGTGAAAGTCATATAAATAGCGATCAAAATCTTCAAATTTAATTATAAATTAAACACAGCATAATTGAATGTCTTTAAAGTATTGTTCAATGTATAACTTTTTTGTATAGCTTACGTTCACATCACAGATGAACATCATCATCATCATCTTGCTCTTATCCCAATTACTTGGGGTCGACGCAATATGTCATCTGTTTTGACATATTGCAAAAAGTTTCGGCAATGACTTTTATGACCGGCCGCCTGCCTGACGTCAACCCTCCTTGTCCAGGTCTAGCTACCACACAGCTAGTGTTGCCAAAAAAAGTCTTGGTCTTGCAGTCTTGGTCTTGGTCTTGCGAGAAATGCGAGACCAAGACCAAGACCGCTTAATTTTTGCAAGACCAAGACCAAGACTGGCCCTGCAAGACTTGAACAAGACCAAGACTGAGCCTGCAAGAGTCTCGCGGTCTTGCATTTAAGTCAAATCACCATTTCAGCTTATACACGTCCAACTGTTGGCCTCGTATCTTCTACATAATAGGAGGAAAATTGACGTACTACACCACGGTGATCGGCCGTGTTGGTACAGGGTTGCAAGTCTAGTTTGCCTTCTCTTGTATATATTATATACTATACATATATATGAATAAGAGAAGGAAAACTCGAAATGAAACCCTATACCAACATGTCTGACCAGCATGGTATAGTAGATCAAATTCCCTCCCATTGTGGAGGAGGCCCGAGCCCAACAGTGGGACATATGTGGGCTGCGATGATGATGATGATGATACATATATATTATAGCCCTTAGTAGTCTTTTACAACACTCACGGGTAAAATAGGGGGTGATGAAATGTATTCTTATTCCGTCACTATACGGCAAGTTAAATCAGTCTTGAGATATCCATCTAATGGCCAATCGATTCCCAATGTTGGTGTTGGCTTTTCAGAATTACTCTTTGGAAAGGGTTAAGGACAAAAATACCGTAATCGTCACCTTGATAGTTAGGCTTGATAAGTTTCACACGAGAGTGCTCTTGCCCATTATATTTATATTTCCGTTTAGTTTATTAGCCCAACGATATCCACGGTTGGACATAGAAATATGCCTTTTTTTTTTTTTTTTTTTTTTTTTTTTATGGGTGGGCTATGGTAAGCGCACGCGCGGTCCAATCCGTCCGGGGCGATGAAAGGACGGCGCGCGGGCCCATAACCCACCCGTACCCACGTCACCTCGTTGTTGGGCCGACCACCGGAGCAGATGTGACTTGTCGTCAGTGGTCGGCCCGACGGAATACCCTTTCGGGTATCCTCACCTCTCGACGTACTGGGACGTCGGTCGCCGTCGCGCGGTCAGCCTCTCCGCGGGTGACGGACAATTCCCCGGTCCGATCACCCGCGGCCTCGGCTAGGGCGGCATTAGGCGCAGATACTCGCGCCTGCGCCGCCCGAGTCGCCGGCGGCGGAACGTGTCGCCGAATAGCAGCTCTACTCGCACACGATCCGCCGCCTCCTTCCGTGAGATTACGGCCTCACAGAAGGCGGCGACCGCGTCCCAGTTCCTGACGCTGACGAGCATCTCCCTGGCGATGGTCGGCAGCGCCAGGTCGGCACCGATAATTGCGACGAGTTCACGGCGATCCCCCTCCCATGCAGCACACTCCTCGAGCGTGTGCTGCGCCGTGTCCTCGTCGCAACTGCAGTGGTGGCAGGACGGTGTGCTCTCCCTCCTGACAATCTTGTGCAGGTACTTCCCGAAGCAACCGTGCCCCGTCAGCACCTGCACCAGTCGGAAGGAAAGCACCCCGTGCGTCCGCTCCAACCACTCCATCAGCACCGGCCGGAGGGCCTCGACAGTCCTGACACCGTACCGAGGACTCTCCAGCCGGACTGCCCAACGGGCAATTACTTCTCGGCGGGCGTCGACCCGCCAGGCGGTGATCTCATTGATGGAGACCATGCTGCCGCGGGCGCGCGTCTCCGACACCCGCCGATAAATGTCGGCGAGCATCTCCGCCTCCAGGTCCCACGGGGGGGTTCCGGCCAGGAGGCACGCTGCCTCCGTCGCCACCGTGCGGTAACCCCGTATGGCCCTGATCGCCATGACCCTCTGTGGTCGCCACAGGAGGGCCCTAAGACGGACGGTCAGGGACCCCGCCCACACCGGTGCGCCGTACAGGGCCATCGACCGGATCACCCCCACGTACAGCTGTCGGCACGTAGCACTGGGTCCGCCCACATTCGGCATCAGCCGCGAAAGGGCGGACGCCGCGCCGACAAGCCGGGGAACAAGTCGATGGAGATGCTCCCGGAACCAAAAATGCCCGTCGAGCACCAGGCCCAAGTACTTCATGTGGGCCTGGATGCTGATGGTGACCGAATTCACGGTGATCGAAGCGCCGGCGGGAGGCCCGGCGGTACGGAGGCCATGGAACAAAAGGGCCTCCGTCTTTTCCAGGGCTACCCTCAACCCCAGCGCTTCGATCCGCCTGACAATCTCCTCGGTGCCGAGAGTTGCCAGGCGTGCCGCCTCCTCGAGCGTCCCACCCCGGGCTGTGACGAGTGTATCGTCGGCGTAGCAAATTACGCCCAGCCCGGGTGGGAGGCTTCCTCTCAACGCCCAGTCGTAGCCGATGTTCCACAGGGTCGGACCCAGAACCGACCCCTGTGGGACACCGCACGTCATGGGCGTTCGCACAACGTCCCCTACTCGGTCAACGTAGAGGACACTGCGCCCCTCCAAGTAGTCTGCCACCAGCCGCCTGAGGTACACGGGCACCCCGTGGTACCTTAGCCCCTCCCTGATGCAGCTGAATGGCAGACTGTTGAAGGCGTTAGCGATGTCCAGGGACACCGCCAATAGGACTCCTCCGCCGGTGACGGCCTCCGCTACCACGGCCTTCAGGCGCAGCAGGGCCGCGATCGTCGAACGCCCCCTCCGAAAACCAAACTGGGCGTCGGACAGATCGGGCCCAACCCCGACAAGGTGCCGCTCGATGCGGGCAGCCAACACCCTCTCCAGCAGCTTGCCCGCATCATCGAGCAGCACGATGGGCCTGTAGGCCGAGGCCGACTCGGGAGACCGTCCCGGCTTCGGCAGGAGAACCAGCCTCCCCTCTTTCCAGCACCCAGGGAACTGCCCGGACGTCAAACAGGCGTCGAACAGTCCCCTGAGGCGTGGTCCCAGATGCTCGAGGACCAGGGCCAGCACACGGTTCGGAATACCGTCGGGCCCTGGGGCGGTGGATTTGACTCGCATACGCGCCACCGCCGCCCCCATTTCCGGCTCCGTGATGGGCGGAGCACTTTCATCGTCGGCCTCCCGGTCGCTGTCCGGCGAAGCCATGACCGGGGGCGTGTGCTCCACCCGCCGTGGAAAGAGGTCCTCGACAACTCTGGTGAGGAGGCTGGGCTGGAGAGTCTCGGTGAGGGGGGGGGCCCGCCCGCGGAGCTTTTTCAGCGCCGCGAGGTAGGGGCGACCCCAGGGGTCACGCTCGAGACTGTCCAGCATCTCCCGCCGACTAACGTCCTTGGCGGTACGGACGGCCAGCCTGAAGGCAGACCGCGCACTGCGGTAAGCCTCGTACAGCTGGACCTCCCGCTCAGACATAGAAATATGCCTACAATTAATCTACATAAATAACACCCAGACTCGCAAAAAGAATTATTATGTGTAGATCGGTATGCATATATAAAAATCGTAATATAATAATGTGAAAGAGAAGTAAAACTACTAGAATTAAAATCCTATACCAACGTGTCTAACCAGCGTGGTATAGTAGGTCAATTTTTCTCCTACTGGGAGGAAGATTAAGCCTAGCAGTGGCACTTTTATGAATTGAGACGATGACGACGAATATCATACATTTGGTGACCCTCTTCATAGGTATATTATTGAAAACTATTATAATCTATACTACTACTTATCATAAATTGGGAAAAATTGTTTATTTGAATGCCCTAATTTTGGAAAATATTCCAAAAGAATGTTTTTTTTGTCAGATAGTCTGTTTATTCAGAAAATTTTTAGGCTTTAATACATAACACTGCGACATACATATTGGTAAATTGGTCCGGAGCAGTGTCTATAAAGGCTAACAAATCGGACAAAATTTTAAAGCTGTTAAGCGTTCTCCGTTGTAGTCGTTGTTACGGCAAGTACCTACTTAGATAACAAAAATTGTAATTAAAGTAGGTTTGTTTTAGAATATGCATAACATACCTACTTATTAAAATGGTGATATTTTTTTTTAATGCCAGGAGGCGATACGGTTATTTAAACGAAATAATAGCATTATAGGCAAGTAAAGTAAGCGAAGCTGTTGGAACAGCTAGTATTGAATATATCTAGAGGTAGGTAGGTAGAATTATAGGTATTAAAATCGTCATTAACACATTCCTTTTTATAGCGCAACTATATAGGTATGACGGATATTGTTAACTTGAAGGGGAATATAAACACCCCCATTTATTATAAAAATATTTAAAATGACAAAATTTATTGTATCAACTGCCCCGTGTGGTGAAGTCTTAAGGAAACAGGGATGAAATTGCTTCCTTTGCCATAGGAGTAGTAACGCTGTCTAATATAACACTAGGGGAATAGGAGCATAATTTTCCCCAGTGGTAAGAGTTATATTCAATAGTGGACTATAGGCTCGCAGATGGATAGATAGGTAGGATGATATTTGATAAATTTTGTTGGATTTTTCCCTGCCATGATAAATGACTGTTACGTTATTCCAACTGCAAGACTTGCAAGACTTTGCGAGACTCTTGCTGCAATACCAAGACCAAGACGAGACCAGGTGTGATGTTGCAAGACCAAGACCAAGACTAGTCCAAGTCTCGTCTTGGTCTTGCATTTGGACAACACTACACACAGCACAGAGGTGTGTTAATAAAAAAGTCTTTGCTTTATTGAGTTGTACCACGTAAAACAATACAATTCTGCCTTTTATCGGTCAATATTTTTGATTTTTTTTTGGGGAGGGTGGCTAAAAAAAAAAGGAAAAAGAAATGGTCGGCTCGCTCACCGCCCGGCTCCATCCAGAGCGACAGAGAGGTGCAGCGCGGCTTCATGACCCACCCGTAGCACGTCACCTTCGTCGTTGGGCCGACCACCGGTGCAGCGTTCCTTGTCTTCAGTGGTCGGCCCGACGAAATACCCCTGCAGAGTACCCTCTCCTCTCGACGTCCACCCTCGGGGATAATATTTTTGACTTAAGACATTCATCAAAAATAGAAATAAATTAGAGTTTAAAAAGGACAAGTAGTACTAGTAGTTTGCTTTCATCGTACAAGTTTTGAACGCAACTGCCTTGAGATAGTCTTTGCTGCATTGTGCTAAACTGACAGCCTGAATCATAGAAGTATTGAATTTCGCATACATACATGGTTCGCACACTAGCTCTATCTCTCTTGCTCTTATGCAAAGGATACGATTGGTAATTTCTACATCTTGACGAATCTAATCAGGATATTCAGCTATTTTGATCGAATTATTGCATTGACATGGGCCTTTGAAGGGTGAGCAAAGTTTAAATAAAATCTGTTCGTTCAAAGTGGGGCAAAATGACGTTTAAAGATTCCCTTACATAGATAGATACATATATACAGATGAAACTTAGTTTCACCTGTATGTATGTAATGAAATATAATAAAAACGTGTTAAAATCTGCAAAAATAGTTTGTATTTATTGTATGATAAAAACAAAAAGCTATGATGTGTATAACACTTCCGAATAAAAGCATAACAAAATTTTATTATATAACAAGCACAGTATTGAAATGGAATAAAATGACAGCCTTCACTATACTTCATTTGAATACCATTTCTATGCAGATTCAATAGAATTTTGATCTTTATGTATATCAAATATTAAGAATACAATGTGTCAACTTTCCTACTTTTTTTCTAAACTAGACGCTTAAAAGAAATAACATCGTAAAAAGATAACTCAAAATAACTATTGATTGGCAGATAACACTTTAAGGCAGCATATTATGCTTTCAACCATTAGTCTATTGACGTCTAATATTAAACATAAGGCTCCCCATAATGGCGTAACCATCACATCGGGTAAAATATCTGAACATCGCAATTGATGTTTTAAGTTTCCTAGAAGAGCTCTGCGCATTCCAATCACTAGAAAATAACCATAAAAAAAAATCATACAGTTTCTACAACTACAACGGGAACACAAATGATGACAACATATTTTATTTTTAACCACGTAAAGCATGGCATAATAATTACTTCTAAAAGAGGATACTTGTGCTGAAAAGTGAGACATAAGAGGAAGCTAAAATAAAAACAGAATATTACATGTACCCTACACACCTGAACTTTATTATCTTTTACACAATATATTGAATCATAAACTAGAACTGAGAGAGTAAACCAATGAGAATAAAACCACTAAACTTGACAGCTATGTCCACGCATAGTAGCTATACGTCGACATTTCCGAGAAATAACTAAAGAGATAAACGTGGGTGCACATTATAGTCCACCCACGCTCCCTCAAAAACTACAATAAAATCGTAGACGAGACTTAACACATCTATTAACTAATATGGTGTTTATGTTCTTTTTATTTCATTTCTGTCTAAATAATCACAGCTGTTCAAGTAATGCTTTATATAATAACTTAGTTTAACGACTTAGAGGGTCAGTTTTTATTCAATAGAAACAAAACCACTTATCAGTAAAGAGAAGAAGAGATGTATGTAAAGTCTTCTTGTTTCATAAGTTAAGCGTCGAACTTATAAAATATTTAATCTAAAATACATCAAAATACTTAATGTCAGATTATAATGAAATGCTGCTGTGATTAATACAAATCAAATTACAAATTCGAGCCAAATTATTCTGTAAATAGCAACCCAAGAAAATACAGTTGCCTCTGGCAAGTATTTCAAATCATTGAAGGGAAATGGGTCATTCAACGTCACGACTATTGACTTAACATCTTTGTTAACACGTTTCCGATCTATTATATTATTGGAGAATTTATTATTCTATAGGAATCCTACCATTCTCTGAAATAAAAGACCATGTTATTGTTCTATTCTACGGTCGAAGCAAACTCCCAAGTGCCGTATTTTAGGTACTGTTTATGAACATTTTTTCTTTGTACAGTACAAATAATTACTTCCAGTTTGGATATAATTTGTGTTCAATATGTATATATTTTTAAAATTTTGTCGCGATACAAATATTCACAAAACAGCGCGACACGTCTTTAAAAAATACTATCTATACCAATAAATAAAATTGGAATGTCTGTTTGTAATGTCAAAATAATAGGCTTTTTTCATGCTCACACGGTTATTTGCACGACACCTATGCCTAAAATAGCAATTAAAAATTTTTTTGTCTATCTGTTTGTTCCGGGTAATCTTCAAAACAGCTGGACCGATTTCAAAAATTCTTTTACCAATGGAAAGCTACAATATCAGGGCGTAAACTAGCCTACATTTTATCCCGGTATTCCCACGGGAACGGGAACTACGCGGGTAAAACGACTATAACCTATAACCGAAGCGAAGCGAGGGCGGGTTGCTATTATACGTATAAAGTAAATGGATTTCCTAAGATAATTATGCAAACCAGTAGATGCAGCTCGTAAGTTCTTTGCATGAATGTCACTTGAGACACTACCATGTGTCTATATATAGGTATAATAATCGAAAGAGAGATCTATATTAGTAAACATTTTATTACAGTAAACCCCGTTTAAGACGATTTCGCAGGGACCCGACCAAAAACGCGTCTTAGGCGGGAAAGCGTATTATGCCGGAAAGGAAAAAACGAGCCATTATTATTTATTATATTCTATCATTATTTTGAATACCTACGTATTGAATTTAATATTTGAAAATTACCTAAAATAAAATGTTGTTTATTATTATTACGTTACTTTAAGTAATCACTTATTTTAGTTTGACAAAAAGATTTTGAGGCATTAGCAATTACAAGATTTTCAACGTAATTTAATTTTCGCAGTGTGTCTTCGCTTTGATTCAAAGAAATTACATAGCGTCTTAACTCATTAACTTCTGATAATGTCCGGGCGTGTGACAAAATCGGATTTGACTCATCTTTTTCTTGGTCATTATCACTTAGGGTCGCTCGCAGTCGTCACTTCGTCAGTCGCTGGCAGCTGCTACAAGGGGTAATATGTGTATTGGAGTGGCACGTGTTGGGGATGACGAATCGTATTAAGCGTTAAGAAATGTATGAAAACATATCTCAAGTTGCTGGGACTGGAGCAAAATGGCGTATTATGCAAAAAATCGTATTAAACGTGATCGTATTAAACGGGTTCTACTGTATTTGTATATATGTTTATTCGTCTGAACCAGACGATGATTTGAAAACCGTTTTTTAATTAGTAATTAGCCTGTTCATCTGTATTTAAAATGATTTTAATCCATAAAACATAACGCTACAACATATATGATATCTCCGAGAAATTAATATCAGTCAGATGCTTTAATACGTTACTATGTAAATATTATAGCAAATATAATCGTAATAAATGAAGACATGTGGTCAAAATAATACTAAATATACCTACATCCAATTTAGGGTTGCATTTATTATGTGTTTTTATTTAGACGTAATGACATACATATAACATTCTTCTAGTAATCTTAATAACCTTTTCATCTGAAAAGGTATTCAACATGTTTATGATCTAAAACTGAAAGCTGGGAAACCTTTTTACTGCAAAAATATTAAATTTACTAAAATAACTTGAAAATTACTGATTATTTATTATACTTAAATTATAAGAAAAAAGTTTTATATTTGAAATGAATGAAATTACGTTCCTAAATGGATAAAAAGGAATTTGAAATTCAAGTATAAAACTTAAAGTTGAAACGACAGAGAATAAAAAGTATATATATATATATATATATATATATCTTTAATAGATATTATAATTCGACTTTCTTAGAATTTAAACTTTTATCCAGTGAAGCCAAAAGGGTGAACTAGTTTGAAATATAAACAAATACTGCAATAATATAAATATTGAATCTAAGCTTGTATTCGCACAAACAATCCTTCGCGATATTCATAATACAATATGAATATTGACTGTACTCGGAAGCAATATTTTATTACATAAAGCATATTGCTTTATGTAATATTAATTTTATTTTTACGTAAATAAAACTATTTTTTCCTTGTGGTGACGTACTCCGTCAGAATACAAATCACCATCGATGAAAACTATTTTTACAAATTATAAAGAAAACTTTATTGTGCCCCTACGTTTATCTGTTTAGACATTTCTCTGAAACGTCGACATATAAGTTCTATGCGTGGACATAGCTGTTAAATTTAGAGGTTAATGAGATGATGAATAAGAATAACTCATATGGTTTTACAATGAACATGAACGCTGTAAAGTGTTCTAAGCTTCAAGCAATCAAAAGTCTAAAGAGCCCCATATACGGAACGATCCGTCTGTACGATACACCTGAAGAATATTGTGACGATCGATCGCTTAAAATTTGTCGCACGCCTTAACTAGCGCGTTACGTACTCGTACCTACCTACACTTGAACGAAACGAATAAAATGGCTACATGGAGTAATTACGATGGAACTTTAATTCCTTTAAAATATTTACATGCGAATATTGCTTTCCTTTCAATAGACATTTCTTAACTCACATTTTTCTAGGCTTCTTGTTTTTCTTTTGTAGCCGAATTAAAATTACTGCCCTACGTGGTATTAAGGAAAAGAAGTTCGTTTTCCATTTTATAGGGGCGCGTATTGAATGTTTTGAGCACATCTTTATCCTTCCGTTTCAAAATAAGTAAATGATCGATCGTTACGACCAATCGTTTCGTGTGTGAGCGATTAAATTTTAAGCGATCGATCGTCACAATATTCTTCAGATGTATCGTACAGACGGATCGTTCCGTATATGGGGCTCTTAATACAAATGCGATAAAATATGTAAGAATTGTTTTATTTATAGTGTATGATACTCCCGTGAACATCAGAAATCGTTATTCTACGTTGTTGATTATGTTATATGATATTTCAAGCAACTTCAAGTAAGTAGTACCTACCTCATTTCAAAGCTTACATGTACAAAAGTACTGTATCAAGTAAATAATCTAGGTTACGAATATAATCTGCCCCTAATTCTACTCTTCCGAGTGTGTCTTAAAAGACAATTCAATGAGTTACTGTAAGAGAAGCTCTAAACAACATCAACGCAACAAAAACAACAATCAACTTGGCTTAAAAACTAATGCGAATGGAGCATGGTATATATTCATACTTTCTTTTACTATGGAGGAGATTATCCGTGTGGTGACAGAGTAAGAATACAAATCACCTCTCCCTATCTTGCCCGTGGATGTCTTAAAAGACAACTGAGGGATATAATATGCATATAACATCTGTGCACGAGAAGAAAACTTGAAATTAAACCATATCCCAACCCGTCTAACTAGCGTGATATAGTAGGTCAATATCACTCCTATAATGGATGAGGTACGAGCCCAGCAGTGGGACGTATATGAGCCGAGATGATGATGGAAGATATAAAGGCAAATAAATATAACTCAAAAAAAAAGATGCATACATCTAATTCCTTGGACTTATAACACTTGTCATTGCTGCAAAAATTGAGCAGTATTTCTAAAGCTAGGAAGACTAGATAAAAATGACATAATCTAAAAAGATTTAAAGTCTTGAATTTAAATATATTACATTAACTTAGAAACCAAAATGCCAAAAATTCTCTCCAAATTTAAAACTCTGTGGAAAAAAAAATGAAATATTTTCATTGAAATATATCGAGACGAATACCGTATGCCGCCCAGTACACTCAAGATTTTAGCCGATAAATCTTTCAAGTGAGGATGAATTCCCAAGACTGCGAAATGATATATAAAATATTCATTCCTGTTGAGAAATGCAAGCGTCCGTTTTTAACTCTCAGAGTCTTTTTAATATTTTATTTAAATCAAATATATTAAACATTATTTAAAAACATATACATTGAAGTAAAAAGTATTTTCCTAAAAGCAACGAAAATATAATTCTCTTACCAATTACTGAATAAGATGTAGACATACCTGAAACAAGAAATAACTTCATATAATTATATGTAATATAGATATACCTACGTAAAGTTTTATGTTATATAAATATACTAGATGACCCAACAGACGTTGTTCTGTTCAAATACAATAAAAGAATTTCATTTACACCTTTCTTGAATCCCCTTGAACACACACACAAAAATTTCATCAACATCGGTCCAACCGTTTGGAAGGAGTTCAGTGAGTACACACGTATACAAGAAATATATATATATATATATATAAAGATATATTTATGACCTAATCATCAACATCAATTATCATCAACATTCATTCATCATTTCAGCTCATATACGTCCCACTGTTGGGCTCGGGCCTCCTCCACTAGGAGATTGAAATTGACTTTACTACAACATGCTGTTCAAACAGGTTGATATAGGATTTCGAGCTTTCCTTCTCTTATATAGATGTTATGTGTATATTATATCCCTAGTCGTCCTTTACGACACCGATCACACATCTCATCGTAACCCTGCTGTAGGATGCTGAACAGACGCTTGTGGGAATTTATTTTGAATTATCCTCTTAGAGAGTTTACTTTTTGTAGCAGCTCAATGACGTCCCGACGTATATCAATAATAAAATTTTGATATATATTTTTTTTGGGTTGGGCTACGGTCAGCGAACCCACCGCCCGACTTCGTCCGGGGCGACAGAGGGGCGGCGCGCGGCCCCGTAACCCACCCCTGTAGCACGTGGCCTCCAGCGTCGGGCCGACTACCGGTGCAGAGTTCCTTGCCTTCAGTGGTCGGCCGGACTTCAGCCGACCTTGAAACTTTTGATTAGCATTGTAATAATCGATATAGATAAATAATTCTTTATTTTTACACCATTTACTGAAAAAAATACAAATAAAACTTAAATGCTAACAAAACCAAGAATGTATAAAGTGTATGACTACGTGTAAGAGAATACGCTGTATAGTGTATTCTTATTTCTTTATTTCTTTACGACATACTCTCAAGACTCAAAGGAATTAAATTATTCTTCTACTACAGTTTTTTGTAGTAATCTTAAAAACTGATCTTGAGAACAATAACAGAAACGACAGCAATACTCTTCAACAACCCTTTTTTTTTTGTTATAAGCGCACACGCAGTCCATTCCGTCCGGGGCGACGAAAGGAGGGCGCGCGGGTCCATAATCCACCCATACCCATGTCGCCTTCTTCGTTGGGCCAACCACCGGAGCAGGGTGACTTGTCGTCAGTGGTCGGCCCGACGGAATACCCTTTTGGGTACCCTCACTTCTCGATGTCCCTGTCCCAGGACATCGGTCGCCGTCGCGCGGTCAGCCTCTCTGCGGCTGACGGGCTAAATTCCCCAGTCCGGTCACCCGCGGCCTCGGCTAGGGCCCGCGGCCTCGGCTAGGGCCCGCGACATCGGCTAGGGCCCGCAACATCGGCTAGGGCCCGCGGCCTCGGCTAAGGCCCGCGGCCTCGGCTAGAATAGATACTCTTCAACTAACCTGGGGAAACCTTTGTCAGATATCGACGAAATGATGAATAGATTATATATTATAACCACAGCATGCTCTTAATAGGTCAGCAACTATCATAGAATAATTAAAACTTGCTACAGTTTTAACTCGTTGTTTAACTAACTAAGCACTAAAGGGAATTCAACCGACTCTTCCTTTGGGCTTTACATAATAAATGCAAAGCATGTAATCAAGCAGCCGACCATTTTACCTTGGTCAACGAACACTCATCTCGTTTACTTAAAATATAATTTCATTTCAACTTATTTTTCGTGAATTTTAATTTCAGAAATTGAGGGTTGGATGCTAAAAGATTTTATTAAATTATATAGATTATTGAGATAGGTTCTAAGCTATTAAACATAACGTTGCTACAAATAGGAACAAAATAGTGTTATAGACACACATCATAAACACATATTAGCGAATTGGTCAGTTTTCTAAATATGGTACATCGCATATTCAACGATTCTGAACAATGACCGTTGTGATCTAAACTGATGAGATAACGAAATTAATGATTTGAGTATTACGAACATTATTAAAGTTGAAATTATTATGAATGTTACGGGTCCTAAAACAAAATAGTAATAGTGATGCATATGAAACTAGGTAAATGAAGGTGCTGATACAGCTAGTATATTCGTGTAGGATACATTTTATCGACTCTTGCTTACACGGTTTTGTATTCATTTTGGTAGGCTATGGTGTGGATACACGCTGACCATTTCATTAAGAACGAAGAAAAGGCGGCGTGCCATTCCATAGCTCGCCGTATTCTCTCCCTATCGGCATTGAGTGGCCTACTGATACCTTCGGCATTGAGTCAACTACCACTTGACGTCCGTGGCAGGTCCGGCAGGAACACAGAGATACCCTCAAGGGTCACGGGATGACTGTAGGCTAATTACCTTTACCTAGAAGAAGCCCCTTCATCATCATCACCATCATCACAGCTCATATACATCCTGGACTCAAGCCTCCTACACAATGGGGCAATAGACCTATTATACCACGCTAATCAGATGAGTTGGTAAAGGGTTTTTATTCCGAATTTTGTTTCTATTGCAAGATGTTGTTTACTTAATGTTAACGATAACAGTAATTACTATTATATCGCTAGTCCAACGTGTTGGCATAAGATTTCACTTCGAGTTTTCCTTCTCATACATCGATGTTACAGCTTTTACGACACCCACGGGCAAGAAAGGAGATGGTGAATTGAATTCTACTACTCCCTCTCTACTAATACTCCGTCATCGCATGAAGTTACATAAATATCAATTATCAAAAAATATATCTCGCCCACTTAATATAATATTATTGTTAAGTAGATATCACTTAAAAATTATGTAAAATAATTATTTTTAAACGAAATAAATAACATATTAACTTGTGTTATTTCTTGAATGTTTATATGCAATAAAATTAATTTAAATTATACTCGTTCCAACCATTTATTTTACTTTTGACACATGCTTTAGGACGTAACTGTTTCATTATACGCAATTATTAACTTTGAAACGAGTGAATAGAGAAATATATAAACTGCCCAATAATATTTATATATCTTAATTATTACCCACTAAATACATTAATATGCCGTAAATAGCTCTATTCATAAAATTTAAGTGATAATTCATTTCCGTTATAAAAAAAGTTACGTTCTATCGCATCTAGTGACAAGATCAAAAGTATTCGGTGCAAACTAATGAATCGCAAATAATCCATTACACTTATTTGCAGTTAAGTCAGCTGACAACTGAGTTTTAAATTGTTGTAATAGACAACACGTTAAAATTGTATCAGGGAGATATAAAAATCTTCTCATCATACCTATAACATGAAATAAAACAACCAAAATATTTTAATATTATTTTATTATAACGAATCGTCGGATTCTTCATACGAACTCGAATCGTCGCTTGAATCAACTGCAGTGTTTATTATTAACTCTTGTGTAGGTATGTTGTCAAATTTAATTTCCCGATCCCAATCAGAGAATATTATATTTTTTGTCTTGTTGACGACACTCGCCCAGTTTTCAGGCGTCACACTAGCACATGCGTTTTTTAAAAGTTCAAGCATTTTATTTGCTGTGAAAGGAGGAGTTGTATTGTTTCTTGCGGCGTGTCCTTTGACTTGTGCCCAGATCATTTCAATTGGATTATATTGACAGTGGTACGGAGGAATTCTGATTACAACATGCCCATATTCTGCTGCCATTTCGTCGATGACATATCGTTTTGGCTGCTTTTTACTTTTTAATATTTTAAGTAATTCTACTTTTAGTAGGGATTCGTCCACATCTTCCCCATTATCACGAAGCCAGTTTATAATCTCGTGTTTTTTGTTGGCCTGTGTTGGCATTTTATTAATTTGGCGAGAGTGATAGGGTGCATTATCAATAAATATTGTTGATGGCTCTTCAAGTGATGTAAGCATTTCTCTGAACCACTTTTCATACACGTCCGCATTCATCTCCTCATGATAGTCTCCTGTTTTTTTTTTATTTGAACGCTAACAGAGCGTCTGGTACAAATCCCTTTGTAGTTCCCGCATGGCTAATGATGAGGCGTTCACCTTTTCCCATTGGCACTGCAGAAGTAGAAGCAGCAGTATCGTCAGTCCAACCTTTTGGTATGGAATGATTGGCATTGAGCCAAGTTTCATCTGTGAAAACGACATTCGACCAGTCTTCTATTTTCTTCGCTTGTCTTAAAAATTCACAGCGAGACAAGGCTATATCACGACGTTCCATTAAAATTTTTCTTTTGTCGAATTTCTTATACACGAACCCGATTTGGTGCAGCACCTTTGACAAAGAAGATTTTTGACCACGAAACAAGCCACAATTTCGTAGAGACGCTACTAATTTTTTCAAAGTAGGAATCTCTTTGCTTGTGTAATAATTGTATATATGACGACGAATAGCATCAGTATCAAAACTGTCAATTGCTGTCGCTTTACGGGGCTGACGTTTTTTCTTAGGCGTAGATAGCTTGTTCTGTTCAATACCACTACTACCATCTTTTCTTTAGTGATTTTCGCCACCGTTGGAGCACTAATACCTAATGCTGCTGCAACACGGTCTCTAACTTGGGTTACTAGTATAAGGAATCCGCCATTGCGGCTTTCCTTTTCAAAAAATTCACGAAGCCGCAGCACTAACTCTCTGGATTGTCCTTTAAGCACCATACCTTTCGGCATTTTGCAAGTAAAATCTTACTGGGAGGAACGATACGCTCAACTCAATCAAAGTAAGAACAATGAAATCAATACGGTGGAATATAAATACTCAACACAGCGTATGAAAAATATGAAAGAGCACTCAGCGAACAGAAATGTGACTAGCACGGGAGTCTTGTTGCGAGTGACAGACAACACAACAAAATGGCGTCGCCGGCGCGCCGTTCAGTGTTGCCAATTCGGCTTAAAAAAAAAGGGGTAGGCTGGATGAGAAAATTAGTGATTTACTACCGCAGACGAGGGCGCCATTGTCTCTAAGTAAAGTTTGGAGCAGCGGACCCCGCTTAATGGAAAAATGCTTCATAAAGTAGTTATTTTTTATTTTGCAAAGTACAAAGTAAAATATTTTGGGAGGACTGAATTAGTGGGTATGCAAAAATTAATGTGCCCAAATAACAAATATATTTACAGAAGTGAAGGTTTTAAATAATATGAAATATGTATTTAAGCAAAAATAAAATATCCGTGTTAAATCGATTAAAAGTTCTTCCTGACTAAAATCGATTATTACAAAACATAGTATCCGTAATACATTGGTACAACACTAATTGATCAGAATTCGACCTGCCAAAAGTAAAATAAATGGTTGGAACGAGTATAAGGTTTAATTAAAATTCAGCCTATAATTTTATATTCTTATCTATGTCACGATAGTTCAAGGACCTGTAAGTCAACGCCCTAAATTTTTCACCAAAAGGCACCCACTAAGGTCTAAGATTTATACGCAAAAAGGGACGTTGAATTATGTGTCCTCGATTATTTGATCCTTGGATTTTCCAAGGATATCTAAGCTTAAGATGAAATACCTAGATCTATGTGCTACGAACAAGATGTTTTAAGTTCTTTAACAATTTACTAAAGATATAAGTCCATAATACTTTCAGAGTTATAGTAAATTTTATAAGTGCTATAAATAATTATATCAATGCTTTGTATCTATGAATACTTAAGCTATTATTGTTAGCAAGTAATATAACTCTCAACAAACAATTCTAGAACACATATGTATTTACAATATAAAGATATTTAGGTTACCTTTTAACAAGCTCGCTCGCGACTTTCTAATAAATCTATGATAAAATAGAAATACTTATTTCTTAACGCAGGAATTTTTTTATAATAATACCAAGAGTTATCCCAACTTCCTTGATACTTACAATGATTTTGAATAATTTACAAAATATTCTTATGATTTGAAGTTTTTATATAACTATTAGCTGACCCGACAAACGTTGTCATGTCTTAACTATTGTATAATTAATAAAAAAAATATCCAATAGCAACAATTTGATGTCAAATCTAATTGATTTCCACGTTATAATTAAATGCAACTTGATAAGGGTTATACCCCGAGTATTGTTTGTACGTTTGATTGCTGACATTTTTAAAAACAATCTGTTAAAATAAAAAAATAATAATTATATTCTTTGTTATGTCAAATCAATGAAAACAGTATATTAAAACCAACCAAAATCTCTATATTAAATTAAACTTTAAATATAAACGTGATGAAAAAGCATTTCTCAAAAACTTACTCTATAATTGAAATGAAATTACACGAAATGATAAATAAACCATGTATTAACCGATCCATCTATGTTAAACGATATTTGCAGCGCGCATTCAATAGCTGACATTTATTTCAATTGACTGGCCGTTATGTCAAACAACTAACAATCACATAAAATTAATATTGTTGTAAGGTTTTCTCAAATTTTCTAATGTTTTGCTCAACTTTCTTATTGTTTTCTTTCATAAGAACATTCTCCTGGCAATATTAAACACAACGAAAAAAGAATTAGCGAAATTGTTCCATTCGTTCACGCGTGATGCGATGACCAAGGGAAATAGAGATTCATTTATATATATATAATTATATATATATATATAAATGTATATATTAGTGTAAAGTTTAACCAAACAAATCTTGTATCCAAAAATGTTTAATATTTATATGTCTCGGCGGATCAATACATCTTCATAAACTTTATAATATTCTCGCAAATTTGACTAGTACAAATTTTATATGAAAATAAACCATAAAATTTATTGGTATTGCTTGGTTTAGTGTCACACTAAGATTGATGACCCATATTACACTAACCTATACAAGCTCAGTAAAGCCCCATCTTCACATTGTGATGTAGATTTATGACGAGCACATTTCTCGAAGAGGCTCGTTCTATAGCCAGAGCCCATACGATACATTCATCTTATATGGGTCTGTAAATCACTGTAGCGTGGTAGCGATATAGTGTTGGATATTGCATGTTGCCTTTGAAACGATATAGTTTCTTCATCTATAAGAAGTTTTATATAACGCACCAGATTGTTTAAAAGACGTCAGAAACAAGACTTTTGTAGTAGTATAGTACTTAGTAGTTACGTAGTTAGTTGTTCTTTAGATATTTTCGTAACATATCTCAAAAGCAGTACCTCAAAAGGAGAAAAATATTCGGTTTAATTTTTTTAATTTTTGCAATATATTCTTTTAATATCATGAGATGAAATTTGAGTCTTATCAAACAAATGTAATTTGAAATCTCCAGCTGCTTTATTTTATTCTATGTATGTATACGCGATTCACTAAATTGATTCTTCACACTTTGTTTCTGTTTTTTAAATATTTTAAACTAGCTTCTGCCCGCGACTTCGTGGACTGCATTGAAAAGGTACTTTGGGCTAACGCTAACTTTAACCCGCGACTTTATATACGTAGAAGGTGAAAATATCTGTAAATAATACGATTCTGTCACATATGATTTTTGCGAAACTTCAACCGTTTATGCACACAGTGGAAGCTTGCAAAATAAAAAAGCTTTGTTTTTAAACATTCTTCATTGATGTGCCGCTCCTATTGGTCTTAGCGTGATAAAATATTATAAATTTCTGTAGTCTCATAAAAAATTTGTATTCTATACATATTATAATATTTGATTAACAATCAAATGTTAGGTTTTGAGTACAAAATTTAATGTAATTTTATTAAAAATCTAGCAACCCGCCCTCGCTTCGCTTCGGTTATAGGTTATAGTCGTTTTACCCGCATAGTTCCCGTTCCCGTGGGAACACTGGGATAAAATACAGCCTAGTTTACGCCCGGATATTATAGCTTTCCATTGGTGAAAGAATTTTTGAAATCGGTCCAGCCGTTTTGAAGATTACCCGGAACAAACAGACAGACAGACAAAAATTTTTTAATTGCTATTTTAGGCATAGGTGTCGTGCAAATAACCGTGTGAGTATGTAAAAAGCCTATTATTTTGACATTACAAATAGACACTCCAATTTTATTTATTGGTATAGATATATATTCTTTGATCGTTTTTATTCCCAAATATATTGGGATTGGCTTTGTGGTGTAAGAATTGTTGACAGTATAATATTTTACTACGAATGTATATTAGGCCATAGTACATCTTATGCATGTATTGGTTTTCTGCCACGAATGTCCTTTTTATTATTTAGGAGATTACTATTGAGTAATAGGATCTTATGAGCTATAAAACTAAGAAGGAAGAAGTTTAACGTTAATAAGATAAAATGAAATACCCAATTTATTCTCCGCCTCTAACATTTAAGCTTACAAACATTAAATGACCTTTATTTCATACCTAATTGTGTAGCGGTTCATAAAATTTCTCTTGATTAAAAATAGGCCGTCAGAAAATTACATGCAAAAAGCCTACCTAGCCGTCAAACCTAAAGATTAGAGCCACCTGCGAATATTACGCAATCTTTGTGGTACGCCCACGACAAATTATGATGGAATTTTGAACAATATTCTAAATTAAAAACTGTCACGTTGAGAATATAGCTTAGGATTCTTCAAATGTAAATATGACGTTTCTTTTCTTAACTCATTTATGTCTCATCGTTGGATTTGAGCAACCTTCATATATAGAAAAAAATTATGCCGCTATTCCACACTGACTAGAAAAGATGATGGTATATTGTATTCTTAATCTGTCACCACAGAGGTAATATACCTACCCGTGTGGTGACAGACAGATTTTTTTTTTTAATGGGTGGGCTATGGTAAGCGCACGCGCGGTCCAGTCCGTCCGGGGCGATGAAAGGACGGCGCGCGGGCCCATAACCCACCCGTACCCACGTCACCTCGTTGTTGGGCCGACCACCGGAGCAGACGTGACTTGTCGTGGTAACAGACAGATGGGTGTATTACCCCTGTGGTGACAGAATAAGAATTCTAGATACTATAAATCTTTATCCTTCACCATTCTTGATTCATCATATGATAATGAAATTGTAGTACGATCTCGATAATTTTTTTTTTATTGCAAACGGTGGCAAACGAGCAAACAGTACACCTGATGGTAAGTGTTGCTGCCGCTCATGGACCCCTACAAGGCCGCTGCCTACCGCGAAGAAATTGAAGGGAGTGTGAATGCGTGCATTGAGGCTCAGTGATACCAAGGGCACCACCAAAACCCTCCACACGCAAACACCCTCAGAAAATTGAGTTTCCCTCAGAAAATTGGGTTGCCGGCTCTCTCGCTCACCGAACGAAGCGCAGTAACAAATCGCTACTACTCAGACGTCGATTTTCTGCGAGAGTGTGGTACTGCCCCGGACGGACCGGCCCGCTACTGTAGATAGATAACTGTCGACAGTGTAGTCCTACCACTCCAAATAATTACGCCATTAACCACATCGACCAACAAAATCGAATACAAATCATCATCATCTTCATTTCAGCTCTTATACGTCTCACTTTTGGGCTCGAGCCTCTTCCGCAATATGAATAAAATTGACCTTACTGCTGGTGAGACAGGTTGGCATAGGGTTTTATTTCGAGTTTTCCTTCTCTTGCATAGATGTTATATGCGTATTATATCCCTTAGTCGTCTTTTACAACACCCATGGACCAGAGAGGGGGGCGGGGAATTGTATTCTTACTCCGTCGAGATAATAATAAAAAAGATAACAAAACGAATGTTTAATAAGATAAGTATTATGTAATTATTAAATGGTAACCGTATAGTATCATAAACATGACCCTTGCGCTCGTAAATTTTCCATAGAATTTACATAACGTTTCATTAGCCTTTACGACAATAGCTATATTTACAAGTAGATAGAACAGCCAACTGGTTAATAGAGAGTATATTTCAACAAGTCTCGTGACCTAACGAACCGAAATAATATAAGTTTGTCTCTTCGCGAGTCGAGTCGAAATGAGTTCCTAATTATACAACTGTGAATCGACTTATCTACATCAGGGACATTGTTTCACGAACTTTTTGCCACTCAACATTTGTAGATTATTACAATGGTTTTTTCAAGCTACGAATAAAACGCTATTTGAGGAATTCCTTTCTTGCTAGTGTTAGTGTAGTACTCTCTTGAGGCAACCACTAACACCCTGGGTTTCATAATTTTATTCTTAACCTTGCTATATATACCTACTATAATACTTACTTAGTTTTTAAACGACAACCTACGGTTAGGTATAGCTATTATATAGATGAACGTAGTCACGGGTTCGATTTCCACACAGAACAAAACTTTGTTCAAACCCAAAATTGTTGTTATTTATCTGGTTGTAAATCTAACAAAAATTCGAGTAACATACATTTTTGTTCTTACTAAATGCCATACAATCTAGATAACTTGAGGAACGGCTTTCACTTCAGTTTTCCTTCACATATTTGTCATGTATAATGAAAATCTCTTATTGCGACTTAATTCAGAAGGTATCACCGGTTTCGATAATAGCATAGTAGGTTTAGTCCACCACCTATAATGAAGCCTAATACGTATATAGCTATGACGAGCCAATAAGCGATAATGATCTACATTGTGGATGAAAAAACGTATAGGTTAAGGTAAAGGTCCACATGATGTCGATGGTACGCTCAAAAGTTCAAATGTCGTGTGGGAGTTTTCAAAGTCACATACTGGCTGCGACAATAGTTTACTAAAAAGCTATAACATAATATACAATTATTTCAATCAAGCATGTTCTCGGCATGTTTTGTCTGTAGAAAAAGGAAGACAGCCGATTTTATCAGTATTACCCTCCGTAGTATAAGCTCTTTATGTTCGCGACACTGAAACGCCTACGCCTTATGTACGCGTACGTCATTAGTCAAATGTCGAGTTTGAAGGGAAAACGTACCCTTCTTTTGTTTTAAGAACAAAAATATCACAATCACATAAACTTCCATGACATTATAATCAGACTGCATAGATAACATCGTGGTCTAAAATAGTCTCAATAATGACCAGCCGTGTCGCGTTATCCTACGTTTGCAGAAAAAACAATACTAATAATAGACAAAAAAAGGTATTTAATACGTTGAAAGTGTTATTATAACGCGGTATCTAGTTGATATTTGTGACGGTGTGGGATTGTAAAGGTAATGTAAAGCCGTGATCTTAAAGTGACAGCAAACTTTAAAGTTTTTTTTTTACTTTTCAATCAATCAATTTATTATTGCGAAATATGGGTATAAAAGATGTTACAAATAATATAAGTCTCACCATAGTCGACTTTACTGTATGCAAGCAATGTACAATATTAACATAATATAATAATCAACATAATAGAATAATTAACAATAGTAACAATAATTAATAGAATAATTAATAGAGTAATAATAATTATTATTACTCTATTAATTAATAGAATAATTATCAAGACGTTTTATTAAACCCATTCGAAAGAGAGGAGGTTCTCAATTCTTGAGGACCCTTCTTTTTTGCTCGTGTGTTCACTGATTACTCGAAGACCCCTGGACTTATTTGAAAAATCCATTTTTGTACGATAGGATATGGTTTTTAGGTGGTCTCTTGGTGGTCTCATGAGATCCTAGAAAATCGAGGATAACCTTCGAATTTTACACGCACACTTGTACTAATAATATACCCAAATCGTTTGATTTGAGTATATTTTTGTAGCAATTCGTCATAGTGTGATGTAACCGCGAAAAGCAAAAAATAAAAAAAAATTAAGTACAAAATAAAAACCGCCTTTAAAAATACTAAGGAACTAAAAAGCAGAAAATAATATAATTTCCTACGTAAATCTATAAATAAAGTTTATTTTCGTAATTCTCCTCTTATTTTCTAAAAACCCTTTGAAGTCGTTCTTTATAATTTCATTCCTAGTTGTATACTTAAACAAGATAAATAACATGATATTTAAAAAAAAAAAAAATTAATATGTAATAAGCAATATTGATAAAAAGAAATGAGAAGAAAACACTTTTGAAATGCTTGAATAACATCATCATTTGCCTGCCCTCATCCCACGCTAAGTGGGGTCGGCACAACATGAACTTACCTTTCTTAAGTTCATGTTGTCTACAGTTTCGGCTATTTATTTTATGACCGGCCGCCCGCCTGACGTCAACCATCCTCAGGAATTTTCGTTAATGGGAAAGGGACGGGGATATGGCGGATGTATATGGTGGAAACTGGGTTAGGGGACACTACTGCCATTAGATATGGGGTAGGAGTATGACAGGAGCAGCTGGAGCAGTCCGGGATCGCGTGCCCGTAGCGACACTAATCAGTTAACGGACAGTCAACTGGTAGTGGCACCCTCTGAACAACATGCTTGAATAACAGAAGATATAAATATAAATAAATAAATAACTTTATTTACTAATATAACAAACTACAACAACAAACCATGCTAACAGTACAAAAATGAAAATAGTTTTACAAAAAGTACTTCCTTACCTTATCACATCGAATTAAGTATGATGTTTATAATGGTTAGCTTAAGTATATTATTTAGATTTGATCCTAGATTGAGATTACACTATCCACCGTACTAGTTATCACTGTATTACAGTAAGATAGGCCTCCCGGTCCTCGATCAACACCATAAAACAATAAACAAGTAAAACACTACGGTTACAATAAACTTAGATCGGTACATATTTAATTAATACATTCGATTTGTGCAGGTATTTAAATAACTAGCGGCTATGAAGACTATTAATTTCTAATGTAGTATGTGGGTAACATTAACAAACTTATACAGTATATGCAAGGTTTGAAGAAAGATTAAATGACTATGAATATTATATATTTTTCTTATCCTAGATATATTGAATGTTTTTCATACTTGCTCACTTTATTTTAAATGATTGTGAGTTTCAGTTATTTATTAAATTTTCAAACAATAATTTTGCAGTCTAAGTGATCTTTATCGAGTCGAATTCTATAGAGCACTTCTCTATATCAACTCAATTTCGCATATTTTAGTTTGTAAATAAAACTATTATTACATATTTTACCGCATATGTATTCGATTTTTGATTATCCTACACGTCATCGTTATTACAGAGATTTATACCTATCCGCTACAGAATTAGTTATTAGATTTTGTTGGAAGTGAGACATCTTAGCCCGCCCGTGATCATGAACATTGAAAAATGTTCGAAAGTTCGGGTAATCAAAAATCAATTAAAACGCGACTAAATCCGTAATCATAGTTTTATATATAATGTGTAATACTTGCATAAACATCAGAAATTAATTTTTAGTTTGTATAAAATAATTTCAATGTATTCTTCTCAAGCCACACACACAACAGTATTGTGTAAAGACCTACTCCAGATAACAAAAATTTGCCTAATATAGACATGATTACGCTATATGTATATACCTAGAGACAAAAGGGAAAAAGAGAAACTTTTGACTTTTCCCTCGTTTCATCATCATCATCATCGCAGCCCACATACGTCCCACTATTGGGCTCGGGCCTCCTCCTCAATAGAAGGGAATTTGACCCTACTATTCCACGCTAGTCAGACGTTTTGGTATAGGGTTTTGTTTCGGGTTTTCCTTCTCTTGCACAGATTTTATGCACATGCACATTATATCCTTTAGTGGTCTTTTACGACATTCACAGGCAAGATCGGGAGTGGTGAATTGTATTCTTACTCCGTCACTACACGGATAAGTTCTTATTTGCTTACATACATTAATTATTAGAGAAAAAGAATCAAATGTCCATCGTGTTTTAATCCATTACCAGACAAAATTATAATTTAATATATATAAATATTTTTCAATGGCAAATAGTGCTTTTATTGCAGTTTTTACGATTAAATTGCTAGTCATCAAATATACATTAACCACATTTATTAATCTAGCTAGCTTTGTTTAAACTGTATCTGTAGATACAGATCTGTTAATATTAGCATTTCTAACAAAGAAGTTTTTATAGTTATCAATAACGTTTAGTATAATTTTTATTACTTTAAATGTTTTTATAGTGTAACCTTAGTTCAACAATCATAGCTCAGTTAAATGGTTATCTGGTGTGCTTTATTGGATTATTTATGCTAACTATCATCATCATTTCGGTACATATAATATCCGTTATTGAGCTTGGCCTCTTACACAATAGGAGGAAAAATGACTACAAAGCGCTGGTCAGACATGTTGGTTTTATGTTGAGTTTTCCATCTCTTTCGTTGATATTATATGCATATCACAATCCCGTAGTCGTCTATTATGACAACCACGGGCATAAAAATGGTGATGAATCATATTCTTCGTCCATCACCACATGTTGAAGTAAGAGTAGGTATAATATCAATATCATCATCATCATTTAACCTATCGCGGTTCACTGCTGGACGTAGGGCTCCCTCATGTTTCGCCACAAAGTGCGATCATATGCCGCCTGCATCCAACGACGCCCAACATAAATTCGTCGGTCCACATAGTGTAAGTGTATATATAATAGCTAATAGAAAACATAAAATGTATTGTATTTGTACTTTCCGAAAATTTTCATAACATTGTTATTTATTTAAATGTCAGCTAGGTAGTAAGTAAAATTAGTCTGGGTAATCATACGTTCTATAGAATACCCTATTTTTTAAATTTCGATATAGTTAAATTACAATAATAATAAAAGAATTAAAGTTACTTTCATACACGTAGTAACTGAGGTTAAGGTAATCGAATATTAGAAATCCCTAACACCTTTTCCATAAGACGTGACGAAACTTTTACTGTGCATTACTTCGAACACTAATCTGAAGAAAAATAAACTTCGCTATTTACGTTATTAATAAAAATTAATGGCCGGTCAACATTCAACTATATTTGCTATAACTAAACAAATATCTGACGCGGCCATGCCACTATATCAGCGCCATATCAGTACATGCCATGCCGTATTTAAATATATTTTTTTGAATTAAGAATGAATTACTAGATTTTTCTTCGTGGTGAACGCAGTTTACGTATAGCCAACGTCACTCGTTAATAACACATCTATACACAGGGTGTATCAGGTTATGGGGCAACTGGTCAAAAGGGAGCTAGGCAATGGTGGTAGGAACCCATGAAAAAAATTTGAACGAAAAATATCGATTTGTTAAGGAATTAGAGACATGTAAATTTTCAATTTTGTCATCGCTTTTTCGTGTAAATCCGATTGAAATGTATAAAGTCAATGATACTTAATACGCAACATATTCATACTTTGTTAAATGTTCATAAGAAATTGAAAAAATCAGTGATTACGTTCGCATAAGCCAGACAAACTTCGCTTTAAAACAGCTGATCGGCCGATGACCGTTGACGGCTCGCCGTTGTTATTTACGCTCATTGAAGCGTTTGCACAATTCTAGGTATGATAGAATGAAATTATACTGTCGAAGCTTTACATGCCTACTACATGTAGGCATGTAAAGCTGTCTATACATGCCTACATAATACGTAACATTTAAGGCACAGACTCTTACACACATTTTTTTTGAAATCTCCATAATTTTTATGTTATATTGTTTTTTGTGTAATGTACATTCTAATTACGATCTATGACCGTTAAACTACAACATACTCGAACAGTTGTCCCATAACCTGATACATCCTGTACATAAAAGAAAGTCGTGTTAGTTACACTATTTATAACTCAAGAACGGCTGTACCTATTTACTGAAAATTGGCGGGGAGGTAGCTTAGAACTAGGAGACGGACATAGGATACTTATTTTTTTTATCCTGTTCGACCGGGTTCCCGTGGGGCTTGACATAAAACGTCAAAGAGAATACAAGTCACTATAAAACGTGGTATAACAAAAACGCATCTATCATGTAATAACAAAACGCAAATGACAGCTATAGACAGACTATATTGTCGGAAATTTAGAAGATATATTTACGAAAAAAATTATGGCAGTACGAAGTTCGCCGGGTCGGCTAGTCAATAATAAATTTAAATTTGGATCTCACCCTCTCTTCCATAGGAAATCAGGATTGTAGGTTCAATGGCATCCTAGAATATCACAATGCTTAGTAATACAAGAGGTCAAATAGAAGTCCGAGTGACTTCTATTTCACCTCTTGTAATTATAGTTGGCAATTTGGCATATAATAATATTTTATTAAATCACCAGCGCTTGTTCCTGAAGTGATTTTATCGTCGCCATGTCTTTCGGTTTTACGCAATATTATAGTTACACTAACATTAACAGCCCCTCGCACTATATATGCCATGACAGAGACAAGTCGTTTCGTTTACCGATTTACAGGACCTTAAATTCCTCATTTTACACTACCCACTAACCCTACACGTCTGCCGACCGCTGTATGCGGAGGTGATCCTGACAATGTACGGCCTGTACGGCGCACCTTGACCGTCCGTCTGACAGCTCTCCTGTGGCAACCACAGAGGAACATGGTGGTTAACGGTGGCAGCGTACCTGTGGGACGGCACTCCCCATGGGACCTGGAGACGACTTGACGCTATCACTAGGACGATGCTCGATAGTACCAGGAACCGGGACGCGGTAGCTGTTTTCTGCGAGGTGGTACTGCACCTGAAACTATAATCCGCCGAGCTGGTGACCTGCGCGTCGCCCTTTCGTCGCCCTAAATGGAATAGATGGCGTGCGCCCAGATCATAACATGCCAAAAAAAACCATAAACATTAATTAGAAAAAATACTAATACATCTAAAAACCAACTTTTAACACGAATTTTTTCATTTGATCGCACTATCTTCGGTAGCCTAGTATAACTTAACCAAATACCATTAGGTACCATAATAAATTCAATGATAATGCTATACATAGTCTAAGTAGGTCACGGCAAGAAAACATTCTTACAAAAACCTTGCATAATTTTATATTCCACTTACACTCATTACTATATTACTCACTTAGCTCATAAAACAGTAAAATATTGCATAAAAGCATCACCAACAATGTTGATGCACTTTAACGTAGTACTGCTGTAAAAAATGCAATTGGTATACAATGGTTGAATATACCTAGTATTATAAAATATGAAACTGATGTGATATCATGACCTTAATAACTACCAGTTAATTATGTTTTCTAATGTATTTTTAATATGAAACATCTAATGACTACCTCGTCAGTCCGAATATTTAACTGACAAAATCATTTAAATAACATAGTATTGGACTCGATTTCTTTAGTAACGTAAAGAACTAGTACCAATGTTTTCTTTTACTTTTCTAAAGAAATTGTCAATAGTAATCAGAAAATTAAAGATTGGCATCGGTAAAATGCAAATAAGGCTTCGCTTTCATTGAAATGTTATAATACACGTCGTTGCATTTCTTTACATTCAATGTTTCCAATCCACAAAGACCAATAATATTGAACGCCATAACCAAATTACGGATCCCAATTTGGTGTGATTCTAAATAACATTACATGCCTTATATACTATCATCTGTCCAAAATCTAGCGAGCATTTCAAGGCAAAAACAGGTTCCTCGTGGTTCCCCGTAAATTTTCTGTCTCAGCGAATAATTCTTTTAGTTGGCACTTCTAGTGTCATTTTAATGCACGCCAAAATATCGCATTTAATTTCGCAATAGATAAAAACGAGACTGAGTATGAAAATACAAATCTTGATGAATAAGTAAATTACAGTTGATACTAGCTTCTAAGCGTACTATCTCAGTTACGTCAACTATAGCATCCCTTGAGTCGACAATTGTTTTACTGAGTCGGGTAGAAGGGAGGTGCAATGACCTCCACAATACCAGCTACTCTAAATGTCTCGAGTCTTTGTAGCTGCAATGTAAACGTATATTATGAAAGAAAAGAGTACTTCTTTGTTACAAATTTTGCTTCACATGTTACTTAATAATACGTAGTACCTAATGTCATATGGATTGGAATTCAAATAGCATGAGTAAATCTAACCAAGTTAATAGAATATAAGAAAACTCGTCTGTAAGTTTTATAGTTCAACATCTCATCATTTCAAAGCATATAAGTCCCACTGTGGGCTCGGGCTTCCTCTACAATGGGAGGAAAATTGATCCACTATACCAGTACCATGCTGGTCAGACGTGTTAGTGTAGGGTATTAATGTCGAGTTTTCCTTCTCTTGCATAGATATTATGTGCATACAATATCCATTAGTCGTTTTTTACACACGGGTAAGGGAGGAGGTGGTTAAACTGTATTCTTACTCCGTCACCACACAGATTGTTCATATAGTAATTATACTAGTTCATGGAATAATTAATATAATATGATAAAACTTTTATTTGTTTTTTTAAATGAAACGGCATTATTTTAAATGATTTGACCTTTATATAAAATTAAAAATTTATACAAGAATGGCTGGTTTAAAATAATTTGACATACCTACATATTAACTTTTACTACAAAATCAATCTAATAAAACGTTTTATAAATCAAGCTTCATCAACTTCCAAAGGATTATATATTTTAAGCAATCAGCGATAAATGGCGGGTTCTTTAAAAGTTTTCGAATAAACAGTCATTTTCAATGATTGAATCTGATGCGATTGAAAAGTTCTACGCCCTCTAAATTGTGTTACGATCACCGGATCGTAACACGTCGTTAAGAATGTTTGAAAAATAAAAAATGCTACAGCTGAATTTTAAGTGTTTCATTCATCTTACATAAGAAATCTTATAATAAAAATTTATTTGATTAACAAGAATATCCATATTATATAATGATAAATAAATATATATGTGTGTGTATTATATGTTCCTCCCATATTATTTTTTCACTTATGATGTGTTCTTTGACTTATATAAAAAATAGAACTTACAGTACTGACAAAGCTTCAGTACTTTTAAGCGTTACAACAAAATGTTTAAGCAGGCTTCTGAATCCTCTTACTCAAATTTTGTTACTTGGATTTAAACGGCTGCGGTGAACGATTACATAATTTAGCTATTATTATGTTTTACAAAGTCTTATAAACCGTAAAAGTGAGTATCGACAAGGCATATTTAAAATATATTTATTGACAGATGTATAATGTGTAGTCTATTAGATAATTGTAATATTTTTACGGTATAAATTTTGTGAGACACACACTTGCAGTCATAAAAATAATGATATTCAACTACTTTTATTATATTGCTTTTGGTGGCAGATATGCGTTATGGTAAATGTTAACTGCCGCTCATGGACTCCAGCAATATTAAGGATGTAGCCAAGCTGTCGTTGCTTACCGTAGATGCTGGATTGGAGGGAATGAAATGTCGAAAGGCGAGGAGAGGTTTTGTGCCTCCGGATCTCTTGCACACCGAACGAAGCTTACTAGTAAATTGCTGCTATTCCAACGTCGATTTTCTACAACAGCATTATACTACACGGTTTGAGATGGACCACATACGGTTACAAGCAAACATTTGTCAGCAGTATTACCTAATACTAATAATACCTTCTAATAAAATCTGTTGTTTTATTTTTTTTCTTTAACTGATTTACGTCTCACTATTGAACCCGGATTCTCACACCTCTCCATCTACCTTACTCACCCACGCTAGCTGAACGATTTATCAAAGGATTTCGTTTCAAATGATCGTTTTCTTTTACTCATCTTTTACGATAACTTCAGGAAAGGAAGGAGTAATTATATGTATTCGTACGCCATCACGATAAGGACAAGTTTTTATTCAACACAATTATAATTTCAAAATAACCGTTTCAAAAACATGTTATTGAAACATTTCCAGATAACCGCTAACGTTTATAAATTGTCTGACATTTCTTCGAAAAGTTTTGAGATGATGAAAATCACATTTTCAATTTGAACTTTGGTAGTACTTCGGTTAATCATTTTGTAAACTTACATTTGTTTGTTGTAGCTTCGAGCTGAGTATACCGCGACTGTATCAGTTTTGAAACGACATTAGTTGGTGTAGCTCGTTGGTTATGTCATGTATTTCTAGTCGATGTCAAGTACCGACGACACAATCTCAGATTGGATTATGTTAAAGTACAAGTTTTTTTGTAAATAATTTGGTTTTTTGAACTTAAAAGTCATATTTATAGATAGAACATGTTTTTGTAGTAGATCAATAAACAAAAAATGTGTTATAAATTTACCTTTGAATGTTAATCGTTTTCCTTATAAATAAATTCTAAGATTGTCTCCACAACTTGGCACACATATCTCTTTTTATCGGGGAAGTTGATAACATTATTGTTAATTACATTATAATTCTCAGAATATTGAATATGGCTCATATTCATGACTATGGAGGATATGTATATTACAACTTAATTTCCACAAACCATCCTCATCCAACATAGCTTAATGTCTGAAAATACAGGTCTACGACCAGTGTGTGTTACCAGTGATGACTTACGGCATGGCGTAGGCACTAAGTATGGGCCTCATAACCAAACTCAAAACTGCTCAGCGTACTATGGACCGAGCTATGCGTGGGATTTTCGAAATACTGAAATCCGTAAAAGGACGGGTGTAACCGGCATAGCACGAAGAATTAGCACGCTGAAGTGTTAATGGACAGGACACATCGCTCGACAAACTGACACCCGCTGGGAAAGAAAGGCTTTCAAGTGGAGACTACGTATCGGATGATGCAATATAGAACGCACAGAAAAATTAGTATTAATATTTCTGTGATAGAACGCAACCCTAGTGGGTTGTGGGGTTGGACCGTGGAGTTGGCGTGGGCTGGGCGTCGTTGGATGCAGGCGGACCAGACGGCATCGGATAAAATTAGTCCAGGTCGCTATGAAGCTTAGTCTTCCTTTACGACACCCACGAATGTAAGGGTTTTTAGTATTCATAGCCGTTTTAAAATACGCTTCTTAGCACAGAATAATCTTTGGCACTTTAACTCAATAGTTACTTATGTTACTTAATTTGGCATATTTTTAACTTAATGTTTTTAAAAATAAATAATGTCCTATTTTCATAATTTTAAATGTTAAGTTTCAAGCGAAACGTAACGTAGAAACTTGCGTCATAAATTTACCATACTTTTAAATTTAATTAAAATTATCAAAGGACAAACTAGGTCAATCCCATTAATGTTAAAGTAGAAATTAAAAGTTCAAAAGCAATTTGTGAAAAAATTACTTCAGGTAGGCGTTGGTCCATTAAATTTCTTCGAATATATATCTTTATAAGATCTATTACACAAATCAGATTTTAAAAAACTTAAATGTCGCTTGTAAATATAAGCGGCGGGATATACTAGAAACATCTAATCTTCAACTCAAAATATGTTATAATTGCTTCATTAGAAACTGTATTACTAGCTGCACAAATAATATTCAATATCTGGTTGACCGAGCTTCGCTCGGAATATTTTTATCGAATTTATTTAGATATATATTAATAAAAGATAAATAATGAAAAATATACAAAAAATTACAAAAAGAGAATAATAATAACACCGAGATTCGAACCGACGCTATTTCAATGCCAAAAAAAACCAAAATTAGAACCTGTCAGCTTCCCAACTGACCTATCGTAACTCATGACGTTGACAACGAAATTTGAATTCATATTCTTTTAAAACTTAATGTCATTGTTAATGTTATTGTTTTGCTAAAAACACGGACAAAACAACATTTTCTATAAATAAAACCTAGCTAGGTCAATTTCTTGGACCCGAAACCTCTAGTATGACAAGTTTCAACAAAATCGTTGGAGCCGTTTTCGAGATCTATACCAATAAATATAATTGGAGTGTCTGTTTGTAATGTCAAAATAATAGGCTTTTTTCATGCTCACACGGTTATTTGCACGACACCTATGCTTAAAATAGCAATTAAAAAATTTTTATCTGTCTGTCTGTCTGTCTGTTTGTTCCGGGTAATCTCCAAAACGACTGGACCGACACCTATGCTTAAAATAGCAATTAAAAAATTTTTATCTGTCTGTCTGTCTGTCTGTTTGTTCCGGGTAATCTCCAAAACGACTGGACCGATTTCAAAAATTCTTTCACCAATGGAAAGCTATAATATCAGGGCGTAAACTAGGCTATATTTGATCCCGGTATTCCCACGGAAACGGGAACTACGCGGGTAAAACGACAATAACCTATAACCGAAGCGAAGCGAGGGCGGGTTGCTAGTCTTGAATATATATATATATATATATATATATATATATATATATATATATATATATATATATAAATAAATATGTATAGAAGTAAGATAAATATTATATGTATAGAAGCAGAAAACTGGCAAATGGGATTTATTATAGTATGTAAGCACCCACATTTTCGAGAGTTCATTACCAATCGACTCAGGTGCAAGCTCGATGACTTCCAGCCGTCCGCACACGCCGGCTTCCGAAAAGGCTATAGCACCATAGACCATATCCTCACGCTTCGGCAGACTATACAAAAGACCGAGAAATATAATCGGCCCCTGTGTATAGCGTTTGTGGACTATGAGAAAGCCTTTGATTCAGTCGAAACTTGGGCGGTGCTGCAGTCCCTTCAGCGGTGCCAAATCGACCATCGCTACATCGAAGTGTTGAAGTGTTTGTATAGGCACGCCACAATGTCGGTCCGTATCCGGGATAAGAGTACGAAACCGATCCAGCTGCAGAAAGGCGTGAGACAGGGAGACGTCATCTCTCCGAAACTGTTCACCACTGCACTGGAACATGTCTTCAAGCTCTTAGACTGGACCGGACTCGGCATCAATATCAACGGCGAATACATCACTCACCTTTGATTTGCAGACGATATCGTCGTTATGGCAGAATCCATGGAGGACCTTGGCACCATGCTCAACGATCTCAGCAGGGTATCCCAACTAGTGGGTTTACGAATGAACATAGAAAAGACGAAAGTCATGTCAAATGCCCATGTCATTTCTGTACCGGTCCTAGTTGGCAATGCGATTCTGGGAGTTGTCGATCATTATGTTTACCTAGGACAAACAGTCCAGTTAGGTAGATCCAATTTCGAGAAAGAGATCAGCCGACGAATCCAACTCGGTTGGGCAGCGTTCGGGAAACTTAAGAGGATCTTCTCGTCCAACATATCTCAGTGTTTGAAAACACAGTTCTACGACCAGTGTGTGTTACCAGTGATGACTTACGGCACGGAAACGTGGTCCCTCAATGTAGGCCTCATAACAAGGCTTAAAGTCGCTCAGCGTGTTATGGAGCCGGCTATGCTTGGAATTTCTCTGCGAGATAAAAAAAAAGCTAAAAAATACCAACATAGCACGAAGAATTAGCACGCTGAAGTGGCAATGGGCAGACCACATCGCTCGACAAACTGACAACCGCTGGGAAAGAAAGGTTCTCGTGTGGCGACCACGTACCGGACGACACAGTGTAGGACGCCCCCCCACTAGGTGGACCGACAACCTGTTGCTAGGCGTCATTGGATGCAGGTGGCACAGAACCGCACTTTGTGGCGTAACATGAGGGAGGCCTACGTCCAGCAGTGGACGGCGATAGGCTGAAATAATGATGATGTAAGCACCCTGTACTAAGGAAATTGTATATGTAATCATTCATAGCTTCCCATTTTATAAAAACTTAATAATAAGCACATCATGATCATCATCGTTCAGCCTATCACCGTCTACTACTTTACGTAAACCTCTCTCATGTTTCGACACAAAGTGCGATCCTAAGCCACCTACGTTCAGCAACTTTCACCAGGTCATCATATACAGCGTCATCCGATACGTAGTCAAGTTACGAACACATACCATTGTAATCATCATTTCAGCTCATACACGCCCCCTTGTCGGGCCCGAGTTTCCTCAACAGAACGAAAATGGAACCACTATACTACCCTGATCAGATATGTTGCTATTTCCTTCTCTTGCATAAATGTTATAAGCATATTTAAGTCCTTACGCGTCTTTTATGACACCCACAAGAGGTGTGGTGAATTGTATTCTTATTCTGTTACCATACAGCAAATACCAATCAAGTAACTGCACAGATGAGTAGACATTGATATACCTCATAGGGGAACGGATATCCTTGTAGTTTTGGGACCTGGAGGCGGAAATGCTCGCCGGTTTGTATCGGCGGGTGGCGGAGGTGCGAGCGAAGGGCGGTGTGGTCTCGTTGAGGGAGCTCACCGCCTGGCGCGTCGACGCCCGCCGGGACGTCATTGCCCCTTGGGCAGTCCGGCTGGAGAGGCCTCGGTTCAGGGTGCGAATCGTGGAGGCCTTCCGGCCGGTGCTGATGCAGTGGTTGGAAAGGCGGCACGGGGTGCTCTCCCTCCGACTAGTGCAGGTGTTAACGGGGCATGGGTGCTTCGCCAAATACCTGCACAAGATCGTTAGGAGGGTGAGCACACCGTCCTGCCACCACTGCAATTGCGACGAGGACACGGCGCAGCATACGCTCGAGGTCTCTGCCGCTTGGGCGGAGCAGCGTCGTGAACTTGTCGCAATCATCGATGCTGACCTGACGCTGCTGACTATCGCCAGGGCGATGGTCGGCGGCGTCAGGAATTGGGACGTAGTCGCAGCCTTCTGCGAGGCAGTGATCTCGCGGTAGGAACCCGCGGATCGCCTGCGCGAGGAGCGCAGCCTCGATGAGGTGATCCGCCGCCGGCGACTGGGGTGGCGTAGGCGCGAATACCTGCGCCTCATGCCGCCCTAGCCGAGGCCGCGGGTGACGTGACCGGGGAATTAGTCCGTCACCCGCTGAGAGGCCCACCGCGTGAGGAAAGACCGACGTCCTCCCCGAGGGGGGGGACGTCGGTCAAATACATTTTTATGGCTAGAGTAAAGATTGCTTACTTGTATGACGACCCAAAACTCGACGTTAACACATATCCTAGTTAGTACTGTAACGATATAAGTACATTATGATTAAATACTTATTTCTTTTTTACCAATAAAAAAGAATAATAACATATTGTTAACTCATTCCGTCACCGCTCGGACAAAACCCGATACTTCTAATCTCTAATCACAGTGCATTATAGTCTAAAATAACTGTAGCAATCAAAAAGGCTTTTACACAAAGTTACATTATATATCCATAATCACGGTCCTTTGTGACATATGTTACACAATGTTTCATAATAGTTGAAAATTAAACAAAAACTGTCCCTATTAGTAATTCCTTTCCTTCCTAAATAGTGGGTACTTTTAATCGCATTAGTCATTACTTATACAGTGTATTTATGAATAGGCTACTATTTCACATACTATTTCTATGAGCAAATTAACTGACATTATCTTATATCTTTAAATTATATTCAATTATATTCCCAAGGAGGGTTGACGTCAAGCAGGCGGCCGGTCATAAAAGTCATTGCCGAAACTTTTTGCAGTATGTCAAAACAGATGACATATTGCGTCGACCCCAAGTAATTGGGATAAGAGCAAGATGATGATGATCTTATATCTTTAAATAAGAAATTCTTGTATATTTCTATGTTTTTATATTTCTATATTTTCAGAATCTCGGCAAGGGCACCAATGAATTTCATTAAATTAAGTGTACAAGAGATTTCAGGGACAAAAAAAAAACTATCTAGCTAGGTTTTATTTATATGAAATGTAGTCTTGTCGGTATTTTTAGCTAATCAATAAAATGACATAAAATGTAATTAGAATAGGAATGGAAATGAAGCCGTCGCCGTCAAGAGTGACAATAGCTCAGTTGGGAAGTTGTCCAATCGCAAAAATATGTTCGTCAAAAACACAATTTACAAAAATAAATTATACCCAACAAAGCTGACCATATAAATTTCGTCGCCTGTATAGTGATAATAAATTTCCAGGATTAGCTCAGAACCGGGTTGACTACGGACGATAAGGAACTCGGTACCGGTGGTCAGCTCAGTGGCGAAGGGGAGGGAGTACGGTGGGTTATGGAGCCGCACGCTGCCCTTTCGTCACCATGGACGAATTGGACGTCGTGGGAGCTGACCATATCCCACACAAAAACATAAATAGAAGATTAGCTCAGAATGTTAGGATATTTTATGGTGTTTACTCTCTATATTGATTAACTGCGGTTAAGAACTAACTGCTGCAGCTGACACCTGGATTATTTTTTGCCTGATGTCATGTTAAAATGTACAGTATTATTGAAATGAAAACTTTTATAGACTGGTTTTGGATAGGTAAATTTATGTAAGTCGTCATAGACATGGTTACGTGACTTGTTAACGCTAGCACTATTTCTGTGCCGATAGATGTCAAAATCAGATAAATATAAAAAGTTTTAATTTACAAATGTTAATTTTAAAACAACTCATTTGTATAATCCAAAATAGCAACTGTTCGTTCCCAGTTTAAAGTTTTCACGTCTGTTAGTCTTCATGGCTACTTTGTGTTGTGTTTTTTTTTGAAAATTCTGATATTATATTTCGAACTTTCTTCTCTTGCGTAGATTTTATATGCAGCCCTTAATCGTGTTTTACGACACCCACGGGTAGAATAGGGGGTGGTTATATTCCCACTCCGTCAGCGTATGGAAAATACTTCAAAATACGCATATTAGCTCAATAAATAATGTAAAGATCACTAAAACCAATTCATATAATCTAGATAACGCTTGCAGGATAAAAAATATCGATTTCGCACCCATAAAAGCCATTCATACTTAGTACACCTACTTGCATGCATTCTTCTGAAAAAAATTTACTATGGCTACCATAAAATATCAAAACTTATGTTAAAGATTACAATCTCTGTATTGGATTTAGGACATTTCCGTTGCCTGACTGGATATTATTTATATTTCAGTGTAGGAGGAATTTATTTTATTTTCCCTGACAAGCCTTTATGAAAATATCTCAACTGTTTCCTTGGAAATATTAATAATAGATTTTTGTATACACCGTTATTTTAATAACAAGGAATGTGTACATTCGAAGAACATCATCATCTTGTTCTTATCACAATTACTTAAGGTCGATATTATATATATCTACTTTTCTTCCATCACATATAATGCAAAAGGTTTGGCAATTGTTTAGCGATAGACCGCCTGATTGGCATCAATTCTTCTTGGGAACGTAATTATTGAACAGACGGTATCAAACGGAGTCAGCTGGCTCAAGTTTATATTAAGCTCATAGTCATATTTTACGTCACAAATAACTCTTATAATGCTCGTGGGGTTCTAAGAGTTGCCAGTTTTTGTAGTAGCCACCACACAGAAAATATTACACAAATAAAAAAAAATATTTTTAAACCGCCTTTGGTAATTTGACCTTTAAGTATCTACGTTATCTTTCATCTCTCTGTATATTCATTGCAAAAAACGTTATTATTTAAAAAAAAAGTGTTTGTACAAAGTGCGCATATCACAAGTGAAACTCCTTTATCCTTAATCCTTTATCCTCTATCCTTTATCTCATTCTATCGCCGGCTGAATCCTATACGATTTTGTTTTACGTGTTTGTGTCTCTATGGACTCGCTCTTTCATTTCAACGAGTTTGAAATCACAACGATTCTATAGAAGTTAAACTTCAAAAAAATTTCACATATAACAAAAATATATTAAGTTCATAACTTTATCTTAATTTTCTCGTAATATTGTTTTTCTTCTTCAACCCAAATACGTCCTACTATTGAGTATGAGCCCACTTCATAATGAGAGAGATAGTGGCCAAACAGAATGTACAAAGGTTCTTTTAGACTTCTATCTATTACAGTAACTACTTGCATCTCTTGTTCGTCTTTTATGGAACTTGAGAATAAAGGGATATTAAGTTTATTCTTACTCCGTCACCTGTCCGAGTAATATTCAAATAAATAACTAAACTAACATTTTTAATTTCACAGATTATAAATATACCAATCATGTATTAGTCCCGTATAATTTAATCAATATAACATTTAATACAATATTAATATCTTGACACGCAAATTGATAATAAGCAGTACCTAATCAACTGAACTAAAGCAAAAAATTAGCTGAAATAGTGTTTTCTTTTTCTTTTCTCCTCATTCTTGGTACTACGCCTTAAAGCCTCACTGGGGTGAATAATGACAATTGTCAA
This sequence comes from Lymantria dispar, assembly GCA_032191425.1. Classification (NCBI taxonomy): domain Eukaryota; kingdom Metazoa; phylum Arthropoda; class Insecta; order Lepidoptera; family Erebidae; genus Lymantria; species Lymantria dispar. The sequence goes on from CM063451.1 coordinate 16,772,283, forward strand.
GCATATTATACAAGTAATAATATAAAAGTATAGGGGAATATTGTATGTGATATGCACAAATTACGGTTCCCAGTGACAAAAATATGGTTGGTACGAGGCACTGAGTGGGTCACGTTTGGAAACCGAGCTGAGAAATGAAAATAATTACACGTCAAATGGCTTGAATGACGCATATTTAAAACTGTGAGGGTGCAGGGAGAATTACGTCACGATTTATGCTCTACGTCTCGCCTACGGAAGTGGGGAGGCAACGCTCAAGTCACCCTAAAACATGTATTAAATGTAACACAGATAAATGGATGTGAAAGTACGTTTTTTTTAATTTTATCCTTAAAAAAATATGTTCTTATACGATATGATAATATTGCTTTTCTGGAAATATTTTCAACATTCTTATATTGAAATAATATCAAACTCTTTGCAATTCTACAGTGATAAATTTTCTCAGTAACAAACTTATCGCTTTTGATCGATCCAATTGTATTCTCAGTACGTCGACAATAAAAGTTTCATATATTAAACATATTTCAAATCTCAATCTGTATTCAATCTTATATATTCTATTAAGCAATATGTCAAATATAACTATGGATATAATAATAGAATATCTGGTTGACCGAGCTTCGTTCGGTATATTTTTGCTGTATTTTTGTTGACTTTATTTAGATATATTAATAAAAAATAAAAATAATAAAATTAAATAATGAATAAAAATATCAAAAATTACAAAAAGAGAATAATAATATACATCGAGATTCGATCCCACTCTGTTTGAATGCCAAAATAAAACAAAAAAAACTGGAGAACTTCCCAACTGAGCTATCGCCACTCTTGACGTTGACGGCGAAATTTGAATCCATATTCTATTGACATTTTATGTCATTGTATTGATTAGCTAAAAACACCGACAAAACAACATTTTCTATAGATAAAACCTAGCTAGATCGATTTTTTGGCCCCGAAACCTCTAGTACGCCAAATTTCATCAAAATCGTTGGGGCCGTTGCCGAGATCCTTCTTGTATATATATATATATATACAAGAATTGCTCGTTTAAAGATATAAGATAAGATAGTATATAAATACATAGCTATCTGTGTGGTGTCGAAGTAAGAACCTTCACCACCCTCTCTGCCCGTGGCTAAAAGACGACTAAGAGATATAATATGCATATAACACTTATGCAATACAATTGACACCTTGTACCAGCACATCTGACTGACATGGTATAGTGGAACAATTTCCCTCCCTCAGCAAAGGTAGCCCGATTCTAATAGTAAACGTATATGGGCTAATAAGATAAGATGATGACATACACTTTCGAAATATTTTTCCATACATTTTCCAATTTTAGGACAAGACTTTATGTTCTTGCAAATAAATATAGGAAAAGACGTTCAGGCAATTAGGGTGGGATCGTTTAAATTTTGGCAACATGGTGCATCTATTTTCTATTTTTTTATCACAGTATAGTGAAAAGTTAGTAAGCTGTACAGTAAAAACATCAAAGGAAGTCTTTATTATGCTATATGGCGTATCGAAGCAATAGACCTTTCTCATCTAAATTTATAGCACTCTGCAAACAGTTGTTACGGGCAATCTATTGCATCTTTAACGATACGCAACGGCTGAATAATCTTATAATTTTACAGTAAATAAATAAGATTATAATCTAGTGAATACATTAGGGATATTATGGTCTGGGGCGGCGCAGGCGCGAGTACCTGCGCCTGCGCCGCCCTAGCAGAGGCTGCAGATGACCGGACCGGCGATTTAGTCCGGGGACCCGCGGAGAGGTTAGCCTCGTGACGGCGATCGACGTCCTAGTAGGGGAAGTCGAGAGAGGGTACTTCCTCGGGGTATTCCGTCGGGATGACCACTGAATTCAAGGAACTCTGCACCGGTGGTCGACTCAACGACGAAGGTGACATGCTATACGGGTGGGTTATGGGTGTGCGTGCTTACGCCCCTCTGTCGCCCCGGACGGAGTCGGGCGCGGAGTGCGCCGACCGTAACCCATCCCCACAAAAAAAAGGCATATTATGGAGCTCCGTGAGCGAAACTATCCGAAACCGTAACCGAAACCGATAGTTATAATAATAGTACAAAGTAGTAAAAATAATAGTAAAAAGACTGCCCGCTGAGTTTCTTGCCGGATCTTCTCAGTTTGAGGCCGCGTTCCGATCCGGTGGTAGATTATTTAAGTGCCCTTAAGGGGCCCATGCCGAATAAATGATTTGATTGCTCCTAAAAGTGTTTGCTTATTTACCTGGTGATCCATTTAAAGAAATAGTGTTATAAGGGACATCTACACCTAGATATATATACATAGATTCAGATACATAGCTACAGACACACAAAGATACATAAAAATATTATAGCAAAAAATAATATTGCATAAATCTGCATACATAGCTATACATAATTTAAATTTAAAAATTACATATTCATAAATACACCAGTAATTTGATACGTGCAATGAGTTTCGGTAATACTAAAAGCATCACTAAAACCCACGACAGGTAAACACCCTCAGAAAGTTGGGCTGGCAGCTAGTACTCGGACGTTGATTTTCTGCGAGAGTGTAGTACTACCCTGGACAGACCGGCCCGCTGACAACTGTCAACAGTGGGGTCCTACTACTACCGCAATGCTATGAGAAATATGTTGGGACGAAATTTAAAATTTAATCACTACCTTAATCTCTTTTCTATCCATATCACAGGTTAGAATTTTATCAAATAATGACCTGTGCTTAGAAAAGATAAACTTTAAGATTAAGAAATAATTTCTATCAGTACATCTATGTTATCAGTATCTATGAAATTAATATCTCTATTCTATTCATCAGCCTATCGACGCCCACTATTGGACATAAAGTCTGTTCAGTGGGACATAATACCGTAATTCCCACATTTGGCGATTTGACGATCGCAGTAATTTTAGAATTATCGATCATGGTCACCATCAGGAAATCGGACCGTAGCCCATAGAGTGCTCCCTTTTTTTGGGGGTTGATTATGGTCAGCGCACACGCCGTCCGCTGCGTTCGAGGTGATCGCCATCGGGCCAACCACCGGTACCGTGTTCCTTGTTATCCGTGGCCAGCCCAGCAGCCCATAGAGTGCTCCTGCCTAATCTCCTGGTTGTTCTGAATTTTCGGATCGACTCCCACGGGTAAGTAAATTTAGTTAAATTGATCATCCTCGTTGCAGTCCACATACGTCCCACTGTTGAGCTCGGGCCTCCTCCACAACGAGAGGGAATTTGACCTACTATACCATGCTGGTCAGACATGTTGGTAGAGGGTTTCATTTCAAGTTTTCCTTCTCTGGCACAGATGTCATGTGCATATTATATCCCTTAGCCGTCTTTTACAACACCCACGGGCAAGATAGGGAGTGCTGAATTGGTATTCTTACTCTGTCACCACACGGAACAAGTTTTTACCATTTATCATATTATTAATTTATAATAATATGATAAATCGTTCAACGATATATACTGTATCATACGATTGCGAAGACCTTTGTCAAATATAGTGATTATACTATTAACTCCATATGAAAATCCAACATTGGAGGTTAAAGTTGTTAGTATGTAAGTTATGCTAACTTTTTTATTAAAAAAACAGACAATTATATTGTTTTACATTTACCGAGCCTTTGAAGCTGGTTAAATTGAATTAATTTGAATGACACTTTAATGTGGCCTATAAAAGATCGCAATCAAAATGAAATTTTGATTCCCTATCCTATAAATTGATGAGGAAACTCACAACATTCCCGTCATATCGCAAAGATATAATCAAGATTTGAAGTGCACAAGTTGAACGATAAAAATCTGAATCATAAAATATGTCCAATAATTTACCATCAATCCTCGATAAAAAAAAAAGTTAATAAACTCGAGTGGCAACATCCAGTGGATGAGGAAAATGTTTTCTTAAAATTTGAATACGTATTTGTATAGATGACTAGCTGACCCGACAGACGTTGTAATGTCTTAACTATGAATACGAATTGGTATAATAATTAATAAAATATATCTAACAGCAACAATATGGTGTCAAATCTAATAGATTTCCACGTTATATTCAAATGCAACTCAATAAGGGTTAAAAGCAACATTTCCATGCTGTTGATTACAATTCCATCTATTCCTCTTAACTTCATTCCGGGTTTGACGGGCTCTTGTATGTCTTTAACTTGCTACATTGCTAGTTCTCTGACTCAAGTCATTGCTGGCATCTTTAAAAACCAATCTACTAAAATTAAAAAAATATTCTATTCTTTTTTATATTAAAGCAATGAAAGAAGTATATTAAAACCTACCAAAATCTCTATACAAAATTGAACTTTAAATATAAGCGTGATTAATTAACATTTCTTAAAAACTTACTGTATATTTGAAAAGGAATTACACGAAATGATAAATTAACTATATATCAAGCGATCCATCTATGTTAAACGATATTTGCAGCGCGCATTCTGTCAATAGCTGACATTTATTTCAAACAGCTAGAAAATTAATATGGTTGTTAACTTTTCTTAAATTTTCGAATGTTTTGTTCAACTTTCTTAGTTTTTTCTTTCATAAGAACCTTCTCCTGACAATAAACACAATAACACAACTAAAAAAGAATTACCAAAATTGTTCCATCCGTTCATGCATGATGCTATGACCATGGGAAATAGAGATTCATTTTTATGTATATATATGAACACAAAGTTTAGCAAAAGTTTTGGCTTGCCGAAAGTAGGTCTATTTTCTACGTCTAATTTCTGTTCAATTTCATTCTTCTGCAACCTAAAAACGAACAATCTCCTAAATCTACCCCCGTACTATGTAAAAATCCGTTCCAGATGAACTTTACTATCACCCCACCAACATCCTACTCCTATCGCATTACTTAGGATCGATGCAAGATATACTCCTCTTCCGTCGTATATAATGTAAAAGTTTTTTTTTATCACAAACAGTGGCAAACGAGAAAACAGTACACCTGATGGTAAGTGTTACTGCCGCTCATGGACCTTCGCAAGGCCGCTGCCTACCGCGAAGAAAGTGAAGAGAGTGTGAATGCGTGCAATGAGATTTGGTGATACTAAAGCCATAACTACAACCCATTACACGCAAACACCCTCAGAGAATTGGGCTTCCAGCTCTCTCGCTCATCGAATGAAGGGCAGTAACAAATTGCTACTAATCAGGCGTCGATTAGTCGTCTTTTACGACACCCACGAGCAATGTAGGTGTTGGTAGTGTTCATAGCCGCCACCACACAGCGCTTAAGGATCTATCGAATGATTTACTTTAACATTTTAATAAATGTAATGGTTACACTATTAATTAAATTAATATGTGTACATATGCACATATATATGAAATTACCGTAGTATTTATATTTTGCTATACAAGGATACGATTTGACTGATTAAAGCAGATAACACAGGTGGCTTGACAGTTCAATCTGAGATTCATTGCTTACACGAAAAACCCTCTGCTTACACAAAAGGCTTACCCCAGCATTATTGCAAGGATAACAATAATGACGACACAAAATTTTAAATAATATGTTCATAAGATTTTTTAATATATCATTATATTTAAATAAATTATTATTTATATATAACACCACTACGCTATCTGTGCAGTCAAGATATTGTTGTTTTACTTGAAAGCTAATGTTAGTTGTAACTCTCGAAGTAAAAACTATTTGCTTTATACACATTACAAAATATTACATGAATAGTGAACGCAAAAATTGGACTTCAACACTTGGTTAATATTGAGGAACTCTGAAAACTTAAATAGCTTAAGATCCGAAAGGGTTTTCTATGAACCCCGAACATATATATTATTTACAAAATCAAGGAGGTCAAAATCGAGTAGGGTCTAACAAACTATTCCTTTATAAGGTATCGTCATTCAATATTTGTGTCTAGGTTTTAAAGATTTTTTCACATATCCCTTCTATAGGGGCTTATTATATTATTAAAATGATTTACGATCTTCGAGGAATGTTTATTGAATACAAGGCTTCGACTTTTTTTAACCGGTAAATATCTCAGTAGCTGGAGTCTATTCTGTAGTGCTGGCAAATTAGTTGATAGAAGGAATTGAGTTTTTCTTTTCTATAAAGTCAGGAAATTCTGAGTTTTTATATATATATGTATATCACCACCTCTCTGAAAGTGGCTTTTTATACAAATTATACTAAGTTATTATTTTTAATTTAAAAGTGAGAAAAATAAGCATTTCACCTGGGCTTTAAAATGAATTGCGTAAAAATGTATTATATGAACAAGAATAACGTGCACATTCAGGCATAACTAACTGCTATAATTGATAGGTTCTCTATTTTTCATTTATAAAGATCAGCTTAAATGCTTAATCACACAATGATATACATTAAATCATTCAAATCACTGATTGGTCAACTATAAGCACAAGACACGATCGAACTCAACGCAATAAAATTAGGCTTTATCTCGTACGGGAGCAGTGAAAGCGACAACAGGGACCGATATAGGGTGGCGACCTACTTTCACGTAAGACCCTCACTCGCAACCCTACCGCATTCGAATGGCTAGCATCGCGTCTCAACCATCGTCGCTTTTATACCACCTACTGACAGCTGTGCCAGAATTCGCACTTCAATGTAAAGCTGACAAAGTGAAAAGAAAGCGCTACCATTGATCCAATGCCGATCGTTTTCGAGGGATCACAATTAGTGGAGGTAAAGAGTGATTGATGCTGCGCACACCCGGTGCGGTAATACGATAGAAAAATATGTAATATATTTAGCTAAATGCTCTAGAGAATTATTCCAAAAGTTTTGACGGGCAAATTGATTGTATGGAAAGTAAAATGTGGATATTTGTCTTCCTATTATACGGTGAGATTGGCAGGTGTAACGTGCCGACTCGGAGAATACGATGGGTTATGGGGCCGCACGTCGTGCTTTCGTCGCCCCGGACTGAACGGACGGTGTGTATCCAGACCATAACCCACCTAAAAATAAAGGAGTCATGTATATTTTATTTCAATATACCAACATGTCTGACCAGCATGGTATACTAGATCAAATTCCCTCTCGTTGCAAAGGAGGCCCGAGCCCAACAGTGAGACTGCGATGGAGCTGCGATGATGATGATGATATTTTATTTCTCTCAGCTCATATATGTCCCACTGCTGGGCTCAAGCCGCCTCCCCAATAGAAGGGAAATTGACCTACTATACCATGCACATGTCTGTAACATGTTGATACAGGTATTTATTTCGAGTTTCCTTATCTGGCACAGATCTTATGTACATATTATATCCCTTACTCGTCTTTTACGACATCCGCGGATAAGATAGGGAGTGGCGAATTATATTATTACTCCGTCACCACACGGATAATATTTTATTAATCTACTACAATATATGTATATAGGACTGACCTTCGCAAGGACTTTCTAAAATTAGCCTTATACACCACACTTGTTTTATTTGCATTTTCCCTATCCTATAATAGTAAGATTCATATTATACGCATATAGTATACTTATAGGTGTAGCGAAAAATGTTACATGTGTACGCATTGAGAAGACATGCAATTCCGGATACATTCATTGAGAGTTATACTTATGACGTTATTCATTTTAAGTTCTGAGGATCGCAACTGTTCAGGATATTATCTACCATATAAGAGATATTAATAATATACTTCCAAATCCCGATTCGAAGAAATTATGGACAAAATTTAAAAAAAAAAAATTAAAGACTGGTAGGGTTTTTCGATGGCAAATATTAAAAATCAACCACGATAACGTTGTACATTTCAGTTTTGACAAGACCTTGCGTCGCATTCAATCTATATATTGGTTTCCCAAAATACGAAGATTTGTGAAAAAGTATATCGCCGTTTGCTTGAAATGTTTATTATTATTATACGCTTACGTTCCTTAGTTTTCGCTTATTACACTTACTTAATACTGAAAAATAAGCTGTAATCTATACTAATATTATAAAGAGGAATGATTTGTTTGTTTGTTTGTATTGAATAGGCTCCGGAACTACTGGACCGATTTCAAAAATTTTTCACTAATGCAAAGCTATAATATCAGGGAATAATCCCCACGTGAACGGGAACTACGCGGGTAAGACTACTGAAACCGAAGCGAGGGCAGGTTGCTAGTTATAAATCAAACTGAAAGGTGAAAAATATTTTTATAGAGGATTAAATATTGAATGAAAAATAGTACTATTATTGTGGAAAAAGTGTGGGTCGCTTTGTGCCATATCTGTCGGACCATTTTTAGATCAATCGAACAGACCAAATATTTCCGAGAACTAATTTATCGAACACCCCACGCTTTCTTCAGAATAATATTTACCATTTTTTTAGTTCATCATTTTATTCCTACGTTAAGAATTATTTATTTATTTATTTAAGACATTTTTTGTGCCGAAAGTAGGTTAGTATTAGGACCGTTGCAAGTAGGTAGTAAAATCATGTGCAAATGATTCGCTTACAAATAGACCAACAAATAAGAGGAGGTCGTTCCAAGATGGGAACAAATGACGTCACAGCACTCGCATATTGATTATAGCCCTAAACCAAAGAGTAATAGATAAAAAGTATTTATATACTTAATACGTACTTACTTAATACATACTTTTTAATAAATATTTCATCATAAGATTTAACCGTTAATTAACGAAGTTAACAATCTGCTTAACGGATTAACTTTTAAGTTAACTTCAAAAAAAATTAACGCTCTTGTTAACTTCCGTTGAATTGAACTTCCGTTAATTTGAGTCCGTTACATTAGTCATTTATTGACATGCTGCCATTTTGTTTCTTTGAATTATGCGCCATGGAACGCTCGTAAGTTCCAAGACACCTGCGCCGCTCAAGTCGCCAGCGGCGGATAGTGTCGTAGAGGCGTTTCTCCTGTGCACGAGCCGCCCTCTCTCTCTTTAATATGGCGGCGACCGCATCCCAGTTCCTGACGCCGTCGATCGCCCTAGCAATATTCGGCCCCTTGAAATCGGCACCGATGATTGCGACGAGTTCAAGGCGTTTATTTATTTATTTATTAATCATTCAACTACTTACTACACTTACAGTCTCCCAAAACGTGTAGAGAGCCATTACACTTTTATAATTTAAAAGTAAAATTAAAAGATAAAAAATACAAACACAATTTTAAGAATAGATCGAATTTGGTGAAAAATATATCAACTTGCGGATAGTGAGTAATCAGTGAGTTTAGCAACGCAATAGCCTGACTAGTAGGTGCATATTGTGCAGTACACGTACGCACCTGTGGTAGAGCGAACAGGGGACGTGAACGAAGCCGTGTATATTGGTTTGGTGCTAATAGCGAACAATGCTATAATATATATGAATTTTCAATTTTATTATTAAATAATAAGTAATACTGTAATAATATAGCACACTTACGTCTTAATGCGAGAGTATCGAGACCTAACGCGCCGGATACAAATAGGGACGGATATAAATATGGATAATAACCGTATAACTTTTTGTTTAAAAATCTGCAAAATTTACGTTGTACACGTTCAATCATCACGCTGTACTTGACCTCATGTGGGTCCCAGATTATTTAGTTATACTCCAAAATACTACGAACGAAAGAAAAGTACAGCGCAATGATAGTACTCTTACTTTGAAATAGGGATGATTGTCTCATCACAAAGCCTAGGGACATATAGCTCTGTTTACATATGTTTGCGATATGCGTGTTAAAAGTTAGACACGAGTCTAGTCTAGCGCCTAGGTCGCGGATTTGAGTGACCCGCTCCAGCGGTACACCAGATATTTTGTAATTGTATGTGCGTGGAGCTCGTGAACGAGTAAACGTTATGGTTTTACATTTGGCCGTATTAAACTATAGGTGATTGCGCATACCCCAAGCAACAACGCTATCGATGTCCCGCGTTACTCTGTCCACACGACATACACCTCAAGTGTGTATTGTACCGTGTCCTTGTCGCAATCGCAATAATGGCAGGACGGTGTGCTCTCCTTCCTTACGACCGTGTCCAGGTATTTCGCAAAGCTACCATGCCCCCGTCAATACCTGCACCAGTCGAAAGGAAAGCAGCCCTTGCCGCCGACCCAATCCCTCCATTAATACCGGCCGGAAAGCCTCGACGGTTCGAACACCGTATCGCGGCCACTCCAAACGGACTGCCCCGCGGACAACGACGTCACGGCGAGCGTCGGCCCACCAGGTGGCCATCTCGTTAAACGAAACTAAGCCGCTGGTCCACTCAACTAGTCGTTACGTCTAAAAGCGTCGTAAAGTATTGGTGAATCTTTAGGTATCGGGACTATAGGCAGTAGTGTATCCCAAGCTAGTGTGGACGAAGGCCGGCATAAGGCAGATTAGGCAACTGCCTATGGGCTCCAGCAAGAAACGGTCTTTCTTTTTTCATTAATTGTATTTCATTGCATTTAACAAGATTAAATTTAAAATAACCGTATCACATCTTATTTCTCTTGCATACTCCATCATGAGACCTAAATCATCACTTAACTACCACTATAACCTATCCATCCTCTCATCATCATCATTTCAGCTCATATTCGTCCCACTCTTGGGCTCGAGCCGCCTCCACAATAAGAGAAAAAGTGACCTATTATTGTGCAAATTTAACGCTTTAACGATTATCGAAGTTAACAGTTTTATTAACGAATTAACGATTAACGAAGTTAACTTTTGGATTAACTGTGCCCACCTGTGGATATAACACGAATAAAGAAAGCTGTTCTACAAAACTTAATTAATATCTTTTCGTTATAATTAAGTGAAATTAAATAATAATTTAGCTCTCAAAGTTACAATAATATAAAAAGTGTATAATCTATTAAATATTTACTTATGATAAATCGTTATGTTAGTCATTAGCCTAAAAGTTTATCATTATTAATATCTAGCATTTATCTATATTAGAAAAAAAGCTAAAGATTGTTATATGGTAACGATACGAGTATATGTTAATAATTTTAGATGAAATGTATGTAACTATTGTTTAACATTGTTTAATCACTCGAGTTAACGTTTTGTTTTTCTATTCAACGCCATCAAAAATGTACTTTTCTCAAACATGCTTGGAAATTTGAGCATTATTTTGACAACCTTCTTTGAGATAAATTGAAGTTGCTGTACTGCAAAAGCAGCTGTCGGTAAAAAATGTAAGAAAATGCATATCTGTCGTGTTTTAGCGGCCAACTAACTATATATGTAAATTCATATCTATCGTGTATTTTAAAAATGGATCAATTTGTTAATCCAATACATGGTAACAAAGGAGGCAACTTATCAGAGGTTTATTTAAATTTCGAACTGGCTTAAGAATAATCCTGTTTGATAATAAAGAAAAAAAAAGAATGAACCCTTTGGCGCGTGAAAAAAGTTGTTCGTTGTTCGTCATTGATGTTGAAAAGTAATTGTATTTGACTTAAAATGAGTTCAAGTGAAGACAGTGAGTGTAGTGAACTTACTACAAGAGGTGGCAAGGTCTATAATAGAAAACTCGTAAATGTAATTCGTATCTACATATTTACAAATAAAAAGTTCTTCTTAGTACTACTTGTTTTAATTTCCGCACATTATTTGAGAAAAGTACTATACAAGCTTTGACCACAACTAGGCATTGAGGGACTTACGTATGTGTGCTTCGGCTTCGCCTTGGCCCACATTTACACGTTCATCCATCAATGCTTCTTTTGCTGGTCGCTGCAGTAATGTAACACTCGCAACATGTAAGCTAAATTTAGTGACAATCGGTTAAATAATTGAAGTGCATAAGGATAATAAATAAACTCATATTTTCAATTAGATTATTGGTTAAGATCTAGATAAGTGTCAATCCAATTTCAAGCAACGAACTGGCGATTCGTACCTTATGTATTTACATCTTACACGTACCATTTCGGGCGCCTTTCACTCCTACATAACCATGACTCAAAAACTATTCAATATAAACGTACCAAACTTAACATTGAGGCGCACTATATAAGCTTGTATTCTTTATTTTATAAACGCAGTTTAAATGGTTATATACATAGATATTAACTTCTAAAAATTTACATATTCATGGATGGGTGACTGGTGACTGATATATTAACTTGGCAATCGCATTAAACAATCTAATTTAATATAATATGTATTACTTGTGAGATACATAGATATTAAATTGTCATGCGATGGCCAAATCAATCTGTTTATTTAAAACAAAAATGATTTTTAATATTGTTATGGTAACTATAAGAATTTATCAGGTTAGCTAATATGTAATAACTTAAGACAGAAGGTCTCTAAAGTAGAGACTAAATAAATTAACCGACTTGGTACATGGGTCGCACAACTTTTTATGGTAGAAAAACTGAGTTGTGAAACTTGGTTTTTTTATAAGTTATGTTTTTGGTGGCAAAACTGATTGTTTATCGAACCTCAATATTTAAATTAGCTAGGTTATCAATAATAGTTATTTTATATTAAGCTGATCAACTTATAAATGTTGTGTTATTTATATTCTATAGAATATATTAGAAAAGATTGTGTTTAAATTTACTATGAATAGAATAGCTTTCAAAATTGTCTATAAAACTTGGCACCCATTTAAATCTCAAGTCCTTTGTCGATGAATCAACTACACTATCGTAATATTGGACTTTTTGTTTTTTTTTTTATAGGTGGGCACATATAAGCGCACACGCAGTCCATTCCGTCCGGGGCGACGAAAGGACGGTGCGCAGGCCCATAGTCCACCCGTACCCACGTCACCTTCGTCGTTGGACCGACCACCGGAGCAGGGTGACTTGTCGTTAGTGGTCGGCCCGACGGAATAGCCTTTCGGGTACCCTCACCTCTCGACATCCCTGGCCCAGGACCTCGATTGCCGTCGTGCGGTCAGTCTCTCTGCCGGTGATGGACTAAAATCCCCGGTCCGGTCACCCGCGGCCTCGGCTAGGGCGGCATTAGGCGCAGATACTCGCGCCTGCACCGCCCGAGTCGCCGGCGGCGGTTCGCGTCGTCGAGGCGACGCGTAATATTGAACGTCGAACGTCGTCGCGTAATATTGAACGTCGTCGCGTAATATTGAATATCGCGCGTCGTAATATTGAACTTAGCCCCCATTTTCACATTTATGTTTTAGTAGGGCATTTTATTCATTTTCCACACATAGAAGTTCTATTCATCGCATTAACTTTGTTTCATTATAATTATCTAATATTTACATTAGAAATGTAGATATGAAACAAACGAAATAGAATTTGGGTCGGCACATAATTATGTTTTCAAAACAGACAAAAAATAGAAATTGTCAAGTCAAGAGACTTGTGCCTATCACTGGCATATAATTATAAGAACTAAGACGGGAAAACATTTTTAATAAAAACCTCATTCTTATCTATTTCATTTATTGTATTGGTAGCAATATATATTATAATAGACTATTAATTACTATTTGCCGCATCATTGTGGAGAAGGACTATTGTCATTAGTAGGACATATATAGACAGAAGAAGAAAAGGTAAGTACACATCAGTCTTATTAATGTATACATAAACATCTTCACGTTGGTAATACTTTGTGTGTTAATTGCCAGCTCACTAATCCATTTTATTTTCCGTATGGTTACGCTCTCTTGCCCGTGGGTGTCGTAAAAGGCGATTAAGGGATATCTTTTGCATATAACAACAATACTAGAGAATGAAAACTCGAAATAAAACCCTATTCCAACCCACCTGACTAGCGTGGTATAGTAAGTCAATTTTTCTTCCAATATGGAGGAGGCTCGCGCCCAGTAGTGGGACGTAAATGTGTTGTGATGAAGAATGAAATGCATTTTACATATATTAATTTTCGGTAAAATAAATTTTATTTCACTTGTAATTAATGACAATAACAGTTATAGCTTCTTATCTAACTTTATTACTGTTTTAACTCGAACAGTTCGTGCAACGTAGAAAGTTGAATAAAACAGAATTGAATAACGACAATCGAAAGCGACAAAGGATATTGAACTTTCCCGAGGTAGGATTAAACTCGTTATCGCTTCTACTAGTACTCGCCCATAGAGGAGTTGTATAACTTGCTAGAAGTTGTTCAGTTTGTATTTAATCGTGCTTTATACGTGATCGAAATTCGAATTGTTCAGTGCAAATCAGAAATTAGTAAATCCATATATTTGTACTTTTAATAAAAAGTAATCACTCTTTATGCTTTTATATAGATAAATTAATCCTTATTGTGATTAATTAAGAATACGATTCATTACCTCCTTTTATTCCCTTAAGGTATGAAAGCCCATAGCTTCATTCCAAGAGAAAAATATTTTGTATTAAAATCTTATGCAAAACGGTCTATTCAACGTGGCACATTAAGTTGATTGCCTCATATTAAGAATACCATGATGGGTTATCATTTGTATTCATTGTATTCTTCCATCATTTCACGCTCCATTTATTAATCATTAATTTACCGCGGGAGTCGTACAAGACGACTAAAAGATGTAAGCAGATAACTGCAAAAAGAAAATTTGAAACAACTTCTATATCAACTCGTCCCATCAAAATATTTAGTAGATTAAAATTTCCTTCGATTGATCATGGCAAATTTTTGTAACACCTGTTAGTCTTGCTTACGATATCTGTAGAAAAAAAATACTTAATGTATTGTATTTTTACTACGTTACCACACGAAAAATATACGAAAATAATTTTATAAATAATCTACTCTATACCAATAAATAAAATTGGAGTGTCTGTTTGTTATGTCAAAATTATAGGCTTTTTTCATGCTCACACGGTTATTTGCACGACACCTATGCCTAAAATAGCAATTAAAAAATTTTTGTCTGTCTGTTTGTTCCGGGTAATCTTCAAAACGGCTGGACCGATTTCAAAAATTCTTTCACTAATGGAAAGCTCTAATATCAGGGCGTAAACTAGGCTATATTTTATCCCGGTATTCCCACGGGAACGGGAACTACGCGGGTAAAACGACTATAACCTATAACCGAAGCGAAGCGAGGGCGGGTTGCTAGTAATATTATAAATTTGAATGCACAGTTCCGTGTGGTAACGGATTAAGAATACAGTTTAACCCATCTTGCCTGTGATTGTCGTAAAAGACGATTAAGGGATTAAAAATTCAAATCATATCTATGCAAGAGAAACGAAGCGAAATAAAACATAATACCAGCCCGTCTATCCAGCGTGGTGTGTCAATTACTCTCCTATTATGGAAGAAGCCCTAAGCTGAACAGTGGAACGTTTATAAGCTGAAATGATAATGATGATGAATTATGAATGAACATAATGCAATACATCATCTTCATGATTTCGGCTCATATACGTCCTACTGCTGGGCTCGAGCCTCCTCCGCAATAGGAGGGAAATTGGCCTTTCTATATCATTCTGGTCAGACAGGTTGGTATAGGGTTTTATTTCAAGTTTTCCATCACTTGCATAGGTATCATATGCATAATATATCCCTTAGTCGTCTTTTACGACACCCACGGGTATGAGAGGGAATGGTGAATTGTATTCTTACTCCTTCAACACACGGATAATATGCAATGCCATACAGTGTAGGATAACCTCTGTAAACGAGTAAATAAAATGACAAGTCTTTGTCATACTTCCAAAGCATGTAAACCGAGAGTGACGGTTTATCCTACAATTAGACAAATCTCGGGAATATACCTATATCTAATATATTTATTATAATCACACTGTAACAGACTACATCACATACACTAGTCTCGCAACGTGCCATCGATAAAGGTTACGTAAAATACCTCGTTTCAGCTTAATCAAAACTCGATTTTGTCATGTTTAGTTCGTCGGCTTAAACCAAGCATTTTGGGGGTGGAAAACTTTACCTCTTCGTGATTAATTATCAGTTAGAAGCAGTAAACAACACGTGTTATCTGATAGTTAAACAGATTTATGATTATAACTTTGATGCTCTCTTTAAATGGCTTTGGGTTTATAGTGAAATACGATGAGTAGAAAGTTAAAAGCAAACCTGACGAATTCATCAAATGCTCGTAAATTCTAATTTAACTGTATACAAAATTAACACAAATATGAATAACTCTAATTTTCCGTTTGGTGACGGAGTAAGAATACTATTCACCTCTCTTGCCCGTGGATGTCGTAAAAGACAACTATGGGATATAACATGCTTATAACACCAGTGCAAGAGAAGGAAAACTCTAAATGAAATCCTATACCAAAATGTCTGACCAGCATGATACAGTAGGTCAAATTCTCTCCCATTGCGGAGGAGGCCCGAACCCAACAGTGGGGCGTATTCAGGCGACGATGATGGTGATGATAATTTTGTAATTTTAATATTGCTTGTTCTTATAATTTATTCATTTAATAACCTCGGGTCACCATTACATATTTGAACTAAAGGAATATAAAGAGAAATGCGAGGAGAATAAGTGAAATATATTTATAAATTTTAATGTTTTCAACTTAGCGTTCGTGTTTTAAGTAACGACTATAATTTTTATTATGTAAAAACATTTATATAAAATCTTTTGACTTTCATCGGCGTGCGGCTGATCGAAATCGCACGCGATTGATCGCATAATAACGACGCGCGCGGCTGATGTGACAATACCGTCTATGAAAACTTATGGCAAAGATTACATCTGTTATCACGTGCGTCTACGACCTTGGAAACACCGCCATACATTTTCATACATATACGTACTGACTATTCTCGCATCAGCCATAAACGTTATCAATTGTGTGCCGTTATGATTTTTTTTTTTTTTTTTTTTTTTTATTTATTTAAGACAACACCCTGCGCACTAAGGAAATAATCCTTGTATTGCGGGGGACTTTACAAACATATAATTAACGGACACAAATTACATCCAGACTCAGAACAACAATTTGTGGATCGCACAAAGTGTTGTCCCGCGTGGGATTCGAACCCCCGACACTGGCGCTGTAGGTCGCTATCTTAACCACTACGCCATCTGTGCAGTCAATGATAGTATGATCGGTAATACACAGCAATAACTCTTTAAACTCGTATAATTAAACTATCCAAAAAAGAAAGGGAGACGTCTGGGCACCTGGCAGATGTAAAATATCGAAATTATTTTGTACAAGTATATATGCATAAAAGAACGGATTACGACAGGAACTAATATGTCATAAAGTATTAATAAAATATTTTATTCATTTTTTTTATTCACTTAACATTTATTTTCATTAGTATAACTATAGATATGTGTTTAGGTTAATAATTTATTTTGAGCTCACTAGATGGCGTTGTACAAAATTCTAAAACAAATTATGGTTCCGTTACACAAATGTACATATCCAAGCGTGGCGTTAACGCCACGCCAACGATCAGATTCACCCTTGCCTTTAGATGTTTCACATTAAAATTCTTCAATAAACCGCAAAATAATATATTCAACGGATATATACGCCTTCCATAATAATGCAAATTACAATAGAAGACAATCATCGACCCTATATTATTCTTATACTATTTCCGACAAACGGAAAACTCCCTACTCTTGCCATTAAATATAGTATTACCGTCTTATGAATGTGAGATAGATAGATAAAAAATTTATTATAAATACTTATAAGCTACAAGCGCTCTCTTGAAAAGCTCACAACACCTGCAATCGCCAACACCCCTACCAAGCTCGGTAATAACAGCATTATTCCAATGTCTCCTCTAACAGTATAAGTCAGACGGCTAATAATATGCTACCGCAATGCGCGGTCGGCCTTCAGGCTGGCCGTCCGCTCCGCCAAGGACGTCAGTCGGCAGGAGATGCTGGACGGTTTCGACCGTGACCCCTGGGGACGCCCCTATCGCGCGGTGCTGAATAGGCTACGCGCGCGGGGCCCTCCCCTCACCGAGACTCTCCAGCCCGGCCTTCTCACCCGGGTCATCGAGGACCTGTTCCCGCGGCGGGCGGAACACACGGCCCCGGTCATGGCTCCGCCAGACACTGACCGGGAGGCCGACGACGACAGTGTTCCGCCCATCACGGAACCCGAGATGGGGGTGGCGGTGACGCGCAAAGTCTACCGCCCCCGGGCCCGACGGTGTTCCTAACCGTGTGCTGGCCCTGGTCCTCGAACACCTGGGACCCCGCCTCAGGGGGCTGTTCAACGCATGTTTAGCGTCCGGACGGTTCCCTGGGTGCTGGGAGGAGGGAAGGCTGGTGCTCCAGCCGAAGCCGGGACGGTCTCCGGAGTCGCCTTCGGCCTACAGGCCTATCGTGCTGCTCGATGACACGGGCAAGCTACTGGAGAGGGTGGTAGCTGCCCGCATCGAGCGGCACCTCGTCGGCACGGGGCCCAATCTGTCGGACGCCCAGTTTGGGTTTAGGAGGGGTCGTTCGACGATCGCGGCTCTGTTGCGCCTGAGGGCCGTGGCGACTGAGGCCGTCACCGGCGGGGGAGTGCTGTTGGTGGTGTCCCTAGACATCGCCAACGCATTCAATAGTCTGCCATTCAGCTGCATCAGGGAGGCGCTCCGGTATCACGGGGTGCCAGTTTACCTGAGGCGGCTAGTGGCAGACTATTTGGAGGGGCGCAGCGTCCTCTGCACCGACCGAGCAGGGGACGTCGTGCTAACGCCCATGACGTGCGGTGTCCCACAGGGGTCGGTCCTCGGATCCACCCTGTGGAACATCGGCTACGACTGGGCATTGAGGGGGAGCCTCCCGCCCGGGCTGGGCGTGATTTGTTACGCCGACGACACGCTCGTCACAGCCCGCGGTGGGACGCTAGAAGAGGCGGTAAGCCTGGCGACCTCGGGTACCGAGGAGGTCGTCAGGCGGATCGAGGCGCTGGGGCTGAGGGTCGCCCTGGACAAGACGGAGGCCCTCTTGTTCCATGGGCGCACTATGAGCCCTCCCATCGGCGTCTCGATCACCGTCCACTCGGTCGACATCAGCATCCGGGCCCATATGAGGTACTTGGGCCTGGTGCTCGACGGGCGATGGTGGTTCCGGGCGCATTTCTGCAGGCTCGCTCCACGGCTCGTCGGCGCGGCGTCCGCCCTATCTTGGCCGTGGCTTATGCCGAACGTGGGCGGACCGAGCGCTGCGTGCCGACGGCTGTACGCGGGGGTCATCCGGTCGATGGCCCTGTACGGTGCACCGGTGTGGGCGGGGTCCATGACCGCCCGACTTAGGGCCCTTCTGTGGCGACCACAGAGGGTCACGGCGGTCAGGGCCATCCGCGGATACCGCACGGTGGCGACAGAGGCAGCGTGCCTATTGGCCGGGACTCCCCCGTGGGACCTGGAGGCGGAGATGCTCGCCGGACTATATCGGCGTGTGACGGGGGTGCGAGCGGAGGGCGGATTGGTCTCGTTAAGGGATCTCACCGCCTGGCGCGTCGACGCCCGCCGAGACGTCATCGCCCGTTGGGCAGTCCGGCTGGAGAGGCCTCGGTTCGGGGTGCGAATCGTGGAGGCCTTCCGGCCGGTGCTGATGCGGTGGTTGGAGAGGCGGCACGGGGTGCTCTCCTTCCGACTGGTGCAGGTTTTGACGGGGCATGGGTGCTTCGCCAAATACCTGCACAAGGTCGTAAGGAGGGAGAGTACACCGTCCTGCCACCACTGTGATTGCGACGAGGACACGGCGCGCCATACGCTCGAGGCCTGCGGGGCTTGGGCAGTGCAGCGCTGTGAACTCGTCGCAATCATCGGTACGGACCTGACGCTGCCGGCTATCGCTAGGGCGATGGTCGACAGCGTCGGGAATTGGGACGCGGTCGCAGCCTTCTGCGAGACAGTGATCTCGCGGAAGGAGGCGGCGGATCACCTGCGCGAGGAGCGCAGCCTCGATGAGGAGATCCGCCGCCGGCGACTGGGGCGGCGCAGGCGCAACTATCTGCGCCTCATGCCGCCCTAGCCAAGGCCGCGGGTGACGTGACCGGGGATTAGTCCGTCACCCGCCGAGAGGCCGACCGCGTGAGGAAAGACCGACGTCCTCCCCGAGGGGGAGGGTACCCCAATAGGGGGTATTCCGTCGGGCCGACCACTGACGACAAGTTAACGCTGCTCCAGTGGTCGGCCCAACGACGAAGGCGACGTGGTTTTTGGGTGGGTCGCGGGAGTTGCGTGCTTAAGCCCCTCTGTCGCCCCGGACGGAGTGGTGCGGAGGCGCGCCGACCGCGACCCACCCACAAAAAAAAAGAAAGACTGCTTATAATATGGAATACTTCTGTTTATCACCTCTAAAATAACACAAATAAAATGGAACCATAAAGTACGAAAAAATTTAAAAATACATTTCCATATTTAGAAAAAAAAATGGATCTGCTTTTCACGGCAAAAATATACATCAGTTCTAATCGGATTTTAGCGGCCTATCGATTGTTTGAGAACCCTGTTTCATACAACATATATCAAAGTACAAATAAATATACATATACATATTTCTGTAACTTTAATACGTAACTTTAATGCGTTTGTTGAATTGTAGCAATAAATCAAATTTGCCCATCATTCATCATCATTTCGGCTCTTATACGTCCCACTGCTGGGCTCGAGCCTCCTCCACAATGGGAGGGAAATTGACCCTACTATACCATGCCGGTCAGACAGGTTGATATAGGGATTTGTTTCGATTTTTTCATCTCTTGCATAGATGATATATGCATGTTTAATCCCTTAGTCGTCTTTTACGATACCCACGGGTAAAATAGGGGGTGGTGAATTGCATTCATACTCCGTCACCACACGAACATTTTACATTTGATCGGGTTTATTATCATTTGTTCCGTGTGGTGACCTAGTAAGAATACAATTCACCACCCCCTATCTTGCCCATGGATGTCGTAAAAGACGACTAAAGCATTTTAATGAGCTGATAATATCTTTACAAGAGAAGGAATACTCGAAATAAAACCCAACCATAAACCAATCCATCTGAGTAGCGTGGTATAGTTAGCTTAATATCCCTTTCATTGTGGAGGAGATCCAAACCCAACATGGGGACATATGTAGGCTAAAATGATGATGAATGAATAGTCACTATTGCGTACTATATGATGAAGGAAGATTTTTTTCATATGCTTGTAATAATTAAAATGTCTACTATTATAGTATGAGTTTCCTTCTTCAAGCCATATACGTCCGAATATATGGTACAGGCTTTATCCTTTATCACGCAATGGCCAGATGAGTGAACATTCGAATTTTTCATCTCTTTAAAAAAAAGATAGCGGGATATAAAATTTATTATAAAATCTTAGATTGAAGTTTTCCGTGTAGTGACGGAATAAGAATACAATTTAACGCCTATCTATCTTACCTGTGGGTATATTTTATATTATAATCGACTTAGGGATATAATATTATGTTTGTAACATATAGATGTTGTTTTCCTTGACCATCGAATACAAGGCCTATAGTACCGGTTGTCTGCCCGAATGGTGATAGAGAAATAACAGTACAGTCAGTTATGGGTGGTAAGTAGAGGATAGAAAAGAAGACCTACTTAGGATTTTTAGATTTATTAATACATACAGCTCAAGAATTGAAGAAATTCGGGTAAGGATCAAGAGGGAACAGGATTTAAGAAACTTCGTACTTCTATGTAATAAGCAACATCTAGAACAATAAGAATTTGAGACCGAACTGTCCCCAGATACTTTCTTTTTCTTTAAGTTCACAAGGCACGGTGAAGGTCCAGATTCTTATCATTTAGTGAGAAGATTCTTGAGGTCTGCAGAATACTGTTTAACCGAGAGAAATTGGTAGGTTCTCTTCTTTTCAAATAAAAAATCTACAACTAGAACAAAAGGACTATTTTTTTAATTATCTGATATAAACGAAAACAGTTTTCAATATTAACAGTGGAAAATATCAAGTGAGCAACATTAACTCTAAAATAAGACTTTTGTTATAAAAAATATTTTGACTACACATTTTTGTTATAAAGTGCTTCATCACCCCAACACACATACGTCCTACTGTTGGGCTCGGGTCTCATCCACAATGGGAACGAAATTGACCTACCTACTACACCATACTGGTCAGACGTTGATATAGAGTTTCATTTCGAGTTTTCCTTCTCTTGCACAGATGTTAGGTCCATATTAATTCAGTTAGTCGTCTTTTACGATATCCATGGGCAAGCTAGATAGTGGTGAATTGTATTCTTACTCCGGCACCACACGGTCAATATAAGGTGCTTTCAAGCAGATGAACATACTTCGTAGGTATATTTTTTTTTTTGGGTGTGCTGCGGTCGGCGCCCCTCCGTACCACTCCGTCCGGGGCGACAGAGGGGCTTAAGCACGCAACTCCCGCAACCCACCCGAACACCGCGTCGCCTTCGTCGTTGGGCCGACCACTGGAGCAGGGTTACTTGTCATCAGTGGTCGGCCCGACGGAATACCCCCTCGACCGACGTCCCCCCCTCGGGGAGGACTTCGGTCTTTCCTCACGCAGCCGGCCTCTCGGCGGATGACGGACTAATCCCTGGTCACGTCACCCGCGGCCTCGGCTCGTAGGTATATACTTGGAACATTTTATGGTATCGTTGCTAATAAAGCTTCGGTAATCAAAGGATGCCCAAGACTTTTCAGTGTGGTAATGGAATAAGAATATAATTCACCACCCCCTCTTGCGTGAGTGGCGTAAAAGAGGACTAAGGGATTATGCATATAATATTTATGCAAGAAAAGAAAATCTTGAAATGCTATCCTATACCAACAAGTCTGGCCAGCGTGGCATAATAAGTCAATTTCCCTTCTATTATAGAGGAGGCTCGACCCTAACAGTGGAACGTGTAAGATCTGAAATGAGGATAAAATGTTGATATCAAGATTTTTCCTCATCATTCATCATTTCGGCTCAAATACGTCCCACTGCTGGGCTCGAGCCTCCTCCATAATAGGATAGAAATTGACCTTACTATACCATGCTGGCCAGACCGGTTGTTATAGGGTTTTGTTTCGAGTTTTCCATCTCTTGCACAGATGTCATATGCATAATATATCGTACCCATATCAAGATTTTTAGTGTATATTAAATACTTATTGGGAAATATTAAATAATACCAAATAAAAATGATACCAAGAAATAATTCTTGGTGCAAGAATAGGACGAATACTCGCTTTATTAATCTAAAGGTTAGTTAAATAACTTGAATTGCTCGATTTCAAAGGAAAAGATTTTCGTTTGCTTGTAAAATAATTTATAAAATATTTAGTTATAAAAATAAGTAAATAAAATAAATTATTGTTGCCTAAAATAACCATTTAATAATAATATTTTATTTGGTGGTTATTTTTATTCTGATGCATACATAATTTCCTTGTGGTAATCTTGTACGTGGGTGTCGTGTAAGACAAATGACAAACGGTACATCGATGTTTCTGAAACATGGTAGTCCATTGAAATGTTACATTTTTTAGGCCTTACCTTGCGTTTTTTAGAGGACGCAATTTAATTTTTTAGATGTGTAGGTCAGTGTAAAGCTAAAACCAAGTTTGTGGGGTCGCCACCCTTGTCCCACGGCCGCCATCTTGAAAATAGGGGTTGAAATTGTTTTTACGATATATCTCTTAAACTATTAATCTGATAAAAAAATTGTTAACATTTTTTGTTGAAAATTAAATTCTCTACAAGATTGGTCAAGTAACTTTTTGTCGTAGAACTATAAATAAAAAAGTTATAAGCGCAAATGTTCAGAAATTAGAAATAAAGATTATATTTTTCGATATAACTTTTTTTTATCATTTTACGAAAAAATGATATCAGACCATTATTGTAGATTGTTTTTTAAGGAACAACTTTTATAGGTAACATTTTTTCATTAAGTCAATAGCTAAGGTTTTACAGCGCTCCGAAGTGAGTACTATTTTTCAGTACTCTTAACTATTCATACTACTTGTGTACTAATAATCATCAGTTTTTGTATTTTTTTTTTGTTATTATAATTTTTTTAATTATTATTTTGCAATATTATTAATAATTAATTATTGACTCTTCCCCACCACCCACGGGGTAGAGTTTGGAGTTCATACTTTCCGAGTCTACCATCAGGTCCAGTCGTGGCTTGGTAATAATAATGATCCTGAAGACTGGGGCTGGAAAAATGTGGAAAATTATTGATGCCAGTGTAGAGCCCTAAACCTCAAGCACCCCCTGAGCTTCTAAAATTGATCTTTTGCAAATTCAAAGGAAACTGTGCAGCGATATGTGGATGTCGAAAAGCAGGCCTGAAATGTTCTGCAGTGTGCTTCCATTGTTCTAGAGAGACTTGCAGCAACGTAATGGAGCTGTCAGAATTAATAAATGAAAATGACTTTGATGATGAACCCCCGACATTAACACCTGAAGGGGTGTTCTCCAGTTCTCCCACCGATATTTAATTCAAAAAGCCGATCAGATGCTGGGCCACAGCTTGGTCCATCGAAAAGACTGAGGACGGAGTAGTTCAAATTACTAAATCACCGTGGATTATGCCTCTTGGGGATACCACGTAAAAGAAAACGCGCCTCCAGTACTCACTTCGGAGCGCTGTAAAACCTTAGGACTTAATGAAAAAATGTTGCTTACAAAAGTTGTTCCTTAAAAACGATCTACAAAAATGGTCTGATATCATTTTTTCGTAGAATGATAAATAAAAAGATATATCGAAAAATATAAATTTATTTCTCGAATTTCTGAACATTTTCGCTTATAACTTTTTACACCCTTAGAGGATGAAAATAGACAAACGCTAAAACATGTGTTTATTTATTTTTATTAAAGAGTATTAGTGCTTAATTTGAAGACGGTAGTTAAAGATTTTTTTTCTTGCCATACAGACTTTACCGTTACGTTTCACCCCTTTAGGGGTGGAATTTCAAAAAATCTTTTCTTAGTTGGTGCTTACGTCACGAAATGAAGCTACGGTCCAAATTTGATTTTTCTAGCTTCAGCTCACCCTGTTCCTTTATATGTATATTATTGTTAACGCCCCCGCAACACCCCTTGCAGGTGGAATTTCGTAAAATCCGTTCTTAGCTGACCTCTACTCGACAAAAGGAATATTTCTGCCAAATTTCAAGTCTGTACGCCTTATAATTCCAGAGATATGGTGATGAGTCAATATATCGCTCGCAAAATCCTCCTCTCCTATATATATATATAGATTTCATGTGTACGCGTGCACTATGTCACTAAACTCCTCCTAAACGGCTGGACTGATATCGACGAAATTGCTCGTGTGTGTTCAAGGGGATTCAAGAATGGTTTAGATTCACAATTGGACCCGATAGGTGGCGCTGCTTTTATTTTATTTGAACAGAACAACGTCTGTTGGGTCAACTAGTTTAATATATATTAATGAACCTTATCCCTTACACTGAATAATTTTGACGAAGTTATGACGATAAAATTATCTCGATTTAAGCGACATTAAGCGCCTATTATATTTAAGTCGGCGGCGCGCAGAGCTGGGATGGAGAGGTGGTCTAGGCAATAACACGCCCTAACATGAATGAGTGCGCGACTGAAACCTGGGGCAAGATTTATGTTACCTTTTCATCAATAAACCACGCAGACATAGACTCGGGCAGAAGCCAACATATTAAAATATTTAGCTTTCTTAAATAAGTTAATAATTTAACGCCTTAAATTATAATAAGGCTCAGCCTTAATTATTAATCTTCGTTCACTTTACTTTCATTCTACACCTAGCGAAAACCTAGTACAATGCTTTGTGTCTTGTTAAGTAAGCCAGCTTACGTTGAAATGTGCATATTTCATAGCTTTTGCTGTTTTGTATGTTACATCTAAATTACGAAAGAGTTCTTTTGCTTCTAACTTTTGTTTACCTCTGTTTATTATTTAAGCAGCGGTAATACAGAAGTTTTCACTCTGAAACATTGAAATCAAGTTTGCAGTGAATAATATAAAATCCCATTTTCCACCACAGCGTAGAATAAAACGGCCAAAAAAACTGGTTCTTTACAGAGGTGGCAAAAACCTCTCCTACGTATGTACGTGTGATTTTTGACACGCCTATTATTGATGCTTCCATATGGAAGTATCTGTGGAGTTACGCGACAGGGTACGTCAACGATATGCCTCAGTTTTGTTTAAGTTTGCCTTCCCTTAGACAAAGATAAGGCGGCTCATATTCCTATTTCGCAGTACTACAGGATACTCATAATATTAATTTATGAAAGGCGCAAATATGAGACCTTTAAGAGAATTCCACGTCAAATATTGAGCACGTAAGATTGCTATTTGAACCTCTGTGCTAAACTTATACTATAACAATAGATAGATAAATACTAAACTAATAGCTTTATATAAAATACTTTTAATATTTCCAAGCTGGTATCAAGCTTTACGGAACTTCGCATTTGGCTGCCAAGTTAGCTGGGTGCCCGCCAAGCATTACTCGTCTCTGAACGTGGCCTATCGCGATCTTCATGCAGATACTGTACTCACGACATCCTTGAGTGATTTTAAATTAGGCTGAATTCCGGCTTTGAGCATAAAGACTAAATACTATGATAAATATTCGGTTGCGAGGTCGTAACCTTAATAGAGGCACTTCAAGAATTTAAGCAAAATATATCTGATTATATAAAAAAATGGTATAAAAAAGACCTAGCCTTCACACTATCGAACTATTTTTCATACTGCGTACCGATTACATTTGGATTAAATACATTTGGAAATACAAAATGATTTTAATAAAAATTTAGTCAAGAAAAGAAACGTATTTTTACGCATTTCCCTTTTCAGGGGACCGGTGGAATTGAAGCCTTGACTTCGATAGACCACCCGATTCTTTCAAATACCTTCCCTGAGCGATTGATTGACGTACCGAAAACAGAGTACATACTATTACTCGCACGCGGTCAACCTGGCAGGTGACTGGTAAGGTGTACACACCTTCAGTGAGGTCCTTAAACAGGGACACCCTTAAAAAATTTAATTTATTATATAATATATACACTCTAGCTAAAATTAAACTGCCTAATTATTCATGATATATAATCCTATGACAAACGTACGGATGGGTGGTTGATAGAGCCTTAGTAATAATGTTTGATATACGGATGAAAAAAGGAAATGCGTCTGATACTTAATTACACGTTGGAATTGCCAGTTCGTTTTATTTTTATGAATAAAAAAGGATTGATATTTGTTAATAAACGCATCACTTAAGAATGTTAGGAGCGATTTGGATATTTGCCCAAATCTAATAATAATTTGATTAAGGTTAACAAGTTTAACAATCCGGTAGGAGCATTTGCAAAAATTGCAGGGCAAATCGTTGACTTTAAACTATCTTCACACTTGTTTAACAAGCTTCCAATAAGGGTTTTATTAAATTATTTGCTTCGTTAATGAAAAGTCTTTCGTCTTCATCTCCAAAAGGATTAACGTTTTCAGCAGAATATCGTCCTTTCCTTGCAGTGATTGGCATCTGCTGTCTGCAATCCCACAGATTAATAGTATACTAAAGTCAAATCAGATAGACTGAAGTTGCTGACTATACATATCGACTGTCTTAGTGTGTTCTCGACAACGTGGACTGTCGGTTTAAAATAAAGTTTCAGACACAGCATTTTTATAAGGATTGGCATTTCATATCCCGGCTATAAAGTGGTGCTTTATAAGACACTCACTCTTGGTGCAGTTGTCGTGACGCTCAAACTATTTTTCTCTTCTATAACGCTTCAGTTTTATTATCAGCAATATCTTACTTTTTATTTATCGTTAAAATGCGTTATAAGGAGCTTATTTTATTTAGTATCAATCAACAATTATAATAATATACTATTTAAATTTAAACTTTTTTATAGTGAAGAAGAAGAAGAATACAATTTACCACCATCTTTCTTGCTCGTAGATGTCGAAAAAGACGGGTAAAGGATACAATATGTATATAAGATCTGTGTAAGAGAAGGAAAACTCAAACGGCAACCCTATATCAACCCTTTAAATATTAATTAAATATAATTTCCAAAATAATCAATCCTACACATAATTTATCAACGAACAAGATTTTGTCACAATGTTAGTTAATTACAAATAAAGCCTATAAGAGTAAATTTTATATAAAATTTTCTATAAAATAAAAATGAATGAAAATACCATAAAACAGGGTGAATAAAAGTCATGGGTGTAATAGAAAAAATCTTTGTATAACTTCAAACGCTTTATATGGCAAATTTAGTGCCCCATCAGAAATCTGCGATTTAGGAATTTGGAGACATTGCGTTTCTTAGTGCGAGATCATTTTATGTGTGGTGAATTCTGATGTTATTAGTTCAAATTTGGTTTTTAATTACGATACGTGTTGTTGTGAGGAAAGAATAAGCATTATTATATTAAATAGTTCTAATTTCGTAAACCTTATTTTCTTAAAGCCTTTCATGTACCCATCACGTTGTATTCATTATTAGCGCGTGAGCGGCGATCACTCATACGATTTATTCCTCACAGAATATAATAACCGTATAATGTGAGGCAGCGGCTGTTGTGATCGCTGTTCACTAGCCGATAGAGATATGTAACACTACGCTGTGCCGCTAAATCTCGTCAACTCGGTTCACTGCGCTGGATGTATTAAATCACTTCTTCAAAATGCATTGCCGCATAGCGCAGGACCGGGAAACTCGAATATCATTTTTATAAACTGCGTGAGATATAAATGGAGTTATACTTAATGTTTATTTTCTATATTTCACTTTACTTACTGGCTAAGTGAACAATGCGTCAACACAGTTTGCACGCTGTTTGTGCTAAGAACCTGTAAATGCGGCGAGCAAATGGCCCTCATTTCGTTACTCATTCGGCGCGGTGCGGCGCCTGAGTTACTGAGTTAACGCAAGGATTTTCACTGAGTTATCCATATCTACTAGCCGATTGTTTTGCAGACGTACGAGTGGTATTGACCGCGTTTATACACTCCTGGTATTGTCACGGTTCCTTTAACTCATTAAGAATAGCTCCTAAGTTCCTACCTATCTATTTTGTCCTTATAATGTTTGCAATGTAAACATATGCATTACCATCTAAATTGTGGTGTGTAACTCAGAGTCGAATAAATATGTTTTCTTTATTCTTTCTTTCTTAAATTTTTCGTAGTTTAACAGACATACAAATATGGTTAATAGACATAGTTAACCAGACATACAAATATGGTTAATAGACATAGTAAAGAGGCGATTAGTTACGGATATTTAGTAGATTTAGCTTTCAATATATATTTACGAGTCGTGACAGCGTAAGAATACAATTCACCAGTGCCTATCTTGTCCATGGGTGTCGTTCAAGATAACTAAGGGATATAAAACCCAGTACAAACACGTCTGATTAACTTGCTATAAAATAGATCGATTTCCCTCCCATAATGGAGGACCCCTGAGTCCAACAACAGGTATATGGTATGAAAAGAATATTATAATGGAATGCTTTTTAAAATAACAATAATTTACAAAGATTCTTGTTAAATAAAATTATGTCGTTGCAATTTTTATTGTGGCAAGCGACACTGTTTTAAGAAATAAATAAACATGCAGCATAAGCATCAAATTATGTTTAAAAGCTACACGCGTCACGTACGTTCATATCAATAAATGTTGGAACGGTTGTCGAATAATTTTATACTTTAATATCTACGAAGTAAGATGGTAGTAAATTTTTGTGAGTAGCAAATATAAAATTGTTGTATATGTGCTGTCATAGCACATATTGACGTTGCAACTCGGAACTGGGTCGGTTAGAATACTCGACCCAAAATCTAGTACAGTACGTTTAAGAATAACAAATTCTCTTGGTGGATGAATTCAACATTTTTGAGCATTATTACTACAATGATATTTTGTTATACTATCATCATCACCATCCTCTGAGGTCATTTACGCAGCTATACATATCTATGTACTAGAGTACATAGCTAGGTTCAAGCTCCCTTCAAATTGACCTAAATGCACGCTGTAGTCAGATGCGTTGGTATAGGATATTCTAATAGATATACTTCGAATTTTCCTTATCTTGTATTATTGTTTGCGCCTGATGCCGCCCTAGCAGAGGCTGCGGGTGACCGGACTGGGGATTTAGTCCGGCACCCACGGAGAGGTTAGCCTGGCGACGGCTATCGGCGTTCCAGGAGGACTTCGATAAGAGAGGATGCTCCCTCGGGGTATTTTGTCGGGCTGACCACTGAAGTCAAGGAACTCTGCACAGGTGGTCGGCCCAACGATGAAGGCGACGTGCTACATGGGTGGGTTATGGGGCCCTCTGTCGCCCCGGAAGGAGCCGGGTGGCGGGTGCGCAGAACGTAGCCCAACACAAAAAAAGTCTTGCATTATTGTTATCTGCATATCATATCGCTTAGGATAATTGACCTACTATACCACGCTGGTGAAACAAGTTGGTACAGGAATGGGCGGCATATGTGCTAACCATAGCTCATACAAAAAAGTCATCATTATGACACTGCTCTTATCCCAATTACTTGGTGTCGACTTCAACTTTGATGCTGGCTGCTTTGTGAGAAAATTTCTAAGTATACCATAAAGATAAAATTCTATTCACAATGATCTTCGACGGACGATACTGAAACTCTTAAGTTCTAGGAAGGTTTATTAATTGTCTTAGGATCCGCAACAAATTAAATTAGAAAAGATAAACAGATGGAGCTGTAAATATCGAATTCGATTATCTAAACTAATAGCGTAAAGTTGTTATCTTAACCAATTTTATAATGGTGAAAATAAATTTATTTGTTGCCCGTACATGCCTAAGATACTAAGCCGATTTTAAAAATTAATTCACCAATGAAAAGCTATATTATCAGCGTGTAACATAGGCTATTTTTTAAACCTGTACTCCTACGAGAACAGAACCTAGGCGGGTGGAACCGAATTTGCTGCAAAAGTATAGGCACGTGACAAAATTTATTATCCTACGAAATGACTCACTAGGAATCAAATTTATTAAACTGCTATTATATCAGAAAATATTTCTTAGCGTCTATGCAAGAGATCGAATACTAGAAATAAAACCCTATGCCAACCCGTCTGACTAGCGTGATATAGTAGGTCAATTTCCTTCCCATTTTGAAGGAGGCTCAAGCCCAACAGTGGGACGTATATGAGCTGTGATGATGATGAGGTGCGTAAATACGACAAATTATTTTTGTACGGCTATTGTGTAATTTCTTTTCTATATGAATACATTATCCATTAACGCTGGTAAATCAGTGCCATACAGTAATAAACTACCAATATTATATCTACAATTATCTGCGAATTTAAAATGAACGGTAGGTAGACAGATCCTCTACTTTGCCGTGGTTAATCAATATGCCACAAACAACAAGAAATGCGGAATAAAATTCAAGTAGAAAACCGGCTAAGTGGGAGTCGGTGTCGCGCACGATGGGTTCCGTACTATTATAAAATTTATATATATAAAAAATTGCAAAAAAAAATCGCGTTTGTTGTATGGGAGACCCCCTTAAATATTCATTTTATTTTGTTATTAGTATTTGTTGTTATAACAGCAATAGAAATACATAATTTGTAAAAATTTCAACTGTCTAGCTATCACGGTTCTTAAAATACAGCCTGATGACAGACAGACAAACGGCGAAGTCTTAGCAATAGGGTCCCGTTTTTATCCTTTGGATACGTAACCCTAAAAAGCACTATTCCAGCGCATTTGAAGCCAAACCGTCGTGAGAATGCTTGGTTCAAAGATGAAACACGTGTCGAATCTATTTTCGAAGTTCTACGGCAAATTGCAAATAAAGGTTCTGGAGGCAGTTTATCACATAGGAGTAGCAAAACTTCATTATATGCTATTCCACCTTGTTCCTATCCCGCGTCCCATTATTATAGTGTGAGGTATATTGATTAACCGTGAGCAAGTGGTGGGTCTCCCTTTCTTCTCTTCGTTTTAAAATGATAATGGATTGCCGCCATGTATTGCCTACTTTAATCTAGTAACAATCTGCGAATTAAAAGTTTATACAGACATTCTGTACCATAGACAACCGGTACACTTGTGCACGCCACAATTTTTCGTTGCATTTTTAATGATCTATCAACTATAAGAAAGCCGTAGAAAATAATTAGAAATAATTTTTTACTTGCTCCTCGAAAATGCAATTTTCTCACACCAAATTGAGATCTGTACCGCTCAAATTGTCGGCATATTTTACTGTACAAACATTAATTTTTTTTAGCCTCCTATCCCCCTAAGGGTATAATCCTTATATTGCGGGGGACTTTACAAACATAATTAATTACATCCAAACTCAGAATAACAATTTGTGGATCACACAAAGTTTGTCGTGCGTGGGAATCCAATCCACGACACTCGATACGAGTACTACGCCATCAATGCAGTCAAATCAACTTTAGACAGTCAATAATGTCGAGTCGACCACTGAAGTCAAGGAACTCTGCACCGGTGGTCGGCCCAACAACGAAGGCGACGTGCTATATGAGTGGGTTACGGGGCCGCGCGTCGCCTCTCTGTCGCCCCGGACGGAGCCGGGCGACGGGTGCGCTGACCGTAGCCCAAAAAAAAAAGACTGTCAATAATTCAATAATATATTTACATGGTGCGCAAGTTAAATCAAAGCTACAAAACACACTTAGATACAGAAAAATATTTATTGTAAATGAGAAAAATAACTACTACACATGTTTTGGCTCATTAGTTACTACTCCAGCTATCCGGCAATGTATTTACGCATGGCCTAGTTACACGGGTTAGCGGTAATCACAAGTTTTAATATCATTTATGGGTGCAGTTAAAACGCGATAAAATATTGATAAACATATATAACACAATTATAAGATTTTTGCCAATATTAGTTAAAGCTCGTTAACAATAAGGAGACAGAAAGTCTTCAATTCTATCTAATAGATAACTACCTAATAAACTAGAGTATAAGCGATTAATGACCTCCCTAGAAATCTGCTCAAAGACATAACGGCCTGGCTACGAACACGCTGCTAGTAGCTGCTCATTAGCGCGGAGCGGCAAGCGGTAGGCATAAATGTAGGTACTAACGTGTTCAATGACAAGACCCGGCTTTCGATGGCAACGCGTGTTTTATCGAATGAATTGCAGCAACAGCGCGTAACACTGGGCGCGGTAAGATCAAATGTGCGATCCAGTGGGATGGTATAATACAAAGCGATACGAAATTGCAACGGTAACTAGTCAAAATATATTAGACAATTACATAGAGCACATAAGCTTTTAAGAATTTAATTCGATTGCCTATATAGATATCAAAACCTCCATAATATAAGTTAAAAAATATATAAAAACGTTGTGGGCATAAATAAAACCGAGTTTTTCAGGAAATCAAACTTCAAAATAGCTGAAAATATGAACTTCTTTCGAAGCACTATGAGTAACACGATATCTGAACACGTCCACCTCGATCACAGCCACTAAACGATACTTAGACGCGCTAA
This sequence comes from Lymantria dispar, assembly GCA_032191425.1. Taxonomy (NCBI): domain Eukaryota; kingdom Metazoa; phylum Arthropoda; class Insecta; order Lepidoptera; family Erebidae; genus Lymantria; species Lymantria dispar. Next base: position 16,805,785 of record CM063451.1, read on the forward strand.
TCGTACGTAGCATGGCGACTGCTCCACCCTGCTGCTAACCGCCGCTTGCCGCTAACCGCCGCTTGCCGCTAACCGCCGCTTGTCGCTAACCGCAGCTTGCCGCTAACCGCTGCTTGTCGCTAACCGCCGCTTGTCGCTAAACGTCGCTCACCGCTAAACCCCGCTCGCCACTAATCGTCGCTCGCCACTAAACGCCGCTCGCCGCTAACCGCCGCTAGCTGCTAACTGCCGCTCGGCGCTAACCGTTCTCGTAGCCGGGTAGTAATAAACACTTATGACCAGCATTTCGATAACCTAAATTAGTGATATCGGACTTCTCAGGAGAGTGCTGTAACTTATGTTAATCTCTTAGCTTAGGTTTTTAGTATTCCCACAAAAAGTAAGGTATGGTGACAGATGCCGCCCATTAGACAGCCTATTAATAAAGGAACTTCCAAAATTACCATAGTATGTTTTCAAGTTATACTATTCTAATAGTGTCCTGTTGCTTGTATGACTGTGTTATACCTTATAACTACCGTGGTATACTAAGGAATACCATCCTTGCAGACAGGCCGACCGCGTCAAGGCGACACGACGTCCCTTGCCGTCCTACTATTGTTCTTGCCAGGGAGTCGACGGGCTGGCCATCGAGGTCAAGGAATGATACCATTAGCCAGTCGAATGGTGGGGCTACATGGTACGCTTTCGTCACCCCGGATGGATTAAGTGAGGTGTCCTGACCATGGCAGATTAGAGCAAAAAACGCTAAAAAATTTAAACTAACCATTATTTAACAATTTACCACTACACGCTACTCACCACAATCCTAATGATACCTGGTTACACTTAATGCTTATTTCTTCTCTTTCTCTAATTGCCACTCATGGCCAATGTTCCGCTCCTGGTTTCTCCCGTCATGATGCTATCTTTGTTTCCTATATTTTAAAACTTCCCAAAGCTAAGCCTAAAATTCTGCACTTGCGTTCGTTTGCGAGGATTGATGTGGACCAGTTACGGGAGGATGCATCCACTATCGACTGGCGATCTTTGTTGGCTGCCACATCGATGGATGAAAAAGTCCGGCTCTTTAATATGAAGGTCATTAATTTATTCAACATTCACGCACCAATTAAAAAAATAAAACTTAAGCGTTCACCAGCGCCTTGGATGACCGAGGATATTAAAGCTTTAATGGCTAAACGAGACCGCGCCTACCGGAAATTTAAACGGGTGCGCTCTGACGTCAACTGGGTCCATTTCAAAACTAGCCGCAATCGATGCAATCAGATGATACGTAATGCCAAACGCCGTCATATTATTAATAACGTTTCTTCATCGTCACCTGCCAATGTCTGGAGGTTCCTTAAAACTTTGGGCATCGGAAGTGTCCGACAGGAATTCCCTAAAAACATTCTGCTAGATGATATTAATCGAAACTTTTCTGTCACTCAAACTCTGGAAGATCATATTATAGATAGAACCTTAAGGGTTTTGGAGAACTTACCACGACCGAATATTAACTCATTTAAATTTTCACGGGTCACACTTAATGAGATTAAAACAACTATACTTTCCATTACATCCAACGCCGAGGGCTTTGATAATATTAGTCGTCGTATGATTACTACCATACTGGAAGATATTTTACCTATAATCTGCCACATTCTTAACTTCTCTTTAGAGTCCTGCCAATTTCCTACCTTATGGCGAAACGCTTACGTGATCCCATTACCCAAGATCCCTAATCCTTCTTTACCCAATCACTTTCGTCCTATATCAATCCTTCCTTTTCTATCTAAAGTGCTCGAAGCCTGTGTACACAAACAATTATCATGCTTCGTTCACCAGAATGATATCTTGAGCCCACTCCAATCTGGATTTAAACCAGGTCATAGTACCGCGTCTGCCCCGCTCAAGGTAACCAGCGATGTTAGAAACGGTATAGAAAATACAAAATGAACCCTTTTGGTATTGGTTGATTTTTCGAACGCATTCAGCACCGTTAACCACAAAATCCTTATGTCTATCCTCTCCTCTATTCTTTCTTCTGATGTGATAAAATGGTTTTCCTCTTACCTTGAGGGACGTCGGCAGATGGTTCGTGCTGACGAGACTTTGTCTTGTTGGTGTGAGCTAGAGGCTGGCGTTCCTCAAGGTGGTATTCTTTCACCTCTCTTATTTTCACTATTTATTAATCTCTTAACTAAAGACCTCCATAGTTCGTATCATCTGTATGCCGATGATTTACAATTATATTCTCAATCTACGTTAGAGAATATAGTCGTAGCAATTGAAGATTTGAATCGAGATATGGTAGTCTTAAAGAAATGGTGTGAAAATTTCGGTTTAAGTGTTAACCCTTCCAAATGTCAGGCTATAATTATTGGTAGCCTAAGAATGATAAGCAGAATGAAATTAACTTCTCTGCCCGCTGTAATTTTCGATGGTTCTGTAATACCCTACGCCACCAACGTTAAAGATCTCGGCTTACATATAGATATAGCTCTTAACTGGCACATCCAAGTGGCTCAGGTCGGACGTAAGGTTACCGGCATATTACGTTCTCTCTACCGATTAAGAAATTTACTTCCACCTATTACAAAAGTGAAGCTTGTGCAGACTTTAATTTTTCCCATCATCGATTATGCTGATGTATGTTACTTTGACCTGAATGCAGATCTACTCAATAAACTTGACCGTCTTCTCAATAATTGCATTCGATTCGTCTTTAATCTTCGTAAATACGACCACATTTCTTCCTTTCGATCCGAACTAAACTGGTTGCCCATACGTCAATGACGAAATTTGCGTGCACTAACTATGCTATATTCTATTCTCCACTCTCCCTATGCACCCTCATACTTAAAGCCTCATTTTCAATATATTTGTTACAATCATGACCGCAACCTTCGTTCCTCTAACAATCTTCTTCTTTCTTGTCCCACTCATAGCTCCAGTTTGGTTCATTCTTCTTTCTTCATTCAATCTATTTTACTGTGGAACGCCCTCCCTCTTGAAATCAGGCAATCCAAAACACGTGAATCATTCAAATCTAGAGTTCGTAAGTTTTATATTGATTTATTGGCAAATCGTTCTTCATAAATTTTTGAGTGTATATTCATGTAGGTATATGTGTATTTGTATTTGTATATATATATTTCTATGAGTATGTATTATATGTAAATATATGTAAGGTTTATTATTTTTCATATTATTGTTATTTAGATATACAGGTATATATTTTTTTTAACATAAACAGACTTAAGTAGTTATCTCAACAATTTTCAATATAAATGGCACCTACTATAATATTTCGTCATCACCCAAAGGTTGGCTGGAAGAAAATGCCTATGGCATTAAGTCTGCCTATGTACTTGTGCATGAAATTTAAATAAATAAATAAATAAATATGCGTCAACATAAAAGAATTATTGTTAATCGCGAAAAATTACTACTGACGTCATTTACATCAATTAAATGCAACAAAAGAATTCTAAAACGAAAATCCGAGCAGTGTTCGTATTAAACTCAAGAAATAAAATTAAATGGTCAAGAAAGTTTAACCAACTGTTTCATATTGCACCAAGTTTACTGTATTTTACTTAATACATTCTACTTCCTATACTGGTTTCATTATTTGAGTTCTTAGTTTGTGTGAGAACTTGTACAATTTATTTCAATATTCAGTGTCATGTTTATGAATCCTACTAATATTATAAACGCGAAAGTTTGTGAGTATGTGAGAATGTATGTTGCTCTTTCACGCAAAAACTACTGAATGGATTTTGATGCAACTTCACAATAATATACCTTACGTATCGGAATAACACATAGGCTATAATTTATCTCGACATTCCCACGGGAAGGGACCTATGCGGGTGAAACCGCAGGGCGGTGCTAGTAAGGTATAAAGCGAACAACTAATATTTACGCTAAGTATGGAGTGATCTCTTCTTTATGTAAATTGTTATAACTAAAATAATTATATAAAAAAAATTAACGCTAAATCTTTATTCATATCTCTGCGATGAGCGCGTGCAAGTTGCTTATCCACGCGAGTTACTCTTATTATTCGGTTGCTTCTAGATACTCTACTTCTTAAAGATTGGTGTATAAAAACCTATTTTTGTTTTCGAGTGGGCTACGGTCAGTGCACCCGCCGCCCGGCTCCGTCCGGGGAGACAGAGGGGCGGCGCGCGGCCCTGTAACCCACCCGTGGCACGTCGCTTTCGTCGTTGGGCCGACCACCGCTGCAGAGTAACTTTTCTTCAATGGTCGGCCCGACGGAATATCCCTGAAGAGTACCCTCTCCTCTCGACGTCCCCCCTTGGTGACGTTAGTCGCCGTCGCGCGGTCAGCCTCTCGGCGGGTGATGGACTAAATCCCCGGTCCAGTCACCCGCGGCCTCGGCTAGGTGTATAAAAACCTGCATTACTGTCGGTTAAAATGGACAAGACGGTAGTACGACGGAAAAATATAAGAGATAAATTGATTTAATAAAACACGCTGATCAAATGTATTGGTATAGGATTTTCTTCTCTCACAACGATATTATCTGCACGTCATATGCCTTAGTCGTCGTCTTTTACGATACCCATAAGTAAGTGGGTGTCGGGAATCGTATTCTTACTCCATCACCACACGGAAAATGGGTATTATATGAAACAAATATTATAAAATGACTATTAAAGATTCCGTCCAATGACTGTCTGAATGTGTCCGTTCAGTTATTTTAGCACGATTAAGTAAGAAATATCTATCCAAACTTCTACTGAGTGATGACGGCGTAAGAATACAATCCCCTCCCTATCTTACCCGTGAATATCAAAAGACGATCGAAAAATAATGTAGAATAACATCCCTTCAAGAGCAGAAAACCCCTAAATTAAATCCTATACCAACCTGTCTGAACAGTGCAGTATAGTAGGTCAATTCCCTCCTATTGTAGGGAGTGCTTGACCCCATTAGGGGGAACGTGCATAAGCTGAGATGATCACATCTGGTCAGCGTGGTATAATAGACTTATTACGTTTTACGGAGTAAGCTTGTAACCAAGAGTGGAGTAGTGGCGTCTATAAAGGCATGAAGATGAAAAATTGACTTCTTATTATATTTTTTTGTATTGAGACTAACCCCACCATACATTCCCACCATTGTAACTACTGTAAGCCAGGATGCACAATGGTCTCCGTATAAGACATCGAGGTTTGACTCTCAAGAAATCCCGGGAAACGCTTTTAATTGTCTTGGAACCAAACAAATTTAATTAGAAAAAGAAAGGAGTTGGAAAGATTACACTTCTCTCCTATGCAAAGCGGACATGAAACAAAGTGGGATAATAAGCCAGTAAATAAGGGGAAAACAACGAAGCGCAGCAGTATAACACGCTTAAGGGACCTATATGTGAACTTTAAGATTGGTTGAAATAATAGATATGGCAAAAACGCCTGAACGCACGGAAATTGTCTTAAGTTGCTACAAGGTCTGAATAGTATACTACCCCAGACGTGAAAATGAATTCTTTTTAACCTTACTTTTTAATATACAGATTTTTTTAACCAAATTACAAGTACATGTTTAATTCGCACTCAGATATCTAACGAAAATCTCTTATATGCTATTTTAGTCACCCCTTTAAACCCTAAAAAGCCGTATTATAGTACGGCTTACCTAGACTAATAAAAAGTACATTACATAAGCATTTTATTCATCACTGAATCTAGATAGATTTTCAAATATATAGAATACCTAAGTACATTTGACTTTAATAGATATAAACTTAGATTACAAAGTTCTCTAACTTTCATTGTATTAAAAGCATCTGTAGAGCCAACTCCTTAGCTTCTAGCTGCTTTAATCCGATACAAGTTCAATGGGGACATCTACCTGACCTTTGATATCTACTACGGTATTCATTGGAGCAAATCGAATCAAGTAGAACCCAGTGGAATCAAACAGTATATAATATATATATAAATGTTCACCTTAACCGTATACGGTTTAATTATTCCATTTTTACACAAAATATGTTGTCTTGAATATGACTAAGGATTTTATAGAAACTGTAATATATTCGTGGTGACGGAGTAAGAATACATAAGAGGTGTTGGCATAGTGTTTTATTTCGAGTTTTCCTTCTCTTGCATTGATGTTAATATATGTGCCTTAATCGTTTTTTATGACACCCATGGACAAGGAATGGTGAATTGCATTCTTACTCCGTTACCACACTGATAGGAAATAAAAAGTGAGCCGTCGCTAGGACGCCTGTTAGATCGAAATTATTTTATACATTAAGTATATATGCATAAAAGAACAGATTACGACAGGATATGGCATAATGTATAAATAAAATATTACGATTTATATTATTATTTAAAATACTATACAACAATCATAATTGGTTCACCACGTAGTCGCTTACGCACATCATCGTGTCGCTACGCCTAACACTCTACTACGTATCGACTACGTATAGTACATATATGCCGTCATATAGCGTGGCGTTGCGTCGCCGCGGCCTGTTTACGCCACGCCAACGATCAGGTTTACTCTCGCCTACAGATGTTTCACATCAATAATTAATTAAAATACCTATATTTCTTATTACTCTTACGGAACATGTGTGACTGGAGAGAATTACACATATGTAATACATAGACTTCGAAATGAAAACGCGGCATTATCATACGAAGCATTTCCATTCGATGTTTTGTGGAAGTTTCATTAAAACATGTTATGAAAGCAAAGATAACACCTATTTATGGTGTAAATTCCTTTGTAAACACAGCTGTGTAATTGAATTCCTTCATGTGGGTACCGTTTAATGGAAAGGGTTAACAAATGTTTTAAAATGATTTTAATGAGAATTTGATTCGTATTACTAAGCTACTGTCCGTTTATTCAAGTTATACCTCTTTTGGCGCCTTAGGGAAAATTGATGGGAGTAAATTTTTACGATACCACGCGCACACCGTCAGGAAAAACCGACACCCTGAAATTAGCTACTCAATATTTTTTACAATGCGCGCGACCAATGTCAACTAGATAATGCGTTACAATAAAACTTTCAACGTATTTTTTTTAAGTTTTTAGTACCTAAAAGTGGATTTCACGGAAAATATACTATTTTACCTCCATCACAAAATTATACTACAATACCACTCTGTTACATTTTCAACATATTTTTGCTATAAATCAACTACATTGTAACATTATTTTACTACAGAGTTCATTTAAAACGTGCACATCTGTTACGTTGCTAGTAGTATGAATGATGTAATACACATAAAAACAGTATTGGTAAATCTATTGAATTTTTCTTCAGGTTAAAAAGAAGAACTACCTATAAGTTTACGTCACACTGTTAGGTTCGAGCCTCCTCCACCACGGTAGGGAAATCGACCTACTATACCACGCTGATTAGCTGTATTGGTATAAAATTTCATTTCGACTTTTGGATAGATGTTATCTACATGTTGTCGCCTTTTACGATATCACGGACAAGAAAGGTGGTGATGAATTATATTCTTACTCCGTCACCACACGGAAAAAGTCAATCTACATAATACAATCCACTTAGTACATACTTTAATCTACAGAATGAGAAATTATTGTCGCATCAGTTAGAATTTCACATACTAGGATACTACTTCTTAACCAATAAAGCTCAACACAGAAATCAAACTTAGTACCTACCTAAGAATATTAGCCGTGTATTTATGCTGTTAGGCCGGCTGTGCATTAAAATATTTCATAATAACCATAATTATAACTAAAACTTTTGCAATCTCTTTATTAATTTAATTTAATTAAGCTGTACACGAGTTGGGGTAAGTGTACGTCATCATTAGTAGTTAAGAAGCCTGCCAAGAGCACAAGACGATTTGGTAGAGAGCCAACGTCACGACGAAAACCGCAAACTTACTCCTCCGTACTTTGAGTGACTTTAAGATTATAAGAATGTATATTTTACTATACTAGTGGTCGCTGAATGGTCGAAATTCGACCATAATTTATTCAAATTTATTTTTCTGCTCCACATTTTTGTCTAATTATGTATAAGTATATATGTATAATGATATAATGATTAAGCTGTATTTCACTAATAACTAATACCTATATAGGTAAATATAATATGTATTAGACATGTCATCGTGATTATGTTTTTTTTTTACTATCAGTTCTACCAGAGGCTTTAATCATAAACATAAGTGTACATATATGTGTGTATCGATTGCAAATTAGTGTGCGTCATGTTTTTATTTATTAAATTAATGTATTTCTAATGCAATATTATATCAATTTGTTTGTTTTTGTTTTATCCTCAATATATTCTTCAACTGTGCCAAATTTCATACTTGTCTGTCGCGTAATTTTCGTAAAAAGGGATACAAAGTTTTTGCTTCACGTATTAATATAAAAATTACACTATAGTGTAATGCTACTAAAATTGAAACCATTATTAAATTTATTTTCTCCTATTTAAGACAATTTACGCATTTAATTACAATTAATAGAAAAGTTTTTGTAAGAATCACAATGTTTATTAGGATTTACCAATAGATGGCGTCTTGTGAAATAAGTTATAAACTAATATTTTAATGAAATATTAATTTAATAAAAATATTAAATTAGGTTTTTGTCATTAATGGAGAAGATAAACTTGGCACATCAAACTTTAATTTTGATGTAACATTCCTTGTGGTGACGTAGTTAGAATAAAATTCACCACTCCCTATCTTGCCCGTGGATGTTGTAAAAGATGACTATAAAATATAATATGCACATCCCATTTGTGCAAGAGAAGGAAAACTTGAAATGAAACCCTATACCAACATGTCTGACCAGAATGTGGTATAGTAGGTCAAATTCCCATTGTGGAGGAGGCTCGGGCCCAACAGTGGGACGTATGTGGGCTGCGATGATGATGATGATTCAAGGAAAATATTGTATACCGAAGTGAATTGAAACGATATAGTAATGAACATAAATAAGAATTTTCTTCTCTTTTTCGTTATTTTTATAGTGAAAACAATGCAGACAATCATACCGTTACAATTTTTCATTTGCTTCTTAATTCATATACATCCCACTGTTGTTTGAGCCACCACAAATATATCTACTATAAAAACAACGAGACGGATTATTATGGAGCTTCCTATATTTAAAATTTTCGGCTTATGTCTATCGCTCGCGATCCGAACTTTTTGTTCTAAATCAAACTACTCTTGTACCTTCGTCACTATATAAAAAATATAACGATCATTTGATTATTTAAAGCACGAAATAAAATATAATACAAAAAAAAAGAAATTGAGTATCCTTCATCTAGAATAAAAAATTGTGACTGAAAGTCGAAATATTGATAGATAAAAGTTCCATTAATGCAAGCAAAGCCACAGGTATGGCTAGTAACATATATTTGCCGTACATCTGATACTGCATTATTTTCAATTCAAATAATTGAACTAAGTACAAACTATTAAAATCGGTTAGTGATTGTTTTACATTGAACCTTATTACATACCCTATATTTAAACGCTCCTAGCAGAATATATACTATACAAAAAGCCGCGTAAAATACTTTTGTCCAAATAGTTAAATATCAAAGCAATTAAAACTCAAGTGCAAGCAATTAATACAAAACAAATGACCTACCATTAAAATGCAATTGAAATAGGGTTCACATTGCTGATGAATACCAATTTAGTGAACAAATTTCTTAATTAACTGAAAAGAGTATTTGAATACATAAATGGTTGTCTCGTTTTAATTACTTCGTGCATTGTATTGTCAAAAAGGTTTTGATTCGTAAATTAACCTTAGCTTTTGACTGAAATTATTTTAATTTAATTTTATAAGACCTAATTTTATTAGAAGTTATTCACCATAAAATTAAATTATTCTTAGAAAATGATTTCTGATGTTTACGCGAGTATTACACATTGTAAATAAAACTACTTTACGGAATTTATCGCGTTTGTATTTGATTTTTGATTACCCGACGTTCATATATTTTAAAATCATATATTTTGATTTCCCGACGTTTCGAACACTTTGTAGTGTTTATGGTCACGGGTGGACTAAGATGTCACACTTGTTCTATTTACAATATTTTTAGGCACTTTAAAGTAATGGCGTCCCTGGCAGCTCTCGGCACTGAGGTGATTGATAGAGGAGGCGTCTAGACTTAGGGTGGCCCTAAATAAGACGGAGGCCCTGTTCTTCTATGGGGCCCGCAAAGGTGCACCCGCCGGCCCTTTAATCACCGTCAATTCGGTTCCCATCAGCATCCAGGCTCAGATAAAAATTTTATCGCATTTTTATTAACTTTTAATTTCTCGACGTTTCGAATATCAAATCAACTACGAAAGCAAAATACAACTACGAAAATACGTGATTATTTATGTGCATTCCAAATAATTTCAGCTTATACATCATCTCAGCTTATATATGTACGTCTCCAGACTCGTGCCTCCTCCACAATATGAGGGCAATTGACCTACTATACATACCACGGTCAAGGCAGGTTGGTAGAGGATATTTCGAATTTTTCTTCTCTTACACAAATGTTATCTGCATATTATATACTTTAATCATATTTCTCGACACGCACAGGCAAGATTGGGAATGCAGAAACGTATTCTAACTCTGTCACCACAAATAAATAATATATTTTTTCAGATACGCTAAAATAATCCAAAAACCTCCATAGTGCCGGAATACCACTTTATAATATATGAATTTTTCTGAATTTTGGATATTATTAACGCCGCGCTGTTAGTGTTGAAGGAAAAAAGTTGAAGTGAAACACCGAGTACAATACTTGCAGTGTTTAAGGAATTATGAAGCCTTTTCGTCGTCAGAGAAGCAATTTTTCATTTCATAGTAAACATTTTTTTAATCTCGAACTATCTGAGTACCTCGTCCCACAAAACGGACTGAATGCTCTTACATCCTTATCCTCAACAAATATTGTTATATTCCACAAATAATTCAACAATCCTTTATGTTCGCGCGTTTAATGTTTGTTGAGAACTTCACAACGATCGGTGAATATTCTTTCATTCCCATAATTCACTATATTTTATAATGATAATGTAATTGATAGAGCTAGAACAATACTGGTGACAATTGTCTGCCTACAGCCACGGGCCGGTCCGTCCGGGTTAGTACCACACTCGCAGAAAACCGACGTCCGACTAATAGCAATTTGTTACTGCGCTTCGTTCGGTGATCGAATGAGACGGAAACTCAACTTTCTGAGGCTGTTTGCGTGTGATGGGTTTTAGTGATGCCTTTAGTATCACCGAACCTCATTGCATGCATTCACACTCCCTTCACTTCCTTCGCGGTAGGTAGCGGCCTTGCAAAGGTCCATGGGCGGCAGCAATAATTATCATTAGGTATACTATTTGCTCTTTTGCAACCGTTAGCAATAAAAAAAAAGAATTACATGATAATGAAAAATATTAATTTATTATCATCATCATCTCAGCTCGGACATCGTTCAATATAGGAGAGAAATTGACCTACTATGCCATGTTAAACGTGTTAGTCTCTTACACAGTTTTATATTCTTTATTTTTATTCTTTATATTTATTTTTCAGTATTATATTCTTCCCGTCGGATAATATTATGATCAATCGATATTTATTCACTCAATTATATTTAAATGGAAACATCGATACGGACGACTTATTTTATTCTTTTACTAACTGTAAAATTTACCTAGAATATCCCGAGCAAGAGATATTTATCATATACTAGCAATCCGTCCTCGCTTCGGTTTCAGTCGCCTTACCCGCATAGTTCCCGTTTCGGTGGGAATACCGGGATAGAATATAGAAGTTACTCCTTATATAAACAGCTACCTAGTAGTAAAATATCATCAAATCGGTCCAGCCGTTTTGAAGACAGACAGACCTCAAACAAACAGACAGGCAAAAAAATATTCAAACTATATTTTAGGCTTAGGTGACGTGCAAATAACCATGTGAGCATGAAATAAATAATAGTTCAAAAAAACTAAAAAAATACGCTTTTAAAAAAAATCCAACTAGAAAATGAATTTTTGAAAATTTTAATTAAGAATAGTGAAAGAAATATTATATATTGTAAAAAAAGCGTGGGGGGCATGTTCTTCTTCTTCTTGTTGTTTAATGACAATGTGCTGCAATAATATGAGCTATTGGTGCCAGTGTCGAGTATTATATTAATTATATTCACCTCTTTAAGTCTTCGTCTTTCAGTCAGTCGATAGTATGATTTGGTGTTGATATTCAAGTCATGCGTTCTCGGGAATTTTGGCAGAACGTCAAAATGCACGCAATTCACTATTATATCATATTCACTACATTTCAGAATTTTAACTGCATTATATTACATAAAATATCAGCAAAATTATTCAATATAACACTGTAAAACACTAAAATAATGAAAAAGATATAAAAGCGCTACATGACATTTTGACATTCGCGTCAAAAGTCGGGGTGCATGTTGTCAATAGTTATAAATATTTTATTGACAGATATGAGTAGAAGGATTATCATTTTGATAATATCTTAAAAAGCACCCCACGCTTTTTTTTACAATATGTTTTTTTCTTATATACACTATTCTTAATTCAAATTTTTATAAAATTATTGTCTATTTTTTAGTTGGATTTTCTTTAAAAGCGTATTTTTTTAGTTTTTTGAACTATTATTTATTTTTAATTTTTAGTTGAATTTTCGCTAATCCTGATTATCCTAGTAAGGATAACGGGTCAAACTGTTTAAAATATTGAATTGTCATCGGTCCTTAATAAGTATGCCAAATTTCGAGTTAATCCGACGTTTTGAAGGGGGTCAAAATCATGTTCAAAGATTCCGTTACATACTAACATACATATGTCTGAAGCTAATAAAAGCGTATTAAAAAGCCCAGTATTTTGACATTACAAACAGACGTTTCCAATTTTATTTATTTGTATAGATATACGGTACATTTCATCTAACGTATGGGTATTTTGCCGTGTGGTGACGCAGTAAGTATACAATTCAACCGATATTGCTCGTGGGGTCGTTAAAAACGACTAAAAAACTCGACAATAAACCCTATGCCAACACATTCGACCAGCGTATAATGCCCTAGCGGAAAATTTTCCTCCCAAAGTAGAGGAGGCCCAAGCCCAACAATAGGCCTAGATGACGATACGGTACATTTCTTCTAACATAAATATATTGTTATAATACTAGGCTTAAGTACTTCACTGGCGTTTTTGCATACCTAACGATATTAATACCTACTCATAGATCCATTACGCTGTTCCCATTTTCATTATCATTGAGAGCTTTTCATCATTATTCTTATAGTTAACTATGAATTGAAGCAGGCATTGACAAATTGTTTTAAGTTTCGCTGTCCATTACCAAATTGATCTTAGTTTATTGTAGTGCAAATAACCCGGTTTAAGGTTTATAATTTACTATTGTCGGACTATACATGTTCATTGTTGTACATAGACCTTTCTAAAATGTGACAATATCATAATCGACACGCTTGGTTGTAGGATTGTTATATGTGGTGACTGGACAAGAATATAGTTCACTGTCCCCTCTATTGCTAGTGAATGTCGTAAATAAACCTGTTAAATGCGAATCGGAGTCGTGCACGTAGGGTTCCCTACCATCTATATCTATACCAATAAATAAAATTGGAGTGTCTGTTTGTAATGTCAAAATAATAGGCTTTTTTCATGCTCACATGGTTATTTGCACGACACTTATGCCTAAAATAGCGATTAAAAAATTTTTGTCTGTCTGTCTGTTTGTTCCGGGTAATCTTCAAAACGACTGGACCGATTTCAAAAATTCTTTCACCAATGGAAAGCTATAATATCAGGGCGTAAACTAGGCTATATTTTATCCCGGTATTCCCACGGGAACGGGAACTACGCGGGTAAAACGACTATAACCGAAGCGAAGCGAGGGCGGGTTGCTAGTTATCTATAAAAATCGCGTTTGTATGGGAGCCCCCCTTAAATATTTATTTTATTTTTAGTATATGTTGTTATGGTGGCAAAAGAAATACATATTTATAAAAATTTCCACTGTCTAGCTATCGCCGTTCGTGACAGACAGACGGACGGACAGACAGCGAAGCCTTAGTAATAGGGTCGCGTTTTTACACTTTCGGTACGGAACTCTAAAAACGAATTATCATTAATTATCATCATCATATCGGCTCATATACGTCCCATTGCTGGGCTCGAGACTCCTCCATAATAGAAGGAAAATTGACATCACACCATGCTGGTCACACAGGTATAGGGTTTTATTTCGAGTTTTCCTTCTTCGAGATTTTATATGCGTATTATATCTCTTAGTCGTCTTTTATGACATCCACGGGTAAGACAAGGGGTGGTGAATTGTATACTTACTCCGTCACCACACGGAAAAAAAAGGAACCAGTGAAACAATATGCTTTTTAAGATCTGTGCAAAAAAAGGATAACTCTGACTCTGGCGTGGTATAGTAGGTCAATTTCCCTCCTCCTATGGAGGTTCGAGCCTAGCAGTGAAACATATATGAATGAACTGTGTTCAAGATAATGATTGTAGGATTTGTGATTACAGTTTTTATTATAAGTTATCCAGGCAAGTGATGCTGGCCATGTTTCTTATAATCCTTAAGCCGATTGTTATAACTTCCACAGGAAGTAAAGGATAGTGTCGCTACTTCGAACGTTCGAAACATGAATCTAAAAATACTACATGCGCGCAGACGATTACACACGTACACACGCACACCACTATACAAATTATGAAATCAAATTTTGTTTTTATTAACATAAATCGTCGAAATAATTTTAAAAGTATTGTTAAAAACCTTTTTAAGTTTTTCAAATGTGTTGTGACACCATTTGAATGCACAAACCATCATAATTACCTATTTATTATTTAAGAGTTGCGTACGTACGTGCAGTACAGTGACCTTGTACATTACGGAACGGTTCCGGCGTAAGCTCCATTAGGCTCCAATTGAAATGCTTCACTTTTTGTGCGCGTACTTACCTTCTATACGTTATTATTCTAAGATATTAACATTACTTTTAAAAGTATTTCGACAATTTATGATAATAAAAACAAAATTTGAATTCATAATTTGTATAGTGGTGTGCGTGTGTACCTACGTGTGTAATCACTTGCACGCATATACTATTGTTTGCTTCATATTTTTGATGGCTTACGTATGGACACTATCCTTCTATACGTTATTATTCTAGGGGGTGGTATTACATTGTATTTTTAACCTTTCATAATTCATGGTAATTAGTTTTGATTAGAAGCCAATATATGTTCTAAAATATGAAGAACCATACATAAAACGTAACATACGAAAAAAAATATCAAATCTATACATCTATACAAATAAATAAAATTGAAGTGTCTGTTTGTAATGTAAATATGTATGTGTATGTAATATAGGGCTTTTTTCATGGTCACACGGTTATTTGCACGACACCTATGCCTAAAAACGAGTTAAACATCTTTTGTCTGTTTGTTTGTTTGAGGTGATCACCAAAAGGGTTGTACCGATTTTGGTAATATTTTACTACCAGATAGCTATATATATAAGGAGTAACTAAATATATTTTATCCCGGTATTCTCACGGGAACGGGCACTATGCGGGTAAGGCGATTGAAACCGAGGTGAAGCGAGGGCGGATTGCTAGTTAAAACTAAAATGTGACTACAAAAAAACACGGTCTAAAAAGTATAAAATTGATAATTTACACTAATATTATAAAGAGGAAACGTTGTATTTTTGTATGTTTGTTACGAATAAACTCAAAAAATACTGGACGGGCGGACCATTGGAATGTTACGTTATCTCTGAATAACATAGGCTATACTTTATTCCCACGGGAACGGGAACTACGTGGATAAGGCAACTGAAACCGAAGCGAAGCGAGGGCGGGCTACTAATCTTCAACACAGTGATGTTTAGATTAGTCTATTTATCACTTTCATCATTATTATCATACTAGCAACCCGCCCTCGCTTCGCTTCGGTTTCAGTCGCTTTACCTGCGGCGTAGTACCCGTTCCTGTAGGAATACCGGGATAAAATATAGCCTATGTTACTCCCTGATATTATAGCTTTCCATTGGTGAAAGAATTTTTGAAATCGGTTCAGTGGTTTAAGCGTGAAAGCGTTACAAACAAACAAACAAACATCCTTACTTTCGCATTTATAATATTAGTATGGATACGTCCCACTGCTACGTTCGAGTCTCCTCTACAATGGAAAGAAAATTACTACTACTATACCAGGCTAGTCGGTATGGTACAATCTTATTACAAGTTTGCCTATTCTTGCATACATTTTATCTGCATTTACAGTATCCCTTAGTAGACTTTCATAACACCCACGAGTAAGAAATGAGATGGTGAATTGTATTCTTATTCCATCACCATACGGAAAATGATTAAAAGTAATTATTCATAATCATCATCTCAGCCCATACACGTCCCACTATTGGGCTCGGGCCTTCTCCACTATGGGAAAGAAACTGACCTATAGCTCCACACTGATAAGACGTGTTGGTAGGGTTTTGTTTCGAGTTTTCATTCTCTTGCAAAGATATTGTTTGCATATTTAATCCCTTAGTTATCTTTTACGACGCCCACGGGCAGCAAAGGGGATGGTGAATAGTATTCTTACTCCATTACCACACGGATAATTATTAATACAAACTAATAAATCTATTAGTTTGTTAATTAGCAGCCGTAAAGTGCAAAAAAGGAAGCTGTCACTCAGAACGCCTAGTAAATGTGAAACAACGAAATTATTTTGTACAAGTATATAATATGCATAAAAGAACAGATTACGATAAAAACTAATATGGCCTAAAGTATTAATAAAATATTATGAGTTTTTCCAGAAAATGATGAATTTTAATCAATAAACATTTATTTTCATTAATATACACTATAGATATGTGTTTAGATTAATAATTTATTTTGAGCTCACTAGATGGCGGTGTACAACATTCTAAAACAGGTTGTGGTTTCTTTACACAAATGTTCATATCCAAGCGTGACGTTAACGCCACGCCAATGATCAAGTTCACCCTCGTCTATAGATGTAGCACATCAATAAAGCTTAGCCCAAAATAGAATCCCACTCAAGCGCACTTATTATCTAACTCAATGTTCGTAATTTCACCAAAAAATATTAGTCCCACATAATAAACTAATCACTACGTACAACTCATTTATCAGAATCTGACGTCCATAAGCATATTACCCATTTTAAGAATACTTAAGCTGACAAAGATAATATGAACTTGGTAAAAGATATTTTTATCCAGATGTAATAAGTGGAATTATGGTTGACCCAATTTTAAGAACACTGAAAAAATAACATCATTCAGACATTCATCATTCATTGTTGACATATACCTTTCCACTTTTTTTTAAGTGGGCTATGGTTAGCGTACGCACCGTCCGTTCCATCTGGGGTGACGAAAGGCCGTGTGGCCCCATAACCCCCCGTCTTCATCTCCTTCGCCATTGGACCAATCATAAGTACCGAGTTCCTTGTCATCCATGGTCAGCCCGAAGGCCTTTTTTATTATAAACGGTGGCAAACGAGCAACCAGTACACCTGATAGTAAGCGTTCCTGCCGCTCATGGACCAAGGCCTCTGCCAACCACGAAGAAAGTGAAGGGAGTGTGAATACATACAATGAGGTTTGGTGATACTAAAAGCATCACTAAAACCCACCACACGCAAACACCCTCAGAAAGTTGAGCTTCCGTCTCTCTCGCTCACCGAACGAAGCGCATTAACAAATTGCTACTACTCGGACGTCGATTTTCTGCGAGAGTGTGGTACTATCCCGGACGGACCGGCCCGCGGCTTTAGACAAACAACTGTCAACAATGTGGTACTACCACTAAACCTCCTTTCCTTTAGAGCGTGGGCAATCCTTGATGCCGTTATGTCTATAGTCGTTATGCTAATCGAGTGGGTTAGTCATTGTAATAAAGTGTAAATCATTACCGCCTAGTACACCTTAAGACACCGCAAAAAAAAAGGAAAGCAAGCATGTAGATAAATGTATTCTTATCCCGTTGCCACATAGGGAAAGAATATTATGCTTTAATTTATCAAAGTGATGATTGCTCTAATAGTTAACTCGTGACCGAGTACCAGTTGTAAGATATTGTTCAGCCATATTTCAATTTTCTAGTTTAAAGAGCAATGCACTGGAAATACTTTACTACTTGCTAAACGTGTTAAGTACATACAATTTCATTTAAAGTCATTTAAAAGATGACGAGCCTGTTAAATTTCTTGTTGAATCTCAGCTTTTTCTTCGAGAATCTCTTAGCTTGTGGCCGCGTTCATATTCAGTGGCAGATTATTGGATTGATTCCAAATGCAACATAAAATTGACAATACGTAAGTACGTACATACAATATAATTTGTTATATCAAGTTATCCGTGATGGTGACAGAGTAAGAATACAATTCCCGACCCGCTATTTTGCCTGTGGGTGTTTTGAAGGACGTCTAAGGGATACGCATATGAATATTTTGATAACATCTATGCAAGAGAAGTAAAACTCGAAATGAAACTCTACACCAACATGTCTGACCAGCTTCCAGCTTGATATAGTAGGTCAATTTCCCGACTCGCAAAAGTGTACTATTATTAGTATTAACAACAACTGAGAAACCCTAACTAATATTACAAATGAGAATATGTGTTATTACCCTTTCACAACTAAACCGTTAAATTTATTACAAAAAAACTTTCACCATTCATTAACCTTTTACAGCTAAGTAATAAAACCTATTACGAAAATCTTTCAAGAGTGGAAAGCTACATTATCAAAGAGTAATATGTGTTAATGTTCCCACGAAAACTGGAACTGCGCGAGTGAAGCCGCGGAATAGAATAATGTTATTATCACACCAGAATCATAAATAGATTTACTAATCATCATCATTATTATTCAGCCTATCGCTAACCACTCCTGAACATAGGTCTCCCTAATATTTCACCACTAAGTAGCTATGGTCCAACGGTGCCCTGCAACTCAACTAGGTATTCAGTTAACTCAATAAATATGCCAGCCAATTTTAATAGCGTATACAATAAACTTTTAACCTTCATCTTAAATTAGAAATTGGCCGTTAGAAGTTTTGCCTTGAGTGCATGCGTAATATCTTTGTAATTACAATGGAGACTTATAAGAGCCAACTCAAAATAAAAGTGGAAAGAAAAGCAATATAAAAGGAAAATTTACAAGAAAATGAACAACATAAAACTCTAATAAATAAGAGCTTAACAAGGATGGCCATTTTTTATTTCTCACTCTTCGTATGCCAAAATTTTGTACTATTATATAACTTGTATCTGAATGTTGTGCATATTTTTCTTTGTGAAATAAAAATTAACTACACGATGGTTTCATAATTTACAAGTTAATCAATTAAACCAATCAGTTGAGAAAGTTAGTTCCATGGCAAGATGAAGAAAACTAAAAGTAAATTATAGATATTTCCAACCCATCGTACCAGTATTGTTTAGTGAGCCAGTTTAACTATTACTAAAAAGGACACCCGTGTCTATTTATTAATATTAAATTGAGATACAAAACTCATTTTCAAAGCGAAGATTTTGTTGAAAAGTAAGAATTTAGATACTCCACAAAAAGAAAAATTAAAGCTTAAATCGAAGGCAATATTAATATGTATATGTAGGATTATGAAATAAAGAATAGGTTAATGCCAATTTCTCTCATGTTAATAAGGATACTCGTATAGCATATAGATTTAAGGTTGATATTATAAATAAGATTACACATAACATATACTAAAAGTGACAATTCTATGTTTAACTAAGAACAGAAATAACGTCATATCAAGAGAACAGCAATAGAACATAGCGAACCTTATCTGTCACACTTAAAAAACTGTTAGGATTTTCGTAAATGGATCTTTACGAAATGAAAGTAATTCATTTATCTTCCTTACTCGCTAGTTTTGCGTCTACCTTTTAGTGAGGTTATCAATAAATCACGACCGTGTTTCCCTACTTAGGATAATTTCTTTTACCTTTAGTGGCCCTGCCTTTGTCCATAAAATTATTTGTATATTTTTATATAGGGTTGTCTACGACGTGTAAGCGTAAGCGTAACAACAATGCCAATTATGGTAATCAAACCTGATATTTTGAATTATTAATAATAAATGCCAACGCACTTAATTTTATTATTTAATTATAACCATTTTTGTTTATGAAACAGCGGCTACGTATACTACCAACCCTTTCATTGCTCGTGTTATAAAAGATGACTAAGCTTTTCATCGAGCTGGCCAACTCCATCTAATGCCGTTCGGTCAACAAATACATTCACAAGGAGGGTTTACATTAGGTAGGCGGCTAGATGTATTCCGTGTGGTGACGGAGTAAGAATACAATTCATCTTGTCTGTGGATATCGTACAAGACGACTAAGGGGTATAATATGCACATAAGATCTGTGCAAGAGAAGGAAAACTCGAAATGAAACCCTACATGACCAACATGGTATAGTAGGTCAAATTCCCTCTCATTGTGGAGGAGGCTCGAGCCCAAAAGTGGGACGTATGTGGACTGCGATGCTGAGGCGGCCGATTATAAAACACCAATAACTTTTGTAATATGTGCGATAGAAGAGAAGTCAAATTACGTCAACGCCAAATAGTTGTGATAAGTGCAGAATAATAACGATTTAATTATATTAACAATTGTTTTCGGCAGATTATCTATACAAATAAATAAAATTGAAGGGTCTGTTTGTAATGTCAAAATATTGGCCCATCTGACCAGCGTGCTATAGTAGAGCAATTTCCCTCCTATAAATGAGTAGGCCCGAGCCTAACAGTAGGATATATATATGGTTGCATGTAGGAATAATATAACTTCTTATTACTAAAATTTACCGTATGGTGACGGAGTAAGAATACAATTCACCACTCCCTATCTTGTCCGTGGATGTCGTTAAAGACTACTAAAGAATGTAATATGACATAAGATCTGTGTAAGAGAAGGAATACTCGAAATGTAACCCTATATCAACATGTCTGACCAGCATGGTATAGTGGATAAATTTCTCTCCTATAAATGAGTAGGCCCGAGCCTAACAGTAGGATATATATGAACTGATGATGATGATGAAATAGCAGCCAATCGCAAAAGAAGCAATGCTATTATTTATAGTAGGTAGATGTTAAAAGATTTTTTGGTCGGTCATCATTGACATCTCAGCGTCCGCAAATATGCGTCCAATTGCTGAGCTCGAGCCTCCTCCGCAATAGGAAGGAAATATCCCTTAATCGTCTTTTACGACACCCACGGGAAATAGATTATGAAGAATCATAACTATCATAAGTATAATATTAAGGCTAGTAGCAACCCTAAAGTATAATCCTCCAATATGTTAAGAATTCCCTTTCTCATTTTAGGCATGGTTTACGTATTTTGTAAGTTTCTAGAGAAAAGGGTTTCATATCGTACGTTCCTTTACGAAGGCTGTCACAACTTCCGAATTGAACAGGTATGTACGATCAATAAATTAATAGTTTGTCTTTACTACTCACTGGATGTTTTAACGTCTGTGTGGTGATAGCAATATAATTTGCTACCCTTTTTGCCTGCGGCGGTTTTAAAAGACCAATAAAATAATAAGCAGATAACATCGATGCAAGAGTAAGAAAATTCGTCATAAAACGTATGCCTAGGTGTCCGATAGGCGTTTAGTTACTATGTTTATTTAGAACTCAATGCAGTATGCGTAAAAAGTAACTTAATTAAAGATTTATACTTAAATGAATAGAAAAAGTAAAGTACAGTTATATTATTGTATAACGAACATTTCTTGCGTAGAAAACGTTGCGGCGGCGCGCATGGTCAAAAGATTCGCGTATTTAATCAATATTGCATTAATTACTTTTAACATTTTTATATTTGTGATTTCCACATAAAATTACAAATTCGTATTACGTAAATATAATGATAAAATAAATTATTTGAATCAGAATACTACGATACAAAGGTATCCAACTGTTGTTAATATAGACGACTTTAGTAAATAAAACCTGCTGTTGGAATTTAAGTATAATAGCTAGATATATGCCCTCGAAGATTTTTTTTTTTTATACATATGATTAAGACCTACAAACTCGTACTCCATTATTTCTACATCAATCGTTTTTGAAGCACATGACTATAAAATTTACTTTTAATATCTTGCATTTTAGAAAATAATAGCTACTACTGTAACTTAACTAATACTTACTAATTAACTAATTATAGTTAAACTATTGAGTTAGATATATTCCCTGGCAATTTTTTTATAGATATTAATAAGACCTATAAACCCGTATTAGAATATTTTGTTCTATCGGCAATAGTTTTTAAACTGCCTATAAAAAAACCTTGAGTTTTAGAAAATAATAGCTGCTCTTGTAACTTTAAGTAAGATATATTCCACGGCAGAATTTTTTATAGATATTAATAAAACCTATAAAATCATAGTACATTATTTTGTTCTATCATGAATAATTTTTGAAGCTCTCGCCTATAATATGTACATTCGTTTTGATATCTTGGGTTTTAGAAAATTATAGCCGCAATTGTAACTTAGCTACACTAGTTAGATTATGGCTTAATTATAATAGTTAGTAATCTCTGGTAATTTTTTTTTTTTGGATATCAATTATATCTATGAAACCGCAGTACATTATTTTGTTCTAACATCAATACTTTTTGAAGTGCTCGCCTATAAAATTTTTCTAGTTTAACTTTGGGTTACAATGTTGAATTTTCTTAAGGATCTATTTTTTAAATAAACTATAACCAGTTGTATATATATGTTACTATCTGATAATTCAGCTTTTTGTTTGTGAAAAATGTTTAAAATCGGTTCAGTAATTTCGGAGTCTATTCATTACAATTACTGATTGATTGACAAACAAACATGCAAACAAAAAACTATTTCTTTTTATAATATTAGTATAGGTTACCCATTTAGGTATATAGGTCTTACATTATTAAAGAAAATACAGTATTAGTAGTTAGTTAAATAAACTAAGCTATTATAACCAAATTTTAAGTGATACGAAAGCATTGAGGTAAAACCAGGCTGTATCTGCGTGTGTGTGTGTGTAAGCCAGAGTGTATCTGTGTGTGTACTTACTAATTTTGTTTGCCGTTTAGAGATATAATGTGCAAGACCATTTCTATATCTGCTAAGTTCAAGACTTTAATGCCGGATCTCATGAAAGAGAATTGGATGTAATTTATTTTTTTTTTTATTTAGGTTACATCAATTTACGTCAGGAATGCTTATCAAGAATGTAAATGCTTAAGAGTGAATTTTAAGCATATTCTAGACGGATTAAGTATACAATTCGCCACCCCCTCTCTTACCTGTGGGTGTTATTAAAGACCACTAAGGGATATCGTGTGCGTATAACATGCAAGAGAAGGAAAACTCAAAATAAAATCCTATACCAACCCGCCTGACCAGCGTGGTATAGTAGATTATTTTCCCTCCCAATATAGAGGAGACTCGAGGCCAGTAGTGACATGTATGTGCGCTATGATGATGAAGGGTTGTGTAGTGTAATTTGGATATTTCAATAGAACTACTCCTTCGGGGATGAAGGCGTGAACGATGAAATTATAAATTTAAAAATATGTGCAAATTTAAACGAAGAGACCGAAAAACAATATATTCTACTTTACATCGTTTATAATAGAGGCAAACGTGATTGAAATACTTTAAAAATTTAGCAATGAATTAAAAACATTTACAGAATAATAGAAAAGATACCGAAATTAACATAATCATTGCTGTCACCAAACTATAGTTCTATATTGCTTGAAAACAATTTTCTACGAAGGGCAAGTTTTGTACAACAAAACATGGTACATACAAAGGTATGGAGCCGTACTATTGATCCAAGTTTGCGCGTCGCTAACCTCACTCAATGAAGAAACTGATTCGGTTGATCTCAATTTTTCAAATCGGACATCTTATTCTGAGCACAAAAATTCCCGGCAACGTCAACTTTGTAAAGAAAATTAACCTTAAAATATTTTCCTGAATATCTTAATTAACACATCGTTAAATATAGTATAATAATCTCATCTCAGTCTATATACGTCCCACTGTTGGGCTCAGGCCTTCTCCATTATGGTAGAAAATATGCCCTACTATACTGATCGGACAGGTTGGTACAGGGTTTTATTTCGAGTTTCCCTTGTCTTACGTAAATGTTATTTGCATCATTTCAGGTCATAAACGTCCCATTGCTGGCCTTGAGGATAGGAGTGAAATTGACCTACTATACCACACTGGTCAGATGGATTGGTATGGGTTTTTATTTCGAGTTTTCCCTCTCTTGCATAGATATTATATGCGCGTTATATCCCTTAGTCATATTTTACATTACCCACGAGCATGATAGGTTAGTGGCGAATAGTAGGCATTCTAACTCCGTCACCACACGGAAAATAATTAAATAATGAAATGTAATATAAAAAATGAAATGTTTAATTTGTAAAAAAATGGCTAACATGAAAGTTAAAAGCAGTAACCACTACTATTCAGACTATGACCAAATCTAAATTTGCAATTTGTTGCCGCTATAAATAATGTGAATCATCGAAAAGAGTTAAGATATAAGTTTTAAATACAATAGTTGCCTCACCTGGTATGCATTGATCGACATAAAATGGAAGTTAGATGAAATATTCACTAAATTTTGCATTAATTATTCACATTTATAATATCACAGAAAACATTTTATTCTATAACATTGACACTGTACTATGTGTAAAACATTACTAACAGCATGCCACACAATGATACGCCCAAATCTAATCTAGATAACTAACTCAATAAGACTGATAAGCTGATCACATATTTGTACGATATAAAAACCAATAGATAATACTTCAACTGTATTATAGCCACGGTAGCTTTAATTAGTAACCATTGAATTTAATATGATTGAAATACTGTAAAAATGAATATCGTTCTATGTAGGGATAGGTACGTCCTACTGTTGGGCCAGGGCCTCCTCCACAATGGGAGGCAATTTGACCTACTGTACCATGCTGATAAGACATGTTGGTATAGAGTTTTATTTCGAGTTTTTTTTCCCTTACACAGATGTTATGCGCATATTACACCTCATAGTCGTCCTTTACAACATCCACAGGCAAGATAGGGAGTGGTGAATTGTATTCTTACTTCGTCACCACACGGAAAAATTTTTACTCATTTCTACATAATTTATAAACAAATATTATTACCTTCCAAACATTATTTATTTTTTTTAATACGAAATGAGCGCCTCCAGTTCATAAAAAGAATGTTTACAGTTAACATACATTTATTTAATTAATTATTAAATATTAGATGATAGGACATAGGAAACGATTATGATGATTGCTCGCTTGCCAACATCAATAAAAAAAATTTATATGCCTCATCATCATCATCACATACGTCCCACTGCTAGGCTTGAGCCTCCTCCATAATAGGAGGGAAATTGACCTGACCATGCTAGTCAGACAGTTCGGATAGGGTTTTGTTTCGAATTTGCCATCTTTTGCATAGATGTCATATCTGGTTTAAGACATTTATTTCTCATAAAAGAATAACATAATTCACTTAACACTGAGAAATCACGATAACTTAATACTAATTTACACTTGTGAGCATGCAGTCGGTAGTGGTACATTAAAATTGTTTGATCTTATAAAATAAACTGAAAATGTAGGTAGCAAGAAAACAACATGCACTATTACGTATTGGAATACATACTTGTACACAATTGCACATAGCAACTTGACAGCAATTGGGAATAACTCTTACTCCTTACAATTCTTACTCCGTAACCACACGGAAAATGATAATCTGCCTATACGTATGTACCTAAATAATGTAAGGTAGCGCTTGTTAACAAGACTAGTTAGATAATGAAATTGCACCTTTTTATCTTGCGGATATGATACCCGACAAAACGACCAAGATATTGCTTAAAGAATTAGACGAATTGTAAGATAAGGAATAGGTGTTTCATTTTGTAGTACAGATAATCCATTACCATCCTTTAATCAAAGATTCCGTATGGATAATATGCATATGATATAATATGCATATAACATCTATGCAAGAGAAGGAAAATTCGAAACAAAACCTTATACCAACACGTCTGACCAGTGTTTTATAGTAAGTCAATATTCGAGGAGGTCCAAAGCCAACAATGGGACGTAAATGGGCTGAGATGATAATGATGTTGAATTAATTAGTCAATACTTTCATAGAAAGCAAATTTTGTAGTATATCGTAAGATATATGTAGATAGATATATAAGATATAGACGACCCCCCACTAGGTGGACTGACGATATTCTCGAAGTCGCAGGGAACCGTTGGATGCAAGTGGCGCAGGACCGTTCTGAGTGACATTCTCGTGAGGAGGCCTATGTCCAGCAATGGACTTCTATAGGCTGATGGATGGATAGATGCCGTAAAATATGACCAACATAAAGAGAAAATATCCCTGCAAAAAGCAAACTCTAAACCAAAGCTTATACCAACTCTTCTAGCTCATGTAGCATACCAAAGTAATTGCCCTATCATCGTAAGAGGTTCATATCCAACAATCATCATTTCAGCTCATGTACGTTCCATCAAAAGACTCTAGCATCCTCCGCAATAGCAGAACAATTGACCTATTATACTACATTCGTAAGAAAAATTGCTAAAGACTTTTATTCATGGTATTATCTCGTTTGGCCTCCCCAAATATATAACAGTACACTTCAGTAGGCTTAAACAAATATGGATAGACATAACGTTACATGACGTACATCTTACTTACATGACGTTACATGCTTGTTTACTCAAGCATATCGCATGCACATTTTAAACTAAGCTCTATTCCTCCTAATTTTTATTAGCCGCAATAACTAGTTTTTTCGTGTGATGTCGGACTAAAACATTATCCTTCCATCCCTAGTCAGCATCCTTGCCGTGACTATCGTAAAAGACCAATAAGAGAAGGCAAGTAAGTCATATAAAAACTATGCAAGGGAAATAAAACCCGAAAAAAAAACCCTATATGACCAACCCGTCTGTGCATCGTGGTATTGTAGGTCAAATTCCCTCCACTTATAAAGGAGGCTCAAGTCCAACAGTGGGACTACACATCTAAATCAATATAACATAAATCAATATAACATAAACACGTATATGTATGCCTCTGTAATCGCAGTTGTAGAAATCAAGCTTTTGTGTTGACATTCTACGAACTAGCGTTCGAACAGTAAAATAAAGCTTCGGCTGTCGAGTTTGAATTACTTTGGGTAGTAATGTAAGTAATACGACACAAAGTACGTACGTTTTATGCTAGTCTGATATTTTAATGAAACCTAAAATTCTAATATTTATAATTTATAATAAATTTAAGCTTTTTTTATAAGGTTTGAGCCATAGTACCGGACCATCCAGGGTGATAGCGGGGTACCACGGAGCTGCAACAGTCTGCTACGAGACCTCTATAGCATTTTGAACTCGGGCCGACCACGGAGGATAAGGGACTCGATAGCGGTGGTCGGCCCAATGGCGCAGGAGAGGAGACTGTAGGTTATGGGGCCACGCGCCGCCTCTTCGTCACTCCGGACGGAGCTGGCAGCCAAAAATAAAGCATTTTGAACTGTCTATGAGCCCTTTAAGTACAATTTAATTTCAACCACCGAATGTCTTATTGTATACAGAACTCTCATATATATATATATACATTACTCAGAACAAGTTAAACAAGAAAAACAAACAATTACATATCCAAACCAAGGTAACGTAAAACCGGCCGTAAAACAAGCCAAAACCCTTTCTATAAGAAAAACAACATGCTGGTGACCTCATATATATTCTGTTAAAGCCAGAATAGTTATGAATAAGACGCAAAACATTTTTTGTATCACGTCGTTCTTATAAATCCATCAATTCTCTATGCTGTACATGTTAGGTTGAATCTAATCAATGCGTATATTTTGTGTGGCTCCCAAAACCAACGATCGTTAGCCAAACGCTCATCAATCACAAGCTATCTATATCACACACAAAATATTAACCAATTATAACGACACCGATTTTGTATCATCGCTGAATGGTTTAAAGCGCTTAATATTTTGCCTAACTTTTATTTTACTTGCCGACTGACTAATATTAACTAATATTACAATTATACAATATTTTTATCATCGTCAATCAATTAATAATTGAAAGCGCTTAAAGGTAACTTTAATTGCTTTTGTTTCTAAATTTTCGTTCATAATTCATCATCATTACAGCTCATTTACGTCCCCGTGGGCACGAGCCTCCTTCACAATAGGAGATAAAAATTACCTACCTACAATAACAGCATGGTCAGACGTGTTGCTATAGGGTTTCATTTCGAGTTTTCTATCTCTGACATACATGGATGTTATATGCACATTATCTCTTAGTCGTATTTTACGATACGATGAAGATATCGCACAGCACCTCCAGCAAAGATATTCAGTAACCAAGAGGAAAGATCTTACACAGGATCATTCTTGTTTGATCCTGTTTCGGCATATTAATAAAAATATCAGGTTGACCGAGCTTCGCTCGGAGTATTTTTGTAGCATTTATTCAGATACATATTAATAAAAAATAAAAAATAACTAATGAAAATTATATAAAAAATTACAAAAAGAGAATAATAATAACACCGAGATTCGATCCGACGCCGTTTGTCGCCGATGTCAAAAATAAAATGAAACCTGACTACTTCGCCACTGAGCTATCGTAACTCATGACATTGACGGCAAAATTTGAATTCATATTTTTTTAAAATTTAATGTCATTATATTGTCTGCCAAAAACACTGGCAAAACAACATTTTCTATACATAATCCTTTAGTATGCCAAGTTTCATCAAAATCGTTGGAGCCGTTTCCGAGATCCTGAATATATATATATATATATATATATATATATACAAGAATTTCTCGTTTAAAGATATAAGATCAAATTGTGTTTGTACTAGATAGTCTTATAGATAACGTTTGTACTAGTTCTATGTCGAGTTTTTCTTCTCTGGCAGTGATATTTTCCGCGCATTATATCCCTTAGTCGTTGTTTACGACACCCATGGACAAGGATATACGTAATTCATACTCTTGTGAAAAATAATGTTGTGTTTCAACGTTAAACGATAAAAAACATTTAGATATTATTATATTCATTATACGTTTTTATTGTTTTTAAACTACTTACTACATATTTTGATTTATTAATTCTTGCTATGTTCTAAATACCTTTTGATTATTCTTTATTAATTTAGCATTTCACATGCTAGATTATTTATAAATTTATGAGGGTAAAAGCGAACATTGTTACAAAATCCCTAACTATATGATTTAAAAGTGAGGTAATTAATTAATTAGATTTTCTATTTAAATATAGGTGTATATTTAATATTAAGTTGCCTAAAATTAATCCAGCTGCGTAGTTAATATAACTTTAAATAATAACCTAATATAAAGTTATTAAATTCATTAAAATTCTACCTTTACTTGTACATAAGATGAAAATTCAAAGATCTAGTCTACAATTAACATAACAAGAGGTTCTAAATGAGCGGCCTACTTATTTTAAATTATGTTAAACATAAATATTTCCATGTTTTATTTATAGATTCATTTATAAAGATAATATCTATGACGAAAAGATGTTTGGCCAAACATTCATCCTTTATTTTATTCACCCACTTCTAAGAGTAGCACTGAAACAAAATAAGGGATTGGAAGTATATACCTACTGTTTATATATTCAAAACCGTAACAAGATATACCTTGTACAGTAGTATTCATAATATTTGGTTTCACAGTGTAAAGCACTAGGTAGATAGACGTAAGAAATTTTATAACGGAGCTAGATTAGACGGAGCTAGAGATTTCAAACTTTTCTACCTTCTTTACGCCTAATCAATAAACATTGTGAATAAACAAAAAATAACTATGTATGTACTTACCAATCATGTGGAGGTTGTGGTCTTCTCCGAGCCTGTACACAGCATGGTGGCTCTTGTGGCTCGCAAGGTAACTGAAGAGCTGGTGGTGGCGGCGGCGGCGGAGTGCATGCCATCCGCCTCGCGGCTGCCGCTCCCACGTACTCCACATAGCGTGACGGTGGTGGAGACCCAGCGATATCCTCGCGACATGCCGGCCCGCAACACTTCCTTGGCGCTGGAGGCGGTGGCCTGCACGCCAATCCACAATACACCGGCGGCGGCGGGCGCAACGGTGCCGGGGGACGTGGAACATACCGTTCTACTGGTACGTGTGCTGCAGGAGGCACGTACCGCGGCCGCCGCGCACGCTCTGCCTCGGCACAGCGGCGCACCCGCCTCGGGGACGCCGAGAACCAATCTGGCAGCGGCGCGGGCGGCGGCGGGCTGAGCCTTTCCGGCGGCGCCACGCTGAACGCGCCCGTAGCCGGGAAGCGTTCGCACGGTGAGCGCGCGTACTCCTCGCCCATGGCGTGCGGTTAGGGGCCCGCCGCCGCCCGCGCGCTCTCCTAACCACGACGGCACTATGTCTCACATAACGCGCGACCACTCTAGCACTATCACTGGGCGGTTGCTCCTCGATGTTACGGGAGCCGCAGCGCTGTACCGATGTCCGCATTCACTTCGCGGCTGACATGACACAACTAGATCGATAGCGGCGCGCTGCGGCCTCAGAGCGCGCACGCCGCGGCGCCTATAACACAACACATTTCTCCTTCTAAAGCTTATATTTGAGACCTTCAAATAGAACTTTATAGCTGGGGCGAGGCGAAAGTGAGTCCTCGGCCAAGATGGCCGCTCTCATCATGTCCCTTAGCAGCGCGCCTGCGCTAATGCTCTGTGATGTGTTTGTTTTCACCAAGTTCTTTCGTGAACAGATCCTCGCACTGAAATATTGTCATGTCTGGTAATGTTTCACTATAACAGTCACTTTGATGTAGTAATTCCTGTGGCGAGTTGTACGGTGGTAGCTGAGCTTAGCTATTCGAGGGTGACGTGCGTCGTGGCTAAGGGTCGCGGGGCGCAGGGTGCGCGGAGTGCGCCGGTCCTCTGCGACGTCAAGGCGGTGCGCTATCGACGCCGTAACCCACCGCGCACTCAAATTGCGCCGCTTACTCGCATTCAACTTCACCACGAAGAAACACAAACACTCGATCACAAAACGACCATCTCCTCTAGCCTATTTGTATTTTCAGTATCCTGTTCACACAAAACCTTAATTTTATTCAGTCTCATTGAAATAACCTCGAATTCCAATTTAACAGTAAGCCTGACTCGTAAAAAGAACGTGCGAGTGCTTACATCTAAATGACCTATAGAATTTATGTTGCGGTTTATAAAAAACAGATACAGGCATTATGTATTGTGTGTTTACTATTGTTATAACATTGACTTGTTATTATAACTGCGTATGTCTTTGTAAAATATATTTATATTAAAGAAATGCAAAAAATAATAATTTACATTTTCGAATAAATAGAGTTTACTGATAAGCTTATCTATTTATAATCCCCAAGTTTCGACAGAAACTCCTTTTTTCCATACTGTCCCTTTGACTACTGCAAAATAAAAGTGGTACCGATTTTTAAGGATTATACCGTATGTCAGGATATGTGATAATATTTCCATATGTCGACTGTCATAATATTTATGAAGGTTAGGACCGCTGGATCTCCTTCCTCTATGCAAGCAATGGCAGCTGTCACAAGTCTTATTTTAATTAAAAAGACACTACCATATTTTTCATTAGAGATAAAATTCCTGAAACCATAGAGCGCTGTGATGCTCGAACCTGAAACTTCTGAATACTCTTTGCCTCCAACTGAGCAATTGCATGCCGTCTTTGTATGTTTAAAATAAACAAAAATATTTTGTTAACATCGTTTTTCATTAATTTATTTGACAACTAGCAACCCAAGCCCTCGCTTCGCTTCTGTTTCAGCCATCTTACCCGCGTAGTTCCTGTTTCCGTGGGAATACCGGTATAAAATATAGCCTATGTTACTCCCTGATATTATAGCTTACCATTGGTGAAAGAATTTTTTAAATCGGTCCAGCCGTTTTGAAGATTACCCGGAACAAACAGTCAGACAGACAAAAAAAATATAAAGTTATTTTTAGGCATATGTATAGTGCAAATAACCGTATGAGCATGAAAAAGGCCTATTATTTTGACATTACAAACACACTCCAATTTTATTTATTAGTAGATATAGACAGGAAATTCTAATAGCTTTTTAAGATTTTCTCAAAATTAAAAAGAACGTTTTTAAAAGCATTTAATTCTATAAATGACGAAATAAAATAATCATCATCGTCATCATCGTCTATTGGTGTCCATTGCTGGACGTGGATCTCACTTATGTTTCGCCACAGAGTGCGGTCCTGTGCCACCTATATCCAACGACGCTAACCAACTTTCACCAAGTCTTCGGTCCACCTAGTGAGAGTCGTCCTACACTACGTCGTTCGATACGTAATCGCTACTCGAGGATCTTTCTTCACTAGCAGTTGTCGGTGCATTGAACGATGTGGCCTGTCAACTTAAACGTACTATTTCTTCGTGCTATGTCGGTTACATGCGTTGTTCTACAGATTTCCATATTTCGGATTCTATCTCACAGAAAAATATTAGCATAGCCCGATCCATAGCACGCTGAGTGACTTTGAGCTTGGTTATAAGGCCTACATTTAGGGTACACGTTTTCGTGCCGTAAACCATCGATGGTAACTAACACCTACGGTGTCAGACACTGGGTTTGTTAGATGAGAGAATGCTCTTAAGTTTTCTGAACCCTGCCCAGACGAATTGGATTCATCGGCTCACCTCTCAAAAGAAATAAAATTTTATGAAAATTTCTTTACGAGCGAAAATGAATTGAAACGGATTTCCAATAGGTGTAGTTTGAGTCCCACGTGTAGCAATCATTTTTGTTCATAAACATTTTTTTAAAATACATGTATTGACATATATTTACCAACTCAATGTATGGCCTGGAAACATTCATAGCTGTGGATTGTAACGATTGCTTGTTTTAATAGTTTTAGTGGCGAAAAATGGGTATAAAAAGACGGTCTCTAATAAGTAGAAGACATTCGATGGTCTCAAATAGTTCGGAGTCAACAGAAGCAAAGAAGAAGTATAATAGTCGGAGATTCAAGTTCATATTAAGATTGTTATTGTGTATTTATGAAGATGTAATTATGGAGACATACGTGTAACGAATGGTATATGTATTTCACTAGATTGATGTAACGCTATTATACCCTAGCTTCTTAAATGCTAAATATCAGTAACTGGCTTTTGCCCGCGACTTCGTCCGAATAGAAATCATGTGTAGCAGAGGCAATCATAGATAACTGTGTACTGCGTCCAGGCCCCTCTACAGGCCTAACATGTTACTGGATGCTAGTCTAGAGAATACTGACTGTTCGCATCACCCAGCACCTTAGCGATCTGTCCAATGCCCAGTTCGGTTTCTGTCAGACGATAGCAAGAACGAAGGCGGTCACTGACGGAAGATACAGTTGGCGGTGTGTTTGGATGTTGTCAACGCATTTAACAGTTTGCCATTCTAGCACATCAGGGAGGCGTTCTGTTATCAGGGGTTGCTTCCATCCCTAAGGCGATTGGTGTCAAACTATTTTACGCAATGCTATCTGCGTAAAGCGCACTGATGAATTTGCGCCTATGTTGTACGGAGCCCAGCTAAGGACGTACTTGCGAGTTTTTGTATGGTACCTTACCTAAGAATGGACCCCTCCGGGCTGGGCTTAATTTATATAGGTGATACGTTTAGACACACTCAGGGTGGTGATTCGATGAGTTGCACTGCCACTTAGAGTGGTCCAATATAAAACAAATGATTTACTGTTTCATAGATCTTGTAACTGTCCATCCATCAGCATATCAATCACCGTTAATTCGGTTCAATTCATGGTCGAGGCTCACATAAAACATTTGGGCCTTGAACTCGACGGGAATAGTGCTTTCGGAAACATTTTTAAGAAATTGTTCCCCGGCTTGTTGACGCGATTTTACACGTTAACAGCAGTACGCGATACTGGTTTTATCAATAGGTACGGTGAACCTATATGGGCGATTTCTGACCACTGGTCTTAGAACTTTTTTTCTGGCATTCACAGTAAGCCATGACGTTTAGTGCTACGCGCGGATGCCGTAGGTACAATGTAGACCGAGGCAGCGTGCGCTTTGGCCCGAACTCTTCCGTGACACTTGAAGGTAGAAATGCACGGAGCCCTCTCCTTTTGGTTGTTACATATTTTTTCGGGGCATGGTTGCTTCAGCAAATGGCTCTATTCAGTCAAAACGACGGAGACAACTACATCTTACAACAATTATGTTTGCAGTTAGGACACAGCAAGCATACTCTTGAGGTCTGTGTGGCCTGTTAGAACAGCCTCGTGAATTTTTCGCAAGTATCGCTGCCGAAGCTGCCGATCATCACTTAGACCATAATTTTTAAATTATCTGTTTATTACGACGGAAAATTGGGATCATAAACTTATTTACCATGTTAGATGTGTTGGTATGTTTATTAATAATAATAATAATTTCATTTATTTCTCACCACAATAATAAGTTATAATATTTAGATTGTACAATTACATATCTGCTAGGTTTATTGTGGGACTGGTGCCCAAAGTAGGAAAAGTACCTGTATTTCGGGCCACCAGGCACTCCCTTAGTGGATAATATTAGATCACTTATAAGCTTTAGAATGAGAATGTTACAATCGCAGGTACAACTACAGAGTGTACCTTTTTTTTTTTTTTATTTTTTTTTTTGGTAGCGTCGAGGTTAGTAGAGTGTGTGTGTGTGTGTGTGTGTGTGAGTATTGATGTGTATGAGTGACTGCGTGTGTGTGCATGTGTATGTGTGTGAGGAGATTTATGTGATTCCTTTGCCATATAAGCGCGTGTATGTGTGTATCGTGTGTAAAATGTCTGTGCATCTCTAAATGATACACTAGGCTGGCACGATTAGTAGGCTTTCAGTTTTATCGTAGTCCAAGGATGAGAGCCATAGTGTAACTTTAGTTTTGCAGGATTTTTTGGTTAGCGAGTATATGCTGATGTGTTTATTAATATAGTTATAGAGATATCTTCCAAGAAAACAAAAGAAACGATTGGCAAAGTACGTTGAGAGAGTTTGTGAGGTACGACTTACTTTTGGTTCGCAACGCCTCTTGCTCAACGGTAGTGAGTTGTATGAGAGAAGGGAGTGTTGTTTGAGAGTAGTGTTTAAAATAAATAGTTGACGAACGGTTAGAACTTCGCATTTTTTGTACAAAGATTTGGTAGGATATCGGAAGGGTAGAAAATGTGACACTTTTAGGATCGCTCGCTGAGCTCTTTCAATTTGGGTCATAAACGATTTACACGCGCCACCCCAGCTGGTAATACAATAAGTAATAATTGACTGGCATAGAGAGAAATATACTGTTTTCGTCAGATTTTTATCTGCCACATGCCTGATATTTTTGAAAACGAACATAAGTTTGCGTAATCTGGATGTTAGTGTGTCAATGTGTTGGCGGAAATTCAAGCAACCGTCGAGGATTACCCCTAAGTATTTAATAGAAGTAGTCTTCTCTAGATTGGCGCATGAACATACGCTTGTGTCATCGCAAGTGTGTGCTATTAAAGGTGATGGAAGTGGTGTTTGAAGTTTTGTAGTGCGTATTGTGAATGGTATGTATTTGGTTTTGTGAGTGTTCAGTGTCAGGTAATTGTCACTAAGCCAGTCAATCACAGTGTTTAAGCCTTGCTGGGCGTAACCGGTTACGCTCTCCCACGTGTCTGAATGAAACAGAATGGCGGTGTCATCCGCAAAGGTAAAAATTCTACCATTGACCAAGTTGGTCGCACACAGATCATTAATATAGATGAGGAATAAAGTTGGGGAGATCGCACTACCTTGAGGGACTCCGTGGGTGACCGGTAGATCTGTGCTAACATGCTCACCTATCTTAACACTCTGTGTACGGCCAGTGAGAAAATCTGAAAAAAGATTCAATTGGACACCTCTTATGCCAATTGACTGGGCCATAACTGGTATGCGGTCACCATCTTCTGCTTGGCAGTTATATCGCGTGAAAATTCGGCGGGGCGAGTCAGAAAGAAAATCTGCCAAGCTGCCTCATTCTAACGTTGTCGCGTCGGATGGTAGCTAGCCCGAGTGCTTGTGCTTTACTATCGTTATGTGGTAGGAGCAGACTCTCGACAGTCATCTATCTATAGTGACTGGGGCGGTTTGTCCTTAGCGAGAGAGCTGGAAACTCAACTTTCTGAGGTTGTTTGAGTGTGATGCCTTTAGTTTTTTTTTTATACCTTACCTTACACCCTTAGAGGGTGAAAATGAAGAAATACTGAAACT
The DNA here is from genome assembly GCA_032191425.1 of Lymantria dispar. Taxonomy (NCBI): domain Eukaryota; kingdom Metazoa; phylum Arthropoda; class Insecta; order Lepidoptera; family Erebidae; genus Lymantria; species Lymantria dispar. Next base: position 16,842,329 of record CM063451.1, read on the forward strand.
TGCAATTACTTATTTTTACTGAAGAGTATATGTGCAAAATTTGAAATTCGTTGAAGATTTTTTTCTCCCCATACAAATTTTGGTGCTGCGGTTTATCCCTTAGGGGTTGAATTTCACCGATGTCCCGGAAAAGGGACTTCGATGAAAGACGGTAACCCCTCAGGGTATTCCGTCGGGCCGACCAATGACGACAAGGAACTCTGCACCGGTGCGACGGCCCAACGACGAAGGCGATATGTTATCGGGTGGGTTATGGGACCGCGCGCCGCCCCTCTATCGCCCCGGACGGAGCCGGGCGGCAGGTGCACTGACTATAGCCCACACCCAAAAAAAGGGGATTGAATTTCAGAAAACCCTTTCTTAGTGGGTCCCTACGTCACAAAATAAAATTACGGTCCTAATTGCATGTTTCTAGCTTCAGTAGTTTTGGATCGGCGTTGATCAGTCAGGTCATATTTATTGTGAACGCCCCCTTGTGGGTGGAATTTCGTAAAATCTGTTCTTAGCTGACCTCTACTCGGTGAAAGGAATATTCCTACCAAATTTCAAGTCTTACGATTTCAGAGCTATGGCGATTAGTTAATACATATAGTATATAAAGATCGATGGAAATCTCTTTTATATAGGTATATATATATATAATCATATATTTCTTCATATATTTCTTCTTGTGTACGTATGTATGTCACTGAACTCCTTCTAAACGGCTGGACTGATGTTCTCGAACTATTGTTTGTGTGTTCAAGGGGATTTGAGAATGGTTTAGATTCACAATTGAACTGAGTAGGTGGCGCTGCTGTCGATTTCAAGGAAAATTTTTTTCATTTTATTTGTACAGAATAACGTCTGTTAGGTCAGCTAGTGTAGTTATAGATTACAATTCTATGATTCCATCAATATAGTTGGCGCCATTATTACAATTAGCAATGACTTATGAAAACGAAAATATACATAGGTACCTTAATAAATGTATATATACACCTTCATGTATCTATTTGTATTCTAGGAGATTATTAAAGTGACCCACCCATATTTTTTTTAATTTGAATACGTTATTGCTACTAGTAAAATAGGTTAAGAACCTATTTTGTGTCATTACCGTTTTAGGATAAACTTACCGCGCTCCCTCTGTTTATACGAGATTATTGACCCAATTTTATACAAGTAGAACGCTTCAATTCTCAAAAGGGTGGATTTGGAATAAAATTCACGTTTTTATCCAATACTATCTCACTTATAGTATTTCCGTGTGGAGATGGAGTAGGAATACAATTCACCCCTCTCTTGCTTGCCCATTGGAGTAAAAGACGACTAAGAGATATAATATGCGCAAGAGAAGTAAAACCCGAATTAAAACCCTATGTCAACACGCCTGACCAGCGTGTTATCCCTAACACACAGTAGATTAAATTTCCTCTCATAAAAGAGGAGGCCCGAGCCCAACAGTGGGACATATATGGGCTTCAATGATGATGAAACAATGAATATGTCACTGAATAATTGTATAACATATCTAGAATATAAAATCATATTATAAAAGCAAATATCATTTTTATTGCAGATTATATTTGGTTGACTGGTAGAGAATGCCTTTGGCATTAAGTCCGCCATTGCATTGTTGCATGAAGATTAATAAATAAATAAATAAAATAAAATATATTCTGATTTTATTGCTTTCGAACCAGTAGCTTACTTTAAGTATAGTATATAAGAAATGCTGTAACGATACTCCTTCTGACTAATTACCTCTTGACAATGCTTTCTTTATTAACCGACTTTAAAAAAGGAGGAGGTTTTTCAATTCGACCGTATTTATGTTTGTTCGCGGATAACTTAGTCGTTTATGAACCGATTTTGATTATTCATTTTTTGGTGGAAAGAAGATATTTCAAAGGTGGTCTCATGATAACAAAATCAGGGTGTGATGATGGCAGACCAGAGAAATCGGGGGGAACTTTCAAAAATCGTAGGGACGACTAGCGCATTTGTTAATTTTTCCATTAAGAATTTTATTAAAGCACTACAATTTAGTTTGGAGTAGATCTGATGATGGAGCCGAGACAGCCAAGGAAACTCTTCAACGGTTCACAGCAACTACTGTTTGCAGTCGGTTTTTTTTTTTATTAAAAATTATATTTTGCCTTTCCATCATCGAGACCGTCCGTCCGTAACGTCGTTTTTAAACCCCCAACGCCATAAGAGAGGTGTTAGAAGTTTGTCATGTGTGTGTGTATGTCTATGTGTCTGAGACAGAAAGATATAATACGACAGGCTATAGGACTACATTCCATTCCATTCACAGCCTCGTTGAGCTGAAGCCGGTCAAAAAGAAAACCGCTCAATATTTAAAAAAGACGTTGACAAAATGATATCTGCACTTATTTATTACAATATCTGGTTGACCGAGCTTCACTCGGAATATTTTTGTCGAATTTATTTAGATATATATTAATAAAAAATAAAAAATAAATAATGAAAATTATATAAAAACTAAAAAAGAGAATAATAATAACACCGAGATTCGAACCGACGCTGTTTAAATGTTACATAATCCAAAAGTAAAACCGCCCGCCTCCCCACCTGAGCTATCGGAACTCATGACGTTGACAACGAAATTTGATAATGTCATTGTTTGTTTTGCTAAAAACACGGACAAAACAACATTTTCTATAAATAAAACCTAGCTAGATCGATTTTTTGGGCCCGAATCCTCTAGTATGCCAAGTGTCAACAAAATCGTTGGAGCCGTTTCCGAGAGCCTCAATATATATATATATATATATATATATATATATATATACAAGAATTGCTCGTTTAAAGATATAAGATACACTTAGTAGGAAACTAAATATTATGCTTACGTGCGTGTTTTAACCCAGTTAACCGGGAAGGAGAATACCCATTTTCCCATTGTTTTTGTTCAAGCAATAAATTGTTTCCTGCATTACGGAATTATCCGATAAATTTTCGATCACCATCGATTTCATCAAGTATTCTTTCAAGAAAAATTGGCTCGTTATTTTATTTTACTAGGGCTATATCGTTCGAGGAATTTTAGGAGAAAGTGTACTTGTGAAGGCGGCACGCCCGTAAGTAATGTCTTTTAAGTTTTCTGTCTTTTATAGACTATACTGGCTTATATGCTTGACTATGTTCACGTAAATAGTCAAGCAAATCTATCCTGCGGGAACTGTACATTTTTCTCAATAAATATTATACAATGTACATATATGTGCTATTCCAACCTATGTTTGTACTAAATTTAGGTTTGTATAATCATTCTAACGTGATTGAATAACAAATAAAGTGAAAAGCAGCTGCGGACTAGGGACTGTATTACAAAGTATAAAAAGGGTTTTTCAATTGTTACTTAAGGGGATACCCCCTCTGGTCTAGAAAGCCTAAATTTTAGGCATTTTTCAAACTAAGATAAAAAGAAAATAAAAAACATTTTTACTATAGGATCTGGAATCGCCGATTAATCCAATGTGAGTAGTAAATGTTAAATCTTAGTTATTCTACAGAAATCGTTTCTTAAACTTTCAACGCGTTTTTTTCAAAACTACTTTTTTCGAGGTGGTTGACATGATATCTGAAGTTCTACATGGCCGATCCCTTTGAAATTTTATATATATCTTCTTTATATATCTGTCTATGACCCCTGCCTTGGAATTTAAATAAAATTGATATTAAGTAATTTTAAAAAATTCAAAAAATCCGCAGAAGGGGGTACAATCTTTTTTTATGATGACGCCATTTTGTGGATTTTCTTTTTTTTTCTTTGGTAGATCAAGGTCATAGCGACATCTTTACTAATGAAGAATTTTCTTAATTTGCTTGATTACACTACAAGGGTTGACATCATGACAACCAGGAAGCACCGTTTTTTTACAGCCCCACTTCACCGGCCTGAAATTAAACGAGTTTTTGATTTTTTTATATTTTAATTTTATTTTTATATTCTTAAAATGTCAATAAAAATCCATGGTAAAAATGTTTTAATTTTTTTAAATCCTAGATTGAAAAATGCCAAATATTTAGGCTTCTAGACCAGAATACCCCCTTAAAAAGTATTCTTTTTAAGTAACAATTAAAGAAAAGTGAATATTCCACTAGTAAACTTTAAATAGAAATGCAATCCTAAGTTGTCCGGCACTAGCTTTACGTTAAGTATTTAACATTATTGAACATGGCTTGCCGGCCGGGTTTCTGATTATGGCATCTTTTAGTAATATGCCTATAAAATATGTTCTCGTAGAGTAATTCTCACACTCATATTCATTTATTTCGTAATACCAATTTTCATGTTAATTTTGTCGTAAAAGACTACTAAGGGTGGAGGAGGCCTGAGCCCAACAGTGGGACATATATGGGCTGAAATGATGATATTGGACTATAATCTATCAAATTAAATCCTGAAGTCCACAAATAAAAAACAACAAATAAAACAATATAGAAGTTCTTTACAGTTTTTATTTTTACAAAGTAGTCTTAAGGTACGATGAACAACGCTGTAGTTACAACTAATTGCTAGCTCATTTGGAACATTAGTACCATAAATGTCTTGCCGATTTCTCATTTTCTACACAAAAACACTACAATTTAAATGTCTAACTAAATTGTCTGTCTAAATACCTACCATAATTTTCGGGATTCAAATTATTAAAAATATACCTCATTATCATCTAGATTCATATAGGTACGTCCTGCTACTACTCGAGCCTCCTCCATAACAGTAGGTACTACTAAACCACGCCAGACAGATGGCTTAGTATTATAATAGGTCTTTACCTATGTAATTGCCGTTCTGCAGTACTGGCCATTTCAAATCAAAATAATTTTTGTTTGGCTAAGAATTCTAATTTCAAATTAATTTTATTTTAAAACATGGTATTCATTTTCCAAAAGTAGTCATTTGTTTATTGATCAGTGTTACGTTTTCATCGCATTTCAATCTTTTTCGTCATCATGGATACGTTAAAAATTCGAGTAATTATGGAATATGAGTATCGTCGTGGCAGCAACGCGGCACAAGCGGCACGCAACATCAACGGCGTTTACGGAGCTAACACTACAAACCAACGCACCGCCTGTTATTGGTTTGCTCGCTTCCGTTCTGGAAATTTCGACCTGAAAAATAAACCTCGCGGTCGTCCGATGACTTTGGTCGACAATGACAAATTAAAGGCGATTGTGGAAGCCGATGATATACAATCTACGGCTGAATTAGTAGCAGCTTTCGACGTTAGCGTCAAAACAATATTGGTCCATTTGCGTCAAATTGGCACGGTAAGAAAGCTTGACAAATGGGTGCCCCACGACCTCAATGATCGCCAGCGCGAAGTACGCGTCGAGACATGCCTTGCATTGCTCAACAGACACACAACTGAAAGAATTTTGAAACGCATTATTACTTGCGATGAAAAATGGATTCTGTTTGATAACCGCAAGCGCTCAGCAAGTTGGTTGGATCCTGGTTCAGCACGTAAACAATGCCCTAAACGAAAACTTACCCCTAGAAAAGTGATGGTCACTGTTTGGTGGTCTAGCGCCGGTGTGATTCATCACAGCTTCTTACCAAACGGGGTGAGCATTACTGCAGATGTGTACTGTGAAGAACTGAACACAATGATGGAGAAGCTGGCACATCTCCAACCAGCATTGGTCAATCGCTCGTCTCCGCTGCTCCTGCACGTCAATGCGCGACCTCATACTGCACAGCAGACGGTCTCCAAGTTGCAAGAACTGGGATTGGAAGCTCTCCGTCATCCGCCATACTCACCACCTTGCGCCTACAGACTACTTCTTTTTCCAGAATTTGGATAACTTTTTGGCGGGAAAGAAATTCAATATCCGAGAGGCAGTACAAAATGCCTTTGAAGAATTTGTTGCCTCCCATCCAGCTGATTTCTTTAAGAAGGGCATCAATAAATTGCCGCTGCGTTGGCAAAGATGCATTTATTGCATGGGTGATTACTTCGATTAATACAAATAAAAAATACATGAAAAAAATCGTTTTTATTTTTTTCATACATAACGGCAATTTCATAGGTAAAGAGAAAGTCCTAATATAAGATTTTATTTCATCGTCATCATCACAGCCCACATACGTCTCACTGTTGAGCTCGGACCTCCTCCACAATGGAAGGGAATTCGACCTACTATACCATGCTGGTCAGACATGTTGGTTTAGGGTTTCATTCCGAGTTTTCCTTCTCTTGCATAGATGTTATGTGCATATTATATCCCATAGTCATCTTTTACGACATCCACGGGCAAGATAGGGAGTGGTGAATTGTATTCTTACTCCGTCACCACGCGGATGGAGGTTTTGTTTAGAGTTATCCTTCTCTTCCTTCTTCTTCTACTTGTTATATACATAAAATGGTATCGTTTACCAGCAGAAAATCTATACTTAAAATTCACAGTCTCGCGTTAGACGGAAGAGCGGCATAGAACCTACTAACCCATCGTATTTTCACTTTTAACAACTTGAACTGACAGTGGTAACTACTCAAGGGAAGAAGTGGAATTCAGTGGTTCATCCAAGGAATTAAATTATTATGCACCTCCACTCGTCGATATCCGAGGTAAAAGGTGTCGGGCTTCAGTGATTTTTTTGAATTTATCGCAGTCATCATCATTATCACAGCTCACACACGTCTCCCTGATGGGCCTGCTCGTCCAATGGGAGAGAAATAAACCTATACCAAGGTCGATATAAGGTTTTATTTCGAATTACCCTTCTCTTGCATAGACGTCATCTGCAATAATCCCTTAGTCGCCTTTTACGACACCCACGGGCAAAAAAAAAAGGGGATAGTGAATTATATTCTTACTCCGTCACCACACGGAATTTAGCCTAGTGTACACTGTACATCTATACTGCATTATTTAGTATCGAGAGATAGTTGATTCGTAGTCACAAAGGGGAAAGATCTTTGCTATATCACGAAGCATTAACTCGCTCTAATATTACGTGCTAAACCCGCCGATAAGAGTTATTAATTATGATGCCAAGCGTTAAAATTTTAATAAATTTATGCCATGTCAAGTATTTCCGGACTATTCTTTCTACCAAACCTCTTGACCTACTTTTAACCTTGTACGTACCCTGGGGATTAAACGCTTCAAATAAGTTTTGCATAAGCAACCTTTAAAGATATTTAAAATATTATTTATAAGGCAAGATTAATTTACTTAAATGATGGATTTACTTACAAATATTTTTGATATAGATACGGTCGAGTAACCTTATTTCCATTTCTTATAGAGTACATTTATTCTTTTACGGTAGGATTTTTTGTGCATACTTCCACTGACAAGAGAAGGTTGAAAGTGTACTACAATATTATCTAGACATACCTGCTAAAAGTATATTTTTGCATGAATTGTCAAGGGCGTAGATCGCACTGAATATTCCATTGATAATAATGCCCGCCAGCATGTTCGGCTTACTAATGTTGGGACGACGAAATACGATAGATTTCCTATCGTCAAGCAATAGCTATTAGAATAGAGGAGTTATACTAAGGCTGTTTCATCTTCTTCCTTTTCAGATCATATGCTTTCTACTCTTATCCGTGTGGTGACGGACTAAGAATACAATTCACCACCCCCTCTCTTACCCGTGGATGTCGTAAAAGATGACTAAGGGATAAATTATGCATTTAACATCTATGCAAGAGAAAAACAACTCGAAATAATACCCTATAGCAACCCGTCTGACCAGCATGGTATAGTAGGTCAATTTCCCTCCTATTGTGAAGGAGGCTCGAGCTTAACAGTGGGTTGTATTATGAGCTGATGGTGATACTTTCTATGTGCCTACTCTTGAATCTCGATTCCAATCTTAAATACAATCGCAGCTCGAATTTGAGCATGGTACTCCTTAAAGCGACACTAGCGCCCGATTGGAATCAAATACGGTGGAACGTTTCTAAACTAAATGAATTCGACTCTCGTCGATTAAGTCAAATATTTGCTACTCCCGACGTGATTTTGACGTATGTAGTTTAAAATCGTTAATATTGCACAATTTGAAGAAAGCGTCTTTGTGGTGATCGAGTTCGATAACGTTATTAATCTAAAGTAAGAATACATGGCACATTTGGTGAAAATAATAACGACGAACGCGAAAAATTCATTCTCGATTTTGTTCAAGAGTACCAAATATAAGTTTGGTGAGATTGGAATCAAATCGGATTCGAAATTAGAATTGATTTCAAGAGTAGGCCCACTACTCTTGGTAATAGGCATCTTTCACAATAGAAGGGAAAACGCATACTATCTAGCTAACCAGAGGGGTTAACGTAAAAAAATATTTAGAGTTTTTCTTGTCTTGCAGCGATTTTATTTACTCACATCGCTCAGTCGTCATTTTACGAGAAAAATTAAACATAATCTTTATTATTACGTCGTTAGGTATCATACAAAACGTAGTTTTATTTAAGTCATTCTTAGTATTAAAAAGAAAGGTAAAAAGGCATTATCGTAAAAAAACATAAAATTACTTTACAACTCGTGTTTGACAAACGACTAAGGTTATTCTCAACATGCTTATCTTTCCTTACATAAAAAGGTTCGAAGTTGTTCACGTATATATTTTTTATGGTCTTTCGTATATATTTCAAACTAGCAATCCGCCCACGCTGCGCTTCGATTCCAACTGCTTTGCCCTCCTTTAAATCGCCAATATATCTTAAGTCTTAAGATATAACCTCGGATTCGATTGCCGGTGCGGATAAAATTTCATAGGGTTTTTCTGAGAGTAAAAATAATCTAAGTTACTCCTTATATAGACCGCTACCTGGTAGTAAAATATTATCAAAATCGGTCCAACCGTTTTAAAGATTATTCGGAACAAACAGACAGATAACAAAATATAAACTGTTTTATGCATAGGTATCGTGCAAATAACCGTGTGAGCAAAAATCCTACTTCTTTGACATTACAAACAGACACTTCAATTTTATTTATTTGTATATAGATTGCACATATAATAAGAGACCAGAGGAACCCATCCACCCATATAGCTATTGAGATTTCATTGAAAAAAAAAAGTAACAGTTTTTACCCAACACGGAATGCGAATCTGAGACCAATCGGTATTTGTAAACTCTGTCACGGGACTATCAATATATTTTAAATACCTACTTTAGGGCTTCAATACATTGGGGGTCTATAAAATCAAGTAATGCCCATGGTCCCCACAATTGCTGGAGAGGTATAATACTGCAGATTTTGGGGCATATGACACCCACCCAGACGTCCCCACTCAGAAGTTTCGGGCAAGTTGTGACTATGCCTGTTAAAAAGGTACCTCAATACCACATTCACATATGTTGGTTTCCTGTATCAATGTGATAGTATAAAAGTACAATTCGATTTCTGATGTTTACGCGAGTATTACACATCTATACCAATAAATAAAATTGGAGTGTCCATTTGTAATGTCAAAATAATAGGCTTTTTTCATGCTCACACGGTTATTTGCACGACATAGCATAGGTATGCCTAAAATACAGATTAAAAATTTTTGTCAGTCTGTCTGTTTGTTCCGGGTAACCTTCAAAACGGCTGAACCGATTTCAAAAATTCTTTCACCAATGGAAAGCTATAATATGAGCGCGTAAACTGGGCTATATTTTATCCTAATATTCCCACGGGAACGGGAACTACGCGGGTAAAACGGCTAAAACCGAATCGAAGCGAGGGCGGGATGCTAGTCTATATATATAAAAACTAGCAATCCGCCCTCGCTTCGCTTCGGTTTCAATCGCCTTTCCTGCGTAGTTCCCGTTCCCGTAGGAATACCGGGATAAAATATAGCCTAGTTTACTCCCTGATATTATAGCTTTCCATTCGTGAAAGAATTTTTGAAATCGGTCCAGCCGTTTTGAACATTACTCGGAACAAACAGACAAACAGACAGACAAAAAATATAAAGTGTATTTTAGGCATATGTATAGTGCAAATAACCGTGTGAGCATGGTTACGGGTGGAGTAAGATGGACGTGTGACATCTAAAAAATGTAAAATCCGTAGTTTTATTTACAACTAGCAACCCGCCCTCGCTTCGCTTCGGTTATAGGTTATAGTCGTTTTACCCGCGTAGTGCCCGTTCCCGTGGGAATACCGGGATAAAATATAGCCTAGTTTACGCCCTGATATTATAGCTTCCCATTGGTGAAAGAATTTTTGAAATCGGTCCAGCCGTTTTGAAGATTACCCGGAACAAACAGACAGACAGACTAAAATTTTTTAATTGCTATTTTAGGCATAGGTGTCGTGCAAATAACCGTGTGAGCATGAAAAAAGCCTATTATTTTGACATTACAAACAGACACTCCAATTTTATTTATTGGTATAGACTAGCAACCCGCCCTCGCTTCGCTTCGGTTTCAGTCACTTTACCCGCGGCGTAGTTCCCGTTCCTGTGGGAATACCGGGATAAAATATAGCCTATGTTACTCCCTGATATTATAGCTTTCCATTCTGGTGAAAGAATTTTTGAAATCGGTTCGGTGATTTAAGCGTGAAAGCGTTACAAACAAACAAACAAACAAACATTTATTTAACAATAAAACATATATTATACTTTCGCATTTATAATATTAGTATGGACTAGCTGACCCAACAGACGTCGTTCTGTTCAAATAAAATAAGAAATCGACAGCAGCGCCGCCATCTACCGACTCCGATTGCGTATCTAAACCATTCTCGAATCCCCCTTTTTATGGGTGGGCTATGGTAATCGCACACGCCATCCATTACCTCCGGGGCGTCGAAAGCACGGCACGCGGGCCCATAAACCACCCGTACCCACGTCATCTTCGTCGTTGGGCCGACCACCAGTACCGAGTTCCTTATCCTTAGTGGTTGGCGCGACGGAATACCTTTTCAGATACCTTCATATCTCGACGTCCCTGCCCCGGGACGTTAGTCGTCGTCGCGCGGTCAGCCTCTCTGCGGGTGACGGACTAAAGTCCCCGGTCCGATCACCAGCGGCCTTGACTAGGGCGGCATCAGACGCAGATAGTTCTCGAATCCCCTTTAACACACACCAAAAATTTCATCAACATCGGTCCAGTCGTTTTAAGGAGGAGTTCAGTGACATACACACGTACACAAGAAATGTATAGTTATATAAAGATAAAATTGTTAGTAAAACAGATTTTAAGTACACACATTATTCACGGGTCTCGAAACATGATTTCAACTTAACTTCTAAATAACTTTGAGATTGCTCTTAGAAATATATAAAAGTTTTTCTAAAAAAATTTCATATAAAAGTTGAAAGCAACCTTTGTAACGCGATGGAAATATAATATCATAGGTATATTAAATCTCAAATGAAATTCTGATTTATCTATACTGGTATATTGGCAAACATAAGAAAGTTGCTATCTCTATATCAAAATTTTAGTAGAAATTTTATTCTAATAAACTACGCTAGTAAACCTTGACCAGAACCAAAAACTCTAAAAAGTAAGCATCACATCTTCCTTACCAGGAGAAATGAACAAAACCAGTTAATTCGAATCCAATTGCCTTGTGCCTTGTGATTTTTTTTATAAGACTACACCCTGCTCTAAGGAATTAATCCTTGTATTGCGGGAGATTTCACAAACACGTGGGGACACAAATTACATCCAGACTCAGAACAACAATTTGTGGATCACACAAAGTGTTGTCCTGCGTGGGATTCGAACCCTCGACACTGGCACTGTAGATCGATATCTTAACTACTACGTCATCTATGCAGTTATAGGCGTCATCAATGCGGTCATATGCGTCATCTATTTATAAATAATAGGGAATCTAGTATTTCGTCTTCTACCTTCAAGCCCCAAATCAAAGTAGCGCAGAGGTACCATCGTACATGAGTGTCTCAAATGTCACAAAATTATGTTTTAAAATTAAGTAAATACTCATAAGTATCTAATATACCTCAGGTAACAAAGAGCTGCTGACCTTGGAATGCCTGAACTAATCTTGATAGCGTCAGCTTTCCAACGAAATAAGCCCGCATAGTAATCGGTCCATTCGTTTAGGAGTTACGATACCTCAGATACACATATACACAGAGACACATACACCTCGAACTTATAAAACCCCTCTTTTTGCGTAGGGGATTAAAAAATAACAGAAGACCGAAATTAAGGATAAGTGCTATATAGATCGTGAATATCATACTACCGCTGGTGATGAGGGACCATCCACATCTATTAATGAATTAATTATTTGTGTGTTGTATTTGTATGGTGACAGACTAAGGGTTTATAGAGTTAACAGTCTTTCCTGCTAATGTTATGAAAGATGGCCTAAGGATTGAGCATCTATTTCCAATACAGGAAAAACAAAAGTCAAAACCAAATCATAGTGGTTGTAGAATTGGTACTAAGTTATTGAGTGACAATTGTATCTTATGGACGAAACCAAACCATGGATTTTACAAACTATTCCTTTGATTATTCCAACCTTACATTGTTCATTTTAAAAATGTTTGTGTCAATCTATAAAAGAAAATCGTGAATCCCACTCCTATTTGGAGCGTAATAGTAAATATTTGTAAAAGGCAACAAGTTTAATATGCCAGTTGCACTCCTCAGTTCATGAACTGTAGTTATCGGCTGCCGACATCAAATTTCTGCCAAAGTTTAACTTAAATAAAAAAGGATTTGCCGTAAATGCTGAAGTTAACAACTCCGTACAAGCTTATATCGTCAAGTAGCTTTATCAAGTAAATCATACAACGTAATTCTATTTCGGTCGGTACGAGAGAGGATAACAGGCTTGAACGTGGCCTAGTTCAGATAGAAAATCAGTGCTCCCACAAAGCTGACGGTTATTGGCTATAATTCGTGCGTAATAATCATGATTGGTTCATGCTTTCGCTTCGTGCCTAAACACCGAATGATTCGTTAAATATAACTTAAATTTATTCAGATTTTAGATGCGATGAAAAACATCTCTTACCAATGTAATATTGTGATATATAACAATCCAACTGTGAAAGTAATCATAAGGGTTACTGATGTATAAAAGAAAGTTCTCAAAACCATTTTCAGGGCAAATATTTTGTAGCATAAAAGATATATATATTTTTTTTTAATTTATTGAAGGAATAAAAGGGCTTTGTCGCTTAGCGACCATATCGCCCAATACAAAAACCAATACATATTAGAACTAATAACATTAAACTTATATACTATCTTATAGCTAGTCTATATAACTGTATTATTCCTCACTTGATAGTGGCGACGCGAGAATGGAATTACAGTAGCCTATATCATACTTTTGTTAGGTCCGAAAATATTAATTCTAGTGTTTTCATTCCGAACACATTCCATCAAAATGTGGTAAAGATCATCAACCACGCCACAATCGATAACAGTTTGGTGATTGTGTTTTTCTCATTAAATAGCATAAAAGATAAAATTGATATTTTCCAAGATGTGCACTTTTATCCCAAAGAATGGACAGTTACAATATACTCAAATAACTCTGTAATAACTTAAGTCCTTGACAATACAGGACAAAGGCACAGTATCTGTACTTCTACTGACGATCATAATCGCTCTGTTAATGATTAGTGTAAGCATAAGAATGATGACGTAATAATAATACATTTCACCATACTTCCTTTCCCGTGAGTATCATAAAAAATGTGATGTAAGGAGATGCGCGAACGAATTGAAGGTATCGTTTTCGGTAGCAATTTCGTCACCCATATGGGGTGAGTTCAGAACAAAAAGATAAGCACATATCATCACTGCATTCCCTTTGTAGTGACTGATTTAAAATATAATATGGCCTCTACTTTTCCCTTGAAGTCGTAAATATCAGCCGAGGGTCTACCGGAATGGGTAGCAGCACTCTCAAGATAAACTTATAACACCAATAGCAACCGTTCACCCACTTACTATTACGACCGTTATAGAATCATCCACTCATAGTGTGGAAGCCTATATCCATCATTGAATGTTGAAAAGCTAGTAAATGAATAGAACATACACAAATTCAAAAGAAATTGGAAAAAAAAAACCTCTGCTATCACGTCCGACCACCATGGAGCGTAGTTTCTCACCATTACGGAGAAACCGTAGCTAATATTAGAACAAATACAAACTAGAAAAAATATTTCAGGCGTGTTTGTCATAGTGCATGAATAATATCTTACCCATTTTTGCCAGACTCAAATAACCTAAAGAGTAAATAGTTAAATTTCACATTTCTGTACAAAAAATGTAGTTATCACTGACTTATAAGGCCGGAAATGTTACTGTTATTGCTGGAAACTTAACATTTCATAAATATATATAATTTTAATATATAGCAGCTACAGCGTGGGTATATCTACCAACAAAATGTCAATCAGATTGCGTGTTAGAAACCACGCTACGTACCCCCTGACTTTTCAAATTCATTGGAGTATTAAATTATTAATTGCGCGTTAATTGATTGTCTATTAAATTAATGAATTGTTAATTTGAATCCAACATGGATTTGGGGTCAGACTAAGAATACAATCTTCAAGGTAAATCTATAGTTGTAGAATCAGTGTCTAAACCTATTTGACATTTTTTTTTGTTTTGGTATTCAATACTTATAAATATATCGTTCTTAAAAACCATCGCTATTATTTGCGGTATAGTAATAGAGTAAGACAATAACACTAAGAAAATATTCCATGATCTCAGGGTGTACAAATTTTACCCAGCCACCACGATTTAGTTAGGCATATATCCAAAAATAAACATCTAGATGCTGATTTTAGATGGTTGCACGAAGTACAATTAACCACATCTATTCTCGTGAGTATGATAAAAGAGTGCTTAAAAAATAAAGAACAGAAGTGTCTGTTAAACACGACTAAGCCCTTTACCCTCGCATTTTGGAAGAGGCTCCGGCGCTTATGGGCTGAAAAAGAAGAACAACCATCAAAACAAAGTTAAAAATATTAGGTCACAAACAATCGCCGAGACAATTAGATAATGTTAATGAACTCGAAGAGGGCTGTTGGCTGAACATAACGAGCTCGCACGTAAATTCGTTACTCCACTCCTCACAATGTTAATGCTATTAAACACTTTATTCGGTTTTCCCATTCCCCAAGTTATTCGCACACGTATGAAGAAAAAGTGATTATTATTAAATTGTATATTTGCCTTAATTATGGCAAATATCTCCAACCTTTTTTTTTCGCCTGTCTGGAAACACCTCGCCCAATCCGTCTTGGGCGATGAAAGGGTGGCTCGCGGCCCCTAACCTACTCTCCCTCCTCGTCGTCATTGGACTGACCATTGGTTTGTTGACCTCGGTAGCAAATACTGCACGGACTTTTTTATGTTCATGGTGCATGGATGTACGGTGACCTAAATGTTCAGGATTAAAGCAAGGCAATTTCAAATAGTTGTTCGATTGCCGCACCCGTCCTGAAGACCTGGATATAGTGAACTGCTGCTGGGCCATCCAACTACTGCTTCAACAAAGAAAGTTATTTATCTACTCGGTTTTATTTATATTACTGACTGATTCCAGATGCTGCCGGTTTTGCCCGACTATTAGCGCACCTACTACGAAATATTACAAAAATATGGAAAAAAAACCAATATACATAGAAATTTAGGACTCGATTAGTCATAAATTTATCATCATCCTATAATTGATGATGGTCATTTAGCTTTTCGCCCTTCGCTGTTGGACATAGACTTCGTGTGTGATCGGACTGTGGACTAATCAACCGCAGGGGGAAGACTATCACTGGACCGGGGATTAGTCCGTCACACGCGGAGAAGCTGACCGCGCGAGGGTGACCGACGTTCCGAGAGGGTTGTTGGAAAGGGAGGGTACCCGAAAGGATATCCCGCTGGGCTGGCCTTGGATGACAAGAAAGTCAGTACCGGTGGTCGCCCCAATCACGAAGGAAAGGGATGACGGTGGGTTATGGAGCCGCGCGCTGTCCTTTCGTCTGCCCGGACGGAATGCACGGCGAGTGCGCTGACTATAGTCCACCCAAAAAAAAGGGGGGAAGACTACCAGAGGGCTATATCAAACGCAATCTGCCAAGCGGCCCATCGAATACAAGGAAGCGGTTCTGGTGACCCATTTGGCAAAAAAATGTAAAATGGCAAGTTTTAGAGATCTACGCCGCCCCACATGAAATCATGGCCTGTGGAAAAAGGTATAATTTAGGTCAATTATTAATGATCATTATCATCTCAGCTCCAATCCTAAGCTTACTTAATGCAGTGACTTGCCATTTACCCCCGATATTGCTTAACTCCATGAACGACAGTTTCCACTTACCTACTATCAGTTAGGCTTCTTAATTATCTGCTACCAAAGAAAAAAAAAGATAGATAGTTCGTGTTCCGATATGACCAGAGTTAAAACTCAAAGTTCTAAAATGCTACTAATCAAAGGTATAATAAAACTTTTATACTGACGCATTCGAAATTGGATGGGAATCGAACTGCACTATTCAGTATTGATATTCAGTCTTCCTTCTGGCTCTTTATTGCTTAACAACGACAAAACCATTTATGCTTTGTTAGTAAAGTACAAAATTTTGACCTGATACACAATATTCCCTAAAATAATGACGCCTGCTTAGAATAATAACGTATAGAAGAAGGATAGTGTCAGTACTTCGAACTTTAAAAATTTGAATCTAAAAATACTAATGGCGGGCAGACGATTACACACGTACACACGGAAACCACTATACAAATTATGAAATCAAATTTTGTTTTTATTAATATAAATCGTCGAAATACTTTTAAAAGTAATGTTAAAAACCCTTTTATGTTTTTCAAATGTGTTGTGGCACCATTTGAATGCACAAGCCGTCATAATTACCTATTTATTTTTTAAGAGTTGCGTACGTTCGTGCAGTGCAATGACTTGTACATCACGGGACTGTTCCGGCGTAAGCTCCATTAGGCTCCAATTGAAAAGCCTCACTTTTTGTGCGTGGACTTACCTTCTATATGTTATTATTCTAAGGACGCCTGGTTAATTAATTCAGTTTATTGGATGTTCAATATAATTATGTAAAACACTCGTATTATTATGGTGCTATGTTTTTATTCAATATGGTATTTGAAATAAGAACACTAATGAATTTAAACATTTATTTGGTGTTACATTCAGTCTTACGCAAAATATAGAATAACATTAATTAACATTGCTCTTTTTATTTACAACAGTTAATACTGGGATGATAAAATTTAAACATAAAATAACTGGGCACTAATATATAATAAATAATTACTAGCTTTGTGGGCTTCAATTATTAGCATAAGTCGGTTGTGCATTTGAATTTCTTAGAGTAGTAGGATTTTGAGGCGGACAGTCATCCCACAGCCACCATACTGTCACCAACACTTCTATATTAATTAATATCAATGATATTACAGGAATAGCTAATTTATTTATTAAAGGTTTTAGGTCTCTTTTAACAGCTAATAACGGTTTTATTATACCATTTACAAGGACATCCTTTAATCCAGTCAAAATTCCGGTGGAGTTTCCGGAAAGCAATGGAAGAATTAAACCCAACAAACTATTTCCCGATACTATATTTGTCACTGGCTGAAGTGAAGATAAATCAGGCCTTAATAATGACGGAAAATTTGTTTGAGCTGATGGTAAAGATCCTGTAAATGCTGGGTTCTGAAAGACTGATGGCGATCCATTTGAAATGGAGCTTTGTCTTGGATATGAGCCTGCATATAAACCTGGATACGATCGATAAGAGAACTCATTACCTTCACGTCCATAAATAAAAGAAGCTGGCTGGAGATGCGATTCCTTTTCCTTATGATGAAAGTTTTCCACTTCATTCAACGTCTCAATTAAATTGTTATTTAGACTATTCCCCTGCATTGATGGTGTTAATCGATTTTGGTTCATATTAGTATGCAGGATTTGCGGCTTCCCTTGGGTACTTCTTGGAAACTGTGACGTATAGGGATATCTATCTAATGTCCGAACTTCAAATGGTGGCATTACCATTAAGGTTTCACCGGGATATCCTGATACTAACTTGAATAACACGAGTAATATAGCACACACTTGATCCATGTTGACTTAGTAATAATAAAATAAATATGTTACACTTAACTATATACTTATAAATTCAATTAACGATTCAGCATTTTTGTTAAAAATCTGTGTCATGATCATACGACGAAGCAAATGTTGTGACCTGCATAGTTGAGTATTAGTAAACATTAAGTTGTCAGCTTATATTTACCCCGGAACTACAATCCAGCGACATGCATTGCGCAATATCGTCGTCAGCTAAAACACTGAGCATACTTTTGGCAATGGAACCGTCTTCTTCGAAATCGTCGATTAAGAAAAATGTTGCAGTTGCTCCTATGTAACTTCCCCAACTACCGCTTGAAGATTTTTCTATAATACAAGCAATTCTTTGCGTACAATCAGTAATCATCCTTGATTTATGGCCCTTCCTTTTTTTCTTCTTAAAATATTTCACCATTCGCGATATCATAGGCCACAACAGAAATGCTTTAACTCCTAATTTTACGAATAGCATTAGTACAAAAGGCAATAGAAGCATTTTTCCTACTATAAGCTTCAGAAAGCCTATAACTGCAGCCGACATCATAATCTTGGCGGCGCTACCGAGAATGCTGGCAAGGGATGACAAGGCGTCAGTTTTGGGGCATGACACATAGTGTGGCGGATCCGAATAAGTTTTCCGTATGGGTTCGGAATATAAACTTGATGCACCAGTAAATAAATCCATAAATGGTAAAGGATGAGAATTCGATGGTGTTGCTGTACTCATAGTCGGGTCCTGAGTACTAGCGTGCGACGCGAATAAAATTACAACGAATAGTACGGCCATAGCTCTCAAACTGTTCCACTTCAAATAACTTCGTTAGTTTAAAACCTCGGGCGTGAAATTCTAATTTCAAGATTAAATATGCAAGAACAGATTTATCTGTATGTAATTTAAAATAACAGTACTAGGGTCAAGTTGGTGCTTCTCATAATATTTTATGATGGAATAAAATTAAGATTTTGGCTATAAAATGTAAATACGTATCTAACTACGTTCGTTCGTAGCTAACTACGTATCTAACTGTAAATTGTTCAATTTCTACGGGTTTCAGTAAATGAGCATACTTAGTATAGTACATTTATTTTGGAGGTACTTAGTCAACCTAGCGAAATAAACATGAGGCTATTCATGAGGAAGTATTCGCTCCAAATTCGTAATCATATACAATAAAGTCTATTCTTAATCTATATCAACATGTAGTCTGTAAGTGTAACCCAGTCAATAGTGCGCTGACCTCTATGACGTTAGATTAAAAAAAATATTTAAGAAAATCTAAATAGTCTACTTAGGAAAACGTAAATCGTGAACGTATTAATATTTTTTTTTTTTGGGGGGTGGGTTGCGTTCGGCGCGCTCATCGCACCACTCAATGTTTAAAACATATGTTTAAAACACTGACTAAAACAATACAAAAATACATATCACGTTTAAAACATAATTAATAACAATTTGTTTTAAACATGTTTAAAAAAACAAAAAAATAACACATGATACTTTTAGTTAGAAAAAATTAAGAAACTCATTTTATGGCATGTTTTTTACCAAAGAGTTGGCAACCGCGATATAACTAGCTGGGATTCCCCTGACTGACAAGCGGTAATGCGGTGAATGTTCATAAAACGCTGGGATTTCCCGGTTTGCTTGATAGAACGAAAGCCGAACTAATTCGCTTGAGAAACTTCAGATCGTGGCAGTTGAAGGCTGAGTTGAAGATAAGAGAAGGGAACTTGATTGAACTTGATTGCATCTTAACTTGGAAACTGTTGTTTTAAATAAATAATAATTATAATTACAATAAATAAAGTACTTTTTAATTTTAACTATTTTTTTTTCCTTTTTCATGTATGTATGTGTTTAAAACATGTTTAAAACAAGGCAATTAAAACAGCAATGAAGCATTAATAAAAAACATGTTTTTTTTATTTTTCAAATAAAACATGCTGTTTTGTTCTTTTAAAAAAAACGTGCTTTTTTTGCAACCCTGTTGATAATGATCCGTTTAAAAATATAATCAAGACTTTTTAATCATTTTAACTTATCGAGATTGACATATAACTTATTTTAGTACTATGTACCTACTCATCAACACTACATGTAGACTGTATACAGCTCTGTCCTTTGCCACTGCCAAAAAAAAACAGCGTCAAAAACAATAAAAAATCTTGTTGGTCGCGCTAAATTCAGCGTATCTGTAAATTATAAATAAATGGTGATCACCACAAGAAGTGCTCATAGAAAAGCTTGTGAAAGCTTTAGCAGTAGCGAAATTTCACAAAAAAATATTATTCCACCATGGTGCTCGTCAGGTAATTTCAATATATGCAAAATGCACATTTATATTACCTAACCATTTTAGTAGCTAGTACTTCTTTGGAACAGAAGTCTTGTTATTAGTACATATATTCAATTTTAAGACTTTTTTACATTAAAAAATATGTATTTTAAATAGACTTTATAACATTCTAGCTACATCCGTAGTTTCTTCGTATATTATTCCTTAACGAAGACAAGTTGTCTTCGTCAAGAGATGCAATCGCAACAACTAAACTAAGAAAACTGACATGCCCATTTTTACAGCAAATCTAATATTTATTAATATTATAATATTTAGATTAATAAAAAAATCATACTTTTCTTTTATCTTATTTTTATACCTATATAAATTGTCAAACTTGCAATCGCATTAAAATATCATTAGCTCTTGAATTAATGTTCGTTTTTTAAATATTCCCGCTCTTTTAATATACGTTACTATATTTACGAAATGGTTTGTACTTAATTTTGTTTTTTATTATTATAATATGTATAGTGGTTTCATAATCTGCTTATTATGTGAAAAAATCATATGTGGTCTTGAATTATACTCATATGTAAGAGAATTACTCTTAAATAGGCTGAACAAATTTTGATAATGTTTTAAACTCAAAATTGGAAATTAGTCGTCGCCACTCGATAAGTAGGTAGCACAGCGATCAAGTTCTATGTACATGCTATAATTTTTAAATTTTATCTAGCATTAGATGGATGGTTTTAAATAAATTTTATAGCATAATGCAATGTAATAACTAGTAAAAATTAAAATGTGAATAATTTTTATTATGTTTCCACCTTAGAATAATAACGTATAGAAGGTAAGTTCGCACACAAAAAGTGAAGCATTTCAATTGGAGCCTAATGGAGCTTACGCCGGAACTATTCCGTAATGTACAAGGTCACTGTGCTGCACGTACGTACGCAACTCTTAAAAAATAAATAGGTAATTATGACGGTTTGTGCATTCAAATGGTGTCCAACACATTTGAAAAACTTAAAAAGGTAACAATATAATTAACAATACTTTTAAAATTATTTCGACGATTTATGTTAATAAAAACAAAATTTGTGCGTGTGTACGTATGTAATCGTCGGCACGCATGTAGTGTTTTTAGATTCATGTTTCGAACGTTCGAAGTAGCGACACTATCCTTCTATACGTTATTATTCTAAGGTTTCCACATTTCTCTTCAAAATTCTAGAATGGACACGCATTGTCAGTAGTTTTATTAAAACATAGTGGCTTGACTTGCATTGCATTTGCCAGCTATATGAATAATATGGTAGGGGAAATATTTGTCGACGGCTGTACGCGGGGGTCATCCGGTCGATGGCCCTGTACGGCGCACCGGTGTGGGTGGGGTCCATGACCGTCCGACTTAGAGCCCTTCTGTGGCGACCACAAAGGGTTACGGCGGTCAGGGCCATCCGCGCACGGTGGCCACGGAGGCAGCGTGCCTGTTGGCCGGGACTCCCCCGTGGGACCTGGAGGCGGAGATGCTCGCCGGACTATATCGGCGGGTGACGGG
Organism: Lymantria dispar; assembly: GCA_032191425.1. NCBI lineage: Eukaryota > Metazoa > Arthropoda > Insecta > Lepidoptera > Erebidae > Lymantria > Lymantria dispar. The sequence goes on from CM063451.1 coordinate 16,864,274, forward strand.
GGTGCAAGCGGGGGGGGCGGTGTGGTCTCGTTAAGGGATCTCACCGCCTGGCGCGTCAACGCCCGCCGAGACGTCATTGCCCGTTGGGCAGTCCGGCTGGAGAGGCCTCGGTTCGGGGTGCGAACCGTGGAGGCCTTTCGGCCGGTGCTGATGCAGTGGTTGGAAAAGCGGCACGGGGTGCTCTCCTACCGACTGGTGCAGGTTTTGACGGGGCGTGGGTGCTTCGCCAAATACCTGCACAGGGTCGTTAGGAGGGAGAGTACACCGTCCTGCCACCACTGCGATTGCGACGAGGACACGGCGCGCCATACGCTCGAGGCCTGCGCGGCTTGGGCAGTGCAGCGCTGTGAACTCGTCGCAATCATCGGTACAGACCTGACGCAGCCGGCTATCGCTAGGGCGATGGTCGACAGCATCGGGAATTGGGATGCGGTCGCAGCCTTCTGCGAGACAGTGATCTCGCGGAAGGAGGCGGCGGATCGCCTGCGCGAGGAGCGCAGCCTCGATGAGGAGATCCGCCGCCGGCGACTGGGGCGGCGCAGGCGCAACTACCTGCGCCTCATGCCGCCCTAGCCGAGGCCGCTGGTGACGTGACCGGGGAGTTAGTCCGTCACCCGCCGAGAGGCCGACCGCGTGAGGAAAGACCGACGTCCTCCCCGAGGGGAGGACGTCGGTTGATGGGAGGGTACCCCAATAGGGGGTATTCCGTCGGGCCGACCACTGATGTCAAGTAACCCTGCTCCGGTAGTCGGCCCAACGACGAAGGCGACGTGGTTTTCGGGTGGGTTGCGGGAGTTGCGTGTTTAAGCCCCTCTGTCGCCCCGGACGGAGTGGTGCGGAGGCGCGCCGACCGCAGCCCACCCACAAAAAAAAAAAGGAAAAATATTTTCATAGACGAAAGGTTTTAGTTAATAATTCAGCAGGCTGTGGTGCTGCAGGCTAACTTTCGCCTCGAATGGTACGAGCAAAAAGTATCCAACCATAACTATAAAAAAATGGCATTAAAAGGCATGAACTTAGAAATAAATCTCAGATGTTCAGGGGCAGCATCTACACTAACATTATAAAGAGGAAAATTTGTGTTTTTATGTGTGTGTGTGTGTGTGTGTGTGTATGTTTGTAAAGAATAAACTCAAAAACTACTGTACTGATTTCAAAAATTCTTTCACCATTGGAAAGCTACATTATCCCTGAGTAGTATAGGCTATATTTTATCCCGGTACTAACCCGGAACTACGCGGGTAAGGCGATTGTAACCGAAGCGAAGCGAGGGCGGGTCGCTAGTTTTAAATTTTTTACTGCACAAATGACCTAGTCGTTAAGATACCGTGTGTATGTCGTGGGTTCGTTTCCCATGCAGTACAATATTTTATGCGATATAGAAATATTGGTTCTGATTATAGGTGTAATTTGCGTTTATTAATTGCATGTTTGTAAAGGTACCAACGTGGTTTACTTTATTAAAGAGAGCCACCACATGGTGGCTCTCTTTAATAATAATAATAATCTCCATTTATTAAAGTAGCCAAGACTCACTATTTTTAATAATACATAATCTGAAATTGTTAGTTAATTAACAAGAGGAGACATACAACATTGAGAAGGAGGCCCAAGCCTTTCAATAAAACTCGTGTGGGCTTAGATAATGATAAGATGAATCGGTCTGAGAAACTTAAGCCGTTATACTATCTAGACAGCTAGGTTGCCAAGCAATAGTTTTTTTTAAAGATGAAACAGAACCAAAAGAGTTTAATTTAGTATTACATTTAACTTTTACTTCCAATTGATACGCTTAGAGCTTAGCAATGGTCAAAACTGTCGTGTCATTTTATTATTTCAACTGTTAAAGCCATGGTGATATCGATTTAGTTAATGGAGCACTAACATTGTTACGGTCAAAGTTCTCAAGTGCCACTACATTAGTGAAAGCGTACTTATTTTTCTCAACAATTGTTAATTTACTGTATAATATTGTGAAATGGTTCTTCTTTGATTACACTTAAGACAAAATTAAAGAAAATGCGCTTAACTATGATGCTTATGACGAAGATAATATTTTTTTACTTTCCTTTCTGTTACTTTATTATCTGATTCCATGTAATGATGGAGTAATAATACAGTTCTCTACCCTCTCTCCGACCTGTGGGTGTCGTAAAAGACGACTAAGGGATATAATATACATATAACATCTACGCACGAGAAAAAAACTTGAAACACAACCCTATAACCAACACGTTTGATTAGCTTGGTACAGTAGATTAGGGATAGCGATCTGAGATCGATTAATCGAGGGATCCAGGAATCGATTTTCAGGCCCAGGTAAAGTGTCGTATTCGGTGAATCGATACTATACTCTAGAAAATCGTCATTCGATTTTTTTCCTGTTAGTGTTTTATACTATACTAGCTGACCCAACAGACGTTGTTCTGTTCAAATAAAGCCCCACCTACCGGGTCCAATTGTGAATCTAAACCATTTTCGAATCCCCTTGAGCATACATAAATTATTTACTCAATCCAATCAACAGATATCGCCATCTGTTAAAATCGTTTGGAGTTAACAGAAAATTGTGAATGTCAAATAATAGACAAATAATTTGCAATAAAATAATATTGCGACTATAAATTAAGATGTAAGCTATCCTATCTTTCAAGTTGGATCAAACTGCACACGGTGTGCAAATTTGATTAAAATCGGTTGAGTAGTTTAGGAGTCCATCGTGGATAAACAACGTGACACGTAATTTAAATACAAGATTATAAGATTGATAACACTTTCAGATTTCCTAAAAAAAAAGCTCATCACAATCCTGCCAGGAGAAAGATACCCGATACTTTAAAAATGATTCTTCGTTACTAGTCTTCCGTATCCCATGGTCGAATGGAGAGTATTGATTCATGTCTATATTATTATAAGGGACAATACTCTCAGATTTCCTAAAAAAAAAAGCTCATCACAATCCCGCCAGAAACATATCTCGTATTGAAGATTTCTTGTGAATCGATTCTTTGGACGACGATTCAAGTCGATTCAAGTATCGATCTTTTTCAAAAAGAATTCCCATCCCTATAGTAGATACGCTGAGCGGGAGGGCCAGCTGTACGAGGCTTACCGCAGTGCGCGGTCTGCCTTCAGGCTGGCCGTCCGTACCGCCAAGGACGATAATCGGCGGGAGATGCTGGACAGTCTCGAGCGTGACCCCTGGGGTCGCCCCTACCTCGCGGCGCTGAACAAGCTCCGCGGGCGGGGCCCCCCCCCTCACCGAGACTCTCCAGCCCAGCCTCCTCACCAGAGTTGTCGAGGACCTCTTTCCACGGCGGGCGGAGCACACGCCCCCGGTCATGGCTTCGCCGGACAGCGACCGGGAGGCCGACGATGAAAGTGTTCCGCCCATCACGGAGCCGGAAATGGAGGCGGCGGTGGCGCGTATGCGTGTGAAATCCACCGCCCCCGGGCCCAATGGTATTCCGAACCGTGTGCTGGCCCTGGTCCTCGAGTACCTGGGACCACGCCTCAGGGGACTGTTCGACGCCTGTTTGACGTCCGGGCAGTTCCCTGGGTGCTGGAAAGAGGGGAGGCTGGTTCTCCTGCCGAAGCCGGGACGGTCTCCCGAGTCGGCCTCGGCCTACAGGCCCATCGTGCTGCTCGATGATGCGGGCAAGCTGCTGGAGAGAGACCACAGAGGGTCATGGCGATCAGGGCCATACGGGGTTACCGCACGGTGGCGACAGAGGCAGCGTGCCTCCTGGCCGGAACTCCCCCGTGGGACCTGGAGGCGGAGATGCTCGCCGACATTTATCGGCGGGTGTCGGAGACGCGCGCCCGCGGCGGCATGGTCTCCATCAAAGAGATCACCGCCTGGCGGGTCGACGCCCGCCAAGAAGTCATTGCCCGCTGGGCAGTCCGGCTGGAGAGTCCTCGGTACGGTGTCAGGACCGTCGAGGCCCTCCGGCCGGTGCTGATGGAGTGGTTGGAGCGGACGCACGGGGTGCTTTCCTTCCGACTGGTGCAGGTGCTGACGGGGCACGGTTGCTTCGGGAAGTACCTGCACAAGATTGTCAGGAGGGAGAGCACGCCGTCCTGCCACCACTGCAGTTGCGACGAGGACACGGCGCAGCACACGCTCGAGGAGTGTGCTGCATGGGAGGGGGATCGCCGTGAACTCGTCGCAATTATCGGTGCCGACCTGGCGCTGCCGACCATCGCCAGGGAGATGCTCGACAGCGTCAGGAACTGGGACGCGGTCGCCGCCTTCTGTGAGGCCGTAATCTCACGGAAGGAGGCGGCGGATCGTGTGCGAGTAGAGCTCCTATTCGGCGACACGTTCCGTCGCCGGCGACTCGGGCGGCGCAGGCGCGAGTATCTGCGCCTAATGCCGCCCTAGCCGAGGCCGCGGGTGATTGGACCGGGGAATTGTCCGTCACCCGCAGAGAGGCTGACCGCGCGACGGCGACCGACGTCCCAAGACGTCGAGAGGTGAGGTTACCCGAAAGGGTATTCCGTCAGGCCGACCACTGACGACAAGTCATATCTGCTCCGGTGGTCGGCCCAACAACGAGGTGACGTGGGTACGGGTGGGTTATGGGCCCGCGCGCCGTCCTTTCATCGCCCCGGACGGACTGGACCGCGCGTGCGCTTACCATAGCCCACCCATAAAAAAAAAAAAAAAAAATCCCTATAGTAGATCAATTTCCCTCTCATAGTGGAGGAGACCCAAGCCCAACAGTGGGCTGTATATGGGTTGAGATAATAACTTTATTATTTAAAATTTAGGGTTTAAATCATTATCTTCTTGCCCTTTTTCGATGATATAATAAGGAATGCAAGTTAACCTCAAAGCAAAACAAGACAAAACATATAAAAAAAATTTAAATTTAAGCTTATGTCCTAATAAGTTTGCTTATATCTTCGACCGCATCTATAATTTACATTGTAGATATGTTCTCGAAAGTAAAAAGTGACCTACGTGTATTTCAGACTATAATCTATCTCTGAGCTAAATTTCATCCACATTTGTTCAGTCGTTTTGACATGGTTGAGTAACAAGTATCAAAAATTTCGCATTTGTATTATTAGTAAGTTTAATTATGCGCTTAGAAAATGACGGCATATATTAATATGGTTATTAAACCGGGATATTATCCGGGATAATAATTGTGGCAATTTAAATAAGTCATATACCACATACCATATTCATATTATAAAAATATATTTCATTGTAATTTATAGTGCAAAAAAATGTTATTTGAATATTCCATTTTTAAAGATTTTCTCAGCATGTTTTTATAGCAACTTAGTATATATTACGACTTGACTGGGGCACTGCCGTGCCCCCAGATTAACTCGAAATACTTCATGATATTAAATATCAAATTATTGAAAGAGATATCTAGAGATACCGTCAACAGTTATTTTACGACAGCGACGGCCTTCGTAAGCATGATCCTCAAATTCTTTATTCACTTACGCTGAAATTATATAACGGCCTTTAAAAACTATTGTCATTTCACACGAATTCTTAACATTGTTATAATAAATGCTGTCCAAATTCCATAACATTAGCACGCTATTTGTTTGCACGTAGCGTCACGAATAAAACCCTATAAATCAAAATTTACATTAAATTGAGGTAAACATGTTCGTATGTGCCAACTAAAATTGTTAATGTAGTTAATAAATATGATGACTCACCATCGTTTATGCGATAGTTTCAACAATTAGCGTTTTTAATTCACTTCAAAAAAGGAGGAGGTTCTCAATTCAACTGTATTTTTGAATTTATTTTACGCGTTCATTCCGCCAATTATGAATCGATTTTAATGAGATTTTGTTTGGTAGATCATCATTCAGAGGTTGTCCCATATAAATCTGATCAAGACCAGTATTCTTGAGTTATCTTTTTAATACATATTTGGTTCATCTCGACTCCTTGTTTTAAAGTCGGTTCTTATTTGTTAAAATGTTGTATTCTGAGGATTAATTGCTAGCAAGACGTTTTCTCTATGTACTAGATATCTATATAGTAGGTTTCTATATGGGCAGATTCATTACTTTTTAACGAAAGTGTGCGCACTTGGGTCAGCGGATTTTAATGCACATTTTGTTTTTCGAAAATAGGTAAGAAAAGGAGATGACTATGAAAACTTGAGATGGATTGAATCAAATCCAGTCACTGGTGAAATTTATGAATATTGCAAAAATCAAATTATTAGTGTTTTTCAAAAAAATGGATCTAAGTGCATTTGCATATATCTACATATATCAATTACTTGAAATCGACTCGATAAGGTACTCTTGCAAGTTATTGACAGTTTCGTGCAATGTAAGGGTTGTTAGTGTTCCGAGTCGTTACCAGATAGCAATAGGTACACATTTATGGGTATATATACTGCACAGATGGCGTAGTGGTTAAAGATAGCGACCTACATTGCCAGTGTCGGGGGTTCGAATTCCACGTGGGACAACACTTTGTGCGGCCACAAATTGTTGTTCTGAGTCTGGATGTAATTTGTGTCCGTTAATTATATGTTTGTAAAGTCCCCCGCAATACAAGGATTATTTCCTTAGTGCAGGGTGTTTGTTGTCTTAGATAAAAAAGAAAAAAAAATATACAGGTTTAAGGAGGTATGGTGGCACTTCAAACTTTACACGAACCATGAATAGTTAATCTGAATCTGGGTATAATTTTTGAGCGTTAATTAGGTATGTTTTTCAAATTTTTTGCAAGATCCAATAGGTTATTCCTTCTGCTTCTTCCTGCTAAATGTAATCTTTAAAAATATAAATATATATTCATAAATTCCGTGTGGTGACAGAGAAGGAATACAATTCACCACTCCCGATCTTGCCCCTGGATGTCGTACAAGACGACTAAGGGATATAATATGCACATAAGATCTGTACAAGAGAAGGAAAACTCGAAATGAAACCCTATACCAACAAGTCTGACCAGCCTAGTATAGTAGGTTAAATTCCCTCCCATTGCGGAGGAGGCCCGAGCCCAACAGTGGGACATATGTGGGCTGCGATGATGATGATGATGATTAATAAATTGATTGCGTGTACCAAACATTGGGTTTGTGCTGTTGAATGTAGAGTAATTCCCTTGTAGACCTCTAACTTTATTGATAACATTAAAAGTCGTCAATTCCTAATACCTAAGTACAAAAAAAAAACAGTTGAAAAGTAAAAGACAAAGTACTGAGCGGTTTAGTCTTTGCCTATTCTGTATAGATAAGCGACTAAGTATTTTTATAGAAAGTTGTTTATTCCCCTTGACAGAATTATTTTACTTATCTGTAACGAAGTAAAATATATCTGTCAGGGAAATGGAATTTCATTATTATATGAATACAAATCTCATCGGGCGTCGATGCTTCATTTCCATAGCGTGGTCGCTTTTCTGATATGATTGTGATTTTTAAGTATTAAAAATGTTTGAAATTATACGTCTATATTTACAACATTCAATGCCTAGAAACTTAAATTATAACAGCGCATTCATTGCATCATGAATCTGTCACAAATAAAAATTACAAAATTAATTGTTGAAAATAGTAATATTTAATGTTTTCTAATGAAATTTATAAATCAAATTATATACAAATAATTTAATTTTGGTATACTCCGAAAGGTTCTCGAGTAGCGACCACGTATCGGACGACGCAGTGTAGGACGCCCCCCCACTAGGTGGACCGATGACCTAGTGAAAGTTGCTGGGCGTCGTTGGATGCAGGCGGCACAGGACCGCACATGTGGCGCAACATGAGGGAGGCCTACGTCCAGCAGTGGACGGCAATAGGCTGAAATGATGATGATGATGATACTCCGTATAGTGACGGGTTAAGAATACAATTCACCTGCACCTCCCTGATCCGATCACTAAGGGAACACTATATAATAGGTCTTTACCTATGTAATTGCCCTTCTGCAGTACTGACCATTTCAAATCAAAATAATTTTTGTTTGGCTAAGAATTCTAATTACAAATTAATTTTATTTTAAAACATGGAATTCATTTTCCAAAAGTAGTCATTTGTTTATTGATCAGTGTTACGTTTTCATCGCATTTCAATCTTTTTCGTCATCATGGATACGTTAAAAATTCGAGTAATTATGGAATATGAGTATCGTCGTGGCAGCAACGCGGCACAAACGGCACGCAACATCAACGACGTTCACGGAGCTAACACTACAAACCAACGCACCGTCTGTTATTGGTTTGCTCGCTTCCGTTCTGGAAATTTCGACCTGAAAAATGAACCTCGCAGTCGTCCGAAGACTTTGGTCGACAACGATGAATTAAAGGTGATTGTGGAAGCCGATGACACACAATCTACGACTGAATTAGCAGCTGCTTTCGACGTTAGCGTCAAAACAATATTGGTCCATTTGCGTCAAATTGGCAAGGTAAGAAAGCTTGACAAATGGGTGCCCCACGAACTCAATGATCGCCAGCGCGAAGTACGCGTCGAGACATGCCTTGCATTGCTCAACAGACACACAAATGAAGGAATTTTGAAACGCATTGTTACTTGCGATGAAAAATGGATTCTGTTTGATAACCGCAAGCGCTCAGCAAATTGGTTGGATCCTGGTTCAGCACATAAGCAATGCCCTAAGCGAAAACTTACCCCTAGAAAAGTGATGGTCACTGTTTGGTGGTCTAGCGCCGGTGTGATTCATCACAGCTTCTTACCAAATGGGGTGAGCATTACTGCAGATGTGTACTGTGAAGAAATGAACACAATGATGGAGAAGCTGGCACATCTCCAACCAGCATTGGTCAATCGCTCGTCTCCGCTGCTCCTGCACCGCAATGCGCGACCTCATACTGCACAGCAGACGGTCTCCAAGTTGCAAGAACTGGGCTTGGAAGCTCTCCGTCATCCGCCATACTCATCAGACCTTGCGCCTACAGACTACTTCTTTTTCCAGAATTTGGATTACTTTTTGGCGGGAAAGAAATTCAATACCCGAGAGGCAGTACAAAATGCCTTTGAAGAATTTGTTGCCTCCCGTCCAGCTGATTTCTTTAAAAAGGGCATCAATAAACTGCCGCTGCGTTGGCAAAGACGCATTGATTGCATGGGTGATTACTTCGATTAATACAAATAAAAAATACATGAAAAAATATCGTTTAATTTTTTTAATACATAACGGCAATTTCATAGGTTAAGACCTAATATACAAACGACAAGTAGGCAGGAGAAGAAAAACTCTAACTGAATATACCAACATGTTTGATCAGCGTGATAGCGTAGGTCAATTTTCCCTCCTATTCTGGAGGAGGCTCGAACTCAGAAGTGGGATTTATATGAACTGAAACGATAATATTAAATACCAAATTATACAATTAAACAATATATTTTAATTGAATAAATATTAGTTGTATGTATAATGTATCCAATTAAAGAAAAATAGTTTGTCTAAAATTTATTCATCTATCTAAACTTTAACATGGGTAGGTACATACGTGACCGCACACACTTTTTAATAAGCATCTTTTTATATTCCTTTCATGGATACTTCTGTACTAAGGCACGTTTAATTAAAACTAATGATAACTCATTGAAAAGACTAAGGAACGTCAATCCATCCATCCATCCACCAACCTAACTTAACGATGTCCACTCTTGAACATATCTCCTTACGAAGGAGTGATAATGCCACTCCCTACATTTGGCAAGCGAGCTGATAATTGTTGTTGGAATGCTCGCAGGACAAAGCTGCGAATCAACGCCTTGACAAGAAGACAATTTGACAGCCTAAACAAATACGTTTCCAAAAAAGGTGACCAATACAATAATCACTACACATAACATTAGGTACCCTTTAACAATTTCCTAAAAATTCAATACCAGTAACTGAAACCATCCGAAATAATTTGAAGTACGAAATCAATATTATGTTATTCTTGAGTGGTATTCAGTTCTAAAACTTCTTACCTGCGACATCCTATACTAGTATGATGTTCGATCCGTAATCCATATTCCAACCTGAGACTGACCTTTCAAATAATTATTATGTTTTATAATATCACGTCTTATTTCAAAGAACAGTTAAGTAAAAAACATTTTATAATACTATCAAGCCCACTAATACCTTGTTCTGCGCACACTCTGCTTGGTTACTATTGACTATTTTTCCAGAAAATTTAAAGCAATGAGAATTTTAATATTTCCAAATAAAACAACGTTATGTATATAACTTTATAATGTTGCATGCTAAGAGAATTCATAATAACATTCTGAATGAAATTATTTGTTGGTTTGTCCTCTTTTCACGCAAAAATACAACGAGGGGTCAGATTGAAATACTGAAATAAGAATTGCCATGTAGTGACTGAGTAAGAAAACAATTTATCACCCTCTTCTATAGTGTAACAGTTTTGGCAATAGTTTTTATCCAGCCGCTACCTGACACCAACGATCCTTGCAAGTATAATTGTCGACCTGACGATATTAAATGAAATTGACGCAGATCCTCTTTAAGCTCTTTTCTTTTATGTTACCAACAAGCAAGTTATACCTAATCTGTATACTTCTAAATCTTTTGTGTGGTGACGGAGTAAGAATACAATTCACCACCCCCACTCTTGCCCGTGGTGTCATAAAAAACGGCTAAAAAGTATAATACGCATATAATATATATGCAAGGGAAGGAAAACTCGTGGTATAGTAGGTTAATTTCCCTCCCATATTAGAGGAGGTCCGAGCCCAACAATGGAACGAGTATGGGCTGCTATGATGATACTTCTAAATATAAATAAGCGTAGTCGCTGTTATAAGTAGGTAAAAAATAATTCTTGGTATTTTATAAGTCTGCGCATATGTAAATTTGCTTTGTACATGCAAATAACATTTTTGCAAGTTAACATTTACATACATCTTTTATTATTAATTACTAAATTATACCTCATGTTTTTTATTTATTATTCGTGTGTTATTAAATTTCACCTTCACCTATTCATTACATTATTACGTTGTGTAGTAATTAGGCTGTGATTTATTTAAAGTAACATTAGTCTTTTGCCAATCACCGGTCAGCATAAAGTTTGTTTATACCGAAACGCCAATATAATGGAGACGCGAATTCCGGAGGAAGGGTTTTGTACAGAATTTGGGAATGTATTTTTTAACGGATCAATAACTTACTTCAGACTTAGGAAATAAATCCTTGTACTCCGCTAAGCTTTAATAATATAAACTTACCCGCCATAAATAACATTCATACTTAGTACAGTTACTTGTAGATAATACTAGGAACTATCCTGCACCTGAAACCAACCCACTGCATTTGTCATGAGAGGTCACTACGTAGACCAATACGTCACCTGTGCATGCTAAATAACTCCTAACACACAATACTCAGCGAAATTCATTTTATCCTCATATTGTTCAAAATTTACCTAGTGAGTACCTTATTTTAATACGGTTGCAGGAAGAACAAAATATGCTGTTTAATATTTCGACTAAATTTTCCAACCGGCAGACCTTAACTCATTCTTACGGTGGGAGATAAATCGTTATAATCCCAACGCTTGATTATAAGTTTCCTAAGAGCCTGTTTACCAATTTTCACTTAGCCGATTTTACAACTTTCATGGGAAAACCAAGAGGAATAATAGTACATTACATGCTTAATCCACTTCACCATACGGCATTAGTACTCCTTGGGAATGTATGATTAGTTAACCAAAATGGCACCAAGTAGAGCGTTCCCAATCTTTTATAGAATCTTGAGCCTTACTTGACTTTTAAGGCAATCACGGACAAATTTAGGTTTCATAGTATACTTCACGTGGTGATAAATTAGAAATAAAATATGTCATCACCTCTTAGCGCTCCATGAGAATCGTAAAATTGTCTGAGGCATCATCAGCTGAATGGGTAGTAACGCTTCGCCTGAAATTTATTATATGAAATGGAATCGCCAACCCGTTTGCAAAGATTAGGCCATTTTTCTCCTTCGAGGAAGCCTATGTTCAACTGTAGACGTCGTCAATGGGTTAATAAATGTCCGTCACCCGCCGAGAGGCCGACCGCGTGAGGAAAGACCGACGTCCTCCCCGAGGGGGGGACGTCGGTCGATGGGAGGGTACCCCACGTAGGGGGTATTCCGTCGGGTCGACCACTGATGACAAGTAACCCTGCTCCGGTAGTTGGCCCAACGACGAAGACGACGTGGTTTTCGGGTGGGTTGCGGGTGTTGCGTGCTTACGCCTCTATCGCCCCGGATGGAGTGGTGCGGAGGCGTGCTGACCCCCTAAAACCCACCCACTAAAAAAATAAAAAAAGAAATGTGGTGTCGTGGGACACCAGGTAGGACCGAAGTTCCTTCGGCTAATGTAGAATCGACACAATTTGCAAAAAAATCAAAATTCAGGGCTCTTTTAGTTGGTGTCCTTGTTCGGAACATTGTTAGTTTCTAATTATAAAATTTACTGTGACTAAACTATTGGGTGTAGGCTCTTGAAATTTAGGTTTTTAGTATTAAATTGGCTCTACTGGAAATTCTATGAGGTTTGTTAAAAATCCGGAGTTCCTGCGGTCAAAGATGACTGATTTATGGCAGTTTGGGGTTTGAACGATGTTTCACATCAAAAAAGGGGGAGAGGGAAGTTTCCAATGGGGGGTAGGGGTAGTCCAGGCGGCAATGTAAGGGTCAAAATTTCTATCAAAAATAGTCTAGCACTTAAAGTTTTTGAGATACGGCGGTCAAAACAATTGTAGGTTGAACGATGTTTCACATCAAAAGAAGGGGGAGGAGGGAAGTTTCTAATGGGGGGTAGGGGTAGTCCGGGCGGCAATGTACGGTGCAAGGGGAGGTCAAAATTTCTATCAAAAATGGTCTAGCACTTATAGTTTTTGAGATACGGCGGTCAAAACAATTTCGTCTCATTTAACGGTTTTATTTCACGCACTTTTTCTTACGGTTTTATTCTTACGGTTTTACTATCAAATTTTTTGCAGTTCGGTCGCGCAGCAAAATCCCTATCTCCTCCAAGCCTGCCGTAAGCAACTTCGTTCCAAAAAAATGGTTTAATAAATAGACAATATAATAATCTAGACACGATTGATTGTATCATAATGAAAAGAACTTACCAAATAAAATATTTAGTATTCAACAAAAAGTTTAGCTATTTAAGTGTATCTAATTACCGTTGAATTAAGTTCAATTTCATAATAATCCGTGCGATTCAAAAACAGATTTGGCCGGTCTGAATTGGCGTAATGCAATTGGAGCATGCCGCCACCTGCCGCAAAACGTAATGAAGCTCGCTTGCACTAAAATATCAGACGAATTCTGCTTACTCTGTCTAATTACAGTCATTTTAGAGTATATTAGGTTAAAGTCGGAGTTTTGTTGTCGGTTTAACGAGGTTTTATTTAATTTTAGACTCCAAACACTGATATTTATATTGTAAAACGCCACTTAATTATTATTTGATTCAATTTCATCTCAAAAATTCCTTTTTTTTGTTCTCGTGTGACCTTTCGACATGACCGCAAACCGTTCCAGTATCTAAGGTATAAATAGGGTAGAGGACTCGAAATTCAGTGTGAGTGTACCGTGTTCTGCTTCAGTTGCCAACTCAAATTGTTCTTTCACCTGGATGACATCTTGGCGTACTTTGTGACCTTCCAAATTGGACGTAGGTCGTATTATAGGTGGCGGACTATTCTCGGTCAGTCCAGCTGTACTCTAATAAGTGTCTAAGTAGTGACCTGCCGTGTTCGGGTTCATTTTATTCTGTGGGAGGACAGTTCCTTGCGCAATCCATAAATGACTGTTGTAAGTCTGGATGTTATTTGACCTCATTCATTGTATATTTGTAAAATCCCTTGCTATACAGATTTTTTTCTAATAAGGATGGTGGAAATACCAGTAATTTTATAATATATTAATTTTATGCTTCGATAGCTCATTTTTAAGAGTGGTAGGACCACACTGTCGACAGTCTTCTGTCTGCAGCCGCGGTCCGGTCCGTCTGAGGCAGTACCACACTCTCGCAGAAAATCGACGTCAGAGTAGTCAATCACCGAACGAAGCGCAGCAATTTGTTGCTGCGCTTCGTTCGGTGAGCGAGAGATCCGGAAACCCAGTTTTCTAGGTGTGTCTGTGTGTGGTAGGTTTTGGTGATGCCTGCAACTTGCGGTGGTGAGGTCGTGGTCGGGGCATTGAGCGTGAGGGGCTGACATGGGGTACAGGGAGACCCGATGGGAATGGTCATTGCCGGCCACCTGCCGGTCAGCAGGGTACCCGAACCGAACCGAAATGGTCTCGGCCTATGGTCTCTCACAACTGGTTACACAACGCACCCGTGTCCCAGATATCGAGAGCCATGGGTCTTCTTTTCTGGATCTTCTGCTGACTACACATCAGCACAGATACCGGGTAGTGGTCAAAGCCCCACTTGGATCTTCTGACCACTGCTTGATTCGTAGCAGAGCCCCTGTTGTAAGGCCTAGTCGCTCTACGGCGACTGGGATTCGCAGACTGTGGCAATATAAGTCAGCAGATTGGGATGGACTTCGCGAGTTTTACGCATCCTACCCATGGAAGCGGCTTTGCTTCGCCTCTGGGGACCCTGAAGTGGGCGCGAACCATATTATCGACGTGGTTATTACGGGGATGGAATTATTTATCGCCAACAACAAAATACCCGTCGGTGGCCGCAGTCGATCCTGGTTTAACAAAACCTACAGGGAGGCTGCACGCCAGAAGCGGCCCGCATATCGGGCCTGGAATAGAGCCCAAAAACGTCAAGACCCGAACGCCACAGAGGTGAAGCGGAAATTTAACGCGGCTTCTAGATCTAGTAAGAAAGCTATTGGCCGAGCCAAGGCGGAACATGTATCCAGAATTGGCGAGCGATTGCAAAGCTAGCTAGCCGCTGGGAGTCGTGCATTCTGGCCGCTCGCCAAGGCTGCCCAAGGCAACTTCTGCCAGTCCAATCTCCCTCCACTGCAGAAACACGATGGCAATCTGGCCCACAGCGCAAAGAAGAAGGCCGATCTTCAAGGTCAATTCTTTGCCTGTAACTCGACTTTGAACGCCGGAGCTGCCACTCCACCTACCATCCCACGGTGTGAAAGCTTGCTTCCAAAAATCCGCATCACCCAGCGAGCGGTCAAACGGGAGCTGCAGCTTTTAGACGTTCATAAGTCGAGTGGGCCGGATGGCATCCCCTGCAGTGGTCCTAAAGACATGCGCCCCTGAATTGATTCCCATCCTTACGCGCCTATACCGACTTTGCTACATTACTAATAGGGTTCCGTCGTCGTGGAAGGTAGCCCATGTCCACCCGATCCTTAAAAAGGGAGGCCAGTCATACCCATCGGATTACAGGCCAATTGCGATAACATCCTTGCTCTCCAAGATAATGAAGAAAATTATAAACCGCCAGCTTCTGCAGTACCTTGAGGATCACCAGCTGATCAGTGATCGCCAATACGGCTTTCGTCGTGGGCGATCGGCTTGTGATTTTCTTGTGTACCTCACTCACCGTTGAGCAGAATCCTTGGAGGGCAAGGGTGAGGCGCTAGCATTCAACCTAGATATCGCAAAGGCGTTCGATAGGGTCTGGCACAGGGCACTTCTATCCAAGCTACCATCATACGGAATCCCCGAGGGACTCCGTAATTGGATCCCCAGCTTTTTGGATGGTCGGAGTATAAAAGTCGTCGTAGATGGCTCCTGCTCCGATACCATGACCACTAATGCGAGCGAGTTAACAGGTCTTTCATGGGGCAAAGTATACGCTTTTACAACAAATTACCGAATAATATCCGAGATATGCCAGTGAATAAGTTCAAAAAAGCAATCAAGAGTAGATTTTATCTAAAAGGTTATTATAAAATCTCAGATTATCTTGATGATAACTCGGACTGGCAATGAGCAGCTCCTCATACAGGAATTTCCTCATTATTACAATGATAGAAATTACGCACATGTTTATTATTATTATTATTTTATTGTTGCTACAATAATTGTAAAGTGTAGCGTGTTTTGCCAAACGATTTTTTTATTGGATCTGTGTTTTATGTTTGTGGCAAATGGTATTGGTCATGCTCACTGAAGGGTCTGCTAGCGGTAGCCATGAGGAGCGGGTCACTCCCTTCCCTCCATTATGGTTGAGGGGAGTGATGGCTGCTCTAGTAGTTAACTCGTGATCGGGTGCCGCTTGCGGGATCTGATCCAACCATAATTTTTTTATTACATTTGTGATTATTATTATATTTGTGAACTATATTATATAATATTTCGAATGACATTACACTGGAACTATTAATAAGCATGTTGTAAGATATAATTTTATTTAAAAGAAATTAAAAAAAAAATAAATAAAAAATAGACAATCCCGCTGAGTTTCTTGCCGGATCTTCTCAGTGCGGTCGCGTTCCGATCCGGCGGTAATTATAACTTTAAGAAAATTGTAAAAAAAATTACAATATGTAAGTGCCCCCCGCGGGGTTTATACATAATAAATGATTTGAATTTGAATTTGAATGCTGGTGTACCACAAGGCTCTCCCCGACGTTGTTTATCCTGCATATCAACGACAAGTTCTCCATCGAGAATATGCTTTGCTATACGGATGACAGCACTGGTGATGAGCGGTATACCGAGCAACGGAATGTCCCTCGGAGTACTCAGGAAAGAAGGGTTCAACATGTGTCTGAAGTCGAGCGCTCTCTGGGGCGGGCCTTGGAATGGGGTGAACGGAACCTAATCCAGTTCAACCCCACAAAGACACAAGTTTGCGCGTTCACTGCAAAGAAGGACCCGTTTGTCATGGCGCCTCAGTTCCAAGGAGTAACTCTCCAAATTTCCGACAGTATTGGCGTCGGCGTCGAAATATCGAATAAAGTCCAGTTTGGGAGTCATTTGGAGGACAAAGCCCAATTGGCTAACAAAAAAGAGAGAGACTTTGGGTCACTCTGTGTACTCTACCGACTCTTTCACGGGGAGTGCTCCGAGGAACTGTTTGACTTGGTAGCACCGTCACCGTTTTACCAACGTACCACTCGACACCGCAGCAGGGTTCATCCATTTTACCTGGAAACAATATGGTCTTCAACTGTACGTTTTCAGCGATCATTTCTTCCAAGTACGTGCAGGCTCTGGAATGAACTACCTGCTGCTGTGTTTCCCGAGCGCTATGGCATGTCCTTCTTTGAACAAGGTTTAAGAAGAGCATTTACTTCACGGTAGGCAACGGCCTGGCTGTGTCCCTGGTATTGCAAAGGTCCATGTGCGGCAGTATCACTTACCATCAGGTGTGCTGCCTGCTCGTTTACCACCACCGGCAATAAAAAAAAAGTGATTGTAACTAATAGCTAACGTATGCAAATATTGTATGGCACTTACCCGATTTGGATTACTGTGGTCTAT
Organism: Lymantria dispar; assembly: GCA_032191425.1. Classification (NCBI taxonomy): domain Eukaryota; kingdom Metazoa; phylum Arthropoda; class Insecta; order Lepidoptera; family Erebidae; genus Lymantria; species Lymantria dispar. Next base: position 16,881,674 of record CM063451.1, read on the forward strand.
ACTTGCGCGATCAGATGACAAGATAAGTTTTTTTTTATTTGTAACGTAATATCTTTATTTGCCTAATAAGCTAAGATGTAAATACATCCACATATCCTCGCGGGGTTTATATATAACAAGTGAATTAAAATCTGAATTTCGCAACACACATCTTAGTTTCACGTAACAAAGAGCGAGCTTATTACCTCTAGCTGAGTGTTATTTCAAACTTGAAGCTTACTGATAGGAATAGAAAAGATCGGTAAACATCTGCAAAAAGGAAACTGCAACAACGTTCGAACATATGTATTTATATTCTTGAGGAAATATAATTGCAGTTATAGTGCTATGGCTCGTAACTGGTTTACCTTTTTACAACTGACCCACTTCACACAGTACACCTAATCTCACGTAGCTTTATGAATTTCCGCGTTCATAGACATAAAACATACCTAAGAGTAAACAGTGTAACAACTGCCCTACTTATTTATTGACGTGGACACATGTTTACGCTCATTACATCACCGGCCAATTCCGAAAGCCGTATATTCGCAACAGCTATAAACCCGTGATTTCTACAGTTTTACTGAAAAGGTAGTACCTATTGATAGTGCAAATTACGGTTTAACTCACCACTAAACGTTCCAACCTAATCCACCTTATAAAGCAGTAAAGGAAGCACTATAAACATATAGTAAAGGAATCGCTATAATTTATTACCAATATATTTTTTTTAAATATTATTCTATATTTTTCATGTGGTAATGGAGAGAGAATACAAATCACTAGTTTATCTTGCTTGGCCGTAGATGTTATACAAGAATACTAATAGGTATAATATGTATTTTACATATATGCAAAAGAAGGCAAACTCGGAACAAAACTTCAACAAACCATCTGACCAGCGTGGCATATTTAGTAGATTAATTTTCCTCCCAAAGAGCCCTGTTTAGGACATGTATGAGCTAAGAAAATGATGATGTTAAAAGTATCAACCACAAACGGTTATTCACTTAAGGGCTTTACGACTTTAGCGGTGAGGGAAGACGAAAGAAAATATGACCTGATGACTGCGCAGATGGCGTGGTGGTTGGTATACCAGCCGACATTGCCAGTGTCGCGGGACTCGAACAGTCCCACGCAGGCCAACACTTTGTGTGATCCCAAATTGTTGTTCTGAGTCTGAACGTAATTTGTGTGCGTTATTTATGTTTGTAAAGTCCCCCGAAATACAAGGATTATTTCCTTAGAGCAAGGTGTTGTCGGTTCTCAAAAAAAAGATAAAGTTGGATGGGCTGCGTGGAGAATGACATATATAGACAATATGTGAACACAGAGATGACATGTGATAGAATTATATCGAAAAAGAGAACATATTGCCCAAGTAATTGAGATAAGGGCAGAATCACGATGATGACTGCATTACCAAATTTCAAATCAAAATCAAATCCATAAATTATCAAATTTTGAGAAATATGTAAAATCATATATCACTTCAACTTTATGTAGTCATCATGATCAACATCACACTGGTCTCATCCCAATTACTCGGGGTAGACACAATTATGTACTCTTGTTTCATATTATATACATTGCAAAAGATATTGGCAATAGGTTTAGGACCGCCCGGCTGCCTGACGTCAACTATCCTTGGAAGTGTAATTGTTGATTGTTGCAATTGTTGTTGCTGCTTCAAATGGGGTTGTTCCAGGTCTATGAAAAACTCTTAGTCGTCGTTTACACTTTACATAGTATTAGCAGTTCAAAATATTTAATGTTAAACTAAGGATTAATAAAACTATGTTCATATTTAAGTTATAGTCTGACACCAAACAGTAGTGTCCGAAACTACTTTTTACGGGAGCCGTCGCCGCTCAGAACGCCTGGCAGATGTAAAACATTGAAATTATTCTGTACAAGTATATATGCATAAAAGAACAGATTACATCAGGAACTAATAATATATAAATTAAATATTACAATTTTTGTCCAGTAAATGATGATTTTTATTCAATAAAAATTTATTTTCATTAAATACAAGAATTAAAAATTCAAAAATATTTCAAATTGTGACAACTTAGTTCTTTTAATCAGTGAATTCTGTAATAATATAATAGTTATATTCGATACCTCGACGATATTACTGTGACAATTGGTTGGAACTACACTTACTATCATATAGCGTGGCGACGCCTCGCCACGGCATGACTCGCCATGCCGGTAATCAGTTTTACGTACGGATATAGATGTCTCACATCAATCATTTCGATTTATAATGGACTCTACCAATCAGGCGTCAAACTATAGCTGTTCTGGAAAACAAACTCAATAAAATAAAATTTACCAAATACAAGTGAACTTGTAAGTCTAATAACTATTTAAAACTAGCGTTAGTAAATTAATTAAGTAGGTTTATGTTCTGTGTATGGTAAAAAATCAAAATTACAATGCATCTATAACTCCTTCTTTAGATAAGTAATACTTTCCCGTGTAGCGGCGGGATAATAATACAATTGTTACCATCTCTTGATTGCCCTGGGAGTCGTGAGAATTGACTAAGGAGAGCAGGCAACAGCTCTCCCCTGGGAAATGTGTAACATTTTACTGCGATTGTCGACCCACCTGCCAAGCATGGCGATTACGGCATTATACCCTCATATGATAAAGTAGCAAGCTGCCCTCGCTTCGCTTCGGTTTCAGTCGCCTTACCAGCATAGTTAAAATATAGCCTAAGTTACTCCTTATATAGACAGCTACATGGTAGTAAAATATTATCACAATCGGTTCAGCTGTTTTGAAGATTACCTCAAAGAAACAGAGAGACAGACAGACAAAAATTTTTAAACTGTCTTTTAGGCATGGATCTCTTGCAAATAACCGTGTGAGCATGAAAAAAGCCCAGTATTTTGACATTACAAACAGATACTTCAATTTTATTTATTTGTATAGATGAGGGAGGCCAACGTCCAGCAGTGGACGGCGTTAGAATGAATGATGAAATGATGAAGTAAAGCTACAAATAAACCTCAATGTCAATCTATCTACCCTCATTACTGTACTAGGTTTCTTGACGTACCAATTACTTTAGCCTACTTTGTAAATATATACTTATTTTATTACCCACTATATTTACCTTACCCATTACCTAGAAATCCCAAAGGTCGTCAAAAATAATGCGGTATTATAATGTAAGGTTAACGTCCCAATACAAACCTCACGAAAAGTATATAAACTCTACTAATTGACTATCTTATAATGTGGTGACGGAGTAAGAATACAATTCACCACCTCCTTGCTTGCCCATGGGTGTCGTAAAAGAGGATTAAGGGGTAATAATATGCATACAACATCTATGCAAGAGAAGGAAAACTCGTAATAAAACCGTATATCAACGCACCTGACCAGTGTGGTACAGTAGGTTAATTTCCCTCCCATTGTGGAGGAAGCTCTAGCCCAGTAGTGGAACGTTTATGAGCTGTGATAATGATGATAATGTCTACTTAGAAAGATAATTCAAATAGCTCATAAAATGTTCGATAGCTTATACAATATAAATATTTGTGCAAGCCACGAAGAACGCTTTTGAATTTAAAACAAATAACATATTAACTGGGTTATGTTATCATTCTGTTTATTTTCGCAGGAAAAGTTTATGAAAGGAGGAAACCTAAGAAAGTTGCAATACCGAAATGGGCAATGCAATCCACGTATCCGATGCGAGAAAACATTTGGGAATATCTATATGAAGATAACATCGAACAGAACTTTAAAAATATCAATAAAAAGAGAAAAAGAAGATGTAAACAAACAAGCATTGAAAAAAGGTCAAATTGCAAGAAAACTGCAGTTTGTTTTTTTGGTTTATTGATTATTGGTATAGGAATATTTGGTAAGTGTAGTATTATTTAACATAAACTTTTGTTGTTTTTTTTTTCTACTGACAGGACAGCATAATAGGTTAGGAAGCCCTTTAGGTAAAGGGCTTCCTAACCGCCATCAACTCATTCTACGCTTTGTGAGCAAAACACTGAGCATCACTTTTGTTTTGGGGATAGGCTGTGGTGTAGTCACCAAGTCCGCACGAGATTGGTGGGTGAATTGGCGAGGATGGCATGTATCCCCATAACCACCATGTGGTTGGGCCATTTGTATCTAGTAACTTACCGTACCTTGTCATCAGTGACCATTCAAGTGGGATACTGATTATCACTAGCTTATTTATTTGACTGCTGCCAAATATAATTTAATTTGATTTCTCTAATCAAAATCTTCAAAACGGCTGGACCGATTTCAAAAATTCTTTCACCAATGGAAAGCTATAATATCAGGGCGTAAACTAGGCTATATTTTATCCCGGTATTCCCACGGGAACGGGAACTACGCGGGTAAAACGACTATAACCTATAACCGAAGCGAAGCGAGGGCGGGTTGCTAGTTATGTATACACCTGTTCAAAATCTGACCCACTTCCAGTTAACCTACGGTCAATTGTATGATCCATTTTATTATATTTTTAGAACGTTTTAAACTAATTTTAATAAATTGATAAAAAATACACAGATGCAAAATAAATTTATTCCAACTAATGATTTGATAAAAAATTATAAATAAATAATTACTGAAATTATTATTTTTGTATAATTGTTTTTATAAATATATATATGTACACGCTTTAATTATTAATCCACAAAATAATTATATTAATTTAGGCACAAAATTCTCAATACGATAGAAAGCATCAACTATCAATGAGGCAAGATTTTAATATGTTAATAAACATAATCAAATCGTGTGCGTCTATAATATGTATACCATCAAAAACAAGACTTGTAAAAAAAAGCCAAGCCTCGCAACTGAGTTCTTCTACCATAAAAATTTGTGAGATCCATGTTATACCAAGTCGATTAACTCATTCAGTCCCTGCTTAAGGGACCTTTCTTCTTAAGTTGTTACGTAAATAGCTAACCTAACAACTTCTTATAGTGACTATATTATATTATATTAAAGATCTTTTATGTTTAAAATAAATACATTGACTTGGCAATTGTAACTTTGTAATCCTATATATTTATATGAGTTTACAAAATTATTTATGCAGTTAGTGTATCTCGGAAACTGGATGAAAATTATAATGTTTCATAATTTTTCCTTCATTTATACACTAAACACTAATTGCATTCTAAATTTGAAGCTTCTATGTCTGCTAGAAGTGCCACTTTAATATTAATGATCGGTCAGTCATTCAGTGAGTGACAAAATTACGAAATTTTGACTAGTTATAATTATTAAACTATTGGTTCAAATTGAATGAAATTTGAAATACACAATGTGTATATAAGGCCTGCTAGGTTACTAAAAATTCAGGTTTCTAGTTTTATTAACAACGATGTTATAGGGGGTCGAAAATGGCCTGAATAGCTTCAAGAAAAGTATGTTACGGCAGTTTTGCGTTTGGCCCGACTTTTTTTTTGCTCGACTTGGCGGGGGCACTGCCGTGCCCCCAGATATAATGACGGCTAATACAAAATGGGCTCCAAGACATATGGTAAATTGGTACTTTTCCGAAATTTGACGTTCTTGTGCTTGTACCAGTGGAACTGGTAGTAGCTAAGAATCACCTCTAAACACGACTGAACAATTCATCACCCTTGATCTCCCAGATCAAGCCCTTCAGCCATACTGAGTGGACAAAGAAAGCACCACAGAGACAGGCGAACATAACAAAAGAATAGTAATAACAAGCCATTGCTTGTTATTACTATCCTTTTTTTTTCCTTCACTCATTTCAACTCATAAATGTTCCATTGTTTGGCTCGAGCCTTCTTCATAATAGGAGAGAAATTGACCTACTATACCTCGCTGATCAGACGTGTTGGTATTTTTTTTTATGGGTGGCTTATGATAAGCGCACACGCGGTCCATTTCGTCCGGGGCGACGAAAGGATGGCGCGCGGGCCCACAACCCACCCGTACCCACGTCGCCTCGTTGTTGCGCCGACCACCGGAGCAGGGTGACTTGTCGTCAGTGATCAGCCCAACGGAATACCCTTTCGGGTACCCTCACCTCTCGACGTCCCCGTCCCGGGACATCGGTCGCCGTCGCGCGGTCAGCCTCTCTGCGGGTGACGGACTAGACGTGTTGGTATAGAGTTTTATTTCAAGTTTTCTTTCACTCGTTATATACATATCATATCACTTAGTAGTCTTTTACGACACCCACATACAAAGAAAGAGGTGGTGAATTGTATTCTTACTCCGTCACCACACGGAAAACGAACAATGTATTTCTTTATATTAAAACATTAGAAAATAAAAAAAAAACATTACGTCCAATATCAAGCTAAATAATTAAATTCAGCTTACGTTTATATAAGATAACTTAGATAATATACGTTCGTCTAAAACAATAATCTACTTAGTTTCAGTATCGTTTTGGAGAGGGGATCTTGAAGGAGACTTGACGAAGTTAATCTCATTGTGTAAGTTCCTTCTACTTAATGTTATTCCTTAAATTTAGGTCAACTACCTTTTTTTTGTAGGCTTTTATCTTAACGGACAAAAAACTATGTATACAGAAAAGTGTGTAAGCTTAATTGACATTAGTTATTTACGATACCCTAATTAAACATGATCCGCCAGGTAAGTTGAAAGGAAAGTGAGTGATTGTTACTTAATAAGAACTTAATTTTATTAGTATTTTTTATTTTGGGGTGGGTGGGTTACGGTCGGCGCGCTCCTCGCACCACTCCGTCCGAGGCGACAGAGGGGCGTAAGCACGCACATCCGTAAGCCACTCGTGACACGTCGCCTTCGTCGTTCGGCCGACCACCAGAGTAGGGTGACTTTGACGTCAGTGAGTGGCCCGACGGAATACCCCACTGACGTCCGACATCCCCTACTGGGACGCCGATCGTTTTGTTGGTATTAGCAGTAATTTGTTAATACTCGGATTCCAATTTTTTGCGAGTGTTTGGTACTAATATCCCGTACTCGACCCACCTATGGCTGCAAGCAGAAAACTGTTAGTAGCGTAGGGTATTCATAAGTATGTACAATTGCTATCCAAGATTTATTATGTTAACATGACTTCATGTTTAACTCCCACTTAAAAAGAGGGTTGTTATAAGTTTGCGTGCCTGTGTATCTATGCGTTTGTGTGTCTGTCTGTAGCATGGTAGCGCCTAAATGAATGGACCGATTACGATGCGGCCTTTATTGTAACACGCTAGTCAGACAGCCTGCCTATTTTTGAAACATTTTACCGCGTGTTCCTGTTTTTTTTAGCTTTTAATTTTATGAATTCACCGATTTCTGTTTTGACATAAAATAATAAGACAGTTATTCAAGTATAAAAATATGGTCACATTAACTAGTTTGCTAAATGCCACCAGAAATAGTTTTCTAACACGATTACGATCCGCTTCAAATGCAATAGAGTAAACTCAAATAGTGACTTGTTTAGATTAAAGAAAATGTTATTCGTTTCCGTTCGTATGAAACTCTCGTCATTAGTATTACCTACGATAGATTGTATCGCTTTTATTTCTGCTATCACAGCTTTCTCCGATACATCTGCTGCAATCAGCGAAGAATGTTGTCGGAAACTTAAATACTTAACCGAAGAGCTCACTAGAGCCGAATACGTTCTCAGGTATCATTTACTTTTATATTATAATACTTAGTAAATTATAGTAATTTTATTATAGTCGTTTTTCTGTGTGATGACCGAGTAAGAATAAAATGTATTGTCCCCTTCTTGACCGTGGGTGTCGTAAAAGATGATTAAATATGCATATAACATCTATGCAATAGAAGGAAAACTTGAAATGAAACCCTATACCAACAACTAACCAACGTGGTACAGTACGTCAATTTCCCTGCTATTGTGGAGGCGATTCGAGCTAATGATGTTTATGATTTAGTAGATAAATTTATCTTCTTCATTGTTTGAAATCGTATAAGTCAAGGTCTGAACACTCAACTGTAAGAAAATAATTTACCTATCATGCTGATTAATTCATGTATTCTTCAGAATACCGACGTCTACTATTGTATCTGAGCCTCTTTACGACGAGGATAATACCTTAATATCCAACGTGTTATGAGTTTCTTAATAAAGTGGTGCTGTCCACTCCACTCCCCTAATACTACTTTAGCCTGTATTAACAGCTGCAAAGGGTAGTGACAAGTTATTAACCACGTCCCACTGTTGGGCTCGAGCCTCCTCCACAATAGGAGGGAAATTGACCTTACTTTAATATGCTGGACAGACAGGTTGGTATAGGGTTTTATTTCGAGTTTTCCTTCTCTCACTATGAAAGTCATTAATCATCATCATCCTGCTCTTATCCCGCCGGGCGGCCACCGGTGGTCGGCCCAATGGCGCTTGGGAGAAAATACAGTGGGTTATGGGGCCGCACGCCACTCATCCGTCGCTCCGGACAGGTTAGATGGGTTGTGTCATAGCCGGTAGGCTTGTGGTAACAAAAAAGGGCTTTTCGTCGTCATTTACAACAACCACGACCAATATTTCGTAGCCGTTCGTAGCAATATTTTTAAAATATCGCAAGCTATTATTACCTAGATTAAGTATTAATATTTTAATACGATTATATTAGAGAAGCACAAAATCTCAAGTTCCCTCATAATTATAAGTGACAAACGAGCTTAAAAACTAATATAATTACAGAAACACGCTCCGTACCCGCGCTATGATGTTGTCAGCGCGAACGAAGTCAGGTAACACATTTAATTACTGCTTAAATTACTTTATGACGTACCATATAACCTACTTTGCTTATTGACATATGTCACGTATGTGGGCACACGTTAAATGTACCTAAAATACTTTGCAAATAATTTGTTTACATCTGATTACCGATTGCTTACAAACTGTTGAAAGATTTTACGCACTGACTGAACCTGTGTAACTGTACTAAATTTGAATATTATATTTGTATATAATTAATACCATTTATTACTGGGATATTTCGGTTGATATCAATGGAGGTAGTCTCGAAAAAACTTTTTACATTTATTGGCTGACGAACAAGCGGCGAAGCTAACTGACAACTGCCGCTCGTAGGCTTGCTACATGCCTGATCATTGCTTACCATAGGTAAAGTGCAGGATTAAAGAGAATAGAATGAGGACTGAAAGAAGGGACAATCCGGCTCTCTCTTACACACAGAACGAAACCCAGACGTGTCGGCCCATTCATGGTTGCAGGTAGGCTCAATCCAAGGGCGTCGCCAGTTTATGACTAAGGGCAATGGGGCAATATTATGGAGGATAAAAAATATGAACGCCTTGATCTCTAGGGTGGGGCAACTGACCCAGAGCCAAACCCCCCCCCCCCCTCGCGACCCCTTGGCGACGCCCTTGACTCTTGATCTCCTAGAGTGGTCACACCTCGCCCAGTTCGTGCGGGGCGACGGAAGACGGCCTAAGACCCCATAGCCTACCGTATCCCATCCCCATCGCCATTGCACTGGTCCGTTCTTTGACTTCCGTAGCCAGTTCGGCAATGTGACCCTACCCCTAAAACAGTCCCAATTTCATTTAAGCATGAGGCTTTTCAAGGAAAATGGACCTGCCATATTACGCTAGCTAATTGGCACAGCATTTTATCTTAAGATTTTTTTGGAGTCAATAACTGCAAACAATATGCAGCAAATAACCTTCATCGTATAAAAAATGTACACTGAATTTACGAACGCGAATCGAATCATCATCATTAGCTGAGCTCATTGTTGGGCTTACCTTACTCCATAATGGAATAAATATTGAGCATATAAAATATCAAAATCTTTAAGTTTAACAAGTTTTATGCGTTTTTTTTTATATAAATAATACATAACAGTAAAAAGGGACTTTAAAAGCTTTTTAATGTTAACCTTTTATTGGCGCCTTTGGGGATATGACCCACTCGTATGATGACAAACGACGTGACTCTATTAGCTATATATTAAATGGGCGTATTTACTGTATAAAATATTCTGTATGATACAAAACTATTTATAATAGCTTTTATCTTCTAAACTTCACCTACCAAGACCATACATGTTTAAAGTAAAATAAAATTAAATCGCAACATCATCTCGCATTCGGCCTATCCGCCGTCCACTGCCGAACGTGGGTCAAATCAAATGGTTTCGTCGAGCGATGTGGTCTATCCATTTCCATTTCAACATGCTAATAGCCCGCTCCATATCATGCTAAGCGACTTTGTACTTGGTTATGAAGCACATTTAGGGAAAACGCAATAAAATTCAGGCAAATAATCTGTATTAATCGTATAAAGATTAAAAATCATTATGATTATTAAATTTCTTTTACCATCAATGACAAGGACCGGGTACTGGTAGGCCGAGAGGTACACGTATGTCAGTCAGGTTGGGGGGCGCGGCCGGAGCACCTCCTCGTGGTGCTCCCTGGTAACGTCCATTTGGACGTCATGCGGCCATTTGGACGGCCAAGATTCCGGCAGGGGGGGGTCTCCGCGTGCGGCTCTGGTGGCAGAGCGCACGGCGGATCTGACCCGGGGCCAATGGGGCGGATGTGCCTCATGGCACTCCGTCGCCAGGGACGGTTGCGTCACGGCCCGGGGGCGTGACGGGTCGGTCGCTCGCGAGCGGCCAGACCCGGAAGGCCCAAACCGTAATCCTGAGCAGGGGGGTCAGGACCGGGGGTCTTCGGACCGCGGGGAAGAAAACCCCTATAAAAAATTACCCCAATCTTAAGTTTGGCCACTCGGCGAGGAGATGTATGACTGGTGGGTTAAGAAGCGCGCGAGCGTCCAGTCGTTAGAGTGGTAGTCAAGGCGAGACTTAAAAATGACCAAAAAAACCATGGCAGGTGTTAAAACGGACGTACATACTCCAGAGGGTCCCGGCCACGCCGGGGAGTCCCTCACTGTGCTGGTTTCTGAGCGCGAGAGGCGCACAGTCACCAGCACAGTCAGTCTCCACACGTATGGGAGGGAGACAACAACTGCACTGAGAGCCGAGAGCCCGGCACACCATCAAGAGGCTCACCGGGGGGAGGGGATAGAAGAAGTAAAGGAGAAGAGGAAGAAGAAGAGGAAGCTCACGGCTATGGGGCGAATCCGTGCCCAAGCGCTCCGTGACAAAAAGAAGCGGGAGCGGAAGTTGGCAGCCGCCATTGCTGCGCGCGACGAGGGTGGCAGCATTGCTGCTGCAGGGCCGTCGCGTGACGGGGGTGGCGTTGCTGCCCAGCCGTCGAAAGAGGAGAGGGAGAGGATGGAGACCTCAGCAGGGCCGCCGCGTGAGGAGAGCGGCAGCAGCAGCGGGTCCGAGCACGAGGGCGGCATTGCCGCAGAGCCGTGCATAAGAGTAGCAGGCGACAGCTCCGAAACGAAGCTGTCGAGCGATGAGGGCGGCACTGCCGCAGAGCCATCGCAGGATGAGGGCGGCAGTGCCGCAGGGCCATCCGAAACTTTGACCGACACGGCATCGGAGATGGTGCTGACGGACGTGGGCGGAAGTGCCGCAGAGCCGTCCGACGAGGAGAGCAGCACCCCTTGGATACAAGTCGGCCGGAGTAGGGACGAGGGCGGTGGATGCGCCGCTAGTAGGGAGTCGTTAGGCGGGCCGTCGGTTGAGGGTTCCGTTAGGCCGTCGTTGTCGCCGTCGTCGCCATCGTCGTCGCCGAGGAAGAGGACGGAGAGGGCTGCAAAGACGCCAGCCCCAGCCCCAAGTGCGAGGAAGAGGGAGGAGGCCCTCCCCCCGAGACCCTGGAAGCGCCCCCTGCAAGAGGGTGGCCGCTCCAACACCGACTCGGAGGGGAGTTCCATCATCATGCCTCCTCCCAAGGTCCCGACCATGCGCCGGGGCCGCAGAGGCCGAGGATCGGCGGTGGTGGCGAGGCCGGGGACACCGGGTCCGGCTGGCCACGGTGGCGAGGTGGCGGCCCTTCAGGCCACGAACGCCCGCCTTAGTGAGGAGGTCTCCGGCTTGCGGGAACGCAACCGCAAGCTGGAGACGGAGCTATCGGCGGTGCGACGGGAGAACCGCGGGTTGGCCAAGGAGATGGCCGACCTGCGGGCCCAGTTCGCGCGCCTGGCGCCGGCCACGCCGCCGGTGCCGGCCTCGCTACCGAAACGGGCTGCGCCGGGGATGGCGGGCCCGTCGTCTGCGTCTGTGGCGCCGGCTGCGCCCATCGCGGCTGCTGCGCCGCCGGCGCCCGTCGCGGCTTCGGCGCTTCCTCCCCTCGTCGTGGTCCCTCCGCCGGCTCGTGGCCGCGGGAGACCTCGGAAGGGGGAGGGGCCGCCGCCCGACGAGGTACACGGCGTGTCGGAGTCGGCGGTACGCGTCATCCTAGCCCGAGTAGGGGTGATGGTGGATGCTCGTATCGCCGCCGTAGCGGCCAGGCTCCCGCCTGAGCCGCCCCTCCGACCGCCGCTCGCCACAGACGGGGCGAGACGGCCGCAAGCGTCAGCTCCCACCCCGCTGCCCTGTCAGGGTGGCCGCGTGGTGAGCTACGCTGCGGCCGCGGCCGGGCCCAAGGCGGCCAAGAAGGCCGGCAAGGTGCCGGCTCCCGCCAAGGCCGGGCCGCGGCCGGCGCCAGCGGCTGCACCGCAGGCGCCGGCCAGCGCACCCGCGACCGCTCCTGCTGCGCTCAGCGCTGCTGCCAGGCTCGAACAGGGCTGGCAGGTGGCTGAGCGGAGCAGGAAGGCACGCGGCCAGAAGCGGAGAGCGGCGGCCAAGAGTGCCGCCGTGGCCGCCGCTCCCCAGGCGGGAGCCGGCAGAAAGGGGAAGAAAAGGTCGCGCAGGGGCCTCAAGTCGCCGAAGACAGCCGCGGTGGTCATCACCGTGCTGCCTGAGGCGGCTGAGAGGGGCCTCAACTATGAGGCCGTCCTAAAACGCGCCCGGCGGGAGCTGGACGTCTCCGATATCGGGGCCGTCGAGGCGAGGACCCGCAAGGCCCGGACAGGGGCTCGAATACTCGAGTTCCCTGGGGCCGAGGGCGCGAAGACGGCCGATAGTCTGGCCACGATGTTGAGGGGGCTGTTCGGGCCGGAGGATGGAGTCCGAATCGCCAGGCCTGTCAAGTGCGCAGAGATGCGCCTGACGGGCTTGGACGATTCCGTGACGGTGGAGGACGTCCGGGAGGCCATTATGGCGCGTACCGGATGTGCCTCGGACACCGTCCGGATTGGCACCATCCGCACTGGTCCGGGCGGCGTCGGTGCTGCCTGGGTGCAGTGTCCGGTGGAGTCGGTCAAGCAATTGGCCGACTCAGGCAGGCTCCTCGTGGGCTGGAGCTCAGCGCGGGTAACCGTGCTAGAGCCCCGGCCCGCGAGGTGTTACAAATGCATGGCGGTCGGGCATACCCGACCGACATGCAAAAACTGCTTTGACTGCAGCGGGCTATGTTTCCGTTGCGGTCAGACCGGACACCAGGCGGCATCGTGCTCTGCGGTGCCCCACTGCCCCGCGTGTGCGGCAGGCAATAGGCCTGCCAAACACCGCATGGGCTCTGAGGACTGCAGACCCCCGGCATCGGCCCCGAAGGGGCGGGACGGCCCATCGACCGGGCCAGTCCCCGCTCCGAGCGCGGCCCGATCGCCCGTCAGCGCGGAGGAGGTGACGATGGATACGGACCGTTAATGGACCCCGTATCCATTCGTCTCCTCCAGGCCAACCTCAACCACACCGCCGGTGCGCAGGACGTGTTCCTGCAAGCCATGGCGGAGTGGTTGATAGGAGTAGCCGTAGCCGCGGAGCCGTACGTGGTGCCCGACCGGCCTAACTGGTTGGGTAGCACCGATGGCACCGTGGCAATCGTCGCCACCACGTCGTGGCCTTCGTCGCCTCTGACCCTTAGGGACAGGGGCGTCGGATACGTCGCGGCGGACTGGGGGGAGATTACGCTCCTCGGAGTCTATCTCTCCCCTAACTGGAGTGTGACCGATTTCGAGGCCTCCCTCACCATCATGGAGGCCTCGTTACGGCGAATGGCATCGCGCCAGGTCTTCGTCTTGGGGGACTTCAACGCCAAGTCCGTGGCGTGGGGGTCTCCCCGGACGAACGACCGAGGACGGACGATCGACGAGTGGGCGGCGGCACTGGGCCTCTGTTTGCTGAACAGGGGCTCGGTGCGGAGCGGGAGGCCTTGCTGTATGAGGGCTACCGCAATGCGCGGTCGGCCTTCAGGCTGGCCGTCCGCTCCGCCAAGGACGTCAGTCGGCAGGAGATGCTGGACGGTCTCGACCGTGACCCCTGGGGACGCCCCTATCGCGCGGTGCTGAATAAGCTCCGCGCGCGGGGCCTTCCCCTCACCGAGACTCTCCAGCCCAGCCTTCTCACCCGGGTCGTCGAGGACCTGTTCCCGCGGCGGGCGGAACACACGCCCCCGGTCATGGCTCCGCCAGACACTGACCGGGAGGCCGACGACGACAGTGTTCCGCCCATCACGGAACCCGAGATGGGAGTGGCGGTGGCGCGCATGTGCGCAAAGTCCACCGCCCCCGGGCCCGACGGTGTTCCAAACCGCGTGTTGGGCCTGGTCCTCGACCACCTGGGTCCCCGCCTCAGGGAGCTGTTCGACGCGTGTTTAGCGTCCGGACGGTTCCCTGGGTGCTGGAAGGAGGGAAGGCTGGTGCTCCTGCCGAAGCCGGGACGGTCTCCGGGGTCGCCTTCGGCCTACAGGCCTATCGTGCTGCTCGATGACACGGGCAAGCTACTGGAGAGGGTGGTAGCTGCCCGCATCGAGCGGCACCTCGTCGGCACGGGGCCCGATCTGTCGGACGCCCAGTTTGGGTTTAGGAGGGGTCGTTCGACGATCGCGGCTCTGTTGCGCCTGAGGGCCGTGGCGACTGAGGCCGTCACCGGTGGGGGAGTGCTGTTGGCGGTGTCCCTAGACATCGCCAACGCATTCAATAGTCTGCCATTCAGCTGCATCAGGGAGGCGCTCCGGTATCACGGAGTGCCAGCTTACCTGAGGCGGCTAGTGGCAGACTTTTGGTGGGGCGCAGCGTCCTCTGTACCAACCGAGCAGGAGACGTTGTGCGAACGCCCATGACGTGCGTGTCCCACAGGGGTCGGTCCTCGGACCCACCCTGTGGAACATCGGCTACGACTGGGCGTTGCGGGGGAGCCTCCCGCCCGGGCTGGGCGTGATTTGTTACGCCGACGACACGCTCGTCACAGCCCGCGGTGGGTCGCTAGAAGAGGCGGTAAGCCTGGCGACCTATGGCACCGAAGAGGTCGTCAGGCGGATCGAGGCGCTGGGGTTGAGGGTCGTCCTGGACAAGACGGAGGCCCTCTAGTTCCATGGGCGCCTTATGAGCCCTCCCATCGGCGTCTCGATCACCGTCCGATCGGTTGACATCAGCATCCGGGCCCATATGAGGTACTTGGGCCTGGTGCTCGACGGGCAATGGTGGTTCCGGGAGCATTTCCGCAGGCTCGCTCCGCGGCTCGTCGGCGCGGCGTCCGCCCTATCGTGGCTAATGCCGAACGTGGGCGGACCGAGCGCTACGTGCCGACGGCTGTACACGGGGGTCATCCGGTCGATGGCCCTGTACGGCGCACCGGTGTGGGCGGGGTCCTTGACCGTCCGACTTAGGGCCCTTCTGTGGCGACCACAGAGGGTCATGGCGGTCAGGGCCATCCGCGGATACCGCACGGTTGCGACGGAGGCAGCGTGCCTATTGGCCGGGACTCCCCCGTGGGACCTGGAGGCGGAAATGCTCGCCGAGTTGTATCGGCGGGTGTCGGGGGTGCGCGGGGAGGGCGGTGTGATCTCGTTAAGGGATCTCACCGCCTGGCGCGTCGACGCCCGCCGAGACGTCATTGCCCGTTGGGCAGTCCGGCTGGAGAGGCCTCGGTTCGGGGTGCGAACCGTGGAGGCCTTCCGGCCGGTGCTGATGCAGTGGTTGGAAAGGCGGCACGGGGTGCTCTCCTTCCGACTAGTGCAGGTGTTGACGGGGCACGGGAGCTTCGCCAAATACCTGCACAGGGTCGTAAGGAGGGAGAGTACACCGTCCTGCCACCACTGCGATTGCGACGAGGACACGGCGCGCCACACGCTCGAGGCCTGCGCGGCTTGGGCAGTGCAGCGCCGTGAACTCGTCGCAATCATCGGTGCCGACCTGACGCTGCCGGCCATCGCTAGGGCGATGGTCGACAGCGTCAGGAACTGGGACGCGGTCGCAGCCTTCTGCGAGACAGTGATCTCGCAGAGGGAGGCGGCAGATCGTCTGCGCGTGGAGCGCAGCCTCGATGAGGAGATCCGCCGCCGGCGACTGGGGCGGCGCAGGCGCAACTATCTGCGCCTCATGCCGCCCTAGCCGAGGCCGCGGGTGACGTGACCAGGGATTAGTCCGTCACCCGCCGAGAGACCGACCGCGTGAGGAAAGACCGACGTCCTCCCCGAGGGGGGGACGTCGGTCGATGGGAGGGTACCCCGCGTAGGGGGTATTCCGTCGGGCCGACCACTGACGACAAGTAAACCTGCTCCGGTGGTCGGCCCAATGACGAAGGCGAGGTGGTTTTCGGGTGGGTTGCGGGAGTTGCGTGCTTAAGCCCCTCTGTCGCCCCGGACGGAGTGGTGCGGAGGCGTGCCGACCGCGGCCCACCCACAAAAAAAAAAAAAAAAAAATGTCAGTCAGGTTATGGGGTCACCCGCCGTCCTCTCCATCGCCCCAGATGAACCGGTCGGGATGTGAACCATAGCGAAACGCCAAAAAAAAAATTATCTGACATATAACTTATCGAACATCGCTTGTCGAACCGACAACCGTTGGGGAAGAAAAGTGTTTAAGTGGCGACCACGAATCGGACGACGCAGCATAGGACGACACCCCACTAGGTGGACCGACGACATTCTCAAAGTCGCAGGGAACCGTTGAATGCAAGTGGCGCAGGACCGTTCCGAGTGGCATTCTCGTGGAGAAGGCCTATGTCCAGCAGTGGACGTCTGTAAACTGATGGATGTATGGATGTAACTTATTGAAACGTAGAACTTTTTTATTAGAGAATAACTATATGATGTAAACTCATATCAACCATTTGTGCTATTAGGTTGTATTCACAAGATACTACAAAATAATGTATGTACTCGACGTCTCCTTGTCGCTAACACTATCTATAGAAAAAATACGTAAACAAAGTTGTTTACCTAATAAATTAATAAATAAATTCACGATCAGTTTCAGTTCCTACTGACACGCGATACATAGCAGGTGCTATAGCTACGAAGGGTGAAAACACCAATGAATGGGGTGGTCGTATTGCTTTGTGGGGACTAATACCTCTATGGAGAACTGCTCCACCACCGAGTATAGTACTCGCATTACGAGCTCCTACATTATCAGACTGTTGGCCGTTTATGTAAGTAAATTTTAATTATTTGTCATAGGGACACAATAACAATGAATGAGGGACAACTGCGTGTAGCAAAGATGTGTGTATATGGAGATATGAAGAATATTGATAAAATAAGGAGTGAATGTATTAGAGGCAGTTTGAAAATTATGCCAGTGACAAAAAAGATAAAGAGTGAATGAACGCTTGATGTAGTATGGGCATGTATGCAATGTTGGCTTTAAGGGTAAGCGAAGACTAAAGAAAGATGGATGGACTGCGTGAAGCACGACAGGAGGCCGAAAGTAACCAAAGAGAGTAATGTCGTCTTTTATTTATTGCAAACGGTAGCAGGCAAGTAAACAGTACACCTGACGGTAAGTGATTCTGCCGCTCATATACTTTTGCTAGGCCGCTGCCTACCATGAAGAAAGTGAAGGGAGTGTGAATGCGTGCGTGAGTGGCTCAGTGATACCAAAGACCGAATCGAACGAAGCGCAGTAACAAATTGCTACTACTCACACGTCGAATATCTGCGAGAGTGTGGTACTACCCCGGACGGACCGGCCCGCGGCTGTAGACAGACAACTGTCAAGAGTGTGATCTTACCACTAATCGTCTGATAGGGTTGTATGGAACAAGAGGATATATTACGTCCCCAAGTAATTTTCAATCATCAGCCTGTTATCAACAGGCTGATGATTGAAAATTACTTGGGGACAAAAACAGGCTGATGATAATGATGTCATAATCCGGTAATAAAAAGGTATTCTAATCTGGTGACAAACTAAAAAAACAATATGATGGCATCTCTTCCTAACGCACTAGTAGATGGCAACCAAACCAGGTAAGTAATAAACATCACTAGAAGAATTGTAAAACTTATCATAATCCTAAGTCAATCCGGTTGGTAGGTAAGTAGGTAGTTCTTTACAATCATGTGGAAAGTGACGTAATAGGTTAGAAGAAAGTATAAATCAAAACAACCATGCATGCATGCAACCGGAATACCTTGATAAAAAATGGCCTAACTCCTTGATATTATAGCTTCCATTGGTGAAAGAATTTTTGAAATCGGTTCGGTGGTTTAAGCGTGAAAGCGTAACAAACAAACTTACTTTCGCATTTATAATATTAGTAAGGATGTGATTAGCCTGATCGTTATTTTAATTGACGTATAAATAAATTATTTTGAGGCATTACAATTGCAAATAGCAAAACCATGGAGTTAGTGAATCTAAGAGACTTAGCACCCAAGGCACCTTTCAAAAGTCATTCAAATGATAACAATCATTTTTTAATTTAATTTAAAAATAACCTACGCTTTTTTGGCAATTTGTTCTCTCATGGGTAAAATTGAATGTAAAAGTTTGTATGAAAATGCCATAATTTGTAACATTAAAAACATTAATGTAATTAAAACTTTTGGACGGGGCTTTAAAATATTTTCCGTTACATTTCTGTTTATTTTGCATGCAGAAAGTTCACGGAAAATGTCCATAAGTAATTCGAAATAAACATAAAATGTAAATATTATTAAATATGAAATATTATTTATGGAGTATATTTCCTTTCTTCATAGTAGTCAAATATGACTACTACTATGTATAATAGCGTATCACATTAATAGTAAATCTGTTTTACCTATAATGTAGGAAACCGCACACATATGCCGTATTAAAAAAAGATAACCATTGCATTAATAATGGGCTTATTCATGCTGATACGGTTATTTACACGAAACAGAAAACTTATGCCTAAAAACTAATGATGAGTTCGATACATCTAAACGTAACTTATATCGGATATGTGTTAGATATCATACCATATCGATATCTATATCAATGTAGCCGATATCACAAAAACCGTATCGAGTCAAAACTTAAAACTATAACGATATGAACACGTACGAACAAAACGTAAACTTCACAAACGATATTGAGATATGAACCATATTCGTTCCTCTCGTTCTAAGTAGGTATATATTCTTTTATTAGTATAAAAGAGATAAAGAGAATATGAAATAACTTTAGCCATGTTTGCGTGGTTAATATATCTTACTGTATTAGCAATAAGGTTCAGTTTCCATTGTATAGTTATAGTTATGATAACGTTTCTGGCGGCTACGGCTACTCGATATTAATGAGACACTTATTCTACAAAGTGGAACTAAATTTCGAAGTTATAAGGTTGAATTTGAGTTGTTACAATATGGACACAGGTATGTAAGTAATAATAATAATTGTTGTTGTTTCGTGACATATTTTGATTTGAAAAACAAATTTTGTATTGTTTGTGAGTTTTTAATTGCACTATATTTAATTATTGTAAATATGTCAATTTTTAAATGCGTCAGAGAAGTAATACCAGTTCACAAAAAAAATTAACATTTACTAGTCAAAAACTTTTCTGCTAGTCCTGCATCGATGTACCGCTGACAGCTTAACTGTAAATGTGAGAGTTTGTGTTAGTTCGCATTCATAGTTAGTTTGCTCATTTTAATATCAATCTTAACGTTTGAAAACTGTACTACTGATATCGATATGAGAAAACCGTTTTCGATATCGATATGCAAACTGTATATCGGATACATAACCGTTTGTGGCACAAACAGAAAACGCCCATATCTACTAAAAACCGGTTTAAAAAATGTATCTCCGCTATATTTTATCTCGGTGTTAACGGCAACGGGAGCTGTGCGGGTAAGGCGACTGAAACCGAAGCAAAGCGAGGGTGGGTTGCTCGTAATATAATAGTTATATTCGATGCCTCTGACGGTATTACTGTGAGAATAGCAAAGCCTCGCCAGTACGTCGTCACGCCGGCAAGCGGTCCTACGTGCGACTATATTCCGACATATAGCTTGGCGAAGCGTCGCCGCGGTCTATAACACCACGCCAACGATCAGGTTTACCCTCGCCTATAGACGTTTCACATCAAAAACATCTTATAACACTCGCGTAAAGGTCTTCAAGACAACTTACATTTTGAGTTACGTTTAAATTTTATGTATGAAGGAAGCTAAATATATATATGAACGGCCCATTAATATCGGTCAATAGAGCAAGTCTGAAAGTATAAAACATATAAATATCTGTTCTTAGGAAGTCATCTGTTTCAGTGAAAAGAAAACTGCATACATGGATTTAAAAAAAACATACGTTCGCTTGAGAATCTACCCTCTCAGTTAATAAACTTTACTCTTTGATCGACCCGGCCGAATTGAAAAATAAACTTACATTATTTGTGTTTAAATATCGATTGTGTAGGTCATCTACATCTACACTAATATTATAAAGAGGAAAAATTTATATTTTTGTGTGTATGTTTGTAATGAATAAACTCAAAAACTACTGTGCCGATTTCAAAAATTATTTCACCATTGAAAAGCTATAAAATCAGGGAGTAACATAGGCTATATTTTATTCCGGTATTCCCAAGGGAACGTTATTTAAAATAAATAAAATACATTTTATTTTATACTAATTTAATTAAGTAGGTGTTTGAACCATTTTATGTCATACAACATTAGACTTGTTAAGGTAACAATTTTACTATTGCATTTCATATCTAAATGGACCACTCTGATTTGTTTAAGTACATTTCAGCTCACCTACATATAATATCATCGCTTCTGTTTTACTTCTCCTTACTTTAGACATAAGCAGGACCATGTTCTATCCAAATGAATGTCAGTTGTGCGTTTGAGTGTAGGTGTGTACGTGGGTGGAACCTGTAGACGTCCTTGTGGACCATGTAGACGAGCCTGTAGACTTGAGTTCCACGTACAAAGCGGGGCTGTTTACCTCTTTATCTTTTTATCTTTGTCACTTTCGAGAATTAAAGTATCTATAAAAATAAATAACAAAACTATTAGACTGCTGCAGTTGCTGCGAATAATTTTTCAGTCTTCTTCTGTTTAAAATTAGAATTTATTTTATACTTGATGAGCCCGTATATATTCATATTTAAATAACATCAAGCCCAGCAAATAACTACTATTATCTATTTGATTAAGAAAATCAATAATAGGTAAACAAAAGAAGAAAATTGTAAACAAGACTTACTTTTCTTTAGTAAGTCTACTTCGCCCAAAGGCAAAAAACATGTGCTAAACGTGCAGTGTCAGGTTTAGACTAAGGCGAACAGTGTTAATAGATTTTCTAACAAGAAATAAGAAGCATGAAATTCAGAATTTTAGCCGAATTCAGAATTTTAACGAAAATTAGCTCGACCTATCAATTGGAACTAAAAATTAGATTGCGCAATATATATATTCAGGCATTTTTATCTCGGCTCATACGTCTACAGCTTGGTTCGAGCCTCCTCCGCAATAGAAGGGAAATTGATGGATTGGTTTCTATTTCTAGTCTTCCTTCGGTTGCAAAGATACTATATGCATATTATATCGTTTACGACACCTAGGGCAAGATAAGGCCACTGCCTTATCTTGCCCTAGGTGTCGTAAACGATATTAAAATTGTATTTTCACACTCACCACGCGAAATAATTTTAGAATTTGAGACAAATCATCATCACTCAACTTGTTTACGTCTCACTGCTGGGCTCGAGCCTCCTCCACAATAAGAGGGAAATTGATTTGCTATAACACACTGGTCAGACGGGTTGGTATAGGGTTTTTTCAGAGTTCTCCTTCTCTTGCACAGTTATTATATGAATTTTTAGTTGTTTTTGACGACATCCACATGCAAGAAAGAGAATGGTGGTTCTTACTCCGTCACCACACGGAAAAACGCATGAGATTAATTATAATAAACAATAAATTATTACAAATCGCTCGTAACTTCAAATATACCTAGAACCTAAAAATGCAATTTACCTATTGGTCTAAAATATCATTTTAGACATGACAATGTAAATAATAGCAATACTAGAGTTTCAAACAACAATTTTGCTACATTAAGCATCAAATATAATGTTACCGACCAACATGTATGCAAATAAGATTTCCATTCAACAACAAACTTATGAATATTTGTATTTCCAGTGGTTCATACGGCGAAATATTAATAAGGCTACCGAAAATACAACGGATAAGTTACGTAACTATAGAACATGTACAACCAGATATAGCTCGGAGTGCTCCGAAGCATTTCGTTATATATGTTAGTAAAATTATATTACCGTGATATTATAACTTACTCGTTGAATATGAGCGCTAGAACAGTAAAGAATAATGTTATAATTTTGTGCTTACATAGTACTAATGTCATACCCCTGTCGACAGCTCATAAGGCGATAGAAAGATACGTGTAAGGCGAATTATGAAGTTGCACAGTGTTCCTTCCGCTGCTTCAGGACTTGGGTGGGATATGACCGACCATAGCCCTCTACCAACACTAGTGTTACTGCTGGGTATCGTAAAAACCGACTGAGAACTCTATATGAAATATACAGCTGTGCCAATTTGACCTATCAATGAGTGTGTACAAAAATAAATGATAGAAGATGAAGACATGCTGTATACATAACACATTAAGAAAAACGATGAGAGGGTGATATATATAGTATTTGAAATGCTTACCTGATTTAACTAGCGGCACCTCAATATTAGGTAACACCTAAAGCAATCTTTATGATATAACAGCAATTAATCATTAATGTTATAGGTAGATATGATATTCAACAAGTACATTGATATTTAGTTTTAGGATTACCTAAGATTTAGATGACTGGTGAAAATGCACATTAGACGATAAAAAAAAAACTTAACTAGGAGGGCGAAGACCAGACGGTCTCGCGAAGCTCTATTAGCATCTTAAATTTTTTAGCTAAGTATAAGCGCGGGCCAACTCCGGCCTGCGAAAGTATTTAATCCGGCACGCCGTGAGTCCATCCCTCCTAAATATTCTAGGCAGCATTATGGCGCGAAAAATAAAATCTGGCACTTATAATTGACAAGCTTTCACTATCGAAAATATTATGGAAAATCAAAAATAATTCCATATGTCTCACACGCCTAACAAGGCGTAAAAGTAATTTTGTTTATTAAAAAGATTTAATACAAAATGCATTTTCTATAATTCTGGCCCTCCTCTAGAATGTCTTAAACTTTGTGGCCCGCCATTAAAAAAGTTTGCCCACCACTACCCTATAACAATGAACAAAAACTTCATCGTAAAACTTGACGACACATCTATGAAACACATCAACACGGAGGAATAGGACCTAAAACCTTCTCATATTAGAGCAAACCTTAATCCCTATTTTTACAATACAAATGACACCTACATTTTCGGTACTGCCTAAGGCAATTCAAGTAATCCTCGCAGCCCATGTAGGTAAGTCTCACAGCTGGGCCCTAACCTCCTCACAGGGCGAGATATTTGATCTATTTCACAGCCCTCATCCGACAGGTTGATATAGGATGGTTTTTATTTCGAGTTTCCCTTCCCCTGAATAGATGTTACATGCATTTTTAATCTCTTAGTCTCCTATTAGGACAGCCACGCGTAAGATAGGTAGTAAACTGTATTCTTATTCCGTCACTACACGGAAAACATGTTACACAATTTAAGCAATACTATGTTTAACGACACATTATTATCAATCAATTCATAAGCAATCTATGTTAAATAAACGTAGATTGCTTAAGGTGTTACTTAAAAATTAAGTATTGCTAGTGAAAACAGGCATAATTCAAGACGAATTGTGGGACAAAATATAAAATGGGAAGATAAACATAATGATTATCCCTGTAAACTTGAAGTAAAAATGGTAATGCTAAAACTCATGCTAACCTATATCTTGCCAGCGTAATGTATTGATTTCCCTTTCCTGGAGTAATACCGTGTACAACAGTGGAAAATATACAGTCAAGATAATATGGGTCAAAATTTCTTTCTGACCTACGGCCGTTGTATGTTTCTAAAAGATGTAAGCTGAAAACTAAGTCTATGCCAAATTTTGCTTCCTAGATAAAAACAAAGGCAATAATATTATTAACCTATAGAGCGTATATCACATGTAAAGAAGAATATATTGTTAGCAAAAGACAAATTAACTTATTAAGTAATTGATATTAAGATAAACACCGTCCAACTTTTATTCAATTTCTAGGGAGTTCTTGCAAACAACACTTCGATAAAAGTTTTGGACGGACTTTATCGCGCTGATGGACCGGCAAAACAATACTACAATATAAAGTATAAGCAAGTTCAATGGAAGAGTATAATATTTCGAGTAGTCACTAATCAAGGCAACAACAAGTACACTTGTGTATACAGGGTTCATTTGTATGAAAATATAGATACTATTAATAACGAAAAATATATATAAATCTTAAAAAAAATTGTTTGTCTGTCCTCTACAAGCTTCGTAAGTCAATCATACGATTGTGATAACGTATTTTACAATTATAATACATACATGTGAAGTTTCAGTTTGATGGCGGTGTAAAAATACAATTCAGTTCCCTTTCTTCCCCGTGCATGTCATAAAATACCATTAAAGGATACACATGCAAATAATATCTATGAAAAACAAGAAACACTTGAAATAAAACCCTATTCTAACCCACCTGGGTGATCAGCGTGGTATAGCAGCTCCATTTCTCGGAGGAAGTTAAGGCTTGAATCAACGTTTACGGATTGAGATGATGATGATACATTACACACAAAAATTATCCTATTTATGTAAAAAGATGTATTTTATAAAAATTACTATTCGTAATCACAAAGCGTGAGGGTACGCATAAAGAATTTTTTGAAAAGCTATCAAGTGTATCAGGTTATGGGGCAACTGTTCGAGAATGTTGTAGTTCAACGGTCATAGATCATAATTAGAATGTATATTACACAAAAAACAATATAACATAAAAGTTATAGTGATTACAAAAATGTGTGTCTAAGAGTCTATGCCTTAAATGTTACGTATTATGTAGGCATGTACAGACAGGATACATGTAGGCATGTAAAGCTTCGACAGTATAAATAGATTAAATAGGTCTGATTTGCGCGAACGCTTCAACGGCACGTAGGTACAAAGGCGACTCGTCAACGGTCATCGGCCGATCAGCTGATTTAAAGCGAAGTTTGTCTTGCGTATGTAATAATTGATTTATTAAATTTGTAATGAACATTTAGCAAAGTACGAATATGTTGCAGATAAGTATCATTGACTTTATACATTTCAAGCAAAGGGCATAGCCGGATTAACACGTTTCCTGTCCGCTGAACCACATATGGCTCAAGGAACTTGCGTTTGGAAAGCACTAATATGTTCCTGAGCCATATGTGCGTCAGACGACATATACAATTTCTATAACGAATATTTCTCTCCTCTGAGCCACATATGTATCATGAACGTGCCGGAACAAAAATGACTCTCTACGCTCCTGAACCATATGTTTCAGAGCAGTAATACCTACTGCCGATTTATTTATATTAATTTTCATATTAAAATGGTTTTCTTCTGACAACATACAAACATTATTTTGCAAAAAGTTTATTGAACTTGTGGCTTAATTTTCCCCTTTTGTTTGGGACAGAGAACGTGTTAACATGAGAATTCTGCCCCCATGGCTTTTTTGAGTTATACTTAGGGGTCGATTTGGTGTCGAATAAAACTAATTCACCTCAATTTTTAGCTCTTTAACTCAAACGGTACCCGAGAATTTAACAAAAAACTGTTTTTTCGAAATTATTTTTATAGTAAATTGAGAATTAATTTATGATGATTTTTTTTCTGATTCTTACAAGTCCAAAACATGAAAAAATCATATGATTATGATTTTCCAACGGAAAGTCGATTTTTAACGAAGAAAATTATAATTGTTTTTTTTTAACCTTTTTGAAATATGTCACTCACCAAAATTTGTCAGATTTTGTTGTTGTACTAAAAATAAATATAAGCTTGATAAAACCCAAGATTTTACGAAAAAAAAATGAGTCTTCAATATTTTTTAAAATCTTCCACCACAAAAAAAAATTAAAAAGAATCTGAAGTACAGAGGGATATAAAAGACATTTTCTGACACAAGTAGAATAAAATTTCTTAAGTATTTATTTGTACTAAAAAAATATCAACAACCAATAGAGCAAGCTGGTTTCAGATTGGATTTTCTACGATGGATCATATCCACGTAATTGAGCAAATAATCGAGAAATACAGTGAGTACCAGAGAGCATTATACGTGGCGTTTATCGACTATCAGAAAGCCTTCGACACACTCAAACACTCCTCAATATGGACAGCTTTAAATACACATCACGATAAATACAAGTATATAAAAGTCATTAAGTATCTGTACAACAACTGCAGTAGTAGAGTGAAACTTGAGACGTTAGGACCGCCGATATCCATAGAGGTGTAAGACAAGGCGACCCCTTGTCTCCGAGGATTTTTATAGCAGTGCTAGAGATAGTCATTAGCCAACTCAATTGGGTCAAAACAGGGCTAAACATAAACGGTAAATTTATCAGCCACCTAAGATTCGCGGACGACATTATTCTACTATCCGAAAGTGCTAGAGAGATAGAGTCCATGATTCAATCACTGAAATCTGTGAGCTATGAGGTGGGCTTAGAAATTAATCTAAACAAAACAAAAATTATGACTAACAGCATCAAAACCCCCTTATATCTTGAGCAGAAACCATTGAAATACGTGGAGAGTTACATATACCTAGGTAAACAAATTTCCTTCAATAAACAAAGTAACGATTTAGAAGTGGAAAGAAGAATTTCAGGCGCGTGGAGAAAATTCTGGAGCTTAAAAGAGATACTAAAGGAAACTATGCCTATAAATTTAAAGAAGAAAATTATGGACACTTGCTTGCTCCCGTCTATCACTTATGGATGTCAAACCTGGAAATTTACAGTACGAGTGAAAAACAAAATTAAATCCTGCCAAGGAAGTATGGAGAGAAGCATTACAAATGTGAGAAAAATACAAAAAATCCCACATAAATCTATATGGGAGAGGACCAAAGTTATTGATGCACTTAAATTCTCACAGAAGTTGAAATGGCACTGGGCAGGCCATATAGCCAGGATGATTGATGACCGTTGGACGTCTAGACTGACGTCTTGGCAAGGCCCTCTGGGTATTAGAAAGAGAGGGAGGCCAGTAACTCGATGGGAGGATGATATAATAAAACTTGCAGGTAAAAACTGGAAAGCAATTCCCAATGATAGAGACAAATGGAAAAGACTGGAGGAGGCCTTCACCCTCGCATAGAGGGGGGTTCCTGCATGCCTGCACGAAAACTTTAATTAAATATGTTTTACTTATTATTATGTATCTCCCTGATTCACGGATATCTTCCAAGGGAAGATACCCGGTCCTTTGAAAGGCTTACATGGGGATATGGATCCAACACGCAGAGGCCTTTGGAGAAATTTAATGTAAAAATGGGATGGGACATCTACCGATGACACCACGTCTGCACATAACACACGTGGACTGCCAACGGTAGGTGTAAAACTATTGTGTGATGATGGTATCTAATAACTGTTTATGGGGTTGGAGGTTTGATGTACTGGCTAAACTAAAAACTATTGATTGTAAAACTGTCGTCTGCCTTCAATACCTTTATCGTCTTGAACTTTGGCAGACGGTGACTCGCCAACTCACTGAATGGGCCCCCCCAAACGGTCGCCACAGGCACACAGGCCATACGGGCAACAGGAGGGCAACATTGGTGCAAGTGGCTTGGGGTGTCGAGCGGTGCGGCGCCGGTTTCACCATCGCAGTGGTTTCCCCGTAGTTATGCCCTTGAAAATGACACTTCCACCCCCGAGCTCTTGATATTATTATTATAACATTTATATTCATTTTAGATGCTCTATAATAATGTAATTTATATGCGCAGGAAATAAAAGGCTTTTTATTTTGTTTTATTTTATTTATTTGTACTAAAATAATATAAGCTTGATAGAACCCAAGATTTTACGAAATAATGAGTTCTTAATTTTTTTTTTTAATTGTACCACCACTTCAAAAAATTCAAAAATATTCTGAATTACCCTCTGTACTTAAGAAGTTTCCAAGTATTTATTTGTACTAAAAAATATAAGCTTGATAAAACCCAAGATTTTACGAAAAAAATGTTTTTAATTTTTTTTAATTGTTCCACCACTTCAAAAAATTCAAAAAATTCTGAAGTACCCTCTGTACTTAAGAAGTTTCCAAGTATTTATTTGTACTAAAAAAACATAAGCTTGATAAAACCCAAGATTTTACAAAAAAAAATGAGTTTCTATTTTTTTTTAATTGTTCCACCACTTCAAAAAATTCAAAAATGTTCTGCAGTATAGAGGGATATAAAATACATTTTCTGACAAATTTTGGTGTGACATATTTCAAAAAGGTTAAAAAAATATATATAATTTTCTTAGTTAAAAATCGACTTTCTGTTGGAAAATCATAATCATATGATTTTTTCATGTTTTGGACTTGTAAGAATCAGAAAAAAAATCATCATAAATTAATTCTCAATTTACTATAAAAATAATTTCGAAAAAAGTTTTTTGTTAAATTCTCGGGTACCGTTTTGAGTTAAAAAGCTAAAAATTGAGGTGAATTATTTTCATTCGACACCAAATCGACCCCCTAAGTATAACTCAAAAAAGCCATGGGGGCAGAATTCCCATGTTAATCCGGCTATGCCCTTTACACGAAAAAGCGATGACAAAATTGAAAACTTTACATGTCTCCTAATTCATTAACGAATCGGATATTTTACTTTCAAATTTTCGTCATGGGTTCCTACTACCATTTTGCCTAGCTCCCGTTTGACCAGTTGCCCCATAAACTGATACACCTATATAATTTTATACGAAATCTTAAGGATATTCAGGAGCTACGACGGTGTCCGTAATTACATACATATTTTCTAAAGCCCGTGCCGCACAAGGCTATCTAATATTTCTTTCTCCGCAAGAAGTGCGGGGAAAGAAATATTTTGTCACGAAATCGTTTAAAAAATCATTTAGCGTTTCTACTCTAAATAACTAACTTATTGTTGTGCGTGTTTTACACCTTACAAAATGCTGACCCTGAATCAGGTTCAAAATCATCAATGAACTTGTATAACAGGTAATTGCCCTCTTCATGAAGTGGAGTCTAGGTCCCAAGAAAATAGGCCACATTTTCATTTAATGGTGCTTACAATGAAACCAATCGAAAGTATGAAAGATTGATAGCATTCTCTTTTCTCGCCTTTGAAGCGGGTAAAAATATTAACACCGAACGGCAAACAGGCGAGCGCGTAAACTAGAGGAACGTCTAACATTCTTATTTCTAGCTGGTTCACGGCGAGTCTGTAGGGACCAGAACACTAACTGCAATCATTGACCAGACTGCCAATTTTCTTGATTATGGCATTAGTCCCTAGCGAAAGATACCTATATCCAACAAACGACGACAATAGGATGATGGATATACGAATGGAAATATTTTTTTAGTCATGCAAGTAGGTTTAAAGTAAATAAAAGTCGTCATGTATAACTTTTAAATTGTATTAGCCACAAACTTTTACTTTAAGTTTACGAAGCGTTCCAGTCTTGGCCAGAACCTCCCCACGATGGTGTAGCTGCGGGCGGTGCAGCAGGTGATGCTGAACTCCATTCTTCTTGCACCTGATCATCACAACATTTGGTTAGATATCATCAATTTTAAGCATATAAACATTTTACAGGGCATTGATACGTAAGCAACAATGATATATACAGGCTTGAAAAGCAATGAAAGGTGAAGATATCCACTTCTATAGGTCATAGTTAAGTCTTACTAGGTAATTACAGTCCATGGTACAGTTACTACCAATAATTTTCGTCCTAAGAATTGATTCGGTTATTGTTTTCATCATACTTAGTACACAAATGTCAATATTTAATAGAAAACTAATATTAGGTCCTTACATATGATAAAGTCAATTTTTTTTTGTGAAATACATTTAATTAATCAAAGTATGCACTGTTATTATCTATGCACTTTTGCCATCTCATAGGTAGTTCATTGATCCCTTTACTAAAAAAACCATGGGGGCGAGAATCAATTAACTCTTTGAAGGCGTTTTGGACCGTCGCATCAGGGTTGTATTTTTTTCCTTATGAAAAATGGTAATCTGTTGGAGCAAGGTCCAGGGAGCATGGTGGATGTCACAGACATTCCAATTGTAGCTCATCTAACTTAGTGGTTGTTTGTTGTGCAGTGTGTAGTCTTGCGTTGTAGTGAAGCAGCAGTGGCCTAGAGCAATTGACCAATCTTGGTTGTTTAGCAGCTGGTTCTTCCTTCATGGTTTGCCACGGTAGAACTCTGACTCGTAAACATATTAAATGTTTTCCATTGTGCTATACGCGACGCCAAAGAAGAAAAATAATGAGGAAAAAACAAATGAATGACTGTTTTCAAAATTCTTAACCAAAGAGGAGATATTTCAGATCAAAGTGGTCAGTATGAGGAAATGCTAAGTTCATATGTAAGGATCTAATATAATTTACGTAAAAAATTCGCCGAGGACGAAGTAGACATATTTAGCAAGAAGTATATATATTGCCTAAATGAGTAGTTTTAAAGGACATTACCTGAGCAGCCCAGTCCTCTTGGGCGGGTGGTGGTCCAAAGGTGGCGGCCGCGGCTGGTGGAGGCGCCGCATCCTCAGCCCATGATGTAACGGGCTCCACACTCTCATTCCAATCTTCGTGCACAGGGGCAGCAACTTCAGGTTTGGGTGCAGCAACAGCTTGCTGTAATAGACGTACTCCATTATACTTAGTTACGAAATTAACCTTATGTTCTAAATTTCTCTAGTAAATAAATTTGTTCCAGTGGTGCAAACAACTATCTGAGAAAAATAGGGCTGTGGGTTATAAGGACCCACGCTGCCCTTTTGTTGCCTTGCATTGTTTAGTTGAGACATGGTCACAACAGGTTCTAGGATTTTGTTATTGTCCTCACTAAATGACTGCATTTAAATATAGTAACCAATTTATTACTTTGGTTTCAAATCATCATGTAATTACTATGTAGTTATGTAGACAAATAAAAAGATCTATACATTATAAACTGACAATTCAGTTTATAATGTATAGATCTTTTTCATTCTCACACAGTTATTTGCAGGACACCTATGCTTGAAAACCAATTTAAACCTTTTTAGCTGTATAAGGAGTAACTTAGGCTATTTTGCCTAGAATTTAACCCATCTGGGAATCAAACCTGAGGCCTCATGGACTGCAGTCACATACTGTAATACATTAGGAATATCGCAGATTTGGAAAAGGGAGACAAAACAACGAAAGCAAGGGCAGGTCACTAGAATAACATAAAAGCATGCTATATTATTAAAAAGCTAGTTTGTCGAGTCTTTGTACACCACAGCTCTGCAGGTAGGCATTGCCTGTCTCTCACCATATGCAATAAATAAATTATTTAACAAGTCATTCATCTTTATGCTTTTAATAATCAGCTTCTAATGAGTCCACTGTGTTCAGTCAATTTACTTCTCAAAATGTGCACATTCTTTGTGAGGTCCTGCTGGATAGGGATGCTCTTAGTGGGGTCTTTTAGCAAAATCTACCCATTGAGGTCTAAAAATCTCATATGAGCTTCCTGGGATGAGCCCCCTAGCTAAGCTTCAAAATGGAATGCATGGCAGGCAAGATAAGAGACAGTTTTCTATCAATATAAAACAAGTACACCTTTTTCCTTGGAATGACTATATGCTTATTTTTATCATATGCTTAAATAAGTCTTATGCAATATCTACAATAAAGAAAACACTGCAGAGATAGATTTCTGTAGTTCTATTATATCTATAGACACAAATCGAATTAAAAACAACAACCTGCTCCTTGGCCTGCTGCTCTTCCTTCTCACTCTCTTCAGGATCGCGGTAGAAGAAAAGATCGACAACAACATCCCAGCGTTGGTCACGGGCAAGTACACCACGTAGCCTCAAGACTTCACGAGCAAGCAACCACCACATAAGTCCAATTGAGTGGGATGACTGAAAACAATATAGAGACAAATAATATAGAAAAGAATAAACAAAAATTATATAATACTATTTTCTGATGGGAATCACAGACTAACAATACCATTTATTACAACCTTTTAACCCGTTCCCACTCTCAGTGAATACTGGTAGTATATGGCAAAGGCTTAAAAAGACCCTCTCCGCTGAATAGATCACATAGAGTGAGTGTATTCCCTTAATTTAATTTTATTAAACTGGTAGTTTTCTAATTCATTGTTTATCAACATCCACAGTAAGACATAGGCCTCCACAAAGAAGGATAATATTATAACTGCTGCACTTAGCAAAAGGGGTTGACAATCCCATTTGATATTTCTATAATGTAATACTGCCATACTCCTTGTGATTACCCAATTTTTGCTGTAAAATCATTCCATGGGATACTAATGTAGACCATGTTGTATTCTTAACCTAACATGGAGAATTTGAATACTTTTACATACATAATAAATATGGTAATACAATAAACAAACATAATTCGTGTGGTGACAGAGTAAGAATACAATTCACCATCTTGCCCGTGGATGTCGTCAAAGATGACTAAAGGATATAATATGCACATAACATCTGTGTAAGAGAAGGAAAACACGAAATGAAACCCTATAACAACATGTCTGGCAAGCATGGTATAGTAGGTCAAATTCCCTCACATTGTGGAGGAGGCCCAACAGTGGGACATATGTGGGCTGCGATGATGAGGACATAATAAATACCTATTATACATTCAATATATGCTTTTATTTTACAACAGTCAAAATTAGATTCATTACTAAAAATCCATAGTTGCAAACACTTACCTTTGTATTGCAAGGAATAGCAATGTCAACAAAACGAAGAGGTGAATCAGTGTTGCAGAAAGCGATAACAGGAATGTTGACATATGAAGCCTCAGTGATGGGCTGGTGATCCTGAGCGGGATCTAGTACGATCAGGAGGCGAGGCTCACGGAAAGCCGCTTGAATCTATAAAAATGCACAATCTATATTAATTTAAAGTACTACCATAGTTTAAATTTTTTCATTAATTGAATATGATATCAATCAGAATGAAGATATAATCAAATCTGCAGGTGCAGTCAGTGGTTCCTTAGTTTGTTTGTCATCACAGAATACTTTCTTATAAATTAAATAGAAAAGAAATAACTGCAGACTGTGACATCTAAGATCCAATTTAATATTACCTGATTAGTGAAAGCACCAGGTGTGAAACGTCCAGCAATAGGGGTGGCTCCAGTGTGAGCGGCGAACTTCAATACGGCTCGCTGTCCGAAAGGACGTGAAGAGATAACGAACACGTCAGCAGGGTTCTCAATAGCTACTACAGCACGTGCAGCGAGAACAAGCTTCTCCCATGTACGCCGCAAGTTGATGACATGAGTACCATCAGAACGGCGTTTGTAAACGTAAGTTTCCATCTAAAATTAACAGAACAATTAAACAAACTGAATATTGTGGCAGTATTAATTCTTTTAGGGATAATATTATCAGTTGGGAGAATATATCATCAAAATATTCAGATATGGATATATGGAACGGATTCTTAGATCATCATATTAAGTTTACAGGTTATAAATAATGAGCATGTTATGATACGTACCTGGAAGTGGACATTTTCCGATCCCAGATGGGTTGTCGCCGCAAGCATTTTGGTTACATCTTCCTCATTGAGGGCAAGTATGTCTAATCCTCCCGACATCGTTGCGTTTATTTGAGTTACGTCTAAACCTGAAACAACATACGCGAGACCGCTTTAGGTTAATTCAGGAATAATTGGTAAAGTGGACCACAAATTTAGACGGTCTTTGCAAATAGGCATACTGTAAACAATATTAGAAGTATTCGCTTAACTTGAGCGCATAAGATTCAAAAGATATATTAAGATTTTTAAACAACTTACGCGTATAATGCCACTGGGAGACGAAATGGACCTAAAAGAACAAGATCTGTCACTTCTGTCAGTTACCTGACGCGCTTGTCAATATTGTCATTGTCACCCATTGTCATTGTCAAAAAGATCCATAAGGTTGGACCCAAAAAGTAAAGTTTATTATTGGACCCACGCATAGGACTTTTGGACGGGAATGTCAAAGTGTAATGCTTTTAAAATTGTTTTACAGTGTTAATTTAAATAATTTTTGTGATATTTTATTTAATATAATGCAGATAAAAGGCTAAAATGTAGTGAAAATGATATAAAGTGAAATGCGTGCATTTTCATATTTTGCCATATTCTCCCTGATTTGGTTATCAGCACCAATTCATTGCTAAAAAAAGAGTATATCGACGTGAATAATCAATATAATAACATAATATTACACTGGCACCAATAACTCATATTATTTTAGCTCATTGCCATTAAACAAAAAAAAAGAAGAAGGAGCCATTGTTTTGTTTTGGACTCATGAAAATATATTTTATAGTCCATAAAATATAGGATGATCTCTGTGACAGTTGTCCCTAGTGCTGTCACGCTTACGATAAAGTCCGTAGTTTTTTATCGATAAAACTCTTTATTTTTATAATTGTGATTTTATATTATACTTAAAATACAATCGATTAAAATCTTTTTGAATTTATTTCAAACAGAAACTGTTTTTTGACTGTTTTAGGTCTAGGTCACTATTATCGTCATCACTGGAGCGTTCCTACTAGAAAATCTATCATTTTTTGCCAATTAGGGACAGTCGTTAGATCAATCAATCAAATACGACTGTTTTATAAATAAATATGTCTAGTTTATTGAAAATAATGCGTACATCATATTATCATTTACTCTGAGACGAAAAGTAGTGGTTTAATGTTTAATTAATTCAATTTATGGATTTTAGAATATAACTGTCGGTTTTAATTGTAAAAAATATGTTGAAAGTTATATATAGATACTGTATTGGCTTTATTTCTTTTATGAATAATTTAATAAAGATTGGTTATCGATTTACGTATATCGACTGTCCCATCTCTTTTTTATTTTCAGTCCAGTATGACCTTGTGCGTATGTAAGCGTCATTTATGTATAAAATATTTACTAGGTATTTAGGTACTTACGAGGTACATTTTAGGCATGAATATTAATACTTTTATATTTATAATATATTGCAATTCAGTTGCAATAAAACTGGTACGAAAGGACTGAAAATATATTTGATCCAAAATGAAATTGTAAACATGTCGCTCGTTCAAACTTATTTCGTTGGTTTCGTTGACATCTGTCACAGAGATCAAGCTATATTTTATGGACTATAGTATCAATACTTTAGTGTTTCATAGTATTATAATTGAATAATTCTGCTGGCATTTTATGTGAAAATATAAAATAAATAAAAAGTGCTTAAGTGTTATAATTATGATATAATAGTGGTTTCTGTGCATTTTCATGTTCTCCCAAAATGTCTAGAAATTTTGCCAAGCCATTTGGTTTACAGTGTCCAATTAATTGACTTAGCAAAAGACGATGATTATGCAGGAACTACTCAATATCACGAAATGGAATATTATATTATGAAGAAAATTGTACAATACTCCGTTGTATTCAAAATATTAAGTTAACAATGTATTCGACTAAGGAACTTTGTTTCTATGGTCATGGAGAGATATTAAATAAGGCATATTAAGAAATGTCGATGGTGAAGTATGTTTTGTGTTTTACAGTGTTATATTGAATAATTATGCTGATATTTTATGTAATATAATGTCGTTGAAATGCTGAAATGTAGTAAATATGATATAATAGCGAATAATTAATATTATAACTCGACGTTGGCAACAATAGCTCATATTATTGCAGCTCATTGCCATTAAACAAGAAGAAGAAGAAGAAGAATGGCTTTTGTGACATAATGCTACCACAATTTAGTCAGTGACAGCTTCTTAGAATGAGTGACGAAAGAGTAAGTTTGAAAGGTAAAGCATTTTGTAATATTCTGTGCCCGTTTTCAGTCAGAAAACTTAAAACTTTAAACAAACAGTTGTTATTTTCATACTTTTAATAGTTTTATTTTTGGATGTTCAAATTAATCACTTGTAATTAAATAAAAAATTGTAAATTAAAACTTTTCAGTTTTATCTTCTTTTGGCATTTATCAGCATAGATATAGCTCCATTGTTAGGACTACTGTTGATACATCGCAAGGCAGAGTTACCGATCATCGAGATTTAGAGGATTTACTTTACTAAAAAAAGGCATAGAAAATTCTGAAGAATTCTTCCAAGCCTTTCACTTGGACATTGATGAAATTGCTCCTACGATGCAGCTGAAGCCAAAAAGGAAAACGACTTCAGACTAGTGATGACAAACGACTATCGATAGTTTCACTATTGTTCATCGTTTCACTATCGATAGTTGACCTCGGAAAGCCGTTAGGATATCGATAGGACTATCGAAACTATTGATGGCATTGATAGTATCGATACTATGGATAGTATCGAGAGTACAAAATGTCGTAATACAATCCGTGAGTTGACAGTATCTTTAAAAATCAAAGTTGAATATATAATAATAGTGAATTATTGATAAAAAGCCTAAAACGATACAAATATATAAAAAATATTTTATGATTTTTAATATTTTTACGTCGGAAAAATTAATATTTGTACCTATGAGTCACGTGATAGTAAACGCCAATCAGAAAGCGTGTCGTCACTATTTTACACGTAAACACAAATTGACATTTGTATGTGTTTATATGATTAAGGCTGACAGTAGAGAAAATATCGATGTATCGATATTTATAAAAATATCAGTATTGACGTCGATATTTTGAGAAAAATATCGATTTATCGGTCAAATTTTAATCAAATACGTTTAAGAAATAAATTATTTTGTTCAACCTAGGTCAATAATGTCTATAGTAATGTTTGTATAAAATGTATATTATTACAATTTACAAAAATTCAACAAAGCTAAGGTATTTTTTGAGTATTCTTTTATTAGGCAAAAATTAGAATAATATCATGAAACTAAAAAGCTATCTTTTAGCCAATATTTTACCCCAATAAAATTGAACTGTTGTTTGTAATGTAAAAATAATAGATTTTTACATGTTCACATGGTTGTTTACACGATATCTATGCCTAAAACGATTTTAAATATTTTCTTTCTACTCGTTCCCGGTAATCTTCAAAATGCCTGGAACGATTTTGATAATATTGAGCTATCAGAAGACAACTATGTCTGTATAAAGAGTAACTTAGGATATATTTTATCCCAGTATTCCCATGGGAACGGGCATCACGCGGGTGCAATTGTTGGAATATATCGACGAGTCTTTGAATGTGACTCATGATTTACGTTACTTAGTTAAGAGCAAATCACTAAAACCGAAAACACTTATTTACATTAACTATGATTTCCTGTAACACAATGCCTATAAAATAATCCTACTAATATTATAAACGCGAAAGTTTGTATGTGAAGATGTGAAAATGTGAAGTGTTTGTTGCTCTTGAACGCAAAAACTACTGAATGGATTTTGATTAATCTTCACAATAATATAGTTTACATATCAGAATAACACATAGCCTATGATTTATCTCGATATTCCCATGGGAAGAGGATCTGCGGATGAAACCGCAGGGCGCTGCTCGTTTTTAATAATTTAAATGAGTGAAAAATCATTAGTTTTTAACAAATGATCATTCGAATACTAAGCGACAGTACATTGGAATAATTCGATTGTCATTTTTGTTAATAATTATTCTTGCTAAAAGTGACGAACGTAATCATAACATACCTAACCCAACCTATATTATAAACGTATCCTAATCAAAAAACACTAGTCACACAATACGGTTATTGTTTTTCCTTTTATTTCTATCTTTTACAGTTTTGTATTTTGGGGACTTATTTTACATAAATAAAAAATATATCGTTTTGACACCTTTTTCGCTAGTGGATATTTTATACCGATAAATAGACACCTATATCGAATTAAAATATATCGAACTAAAAATATCGATTAAATATATCGGATTAAAAATATCGATAATTTTCAACAAGCCTAAGTGTTATTGTTATAGGTTATTCTTATTTTATAATTTTACTATTGACGATATAAGAAATGTGTTAAAAGTATTATTAAGTAAAATTGTATAAGCAATGGAAAAAGGATTTGAAAAGGCCGACAGTATGAATTTACCTAAAATAGACGTAGCAGCAGAGGTAGCAGAATATTTTGCTACTAATTCGGATTTTTGTTCTTGCAGAACAAAGCGAGAGAGATTGCAGGCAACTTACTAGGCACTAGTGATGTAACGAATATTCGCATTCGCATCGCGAATTTTCGCATATGTTTCTGACATTCGCAATCGCAAGGAACGATGCGAATGTTTGGCGAATATATTTGATAAACTAAAAGCAAATTATATATGTAATTGTGTAATGATATGATAATATTTATTATTTTTATTTACTCATAATATTTGAATAAAACAATATTATGGAACACTCAGGTCGGCAACTAAATTAGAAATACTGTCTCTCTTATTTTTGTCAGTCTAATATAAACTAATGAATGGGGAGCCGGTTTTTTGTTTGGTTATACTGCGAAAACCACTGAACGGTCAGAATAATATTTATACCATAAGATGCAGCATATTTCGGAGAAAGATTTAGTATATGATATGTTGGTGAATACTTATCCGGAATTTATATTTGTTTTTGACGTGACAACGTCTTATAATTCGATGGAGCCGGCGGCACACACGAAAAAACATGACGTATGCGGCGTTACCTCGCTCTGAGGCGTTCCATTTAAGGTTTTTTTTTGGGTGGGCT
This sequence comes from Lymantria dispar, assembly GCA_032191425.1. Lineage (NCBI taxonomy): Eukaryota > Metazoa > Arthropoda > Insecta > Lepidoptera > Erebidae > Lymantria > Lymantria dispar. The sequence continues at coordinate 16,920,758 of CM063451.1, forward strand.
GCGGTCGGCGTGCTTCCGCACTACTCTGTCCGGGGCGACAGAGGGGCTTAAGCACGCAACACCCGCAACCCACCCGAACACCACGTCGCCTTCGTCGTTGGACCGACCACCGGAGCAGGGTTACTTGTCATCAGTGGTCGGCCCGACGGAATACCCCCTATCCGGGGTACCCTCCCATCGACCGACGTCCCCCGCTCGGGGAGGACGTCGATCTTTCCTCATGTGATCGGCCTCTCGGCGGGTGACGGACTAACTCCCCGGTCACGTTACCCGTGGCGTCGGCTACGGCGGCATGGGACGCAGGCAGGCAGTCGCTGGCGGCGGGTCGCTTCGTCGAGGCTGTGCTCCTCGCGATCGTGACCCGCTGCCTTCTTCTGCGAGATAACTGCCTCGCAGAAGGATGCGACCGCGTCCCAGTTCCTGATGCTGCCGAGCATCTCCCTAGCGATGGTCGGCAGCGTCAGGTCGGCACCGATGATTGCGACGAGTTCACGGCGCTGCTCTGCCCAAGCGGCACAGACGTCGAGCGTATGCTGCGCCGTGTCCTCGTCGCTATCGCAGTGGTGGCAGGACGGTGTTCTCTCCCTCCTAGCGACCCTGTACAGGTACTTGCCGAAGCATCCATGCCCCGTCAAGACGTGCACGAGTCGGAAGGAGAGCACACCGTGCCGCCGATACAATTCGGCGAGCACTTCCGCCTCCAGTTCCATTTAAGGCTTGCCATACAAAATATCTAACAAACAAATAAAACTAAAATTTTCTTTTTAAAAATGTAACCATTTCATCAGTATTTTCTTATGACGTTGTCACGTTCAACTATCGTCAGTAAACCGACTTTACAGACAACCGATTTTTTGTATGAATAATGAATTTTACCAATAAAAAAGAACATGATTCTCTATGAAAAAATTACATTATTTTTGGTTAGTAATCATTAAACTTTTTGACATACCATGCATTTAACACTCCCAGCGTCACAAATTGTGAAATAACTCCACACTTCAGTAACATGTGCTTTACTCATGTTTGTAAATTTGACAAATACAATAATAATAATAAACTATTCTCAAATTACAACGAATATTTTCGAACGAATCTGATTAGTTTCATTCGTTCAACTTGTAACGGTTAACCTTTGCTATATTTGGCTTAAACATGGCTGGTACGAAATGTTAAACCCGTATGATATTTTGCACGCGCTTTATTTGAAAGTCAACATTCATATATATTATATTCGCATTCGCGAATGTTGGAGATAAATATTCGCACTCACATTCGCGAATGTCTCAATCCTAACATTCGTTACATCACTACTAGGCACAAACATCAACAAATGTGGTTTGTTCTTATTAAAGGCAAATTAGATACTGGGTTACTGGCTGCCTCGCCAGATGGTATATGCAACAACGGCAGTTTAATAGAAATAAAATGTCTATCTAGTGACCAAACTTAAAAACTTTGTGCAGTGGAAAAATAACTGAGAAATATTATTATCAGGTTCAGATGCAGATGTATATCACCGGGGTTAAAAAGTGCTATTATTGTGTTGCAGATAGCGTATTCCACAATAATCACAATGTACAAATAATAGAAGTCGACTATGATGAAACCTATGCACAAAATATAATACCTATTAAAAGTTATTACTTTTTGGAAAGATAATATAATATATCCCTTACTACATCAAAGTACTAGAATTACCTATTAATGTTAAATAAAAGTTTATAGTAATTTTAGTGTTATATTTTTATTTCACACACAAAAACAACAATAACATTAATGTTACCTAAATAACAAGTAAAAACCAATGGCTTGTAAGTGTAATCCTTCCTTCCTTTTCATAGATATTCAAATTATGCATAAACCCCGAGAGGGCACTTACATATTGTCAAGTTTACAAAACTAAATTATCCAAAAACATAAACTACCACCGGACCGGAACTCGACAAGGATGCAGAAGAGGCAGGCATGGATGGAGCAGCAAAATTTCACTCTCAGATGCTTCTTCCTCTATAAAAGTTAACTTTCTTAGCACCTAACTTGGGTTATACTTGGGGGTATTTTTTTAAAAGGAGATACAGCAACATTTACTTTCTTAATTCTTATATAATACTATTTTTTGATGGGAATCACAGACTAACAATACCATTTATTACAACCTTTTAACCCGTTCCCACTCTCAGTGAATACTGGTAGTATATGGCAAAGGCTTAAAAAGACCCTCTCCGCTGAATAGATCACATAGAGTGAGTGTATTCCCTTAATTTAATTTTATTAAACTGGTAGTTTTCTAATTCATTGTTTATCAACATCCACAGTAAGACATAGGCCTCCACAAAGAAGGATAATATTATAACTGCTGCACTTAGCAAAAGGGGTTGACAATCCCATTTGATAGGGTAAAGGCACAGAGTTCTATTTACTAATATGAGTTTGACTGGTTTTACTTCTATACTTTTTAGAAATATATGCTTGGATTAGTTTATTTGCTGACTGGTGGATCGGGCAGGATTGCCCGACTTGGTTGATTCACTTCAAACATAGCTTGAACTTCCACTTGTTTAATAGATTTATCTGTAAAAAAAATTTGTTTTAGCTTTGTTATATAGATAACATTTTGTTTATATGGAAACATAATTAACCACTTCTAAACTAACTAAATGTAATACACACAATGTGATTATTACCTATAACTGTAAACCTTTGGTTACTCTCACTACTCAGGATTAAAAGTATATATTACTTTTTATTTTTAGACAAATTATATTGCCACCCTACAATGTATATTTACATTAATATTATAAATTAATATAACATTTTTATTGGTTTGTCCTTCTCTCAGATAGTAACAGATAAATGACTAGTTTTACAAGGATAGTATTGTTTCCGGAGAGTGGTAGAGATTGATTTTAATACCTGTCATTGAAGGTCCTGGCAAATGTCCACTGCTTGTATAAACTTCTTCGGTTTTTTTTCTTGTTCATCTCATAATGATGTTCAACAAATACCTTTCTGTCTCTTTAAACAAACATCTTTGAGAGTAGTTGTAGTTTGCTTCTTTCTATTAGGTTGACATGCAAATTTTGATGGTCAACACTTAGGTTTTATTGGTATCCTCTCCACAGAACCTAACAAATGGTATTCCATGTAGTTCTCCATGTCATTAGGAAGCTGAAACACATGAATATAATATTGTGATTATAATAGGTATTTACTCAAATGACATAATCTCATAAAAGGTTGCCTATTTTAATAGAATCATTTCACTGGCAATATAGGTGTAGATACTGAATAGTTTATTACTTACATCAAAATGGTCTTCACAAAAAAATAAGTTTGATTTCACTGATAAAATCTGCTACGTTTATTCGAGCAACTTTTAACCACTTATTCCGAATTTCTGTTTTAATCGGGACAAGAATAGTTTTGTTGGCGTCTTTATAGAAATGCTCCCGCAACAAGGCACAGTCCAGAATTGATAATAATAAAATTAAATTTAGTATTCAGATTCAGAATATTTCAGAACTTAATTTCGCGAAACGCAGTTGTATATGTGTAGTTGTGTAATGTGTACACAGTAACTACTAACTTCAGCTAACTTCAGTTTGATTTGAACAGTGACATCACACGTTGCCACGTGACCATAATGCCGCCTTTTTGTAGTGTATTTTTAATTTAAATTTTAATTGCATTTTATTGCATTTATAGGTGTAATTATAAATAACTATCGTACCACTGGTATTAATTTGACCATATAAAGTTTTTAAAACAATTTTTGGAAAATAGTCAACTCCCGGATTATGATATTTGATGTTTACGCGAGCACTACACGCTGTAATTAAAACTACATTTATGGATTTTATTGCGTTTCTATTTGATTTATGATTGCCCGACGTTTCGAACCCTTTACAGCATTCATGGTCACCGACGGACTAAGATGTCTGACGTCCAAACAAGTCAACGTTATTACAGATGTATAAGATTCGATCTAGTTAGTAGTATTTATTTAGAATGGTAATACCATTGCTGATTTGCTATAGTATCGATACTATTTTCACGCCTGATAACTTTACTATCGATAGCATCGAGACTACTTTAATCCGTCACAACTTTATTATCGATACTATCGATAGTCCTATCGATATTCTCACTATTCCGCACTATCGATAGACTTTCAACAGCCGACCGATCGGAGTTTTTGGCGGGAATCTGAAGTGTCATGTGGTGTTCTTGTATTATATTCAATATTAGTGTTTTAACGTGTTATATTAAATAATTTTGATGGCATTTTATGTAATATATAGTGGCAAAACTGCTGAGGTGTAGTGAATGTGATATAAAATTGCTATACATACCTTTTTGTTTCCACCAAAATTCTCAGAAGATACCCTTAACAGTGGCCATTACACTGTTGAGGGCGACACTTTGACTTACTGACAGACCATTACTGACATGAAGAAACTGAGAACTTGAAAAGATAATTATAACTCGACACTGGTAAAAATGGCTCGTATTTGTAGCTGATTGCAAAGACAAAAAAGAAGAAGAAGCCGACCGATCAGCATCACTACTACAGACAGTTTTAGCGTTAACACGTCACGTGACTTTATCGAATGGCAGCTTATGTGAATGTACTCCCGGTCCTGCCTATAGTACACACAGTATGGAGGGTAGAGATAAGGAGTACACTCTCATATGGCCTTCTGTCTCAAAAAGTGGCCACAAAATAGCATTAAATAAGGGCGCTGGTGTAGTGGACGGTATGATCTGAATTTAACTAGGTACTTGAAGGTTGCTGATTGGTTGAGGGTTTGATTGACAAGTTTGCTGATTGGTTGAAAGTTTAATTGACTTGAAGTTTACTTTTGGCGCTTTCTTTAAAAAATGGTCCTCTGGTACAGCAACACCCTCTTTATTTAAGTCTATTCAGGGGACACTTTTCCAACACAAAGATTGTGCTCCTTACCTCTACCCTCCATAACACACAGTAAGAAATCAAAAAAGAGGGTCAATCTCAGAATGAAAAATCATAAACTGTAAACTCGTATACATCTTTATTTTGATGTTCAAAAAGTTGTCTCAAAAGTCTCATTAAAACTTGTGTCTCCGTCACATAAGTTACAGACAATTAAGTGTCACAAACAACGGTTTTCTCGATTATCTCGGCTCCTATAGCTCCAATATTATGTATGTATATATGTACAATAGTATACATTATAAAAAATTCGGCACTCTCCGCGTGGTAACAGAGTAAGACTACAATTTATCACTCCCTCTCTTGGCCGTGGGTGTCGTAAAAGACGAGTAAGGGATATAATATGCACATAACATCTGTGCAAGAGAAGGAAAGCTGGATATAAAACCCTATACCAACACGTCTGACCAGCGCGGTATAGTAGGTCAACTTTCCTCCCATTGTGGAGGAGGCCTGAGCTCAACAGTGGGGCTTATGTGGGCTGTGATAATTATAATTATGATGATGATAGAGCATACAATTTGCGACAAGTTTTGTTTCCAAGCATTTTACATATGTACGTCCAAACGTTTTTTACATAGAGAGCAAAAAACCCGCATCAAACACCAATTCAAATCAATTAAAATTATGAATAAAATTACAAATTGTCAATTTTAACACTCGGCTGGTGATCTTCTTGTGTACCTCACTCGCCTTTGGGCAGAGACCTTGGAGGGCAAGGGTGAGGCGCTAGCGTTAGGCATAAACATCGCAAAGGCGTTCGATAGGGTCTGGCACAGGGTACTTCTATCGAAGCTAACATCATACGGAATCCCTGAGGGACTCTGTAATTGAATCGCCAGCTTTCTGGATGGTCGGAGTATACAAGTAGATGGCTCCTGCTCCGATACCATGACCACTAATGCTGGTGTACCACAAGGCTCGGTGCTCTCCCTGACGTTGTTTATCCTGCATATCAATGACATGCTCTCCATCGAGAATATGCGTTGCTATGCGGATGACAGCACGGGTGACGAGTGGTATACCGAGCAACGGAATTTCCCTCGGAGTACTCAGGAAAGAAGGGTTCAACTTGTGTCTGAAATCGAGTGCTCTCTGGGGCGGGCCTCGGAATAAGGTGAACGGAACCTAGTCCAGTTCAACCCCACAAAGACACAAGTTTGCGCGTTCACTGCAAAAAAGGACTCGTTTGTCATGGCGCCTCAGTTACAAGGGGTAACTCTCCAAATTTCCGACTGTATTGGGATCCTCGGCGTCGAAATATCGAACAAAGTCCAGTTTGGGAGTCATTTGGAGGACAAAGCCAAATTGGCTAGCAAAAAGTTGGGCGTCCTGAACAGAGCCAGACGGTACTTCATACCGAGACAGCGTCTTGTATTATACAAAGCGCAAGTTCGTCCTCATGTGGAGTACTGCTGACATCTCTGGGCAGGCGCTCCTAAATATCAGCTAGACCCACTTGACTCCCTCCAAAGGCGTGCTGTTCGAATCGTTGGGGATCGCAATCTTACGGACGGATTGGAGTCGCTAGAGCGGGGGAGAGACTTTGGGTCACTCTGTGTGCTCTACCGACTCTTTCACAGGGAGTGCTCCGAAGAACTGTTTGACTTGGTACCATCGTCACCGTTTTACCAACGTACCACTCGACACCGCAGCAAGGTTCATCCATTTCACCTGGAAACGATATGGTCTTCAACTGTACGTTGCCAGCGATCATTTTTCCCACGTACGTGCAGGCTCTGGAATGAACTACCTGCTGCTGTGTTTCCCAAGCGCTTATGACATGTCCTTCTTTAAATGAAGTTTAAGAAGAGCATTTTCTTCACGGTAAGCAATGGCCTGGCTGTGCCCCTGGTATTGCAAAGGTCCATGTGCGGCAGTATCACTTACCATCAGGTGTGCTGCCTGCTCGTTTGCCACCATCGGCAATAAAACAAATATATATATTAAATTACAATTAACTACCACTGGATCAAAACTCAACCGCTACTGAGAAGGTTCGGCAAGAAAATCGTTAACTATTATTGTTAAGTATATTTATTTTGACGTGACAACGTCTTATAAATTGGTTTGCCGGGTGACACTTCAAGAAACTGCGTTACGCTCCGCTCACGTTATGCGCTCACAATGAGAGCGAGTGAGAGGCACGCGTCCCTTCCACTCGGGCATGGTTAGCCCGCCTAAGAGCGAGAGAGACAGACATAAAAAGTGAAAGGTGTATGTATATTTGTATATAAATACGTATGTATGTGTAAAGGTAAAAATAAAATTTTGTTAATATGAAATTCAGTGCGAGATTCTTTGTATAAATTAATGTTTTAAATATAATTCTTTGTATAAATAAATGTTTTAAATTGTTACTATTATTTCATCCTTCTTCCTACTATACGAATGAATATTCACATTAAAATTATTTTACCACTCAAAGTCGTTGTCACGTAAAACTTTCGCCCGTATACCGACTTTACAGGCAACCAATATTTTTTTAATAACTGCTTTCGTATAAGGTTGTATACAACGTGTCTAACAAGTACCAGCTCCAGTGTAATGCCTTTTGAACGTATCTTGATATGTAATAATTCAAAAATTTAATTAAAACCTTTATGGCTAGAGCTAACTACTAGAGCTGCCATCACTCCCCTCAACTACTAAGGTAGCCAGGGGGAGACCCGCTCCTTAGAGCTACCACAATCTAATCCTTCAGTGAGCATGACCAACACCATAAAGGTACTACATATGCAAACCGCAGTCACAAAAATAATAATTCGTTAAGCAAAACACGCTACTGTTTACAATAATAGTTTTAATAAAAAAAAACTTCTAACAGTTTGATTGAAATAACGAGAAATATTTAAAAAAGAAGGTCGTCACGCAAATGTTGGTGCTTCATGTAAAAACAAGCTTAAATGAAATTGATTATAAGTTATCACTCTTAGAAATTAACTAAAAAAGAGGCGCATCCCAATCCTGCAAAGAAAGTATCTGATACTTTATAGATCCTTAAAAAAACCATTGATGTTTTGTTACATCGATGTGTTGATGATGTTTTTTTGTACATCGATGCTTGTCCTGAAATCGATACATCGATGTTCTTGGTTTCGATACTAGCATCTTGCATCCCTAGGGGTCGGCAGCGCTCAACCATATCCACTATATTAACCACTATATTAAATAATTTTGGTGGCATTTTATGTAATATATACCGGCAGAGCTGCTGAGGTGTAGTGAATATGATATAAAACAGCTATACATACCTTTTTGTTTCCACCAAAATTCTCAAAAGATGCCCTTAACAGTGGCCTGTGGCCATAACATTGTTGAAAGCCACACCTTGACTTACTGACGGACTATTACTAACATGAAGAAACTTATAATTTGAAAAGAAAATTATAACTCAACACTGGCAAAAATGGCTCATATTAATAGCTGATTGTCAAGACAAAAAGAAGAAGAAGAACCATATCTACTGCAGTGCAAGTTCAACTGTGAATCTCAGAAAATCTTGTATAAAGTTATTAAATCATTGAAATATCATTTTCATCCTGCTCTTATTCCATTTACTCTTCTTTTAAAATACATATTGCAAAGGCTATCTAACGAATTTTTAATTCGTTAGATAAAATGCTTATTGTATATCCAAATTTTATATCCATTTAGTATCTTTCATTCCAAGGTGAACACCTAATGTGACTGTGCTACTTTAGAAATTTATACTTCAATTGGAGATGATTACCTATGTGAGATTGATTAATAACTTATCGTCTGTGTAAGTAGATTGGTGTGGTGCTTGTGATGACGAAGTATCATTCGCTACCACTTATTTTGCCCGTGTATATCATAAAAGACGATTAAACGATGTTGATGCAAAAGATGAGAAACTTGAATTTAAGCCCTAAACTAACACATCTGATCAGCGTGGTATAGAACGCTAATGCCGTTATATCGCAAAGGAAACTCGATCTCAGATGTGGGACATAATTATATGAGCTGCAATGCTAACTGAAAAGTAAATGACAATTGAAATTTGTAAGCCACATTGATCGAATTGATGAACTCAGACATCAAAAATTCGTGAACCCAAAGCGGTAAACGCCATCTACTGCATTTTTTAAAATGTCAATAAATAACTTGATATAATTTTTCACTATAGTGAAAAATTTATTACCTACAATGGCAACACCAAATTTCGATTTCAGTGATTTGATTGGTGTCCTAATGTGAGTGATGTGTGGCCCGTGAACGGAGATTATTTTTCCGTATCGGCATTGTAACGTAATAATTTTGAGATAATTCTGTAAGACAATTTATGCATTATGATTTCTTTACTGCCCTGACCCAAAGTGTCGTTAAGAGTTGATATACTTTGTGAGTTATTTTGGTAATCGGTGACATTTTAGTGAAGTGCCTAATTTGATCATGGAGGCTATAGCAAAACACGATTTCAATGCAACTGCTGATGATGAGCTCAGCTTTAAAAAGAATCAAGTTCTAAAGGTATGTAAACACTTCATAAAAATACAGTTAAAATGTAGATTTTTTGGTATGACATACTCTTTCTAGAATTATTCATATTACAGATACTAAACATGGAGGACGATATGAATTGGTACAGGGCTGAATTAGACGGCAGAGAAGGACTTATTCCTAGTAATTACATTCAAATGAAAAATCACAGGTAAATTGTAATTTCTACTGTAAGGTTTTGCTTATATATGGCACATGCTATGTGTAGACAGAATAACTTATAAAACTTATACATATAATATTGAGAACCAGTTGTATATATCATATAAATCTATTATTTTACGTTTTGTGTTACCTACACACAATTCCTATAGTATAGTTCTAGTAACCTGAACAGGTCTAAAGTAATTATACTGATACCATAATAAGACTTCTGTGTTCTTTCATAAGGACATTTGAAGAGGTTATGAAGCTAATAATTGCTGGCATTGAAAGTTTTGTAATAATATTAGTCAAATTAATAATATGAAACTTAAAGAAATACTATTAAAAGTAATAAAACTGTCTCAGTAAATCAGACGCAGATCCCAATTAATGTTCATTAAATTGTCTATTTATGTCAGTATTCAGCTTTAGATTACTGTTATGAATTCATTTTTTTAAAGTAACTATAGATTGTTATTGCTATAATCTCAATTCTAGTTGGTATTATGGAAGAATTACGAGAGCGGATGCAGAGAAACTTCTAGCGAATAAACCAGAAGGTGGTTTTTTGATAAGAATCAGTGAATCGAGCCCTGGAGATTTTTCCTTATCTGTCAAGTAAGTAATATGTCCAAGAATATTGTAGTTATCACTGTGTTTATGCTTCTCAATATATTTGTGTTTTCCTATATATATTATGAGTCATAAAATGATAATTCATTTAGCTTATACTGGATTTCTTTTAAATTTTATGTTACATAGTTATAACAAAAGATTATTCTATATTGTTTGTCTTTCTTGAATATTCTTTTGAGCTGTATATTTATAACAAATATAATAAGTGTGTATTTGTTATAAATAAACTTCTTGAAAGAAATCTTATGTAGTTAATGTGTTTGAGTAATATCTGTATTTATGTATGGGTCCTCCTTACTCTCATAACAAAAAAAAAATTCTATCTCACGATTGCAATTTAAAATCTAACTAGTTTTATGAAATTAGTGTAAATGTATCATACGTCTGCGTTAGCTCAAAATATATGTCTTGTTCAGTCTCCTTTAAAGTAAGAGGGATATTGTCTACCATAGCAATGAACAAATTGTTTGACATAGAGTTTTGTTTCAAGTTCATCTTATCTAACAGTAATGTTATCTGATTACGTCCTTTAATCATCATCTATGACACCAGTGATGATAAACGTGTGATGATACATTCTATTCATAATCTGTAACCTGTTTTTGTACAGTCAGTAATATAAAGCTGAATAATATGTAAATTATTTAATTTTTTTGATTCTAAATATTGCAAATTTACACTACATTAGTATCTGTTGTATAGTTTACAATTTTTTAATAGTTTTAGTGCTTGATATAGCTAAAATTGTGACTTTATATATGGTGACGGTGTAAGAATACAATTCACCACCCCACTCTTGCCCGTTATCAAAAAAGATGATTAATAGATGAAATATGCATATAACATCTATGCGAGAGAAATTTAAAATAAAACTTTATACTAAGACATGTGACTGGCATGGTATAGTAAGTCAATTTCCTTCCTATTATAGATGAGGCTCGACCCTAAATATGGGATGTATATGAGCTGAAAGGAAGGAGCTAAAAATTATTTCGACATTTAATTTATAGTTGCTCTTCTGAAATATATTTTCTCAGAGAGTGAAGCCAATATCTGGTATAAACCTGGTCTCCTCTGCCCACTGATGATCATGGGAATCATGCAAATTTGGCCAGTTTCCACACCATAATGGCCAGATGATTATTTTATTTTGAGTTTTCTTTACAGTAGTATTATCCCACTTATGATTTTTTATGATAACCACCAGAAAGAAAAAATGGTGACCATTATATTCTTACTATCTCATCATATGGAAATCGCCTGCAGATTATTTAGTATTAAAAACACTAATGATATTACATGCTCGCATATCTACTTGTGTGAAATTTATTATAGAAATTTCATTAACAACAGAAAGTTTTGAAAATGTATGAATGTGACATACTTGTTCACTACATCATATAAGAAGTATAATTTGTTCTATAGTGGTGCTAAAGACATAACACCGTTTTGAATGAATAACAATGCAATAAAACTATAGTAGAGTTAATTAAACCACTCTGGAACATTTAGTTTTAGTATTTCTAAGAGTAATATTTGGAGGTGATTTGGGGTGTCGCTACCTAGCAATAAATACTTTATGCATACATAATGGGTGGTAGGACCAAAATGTTGACGGTTGTCTGTCTACAGCTGCGGGCCAATCTGGCCGGTGTAGTACCACACTCTCACAGAAATTCAATGTCTGAATAATAGCAATTTGTTACTGTGGTACATTCAGTGAGCAGGAGAGCTGAGAGTGTTTGCATGTGGTAGGTTTTGATGATGCCTTTAATATCACCGAACCTCATTGCCCGCATTCACATTGCCTTTACTTTCTTTACGATAGGCTATGGTCTAGCAAAGGTTCAGGAGTGGCAGCACCACTTACCTTCAGGTATATACAGACAATACACCTAGTGGTAAGTGGTGGTGGTGGTACTATTTGCAAGAAAAAAAACCTTTATTCCCAATTACTAATATAGATGCATGAGCATGCATGTACGTAATGTCTGTCACAGTCACTGAAATAGACATTTGGATTTTTTTCCACAAAGGTATATCGGAAGATATCACCAAAACCATGGAGAAAGCCTGGTTTATTTTTTTCTAAATAAGCTAGTTCTTGACAATATTTGATCTGATACCAAAGCTATGAGACAGGTCTCCAACATACAAGATTTGTCAGTACCCTTCATTAAAACACATTAAGATATCTAATAATACATGAAAAGTTATAGTGCACACTAAAAAAAATCTAATAATCTACTACCAAATCAGAAATAAAAACCTAAGTCTTTTATTTCTGATTTGGTAGTAGATTAATAGATTTTTTCAAATAATATGTAAATTTGACAATATGTGAGTGCCCTTAAGGAGAATATTATATACCTTTATGCACAATAAATGATTTGATTTGAAACTTCTATGTGGCAGTCTATTGGTTGTTCTACAGTTATATTCTATCGCCATTAATATTAGGGGTTAAAGTATGAAATTGCCGTTTCATACTGATAAATTAAAACAATTTTTTTTTTGTTCATAAAACAGATTTCTTTAATCATAGTATTTATCCTCGTTATCAATACATCTCTGCCATCTAATTGGAATATCATTTAAACTTTGCGATAGAACTCTGGGGTCCTGGACTCCACAAACTCTGAAGGTATTTTGTACTGTTTCTTCGGAAGAATATTTTTTCCGTGCAAAAAATTGTACAAATCACGGCAAAAATGGTAATCGGTTTGGGCGAGGTCTGGCGAGTACGGAGGATGACGTATGGTTTCTAACTGCAGGTCTTGTAGTGTTTAAAACAGTTTCTCGAGCAGTATGAGGTCTTGCGTTATCATAGAGCGATAATGGTGGAAATCGATTGACAAGTCGGGGTTGTTTTACTGCGAGTTTCGCCGTAATTGTTCGGAGTTTTGCACAGTAGAGATCTGCGTTTATTGCTTGATCAGATCTGAGAAAGCTGTAGTGAATTACACCATGAAGTGACCACCAAACAGATACCTACCGTCATCTTTCTATGGGTAAGCTTCGCTTTAGGACATTGATGTGGCGTTTGGTGCAAATGGGTCATCACCTTCAATTCATCGTTAATTACCTTAGTGGTTGGTCTTCCTCGTGGTTCATTCTTCAAGTCCCAGTTTCCACTACGAAAGCGGTTAAACCCAAAACGCACCGTGCGTTCGTTAGCCGTATCCTCTCCAAACACAGCATTGACATTACAAGCCGTTTCTGCTGCGTTAGTCCCACGTCGGAACTTGTATTCGAAAATTAATCTGATTTTCGCCGTATCCATGTTCACTTTAAAAGCTGAAAGTAAAAACAATTGTACCTCGAACGATCAAATGTCATACATTTTTTAAATTTAGAATATTATAGTTTTCGTTAGAAAACCGTTTCACTTTGATATCTGATATCATGCAGGTTATAAGACACATCGTTATAATGAGACCATTTGATTTTACATAAATTGCAGAAAAAGGAATGGTTCTTAATGTAATTTACATTTATTTTGACACTATATTATTTAGGAAATTACAAAACTATTATATAATATAAGAATATTAGTTCCCAAGTCGGAGGAGAAAAGCTTAAAATGAAATACAATGTCAACCCAATTGATCAGTATGGCACAGTTGATTATTTTCTCTGCTATTGAGTAGCAGGTTGGTGCACCATAGTGAAACAAAGGTCCACTGTTGAGCTTGGGCTTTCCCCACATTGGAAGGGAAATTGACCTACTATACCACGCTGGTCAGATGTGTATACTATAGGGTTTTATGTCGTTTTTCTTTTCTTACATAAATATTATCTGCATATTGTATCCCTTAGTCGTCTTTTAACACACTTACGGGTAAAAGAGAGGTGCAACTGTATTCTTACACTGTCACCACATGGAAAATTTCACTTCACCCCATTCGATAATTAAATATGAAATATTGATTGTTAATCATACAAAAAGGAAAAAATACTTATGAAATTATTCGAATTGTCATAAATGAATAATGGTATAAAACCGATGTTGCTTTTCCATATCATTTCAATGGAATAACAAAAAACCCTTGAATAATGCTAATTTTCTAGTTTAAATTATTAATCGCATTCACGATCAATACGTAAATAATATAGTTCAGTGGTATATCAGGTGACGCACAGCAAACAATTACATTACAGTTTAAATTGGTTGATAATAAAAAATAAGTATCGCGCCTCAGGAACGTGTGCATGACTCACGTGCTATCCAACTTACAGACGTTTTATTTTGTCTTGAATCTGTCTTGGCGTGTCTTAGTCATATTCTTCTCTCTATACTAATAGCAAAACGTTACTTATGACTATTGATGGTACGTCTACGACAGACAATTCACAGATTAGTACTTTGATATACCTTTATAAGCTTATTTTGTAAATGATAAAGATTTCTAGATTAAAATTAATTCATGTATTATTGATGAAAGGAATATTTGCATTTGATAATTGAAATTGCTAAGTACTAGTTTTAGGGAAGTATTTTTTTTTTTGCCAAAACCTAGTATCATTTCCGTTTCCATTTCTTTATTTTTTTACTCATTATACGTTATATTTTAGTTTTATAACATCTCAATATATTTTCATAATAAAAAAAACTTATTGTCAAAACCGTCTATTAATCTCGGAGAGAATATGTTGACATTTACACAAACCTCTACGGGCTATAGTAACATAGAATATGCATAGAAGCAGGTCTATCTACAAATTATACTGTACGTGCAAGTTTATATTACAGTATGACGTATGAATAGTATGTATACCTAAACTGCGATCGAAAATGTAATCAATGGGATAAATTTAAACTAACTAATTATAAACTTCGGGCTTGCGTAAATATGTACGTTAGAAAGTAGTTACTGGGAAAATCTTTGCATGTAAAAAAATCTAAGAACACGACTACAGCGTTAGCGAAGTTTTCTCTAAACCAGTTCCCTGTCAAATACATAGGTAGCGTGAATCAGCTGTACCTACGGAGATTGCGCTGAAACCAGTTTTTGGTTATAGATTTAAAGCGGGCCTCATTTGAGACTAACCATTTAGTTTATACGTATTTACTAATGTTTTCTATGAAATATATATTTATAAAATTTAATTTATGCATTAGTAAATCTACATTTATAGGCAGTTATTATTCTAGAATTAGTTGAAATTTTTATCAGTTTCATGCTAAGCAAGTACATACATACATACAGGGTGTATCAGGTTATGGGGCAACTGTTCGAGTATGTTGTAGTTTAACGGTCATAGATCGCAATTAGAATGTATATTACACAAAAAACTATTAAACATAATAGTTACAGTGATTTCAAAAATATGTGTCAAAGAGTCTACGCCTTAAATGTGACGTGTTGATGTTACGTAGGCGTCTAAAAGGCTTATTACACTGCACGATATTCAGGGCCCTAACTTAGTAGGGGGTGCTCTTCAACAGCTAAATTGTGAAATCTGTTTCAGTTTTAGCGAAATAACAGCTTCAGAAAACTGTTCCAAAATAACAGCCTGTTGTGCTGTAATACGAGAAAAAAGGGGAAATAATCCATTCCTGGGGAAATAACCATTCCTGAGGAATAATGTTTAGAAGTGCTTTCAGTGTTTGTTCCTAAAATGAAAACGATCATTCATGCTTTACATGCTTAGGATTGATTTATACATATACGAGCCCAACAGTGGGACGTATATGGGCTGCGATGATGATGATGTCCATCTTGCGTCTCAGCTGAGAACCGAATTAAACTATCAAAAATCGTATGAAATTTTATTCACAGTGCGTACTAAGTACAATTTCGATCGCGGAATAAAACGCGAGAATAAAAACCTCATGGTGAAAAATCGCAGTGCGGACAGGCCCTAAGCGCGCGACTGTCGTCGGGTGGTTCCTTTGACCTTGTTCGCCGGCTTTATTAACCTAAAATATGTAAACAGAGACGAATTACATTTTCGATAAAAAATTACAGTTTAGGTTTTATTGTTTTATTTTGCCTACAAGATATAGGTAATTATTTAATTTGTTTCCATTTTTCTTAATACATCCCTGTGTCGGTATTTCTTTCAATAGCTGTGGCCACGCCGCTTCGTCCTTGCCAGGATTCAGCTGATTTTAAGGCGAAGTTTGTCTTGCTTATGCGAACGTAATCATTGATTTATTCAATTTCTAATGAACATTTAACAAAGTACGAATGTGTTGCAGATTAAGTATCGCTGACTTTATTCATTTCAAACAGATTTACACGAAAAAGCGATGACAAAATTGAAAACTTTACATGTCTCTAATTCATTAACGAATCGTTATTTTTCCTTCAAAAATTTTTATGGGGTTCTTCCACCATTGCCTAACTCCTGTTTGACCAGTTGCCCCATAACCTGATACATTCTGTATAAGTACATATAGTTTACGTTACATCAGCCCTTCGGCGTTCAATACGGAACGTATGCCTGTCCTAGAGAAGCCATACTGCGCGGCCTTGTTCCGATAGTTCCCTGCGTCTTTGATTACGTTATCAATCCTACTGTTTAGAGACTAGACTGTTTAATCCTTAACTGCTTACGCTTGGGGTGTCACTTGCATTATATTTCAAGCTGGCCATAGCGTATACTCTCGGCGAAGAGGCTATATATTTTTTTCATAACGGACTGAATGTTCCGGCAATTAAATCGTGCAAGGAAACTACAAACAAACATATCAAGGTTCCTATTGCTATGCTAATAAACTCCTTTGGAGTACTTAATGCGTTCAGGTTCAAAAATATGCTTAAAATCGGGGCCTATCAGGGTCTCTAGGCGATGCAATTCTCGGGTCCCTAGTCCAAGGGCTATGAGCAGCAGTATACTTGCCATCAGTTGTGTTATTTTCTCTTTTGCCACCAACAGCAGTAATAAAAAAGAATTAATATTGAGGGAGTATATTGTAAATTTTCAAAAAAAAAAGTCTGATGAAAAATTTTTTGAAGTGAAACTTCTTTAGAATCGTTGTGATTTCAAACTCGATGAAACGAAAAAGCGAGTCCATAGAGACACAAACACGTAAGAGTATAGGATTCAGCCGGCGAGAGAATGAAATAAAGGATAAAGCATGAAGGATAGAGGAGTTTCAGTTCTGATATGCGTACTTTGTACACTCTTTTTTTTTCTTGGTACATGCTCGACGCCCCCAGACAGTTACCTAGTCCGCCTTATGTATAATCCGGTCCTGCGTGGAATTGTATTATTCACTTTGACAGCATATTTTATATCCTATGCGTGCATTTCTTTTAACCTATGATCGTGAACGTGTATGACGTCATCCGTTATTGTCTATAGTCTTTAATGGAAGGGAATCATTATTATTCTTTCTACTTCATTGTTATTTTACAATTTATTACATTTAGAAACGATGTTATGTCTCATAGTACAACTGACTGAGCGAGTGCGAACCGCGATCAAATGTCTGTTTTAGCTTCGGGAAAAATGCTTTTGTAGGTTCCTCTGGATGTCCAAAAGCCGTTGTTCTCCTCTACAGGTCGCATTTTTAAATCGATTCTTATACAATCCGGTGAGCAGGTTCGATGATTATGGTGATTTTTAGTTGATTAGTTTTTTTGTCAATGGTACCTCTGATGTTTAGACGAGTAAAAATTAGCAACTATTTTTATGAATTTCACCGTGATTTTATTTGATTTTCCGACGCTTCGAATACTTCAGCGTTCATGTTATCGGGACGACGTCCAATCCAGTACCGTGTCATATCTGTAATAGGGAAATGTTCATAAACGTTTTAATAACACGCATTTTATTGTAATATATTTTACATTACATATAAACAAATTGTCCTTAACACGAAAAGCTTAAAGATATTTAATGTCTCAATTTTTTTCAAACTTTAACAACGTGAACATTTATTCAGTTTCTAGTAATTATGCAAAGACAGGATCACTAGGTTTACAGCTCACAGAACTATGTTATAAACCTTCCTCGATGAATCATGCATACCTAATAGTATCGAGTTTAATTTGTTCAAACAAACATACATATTATATTAAATCTAACCAGGATGTTAAAATAAATACTGTGTTTAGGTTTGCGATTAATATTATTCGTATATACCGATAATAAGAAAATCTCAAATACATTTAAAAAGTGTCATCATCACAGCTCGCAAAAGCCCCACTATTGGGCTCAAGCCTCCTCCACAATGAGAGGGAAGTTGACCTACTATACCACGCTGGTCAGACGTGTTGGTATAAGGTTTTATTCCGAGTTTTCCTTCTCTTGCATAGATATATGCATATTATATCCCATAGTCGTCTTTTACGACATCCACGGGCAGTACAGGGAGTGGTGAATTGTATTCTTATTCTGTGACCACGCGAAGATTAAAAAGAGTATACTAACATAATATAATTTTAAACGTAACTAAGGGATACAGAACAGAACTAAAGATCTATAGATAGCAGAAATTTTGTTGTCTTAAATAACAAACTTAATATGGTCATGGTATGTCTCAACCGCCGCGGCATTTGTGTAGACAAATATTACGAAGTCAACATTTCCGTTAATATTCTTTGTACCATATATATTTTATATTAGTGTCCGACCGAAACTGGTTTTTACAACCGAAACCGAATTTCGGCAACGGTCTCAGTTTCGGCCGAAACCGAAACCGAAACCGAAACTTTCTTATAAGGATCATGTTTTCAGAGAAAAATAAAGAAAATGTTTTATAATCAGTCAGTTTTAATTTTTTTTGTTTAAATCACATACGTAGCTTTAATACTTATTTATTTATGTTGTTAACCCAATAGTTATAGGTGGATAGGTACTTAATATTTAAGTAATGAACAAAACAATATAAATCACTTTTATCTTAAAAACAAATTAACTTCTTCTATACTTAATCGTCATATTGACACTTCAACAAAAAACAAAAGCTAAATTATAAACTAATCGTAATCATAATATTGCAAAACGCGACGACTAGATACTAATAATTTCAAGTACATAGGTATCTGTACTTAAATGTTACTTCTTATTAATATTCATAGTTAAACAATCTTATATTACCTATAGGTAAGAAACAATAGTTTATCAACATTTTCGCGTCGCAGATAGCTCCTTCTGTCTGAATAAATTTGTCCAGCAGCACTAAATAATTGTACACTGGAAACACTCGTTGGTGGAGCTGATAAGTATTTCAGTGCCACCTTTCTCAAAGACAGATATGGACTAGAATCCCAGTAAGAATAAATATCTGCACTTCTCTGTAATCTAGGCTCTAATAAGTATGCCTGAATAGAATATCACCACTGCACAATGCACTATAGTAAATACCATGTACCTAACTAATGTTTGTTTACATATAGCATTAGCGAAAGAGTTAAATTAACCACAAAATGTTTAGTTTTTTAATTTTTTAAGGTAAACTTGATTCTACTATAATCTAGGTACTCCTTTGTTATATTAAATTACTTTTCGAGGTACTCTTATATTATATCATATGATAAAACTTACCGAATTCAAAACATATCACACGAAAACTCACAACAAACAAAATGCACTGCAAATAAACAGGTTACTACATGATTACGCACGTGGACGCGGCCAAATGTCATCGTCGCTTGGATGTCATTTACCACGCCGAACACACCCGAACACAACGCGGCAACTCCCGAATGCAGTATCGGTTTCGGTCGTAGTTTCGGCAGGTTTGCTGCCGAAACCGAAACATAACCGAAACTCGACCGAAACCGAAACCGAACATTCGGTCGGACACTATTTTATATATACACATTAAGGATATTAAGGAGCTGCGTAACGGTAGCCGACATTATAGGATATCCGAAACCGTAACCGAAATTGTTATAAAAGTTAATTTCAGATAGGGCCTGTATCTATATATATACATATCAGGTTTTCTTTCAACCAGCCACACTCTTTGCTTAAGATAAGCCTGTCCCAATGGATATAATACGATAAATACCATACTTAACACTTCCTTCTTAAAATACCTTAAAAGTCCAATATACGTTACCTAAACTATCTCATATTCCGAAACAATTTCATATTTGTAACCGTATCCAAAACCGGTATAAGGTTATTCTATATATCTGCACCCGTATCCAGAACTGAAATTTCATATCTGCAATATCCTTAATGGGCGATTATATGATTTACTAGCAACCCGCCCTCGCTTCGGTTTCAGTCGCCCTACCCGCATAGTTCCCGTTCCCCTGGGAATACCGGTATAAAATATAGCTTAAGTTACTCCTTATATAGACAGCTACCTGGTAGTAGTTTATTTAGTTATTAGTTAAATATTATCAAAATCGGCCCAGCCGTTTTGAATAAACAAGAAAGCTCAAACAAACAAGACAGACAAAAAATATTTAAATTGTATTTTAGCCATAGGTGTCGTGCGTGTCGTGAGCATGAAAAATTCCCAGTGTTTTGACATTAGAAACAGAAACAATACTTCAGTTTTGTTTATTTGTATAGATTTAATCGCCCAAATAATTATTCCATCCGCAGCCTCTTTTTTGTGGTAGTCTATGTTTTGGACATCCCTCGCCCGATCTGTCCGGGGTGACAGATGGGTGGCGTGCAGCCTCATAACCTACCGTATTCCCTCCCCATCGCCATTGGGCCGACCACTGGTACCGTTTCCTTGACATCCGTCGTCGGTTCAACGGATTACCAACGGATCCGAAAGGATATAATCCCCTTCGATGCCCCGGCAACACGCGGTCGGCCTCTGCGGGTGACGGACTACCCCGGTACGTACACCTGCGACCTTGCCTAGCACGGCATCGGGCGCAAAGTATCTGTATGCAGCCCTAAAACTTAAATATAAAGCAGCGTCATTTTTCACGACTTTGTACCACTTTTAGGTACAGTACATTTGGGGCGCCCCGAATGGGGCGAATATTCTTACGCCCTTTTCACTAACATCTTAATTTTAGGTAACAGGCTAATTCAATCTAAGTAAATGAAACATAATATCAATTATCGGTTGACGTTGTATATCATTCAACATGTAATATGCGTGTTTAAAAATTAGATGTCGTTCCTGAAAGTGGGCTGAAGGTTAACAACAAATGTTAGTAGTAACAAATGTGGAGTAGTAAGAGTCTAGGGTGCCGATATGGGGAGGGATTACGGTAGGTTATAGGACTTGCACGCTGACCTTCCCGGGCGGGATGTGTCTAGACCACAGCCTACCCTAAAAAGGTGTCAATAACGATAAATATTTTCTTTTAGTGCTTTATTCGAACCTATATGCTTTGCCGTATGGTAACGGGGTAAGATTTCCCCACAAGCTTTCCTACACGTTAGGGTTGTATGCCACCTATTGCCAACCCATCTGAACAGCGTGCTATTTGTCTTCACACTGCATTATACATAAGTGGAAACTGGTTTAGGCATTAATATATGCATTTCTTATGTGTATTGTTAAAAGCTGTATGTTTTCCTTATTTATAAATAGGATATAAGAGGTAATGAATAAGAGGTGAATTTCTCTCTTGTTATGTAGGAAGCTCTAGCCCAGTAGTGGGATGTATATGAGCTGAGATGATGTTCTTATATTGAGTCAACTCAATCGATTAACATGTATTCTCAGATGTCCAGACGGCGTTCAACATTTCAAGGTTCTTCGGGATGCTTCAAGCAAATTCTTCTTGTGGGTGGTGAAATTTAATTCTTTGAACGAGCTCGTCGACTATCATCGTAATGCGTCAGTAAGCCGCCTTCAGGATGTTAAGCTCAAAGATGTCGTGCCTGAAGAGGTTAGCACAAATTTATTTTTGTAATTTTTTTTAAATATAAATCCCACAGCAAAAAACTTTTGCCAAATTTTCAGCACAAGTTTTATCACTGCCTTATTCGAATAACTCGGCTAAGACAATTGCTCTTCATTCATGAATGCGTTTTAACATTTATCTACCGTTTAGACACACCAATGCTTATATGTGCTTATATGTATATGCGTTACAAGCTTATTATAGATATAGGTAATTTAAATTTATTTTAATTTGTGTCTTGCACCACAATTATCCGCTAAAAGCATGCAAACTAAGTCATCAATATAACTGCCTTGTATGTACATATCTATGTATATGTCCTTTTTTTAAAGACAACATTCTGCATAAAGGAAATAATCCTTGTATTGCGCAGGGGTTTACCGACATATAGTTTAACAGACACAAAGTACGCCCAGACTCGGAACAATATTAATTAAACCAATTTTTTTTGCTGTTCATATATAGACATATAAACTCGCGTAAATATCAGAAATCATGTTAAAATCATATCAAAAGTACTAAAATATTTGGTAGTGATAGAATCGAGATACATTTAGTTCCAAATAGATCCAGCAAAAGTACCAAACTGTATGAACTCGTGCCGAATTTACAATTGGTATGGAGCGCCTCGATTAAGCCACCAGATGTATAAAAACAGTGAATCTATTTTAGTTTTTCTGTGTTGAAAATGCGCTATTTCGTTTAAGCAAACATAGTATTAATTTCTGTATCACTACGGGTATAGGAACCGTCATAAGTTCGTTACATCTATGCAGGGCATTACGAGATTTGCCACCATGGCAAGCAGGCAAATATTTTTTTTATTTTCTCGCTTTTCTCTGTTTGAAATTGCCAGATTTGTTGTGTTTTCATCGACTTAAAATATAATTGATGCACTTTAAATTAGAATATATATATAATTTATTTACTTTCATCTAATCGACCATTGACCTATTTAAAGTATAGATATATCTTTCTGTATTACATTCCGTGAATAGGCGTGCTAAAAATGTTTTCGTTTCGTTAAGACCAATTTTTAGAAATGAAACATCAGCATAGCTTCTCAGAATTTTATGCGTTACATATTGAAAAATCCGTATAAGAATTATACGATTTTCGTACATACCTTTTTCATCGTTGGTCAAGAAAATAAAGAGAAGGAGATATCTTGCAGGCATCCCATTCTTGCGAATCATATATTTTATCTTCTTTCGTAAGGAGCGTAGGGAGGTTACTTAATGATTTAATCAATGATACCGTCGTTCTCTTGGCCTCTATAAAGTTCGCTTGCATATCTCTTCTGAATGAGCTTCTACTTGCTAAGCTAGCGGGTTTTTAAATAAAACATGGTTCCCTTTTACTATGAGCTGAAATATTTGAAAGTATTAAAAATTCTTTTGTAGTCCTCAACAACTGTCAAAAGAAATTTTCTGGCGTCATTTCTCTCTTTCATCTACGATCTACACGGATTCCATAAATCGACAAATTTTATTGTATTAAATGTAAAATCATTAGACATCTAGCGTTTGTTGAAAGGCTATCAATTTTTGGCTAAAGGCTATCAGTTCAATAATTGAATTTAGTCAAAGCTTGTAAGCCTTGACTAAATTCAAACAATATCTAAAAGACAACAAATTCAGGCTCGACTGTTCAATAATATTAACCATATGGTTAATTTTGTACAAAATGAAGAAAGTTGTTATTTCTAATGTGTCATTAAACCATCATTTGTATAACAAAATAACAACTTTGGATAAGGAAAAAGAAATGTACGCCAGGAAAACCCCCTCGTACAATCTCCATTAGCACTGTTAGTATCGGTTCTACACAATTGCGCAAAGCTGGACTGTCTTATGTAAATACTCGGCCGCTGTGACCCTGATATAACGAAAATAACCCGGTTTGAACCGTTGTAAAACTATGATCTTTGATTACATCGCTGCAATCGATTGAAAAGTATATATACGTGTAGATTTTTTCTTATCAATTAATGCTGATTAGTGGCTTATTCGAAGGGGACAGTTTCGTTTACAGGTTGCCTGTCAGGTTGTCCCGAGGCGTACAAAAATGACCCGGTTTTGCAAACAGCGTAAATTATCCTTTGTTATACTGACAGGAATGTGTTCCTTTTTTTAGGTTTTAAATGGTAAAATATTACTTATTCGTGTAAGATTTTTCACGTGTTTCAAATGTCCCAGTTGCACGTAAAAAACAATGTGTATATTGTATTAAAAATCACGATGACCTATTTAATATTAATTTGCCTTTGTTTAGAGGCAAAAAAATAGAGCAGCGCTTGTGAAGTCCCGAGTCGTAATCATAATATGACATAAGAGGAAACAAACGTACCAACTAAATAGTTATCTATCGCATTTTACTGTTCTTCGCTTATTGATACATATATGAATTGTTTAAAGCCAAAGTGGTTTTAGTCATAATTTTTAATTCTCAGATATAACTTTGATTCAAATAGTTATTGAAAAATCCCTGCCTTTATTTTGTTTTAACAGTCCTATGACATCACATAAAATTCTTTTATTTAGTAAATTTAGAAAATTATATAATTTTATATTTTTAGTATGGTGACAGAGTAAGAATACAATTCACCACCCCCTCTTGCCCGTGGGTGCCGACAAAGACGACTGTGGGATATAATATGCACAAGAGATGGAAAACTCGAAATATACATAGTCCAACAAGTCTAACCAGCGTGGCATAGTAGGTCAATTTGGAACAACACAAGGGGGGGGACCTGAGCAAAAAAGGGCAAAAAAAACCACGTTTGTTGTATGGGAGTCCCCCTTAAATATTAATTTTATTTTGTTTTTAGTATTTGTTGTTATAGCGGCAACAGAAATACATAATTTGTAGAAATTTCAACTGTCTAGCTATCGCGGTTCTTGATTTACATTTTAGTGACAGACAGACAGACGGATAGACAGCGAAGTCTTAGTAATAGGGTCCCGTTTTTGCCCTTTGGGCACGGCACCCTAAAATATATATAAAAAAATATGTCATTTTGACTTTAAGCGGCGCGGCTTATGTGTAACTTCGCTGATAAACCATTCTATTATTCTATTTTACAGGCGTAATGTTTTTGTACTTTCTTTTTATGTGCTTTATGTCTATAATACGCTTTTTCTTCTAGAATGTAGATCTTTATACTGTCATAAAAGGATTTTTCCTGTCTTATTTAAATACTAATAATTGCAGCATGTTTAATCATTCTTCAATTCATTTGCATCAATTATAAAACTGCTTGATAAATTTCGATGTAGATTTCACTATCGTCTTACGTGGAACGCCTATAGAATTTATAAAAGATTCAAATAAAAATTCTGCTTACTTAATTTCATGTAATTGTTAGATTCCATGTAGCTGAAACATGTAAACTACATCATAAATTTGATTTATAGATAACAGTAAAAATCTAAAGGTCGAGTTGTATTTTGTTTATTGAATGACGTGAGAAATAACAGTGAATATGCCCGAACACCATATTATCCGAAGTCATATATATCATAGAAAGGTATATTAGCAAAAGAGAAAGCGTGCTAAGAAATTTCAAAAATAATGCATTCTGCGTTATAGCAATCCGTACTTAAAAAAAAAAGACAACACAGCGCTAAGGGAATATTCCTTGTATAGTACTATACTTAGGTACAAACATATAATTAATGAACACAAATTACATCCAGATTCTGAATAACAATTTGACAGTCAGTGGGATTCAAAACCGCAACACTGGCACGGTAGGTCTGTAGCTTAACCACTACGCCATCTGTGCAGTCAAACTTGGAAAACGCATTCGTTTCCTTCTCATCGGAGTCATTAACCTAACAGACACCGTTCACCAATTTGACGTATTACACAAAACTCAATTTGCGCGTGCTTTAGAAAGGGCACGTGAGTGCGAGACTCTATGTTCAATCAAACATAATATTTCATTCATAAATAATAAACTTAATATTTAAATATTAATATTTTATAGTTTAATCCATCCATCTATTAGCCCAACCACGTCCACTGTAGGGCAAAGGCCTCCCTATACCGGAATAACGCCGTAATCGCCCACGCTTAGCGGGCAGGTTCTCGTTCGCAATGGCTCCCACGGCATAAAAGAGGTTGTTTTGTAACACATTATATTTTTGACTCGTCACTTCATCAATAAAAATTCTTGTTTTTATCTGTTTGCTTTTAACTAATTACATTAACTGGTCCAATAATAGTAACCTATTGTGTTTGTTGTTGTTTTCCTTCTGTAATGTATAAATATGCTGCTTTTATGTGTGCCCGCCATAACATACAAATTAGGAATCTCATCTTCTAGAACGATTGACAGTCACTAATTTTGGACCAAAGAGTCGTCAATTACTTCTTCAATCATAGCATTTCAGGTTAACGGTGAACATTTTTTTACTCTTCGTTCATGATTAATTTTAGTTTCATGTGAAGTTAGGGAAGGATAGAACAGCACGCATGTTGTCATGTATCTTTAAACTTAATAGACGGTGCGCTTCGAACACTGTGCCAAATCGCCTTATTTTATGTCTAACTCAGATTCAATCACACGCCGTTACAATCAGCAGACGCGTGCTTATCCCAATAGACCACAGTCGGATAAATGTTTCAATTGTTTTATATACGCTATTGCAAAATGGTATTAATACACCATAATCCAGCGTTCATTATTTATAATTAATGTACCTATTAGATTCTGGTAGGGCCGTAAATAAGTCGATGCTTGCGATGCCCAAGCATATATACTTGGGCATCGCAAGCATCGACTTATTTACGACAGATCTTGGAGTTCCGCAGAAATAACCAAACTGTGATACTCGATCTATGCCGACCCAAAAATGAGCACAGCATTAGTTACTAAATACAGTTCTGATACTGAATTTGAACTGCAAATAACAAGACAATAACACTAATGGAAAGCTTCATTCCAAGTAGTGGCCATACAATATTTCGAACCGTAACCGTCCATTCCATATAAGTGTTTCACTACCGAACTTACAACTATAATCATTCATTTGCATATCAGTGTGTAAATGCAGATAAGTACGCCACGATTGTGTCCAGAAGTTTTCCCACGGCGAGTTAACGGGCCATTGCATTTCATTGAATGATTACTGACTATATTAACGTGAGTCATATAACTGCGTGTTTTGTTGTGTTATTTGAAATGTTTAGTTCAAATGTGGAAAGTGAGAAAGTGATGCAGTATACCAGCCTTCACTTGAAAATATCCCCATAATGTGCGTCTAAATGTTTGAATTGGACGCGTTATACAGAAGTGAACCAAGTATTTATTTTAGTAAAAATTTGTTATGTTGTCTTATTTGGGATGGGTGTTGGTACCGTTCTAATTTTATTCTAATATTTGCAATAATGAAGACATAGTCATAAATATCATGTAATACAAAGGCATATATTGCACGTTCTGATAGTTATAAAATGCTACTAGGATCACTTCTGTTCTCCAGCGGCTAATTGTTAGTAGGATATTCGGCAATAAGCCGAAAATTTTAAAATACTTGTATTAGTATTTTTATTTTTTCTTGCTTTTGAAACTTTTTTTACTACTGTCATACAACTGTGACATTAATTTTGTTTATAGCATGAGCGTTTCCAGGAATTGGTTTTGGGGTTGAATAGTTAACCTACGACGAAATCGACCTAAGGTTAATAAAATATCCCCCAAATACCAATATCCTAGTTTCGCCCATGCCTAGATTCACAAACCTTTTGCAGGCCTAGCCTAGTTTTGGATCAACGGTAAATATTAATGTACATTATATGTTGTTGTAATACTTATGAGAATAATGAATGTCTCAAATATGCAGATTAACTGTACCAATGCTTTTTAAATGTAATAGAATTTACAATTTAAGTGTTTATACTTTTAATATCCTATTAAACTTCCTTGTGTTGTTTTATGGTATTACCCTAAATGTGTGCTCGAAGCTGTATTTTGATGTTGTAACTACAAGATGTAAAGAGTCATGTCTGATCACAAAGAGATCCTATATACAAACAATAGCATAAATAGAAATTTTAATTATGATAATACTAAAATGACATCCCTAAAAATAGTTTTAATATATTCTGTATTATGAAAGATGGTTTTACTAAATTTATCAAAATCACGAGTGTTATTTCAGCGTACTTCAATACTTGGATGTACTTATTCAACGTGTCTATGCTCCAAACATTTAACACGGTCCGGTCGGCATTTAAATTTCTCCATTATATGAGATTCCTTTTTTCTGAAATTTATTCTAAAAAATAAGAGAATAGGTAAAATAAAATAAGGAATAGGAAAACGTATAAAATAGAAACGCAACTGATGACAAATGCATCAGACAGGATTTTTTGCATTTTTATAAAGATAACTCCTTTTAAAATGCCCCCGTACTAGGGAATAAATTCTGTCTGAGAATAAATTCTGAGATATTTACAAACATGGAAATAACATTCAGACCGAGAACAAGTATTTGTGGATTGCACGAATTGTCCTGCGTGGTAAACGTGACCACGAGACACGTAACTTTTAACTTATTAAATTAATATATACTTTTACATAGATAAGAAAAACTTAGGAACAATAATGGAATACATAATTTAACCTGTATATGTTAGTATATGGGTATAACAGGTGTATAGTTGTATAGTTTCGGATGCTATACTTCCTCCGGAGTGATACGGAGAATTGTGGTTTATATTTAACTAACTAATTTAATAATAATCATAAATAATGGCATGGGAATCGGAGCTAAGTAAGCTTTAGTCGTACATAATTAACTTAGTTATATTACAAATGCGAAAGTTTGTGTTGATGTACGAACATTTTTCAGTCGAGATTCACGAAAATTATTAGTGACTGATTAAGAATACAGTTCAGCATTTGCCCTTGAGTGTCTTAAAAATCGACTAAGAGGTATATGCGGCAAACAGAAAAAAAGTAAAAGAGAAAAAAAAAACTCTAATAAAATATTTATACCAACCAGTCTGGCCAGAGTGGTAGTTCAGTTAGAAACAGGCAGCAGTAGAATATATACGAGCTGATGTGAAAAAGATGATGAGATGAAAGTAATTAAAATTCCTATCAATTATATATTCTTTTGAAAATGATTATAATTTTTGCGTGGTCCTCTTTTTGTAAATTGTTCTTTGTATTTTATTATATTTAAAAAAAAAACAAGAAGTCTGTGCCGTGCGGTGGCAGATTAAGAATACAATTCACCACTCCATATCTTGCCAGTGGATGTCGTACAAGACGACTAAGGGACATAATATGCATAAAACGTCTATGCAAGAGAAGGAAAACTCGAATCAAAGCCCAGACCGGTTTGCCCAACATGGTATAGTAAGGTCAATTTCTCACATATTGTGGAGGAGGCTTGAGCCCAGCAGTGGAACGTATATGAGTTGAAATGAATGAATGAAAGAAGTACTTTTCATGTCTAGCCAGAAATGTTGCTAAAAAGGTAATTTTTTTAAATCTAACGCCCCTCGAAACTCATGAAAGCCCACAGCGAAGCCCAATAAGATTGCTAACAAGATTTAATATAATATTATTTTGCTAAATCATTGGGTTGATTATATACTACTTTTATTCTGTGCAATTTGTTATTTCAATCATTGCGAAAGTCCTAGTCATTTGAATAGCTTTCAAATTAATTGATTTAGTAGTGATCCATTTTGGCAATTCCATCCATCCATCAGCCTACAGATGTCCACTGCTGGACATAGGCCCCCCACGAGAATGCTACTCGGAACGGTCCTGCGACACTTGCATCCAACATCCAACAATTTTGGCAATTCACCTAACTTAAAATAAATACTTTGATATCACTAAAGAAAAACTTTTCCGTGTGGTGACGGAGTAAGAATACAATTCATCTCTCTTGCCCGTGGATACACAACTAAAAGATTGTAAATATTTAGATAATATATAGACGTATATGCAAGAGAAAAAAACTCGAAATAGTAACCTATACCAACGCGTCTGTCCAGCGTGGTATAGTGGTCAATAGTTTGTTCCTTATTTCTAGACGAGGCCTACAGCCAGCGTACGACGAAAGACAAGGATAGGACGAATTTACATTGCTATAGCTATTATTATATACTGCATTTTGATGATTTTAAAATCCTTTATTTTTTACTAGCAACCCGCCCTCGCTTCGCTTCGGTTTCAGTTGCCTTACCCGCGTAGTTCCCAATCCCGTCGGAATACCGAGATAAAATATAGCCTATGTTACTCCCTGATATTAGATTTACATTGGTGAAAAAATTTTTGAAATCGGTCCAGTAGTTTCGGAGCCTATTCAATACAAACAAACAAATCTTTCCTCTTTATAATATTAGTGTAGATGACGATTTCTAAATGGTTGTAATTGCAAAGATATATCGTATATGATAAAAATGTTTAGAAAATCCGAAATTGCACGCCCCATAGCACATTCTTATAAATAAAACTAATAAACTATTAAATTGTATCTGCAGAAGTTAAAGAAAAGCCTAAATTGTTACAAATCATAATTGATACGAAAAAAAGATTGAAATAACTAAGACCTTGATTAAATTTATTATCATTTTATTTAGTACTAGGAACCCGCTCTCGCGTCGCTTCGGTTACACTCGCCTTACCCGCGTAGTTCCCGTTCCCGTGGGGATACCGGGATAAAGTATAGCCTATATTACTCAGGCATAATGTAGCTTTCCAATGGTGAAAGAATTTTTGAAATCGGCTCTAGTTTTTGAGTTTATTCATTACAAACATACACACACACACACACACACACACACTCACACACAAAAATACAAATTTCTCATCTTTATAATATTAGTGTAGATAAAATGGTTTTTATTAGTGCATTAGCCATACAGCAAAATGCGATAAAAAGGACATACTATGATGGATTACAAGTAGATTTAACATTAATCCGGGATTGATATTTTCAATCGAAACAGCAACATCGGCGTCAATAAGTAGCAGAACAATTACTTGAATTAAATCAACAATAGAAATATTCGCTGGGACCTCAAGTATTCAAGCATCGATGTTTGAAACAAACATCGATGTACAAAAAACATCGATGTTTTTCAGAAATCCATGCGGTGAGCTTTTTTTTAGCTAAATAAAGCATATTTTTTACATGAAGCACCAAAATTTGCGTGATGCGGGAATCTTTTTTTTTGCAGGCTCTGCTAAAAGTACCATACATTTTAAATCATGGCAGGCAAAACATCGTATAAAATAACATCGATATATAGATGTTTTACAATAGTGAACATCGATGTTTTTATTGAAACATCGATGTTTCAAAAACATCGATGTATCGTTTGCATCTAGGGATGCTTTACTTTTTTTTTTGATTTACTCCCCATCCAAACCTGCCTGTAGGATTTTCACTAAAAAAAACCTCTCGATATATTAAGTTTTACGGGCGTAATAGTACTAGATCTGTTTATATAAAAATCCGACCGTACCGTAGGCGTCCGGATATTTCCTTAGTTACTTCCTTTACCATCAGATTTTTGTACACTAAATTAATGTCCTTTAAAAATATTAATTGATTTGTGTATATTCAAATTTTATTTATGTGTGCTGTGTGGTAGCGCCTTCGAATACTACCAACCCTTGCTTTGCTCGTGGGTGTCGTAAAAGACGACTAAGAGCCCTAGATTGACCCAAACCAACTCCATCTGGTACCATTTGGGTCAACGATTACATTCCCAAGGAGGGTTGACGTCAGACAGGCGGCCGGTCATAAAAGTCATTGCCGAAACTTTTTGCAATATGTCAAAACAGATGACATATTGCGTCGACCCCAAGTAATTGGGATAAGAGCAAGATGATGATGATATTCAAATTTATTGAATAAGTGTAATAGTATTAGAATAATTTTAGTTCAAATCATTGCTTGATGCCGGTAAGGTTAAAGTATAGTACTACTTCAACGCTTCGCTTTATCTGGCGTGCAATAGTTTTTAAAAATACTCTTTAATTTTTAATTAAATACATAGTATCGCTGCAAACTAATCTATTGCTAATAGCAATATAAACTTCAATCGGGCGATGGAAATATGAGTTTAATGAATGAAAAAAAGTGAGATACGTAGTATGTATTTTCGCTTGTTTGTTTTAGACGTAAATTCCAAGTGTACAAATACATATTTTTGTCCAATTTAGAGAACTTAATATTTCCTCTTTCAAAAAGTTAGCAACCCTAAACTTTATCACGTTCTCTTACAATATCATTCTTTGCTTCGCCGTATCATTTGAGATTGAGCTCAAGGTGGTAGTACTTCTATAATAAGCGTACAATAACGAGGTACTACTGTAACTATTGATGCACGAATGCTACACGTTGTTATTTTATACCCTAATCTCAAATTATTTTGTACAAAAATAGTTTATTTCCTATTCGTCAAACCAACGTTGCGTCTTTTTCCTGTAATTTAATTAGAAATGGGTGCATTACTTTTAAACTGAAAAAGGACAGGATCCGTAATACGAAGTGAAGTCACGCAGGCCTGACCTGATCCAATCCAAGTTAAGCCTCTCTAAACATCCCTTGCCATCAGTGGAGATAAATCCACAACGAGCACTGCAACTGAGGGAAATAGAAAAGTAAATCCGAAAACGAATTTAATTTTCACGAAAATCTTTAATGCTAGAGGCTTCTTATTTTAACCATAAAGTTTATATTTTACATGCATATTCTAGGGCTATTGTTTTGTATCTGTATTGTTATTGCAATATTTATAACAATAATATAAATAGAAAATGTGTTATCGTAGTTCACGCAAAAGTTAACAATGAATTAACATGATTTTATGCATACTAGTAATTAAACTTTGAAACTGGGGCAATTTGCTCTCGATTTAAAGGCGATGGACAGGGACCACCGACTTCGCCCGCCCTGTTGATTGGTTATACGTAATGTGACCATACGTCCCGTTTTGAACGGGACAGTCCCGTTGTCTGATTCTCTGTCCCGTTGTCCCCAACCATACAAAAGGACCTGTTTTTACAAACAGAGCATAAGTGACCTCTGATGTTTACGCGAGTGTTACACATTATAATTATAATTTATGTGCATTTTAACGTGTTTATGTTTGATTTTCGATTGCCCGATGTTTCTAACACTTTTCAGCAGTCACCGGCTCCGGCCAGAGCATAAGTAATAACTTGTTATGTGCTGATAAGGACGTATTCTATTTTTTTTAGATTATAATTCCATAGTAGTAATACAGGAATCGGTAACTATTCCTGCAGGACTTTTCGTGTCCTTGTTCCTTTTTTCCTTGTACTTTTAATTTCATATTTCTGCAAGTGTCCCGTTCTGACAGAAAAAGAATGGGACTGTTGCTCAATTGTCCCGTTTTGACGTAAGGAAAATATGGTTACATTAGTTATACGCTTAGCTTCGCTCACTATGCGCCTTTTTTAAAATAGTCTAACAATCGCTATACATACACATGAATCTAGATTTCATTTTATCGCTATTACGATCGTCAAATCCTGAACCATGTGAAGTTATAGAATCTTAGCTGCTTAGGTGCCTGCGATGAGATTGGGTTTTTCATTTATCCTGGTATAATTTGTTTTTTTAAACTAACCTATTAACGTCAATTACTATAGTTCTTTTATTATTTATTTATATTGCTTCAAACAATGCATTCTTTGCCGATATAAAATCTCTTTCATGGTTACTGTATCAACATTAATGTTTTATAAGCCATCTTTAATATATTTTTTATTTAAAGTTATTTTTCTCATAAATAGAGTATCAATTGATGATTTTTTCACATGTCAACTTTTGGGAGTAATATATTTATCAATATGTATAAATATATCATTGTTGTTGCAGTTATTAACAAATCCTAATAAACGTTATAATTCGCGCAAAAAACTTACGTGATAATTAAAATACACTAATAGCTACCATTGTAAAAAGGAACAAATTTTATCTACAGTATTATTGTTACTCAATAAAGTATTTTAAATTTATTAATATTTTTGTCCTCCTTACGAGCTGACCATTAACCGCTGTCAAATGTTCGAACGGG
This sequence comes from Lymantria dispar, assembly GCA_032191425.1. NCBI lineage: Eukaryota > Metazoa > Arthropoda > Insecta > Lepidoptera > Erebidae > Lymantria > Lymantria dispar. The sequence goes on from CM063451.1 coordinate 16,954,910, forward strand.
CACTATTAAAATTATATTAATCCACAATAACAATACCAACTAACCACACAGTGGCCAATATAGTTTATTCTGACGGTATTTTGCTTACGCAACCCATCGGGTATACTAAAAATACAGTTTGCGTCTTATGAATATTGTCGGGTGGTTAAATTTTTCGTTTGCGGTCTATGAAAATTGTAGTTATTGCTATGAAAGCTATGAAAATATTGGTATTGGTATTCTGCGGTTTGTACTAGGAAGTTCATGTGTTATCATTATTTTTATATCTGAATGCATATCATTTACTGGTATCGTCTGCCATTTTTAACCGACTTTTAAAAAAGGAGAAGGTTCTCAATTCGGATGTTTGTATTTTTTTTTATGTTTGCTCGCGTATAACTCCGTTGCTTGCTAACCTATTTGAAAAAATATTTTTTGTTGGAAAGGATATACTTCTCAAATGGTCCCATGTAAATTTTATCGAAATCACTCGGACAACCGGTTTTTGAAAAATCGACAAAAATCTATCTACATTGAGGTCGGGTTTTTTTTGCAAAAAATATTTTCTTATTACGACAATCAATTATGTCAGGCGGAAGTAAGATTAAGTATTATGCTGTAAATATAATATATTAACATTCCGCGTAGCGATGGAGCATTCCGTGTGGTGACGGAGTAAGAATACAATTCACCACCCCCTATCTATACCCGTGGGTATCGTAAAAGACGACTAATGGATATTTTGTGTATATAACAATTGTGCAAGAGAAGGAAAACTCGAAATAAAACCCTATACCAACCCGCTAGACTAGCGTGGTATAGTAAATTTCTCTCAATATGGAGGAGGCTCGAGGCCATTAGGGGGACGTATATGATCTGTGGTGATCAAATATTAATATGTTTTATTTATTTCAAACATAATTCGTATTATATGAAAACTGAACGCTTCTTTATGATGACGATTAGTCAATTTAATTATTTCAATTAATTTTCGTAATTGGTGCCTAACAGGCTATCTCTGACGTGTGCTCGCTTCGTTAAGTTAATGGATTTATAAAATAGCAAAGGTGTTTGCCCAAAATAAATAGCAATTTGTTAAACGCTAGCTATTAACGTTTATTAAATTTTAATTCTATTTTATATAGCGATGGTTTAAGAACACATTTAGGGCATGAAAGGACAGGAATTACCTTCTTTCTAAATTCTCACATAAAAAATAAGTTATAATTAAGTTCAAAATAAGTACACAAACTTTTGACTAAAGCTCTGAAAGTAGAATTTTATTGTACAGTTTTTATTCTATTTTTTTTTGTTATGACGCTTTTTCGGATATTTTACAATACATACCGGTGTCATAGAGGCGGCATGAATTCTGTAAATTATCTATGCTACATGTAAAGTAAAATCGTAAAAAAAAACATCGGTGTTGAAGCACTCGTTGTAAATGAAAAGTCTAGTGACGAATTCGGAATACAATGTGTTACATTTTCTTTTTCGCGTTTATCCTATGAGATGACTAAGGTAGACCGATAACTATGGCATACCGATGGATACCGTAATGGCAGGTAATTGCCGTGTCTTGACGGAGTAGTAATACACCATACCTTTTCTGGCCTGTAGATGTCGTAAACGATGACTAAGAGATTATAATATGCAGATGCGTAGAGGTTAGCGCAAGAGAAGGAAGTAAAATCCAATACTAACTCTTGTGATCAGCGTGTTTTAGTAGGTGGATTTTCCTTCCATTCTGGAGGAGGCTCGAGCCTAGTAGTGGAATGTAATTATATGATGATGATGATATATGATATAATATCATGCCTTGAATTTATCATCATTGTTCTGCCCTTATCCCAATTACTTGGGGGTCGACGTAGTAGGTATTCCTCTTCCATTGTATGTATAATGTATATATTCCAAAAGTTATCGGCAATAATTTTATGACGGGGAACTGGGACTCCTTGGGAATGTAATTGTTGACCAGACGCCATCAGATTTTGCTGGCCTAGGTCGTAAAGCCACTGGCCAAAGTCGCTGGCCACGTAAAGCTTTACTTAGTCGTCTTTTACGACACCGACGAATAATGTCCGGGTTGGTTATATGTAACTGCCACCGCAGAGCACAATGTGGCGTATATAGGTAGAGATTTTTTTCAACTCAATTCTACCTCATTCAACTTTTTCGATCCAACTAACTTTAGTTAGTTCTTAAATTACAAAATACAGTCTGTATTTGTGGACTTTTTTATATAATTGTTTAATCAATTAAATTTGGTGTTGTACGTTTTTATTGCATGATTTTTGGCTATTATATACTTACACCACTTTATGATATCTAAATTAGTTTTATATAACAGCTTTCTCATGTCGACTTTAATGGAATATGCACAGAGATTACCACGAGATGCTTCGTTATATCAATGATATGCCAGGTATCTGCTGTTCTTGAGGCGACCATCGAGACAGTTATTACTGGTGAACAACTATTCAAAGTATGCTAAATTATTGTTACATTCATAGTACAAGAGTATATCAAAATATCTAATTGTAAATGGTGCAATTTAATTCAATTTATATTCATCGCGATCAATCATTTTATTATATTTAGAATATGTTTTTTTCTCGACAAGCATGCTATCTAATGTGAAACACTAACTAAACAGGTTGATATTTCTTTAGGTTAGCGCGGTTATACAATAGAACTCTTCAATTTTGTAATAGTAACAAATATGCTAGTATGCTCCATCAGAGTAGACCCGAAAGTTCAAAGTTCATCTTGCAGTAGCCAGCAAAGCTAGCTATATTTTGGTATTGCAGATTTCCATGAGCAGCGATAACCACTTACCTTCACAGGCTACTTGCTCACATACCATTAAAGGCAATGAAAAATTATGCTTTTAATATTACATTCATAAAGATATGAAAACCATATCATTTTAAAATTAGTAATATTGCAAACACAGCTCTTCAAAGTTCTTACTTAAACTATGCATTGGGATTCTTCCCTGGCGTTTTTTTTTTTGTTATCATCATCATTCGGAAAATGTCATATGATTATAAAACCACACTGAGAAAACTACAAACTTTCAACGTTTGTATTTTCTCAGTGTGGTCGCATTCTGATCTGATAGTAGTAGTATAAGATTTGTTGGTTTAAATTAATAAATTGACGTAATTAATAATTACTGAAAATTTAATGTTTAATTATTACTGAACAATAACAATTTTTTTTTTTATATAGAAATCATTTTCTTTTTGCACTGGCAATAAATTTGTGTCAAAGTGTAGGTCAAAATTTAATAACGAATGCTGTAGCGGGTAGATATATAACTCTGTAATGACGATGACTTGTTAGAGGTGAGACACCTTAGTTAGTTAGTGTTGAAAAATGTTCGAAATCTCGGGAATTCGACAATCAAATACAAACGTGGGTAAGGTATACTAATAAGCAACTGTCTCTCTTGTACCATGAATGTGATTTGTTTACTGATTGTTGTGGCTTATTTATTATATATGTTTTAACCTGAGCAATAAATACTTATAATTGGTATTGCAGATATTGGTGCAAGCGCTGTACGACTTTACGCCTCAAGAAGCCGGTGAACTCGAATTTAGACGTGGCGATGTTATCACTGTCCACGACCGCTCCGACCAACATTGGTGGCAGGCGAGTATATAAAATCATAATTACTGTTCAAATATAACAATCAATCTAATATAAACGTTTTCTCATTACTCGTGTGGGAACAATCTAAGGATAAATCTGAGTGGACCTCAGATCTTGTGGGTGTCGCTACAGCAGAACAAACACTAGAAGCATAAACTTCGGTTATCATCATTTTTTCATTATTTCGGCTCATATACGTCCCACTGCTGGGCTCGAGCCTCCCACATAATAGGAGGGAAATTGACCTTACTATACCATGCTGGTCAGACAGATTGATATAGAGTTTTGTTTCGAGTTTGCCATCTCTTGCATAGATATGTCATATGCATAATATATCTCTTAGTCGTCTTTTACAACACCCACGGCTAGGAGAGGTGTTCGATTATACCTGATCATTATTAAATTCATTTCATTTTAGTGTTATTTCTCCAAAAGACACGTATTCTTAACTCCATCACCACCGCTTCTTCGTCATCTCAGTAGATCTGCGTCTCATTGCTAGCCAATAGGGAGAAAATTGATCTACAATATACCACACTAGGTTGGTATATTTGTTTCGAGTATTTCTGAAAATTGAAAAAAAATGGGTCTCGTAGTATGGGTACGTCCCCCAGTTTGGAGTTGTTCTTCAATCTATATTTGTACGTCCCACCATTGATTAATGTACAATCTAATCAACGACAATGGTGCAATAGTCTAGAAAAAAAATCAATTAAATTCAGAATATTGCAAAATTTTGAATTTAAGTTTACATATTTTCTTGCAATCAGGTTACGCATATTAGTGGTTTTTCAGAATAGACGAGAATGATGAAGTGACATTATTTTGTTACTATATTATATATTTTTATTTACGTTACTCCACAAAAGGTCTATTATTATTTAATTTAAGGACATAGCAAATCATCATGATAAAGTAACGATGACACTTGATTATTGATTCAATAAAATCGTCGTCAATGCATAACGTAAATGATTCGAACAGCATCTTAGACCCCGTTGTGACTAGTTAGGAATACAAACTATAGGAAAATTATAACATTAAAACATCAATAGTGACACATTTGCTTACAATTAAATGTATATTTTCTATTAAAAAATCAGCTGTTTATAGAACATTGCTAGGTTACAGTTATATTTTTTTTATTGCTGTTGATGGCAAACGAGCCAATTGATGGTAAGTGATACTGCCCTGCTCTGCTCTGCACTGCTCATGGATCTGTGCTAGGCCGCTATCTACCATTGCCAAAGTCGCATGCCCAAAAGGCGACCCTTTGGCACCCCAAAATAGACGAGGAAGTGGGCCGCTGTTGGTTTTTAGTAGGTATTCCGACGAGCCACTCTATGTCGGCGAGTCCTACATACCCTCCTGCGACACATGCAGAAGGAATGCATAAATGCATTTTCCACAGCGTAAAAAAAGACGCTGCCTACTATGAAGAATGAAAATTCCTGCCATGAGCTTCGGTGATGTAAAAGGCATCCCAAAACCCACCACACGCAAATACCCTCAGAAAGTTGGGTTACCGCCACTCGCCTACCGAATGAAGTGCATTAACAAATTTCAGCTACTCGGACGTCGATTTTCTGCGAAAGTGTGATACTATCCAGACTTACCGACCCGCGGCTGTAGTCAGACGATTATCGACAGTGTACTATAAAAATACACGTAATAAATCCTCAACTAATGGTGCGACTTATACGCACATGTTTTCCAATTGTGCTATATAATTTAAGATTATAACATTTTTTATCCGTGTGTTAACGGAGTAAGAATACAATTCGCCATCCCTCTCTTGGCCGCGGGTATCGTAAAACACAACTAACAACATATAACATCAATTAAAAAATGAAAAGCTTGAAACACTATCATCGTATCATTGTCTTATCTAATATAATTTTATATTGGAACTGATCCAACATCCCCTCAATCTTTCTTACTGGACCAACTCCGTATCCCGAAAAACACCTCCATACGATTCTTTTTCCATTGGCGGACTGTCCAATTACAATCCTTTCTAGCAAAGCTTACGAGATTTTTCTATGTTGCTCGGTAAGAAATGGTACTTTTCTCAAGACCCTCCCAAACAATTTGGCTTTAACTAATCGCCTGCGGACTAGTCTCGCGGTTATGTTTCGTGGGTCGCCTTGAGAAACTTCTTTTCGAATTTCATTGGAGCCTTTAGTGCCAAACGAATAATCAGCTTATACTCTCTGGTTGTGGCCTTCCTTGGCCGAACTTTTCTGGTAACCTTATCTGTTGTACTATGTTGTTTAAAATATGCTATAGTATTAGGTATACACCTTAGAATAATAACATATAGAAGGATAGTGTCAATACTTCGAACTTTCAAAATTTGAATCTAAAAATACTAATGGCGCGCAGACGATTAGACACGTACACACGCACACCACTATACAAATTATGAAATCAAATTTTGTTTTTATTAACATAAATCGTCGAATTACCTTTAAAAGTAATGTTAATAATCTTTTTATATTTTTCAAATGTGTTGCGACACCATTTGAAAGCACAAACCGTCATAATTACCTATTTATTTTTTAAGAGTTGCGTACGTTCGTGCAGTACAATGACTTGTACATTACGGAACGGTTCCGGTGTAAGCTCCATTAGGCTCCAATTGAAATACCTCACTTTTTGTGCGTGAACTTACCTTCTATACGTTATTATTCTAAGGGTATACACATTTTTCATGAAACATTCTAAATTATTTGCAATATTCCGTCAGCTCCAATTTTGATCGAAATGCAAATTTACGATGATTTTTCTTGTTGATGCATCACAACTTTTATTTTTACCCATTTTTAACAATAAAACTAAACAGAAATGATCAAAACTTCAGAAAATAGCAATAAAATATAATAAAATAAAAAAATGAGCATGTTTTTTTAAATTTCAAATATAGAACAGGCGAACCTTAGGGCGCCTTCAAAGGACAATGGGCAAAAATGTATGGCGCTTGTCCCATCGGCGGCCACATCTGTCCTATATATTTTTTAGTCGACAATTATGTATATATTAAGACTGCAAAAAATTATTTCGGCAACTTGTTTAGATAAAAAGTTATAAAGCGTTGATCATATAAAAAAATCGAATTAATTAAACCGAAAGTACGTAAATGATAAAATGTAATGCATGTCTAAGTATAAGATAATGATGGATTAAATAAAACTAAAGGTTAATTGGTTATTAAATACATCGATTTATTGACAGACACATATACAATGCTCGTATATAATGCTAGTATTCCTTTAAAAAAAGAAAATGATGGGATTCAATTGTCGTCTACAATAATATCGTTTAAAAAATGAGCTGGTAAACGGATATCTTCCTCTTGGTTTCTCGCCCACCCTAAATACCACACTACACACATAATGTGGGCACAGCAACCAAGAGTGCGCTTACCGCTTAGACAACTGCAATAGTAGTTTTCTATGGCTTCTCTGCCGCTTTTCTCTCTATCTACTATAATGTACGAATAATATATTTTTGACCTAGTATGTCTAGATTGTATTCGACATCTTAGCAGCCAAACATTTGTTGCTGTGATGCCGCACCTGCCTAGGCCTGTAACATCGGGGTCCCTATACGTTTCTATATTATAGAGACCTTGTCGCACATGCTCCGCATAATAGCTGCGGGCTAGCTTCACTTGGTATGTACCAAGTGCAAAAATGGTTAAATCGTCCTCAGTCAGCAAAGGAAAATCACTTATGTTAGGTTGGTTTCCTGTAATGCTATCGAAACTAGCCCGTCTACGATTAAGGTTGTTGGCTAGGACATACTCTGCTAGGTTATTTGGTTGGTTCACTCTTTGGTTTATAACTTCTATAAATGTTTCAGCGTGAACGTTATCTGACAATGCTTCTCTGCAAGCATTCAATAATGCAGCACCTATTCTAAAATCTGTCATCATATGAGGCAAAGCACGATTGAAAAAGTCTTGTCGGAATAGTTTAAAATCGCGTTTGAACCAACCATTTATAACTTCAACAACCCAGCGGCACATAGTAACCAACCTAGACTTATTCGCTTGTTCTGTCGTCAATTGATCTTCGTCTCGATTTTTTGTTTTCGGTAAGTGAGCTTCATAACCATAGGCATGTAAGTCGTCGATTACGTCGCGAAACCCACGGTCTAAAATGAACACATCTCCATGTTCAAAAAACCAATGGAAAGGATTTCCTTCGTCGTCAATCATATTTTTCATTATTTGTGCATCTGATTCTATGGCTGAATATGGCCCAAAGGCATCTAAAATGTGGCCATCGCAGCACACTATTAAAAACGGTTTCAACAAATTCGTGTATTTGTGTAGACTATATGATCGCTTTTGGAATAAATAGTTTGCGGACTTTTGTATATATATATAAGTGGCGTCTGCTATCACAATTGCCTTTCTGTTTAAGGCATTTGCATTTCCAAAAATTGCATTTGGAACTTGTAGGTTTCGGTTAGCTACATCAATTCTATTGAGATGATCATAACCAAGATGCCGGGGAACGAAGTCCAGTAAAAGAGAGTCTCTGGCGAACGTTAAATGTCGTTCTAGGGTTCTACGGCTCATATTAAAAAGCGTCGCCAGCCTTTCATTTGCTTCACCGCTTCGCAGTTTCATTAAGTAGCATGCCAAAGATGTTTTCGGGCGTGTTGATACGTTCGACAATGAAGGAGTTTGTTCCAAAATATTCATAAATTGGTCTCGACTAACGCCTAATCGGATGTATACTTCATTTGGGTCCATGTCATCTATATTATCAAAATCTAGTATAGATCCTCGAAGCACCGCGATTTTCATGAGGCTCATGATATGCACAAAATGTGTGGCATTGAAGTCGTGGAGCAAGTTAGGGCTGTCAATTATTTGATCCCAATCATTGGATACCAAATGATGATCGCAAACTCTTGCACTATTTGGAATATAAAAATTAAAATGAATCAAGAATGTCACTTTAATGTTATCCGGAATCCTTCGGAGATCCGTTCGTCTGCAGTTTTCATACATACAACGCGTTGCTGTATTAGGGAGTCTTGAATATTCTTCAATATGTAATACACATTCGTGTGGACGGTCTTCTCTTGGCTGCACAGCTCTTTCTGCCCGTTGCCAGCATGGTCGACAAATGTACTCCTGACCATTGTATTGTATCTGAAAATGAGAGTATTACAATTAGTTAAAACGCTTAGTTATTTTCATTGAACGCTGTTCAAACAAAGCGAAATATAAAGAAAAATATTTTACTCGATTGCCTAAGCAGTATTAATTATCTCGCTTACTCATACGTAAATACCGATACTTCTATCCCGTTCTCGCCCCGTGGATCAAACGGAACGACAACGTCGCCGCGTCGGTAACAGTTTACTTACTACTTACAGCGAAATGTAATCTCAATGCGCGAGTTAAAACACTGTGACCACCTCAAGTTAAACAGTACTATATTGTTGACGTGACAACTAAGAAATAATGATTTCGTTTGATGTACTTACCTGATGTTCAGAGGTAAGAGCTTCAAAGATATATTGGCCTACAGCGGGATGTTCTTCAAACCGAGCACGGGTTATTTCGTATCTTCTTCTGTTTATCACGGATCGATTACATAAAATACACACTTGGCGATTATCTGCCATTGTTATAGGAATCTGCTTAAAAAAAGTCCAAAAAAACGAGCACAAGTCACCAAGATAGATATTAACAAGTCCGATATGCAAGCCAGAGTCAAAAGAAATTGTCAAACAATAATAATCGCACAGTACTCAACGAAACAAATGTCAACGATGGACTGCGCTGTGCGCTCGAGCATAACGGTAATCGCCGAGTCGCCGAGTGCGAGCGGCGCTCGTCGCTGATTGGTTGACGCATGAAACATGGCGAGACCGATTTTAACAAAGGTTCTTAGACCTCTAATAGAAAAAGTATTGAATATTAGGATACATAAATAATAATGAAAAAAAAAATAGTATTTTAATAATAGTATTTTAACTATATTTTTTTTCCCAAACGGTATTTCATAGTACTCCTTGAACAATATTTGTTGTCAAAGATCTCCCCTTTCAAATGACACTAGTTTCATTGATGGCCGCTCATGGGCCGCAATGCCCATTGTCCTTTGCCGCAAAGTGCCGCGCGGTGGCAGCGCGTCTGCAGCGCTGCGGCGGCGCTACTTTGTAAATCTATATAAATAAACAACAATACATCGATCGACTAGTGATGCGCGCACGTATTTTTTTGTACAAGTAGAGCAGAGTTTCTTCGTCAGAGTCCATCGTAAAACTATGTACTACACTACGATTCTCAAACCTAGCGACAGCAGCGCGGCACTTTGCGGCAAATTTGAAGGCGCCCCAAACTGTTTCTATGTAGTTGTCCATGGTGCTAGTACTGAAGTCGAAGTAGTTTTTAATGTCATGTTTTTTTTAATAGTTATAATTTTCATGCGAATATTATTGTTTCTTTGAAAACTAGATAGTCGCAGATAAATTGTGAAATAACATTAATGGTTGATCCCTGATAAATTGCAGTAGGAACATTGTTTATATGAATATGAACTACTAAGGGGAAAGTGGCTGTTTCTAATTATATGTCCACCACTGTATATTGATTTGTCACATGTATGTTTCAGGGTGAGATCGCGCACCGGCGTGGCCTGTTCCCCGCGTCATACGTGACCGCGTACCACTCATAGTGGGAGCGCGAGCTCATCCTTGCCGCAGTCCCGTTCGCCTCGAGCATCTTGATCACAACCGCAGCGTCAGCGTTTCATCATATCAATAACTCGCGCTATTTACATCGAAATTTAAACTTATTTGTATAAAATATATTGCATGAAAACGTTATTGTTTTCTTGATTTATTAGTGCATGTCGTATATTAGCGATTTTACGCGGTTTTAAACTATATAGGAGTTATTGAAATATTCCCCTTACACGTAATGTTGAACTTGACATTTATAAACGTCTTATAAAAATATAAACTAGTACTTTCACGACTATCAAAGATGAGGACAATATAGTTTAAAAGTATTTTAGCTATAGGCCGTTTATAAAGCGTGTATGAATAAGTAAGAGGGTTTATATCTAAGGCACCGAGTGTCATCAATGTCTCTCGCTCGGTAAATGTTTAATTTTTATATAAAAATTTTGACGAGTATAGGTGCTTTGTGTCCTACAGCTGTTTGATTGCGATGGTTTTCTAATATAGATAATTATAACAATAATCGCGTGTCGTAATCATATATCTGTCCATTATACTCGCGCTGTTTAAAAAACTGCCTTGATTTTTCGCAATATAAGATGTAATTTGGTAGTACAAAAATTTGTGTCGTGTTCATCGTATTAATTGTTCTGTGACGAATTTATTGTCCTCTCAATTTTTATATTGTGACAAGCGCTTGATGAGAGTGAATATATTTTATCCTCGAAAACGTGCCAGAATGTTATTTGTAGTTTTTTTTTGAAATATGTTTTAGTAGTAAAGGCGAAAAGGGATCAAATCAGTTAATACACTGAATACTCCCACTCTATACTCTATATCCACACTTTTCTTATTCGATGTGATTTTTTTTTTAAATATGACCATTATTTATCCCTATGTCTTAAATGCTCATTATTAAAATATTTACCAATTATACTTTATTTAAGTGCTAATTTTAAGTTCAGCTTTACATGGTCTTTTCAAACTAATTATCATTTTATTATCTGTAACACAGCATTGTATAATCTGTTGCGATAATAATGTAGAATATAAATATCCTACAAAATCTTAGCTCTCGTTAGAATTAAATAAATATTGTGTTACGCACAACATACAATGCCACGAAAGTTATTTTAATCGCAATTTATTTTATATGTCGACGATTTTATGAGAGAATGATTGTATAGTTATAGTGAGTGATGTATGTATTTTATATAAAGATATTATATTTTTTAACATCTTGCTTGATGGCTTTTGACGTTAATTTTGGCGCAAATTCGTTACCTGTACGTATTTTGACTATTTACAAGTAATAATGAAATTGTCTAATAACACTTAATGTGGAAAGTATGTAATTCGATAATTTGTAAGGTGGCGAATTAGTCCGTAATGGCTGTCGAATACGATATAAGAAGTAAGTCGATAGAACGATCTGAAGTGGCAAACACCGTGCCTCATGGCGCTTGGCAGTGTCATTGTACTTAGTTAGCGTTTAACATTTAGTCAAGACTTGAAATTAATAAAAATAAAAAATTTTGAGTGATCGTTGATCCAATGTAGATATTTATTTTTGTTATTGTATTGTACCCAAAATTACTATATTTATGCTAACATAATTGATAAAAAAAAATATTCTCAACTGACGAAATTGAATCGTTGTACCTATACATTAGGACCGAACGTTAGACGTAAGTGACATATTTAAATTTAATCGTGCATGTTTTATTAAAAAAATACCCATTTCGTCGAAGCATTTAAACAGTATAATAATTATTAAAAAATATGTTTGAAGGTACATAAAGTATAAAGAAAATTTTGATCGATTAGTCGTTGACAGAATACAGCTGAATTTACATATTATATGTACATCTATTGCGCTTACATTATTAGCTGTACTAGTGACGAATAAACGATGCGTAAAGGCAATTTTCAATAAATCGGAAGTGCTATAATCTATAATAATCAAATATTTAAATAATTTAAGTTATGATTCTCCAATATTGTGGAAGATGTATAATATTTTTTACTAATAAATTTAATATTATATATTTTGTTTTATTATTTGTGGCATACTTGTGACAACGAACGGTCATGGATGGGTTTCCCGTGTAAGGGCTAAGAAAATAATATGCCTTTTGTCCGTGAAATTGTAAAAATCGGCTATGGGGTCCGTAAAAGAATGAGCAGTGACACTTTCCTGGGCAACCTAATATAACAATGCGACTGTTTGTCAAACGTGATGAATCTGTCGTCCCTCTTGAAAAGGATCGTCTGACAGTGGATATCGATTAGATAATGAATGGATAGTGACGAGGCCAGGACGCATTGCAGTGTCGTAACACACCCCAGTAGCTTAACGGTCCAGTAGAACCACACTGTTAATGTATAATTTAGAATGGACGTAAATAATATCTGGTTTAATTTTTTTTCTCCCGACAAAACTGAGTGTTGCGGACTGACTTAGCCACAGAGTCACCAACAATCACAAAAACTGCGACACTATTACACATTTGTACGAACCATTTTGAGATACTTTGGGCCCACAAACCCAAAAAAATAGAACCACATACAATGTGTATGTGTAAGAGAAAGCCTGAGGTCCCAGACATCGTAAGTTTTTAGTCGAGGAATTATTATTAAATCCAGTAAAGTGACATTCATCAGTTACCCACTCATGAAATCAAAGTTTTGAAGTTTGTGATATAGGCAGATTATGTACATATGTATGTACTTTGAAATTGGTTGGACAGGTAACGAATTTCAATTAATATTCTTCTTTGACTTTCGAAATTAGAAATGAATAAAAAAGGTATTGTGGTGGTACTAAAACAAATTACAGGCACAATTTTTTTTATTTATAACAACATACATAAACTTCAAGCAATACACACTATAGATATAATAATTATATCTAAAACGCCACGAAACGTTTTCACTATAGTTAATATAATAATAAAATAAATAGCTAAAAGTTAAATTAGTCAATTAAGGGTTTTGTTGTCACGTACCACACTAGGTCGGGATATTCCAAGAAATAATTCAAGACAAAAACATTAAATGTATTTGTTGAAACACATTTTTTCGAGTCGCTTAGGTGTAATATTTGTATAATGCTAGCGAACCGCCCTCGCTTCTCTTCGGTTTGCCGCCGCATTTTAAAAATCCACTATATCCTAAGTTATTACCCTACCCGACTGCAGTCCGTGAGGCCTCGGGTTGGAATCCAACACCGAGAAAAATTTTATAGGATTTTTCTAAGAGGAAAAATAGCCTAAGTAAACCTCCCTATATAGGCAGCAGCAGCTGGCAGTAATAGGTTATCAAAATAGGTTCCGACGTTTTGAAAATTGCTTGGAACATACAGACAGCCGAATTTAAACTGGTTTTAAACAATGTGCAAATAATCGTGTGAGCATGAAAAGAACAATATGGGTTCAATAATCACCGATTTTAGGTAGGTGACACCCAAGGCAGTATAAATACAAATAACATTGGGGCTCATTATTTTTTTGTTGTTAAATGAAATAAAGAAACACCTAAGATCATATAAATGAAATATAACACGAATGCTATATGTTATTTATGTTACCACAGGTGTAAAACCAGGCTTAACTTTCGGGGTCGTTGGAGAAAATGGGTATAAGAAGCCTAAAACGTCTATATTCAACTTAAAAATATCTACAAGTAATTATTAGTGAAGCAAATATTTTATAAAATAATAAAACCAAAACATAAATTAACGATAAATAGACTTACACTTTAACACGTTCGTTAATAAGACTTAACAACTTCTTTGAAACAATAATATTTATTTATAAGACTATAAGGTATAATCCTAATAAATTGTATCTATAACACAGAAGATATTCTTTACTACGACGATCCTTCATTCATAGTTCAATTACATTCATAAAAGTTATTGCCATGAAAACAATATACAGGTAAGCAAGTACAATTTTTAATATATCCATTATACGAGGTGTATTCAAAAAGTAAGGTGACTTAAAATTTCGCGGGCAACGTACTTTCGATTATCGTTTTTTTTTTGTTTTTTTATGTTGGTACACTCTTTCTGAGCATCTGTACCAAGTTTCAAGTGTATAGCTGTATAGCATTTTTTGTTTGGTTGTGAGAGGCGTAAAGGTTATAAGTGTTTTGCGTGCTCGGCGATTTCTTGCTATCGAAAAATATGGATCAAAGGATTTGCATCAAATTGTGTGTAAAAAATAAAATAAAGTGCTCCGAAACACTTGAAATGTTGACAGTGGCATACGGTGAAACTGTTCTGAGTAAAAAAAATGTTTACAAGTGGTACAAACTCTTCCAAGATGGCCGGGAAGATGCCAATGACGAGCCTCGCTCTGGACGCCTAAGCACATCAACAACTGATGAAAACGTTCAAGCAGTGAAGAAAATTGTTTTGGAAAATCGTCGTATCACTATCAGAGAAGTTGCTGAGGATGTTGGTATATCGCTTGGCTCGTGCCATGAAATTTTTTCTAACGTTTTGGGCATGAGACGTGTGTTAGCGAAGTTTGTTCCGAAATTGCTAAATTTTGACCAAAAGAACCATCGCATGACCATCGCTCAAGAACTGTTGAATGACGTCAACGACGACCCAGATTTACACAAAAGGGTCATAACTGGTGACGTATCATGGGTATATGGTTATGATATCGAAACCAAAGTCCAATCGTCCCAATGGAAGAGCCCAGATGAACCAAGACCGAAAAAAGCACGCCAAGTTCGATCAAATGTCAAAGTTTTGCTCACTGTTTTCTTCGATTACCATGGCGTGGTGCATCAGGAGTTCTTACCATATGGTCGTACGGTCAATAAACAGTATTATCTTGAAAATATGCGCCGTTTGCGAGAAGCAATACGAAGAAAAAGTCCAGAATCGTGGAAAAACAATTCATGGCTTTTGCATCACTATAATGCCCCTGCTCACTCATCTTTGCTTGTGAGAGATTTTTTGGCCAAAAACAACACCACAATCATGCCTCAGCCACCATGTTCACCGGATTTGGCCCCATGTGACTTTTTCTTGTTCCCAAAACTAAAGAGACCTATGAAAGGACGGAGATTTGCAACGATTGAAGAGATAAAGACTGCATCGCTGGAAGAGCTCAAGGCTATACCGAAAAGTGCTTATGAGAAGTGCTTTAAGGATTAGAAAAACCGTTGGCATAAGTGTATTGTATCTGAGGGGGAAAACATAAATATTCATAAATAAATAAATTAATAATTTTTCTTAAAAATACAAAGTCACCTTACTTTTTGAACACACCTCGTACATACATACGGACTACATTTTATATAAAGTATGTTAGTCATGCAATGTATGCACTATTTTAATCACATTATAATTTTGTTAGTATATGTTTGTTAGCCTGTTAATTAGTACAGATACGGCTTGTATGTAAAAAGTAACATGTCCGCGTTTACAAATTTATTGGGAATCGCTTTAAAATAATTACAAATTACATTAAAATGGTGGGGTACTACTACTTATTACTTCCAAATATCTTGCAATATCATTATTTATAATGTAAATTGATTATATTCCAGAAAATAAAGACACGAAATTTACAGACACCAATAAATGCCACCTACATTTAAACTACAAAATTTTCACTTTCAATTAAACAGTTTTAAGGACGGTATATTAAATAAAATTATTATTTTTTAACGTTACTAATAATTAACGGTGAGAAATATATTCATTAAATTAAAAAGATCTTCCTCCCAATGCTAACATTATATTTTCAAACGCAATCCAATTGACTAAGGCCCAAGGTGCCAATCGAAGCCATATAGGCACGAACCCTTTGTACACAGCGAAAAAACCTTCATTCCTAACAGATTGTCGCCAGCAGTCTATTATGCCTCTGTATAATAAGCCCCTGCAAACAAATTTATGTAGGTGTTTAGAAATTAAAATACGAGTAAAGTCATAAAAATCGGCTGATAAATTACCAGGAAAATAAGCAGCAACGGTCTCCTGAGACACTTGTTAGTTACTGCAATCCCGAACTCCCTCACCAACCGTGGTGATTATGAAAATTATCCCTCCAATAAATGATCGCGCCATTTGTCGTACTAGGGAAGCCTACTTTCAAAAGTGGATGACGAAAGGATGATGATGACGATGATTCATCATTTTCGTCATCACAGCCCACACAAGACCCACTGCAGGGCACGGGCCTCTTCCACAATTCGAGGGCAATTGACCTACTACAGCGCGCTGGTCAGACGTGTTAGCATAGGCTTTTATATCGTGTTTACCTTCTCTTGCATAGATACTATCTGCATATCCCTTAGTCGTGTTAACAATCACAAGTATGACAGGGGATGGTGAACTTACTCCGTCACCACACAGAGATGAATAAGTTGGTTAATTTGTTTTTTTAAAGATAAAAACATCATCCAGCATTTAGGAACTAATTGTTGCTCTGAGTCTGGGTGTTATTTGTGTCCAGTAATCGTATGTACCTAAAGTTCCCCACAATACAAGAATAATGCAGAGTATTGCCTTTTGAAAAAGAATGGTTGACACGATACTAGATGAAAACAGCATGTTAGGTATGAGGCGGTGTCAAATATCTGACTAAGAGTAACAAAGACAACAGTTACAAAACCTTCATTGTGATTAGGTTTCCTTGCTGGCTGCCATACACAAAAGTAAAATATATACAATAGTAGAACAAAGATACCTTCCATCTGGCCCTACGGGCTGATTCATTAGGCGTGTTTTAATAACATCCGCCGGCGTTCCAAGCACAGCTGCTACGAAACCAGCTATAAACGCTGACATTGTATGTAGTAGCATGCCTTCACGTATTTGGAATTCCTTTTGGAAGAATCTTTTAGCATAGTCATAAGCAGCCAAATCCCCCAAGTTAACCATAGCTGCACGTTGCATATTTGGAATGGCACCTGAAAAGTTGTTTTATTTATTATATACGAGTTCCTCGCAATATGCACTTCTCTCATACATCATTTTATCATCATTTTATCATCATTTCAGATCATAAATGTCCCACTGTTAGGCTTGAATCTCCCCACGCAATAGGTGAGAAATTGATTACTGGTATAGAGTTTTGTTTCGAGTTTGCCTTCTCCTGCATAGATATTATATGCATACTTAATCCCTTAGACGTCTTTGGATGCAGGTGGCACAGGACCGCAATCTGTAGCGTAACATGAGGGAGGCCTATGCGCAGCAGTGGACGGCGACAGGCTGAAATGATGATGCATGATAAGTCGTCTTTTACGACACCTATGAGCTACGACGCCAGATGGTGTTGTCAATTCCATACAAGCTCTTAGTCATTTTTGTGACGCCCACAAGCAACGTAAGGCTTACTAAGGAGTACTAATGTACTCCTAGCCGCCATCACACTGTATATAAATTGAAAAAAATACCTATGAGAGGTTCGTCTTTACCAATATAATGTCGAAATCTTAGGCATTCCTACTCCACATTGAATATTAGTCAACTTCATACTGCCCAGACAATTGGGAATACCATATATAATTATTGAGAGATTACGACATTCTAATACCATAGGCTTTAACATTAGTTTTTAAAACGACACCCTGCACTAGGGAATATGTCCTTCTAAACATACTTAATATAGAGCATATGTGTTATATATTGGTCTGTCCTAGTGTTGTCTTATTTTCAGCGGTCTATGGGCTGAACGCACACCCTTCATCCTGTTAGGGGTGAGGCAAGTGCGGCGCTCGATCCCATAACCTACCGTGTTGCGTCCCTGTTCGACATTAAGCCGACCACAGTGTGCCTACTCTTGAATCTCGATTCCAATCCTAAATCCAATCTCAGCTCGAATTTGAGCAAATTTGGTACTCTTGAAAGCGACACTAGCGCACGATTGCTCGGTATTTCTCTACGTGATAAAATCCGGAACACAGAAATCCGTAGAAGAACGGGTGTAACCGACATAGCCCGGAGAATTAGCACGTTGAAATAGCAATGGGGAGGCCACATCGCTCGTCGAACCGACAACCGTTTGGGAAGAAAGGTTCTCGAGTGGCGACCACGAATCGGACGGCGCAGCGTAGGACGAAACTAGGTGGACTGACACTATTCTCAAAGTCGCAGGGAACCGTTGGATGCAAGTGGCGCAGGACCGTTCCGAGTGGCATTCTTGTGGGGAGGCCTATGTCCAGCAGTGGACGTCTGTAGGCTAATGGATGTATGGATGGATGCACAATTGCAAGAAAGCGTCTTTGTAGTGATCCGAGTTCGATAACGTTATTAATTTTAAAGTAAGAAAATACGACACATTTGGTGAAAATAACAATGCCAAACGCGAATTCATTCTCGATTTTGTTCAAGAGTACCAAATATAAGTTTGGTGAGATGGAATTGAATCCGATTCGAAATTAGAATGGATTTTCAGAGTAGTCTCTTCAAAATGTAAAAATTTCGTTACACAAAAAGGTTGCGTATCAGCAGTTCAAAATCCTCCCATAAAAGTTTCACTTCAAAATGCTTCCATCTGTTTTGAAGTTCAGTTATAAAAATAACAATAAGCACAGAATAATCTATATCAATCAAGTCGTTGCACAGCGTGGTGTATTTGACCAGTTTGGTATAAGCACTTATGATAAATAAATATGTTTTAACGGATTATAACGGATTATATCGTATTACGATTTTTGATTGCCCGACGTTTCGAACACTGTACAAACGTGATAAAATCCGTAAAAACAGTTTTAATATTTAAGGTGTAATACTCGCGTAAACATCAGAATCATTAGGATTGTGCTCAATAACCGGACGTTTACGATTCAAACAAGAAAAAATAATTATTTTTTCACACTCACCTCTCCAAAACCCTAGAATCCCACTTTCCTTATAAACCATCTTGTACACTTGAAAGCAACCTGTGAACCGTGGAGGTTTGCCCTGCAGGACCCGCCGGCCTTCAGTTTGCATCTGTACCTTCACCAAATCAGCTGGGGAGGCGATTAGTTGTGCCAAAGCACCACATGTCATCCCACCTGCTCATGATAATTATGATATTTAAAATGTAGGCTAGGATTCATTAGATGAGTTAGTGTTGTGCAGTAAATTCAGTGTCACTATTACCGCTATTCGCGTAATAAACAAAAACGTTGGTGTTTTTCACAAGCCTATACAAATATGGAAACATGTCTACTTAAAATAATAATAGGTCCTTAACATTTTTGCGTCCTCGGAGAAAAGTTGTAAAAATACTTGACGTAAAAAAATACTGTTGCCATTAATATTATTAGAGTACCTACTCTGTATAAACATATACAGGTGTCCCTAAATTAGACGTCCAACGGTAAATGGGTGGTAGATGACTTTATGACAGCTATGAAAAACAAAAAAATAAATATGAGCTTGAGCATATTACTAAAAACGATGAAAAATCAGACTTTTTTTGGGGTGGGTTGCGGTCGGCGAGCTCCTCGCACCACTCCGTCCGGGGCGACAGAGGGGCGTAAGCACGCACACCCCCAACCCACCCGCGACGCACGT
The DNA here is from genome assembly GCA_032191425.1 of Lymantria dispar. Classification (NCBI taxonomy): domain Eukaryota; kingdom Metazoa; phylum Arthropoda; class Insecta; order Lepidoptera; family Erebidae; genus Lymantria; species Lymantria dispar. Next base: position 16,974,801 of record CM063451.1, read on the forward strand.
CGCCATCGTCGTTGGGCCGACCACCGGGGCAGGGTGACTTGCCCTACGTCAGTGGTAGACCTTGTACGATATTTTCAAGTACTATAACGACAAATAGGCTAGTTTTGGCATCGGATATTTCTTATTGGAAGCGCAGATAACTGCACTATCGACCACAAGTACAATTAAAACTAGACATGTTATGTTGTCATTTTTCATAGCTGTCAAAAGTCATCTACCACCCACTTACCGTGGGACGTTTAATTTAGGGACACTATATGTCTATCTACGTCTAATGCTTAAATACTTAATTAAAATCAAAAACCATATCTATGTCTAGGGCTTAAATACTTAATTAATTATGTATGGATTCAAAGCTTTTTATTTTGGAATTGTTCGCGTGGTGACGGAGTAAGAATACAATTCGCCACCCGTGGTCTTTGCCCATGGGTGTTGTAAAAAACGACTAAGGAATTTAATATGCTTATAACATCTAAGCAAAAGAAAGAAAACTTCAAGAGAAACTTTATACCAACACGTGGAACCAGCGTGGCATAGTAGGTCAATTTCCCTCCTATTGTGGAAGAATCTCGAACCCAATAGTAGGACGTGTATGAACTGAAATAATGATAAATTATTATTTTGAAATAAGTCAACATTATTGAAGTTATTTATTTATATACATTAGTTAGGATAATCTAATCCTAATTTCAACGCACATCTGCACTATTATAACTTTGTAAGCAAAGATCCACAACACTTTTCCTTGGATGATATCGAGATTTTAGAGTCTTAAGTCCTGGGAAGAGTTTATAATTATCTTGGAACTACGATCATCATGCGACTATAGGCGATTTACTATAAAAAATCAACACTTTAAATTCCTCACAAACTGCAGTGGTTCCCAGAGTCATTTTGTAATTTTCATTCACAATTACAGCGCGCATGCGTTCGTATGCTACAAGTCGACACCCTGCGTACACGGCGTGACGTTGGCACATTGGCATTAGACCGCTCCATAGTTTGAGTGGTCCTTCCTTAGTGGCTATATCAAATGTCGTGGCGAGCAAGCCACGATGCTCCATCTAAAATATAAAAAATATGTTAAAAATAGCGGTACATTAAATATCGTAGATTCTTAAGATTAAGATTAGGTAGTAATAATAATAAATTTATTGTTTTACACTATAATATTTTAGTTCAAAATCGCTTAGCGTGCTATGGAGCGGACTATGCTCGGGATTTCTCTGTGAGATAAAATCCGAACGAAATACGGCAATCCGTAGAAGAACGGGTGTAACCGATATAGCACGAAGAATTAGCACGCTTAAGTGGCAATGGGCAGGACACATCGCTCGACAAACCGACAACCGCTAAGGAAGAAAGGTGCTTAAGTGGTAATCGCGTATCGGACGACGCCGTATAGGACGACGCCGTATAGGACGACGCCGTATAGGACGACGCCGTATAGGACGACGCCGTATAGGACGCCGCCCCACTAGGTAGACCGACAACCTGGTGAAGCAACAACTTTCAGGCTTTTGTTATTGTATTCTTTAGGCTTTAGATTTTTAATGCGCACTTTTCATACTGCATATGTATTGAAAATCTAAAGCCCAAAGAATACAATATAAAAATCCTAAAGAATACAATAAAAAAAATGCCATTTTTGACATGTCGTTATGTACGTAGGAACCGTCGATATTTATGTAAGAGAAGGAGCCCTCGAAATAAAACTATACCAACACTTCTAGCAAGCGTGGTATAGTTATAGGTCAATTTCCCTCCCATTGTGGAAAGTATAATTTTGATGAAATATAATATGTTTTTGACATCATTATTACCTTAAATCCATGTTTAGCAGCCGCCATTTCGTCTTGTATCTGAAGTCTTGTCTTTGCTAAGTCAAATGGATAAGTTACTGTAAAAAAATAAGTAGTACCTAAGTTTGGTAAGAACATCCGTGTCATGTCGCAGTAAGTGTATAATTTAGCACCCCCTTTCTGCCCGTGGGTGTCGTAAAAAACGTCACAGGGATTATAATATGCGTATAGCATTTATGCAAGAGAAGGAAAACTCTGAATAAAACCTTGTACTAACCTACCTGCCCAGCGGTATGACATTACAAACAGACATTTCAATTTTATTTATTTGGATAGATTAATTACTAATCAATGTTACGTATGAGTCATTTAACATGTAACTTGGTTGATTTTTAAATTGCCTAGGTATTTATGTGTCTGTGAACACGTGCATAACAGACTAAGCAATATTTACCAACTTCGGCACACCATGCTGATAACACAGCTACAAGATACCTTGTCACAACTGATTCTTGCACTGGCTTAGGAACTGGCTTTTCAACATCTAGCATTAACATTTTGGTCGTCTATTACTTTCTGTTGACCTGGGAAAAGAATCTATACATAAAAATGTTCCACTACAGTGTCTTAACATTCGCAAAACTGTTCTTAGAGGTACAGCACAAAGATGACAACCTGCAGCCATAAAGGAACTGGCCGTATGGAGTAGTCAGACATTCGCAGCATAGATTATCATAGTGGTAGGACCACACTGTTGACAGTTGTGTGTCTACAGCCACGGGCCCGTTCCGTCCGGGGTAGTAGTACCATACTCTCGCAGAATTCGACGTTCGAGTAGTAGCAATTTGTTACTGCGCTTCGTTCGGTGAACGAGAGCCGGAAACCCAACTTTCTGGGGGTGTTTGGTGGATTTTAGCGATGCCTTTAGTATCACCGAACCTCATTGCACGCATTCACAATCCCTTCACTTTCTTCGCGGTAGGTAGCGGCCTTGCAAAGGTCCATGAGCGGCAAGAACACCTACCATCATGTGTACTGTTTGCTCGTTTGCCACCGTTTGCAATAAAAAAATGTGAACATTAGAAATTTACTACTACGCTTTGTTCGGTGAGAAAAAACAGGACAATGACCCGTGGAAAAGTGAGATATTGATGATACATTCTATATAGGTGGGAAACGGTTCTGTTCAAAAGTAAAGAGTTACACATCTATGCGCAGAAAAGAAAGAGTGCAGGACAGTGTTAATTATTGAAGAAGAATAATAATATTTCTTCCCATTGTGCTGGAAAGTTGTGGGCATGAGTGGTACGTACGAATAGGGTAAGAGGAACGTCATTACACAATCAATCTTATCAAATATAAATATTATGAGGAGTTACCAAAATAACGTCTTTTATGTACAAAATATAAATATCACAAAATTAGGACAAACTTATTTTGAATAAATGCAATTGTAGTTACGTATAAATAAAATCTTATTTTGTGAACAGAAGATTGTAGCAAATGCAATGACAAGAATAGATCCTGAAAATTATATAAATCAAAAAACGACAGTGAAATCTGATTGTGCCAACTGTAAAAAGTTTCAAATTCAATCTATCAGATATTTTTTAATTTCTGTCCACTTTGTTTGTGTCATTAATGTGAATCTTATGATTAGTCTGCTATTTTTGTGAAAAAAAGCAATACTTTCTTTTCATGGTATTATGCATAGATACGTACCTACTATATTAGAGAATAATGTATCCTTAAGTTTTTGTATACAATATATCGCTTGCAAAATTCCTAGTAGCGGCTTCGACTACACCTATTAGTAGCTAAAACTGTCTGTCATCCTAATGAATGGCACCCTTTATCAGGATACACATATAGAAGAAACCATCCAGGGCCGTTTTGCGAACGATTTTTTGAAAATTTGTACACGTCCTCAATATTATTCCTTTTTTATTGTTGATGGTGAAAGAAAAAACAGCACACCTGATAGTAATTATATTTAAAAAAAAAAACTAATAATCTAGTATACTACCACCACCGGATCGGAACACGGTTACACTGAGAAAGATCCGGCAAGAAAACTCAGGTAACATGATGCTAAAATTTTGAAGGCGGCTTACTTTATGTTACTAAAAAGGTTTTAATTTATAAAATTATCTTTAGTTATTATTATTGTGGGTCAAATCTATACAATATGAGCTCACGGTGTCTTGCAGTCTTGTGGTGGTCTTTTTGGATTTCTTTTTAATAATGTTTATAACAGGATCCCAGCTTGATGGTAACACCCAGCCATAAAACAAACATAAAGTCAGTTATAAACATTATTAAAAAGAAATCCAAAAAGACCACCACAAGACTGCAAGACACCGTGAGCTCATATTGTATAGATTTGACCCACAATAATAATAACTAAAGATAATTTTATAAATTAAAACCTTTTTAGTAACAAAGTAAGCCGCCTTCAAAATTAACTTTAATTTAGCATCATGTTACCTGAGTTTTCTTGCCGGATCTTTCTCAGTGTAACCGTGTTCCGATCCGGTGGTAGTATACTAGATTATTAGTTACTATTAATTTTAATGTTTAATTATTACTAACCATAAACAATATAATTTTTTATATAGCACACCTGATGGTAAGTGATACTACTGCTTATAGACCTTGGACCATGGACCCGAGAATTGCATTACCTAGGGGGCCCCGATAGGGTTAATCCGGTCCTGAAACCATCTATCTATACTCTATTCACATTTATTAAGGAAACTTTTGTCTAATCGTGATATATAAGTATCATGAAGAAGGGTCTAGATAATGTTCTTAATATTATATGAAAAGTCGTATTAACGACGCGTGACTGCCCTAACGGCCCGTTCACGACCCTGCCGCTGCGAGCGGCAGCTAAGCGCGGAGCGGCGCACAGTAGGAAAATCGCGTATGTTTCGTCTCAAAACTAAATGAGCTGTAATTTTGTACACATACCTGAATGTTTAAAGTTTAAATGAAACAACTGATTAAAATCTGTTTACAAATTAATTAAAAAATAAAATTAAAAATACATGAATTATATAAGAAAAAAATACAAAATATGCTTGTTTAATTTACATAAAATGGTAGAACATAGCAATAACATTATAAACGTATACTACTACTACTACATACTATATGATGTAGCAGGTGGCAGGTAGCAGGTACCGTGTTGTTTTTAAAAGCAATGACGTCAGCATGGCTAACGTCATCTACCTCACTACAATGTTGACAGCGTTGATGGTGTTCCATGATAAACGTAAGTGAAACAATAAAGTTGAAACAGTACTCGTGTTATTCAATTCTAGTTTAAAACTAAGTGGGGTCTGAGCTCCGCACTGTTCGGCTGCTAGCGATCGAATGAATGTCGTACCAGCAAATGGTCGTATTTATAGTAAGGCCGAGAGCGGGGAACTCCCGATGATAATCTATAAAAACTGTTTTATGATAACATGTGTTGTACTATCTATCTTAATTAAGTATGGGAACTAACTATTTTGAACTAAACCTAATTGTTTTAACTGTAATTATAATTCAAGTTTATAAAATAATCAATCGTGCGCCGATTTATATATACTAAATGGCAGACCAAACTAGAAAAAAATTGTAAATAAGACTACTTTTACGGATTATATCGCGTTTGTATTAATTATTTATATATGTATTATATATTAATTTATAAATTTTATTCCATTACAACGACTTTCCCATGAAACGGTTTTGAGACGGCTTTGTATGGGGCTTTAGTAGCGTGTGCCGCTCGGCACGCCGCGCCGCACCGCTCGCCGCTAAGACCAAAGTCGTGACCAGGCCGTAAAAGTCTATAGCTAAACCATTACCATAACAGCTGATCTAACCTCAAAATATCATTATAGTTTTTTTTTAATGGATCCTTCCATTAGGATTAGGAAGGGAGACCCTCCACTTTTCCACGGTACACAGTATACCGCACAGCACAATAGAAGAAATACGGCATAGGATTAAGGTGGACTAGGAAATATGAAAATCTTACTCGCACGTGATGAGAACCTTCCAGAACATCAACTTGCAATTTTCCGCAGAACTTCGAATATTTATTCGACACGTGTTTCGCTTCTAAACGAGGCATCCTAAGGGCGGTTCGGCATTTGAAGCATTTTAAAATAACGCATTTATTGCCGCAATGTATCGCCTAATTCAATCCTACTAATATTATAAAGGCGAAAGTTTGTGAGGCTGTGAAGATGTTTGTTGCTCTTTCACGAAAAATGTACTGAATGGATTTTGATGAAACTTCACAATATCAGAATAACACATAGGCTAATTAATCTCGATATTCCCACGAGAAGAGGAACTGCGGGTGAAACCGCAGGGCGCTGCTAGTCAATTATATTATAGCTTTGGTTTGCTGAAATTAGACGGCCATTCATACATAGTGACCTAATATTCCATCAAATCTATAGCACAAGTTTTCATCATCACAGCTCATATACGTCCCACTGTTGGGCTTAAGCTTCCTCCACTATGGGAGTAAAATTGGCCTACGATACTACGCTCGTCAGTCGTGTCTATAGGGTTTTATTTCGAGTATTCTTTCTCATGCATAAATGTTATATGCATATAAGGGATATATCCCTTAGTTGTCTTTAAGACACCCACAGGCAAGAATGGGAGTGGTGAATTATGTTCTTACTCCGTCACCAAACGGAGGTTTTACCGATCGAAAATTTCATTATACTCAGTAGTTTAATCCCTCTTTTATCGACTTTGCAAGCATTTCTTATGAAATTTAATAGTTATTTTCTGTGACCGAGTAAAAATATTCACTATAAAGTTCACTACCGAATCAAACCGCAGAATAAGAGATAGGTAAATATATTAATACTCACTCTTCCATTGCACGCGATTGTTTTAAATGGTGACTAAAGGATTTAAGCAGATAACATCATAGCAAGAAAAGGAAAACTAATTATTTCATCATCATTTCAGCTCATATACGTCCCACTGTTAGGCTCGAGCCTCCTCCACAATAGGAGGGAAATTGACCTTACTCTACCATGCTAGTCAAACAGGTTGATATAGGGTTTTATTTCCAGTTTTCTTTCTCTTGCATAGATGTTATATGCGTATTGTATCTCTTACGGACTGGTCACGACTTTGGTCTTAGCGGCAAGCGGCGCGGCGTGCCGAGCGGCGCACGCTGGTAAAGCCCCTTACAAAGCCGTCTCAAAACCACTTTATGTGAAAGTCGTTGTAATGGAATAAAATTAATAAATTAATATATAATACATATATAAATAATTAATACAAACGCGATATAATCCGTAAAAGTAGTCTTATTTACAATTTTTTTTTTCTAGTTTGGTCTGCCATTTAAGTATATATAGTATGAAGTAGTAGTGTATTATACGTTTATAATATATTATTACTATGTTCTACCATTTTATGTAAATTAAACAAGCATATTTTGTATTTTTTTCTTATATAATTCATGTATTTTTAATTTTATTTTTTAATTTATAAACAGATTTTTTAAAATCATAGTTGTTTCATTTAAACTTTAAACATTCAAGCAAAATTACTGTTCATTTAGTTTTGAAACAACGGAGATAAGGAGTTTTGAGACGAAACATACGCGATTTTCCTACTGTGCGCCGCTCCGCGCTTAGCTGCCGCTCACAGCGGCAAGGTCGTGAACGGGCCGTTGGTCGTCTTTTACGAGATCCACGGACAAGATAGGCAATGGTGAATTGTATTACTCCGTCACCACACGGACCACACCCGTGTAACTAGTGTGGTAATAAAGTCAGTCACTATTCCTCCCATTGTGAAAAGCTACCGCCCAACAGGTCGTAAATACCAAAACTGTATCTGCCCTTTATTGGATATCCACCATTCAGTTAAACACAATATAGATTGTGTATTGGTATAGACCAATAAATAAAATTGGAGTGTCTGTTTGTAATGTCAAAATAATAGGCTTTTTTCATGCTCACACGGTTATTTGCACGACACCTATGCCTAAAATACAGATTAAAACATTTTTGTCTGTCTGTCTGTCTGTCTGTTTGTTCCGGGTAATCTTCAAAACGGCCGGCGCGATTTCAAAAATTCTTTCACCAATGGAGAGCTATAATATCAGGCTAGGCTAGGCTATATTTTATCCCGATATTCCCACGGGAACGGGAACCACGCGGGTAAAACGACTAAAACCGAAGCGAAGCGAGGGCGGGTTGCTAGTAATTAATAAGAAAATATTGATCATTAACAATGATGAAGATGCCTATTCATTCATTCCCGCTCATATTCTTCCCAATGTTGGGCTCGAACTTCGTCCACAATTGGAGGTAAATTTGTCGCGCTGGTCAGACTGGTTTGTAGAGGATTCCATTTTAAGTTTTCCTTGTCTTGCATAGATGTTATCATAAACCGTTAGTCGTATTTTACGACACCCACGGGCAAGAAAGGGAGGGTGGTGAATTATATTCTTACTCCGTCACCACACGGGAAGAATGATGAATAAATGAATCTAGATACAATTAGATAAATGCCTATTCATCATCTCAGCCCATCTCCCACTGTTGGGCTCAGGCCTCTGTCATAATGGTAGGGGAATTGACCTACTATTCCACGCTGGTCAGACGAGTCGAAATAGGGTTTTGTTTCTAGTTTTCCATGTCTTGCACAGATGTTATATGCTTATTTATATGCCTTAGTCGTCTTTTATGACATCCAAGCGCAAGATAAGGAGCGGTGAATTGTATTCTTACTCCGTCACCACGCAGATGATACCTAGTTGAACAATTATCAGTAAAACAACGCCAAACCAACAGTAATAATGATTTACTATTTAATAACATCACAATTTCAACAACTACTATTAAACTAGATATTTTTTATAACGATTACATTTTTGTATCACAATTATTTTTTTGTATTTTTAATTATAAATATACAGGCACCTTTTGGCCACGTTATATCAACATTTTTATAAGGCAATTTATATTGTTATTCCATCCAAAATTATATTTTAATGTATAACGCTATATTACTTAATCCATTTTAACAAAATTGTATGAATTCATCTTGATACGCAATTTGTTTCTAAATCTTGTGTATCTATTAAGACTATGCAGATTATTTAATGTCTTTTAAATATGTTATACTTAACCTAACTATATATAGCACCTTTAACAATATTAGCAAACTTTTATAGATGAACTAGCTTATGCCCGCGACTTCGTCCGCGTGGAAGTTCCTTTGGACTACTGCTAACTTTTACCCGCAACTTTGTTTACATAGAAGGTGAAAATATTTTTAAATAATACAATTCTGTCACACATGATCTTTGCGAAACCTGACCGTTTTAGTGCAGGCAACGGGAGCTCTCAAAAGGAAAAAAACCCAATTCTGAAACATTTTTCACTGTTGCTCCCCTCCTATTGGTCTTGGCGTGATGATATATAGCCTATAGCCTTCCGCGATAAATGGGCTATCTAACACTGAAAGAATTTTTCAAATCGTACCAGTAGTTCGTGAGAATAGCGCGTTCAAACAAACAAACTTTGCCGCTTTATATATTAGTACAGATTATGTTCATTATTTTATTATTGTGCAAGCGTCGTTGTATAATTTTATGTCTAAGTACATATCTATTATGTATTTACCTATTCAGCTTACATAGTTTATTATTAAATCTGTGCTATTTATAATCAATAAATAAATAAATACAGGGAAAAGGTGGTAATGTGGTCCCCACAGGTATTAGGGCCCCCTTCGATATTTCTAATTTAGAATCACGTCATCTAGAGTAACTTTTTAATAACGAGGAGTAACAATGACAATTTTAATATAATGCAAAAAAAATAAGCAAGGGCAGCACATGCGTTTGTTATTCGAACTAGTTTGAACTTGTACTCGTAAAAACTTTTTTGTTGTGTTGTATTTAATTGTATAATTCTGGATATACCGAGTTTATGCATCTGCAATTTGGATATTGTGTTGGATTAACGTTTTCTTATTGGATTTTAAAGGTACGTACGCAAAATATTTGATGTTACATTTTTTTAGAGGTTCGTTTGTAGATTCCAGAGTACTGGTAATTTGGCCCCCTCATATTGGTTGTATTATGGTCCCGGGGGCTATATAACATACACGAGTGATATTGATTTTTTTCATTTACTTACAGATGCCTCGACTAAGTTTAGTGCCTCCATCTTCTAAGAAAAGAAGAACTTGGGATCCAGACCAAATGAAAAAGGCTATTGAAGCAGTGAGAACCACGACCAGGGGCTATAAAAAGGCAGTAAAAATATTTTCCGTACCTAGGTCTACATTAAAATGATTAGTAAAAGACTCTCAAGAATCTTTAGATTTACTTGTGCATAAGCCTCTTGGTAGTTGCGCCGGCCCTGAAGGTGAATATTATATTTGCGATTTCTGTCCTTAAGTATAATACATTTAATTTGGCCCCCTGGGTGCCATATAACCCTCACTTGATCTCAAATTGCCAAATTTCCTCTTTTTTTTAATAAATATATTTAAAAGTTATTTGTTGCATTTTTATTTGTTCCATACTATGTATTGGCAAATAAATAAGAAAACTAATGATGGATTTATTACCTATGTCTGCCTTTTATTTTTTACATGAGACCTCAAAAACAAAGTGGGGGGCCACATTATCACCATCTCCTATGTTCTCTCCTATACCTATAAATGTCAATAACTAAAAAAAAATAACAATACATTTAAAAATTCGTTGTACCATAACAGTATTTATGTACATATTCAAAATAAAATAATAAAAAATTTCGTTAGTATTAAAATAATAAAAAAAAAATCGTAGATATCATTTGTTTCTTTTTTTCAATGAGTTGTTTTTTTTTTATAAATTATTTTTTTAAGTAAACATCTGTGTTTCTATATTTTTTAATACACATAAATATATTTTTTTCGAATATATTATTACTGTTTTAAAGCATTAACGTTGTCAAAATGTCAATGTTCACAGTACAATATACGCATTGATCTTCAATTACCTTATAAAAATCAAAGACATTCAAAAACCTTAAACTTCAATGTAATTCAAAACAAGATAAGCAAAGGTTATATGGAGAAGGACTTCGAATTATTGAGTACTTAATACTCCTTATAGATGTTTTTGAGAAACATTTTACATTTTTAAACCCGTTAAATCCTCATAATTTTTTTAATAGCGTCGCAATCAGATTAAACGTTCTCCTGTTTCATTCTTTCAAGATTTTTTCAACCTGTTTCTAAATATGTACACAAAGTGAGATTTTGCTTAGAATCATTCTATTTATATTTATAACATCTATGATAAAAATATATCTTTTTAAAAAAGATAGTAACTTTAAATTTGATACAATATCAAATAAGGTTGTATTTTTGGCAATACAGCTGTCAGTTAAAATTCACCTTGTGTCAAATAGCAATTTTGATAAAATTTAAGCCAGAAGACAATTCCTATATTAGTATTATATTAATAATTCTAATTATTATTTTCTCGTGCTACTATCTTCCTAATATTTGTTGCTGATAACATTTAAAGCACAATAAAATATAGAGGTGTGAGTATTTATTTATACAATGTTTACCTATATTTGTGTTTAGTCTATTATTAGTCGATTCATATAATTTATCGTAGTTTTTATTTTTTATTAGTGGACTTTGGTTTGAGCGCATCTTACAGTATTATAGGCTCCAGGACCCACCTTTCTAATGTTCGCCGCTTTTTAGCCAACCTCTGAATGTTGCATTACCTATTGTATATTTTTATAAAACGGGTTAAAGATTAAATGAATATTATTAAAAACTGCGTCCGCCTATAGCCAACATGATATTCTCGAAAGCAATCCAGTTGATTAAAGCCCATGGTCCCAATCTCATCCAGAGCGGCAGGAAACCTTTATAAAGGGCGAAAACACCTTCATTCTTCACAGATTGCTGCAAGCAGTCGATCATTCCACGATATATCAAGCCCCTGAAAAGATACGAAACAAATTATGTAAAACATATCATCATCATTTCAGTTCATATACATCCCACTGTTAGCCTGGATCCTCCTCCACAAAAAGAGGCCGTGACCTACGCTGGTCGGACGTAGGGTTTAATTTCAAGTTTTCTTTCTCTTGCATAGATGTTATAAGCATATTAGCCGTTTTTTACGATACCCGCTTGCAAGAGAGGGTGTGGTGATTCGGTTTTCTACTCCTTTACCCCACGGAAGTAAAACATATATTAACTAAGCTATTTATATGGTATGAATAATAAATTTGACATTTCCCCAGATGGTAGCTGAATAAGAATCAGATCAATCCTTCGGCTTCGTATTATGATTCAGTAGGGAACCGATAACAAGCATTGTATATGAAGCAATACTATAAACTAAGCCGTATAGTGTGTTTAGCACTACAAAGTGCATTGTTGCTTTGCAATAAGAAACACAAGCCCCTTTTAGGTATATAGCCCATGGAGAGGATACTCCTCAGGGGATATTCCGTCGGGCCGACCACTGACGTCAAGTCACCCTGCTCCGGTGGTCGGCCCAACGACGAAGGCGACGTGTCACGGGTGAGTTACGGGTGTGTGTGTTTACGACCCTTTGTCGCCCCGGACGGAGTGGTGCGAGCAGCGTGCCGACTGTAACCCCCAAAAAAAAATTGGTATATAGCGCATTAACGAAATCTTAACAAAATTAAGATTACCAGCGCTTCAATGTGTGAGGTAAGTTCGTTATGATGATGATTTAAGGACACAATAAATATTAATACAAAGAGATTTCGTTCTCATTAAATAGATCCCATGATACAGCATCACTATTAATGTTTGTTATGCCATTTTGAAAACTATTTTTTTTATTAAATGTTTTTATAAAAGCAACTGACACTCTCATGTGTATCAACTTTGAACATTGAACGTATGTCTATCAAAATAATAAATCCTCAATTAATTGTGTAAAGAAGTCGCACTGGTCTTTTATTCCTCTTAATCCCTTTCGCTTCTCGCGAGAACCTTAAAAGAAGCTACGTAAAGTAGATCCCCTTATTTCACAGTGTAGTAGAGAACTACATTGTGAAATAAGGGAAATTCAATATGAAACCCTACTGGCCAGCTTAATGTTAGGAAACCTAGCAAGCACTAGTTCTTCTTCTATTATTATAACTGAGTATTAGTCTTCTCCACAATCAAAGTGAAATTAATTGACTAAATCACGTTGGGCAAACGAGTTGACATATTCTCTGTACGTATTAGGACGTTTCTATTCTGTCGGGGATAGAACGTCATCAGACGATCTCTCCGGCACCTCTTAAAGCGCGGATGGGGCGTTGTGGTTTTAGTGGGTATTTCGGTCACCTTTGTGGCCGGCGAGTCCCACACACTCCTCCGTCTGTAACCGGCGGAGGATAGTACGTAAATGCATTTCAATAGCGTAAAAAAAAAGCACATTTTTATTCTAAGTTTCTCTTCTCCTACGTTGATTTTGTTTGGCCACACTCTTTAATCATATTTTATATGGAAATAAAAACTATTTTTACTTTTGTTATCAGGTCATTCACCTGATTACAAAAATAGATACGATACTAGCTACTATAACGATACTTTTTTTTTGGTTGGCTATGATCAGGACATACGCCGTCCATTCGGTTAGAGGTGACGAAAAGGCGGAGCGCGGCCCCATAACCCATTATATTCCGTCCCCTTCGTTATTAGGTGGCTACTGGTACCAAGTTCTTGTCGCCAACCCGGCAACTATAACGATACTAGGTGAAAAATAGGCATGAGCTTCTATCTTCTTAGCCTATATTCATTCGACTGGTGTGCACGTATTAATATTTCTACGGTTGTGAATGTATCTTCTCTAATCAATTTATTAGACGCAGGACGGATTTTCATACACTTTATATCCAATATTTCTTTCTCTTATTAACTACTTTACTAATGATAAGTGGCATATTGTCAAATAATAAGTTTTTTATAAAAGTTTATGCAAAGAATTATAAAATAGGGAGCAGTTGGCGACGCGTGCAAAACGGAGCTGTACGATGTTGCTACACTGACTTTGACCTAGTTACTGTGACCTCTTAACACAGTACAATACATTCATTACCAACCACGCCATTCTATTTAGGTCTATAAATAGCTAAGCACTGCGTTCACTCTTGTTGAATGTTTATGATGTAGGACGCATATTCATCATTAGGTTTTGACGGGATTGATCAGCGTGCTGATTGAAAAATTGTTGCTAGTCACTTAGAGAGTATAGTGCAAATATTCTTGTAAACATCCTAATAAGTATTATTAATTTAATGAAAAAAGAACTGGTTAGGTACGTTTTTTTGCATTTTTTCAAATATTCTTATATTAACGTGATAAACGGATTTTATGATGTTTGATTTTCAATTTCTGGACCTTTCGAAAACTAAATAGAAATCAAACACAGAAGCGATAAAATCTGTTAACATAGTTGATTTTATCGCGCTTATATTTGATATTTACTTTCCAACGTTTCGAAAATTAAATAAAAATAAAACACTAACGCGATAAAAATAGTTTTATTTCATAGGTGTAAAACTCGCGTAAACATCAGAAAATAATAAAAAATCTATTGCCAAATTTCTTAACCCTGGTTACAAATTTAAAAACATAGTAGCGTGTCAAGCCAAATTCAAGCAAAGAACTGGCGACCCGCGCCCTATATGTATATGTATTATACACAACCATTTCGAGCCACTTTTCTCAAATCTTTTGGTGATGAAGTCCACAACCACACTATAATTGGCTATATATGGCGCCCATTTCCACATTAATGTTTTTGTTAGAATCTTTCTTTTCTAGAACTACCATGAGGCTTATCAAAATTAGGAATATGGTCTATAATATTAAATAAAAAGAAATTTACTTGCGATCACGTCTACGATTTACGACAAACTGCCATAGAAATCATCGAACAACAAAAAATTAATGGCATAGTAGTTAATATCCCTCCCATTGTGAAGGAGCCCAGCAGTGGAACATATATGAACCGAGATGAGATAAAAAAATGCAATTTTTAATTTGCTCGCAATTGCTATCATTTTACTAAGGTTGTTCGTATGTGTGAGGCATATTTTTTGTTCCAAACGGCCTGACCAATCTGTGAGATCGAGACTGGTAATTATTCTGTTTATAGCCGCAGGTCTGCGAAAATCGAATGTGAACATTTCAAAGCCTACCTAGAATATATGTCTGTAGTACATACCTACTAATTACAGACAAAATAGTTTCTTGTGGCGAGCAGGAAAGACCCTTAATACAAAATGCAAAGTGCACGACGTTGACGTATTTAACACAAGCGAAGCAACAGTGAGACGATTGCAATGGCATTTACCCATCACGTCCTTATTTATTATCATATTTACCCTTTTAGAACTTATATAAATAATCAAATAGCAAGTGATCTTCAAAAGTCAATTAAGTTAATGATATGCATGCAATTGATTACTTAAAGCGAAGATTCAGAATGGAAAGATGTATGTAATTCTCAGTTAATAAATGTAATCAATTACCTTCCATCTGGTCCCACGGGTTGATTCATTAGTCTAGTTTTGAGTACATCAGCCGGTGTTCCTAGTACGGCTGCGACAAAACCTGCCGTGAACGCTGCCATTGCATGCACTAACGGAGTATCAGACATTCCAAATTCCCGCATTAACAATTGCTTGCTGTAATCGTATGCCGCCAAATCACCCATATTGACTAAAGCTGCTCGCTGAACATTAGGAACCGCACCTATAATAAATAATATATATATATATATATATATATATATATATATATATATATATATATATATATATATATATATATAATGGTCTCAAAGGAGCAGACACCCCACCTGGTGGTAAGTGGGAACTGCCACTCATGTCACTTAGCAATACCAGGGGCACAACGAAATCGCTGCACATCATGGGAAAAGAGTTATTCCTAAACCTCGTTTAAGGAAAGACATGTTGTAGAGCTCGAGGAACACGCCAGCAGGTAGTTCATTCCAGAGCCTACCCGTGCGTGGGAGAAAGGAATGCTAAAACCAAATCGAGCCTGATATAGTTTCCAGGCAGCATGGGTGAATTTTACTGCAGTGTCGAGTGGTACGTGAATAGAAAGGAGACGTTGGTATCAAATCAAACTGCTCCTTAGCTCAGTCTTCCGATGCTCCAACGACTCCAATCCATACGTAAGATTGAGGTCATTGACAATTCAAACATCACATCTTTGCAAGAAGTCAAGACAGAAAGCGTTGGTGACAATTGCTTTCTTACTTCATCACCACACAATTTAGTAAATAAGTGATTCTTTTTTCACAATTTCATCAACAGCTCTTTAATTAACGTCCACAATTTCAGTCAATGTCATTCGCCACCCCAAGAGCGCCCCATCAATCAATTCATCCCAATCAGCGTGCTAGTAATTAAACATAAACATTTATATGGATTCCTTAAGTTTTCCGTTTGACGCAGTTGCAGATACGTTCTTTGATAAATGGTCGATAAGTTTTAATTACTTATTTTTATAGACATTTTTATGGGGTCTTTCTTATTTTGCAGCGAAAAATTATCACTGCACATGGGAATTGAACTTACATCTATTGGAAATTAGTTCCAAGACGGTTGGCTCAAGTCCCAAATGCGGTAATCACTTTGCTTTCCCAAATAAGTTTTTATAAGATTTGTAGTATTTCTTTAATATCAGTATCCGTATGTCTGCATTCCATTTGCGATCCAAGATAATGATTCTATTTTATCAGCTTATTAACGAATACTGTTATACATGAGCTTTATGAAAAGTATATAATGCGAAAATCATCACGTTTAGCAGACGGATTAAGAGCTCATAGTTTAAGAAACAAATTCTAGTATAATGAGTGCATTTCACAAATATGCATTTTGTTTTGTTTGTGTGTATAGCTGTTAGCCGCAGATGACTTTCATAGCTATGCCCGAAGTATAGATGAGCCCGGAGCGACGGCGCTCAACCTGGTAACAAATATGCAATTAACGGGTACAAATAATGTACACGCAGTTCAAGGAAAACCATTTATGGATGGCAGAAAGAATTTTTCTGGTCGTAGATATCAAACCCATGGTATGCTGCATGGAACGTCGTTATTTAAAATTACTATCATATCAATATCAGATTGATAACTGCATTAGGAGTTCGTTTAGTTTAAAATTCATTAATATCTCCAACTGGCCTTGCATATATGACTCCCGTCGAGTATATTACAATAATTTACCTCTCCAAAATCCTAGAAGGCCACTTTCAGCATAAAGGATCTTATAGACTTCTCTGCAATTCTTGAACCGTGGCGGTTTGCCTTGTAGCAAACGTCGTCCTTCAGTCTGCATCTGTACTTTCACCAGGTCAGTAGGGGAAGCGATCAGCTGCGCCAGAGAACCAGCAGCCAAACCGCCTGCAGAACTTCGAAACAATTAAGTTACGTTGCATTAAGTTTATTAACAAAACTAAAAAAATGGTAACTAATTTTAAAGTAAAAGAGAATCTAGAAATAGCAAAATACCGTTTGTACGTATATTTTATACTAGCAACCCGCTCTCGCTTCGCTTCGGTTTCAGTCGTCTTCCCTGCGTAGTTCCCGTTCCCGTGGGAATACCGGGATAAAACATAGCCTAGTTTACGCCCTGATAATATAGCTTTCCATTGGTGTAAGAATTTTTGAAATCGGTCCAGCCGTTTTGAAGATTACCCGGAACAAACAGACAAACAAAAAATTTTAATTTGTATTTTCGGCATAGGTGTCGTGAAAATAACCCTGTGAGCATGAAAAAAGCCTATTATTTTGACATTGCAAACAGACACTCCAATTTTATTTATTGGTATAGATATCTGCTAATAAAGTATTATTTGAAGCTCTCTCAGTTCAAATCGAAGGCTCTGCGTTATATGCATATTATATCCTTTCATCGTGTTTTACGACACCCACAGGGAAGAGGTGTTGAATTGAATTCTTATTCCGTCACCATACAGTCTTATTACTGTTAAATTATTGATTTTGTCATTTTATTTAATAGCGCTAGAAAACACCGACAGAAAACTTGCATGGGTAAGACAGGTGAAGTTTAATGCACATTGAGTCGACATAATGGATTGTTGGCCCTAGAATAATGGAAAAAAAGATAATGAAGATAGTTACGTTCCTATAGTGACGGACTAAAATACAATACAATGACTTGTATGACAAACATAGAGAATGTTTGTCGTACAAGTCAAAGACTAATGGATACACGGGTCTTTGATTTTATGCGCGTCAGTCTCTACAGTATCTGATATAACATTCATACAGCATATTAGTAAATAAAACGAATGTGATTAAATAGCAATTTTGTATAGCCACATAAGGATAAAACACGACAATTTTCAAGGTGTACATAGACAATTCAATGTGTAGCTACACTTGGGTGTACATATAAGCAGGTATTTTATTTCCATTAGTATACTTAAAAGACGAGTATTTTGCTATACATCAAGCCTAGTGGCCAGATACGTGGCAAGAAACAATATGTCCTCACTCCACAAGTTGCCGTGAGGGCTGCAATATCAGCCTGCGCGGTCATCAGAAAGAAAGACAGTAGGTAATCTACAACATCAACTATGATCATCGACTAAACTAAAATTTGTTAGGCAACCCATATGCAATATATTTATTGACATATTAAATAACATAAAAAATAAGTTTCATCAAAGAAGCATCTCGGTGAAGGTCGTTGTATAGCGGGATCCTATACTATACCATCAATCGTATCATTGATACGATTGATGGTATTGATAGTATCGATACTATCCCTATCGATATCCTAATTGATTTTCTAGGTCAACTATCGATAGTGTAACTGTTAATAGTTCGACATCACTACCCGCTACAGAATTAGTTATTAAATTTTGACCCACATTATGATACAAATTTATTACCAGTATAAAAAGAAAATAATTCTAAGTGAAAAGTCTGATCCGTGACCATAGACGCTGAAAAGTGTTCGAAACTTCGAGCAATTAAAATCCAATACAAACGCGATAAAAGCCGTAAAAATAGTTTTATTTTTAAAATATAATACTCGCGTAAACATCAGAAATCATTAATTCCTTAATCGCTTCACTATCAAGTAAGCCCAATAAAAAACGTTAGCCCCACTAACTATTCAAAACTGGTACAGTTTATTCGCAATATTTGCCTTGCCTTATGTATCTCGTTATATCTATATACTAAAAAAAATATAGAATAAAATTATACGAAACCTGAACTTTGATTTCAATGTGTAGCTTAAATTTTGTATTTTAGAAATTGATTACATGTACCTAATCGAAACGCAATATTTATTATGATTCAATTATTTGTACGCCCATTCACCATCCATTTATTTTCAGCAGGCTATGGTGCTTCGCATACCGTCCTCTCCATCCGGGGCGACGGGATAGAGAGTCGAGCGAGACCATAGCCCGTCGGAGGCGTACTTCTCTCAAGCACCATGTGGGCAGGCCACCGTTACCCGACCGTGTTATCAGTAGCCTAGCTATAAATGACTAGCTATAAATCATTATTAACCTCCACAGGATTAACTGTAACTTAGAATAAAATAGAGAAACAAAACCCTCACCTACGGATGCAATTCCCAGCGAAACCTTCCCTTTTTCATCTTTGAAGGCGTTTCTAAAATGTTCATAGAATATCAGCCGACACCCGGAATAAATAGTATGCCTTTGGAACATAGGCATCAATCCGCTCCATAACTTTGTAATACCTTCTTGTTTGGCTATGCCGACTGCAGTTTTTATCATACCATGATTCTCCAACTGCAAGGGAATGATAATAAAAGTTACAATTTTTTTTTTATATCATCAAATAAATACAATTGAAGTGTCTACTTGTAATGTCAAAATACTTGGCTTTTTTTCATGCTCACCGTTATTTGCACGACATCTATGCCAGCAATAGATTAAAAAAAATCTCTGTCTGTCTGTTTGTTTGAGGTAATCTTCAAAACGATTGGTCCGATTTTGATAATATTTTACTACCAGGTAGCTATCTATACAAGGAGTAACTTAAACTATGTTTTATTCCAGAATGCCCACGGGAACGGGAAATATGCGGGTAGGCGACTGAAACCGAAGCGAAGGCGGGTTGCTAGTCTTCAATAAATTGCATCTTTTATTATTCCTGATCCAATAAGGCTTTCAAATCTAATCTGTTTAGAGGGAATATAATTCTCCAACAGAACGATTGCCATATCATCACCGTAATCGATGTTATAGAATTAAACTAAGAGTCAGGATATGGCAATCTAATTGCCTGTAAAAAAGATACAACTGTTGGGAACGACGGCATTAACCGACTCTCGATGACATTTTATTATTTTATATTTTATTTTTTTATTTTATATTTTTTTATGTTGAACAGTTGTTAACTTAAGACAAATTTTTCTCGTTGTGAGTATGGATTGAGAAGAAGATGAATAGGTAGTAAATTTCTTTGAACTTTACTGCTACAGCACTTTACAATGACGTCACTTTCTATGTGGCCAACTTGCGTACTGAGTGTTATCATTTCGATTCTCTCTTACCTTCCGCATATAAATAGTTTTAAGATCTTCAATATGTTAAAAAAAAATTGTAGCAAAATTACTTACTTTAAATCCATGTTTCGCAGCCGCTACTTCAGATTGTATTTGTAGTCTTGTCTTCGTTAAGTCAAACGGGTATGTTGCTGAAATAAAAATACGGAAGGAGTAAGAACACATACAGTGATGGAACAAAAACAGATTGAGTCAACAACCTTACGTTTCTTGAATTTGTAGTACGTGAAAACTAAGATACATATACTGGTCATTAGAGCAAAAGAAGGCAACTCGTAAAAATATAACCGTCTATCCAATGTTTAATAATACAGCCGTGGACCAAGATCATCATTTCATCATCATCATCGCAGCCCACATACGTCCCACTGTTGGGCTCGGGCCTCCTCCACTATGGGAGGGAATTTGATCTACTATACCATGCTGGTCAAACATGTTGGTATTTTTTTTTTATTTTTTTTTTATGGGTGGGCTATGGTAAGCGCACGCGCGGTCCAGTCCGTCCGGGGCGACAAAAGGACGGCGCGCGGGCCCATAACCCACCCGTACCCACGTCACCTCGTTGTTGGGCCGACCACCGGAGCAGATGTGACTTGTCGTCAGTGGTCGGCCTGACGAAATACCCTTTCGGGTAACCTCACCTCTCGACGTCCTGGGACGTCGGTCGCCGTCGCGCGGTCAGCCTCTCTGTGGGTGACGGACAATTCCCCGGTCCGATCACCCGCGGCCTCGGCTAAAACATGTTGGTATAGGGTTTCATTTCGAGTTTTCCTTCTCTTGCACAGATCTTATATGCATATTATATCCCTTAGTCGTCTTGTACGACATCCACGGGCAAGATAGGGTGAATAAAGATAGTGGTGAATTCTATTCTTACTCCGTCACCACACGGATCGTCATCTCAGCCTATATAAATCCCATTATTCTGCCTGGGCCTCCTCCACAATGAAAGGTATATAAATTGACATACTATACGGCGCCAGTTAGACGTGTGAGAATTGGCTTTTATGTCCAGTTTTCCTTCTCTTTCATATTATCTACATATCATATCATCATCATCATCGCAGCCCACATACGTCCCACTGTTGGGCTCGGGCCTCCTCCACAGTGGGAGGAAATTTGACCTACTATACCATGCTGGTCAGACATGTGGGTATAGGGTTACATTTCGAGTTTTCCTTCTCTTGCAGAGATGTTATATGCATATTATATCCCATAGTCGTCTCTTACGACATCCACGGGTAAGATAGGGAGTGGTGAATTGTATTCTTACTCCGTCACCACACGGAAAGCCACCAAACCATATCATATCCCTTAGTCGTATTTTACAACACCCACGGGTAAATAAAGGGGGTGGTGAACTGTAGGTATTCTTACTCCGTCACCACAAGTTTAAAAATTTCCCTTTTACTGTGTGAAATATGTGTGGTACCGGTTACGAATACTAAGAACCTTTACATCACTCGTGGATGTCGTAAAAGACGATTAAGATCTTTCCATTGACCTGGGCTAACTCGATTTATCTGGTAAACAATTACATTCGAAAGGAGGATTGATATCAGGCAGGTAACAAAACTATTGCCAATAACTTTTGTAAGATGTACTATTAAAGAAGATTAGGTACATATTGTTCCGTGTGGTGACGGAGTAAGAATACCATTCACCACTCCGTATCTTACCCGTGGATGTCGTTAAAGACGACTAAGGGATATACAATATGCATATAACGTCTATGCAAGAGAAGAAAAACTCGAAATGAAAACCTATACCAACCTGCCTGACCAGCATGATATAGGTCAATTTCCCTCCTATTGAGGAAGATGCTCGAGCCCAATAGTAGGCCGTATATGAGCTGAAATGATAAGGTACATATTGCGACGACTCCAAGTAATTGGATTAAAAGCATAATGATCATGATATTTGGATTATTAGACAAAAATGTATGCCTGATCTTTCACACCTGTGTATCATCATTATACTAACCTAACCTAACGCGCATGCTACTACACATACCTAATCCGGGCAATACGAGAAATAGAGTTATACAGGTGTATCAGGTTATGGGGCAACTGGTCAAACGTATAATCCTCGCTATGTCGCACAGTTCTCATCACATTATTTGTCACGTTTAGGTAGCACACAACAATCCGAGCTATTTATATGCTCGTAAACTATATGCGAAATAAGATTGACGGGAACTCGCGCTTCACCTTCATCAAAATATCGAAAATTATGTGTCACTACATCTACTCGTTTAGCCTCATATACTTATCTTACCTGTCCTATAAATCTACTGTTATAGAACAGCTACTGTTACAAAAGATAACTGTGAGGGCCGTTCTTGTGGTTAACTCTTGATGGGGGGGCTTTCGGGATCTAATCCAGCCGTAATCTTTTGCATTATATTTGCGAATCGTATTATATCACTTTTCGATTTATATATATCGATATATATATAGATTGACCCGGACCAACTCCATCTGGTACCATTTGGGTCAACGATTACATTCCCAAGGAGGGTTGACGTCAGGCAGGCGGCCGGTCATAAAAGTCATTGCCGAAACTTTTTGCAATATGTCAAAACAGATGACATATTGCGTCGACCCCAAGTAATTGGGATAAGAGCAAGATGATGATGATTATATCACTTTTCGAAAGGCATCACTGGAGCTATTAATAGGCATAATGTTGTATGTAATTTTATTTAAATGAAATTAGTAAATAAATAAAAAATAGACAATCCCGCTGCGTTTCTTGCCGAATCTTCTCAGTGCCGCCGAGTTCCCATCCGATGGTAATTAAAGGTAAAATGTAAAAAAATAACAATACTTATGTAAGTACCTCCCCCCACGAGGATTATACATAGTAAATGATTTGAATTTGAACAGACTTGATGCACAGATTATATATAGATTCGACTAAGGTCATCCGAATAATTTAGGTACGGTAACGTAGTTACAAATTACCTCCTTCAGCGACGCATGCGCCAAGTACGGCTACGAGGTATCTCGTGGCAACTGAATCGGTGATGGCTGAAGCCGGATGATCAGCATTACGTAACACCGGCATTTTGTTTAATATATTCACCTACCAGTGACGCTCGTACAGCCCATACTATCTGCGAAAAAATAAGGATTGCATATATCAAATAAATATTAGAATACAATTCCGAAATCATAAACTTATTAACAAATCAACGATCCATATATCCTAATTAATATATTCTGTGTGATTACGGAGTAAGAGTACAATTCACCATCCCCTATTGTACATAGGTGTCGTAGAAGACGACTAAGTAATATAATATGCAAATAAGATCACTGCAAGCAAAGAAAAACTCCACACCAAAGCATTAAACCCTTTTTTTTATGGGTGGCCTATGGTAAGCGCACGCGCGGTCCAGTCCGTCCGGGGCGATGAAAGGACGGCGCGTGGGCCCATAACCCACCCGTACCCACGTCACCTTGTTGTTGGGCCGACCACCGGAGCAGATGTGACTCGCCGTCAGTGGTCAGCCACTGATGACAAGCATTAAACCCTATACCGAAAAGTCTGGTCAGGGTGGATGAATTTTCTTTCCATAGTGAAGAAGGTCCGAGCCCAATACTTGGACGTATATGTATTAAGTAATGATGAATTATTATAATAAATTGTTGTGTGTTTGTTATGCTTCCCCTAAATCAAATATGTAACTGATTTTGAAAATTTTTCACCAATTGGAAACTACAATATTATCGAGTGGCATAGGCTATATTTTATTCGTTATTATGTATTCTCACTGGAAGGCAAACTACGCCTGGTGAAACCGCAATTCTTTGTACAGAATATAATTCCTTATCTCGTAAATCTTTGAGGACTTGTATTGTCGCTACTAATTAATATTTTGTCTTTCAAAATTACCTCAATAGGTATTCTCGCAGAAAAAGAAAGATTGTGCGAAAAAAAAAACTGGGCGCGGTCGACCAGGTACTTCGAATAATACTAGTTACTAACAGAATCACATTAATTATTAGTTCAATCAATTACGTATACACACACATTAGACATGGGCGTTATCGGCTATTCCTGGCATTGGCTATTAACCGATATTAGGTATCAGTATCAATAACCATTGCCGAATATCGGTATCAAAGCTAGTTTTCAGCTGATGAATACGCGTAAAGAAATCGCGACCTTATTTCTATTAAAGCACGGTTTAACCATTATAAATTTTCATAAGTCAAACTACAATGAACAGTAGTCGTACCATACGATAACAACGAGAAATAAAACCATTTTTCATTACAGTTAGAATTATCAATGTTTATTACAATTAAGTCTTCGGTTACAAATATAGTGAGACGAGAATCACGGCATGAAAACAAATATTTTTGTAACATTATTAGTTGATAGCGTCGTGTCATCGTCACTTCTTTGTACCTAGATAACTGATAGCCAGCCGTTACCTACTAGTTATATCAATACTTAGGTATACAATATGTTAGAGGCATATCAAATATTTTTGGTTACATTTTGCTATAGTGGACACATGTCTACCTCACATACTAAATACCTGTTGGTATTTATTTATTAATTCCAATATAGAGCATGCCTGCCTAGCTCTAAATGTGAGTTTGTTAATGAAACTCACAATAATTTTCAATTACATATTTATTTATAGGTTATAGCTTTTTTTCGGGGTTGGCTATGGTCAGCGCACCCGCCACCCGGCTCCGTCCGGAACGACAGAGGGGCGGCGCACGGCTCCATAACCCACCGTAGCACGTCGCCTTCGTCGTTGGGCCGACCACCGGTAGCGAGTTCCTTGTCCTCCGTGGTCGGCCCGATGGAAAACCTTGTGGGGTACCCTCTCCTCTCGACGTCCAGGACGTCAGACACCGTCGCGCGATCAGCCTCCCTACGGATGACGGACTAAAATTCCCGGTCCGGTCACCCGCGGCCTCGGCTAGGGCGGCATCAGGTGTAGGTACTCGCGCCTGCGCCGCCCAAGTTGCTGGCGGCGGACCGTGTTGTCGTAGAAGCGTTTATCACGCGCACGATCCGCCGCCTCCTTCCGCGAGATTACTGCCTCGCAGAAGGCGGCGACCGCGTCCCAGCTCCTGATGCTGCCGAGCATCTCCCTAGCGATGTGTGCTCTCCCTCCTCACGATCGTGTAGGTACTCGGCGAAGCATCCGCGCCCCGTCAACACCTGCACCAGTCGGAAGGAAAGCACCCCGTCCAGCCGATCCAACCACTCCATCAGCACCGGCCGGAAGGCCTCAATGATCCTGACACCGAACCGAGGCCCCTCCACCCGGACTGCGCAACGGGCAATGACCTCTCCGTGGGCGTCAACCCGCCAGGTGGCAATCTCATTGAACGAGACCGTGCCGCCTCCGGCTCGCGTCTCCTACACCCGTCGGTACAACCCGCCGAGTATCTCCGCCTCTAGGTCCCACGGGGGAGTCCCGGCCAACAGGCACGCTGACGCCGTCGCCACCGTGTGGTATCCGCGTATGGCCCTGACTGCCATGGCTCTCTGTGGATGCTACAGGATAGTCCTAAGACGAACGGTCAGGGACCCCACCCACACCGGTGTGCCGTACAGGCCCATCGACCGAGTGACCCCCGCGTACAGCCGTCGATTATAGATAATACCTATTTATACCGATATTTTTCTGTTTTGTAATTTAAATTCTGTAAAGCATATTAGAAGAGGACTATCTACTAACATATAATTAAAATTTTAAGTCCGACTAAAAGTACCATTGGGTTTCTGTCCCAAAGATATTCAATAATTAATAAGTTTATTTCTTAATTAACGCACTAATAACTCATATGGACTTCTGTCTAATAAAACCTTTCCTTATTAAGAAACCTGTGTATCACGAGCGGGCTTTACAAACAAGATTTATTTAACATTAAAAAATTAAAAACGTGCCGACACGAAAAAATCTCTAAAAGTAAGCATAGTGTCATCGTCCTCGTGAGAAATGAACAGAACTAGTTAAGACGAATCAAATAAACCCACCTTAATGGATTGACTTTGTCTCCTAGGTTCGAGTTCGACCATCACAGTAGATCAGTAATACCATCATACAAGGCTGTTTCAAGTAGAAGATCACGAATGTTTGAAAGTAAAGAAAATACCCATTATGCGTTTAAGATCCCTACAAAAAGAACTGATAAACTTGAAAGGCCTGAAGAAATATTCATAGATTGTAGCTAGAACTATTTCGATCAAATCGGCTTTCAAATAAAAAAAATCGCATCATAACCGGTCCGTTCGTTTAGGAGCTATGATGCCACAAATAGACACAGAGAAACACATATACAAAAACAGACAGACAAACATTAAACTTATAACAGAGCTCTTGCCTCGAAGATTAACAAACTACACTCAGAACACATATATGTAATCCTTTCTAATTTGGCGATATAGTACTCTACCTTGAATCTTCTGAACCCTATTATATTTTTTCTCACTGTTGGTCACGGGTAGCGTTGCCAGGCGTCCGGATATAGCCGAACATAGATAGGCTTTTTAATTGCGTGTCCGGTCAAAATAATCGGTGTCCGGCTTGTCCGGCTTTTATTAGGCTTTTTACATTTCGAAAACGAGCTAGCGCCAAGCGTGGCCAAGCGCAGGCGAGTCGACTGTTGTCATAATAATCCAAAAAGCTTAATTTTACATACATTTTTTGTCGTACCTAATAATACTAAAACACAAAATCCGCAATAATGTAGGGTGTCCAGCCTTTCTACCCAAATGTCCGGTCAAACTGGCTGGTCTGTCCGGCTATTAGGTTTGACGACCTGGCAACCCTAGTCGCGGGAGTTCTTCAGATTAAAGAAATTGGCCTACTATCCAGGCCCGCCGTAAGCGGGTGTGCAAGGCGTGCACCGCACGCGGGCGGTACGTCCAGGGGGGCGGCAAATCGAGCGACGCATCACGTAATTCATGTCATAATATTCACCCTACCTTAAGTATAATAAATGTCATCGCATGGAAAAAACCGACCGATTGGCGTTAACACCGCCATCAATTGGCATCCGTTAAATCTTAGATGCAATATGAAACGTTCGTCTGTCAGCAGGTTGAACCATTCGCCCCGGCTTGGTGGCAACCCAAGTATCACCCCTTTAAAAAGCAGAACTGGAAGTTAGAGCAATTTCCTCTGAGCTTCTTTCTCAGTGGGTAGGTACTTGTTCACATTCGAATAACATTATGGTGGATAAATAATAACGATGGCACATGGAATTGCAATTATTTTTTAATAGTCCTTTTGATAATTAATTTATTAATAGTTTCGGCAAAATTATTGATATTTAAACTTGTGTGATTATACTTCAATCATCCGTCAGTGTAAAACATAACGCGCTACGCGGAGACGAGCGGCGGAACGACAGGAACTAGAGGCTGCTGTCGTTCCCCCCAGCAACGAAGGCGGCAACATTTCTGCCATAGAGCCGTCGCAGGACGGGGACTACCGGGCACTGCCGGGCCGTCACTGGACGAGGGCTACCGCAGGGCCTTCGGAGAGGTCAGGGACCGACACGACCCCGGAAATGTCAACGGACGAGGGTGGCAGTGCCACAGAGCCGTCGGACGACGAGGGGCCATGGGGCGGCCGGAGAAGGGACGAGGGCGGCAAATTGGTCGCGGATCGTCGATTGTCATTCGGTAACCCTTATGTCACACCCCTGGTCATGGCTTCGCCGGACAGCGACCGGTAAGAGGGGAGACTGGTGCGCTTGCCGAAGCCGGGACGGCCTACGGACTCGCCCGCGGCCTACAGGCCCATCATGCTGCTGGACGATGCGGGCAAGCTGTTGGAGAGAATACTAGCTGCTGCATCGGTCAGCACCTACGTAGAGTCGGTCCCGATCTGGCGCTTGTTTCGGAAGGGGCGTTCTACAATCACAGCTATGCTGCATCTAAAGGGCATGGTCACTGAGGCAGTCACGGAGGGGTGCGAGATTGCGACGAGGACACGGCGCAGCACAATTCCTCTACCACAACACGCTCTGCCACCGGCAGGTTCGGCAGCGTATGCGCAAGTACCTGCGCCTTATGCCGCCCTAACTAAGGTCGCGCGTGGATGGACTGGGAATTAGTCTGCCACCTGTAGACAAGCCGACCGCGTGAGGACGACTCCCCGGCCGGCAACACTGGAATGTTGCCGGAGCGTCAAAGGGGACGGTACCCGAAAGGGTAACCCGCCGAGCCAGCCATGGATATCAAGGAATCGTTACCACTGGGGTCGGCCCACTGGCAACAGGGATGGGGTAGGCTATAGAGTTGCACGACGCTTATCCGCCGCCCCGGACGGATTGGGCAGAATGTGCCCAGACCATAGCCTACCAAAAAATAGGGGGGCGACATAATCGGTATTGCACGCGGGCGATGAAACAGCTAGTGGCGGGCCTGCTACTATCGAAATAAAAACAGCACACCGTCCCAGAATTGTTATCACGATTACTATTACTGTAATACTCTTTATCTATTAGTACTATTATTATAACAAAAACTGATAAAAGTCGATTATGAATCAGGCGACCAATGTTCGCTTAGCAACTCCTCACACGTTCTTGCCTCATACGGTTGAAAAACTATAGGTAACAGCAGGTATTTAACAATAAAATGGACTGTATTATATTAAGTGATTCAATTTATATGTATTATTCACTTTTATCACATATGTCATTTATCTCATTAAAATCATCGTTATTCTGCTCTTATCCGAGTTACACGCGGTATACGCAATATTTATTCTTCTTGCATAGTACCTATATATTACAAAAGTTATTGGCAACAATTTTATGACCCGCCGCCAGCTCGTCGTCAATCCTCCTTATCCCACGAGCAAAATATGTAATTAAATGTGCGTTAAAGTTCCTGGTAATAAAATGTATATAAAATGTACGAATTATCAGAAACTTTTTTAGTGTTTTTTTAAACGTTACACCAAACTAAAGAATAGAGCCCTGTCGCAGGATAGTTTAAAATCATACAATTAACTCTCATATATCTACGCCCTACTGCTGAGATTGAATCTACACTAGGAGGCAAGTTGGCCTTTTATACCACTGGTCAACCGGATTGATAAAAAGTTGTATTTCCAGATTTCTTTCTCTTGCAGTGATGTTGCCTGCTAACGTTCCTTAGTCATCTTTTATGATCACCCAGGGGAATGAAAGAGATAGTGGCCATTGTATTCTTACTCCGTCACCACGTGGATAACACTAGGACGCGGAGCACTTGTTTCTGTATAGAAAATAGAGCGGTATTGTATGGTCGAAGAAAACAATTTCACTCGGCAATGGAGGTTAAATTTAATTTTAAAGTTAGTAACATTGTAACAATAACATTTTATTACTAATATCAACTTGCTCTCGCTTCGCTTCGGTTTCAGTAGTCTTACTCGCGTAGTTCCCGTTCCCGTGGGAATATCGGGATAAAATATGGCCTATGTTACTCCCTGATATTATAGCTTTCCATTACTGAAAGAATTTTTGAAATCGGTCTAGTAGTTTCGGAGCCTATTCAATACAAACAAATTTTTCCTCTTTATAATATTAATTAGTAGGTATAGAAAGTAAGAACGAAACTAAAGGAATTAAAATATAGCTATACCAATTGGTCTAATCAACGTCGTATAGTAGGTCAATTTTCCTTCTATTATGGAGAAATGTCAAGCCTAGCAGTGGGACATTTATGAGCTATGATGATGATGAACCATAATTGCACCTTCAGATAAAAACTCTATAGAAAACCACAGTAACACTTTGTGATCAATACAAGATTTGAAATCGTGATCTCGATAATCTACCACCACTGAACCAATAAAACAGCTTTATGACACTTGCGTATTATATTTAATACAATATTATCAATAAATTGTTAAGTATTTTTGTTCAGTAATTTTCTCATAGCAATAAAGTCAATCTTTTTATCAATTGGTAATCGATAAGTTTTTCTCGGCATGATTGGTTATGTAAAGGTCAACGCCGTATACCTAATATCGTGTAGGTACATAGCCATATACTATCAGTAAGCATAGTAACTTGATTGTAATCTAGTTCTCCTTCAATTGACTGTAAATGAAAAAGCAAACAAGGTTGCCACAGATACAGCGTGGCATACCGCGTCGCGGGTTAAATTCTCATGCAGAACAATTTTTTGAGTCCCTTTGTAATATAACTAGCTGACCCAGCAAACGCTGTATCTATTGCCATATAAATTATTCCTAGTGAACGTTTTGGTAGTTAAATAAAAAATAACTAACATATTGTAAGGATGTGGTTTATGTTTGAAGGAGGAATACAGCGCTGTGAATGGTGACAGCCTATAAACATAACAAAACACAAACCATGTCCTTTCCATCCATCTGTTACGGTTGTAACAGATGGATGGATAGGATGAATGGAATGGTGACGGATGAGGACGGATGAGATGAGTTCATCTCATCCGTCCCCATCCGTCACCAGATTACTGGAAATTAATAGATATACATCATAGGTACCAGCCAGCTGCCAATTCAAAAGCTGCCCATTCTGATCATAATTCGACTAATAAAAAAGTTAGAAAGTCCGATTTTTTTGCATTATTGTAGTTCGATAGAGATTCTAAAAGACTTGTATCGGTGTAATTTATAACACTTACTAGCGTACCCAGCCCGCTTCGCCGGGCTAGATTTTGCTTTATTTTATTTAAACAATAAACTTACATCATTAAATAGAATATCATCATAGTAAATAAAAGCTGTATTTCACAGTTCAAAAAGAGGAGTGCTCCGATCGTCACCAAACTTTACAGGATTACTCGCCAGGTCAATCTGGAGATTCCCTGAAAGTTTCATTGAAATCGGTCCAGCCGTTTCGGAGCCTATATGGAACATACCCACACACTTTCTCTTTTATATTTATACTAGCAATCCGCCCTCGCTTCGCTTCTGTTATAGGTTATAGTCGTTTTACCCGCGTAGTTCCCGTTCCCGTGGGAATACCGGGATAAAATATAGCCTAGTTTACGCCCTGATATTATATCTTTCCATTGGTGAAAGAATTTTTGAAATCGGTCCAGCCGTTTTGAAGATTACCCGGAACAAACAGACAGACAGACAAAAATTTTTTAATTGCTATTTTAGGCATAGGTGTCGTGCAAATAACCGTGTGAGCATGAAAAAAGTCTATTATTTTGACATTACAAGCAGACACTCCAATTTTATTTATTGGTAGATATATATAGATTTTTTGTTTTCGATCGAAGGATAATTTGTTACATAAAGATTTACATGTGGTGACGGAGTAAGATTATAGTTATAATGCATATTATGTCCCTTAGTCGTCTTTTACGGCACCCACGGGCAAGATAGGGGGGTGATGAATAGTATTCTTACGTCGTCACCACGCGGAATAAGTATATATAATATATAAATTATGCCATTGTACGACTGACTGCCACTAACACTATATATTATTTACATTACCTTGTAGACATTCAATAAAATATGAACTTTGTACTCCAATCAACATTTATTACTGTTATTTATTGGCTCTCATTGTAGTATTTGCTATAATACTTCCATGCAAAGAATTAAATAAATAATAATCTAAATAAATATCAGGCTGACCTAACTACTAGACGTTGGTTAGTATAGAGCAAAAAGAAGCCTTTCCGTCGATGGCAGCGTCAACTATTCAGATCAATTGTACATTTAAACCATTTAGGCACCCAACCATATGCAAATTATTTTTGCAGGCCATAGTCCCAAATACCAAAATCTACAAAAAAATTTTTTTAATATATAATCTTTCCGTTTCTTTCCGTGTGGTGACGGAGTAAGAATACAATTCACTACTCCCTATCTTGCCCGTGGATGTCGTAAAAGACGACTATGGGATATAATATGCACATAACATCTGTGCAAGAGAAGGAAAACTCGAAACAAAACCCTATACTAACACGTCTGGTAAAGTAGTTCAATTTCCCTCCCATTTTAGTGACGTATATGCGCTGAAATGGTAATGATGATGATGAATCTCTCTTAGATGTATTTTTAAAATTTATTTTGACTTACATTTATTTTTACGTTGATTTGAAATTTATTTTTAAGGTAATACTATTATTATGATGTATGATCATCCACCACTGTTATTTTCGTTGCTTCCATATTGAAATTTTACATTATTTAGTATTTTCAAATAAATTTTTGCTGTAGTAAGTAATACTGCATTACAGTTGCGAAAATATTCAGCTTTAACCCTTGGCAAGATGACTAGAATCAATTTAAATACGGAGAAATACAGGGACAGATCTGGAAATACGCCAAATAGTCGCTATACACTAAGGATATTTAGTTTTCGTGTTATAATGCTGGGTCTAAAAGAAATAAAAAAGGATAATATATATAATAAAATCATCAGCATCTTAACCTATACACGTCCCAATGCTGAAATCGCGCCTATTTCACTGCAAAAGAGAAATTGGACTACTATACCACGCTAGTAAGTGTTGGCGTAATTCACCTCTTCTACCATCGATATTATCTGCATATCTTAGTTGTCTTTTATGAACGGGCAAGAGAAAGGGCAGTGAATTCTATTCTTACTTCGTCAACATATGATTTGTTTTACTCTATCTAGTTATTTAAGACGTGTTGAAGATAAATAAACTACTAAACAACTACCATAGCTTATTTACAACTCACAACTTGACCCATTTTCATTAGCCTGTAGGTTAACTGGAAGATATATTTCGGTGCTTTTTATAGAGAACAATTTGCGTGTTAAATCTAACCGGAATTTTACTGACATTTTCTGTATATAAATTACGTGTCACGTTGTTTGTCCGCGATGGACTCCTAAAGTACCTAACCGATTTTAATCAAATTTGCACACCGTGTGCAGTTTGATCCAACTTGAAAGATAGGATAGCTTACATCTTAATTTATAGTCGCAATATTATTTTATTGCAAATTATTTGTCTATTAGGTATTTGACATTCACAATTATCTGTTAACTCCAAACGATTTTAACAGATGGCGATATCTGTTGACTGGATTGAGTAATTAATTAATAGAGGGTGCTGCTATGTCAAACCTACAAACGTGTCATATAAGCTACAATTCAATAGCATAACCACCACGTATTGTTGGCATCTATGTAAAAAAGCATGGTGGTCCCCGTGACTAAAAACATTAACCACAGCAACGCCCGTGTCTGCTAGTAGCTATATAAATTAGTTAGTCAAGCCATCCTGACACACGATGACCAAAGATATGTACGCCGCACAAATGAACAGACCAAAATATTAAATAAATAGCAATTCCAAACAATATAAAAACGCCGATATTGTTCATTCAATGTCACCTATATATAATAATATATTATATACATATATAGTATCCACCCTTAGTTCATGGTTCTTCAAAGTGGTAACGTGAAAATCAATAGCTAACTAATCAAAGACTGTTATAAATTGAGAAGGCAAAGGCCAAAGCTTTTAGTAGATTGATTTTATAAGGCTTCCATGACTCATTAACTAAATAAATGAACCTTTTAATTTTTTTGCGTTTCGCGCTACAAGAAAAACATTAGTTTTTTCAGGTAATAAGCAATTTTTTATATCATTTATTTGTGGCACATAATATGAGGATAATTTATATTAATTTAATAATTTCCGTGTGGTGACGGAGTAAGAATACTCTTTCTTACTCCGGTGGTGAATTATATGATTGGAGTCCACGCTTTCTTGCCCACGTGGATGTGGCCTACAAGGGACGAAGGGAAGATAGTATGCGGAAAATGTGTACGCAAGAGAAGGAAAACGCGAAATAAAACCGTGTACCAACCCGTCTGACCAGTGTGGTAGGACAATTTTCCTTCTACTGTGGAAGAGGCGCGTGCCTATACCTATGAGCTATAAAGGTGATGATAAATTTTGCAAAAATTTAAAATAAGTAAATCGATTTTTGAGGATTTTATCGCGTTTGTATTTATTTTTTACTATGGTCATAGGAATTACTATGGTCGTGAATGCTGAAAAGTGATTGAATCGTCAGTAAAGTGTCACAGGAAACCAGCACAGTTATTAAATTCATCAATATCAGAAATAACAACATTCAAAGCGTGACTAAAGTAAAAATTTACTTTAGTTTCTTATCTTGAGTGTTTTTAACATTCTTATTGCTTAATTTTGGAGAAAATAATTAAAATTTACTATAAAAACAAAAAAAAATATTTTAAATTATATAATTCTATACTATAACTACTTAGTCGATGTTGGTGACGCAATCTTTAATAGTTCATTATAACCACTATTTATAAAAAAAACTTTTAGATATGCAAATACAGTAATTAAAATTTCGGTAATCGTACTTTTATATCTATGGTGAAAACTTACTAAGCTCCACCTCCATCATCATCAAAGCAGCAGAGAATGTTTAGGTGAACGAATGAGCGAAGGCAAGCATAAAACGCAGTAGAAATTTATATGAATCTGCAGTCCATTTCGTGCAGTTTACGACGATACTGAGTAAAACAGCCTAAAGTCGCGTTTTACAAAATGCAAATCAACCTGAATGAGTCTTTTGCGTTGATCGACTGCTAACTGTACGGTCTCGAATTTTCATCTCGGATCAGGTGAAATAATTGAGATCTATAAGAAACCTTTAATATCATATCAATGCTCAAATGCTAGTCTATTAAAAAATAGGCAATAGATTAATCAAGTCTATAAATTATATGACGTAATGTAGTTATTGGGTCACCTGTCCCTAAATTTAGAAAAAAAGCACAGTGTAACCACCAAATTGTTTTATAAAAACAAATAGTTCTTACCTTCGTAGCCTCGCTATGTACTTAGTACTGTGAAATGCAACGGCAAGCCAACCGACAAAGATCGAACAACGAGTAATACTGATAACGCTCTTTAGTCCGAACATATAGGTAGGTATCTACATATATATGTCGCCGCTAACATAACAACTATTGCTGGCTATAAAAGTATATAAACATATGTCACTGCACGTTGGACTTGGTAATAATGTCCATAATGAAACTTCCGTTAGCAATGACTCCAATGACTTTCGTTACACCACTTTAATACAATACGCAATTTTATTTCAGACTGTTCATAAATTTATTGTGACGTACGTACGACACTGTTTAATAAATTTTAATTCGAATTTTATAAAATATTTTTCCTGTCACGCGTCGCTGTGGCTGATAAGGGAAAAATAGAGGAAGTACTGCCTTTAATATAGGTCTATATATTGACGAGAACAACGTATATTACAATATAAATTTTATTCTGTAATAAAAATAATTTCATAAAAATTTATCACTGAATTCAAACTACTAAGATTTGGCATTCAACAAGTTTAAAAACAGTTGTTTATAAAAACTTTTTTAGAAGTGAATAATTATTGCCGGGACTGGAACGGCTTTGCAATTATTACTCACTCATAAACAAATATTTATAAATAATTTAATCGTTCCTTTAGCAACTAGCAACATCCCTCGCTGTATCTGAATTCTGACGATATGAGGCTCTATAGTCTCCGCGAATGCCACCAATCTGTCGTGCAATGGGTCGTGGGTTCTATTCCCACTTTGTACGATGCACAACTTGTTGCTCTGAGTCTAGATATAATTTGTATCCGTCAATTATATGTTTGTAAACTCCCCCGCAATACAAGGATTGTTCCATTAGTGCAGGGTATCTAAAAAAATGGCCCTAAAAATATGTGCGTTGGGTTAAAAAAAATGCTCAAAAAATAGGTTATTTTTAATCGAGAATTATGGTCGGTCCAATGGGGATGTGGAGAGAACACGGTAGGTTATGGGGCCGTACATCGCCTATCTGCGGTCCCGGACAGTTTGGGCGGGGTTGTGTCAAAGCCATTGCCTACAATAAATAAAAAATGGGTGTTGTCTTAAAAAATGTCCTACAGATAGCATATCTATTTAAAGCATATCTATTTTTATTAGATAGCGTATCTACTTTTATTATTTATTTTTAATCAAAAATTACGAATGACGCAAAGGTCAATGTTTGTGGAATGTGAAATACTCTACTTATTTATTTTCATAAAAAATGCACATACATTTATATAATTACAAAATGAATTAGCATCACGTTAAAGAACATTCATAGATAAATATCAACGATAACCGTTAACCCGAACAAATTAACAATAATGCTATAAATATACTCACTATAATATAAATCAGTATTAATCCAGTAGAGGTCGGCAAATTATTTAATTTTTATATTAAACTAAAATAAACACAGCGTTCTCACTTTGCTAGGACGACGAACGCCCATTATAAAATGAAGCCGTTGTCGACTCTTCGCGTTAATTAAACAAACACGCAAAAGTGTTTACATTCAATTTTTCAATTTGAAATGTAGTTTAATTTACACTTACAGTTTACGCACGTCTTGGGAGAAGTCTGATCAATATATGACTTGAGTATAAGGTATTTTAGCATGACAACACTTAGCTTCTACTACTGCATTTGTTCAATGCCAAAGTAGCGATTATTACGAAAAAAAAATATAAACAAAATTTAATACCTATTAAGTGCACGTTTTTTACGTAGATGTTTAAGGAATTGCACAGTAACTATTGCGTTATTTTATTGTTCTTATCGCAGTTCAATTGAGAAGATTGGGCTATCGTTTTATATATTTTATCATTATTTATTTGTTTTAATTAAAAATTATTTTAAAATCAAATACAGCTAGTATTTATTATAGTATTATTTATAGGGCTTATTCTGGCCGGAGTGCAGGTCTTTATTAGCTGTTACATCATTTGCGAATAATCATTTTATCGCAATCTATATAAATTCCACTGTTGAGTTCTTACCTCCCCTAGAATGAAAGGGAAATAGACCTACTAATTCTACGCTGATCAGACATATTGTAATAATGTTTTACATTGAGTTTTTCTTTACATATATCAGCTTGTAGTCGTACTCGATCTATGTTCTAGTTGGTTATTAATGTTATTATATACGAACTAGCTGTCCGGCTTCGCTTCGGTTCAGTCGCTTTGCCCCTGCATTGTTAATCTATAATCATCATCATCTTGCTCTTATCCCAATTACTTGGGGTCGACGCAATATGTCATCTGTTTTGACATATTGCAAAAAGTTTCGGCAATGACTTTTATGACCGGCGGCCTGCCTGACGTCAACCCTCCTTGGGAATGTAATCGTTGACCCAAATGGTACCAGATGGAGTTGGTCCGGGTCAATCTAGGGCTCTTAGTCGTCTTTTACGACACCCACGAGCAAAGCAAGGGTTGGTAGTATTCGAAGCCGCTACCACACAGCACTGTTGTTAATCTATAATATCTCCTAAAATATTACATTACGCGACTGCAATCCTTGAGGCTGCGGGTTCGATTCCCGGAATGCCCGGATTTTATAGGGTTTTTTCTGAGAGGACAAATAACCAAAGCCTTATATAGACAGCTACCAGGTAGTAGATTAGTTTTAGATTAGTTACCTATACTAGTAAATAAAATTGAAGTGTCTGTTTGTAAAAATAATAGGCTTTTTACATGCTCACAAGATTATTTACAGGATATCCAAATCCTTGCCCAAATCCCAGTATACATATATTTTGGCCCAGTATTCCCACGGCAACGGGAACTACGCCGATAAAACTGCGAGAATTCTCTGGTTCTAACTGTATTCCTATTTCTTGTCACATTTCGATTACTGTTATTATATCTTATCACAAAATATAATCTCAATATAAAATCACGGTTTACAATCGTCCGTCGACGATAATTTTCAAATTCAGCCAACCGATTTTGATGTTTTTATAATGTGTTCTGGCATTAACGTCTTGAAAGATTGCACAATATCGGACAAGAAAAAGAAAACAATGCGGTTCCACGAGTACTACTCTAAATATTAATACATGATCATTATTATCTTGCTTTTATCCCAATTATTTGAGGTCGATTCAATATGTACTAATCTACAACTAATATTATAAAGGGAAAAATTTGAATTTTTGTGTGTATGTCTGTAATGAATAAACTCAAAAACTACTGCGCCAATTTCAAAAATTATTTCACCAATGGAAAGCTATAATATCAGGGAGTAATATAGGCTATATTTCATCCCGGTATTCCCACGGAAACAGGAACTATGCGGGTAAGACGACTGAAACCGAACGAAGCGAGGGCGAGTTGCTAGTCATTTATATATGGCAATAGTTTAATGTCCAGCTGACGTCGAAGGAGGGCTTCCTTGGGAATATAATTACTTATAGACAAGATCCAGGGCCAGATTAATCCTATCAGGGCCCCTAGGCAATGCGATTCTCAGGTCCATGGTCTATGTGCAGTTCCTAGTATCATTTACCATCAGGTGTTCTGTTTTTTCTTTTGCCACCAACAACAATAAAAAACAATAATATTGAGGAAGTATACAAATTATCAAAAAAATCGTCGAAAAAAAAATTTTTTTTGGTGCATTCTCGGGGCCCTTGGGCAGTTGCTTAATTCGCCTTGTGGATAATCCAGCCCTGACCAGATCAAGTTGGCGCAGGTCGATGGAAAGTTCTTAGTCGTCTTTTACGACACCTATCTGTAAGGGTTGATAGTGATTGTATATTCGTAGCGGCCACCTCATAGCATACAATATACATATTATTACACTAGCAACCCGCCCTCGCTTCGCTTCAGTTATAGGTTATAGTCGTTTTAATCGCGTAGTTCTCGTTCCCGTGGGAATACCGGAATAAAATATACCCTAGTTTACGCCCTGATATTATAGCTTTCCATTGGTGAAAGAATTTTTGAAATCGGTCCAGCCGTTTTGAAGATTACCCGGAACAAACAGACAGACAGATAGACAGACAAAAATTTTTTAATTACTATTTTAGGCATAGGTGTCGTGCAAATAACCGTGTGAGCATGAAAAAAGCCTATTATTTTGACATTACAAACAGACACTCCAATTTTATTTATTGGTATAGATATACCTTAGTAGGTATATGTAATAATATGTACATTGTATACCT
Organism: Lymantria dispar; assembly: GCA_032191425.1. Classification (NCBI taxonomy): domain Eukaryota; kingdom Metazoa; phylum Arthropoda; class Insecta; order Lepidoptera; family Erebidae; genus Lymantria; species Lymantria dispar. The sequence goes on from CM063451.1 coordinate 17,014,282, forward strand.
ACTATGTATGTATTTACAGGTCTTTACTCGTATATCACACTAATAACAAAGTCTATATATAAATATCTAGAACAAATGTAAATACATATACGTTTTGGTAAATAATTACACACAATTATTCCGTGTGGTGACGGAGTAAGAATACAATTCACCACCCCCTATCTTACCCGTGGGTGATCGTACGAGACGACTAAGGGATATAAAACACATATAACATCTATGCGAGAGAAGGAAAACTTGAAATAAAACCCTATATCAACACGTCTGACCAGCGTGGTATAGTAGGTCAATTATCCTTCCATTATGGAGGAGGCCCGAGCCCAACAGTGGGACGTATATGGGCTGAGATGATGATGAAATAATTACACAACGTAGGAATGGTTCCATATTTTTATTATGTCGTCTACAGAATTCATTAATAACGACCAGTGTGTCTACTCTTGAATCGCGATGCCAATCCTAAATCCAATAGCAGCTCGAATTTGAGCAAATTTGGTACTTTTGAAAGCAACACTAGCGCACGATTGGAATCAAATTCGATGGAATTTTTTTAAACTAAATGAATTCGACTTTCGTCGATTAAGTCAAATATTTGCTACTCCCGACGTGATTTTGACGTAGTTTAAAATAGTTAATGTTGCACAATTTCAAGAAAGCGTCTTTGTGGTGATTGAGTTCGATAACGTTATTAATTTTAAGTAAGAAAATACGGCACATTTGGTGAAAATATCAACGGCGAACGCGAAGAATTCTTTCTCGATTTTGTTCAAGAGTACCAAATATAAGTTTGGTGAGATTGGAATTGAATCGGATATGAAATTAGAATTGATTTCAAGAGTAGGCCCACTGCTCTGGTTTGACACGGATGCAATTTATATATTACTAGCAACCCGCCCTCGCTTCGCTTCGGTTATAGGCGTTTTACCCGCGTAGTTCCCGTTCCCGTGGGAATACCGGGATAAAATATAGCTTAGTTTACGCCCTGATATTATAGCTTTCCATTGGCGAAAGAATTTTTGAAATCGGTCCAGCCGTTAAGAAGATTACCCGGAACAAACAGACAGACAAAAATTTTTAATCGCTATTTTAGGCATAGGTGTCGTGCAAATAACCATGTGAGCATGAAAAAAGCCTATTATTTTGACATTACAAACAGATACTCCAATTTTATTTATTGGTTAGATTATTTTTTTTTTGGGGGTGGGTTGCGGTCGGCGCGCTCCTCGCACCACTACGTCCAGGGCGACAGAGGGGCGTACGCACTCTCGCAACCCACCCGCGATGCACGTCGCCTTCGTCATTGGGCCGACCACCGGAGCAGGATGACTTGACGTCAGTAGTCCGACGGAATACCGCCTATTTGGGGTACCCTCCCATTGACCGACGTCCCCCCCTCCTGGAGGACGTCGGTCTTTCCTCACGCGGTTGGCCTCTCAGCGGGTGACGGACTAATTCCCCGGTCACGTCACCCGCGGCCTCGGCTAGGGCGGCATGAGGCGCAGGTATTCGCGCCTACGCCGCCCCAGTCGCCGACAGCGGATCGCCTCATCGAGGCTGCGCTCTTCGCGCAGGCGATCCGCCGCCGCCGCCTCCTTCCGCGAGACTACTGCCTCGCAGAAGGCTGCGACCGCGTCCCATTTCCTGACGCTGTATTATATTAATGATGAAGAAAATATATAAATAAACTAGCAATCTCGCTTCGCTTCGGTTTCAGTTGATTTACCTGCATAGCTCCCGTTCCCGTGGGAATACCGGGATAAAATATAGCCTATGTTACTGCCTGATATTATAGCTATCCATTGGTGAAAGAATTTTTGAAATTAGTTCGGTGGTTTAAGCGTGAAGGCGTAACAAACAAACAAACTTACTTTCGCATTTATAATATTAGTAAGGACTAGCAATCCGCCCCCGCTTCGCTTCGGTTATAGGTTATAGTCGTTTTACCCGCGTAGTTCCCGTTCCCGTGGGAATACGGGGATAAAATATAGCCTAGTTTACGCCCTGATATTATAGCTTTCCATTGGTGAAAGAATTTTTGAAATCGGTCCAGCCGTTTTGAAGATTACCCGGAACAAACAGACAGACAGACAGACAGACAGACACAAAAAATTTTTAATTGCTATTTTAGGCATAGGTGTCGTGCAAATAACCGTGTGAGCATGAAAAAAGCCTATTATTTTGACATTACAAACAGACACTCCAATTTTATTTATTGGTATAGATGTGGTTATTAAGAAAATATGGATGTAGTAGGTTGTATCAGGTATATGTAAACAGGTCCGATATACAAAATAGACGTTCTCTATCGACTCTATGCTCACATTATCTTCTTTTAGATAGATATATGTCTAAAAAGCAACAAAATGAACTGAAAATTAACTTCGCACGCCATGTATACCTTTTACAATAGCAAGCTTCTGTAAAGGGTATACATATATAGTAGGTAGATAGATAAATCAAATATTAGAACCACAGAAAAATTAATAAGATAGAACGGCCATGTGGGCGGGGCAAGCGTGCCACAATTGTGATCAAACGGTCTTAATATTGACGAAATTCGTTTTACCGGTTCTTAGTTGCGCTCATATAGTGACCTTGAACGAAGCTCCGACAAAAAAGAGAAATATGCCGTCTTGCGCTGTTACAACGCGTCGAAAAAGAAGTCAGTTGCGTAGTTATAGTCTAAGAAGGCATTTATTTTCATCATTAAGTCCATAAACTTATTAATTCAGTGATATTTCTTAATTTTATGAAAGTATTATGTCGTTTATAAAGAAAAATTATGAAATCGCAAAAAGAGCCAAACATTATACATCGTCTGCCACACATGGATATCACCTTTTATTAGTCCAGCAACCGCGCAATGTACTGCGTTCAATGCGATATCACTAAGAACCGCCTTAGTAGCGTGGTAGTATTGTTTTTTTTTTTTTTTTTTTTTTTTAATGGGTGGGCTATGGTAAGCGCACGCGCGGTCCTGTCCCTCCGGGGCGATGAAAGGACGGCGCGCAGGCCCATAACCCACCCGTACCCACGTCACCTCGTTGTTGGGCCGACCACCGGAGCAGATGTGACTTGTCATCAGTGGTCGGCCCGACGGAATACCCTTTCGGGTAACCTCACCTCTCGACGTACTGGGACGTTGGTCGCCATCGCGCGGTCAGCCTCTCTGCGGGTGACGGACAATTCCCCGGTCCGATCACCCGCGGCCTCGGCTAGGGCGGCATTAGGCGCAGATACTCGCGCCTGCGCCCCCCGAGTCGCCGGCGGCGGAACGTGTCGCCGAATAGGAGCTCTGCTCGCACACGATCCGCCGCCTCCTTCCGTGAGATTACGGCCTCACAGAAGGCGGCGACCGCGTCCCAGTTCCTGACGCTGTCGAGCATCTCCCTGGCGATGGTCGGCACCGATAATCGCGACGAGTTCACGGCGCTCTCCCTCCCATGCAGCACACTCCTCGAGCGTGTGCTGCGCCGTGTCCTCGTCGCAACTGCAGTGGTGGCGGGACGGTGTGCTCTCCCTCCTGACAATCTTCTGCAGGTACTTCCCAAAACACCCGTGCCCTGTAAGCACCTGCACCAGTCGGAAGGAAAGCACCCCGTGCGTCCGCTCCAACCACTCCATCAGCACCGGCCGGAAGGCCTCGACGGTCCTGACACCGTACCGAGGACTCTCCAGCCGGACTGCCCAACGGGCAATGACTCCTCGGCGGGCGTCGACCCGCCAGGCGGTGATCTCCTGCAGGGAGACCATGCCGCCGCGGGTGCGCGTCTCAGACACCCGCCGATAAATCTCGGCGAGCATCTCCGCCTCCAGGTCCCAAAGGGGAGTTCCGGCCAGGAGGCACGCTGCCTCCGTCGACACCGTGCGGTAACCGCGTATGGCCCTGACCGCCATGACCCTCTGTGGTCGCCTCAAGAGGGCCCTCAGCCGGACGGTCAGGGACCCCGCATAGCGTGGTAGTATACGTTTTCATTCAAAACATTGACGTCGATCCACGCGTATCGATAGTGCTGTCCAACATACTATAAGTTATCGATTTCAATAATTAGCTATGGGTTGATTTTATCATATAAATAAATATTTTTAACACTTTTAATTTAGTGATCGTTTTATATAATTATATTAACAATATTTAAATAGGTATTTAAAAATCAATTATTCTGGTATACATTACCTACTTAATTTATCTTGTATATATATAGTACATTCTTGTATATTTTCCGCGTGGTGACGGAGTAAGAATACAATTCACCACTCCCTATCTTGCCCGTGGATGTCGTAAAATACGACTATGGTATATAATATGCGCATAACATCTGTGCAAGAGAGGGAAAACTTAAAATGAAACCCTATACCAACACGTCTGACCAGCATGGTTTAGTAGGTCAAATTGTCGCCCATTGTGGAGGAGGCCCGAGATCAACAGTGGGTCATATGTGGGCGGGAGGTTAGTATAGGGTTTTGTTTTGAGTTTTTCTTCTCTTGCATAGATGTTATATGCTTACTATATCTCTTAGTCGTCTCAATATATTAGGATGGGACATCCGCGGGTAAGATACGGAGTGGTGATTGGTATTCTTATTCCGTCACCACACGGACAATGTTAGTACATTTTTGTGTCATCATCATTTCAGCCTATTGCCGTCCACTGCTGGACGTAGGCCTCCCTCATATTGCGCCACAATGTGCGGTCCTGTGCCGCCTGCATCCAACGACGCCCAGCAACTTTCACTAGGTCGTCGATCCACCTAGTGGGGGGGCGTCCTACATTTTTGTGTACAATAAACAAAAATGTACTAACAAGTAGCAGTACCAGTATATCTAAAAAAATAAATAACTGTTTTGTTTTTTAAGTTAAATAATAACACCAATAAAAATAAACCGAATTTCAATAAAAAATAATATTTTAACATATTTTAAGAATGATATCTGATGCTTACGCGAGCACTACACATTGTAAATAAAACTACTTATACGGATTATATCACGTTTGTATTTGATTTAGGATTGCCCGATGTTTCGAATACTTTACAGCATTCCTGGTCACGGGCGGTCTAAGATGTCTGACGTCCAAACAAGTCAACGTTATTACAGACGTCCATGGCCCCCGTCGCAGACACCGTCTGAATCCATCCACAGCTGAGCGCCTCCCTGCAGTACTACCTTATGTGAAAGGAGTCACTGACAAGATTGGCTTCATCCTGAAACGGGCTTCCATAAAAACATATTTTAAACCACTCAAGAGGATTAGTCAATTCTTGCCACCTGTCAAGTGCCAGATCCCTCTACAAGATGCAGGAGTTTATAAACTTGACTGTGGTCTCTTTTTAATACATTTTAATTGTATCTTGTGTACTGGTGTGTACCATATATGGCAACAATATAATATACAAATCGCTACTCGCTTACGTAATTAATTATAGCACTTAAATTTTCTGTCACCTATACAGAGTGTAGTGAGGAGTATTTTATTTGCATGATTTTACTGTTAAATTACTGACTTGCACTACAAATAACGTCAACACATCACACAAGTGCTTAATTTAAAGACATTAATATTTTTGTTTCGATAAAACAGGCTAAATAAATATCGTGTAGTATATCGACCATGGCAAGCACTAGCGTACATGTGCTTTTTTATATGTGGGTTTACGTTGCCTACAGAACTTAGTTATAGTTTGTGTACCAACTGCAGCTTCGAGATTGATGTGTGTGTGTTATGTTAGTGTGTAAAATTGTTGTAAGCATAGACCTTGCATATGTGTTAACATTAGCGGGAGGGGGCAATTATGCCACACTGGTTTTCGAACAAAATCTGCCGAATGGCCTTTCTAAAGTATTAATATTTGTGTGATTAGAACTAATACAGAGAACGAGTTAATTGAAAATTTTCATTTTTTGGATAATTTTTTTCGATTAGTTAATTAATTCGATTTATTTGCACAGTTAATAATTCAAATATTTTTTTACTTAAATTATACAGATTAATTAGAAGTATATGCTATTAATAATTTATTTACAACTCTAATTGTGGAAGAGGCCCGAGCCCAATAGTGGGACGTATGTACGTGGGCTGTGATGATAGAAGTAACAAGCGTCATAGCCGAACGATCGTGCCTCTCTATCGCTTGTTCTGCGCTCTCGCTTGCACACTCGTTTGAGGCGAAACGTGACATAGACTTATGGTTGTGCGTGTAGCTGGCGTTAATCCATTTATAACGCGTTATAACGTTAAAAAAATTAAAATAGCAACTAGATGTAAGTTTCTATTGTTCTTATGTTGACATTTAAATAGCTAAGCTAAGATAGGAAAATCGATATTTCCTTTTTTAACCCCCGACGGTAAACCCCTCGGTGTTATAAGTTTGTCGTCGATGTCTGTCTGTCTGTGTTGTATGTGTGTGTGTCTGTCTGCATCGTAGCTCTCAAACGGATGGACGGATTTCGATGCAGTTGTTTTTATTTGAAAGCCAGTTTCCTGGCGGTGGTTCTTAGCTATGGTTAGTTAATATCGGTCCAGCAGTGTAAGAGTAGCAGCTCTTTTCCCAAATGATGTGATGACGTATGATGACTCGATGAGGTGCTTCACGCGTGCCAGTACTGTCGTTTAATGACAATTAATTAATAATTCCTGTTGAAGATAACGTGGTACTTTTTTTGTATTATTTTAGTTTACGTCGAGGGTTATTCAAATTTTCAAATTTACTTATATTATTGCTTATGTAAGAGTTCAATTATAAACAGAAACTATTTGAAAAAATCTAAATGACAATGAAAACCAAATTCCTTGCTTGATTTAAAAAGAGGCAGGGGATGTCTTTGCTTTGCACTATTTAAAGACGTAAAATCCATGACAGTATTATGAATGTGAAACTGTTGCTCTGTTGTTTATTTTTTGATAAACCGCTGAAGATGTGTTAATGTTTTTTTTTTATAAATTTTCTTTTATTTATGAAAAACTTATCAGCACTTATATTATTATGCGTGTGAGGATCTTTAAAACATACAACTATGTCGATGGGCATTTTAAGTCTATAATTGACAGACTTAAGTAGCAATTAGACTTGACAATTATTTGTAAATCTTAAGTATTGTGCTGCGTGTGTATTGATCCTTTTTTCTTTTTTTTTTTGGTCTGGACACACCCCGCCTATGATGGACAGCCGCATGCTGTCCCCATAACCTACCGTATACCCTCCCCAACATTGGGCTGATCACTAGTACCGATTTCTTTACTTCCGTGGTCGGCCCAGCGGGTTACCCTTTCGGGCTTCCTGCCATTCGACTCCCCGGCAACAAGACAGTGTTGCCCGCGCATCGCCCTCATTTTATTTATTTTATTTTATTTATTTATTTAAGACAACACCCTGCACTAAGGAAATAATCCTTGTATTGCGGGGGACTTTACAAACATATAATTAATGGACACAAATTACATCCAGACTCAGAACAACAATTTGTGGATCGCACAAAGTGTTGTCCCGCGTGGGATTCGAACCCCCGACACTGGCGCTGTAGGTCGCTATCTTAACCACTACGCCATCTGTGCAGTCAAAAGTCTCATGCGGTCGACCTCTCTGCGGGTGGCGGACTAATCCCCGGCCCGTCCACCCGCGGCCTCGGCTAGGGCAGCATCAGGTGCAGGTCCTCGCGGCTGCGCCACCCAACGCGCCGGCGGCGGAGCGTTTCATGGTAGAGGAATTCTTCCCGGACCCGTTCCACCGCCTCGTTCTGCGAAATAACTGCCTCGCAGAAGGCGGCGACAGCCTCTCAGTTACTGACGCTGTCGAGCATCGTTCTAGCGATGGTTGGCAGCGTCAGGTCGGTACCGATGATTGCGACGAGTTCACAGCGCTGCTCTGCCCAGGTCACGCAGACCTCGAGCGTATGTTGCGTCGTATCCTCGCAATCGCAGTGATGGCAGGACGGCGTTCCCTCCCTCCTCGCGACCTTATACAGGTACTTGGCGAAACAACCATGCCCCGACTAGAGATGCAAACGATACATCGATGTTTCAATAAAAAAAAACATTGATGCTTGCCATTGATGTTCACTATTGTAAAACATCGATATATCGATGTTATTTTATACGATGTTTTGACATCGATATGATGATTTAAAATGTATAGTACCTTTAGCAGAGCCTGTGGCAAGTAAGTTCCTTAGTTTCTAAAAAAAAAGCTAATCACGCAAATGTTGGTGTTTCATGTAAAAAACATGCTTGCATGAACTTAATTCTAAGTTATTACTCTTATAAATTCACTAAAAATTGTAATCAATCAAAATTATCATCGCAATCCCGCAAGGAAAGTGTCTGATACTTTATAAAAAAAACCGATACATCGATGTTTTCAGGGAGATGTTTTTTCATCGATGTTCGTTCTGAAACATCGATGTCCTTGGTTTCGATATTTGCATCCCTAGCCCCGAGAAGACTTGCACCAGTTGGAAGGAGAAAACCCCGTGCCGCCTACCCAATCTCTCCATCAGGACCAGCTGAAAGGCTGCGACGGTCTGAACACCGAATTGAGGCCTTTCCAGCTGGACTGCCCAACGGGCAATGATGTCCCGGCGGGCATCGCCCCGCCAAGCGGCCAGCTCGCGGAGCGAGACACAGCCGCCCGTGTCTATTGATCCTACGATTTTCATCGTATGAGGTCGCTACTTTTTTATTCACATGCATTACTCATTCCCCACTCCCATCATCCATCCCATAGCCATCCAGTATCTGGATGAAAAATTTGATACAAAAGAGATAAACAATTGTACGAATGTAATCGGGATAAGTGCAGGTGATGTGGGATAAAGATAAATATATTTTTGGCATTCAAAGAAAAATGTTATACGTGTGATATAGAAGCAAAAACGCTAGTATTCACAAAAAAAAAATTAAAACGAAGAAGTTTAAAAGAAATGTACATATTTTTATTTGATGAATTATTATTTTGTAAAAACCTTTCGCTTAATCCTTTTAGAAGAGGGTTTTTTAAAGTGGGGTCCACGGACCCGTTAGGGGTACGTAGCATGTGTATCAGGGGTCCACGAACAGAATTATTAGAAAATTGTGTAGTAAACTTGACGAGACGCTTTGTCATTGTCGGGTGGTGAATTCTATGAGTAATACTTACTCTCTTCTTGTCAGGCAAGCTGTCTATTCTAATAACATTTGCTATTACGTATCTTTGCAAGCCAGGGTTCTTGGTTCTAGTGTCGATAAAAAGAAAAAGTCGTAATCCATTGAATGTTGCCGATGAAATGCGGCTTGCTTTATCGAAGACAATTCCACAATTTATCGTTCTCATCGAGGCCGAACAGCAGCACCCTTTTCATTAACTTATTAGTAATTTTAATGAACGTACCAATAGAATAATTTTTATTAATAATAAAAGTAAGGCCTTTTTTAAAACTAAAATATCTTTTGACAAAAATTCGTGGAGTTGTTTAAATTGTGAAAGTGGTCCGTGACTGCACAAAGTTTAAGAAACCCTGCTTTAGAAATATAAAAATATCGATAAAATAATATCACATTGGTGACTTTGGATCCAACGAATAGTCAGTGACATTTTTGCTTTTATAGTCCTCATAGGCCGATAGAACGGAGCCAAACTTGCTAAAGTGCTGGATGTTACGGGCAGCTAGTCTTGAGTAGCGTGCCAACTTTATCCAGCAACACAATGAGGCTGTAGGACTGCCCGCCGCCCCGCTCCGTCTGGGGCGACAAAGGGGCAACGCGCGGCCCCATAACCCACAGTAGTTCGTCGCCTTCGTCGTTGGGCCGACCACCGGTACCGAGTTCCTCGCCCTCCGTGGTCGACCCGAGGGAGGACTTAGAACACCCTGCGCTGTAATTGCCTCAACCACAAATGCATCTACGCGTACGAAATCGCGGGCAAAAGCTAGTATTATTATACATATATTCACGTTAGCTGTAGACTAATCATGTGCACAGAGTTGGATAATTGTTTTCGTTTAAAACTGACAGTTCATTAACCAACACGCTTTTCAGTTAAGTACGTTTTCCTTTGGTCACAGTCGACTCATTGTTCGCCTATAGTCATTACAAATGCATTCAATTGTTAGTCACCGGCAACCTTCGTCACCTTTAATACACAATAGTGGTATCCGCTATTTTGTTCATTTGAGTCATATATTGAAATAACTTGATGGTATATTTATATTCCGTAAGAAAATGTAGCAATAAACAGTACATAGCAACAGTGGAGGTTTTACCACTAGGCTGAGTAGATTACAGCCTATGGCGGCAAATTTATCGCATAAAGGTGATTTAATGCTGAAGATAGCCAAATCATAACATTTAAATATTATTGATAAAAAAAAATGTTATTAATATGATTGTGAACGTATATGTGAAAAGGGTTATTTAATTACAAAGAAAGGTGACAAAAATTAGATAGCCTATTATCGACGAATGTATAAATCCACTAGTGCATAGTAAAATAGGGATACAAGAGCCCGCTAAAACCATAAAGGACAACTCCTAGAAAATAATTACTTTCATACACTTACATTTTTGTTTAATGTAGGAAAGGAAAAATAGGAAAGGAAAACTCGAATAAAACGTAAATTAGTTTTATTTACAAAACCTAAATCAATTTGTCTGACCAGCGTGGTTATAGTAGGACAATTTCCCTCCCATTGTGGAGGAAGCTCGAGCCCAGCAGTGGAATATATAAAGCTGAGACGATGATGACATTTATTTGATAGGTACTTTATATAAAAAAGTATGTAAATTACAGACACAATCAGGATGATTATAATAAGAAAAAATATTTATTGCCAAAGGCAAGTTTAGTGTTGTAATACACCCACATATGTTCGCCTTATATGGATATGTAAATATAACTTTATAATCTGACGTAATTGAGGCAAGCCGCATGCTATCTACTGGACACTGTGTCAGACAGTCTGTTAAAATCTTAACGGTAAAACCCAGTAAAACTTTTTAATCAAATCCGAATTTATCCGGCTTTAGCTTGGCATTGTTAACTTGGCAGTTGCATAATTATTTTAATGACATTAGATAAAGAAAAGCAAATCGATTTTGTACGTAACTACTGCGTTAACTAATGATTTTTTAACGGTGTGATTAAACTAATACGACTATATTGGTTTAAACTCTTCGTTCATTTAAAGTACAACTAGCACTCTACTAGATGCGTCTGATGCTGCCCTAGCAGAGGCTGTGGGTGACCGAACCGGGGATTTAGCACGGCACCCGCGGAGAAGCTGGCCTCGGTCCCGGGAAAGGGAAGTCGATGTGAGAGGGTACTCCCTCGGGGAATACCGTCGGGCCGACCACTGAAGAAACTCAAGGAACTCTGCACCGGGTAAACGGTTATATGAATATACAAAAACGTAGGACAGTTTGTGGTATTGCTTATGTTCAAATTTAAAACTAATATATACAGACAAAGATATTATTTGAAAATCAAATATGCCGCGAAATCACTAAGGACGAGTGCACTTCCTCCATTTTTTCCTAAGGGAAACCCAACAATAAAAAGGAATTTATTAATAGATTATGGTCTGAGTTTTGGCGAGAACGTGAAAGCGTAACGTGGTATAATTCAATATCCTAGAGTTTTACCATGATATATTAAATACCGACGTCCTCCCCGAGGGGGGGACGTCGGTCGATGGGAGGGTACCCCAATTAGGGGTATTCCGTCGGGCCGACCACTGACGACAAGTTAACGCTGCTCCAGTGGTCGGCCCAACGACGAAGGCGACGTGGTTTTTGGGTGGGTCGCGGGAGTTGCGTGCTTAAGCCCCTCTGTCGCCCCGGACGGAGTGGTGCGGAGGCGCGCCGACCGCGACCCACCCACAAAAAAAAATGATATATTAAATAGTTTTGGAGATATTATAAGTAGTATGATGCGTCAGAACTGCTTGGATATATTACATATGTTATTCAAGTGCTTTACAAATATTTTCATTTTCCACTAAAATTCTCAGGAGATTCCATTAACAGTGTGATCATAGCACTAGAAGGCGACAATTTCGAAGGTCAATATCTAAGATGAAACTGAAAATGTGATGAAACTCATAATTTTGAAAGACAGTGTTATTTCTATACTAGCAACAATTGTTTTCGTACCTATTTACCATTACAAAAAAAGACGAAGAAGACTATGAGCCGATCACACACTGCCTAAATAGTCCAGACGTAAAGGCGCCAAGCGGCTCTATAAACCGTTACAATATGTTAAGCGGTTATTACTAGGTGAAATACACATCTATATATATAAAAGAAAGTCTATATATACATATATATATATATATATAAAAGAAAGTTGTGGTAGTTACACTATTTATAACTCAAGAACGTCTGTACCGATTTGGCTGAAAATTGGTGGGGAGGTAGCTTAGAACCAGGAGACGGACATAGAATACTTTTTATACCATTGGATGGCGTTCCCATGCGACGTGACATAACATGTCAAAGGGAATACAAGTCACTATGAAACGTGGTATAACAAAACGCATTTGATCTGTAATAAAAATAAAACGCAAATGACAGCTAAACGTAATTTTGTCAATGGTTAAGTATTAAGTATAAGGTTGAAAATTTGATAATTATGATTTTGTCAGAAATAAATAATCAGTAATTTATATTCTCTTTGAATAATCATTAACAATGTCGCAACCAAGACGATCGAATCTTTCCGGACAAAGCCGCAATGGTTCTGCCATTAGAGACTATATTTTAGGTTTAGAAAATATATTTACGAAACAAATTATGGCGGTACGAAGTTCGCTGGGTCAGCTAGTATAGAATAAACGAAATACTTAAAAAAATAATCTGACGTTGCCTAATAATAATAATCCGACCCAATGGTAGGTAATTTATGCAATATGTCAATTAGGCCACAATTATTAACCTCATTAAACCATAATGTTTGTTCAATGATAAAGTGCAATTGCGCACTTTAATGTGTTGGTCTTATCAGAAATATTGATTTTCTTTGCACGTAAATAAAATTGAAATGTATATTTTAAATAGTCTAAATTAAAGTTTTTTTACTAAATGGATTTGTCAGTATACCTATATACGGGTTCGGTTTTTGTCCGTTTTCTTTTATTGCCTAAAACGGCTTTACCGGTTTTTACGTGCCGTTTACTACCAGATAACTTATGTCTTGCCGTGTGGTGATGGAGTGAGAATATAATTCACCAACCTTTTTCTTACCCGTGGGCGTCATAAAAGACGACTAAGGGATCAAATATGCATATAAGATCTATGCAAGAGAAGGAAAACGTGGCATAAAACTCTATGCCAATACGTCTACCCAGGGCGGTATTGTAGGTTGAATTTCCTACCATTGTGGAGGAGGCCTGAGCCCCACAGTGGGACTTGACTGAGACGATGATGATAATGAACGAATTTGAATGCAATTCTCTTTTTGGTCAACGTACATTTTAGGCGTTCGAAGTCGCGGGCAGTAACTACTTTTTTTTTATTGCCGATGTTTGTACCTCTGTGAACTTGGCAGCCGACTTTTAGAAAAAAATTTTTTGTTATTCTCATAGGATTCCACATCGTTTGTACCCGTATGTACCACTTTGATTTTCGTTTGTACCTCAAACCAAAAAAAGTTACAGCGTTTTCAAAATTTGACCCGCAGCCGACTTTGGAAAATTAAAAATTTAGAAAAGGGGTCTGATTCGGGATCGTTTGTACCCGTTTGTACCACCTTCATTTTTCATTTTTCTCAAAACCCAAAAAAGTTACAGAAGTTTGAAAATTTCAAAAAACCAATTTCCACAATTTTTAGATTTTCGAAAATCTGAAAACGTGAATCGACGCTGAATCGTTTGAACCCGCAGAAATCACTTGTCTTTTCGTTTGTACCTCAAAACAAAAAATTTTGGGGGTTTTTCTAATTTTTCAAAAATAAAATCCATGTAATTTCTGTAATTTTTGAGATATCTCAATTCTGCAAACGGGGTTCGATAAGGGACGGCGTCGTGAGGTTTGTACCACTTTAGGTTTCGTTTGTACCTTAAACCCAAAAAAAATGCGAGCGTTTTAAAAATTAAAAAAAAAAAAAAAAAAAAAACAATTTTCTGATTTTCGAAAATCTGAAAACGGGAATCGACGCTGAATCGTTTGTACCCGCAGAAATCACTTGTCTTTTCGTTTGTACCTCAAACCAAAAAATTTTGGGGGCTTTTCTAATTTTTCAAAAATAAAATCCACGTAATTTCTGTAATTTTTGAGATATCTCAATTCTGCAAACGGGGTTCGATAAGGGACGGCGTCGTGAGGTTTGTACCGCTTTAAGTTTCGTTTGTACCTCAAACCCAAAAAAAATGCGAGCGTTTTAAAAATTAAAAAAAAAAAAAAAAAAAAAAATTCAGATTTTCGAATATCTGAAAACGTGAATCGACGCTGAATCCTTTGTACCCGCAGAAATCACTTGTCTTTTCGTTTGAACCTCAAACCAAAAAATTTTGGGGGGTTTTCTAATTTTTCAAAAATAAAATCCATGTAATTTCTGTAATTTTTGAGATATCTCAATTCTGCAAACGGGGTTCGATAAGGGACGGCGTCGTGAGGTTTGTACCGCTTTAAATTTCGTTTGTACCTCAAACCAAAAAATTTTGGGGGGTTTTCTAATTTTTCAAAAATAAAATCCACGTAATTTCTGTAATTTTTTAGATATCTCAATTCTGCAAACAGAGTTCGATAAGGGACGGCGTCGTGAGGTTTGTACCGCTTTAAGTTTCGTTTGTACCTCAAACCCAAAAAAATGCGAGCGTTTTAAAAATTAAAAAAAAATAATAAAAAAAACAATTTTCAGATTTTCGAAAATCTGAAAACGTGAATCGACGCTGAATCGTTTGTACCCGCAGAAATCGCTTGTCTTTTCGTTTGTACCTCAAACCAAAAAATTTTGGGGGTTTTCTAATTTTTCAAAAATAAAATCCACGTAATTTCTGTAATTTTTGAGATATCTCAATTCCGCAAACGGGGTTCGATAAGGGAAGGCGTCGTGAGGTTTGTACCGCTTTAAGTTTCGTTTGTACCTCAAACCCAAAAAAAATGCGAGCGTTTTAAAAATTAAAAAAAAAAAATAAAATAACAATTTTCAGATTTTCGAAAATCTGAAAATTGTTTTTTTAATTTTTAAAAACCCCCCAAAATTTTTTGGTTTGAGGTTCAAACGAAAAGACAAGTGATTTCTGCGGGTACAAATGATTCAGCGTCGATTCACGTTTTCAGATTTTCGAAAATCTGAACATTGTTTTTTTTTTTTTTTTTTTAATTTTTAAAACGCTCGCATTTATTTTGGGTTTGAGGTACAAACGAAACTTAAAGCGGTACAAACCTCACGACGCCGTCCCTTATCGAACCCCGTTTGCAGAATTAAGATATCTAAAAATTACAGAAATTACGTGGATTTTATTTTTGAAAAATTAGAAAACCCCCCAAAATTTTTTGGTTTGAGGTACAAACGAAATTTAAAGCGGTACAAACCTCACGACGACGTCCCTTATCGAACCCCGTTTGCAGAATTGAGATATCTCAAAAATTACAGAAATTACATGGATTTATTTTTGAAAAATTAGAAAACCTCCCAAAATTTTTTGGTTTGAGGTACAAACGAAAAGACAAGTGATTTCTGCGGGTACAAACGATTCAGCGTCGATTCACGTTTTCAGATTTTCGAAAATCTGAAAATTATAATTTTTTTTTTTTTAATTTTTAAAACGCTCGCATTTTTTTTGGGTTTGAGGTACAAACGAAACTTAAAGCGGTACAAACCTCACGACGCCGTCCCTTATCGAACCCCGTTTGCAGAATTGAGATATCTCAAAAATTACAGAAATTACATGGATTTTATTTTTGAAAAATTAGAAAAACCCCCAAAATTTTTTGGTTTGAGGTACAAACGAAAAGACAAGTGATTTCTGCGGGTACAAACGATTCAGCGTCGATTCACGTTTTCAGATTTTCGAAAATCTGAAAATTATATATTTTTTTTTTTTAATTTTTAAAACGCTCGCATTTTTTTGGGTTTGAGGTACAAACGAAACTTAAAGCGGTACAAACCTCACGACGCCGTCCCTTATCGAACCCCGTTTGCAGAATTGAGATATCTCAAAAATTACAGAAATTACGTGGATTTTATTTTTGAAAAATTAGAAAACCCCCCAAAATTTTTTGGTTTGAGGTACACACGAAATTTAAAGCGGTACAAACCTCACGACGCCGTCCCTTATTGAACCCCGTTTGCAGAATTGAGATATCTCAAAAATTACAGAAATTACATGGATTTTATTTTTTAAAAATTAGAAAACCCCCCAAATTTTTTTGGTTTGAGGTACAAACGAAAAGACAAGTGATTTCTGCGGGTACAAACGATTCAGCGTCGATTCACGTTTTCAGATTTTCGAAAATCTAAAAATTGTGGAAATTGGTTGTTTGAAATTTTCAAACTTCTGTAATTTTTTGGGTTTTGAGAAAAATGAAAAATGAAGGTGGTACAAACGGGTACAAACGATCCCGAATCAGACCCCTTTTCTAAATTTTTGCCAAAGTCGGCTGCGGGTCAAATTTTGAAAAAGCTGTAACTTTTTTTGGTTTGAGGTACAAACGAAAATCAAAGTGGTACATACGGGTACAAACGATGTGGAATCCTATGAGAATAACAAAAAATTTTTTTCTAAAAGTCGGCTGCCAAGTTCACAGAGGTGATGTTTGTACACGAGCAAGCAGCCCATCTGGTGATAAGTGATACTGCCACATATGAACCTTTACAATACCAGGGGCACAAAAAGGCCGTTGGCTACCGTGAAGAAAATGCTGTTCTTAAACCTCGTTTAAAGAAGGCCATGTCATAGCGGTCTAGAAACACAGCAGCAGATAGTTCGTTCCAGAGCCACGTACGTGGAATAAAATTAAATGATCCCTGGAAACGTACAGTTGAAGACCATAACGTTTCCTGGTAAAATGGATGAACTCTGCTACGATGTCGAGTGGTTTATATAAAAGGAAGTTATGTATTTAAAAGCATATCACGAGCCCGCTGAGTTTCTATTGCATCATTTGACTTACTGCATAGTAATTAACTACATAGTAAGCAACTACATAGTAACTTAACGGTTGTACAGTGCCTGTCGAGTGTGTAACTTCCCGACAGGCACCGTACAACCGTTCACAAATCAAAATCCTTCAGTCGTCTTGTATAACAAGTAACCTTTTTGACAGGCTTTCCGTGTGGTAACGGAGTAAGAATAAAATTCACCACCCCCTCTCTTACCTTTGTGTGTCGTACGAGATAACTAAGGTATATAATATGCATATAATATACTATGCAAGTGAATGAAAACTCGAAACAAAACCTTATACTAACCAGACGATAGTAGATCAATTTCCTCCCATAATGGAGGAGGAACGGGACGGCAGCAAGACAGCCAAGGGCCGCCGCATGATCTCGCTACCCCTTTTGAACGGCTATATTCTTACCCGAAGGATTCAATTAATAATAATACTCGCATAAACATCAGATTTTATGATAAAACCTCTGTATCTCTATCGCCGTATTAGGTTTTGTGGTCACGCATATTTGTAACGACTGGAATTTATTGTTGTTTTTTATTTGACTGTAGTCGATAAACTCGTTCTACATCGTTTCTATAGCTACAGCAATATCGCGTCAGAGGTTTTATTTTATTAAGAAATTGGGTATTTATCTACTCTCAACCTTGTGGTGATAGAGTAAAAAAATTAAATAATAAAATTCACCACACCCTATCTTCCCGTGGATGTCGTAAAAGACGACTAAGAGATATAATACGCACATAAGATACGTGCAAGATAATGGGCGATGTCGCTTAAAGTCTTTATCGGGTTGAGAGCCCTTAGCGCTCATTCATAGTCCGGGGAAAGCTGTGAAAACCATCTGCGGCTAACAGCTAAACACACACAACAAAAAAATGTGCAAGAGAAGGAAACCTCGAAATCAAACTCTATGCCAACATGTCTGACCAGCATAGTAGGTCTATTTCCCTCCTAATGAAGAGGAGACTTAAGCCCGGCATGGGACGCGTACGAGCTCAGACGAGACTACTCTTAAAGGTACATATATTAAATCGTACACATAAAACTAGTTGCATTGATCATCATAATACATCAGTATTAAAAAGAGATACAATTCTCTACCACCAAGGCGGCCGACCTCTGTTCGCTTCGGTTTTAGTTGCCTTACCCGCGTAGCTGCCGTTCGTGTGAGAATATCGCGATAAAATATAGCCTAATTTACTCCTTACTAGCAACCCCGCCCTCGCTTCGCTTCGGTTATAGGTTATAGTCGTTTTATCCGCGTAGTTCCCGTTCCCGTGGGAATACCGGTATAAAATATAGCCTAGTTTACGCCCTGATATTATAGCTTTCCATTGGTGAAAGAATTTTTGAAATCGGTCCAGCCGTTTTGAAGATTACCCGGAACAAACAGACAGACAGACAAAAAAATTTTTAATTGCTATTTTAGGCATAGGTGTCATGCAAATAACCGTGTGAGCATGAAAAAAGCCTATTATTTTGACATTACAAACAGACACTCCAATTTTATTTATTGGCATAGATATAGATATAGACAGCTACCTGGTAGTAAAATTTTATCAAAATTCGTCCAGCCGTTTTGAACATAAAAAGACAGACAAAAATTTTTTAAACCGGTTTCTAGACAGGTATCGTGCAAATAACCACATCAGCATGAAAAAAGTCCATTATTTTCAAATTTCAAACAGACATTTAAATTTTATTTATTTGTATAGATAACTTTTGCAATATGTACGGATGGAAGAGCAGGTGCATGGTGATGATGAATTCACTACCACTTCATTGCCCGTGAGTGTCGTAAAAGACTACTAAGGGGTGATATTACGCCGGGTCGGCGACAGATGTCAAGAAATCGGTACCAGTGGCCGACTTATCGCGATAGGGAGGAAACGCAGTAGGTTGGGGCGGCACGCCACCCATCCGTCGCCCTGGACAGATTGAGTGGGTACATACCATAAAGGGATGATCCATAAGCGAGGCCACGTGTCACTGGGTCAGGAATTAATCCACCATCCGTAGAAAGAGTGAAGGCGCGAGTGTCGCTCGAAAGAGAGAAACCCGCGGGGCAGACCACTGATGACGAGGATACCTAATTCTCGATGGTCAACACTAGTGACGACTTAGAGGTACAATACGTCCAATTTTGGATCCCCACGCCGTCTTTTGTATCGCCCCGGACAATTCTGGCGGCAAACTTGTATATTGAGCAAACTATTATAGCCTAATAAAAAAAAGTTGTCATTGTCATGTAAGAAGTGCAAGAGAAGGAAAACTCGAAATAAAAGCCTATTCCAAATAGAAAGACGACGCTGTACGTTTCTGGATCAAATTGGAGATGTGTTGGTGAAAAGTCATGTCAACCGTAGGTATGCTAGGAACGTGGCTTCTGTTAATCCGTAGTCTCTGCCTACACCTCTAGAAAACGGGTGTGAAGCTATACCTGTAGGTAAGTCGTGTAACTAAAGTGGCATAATATACAGTTAATAGTTTTCATCATACTACCATTGTAAAGAGGGCTCGTGGCCAATAGAGGAACTTTTAAGGTTTGAAGATGAATATAAAGCTATATTGAAATTTAAAAGGCAATACAGATTCAATATGTATGATGGTTAAATTAAAGACCTCTGATGTTTACGCGAGTATTACGCCTTGTAAATAAAACTAATTTTACGGATTTTATTAGCCCACTTCAAAAAAGGAGGAGGTTTCTCAATTAGACCGTATATGTGTTTTTTTATGTTTGTTCGGGGATAACTTCGTGATGATTCTTTTTTTTTGGAAAGGGTATACTGCCCAAATGGTCACATAAAAATTATATCGAAATCTGATAAACGGTTTTTGAAAAATCAACAAAAATCTAAAAATTTATGTACATTGTCTACATTATTGAAGGCGGTTTTTTTTGCAAAAAATAATCACGTTTCGTTTGTACTTGATTTTTGATTGCACGACGTTTCGAAAACTTTGCAGGCAGCGTTCATGGTCATGGGCGGACTTCATTAAATTTAACTGTTTAAAATTAAATTAAGTCATCATCATTATTATTTCAGCTCACGTGCTGTGTGGTAGCGGCTTCGAATACTACCAACCTTTGCTTTGCTCGTGGGTGTCGTAAAAGACGACTAAGAGCCCTAGATTGACCCGGACCAACTCCATCTGGTACCATTTGGGTCAACGATTACATTCCCAAGGAGGGTTGACGTCAGGTAGGCGGCCGGTCATAAAAGTCACTGCCGAAACTTTTTGCAATATGTCAAAACAGATGACATATTGCGTCGACCCCAAGTAATTGGGATAAGAGCAAGATGATGATTATTATTTCAGCTCATAAACGTCTCACTGCTGGACTCGAGCCTCAACCACAATAAGAGAGAAATAGACCTATTGTATCACGCTGGTCAGACATGTTAGCATACTTAGTCATTTCGAGGTTGCCTTCTCTTTCATTGATTTTATATGCGTATTTGATCCCTTAGTCGTCCTTTACGACACCCATGGACAATAGAAGGGATAGTGAATTGTATTCTTACTCCATCCCCACACGGACAATTTAATTAAATAAACGCATGAAAAAAGTTATAAATTAGCGGTTACATTTTGAATCAAAACATGCCATTCGACGTTGCAGGTAAACACGAAGATTTGGATCGATAACATATGTATAAGTCTTATAACAGCTGAGCGCCTCCTTGTTCGTATAAGTCATTTATCTGAAATTTAAATCGCAGTGCAGGCTACCTAGGAACCTATCTAATAACGCATTTTACTAAAAAAATATATACATTTGCATTGAGGCCTTATTCTTCTTACCCACCTTGCAACCAATAAAATAGCCACAGCAAACAGCAGCATTGATGATATGAACAGATTATTACAATTTCATTTTTGTGTTCTCATTTATCACCTGATAGCCGCAAAGTAAACATTGAACTTATTACATAAATGACTGTTTAATAACGCGAGCGCGAGAGAAAACGAGCGAAAGAGACAAGTATAGGGCTAACGCGTGAGTGGGTGGAGGACAGGTATACTTGAGCTTGGCCCAAATTCGCGGTGTAGCAATGAGCTGTGGCGCTAAAGAACGCGAGGCGAATGTAACTAGGGTGTAGCGTCCGCCTCACATCGCTACCGAATTGTGACTATGTACTTCTGACTATTCTATTCAACGGGGCAGATGTTGGGTAATTCTCAAGATTTATAAATGAAATTGAATCATAATTAGGGATGTTGCGGATTTGAATTTCGGATCTGGATACGGATATTAGGATAGCATTATACTGGCTTCGTACATGGTCACAGATATGAAATTGTTTCGGATACTCCGACAGTTTTCGATATCTTCAGTTAGGAATATTTGAAAGAAAAATGCCAATATTATATTACTCTTCTTTGAAGAGGCTTATGTTTCGGCTGTTAGCTTGATCTATTGTAGGAGAGATCTCGATCCTATCAGAAATGATTAGATTTTTTTTTCAGTTTCGGATATATTTTCATTTAGGATATCCGATAGTTTCAGTTACGGAGCTCCATAACATACCTAATCACGGCCACTTTTATGCCTTTTACAATTAATACTAGATAAAATAATATTTCACTTAATAGTGTGTCCCTTGGTAACCTACTAACAGTATAAAATGTTAATATCACGAATTTGTTTTCCCGTGACTATTATACGATAGGGTCCACCGAAGTCACACACAAGTGAAGACGATGCCCCGACGAGTAGCTGGTACCTGAAAGGGTAATCCGTCGGGTCGATCACGAAAGTCAAGGAATCGTTACTAATACTTAGTCGACGATGGGTAGGAAACACGGTAGGTTATAGGGTTGTGCGCCGCCCACCCGTTGCCCCAGACGGATTGAGCGGGGTGTGTCCAAACCATAGTCTACCAAAAACGTGTGCGGGATACTGTGCCACGTGCAGCCCTGTTGTCACCCTGGTTGGATTGGGTCCACCCAGACCAAAGGAATCTGTTTTACTATATATATTATATATTTCTTGTGTACATGTGTATGTCACTGAACTCCTCCTAAACGGCTGGACCGTTGTTGATGAGATGAAATTTTTGTGTGTGTTTAATTTAAGGGGATGCGAGAATGGTTAAGATTCACAATCGGACCCGGTAGGTGGCGCTGTTGTCGATTTCAAGGAGAATTCCTTTTATTTTATTCAAACAGAACAACGTCTGTTGGGTCAGCTAGTACATTACAAAACTATATTTGTACTAAAAACAATACTACAAACTTTTCACAAATATAATATTTAGCAATGCTGAATTTTAAAAATTTGTATATTGTTTGTGTTTTTCAATAAAATCAAAATACGGTCATGTCCTGACGAAAGCGCGAATAACCACAATATATTTAGACGCAAGCCTTAAAAATTAAACTAATTTTAGAGTACTATTTCGTATTACTGTAGTTTTGTTTTAGGGAATATGACAGCGTACAGCGTTCATGGTCATGGGCGGACGGAATCAGCCGTAAAATAGTGAGCGTTGAATAAAATAAATCAATAAAATAGTTTTATTTACAAATAGTATACGCCTTCTGAGCATAGCAATATTTCCATCTTAGATTAATCGCTATTATATTTTGACAATTGCGAAGTGGCTAACGATGAAATGCTACGTTTTAATTGCAGAATATGGCTGTCCAACTAAAATCTGACGCAAAAGAAAGAACCCAATATAATCTATACTGTACGTAAACAGCTGTTTATACACACCTATACGTGTAGAATATCTACAACCGTGACGTCAGTTCATTCAAGAAACGGGTTTGAAATCAATGAAGTACTCCGCGTAATTTAGTTGACGTAAGTTGACCACTCGTACCTGTTACGTATCACTAGTATTTTAGTCCTTGTGTAATTCTTGCATTCAATTGTCAAATGCATTACTTTCAACTGGAATTTATACAAATAAATAAAATTGAAATGTCTATTTGTAATATCAAAATAGTAGGTTTTTCATGCTCACACGGTTATTTACATTAGTGTTGCCCAAAAAAGTCTTGGTCTTGCGGTCTTGGTCTTGGTCTTGCGAGAAATGCGAGACCGAGACCAAGACCAAGACCACTTAATTTTTGCAAGACCAAGACCAAGACTGGCCCTGCAAGACTTGAGCAAGACCAAGACTGGGCCTGCAAGAGTCTCGCGGTCTTGCATTTAATTCAAATCACCATTTCAGCTTATATACGGTTGAGCTCGTGTCTTCTACATAACAGGAGGAGAATCGGCCGTGGCCGGAGGGGAATCGCCACGGTGATCGGCCGTGTTGTTACAGGTCATACATGTCAAGTTTTCCTTCTCTTGCACCGATGTTATATATTATAGCCCTTAGTCGTGGGTTCGCAGTCACGGGTAAAATAGGGGGTGATGAATTATATTCTTACTCCGTCACTACACGGCAAGTCAAATCAGTCTTGAGATATCCATCTATTGGCCAATCGATTCCCAATGTTGGTGTTGGCTTTTCAGAATTACTCTTCGGAAAGGCTTAAGGACAATAATACCGTAATCACGAGAGCGCTCTTGCCCATTATACATATTTATATATCCGTTTATTCATTAGCCCAACGACTGTTGGACATAGAAATATGCCTACAATTAATCTATATAAATGTCCATGTAGGGACAGAGTACGATCACCATCAGGCAGTACATGAAACGTTGCTCCCAGCGCTATTTTGCCTCTGCCACGACTCACCCCAATCCACTAGTGGTTGGGGCGGTAAACTACGTCCCCTCAAAAATATCCGCGGTCCGACGTCCTCGTCATCTTCTTGAAGAAGAAGATGACGCTATTATGATCGCCCAAGAAAGGACCTACACAGCTCGCGCAGCGATAACAGATAAAACTCCGCGGTATCGGCCTCGCCGTCGAGGTCGAAAACCGCGTCGCGTAAAAGTCATTAACCTAAACTTGGCCACGCCCACTTTGCTCTCAGTGACGCCCCGAGCCGAGGTCCGTTCCCCACAGGGGGGAGCCCTCGGGCGATGTTCGCTTAACTTACTTACCGGGTTGAGAACCATCAGCGCTCACCCATTGACCGCGTTAAGCTGTCAAGGTCATCTGCGACCAACAGCTACACACACACAAAAAAAAAGGCAGAGTACGAATATAATTCACCACTCTCTTACCCGTGGATGTCGTATCAAATCGGATCGGGCAATGGTGTTAGGAACCCATGAAAAAAAATTGAAATAAAAATATCGATTCGTTAATGAATTGAGAGACATGTAAGTTCTCAATTTTGTCATCGATTTTTCGTGTAAATTGATTAAAATGTATAAAGGAATGATACTTAATCTACAACATATTCGTATTTTGTTAAATGTTCATTAGAATTTGAATAAATCAATGATTACGTTTGCATAAGCAAGACAAACTTCGCTTTAACATAAATCAGCTGATCGGCCGATGACCGTTGATGAGTCGCCTTTGTACCTACGTAACCATTGAAAGGTTCGCGCAAATCTAATACCTATTTATACTGTCGAAATTTTACATGCTTACATATATCCTGTCTGTACATACCTACATAATGCATAACATTTAAGGCATAAACTCTTAGACACACATTTTTGTAATCACTATAACTTTTACGTTATATTGTTTTTGTGTAATATACATTCTAATTATGATCTATGACTGTTGAACTACAACATACATGAACAGTTGTCCCATAACCTGATACACCCTGTGTATATAACATATGTGCAAGAGAAGTGAAACCAGAAAGAAAACCTTGTACCAACATGTCTGACCAGCGTGGTATAGTAGATCAATTTTCCTCTTACTGGAAGGAAGCTTAAGCCCAGCAGTGGCACTTTTATGAGCTGTGACGATGACGACGAATATCATACATTTTACAAGTATTAAAACCATAAAATTTTAAATCAGTTTTATATGTTCTTGAATAAATAGTATATTAAGAGCTACATGGATCCTGCGGCCAAAGTATTTATATAGGCAATAGAGCAACAGGTTTTTTCAAGTATCCAGAGTATCAGTAACTAAACTGGAAATACAATAGATACATACCACTTAACTTGAAGGGGAATATAAACAATCGCATTAATTGTAAAATATCGCATTGATTATAAAATGACATAAAATTTATTGTATCAACTGCCTCGTGTGGTGACGTCTTAAGAAAATAGGGTCGAAAGTCCTGTCATAAGAGTAGTAACGCTGTCTAATGGAACACCAGGGGAATAGAAGAGTAATTTTCTCCAGTGGTAAGTATTGTATTCAATAGTGAACTATAGGCTAGCAGATGGATAGATAGGATAGGATATTTGATTAATTTAGTTGGATTTTTCATTGCCATGATAAATTACTGTTACGTTATTCTAACTGCAAAACTTTGCGAGACTCTTGCTGCAATACCAAGACTCGGGTGCGCAAGACCAAGACCAAGACCAAGACTCGGGTGCGCAAGACCAAGACCAAGACGAGACCAGGTGTGATGTTGCAAGACCAAGACCAAGACCGGTCCAAGTCTCGTCTTGGTCTTGCATTTGGGCAACACTAATTTACATGATACCTATGCCTAAAAGCCAGTTTAAAAAATGTCTGTCCGTCGGTTTGTTCCGGATAATTTGCTAGTAACTTGCCATATTAAATTGTCAAAACGGCTGGGTCGATATTAATTTTATTTTATTACCAGATAGTTGCCTATATAACAACTTAGGCAACATTTGATGCCGATATTCCCACGGGAACAGGAACTACGCGGGAGTAACCGCGGGAGTTGCTAGTAGATAATAAATTTTCTTATTGTATATAATAAAATCTAAAAGTAAATTGATTATCGATAAGTAAAATTTCTATCCATAATAGCAGTTTACACCATTACGAATAACTTTTTTATAATACCTATTCTTTTCAGGCCATGGAACATGATTCGTTAAATACATATTCCACGGGCAATTGGTATTCAAAGACAAGTACTTACGTTCTGTCTAGATAGTTCTCTGAAGCTCTGTTATTCTTAAATGTTTGTAATAATGACCTAATACTTAGAACTAGTCGCTTAGTTGCCATTTGTAGTATTCAAATGCCAAGGTACATGGTACTGAACAAGGTAATAGAAATTACAGATTAAATATTTACATAGATTATTTAATCTGTAATTTCTATATTATAATTTCTATATAAATATAATGTAGGCCACAGATTGTAGACCTACAATCCTACCTATAATCTGTCGGCTTCCATTTTGAAAAAGGTTCTGGCATTTCAGTGAGACCAGTCAGACCAGAATGGGCCGAGAAGAAACAATTTATTATGTTCTACAAACAAAAAGCTTTAGACATGGCATACCTACCTACACACACCTAGTAACCTATAGTGCATAAATCCATGTGTCATGAGACATTCTAAATAATAAGAAAGTAAGTGCAATCTCAAGAACTTTTTCTTTTGCATACATTTCTAAGGAAAAATTTTCTACCTATATTGCTGGAGACTTTGCAAATAGGCATTTAACCCATAAAAATTACACTCGGCCCCGGAACAAGAACTTGTAGATATTCCAAATTGCCCTGTGTGGGAATTAGAGATGAGCTTTGAATTAATGAACTAGTTCAATCAACCGTTGATCCCCTGTCAACGTATTAACATTAATTGTACTAGAATCAACTAGTTGAATCGATCAATGGTTTTTTTTAATTTAACTCGTTACAAAAAACTTATGTTGAAAATAACGTTGCATGCAAGAGTACATTTTTGAAAAATTCCTTTAAGAAAATGATAATGATATTACTGGTGTATGAGTTGAGAGCCCTCAGCCCTCACCCACAGTCCGGGGTAAGCTGTTAAAGCCATTGCGGCTAACAGGTATAGACGCACAAAAAAAAATCGCTTATGTTGGAAGAAATACCACGTGTAGTCTCCGCTGCTCCTGCACAACAATGCGCGACCTCATACTGCACAGCAGACGATCTCCAAGTTGCAAGAACTGGGGTTGGAAGCTCTGCGTCATCCGCCATACTCACCAGACCTTGCGCCTATAGACTACTTCTTTTTCCAGAATTTGGATAACTTTTTGGCGGGAAAGAAATTCAATACCCGAGAGGCAGTACAAAATGCCTTTGAAGAATTTGTTGCCTCCCGTCCAGCTGATTTCTTTAAGAAGGGCATCAATAAACTGCCACTGCGTTGGCAAAGATGCATTGATTGCATGGGTGATTACTTCGATTAATACAAATAAAACATACATGAAAAAAAAATCGTTTAATTTTTTTCATACATAACGGCAATTTCATAGGTAAAGATCTAATATTATAACTTATATATCTTAACCACTACGTCATCTACACAATCAAACAAATCAAACTATTCGTAGATGTAATTGAGTGTACTATTAGTTTAATTTTAAATAAAATACACCGTCATAGTTAGCGAAATATAAAAAACCGGCCGAGTGCGAGTCGGACTCCCGCACCGAGGATTCCATACAAACCTATAGCTGTAGTAAGTTTAAAATTATTAAAAATATTTTTATTATATAATGTAACTAAACTGTGCTGTGCTGTGCTGTGTGGTAGCGGCTTCGAATACTACCAACCCTTGCTTTGCTCGTAGGTGTCGTAAAAGACGACTAAGAGCCCTAGATTGACCCGGACCAACTCCATCTGGTACCATTTGGGTCAACGATTACATTCCCAAGGAGGGTTGACGTCAGGCAGGCGGCCGGTCATAAAAGTCATTGCCGAAACTTTTTGCAATATGTCAAAACAGATGACATATTGCGTCGACCCCAGGTAATTGGGATAAGAGCAAGATGATGATGATATAATGTAACTAAAAATTTACGGTTTCCGTAATTTTTCCTTTATCTGTGCTATAAGACGTTGCTTCCTACCAAATTTCAAGATTCTGAGTTCATAGGAAGTATCCTGTAGGTTTTAATAATAATAATTAAAACCTCGAAAATTAGCAGATATTAGCGGCATAAACAGCTGTATATTTGATGGCGTTGGCTTAGAAGTTTGATTTTTTAACAGCTTTAAGGGACAGTAGTCCTGAGTATTTAATATAAATTTCAGCTTGATACCTTCACGCGTTCCTGAGAAAAAGGGTCTTGACAGAGAGACAGACGAACGGACGGATAACAAAGTGACCCTATAAGGGTTCCGTTTTTTCCTTTCGAGGTACCTAAAAGGAGGGAATCCTAAAAACCCTAGTCCATAAGTAGTGTAGTGATATAGTAGAAATACAATTCACCACCCTCATTCTCACCCGTGAATGTCGTAAAAGATGAAAGGAATATAATATGCAATTAATATCTATACTAGAGAAGGAAAACTCGACATGAAACCCTATGCCAATATTGCCAATGGATTTGACCAACGTAGTTTAGTAGGTTCATTTCTCTCTCATTGTGGAGGAGGCCTGAGACTGAGTAGTCTGAAATGATAGGATCATGAAAAAAAGAAATTTTAAAATATCTGGGTATCTCGCTGGTTATTCTACCATAATGATGTTTCCCTAATTATAGTACGGCTGAGTTGAATGAACGGTATGTGACTTGCCCATTAATTATCTTGTATCAATATCAAACTATCAGCGTTAAATGAAGCAAACGGTACGATATTTTCTACCCAACTGCTTGTTATGTAACGGTCTGCAGTCAGATTCCCTACATCGATTACCATTAAGTCCGCACGAGGTCCCAAACATATCCCTTCCAATACGATTATGGATCCCCCGCCAGATAACACTTTAGTTTCGAAATTTGCTTCATTAATGTCGCCCACCTCTACGTCTGTATATCCCTTGTCTTCCATAACTTGAAGCTAATCAGTTTTTGCGATGATGTACTTCAGCTTTTTAGGGTTCCGCATCCAAAGGGTAAAAGCGGGATCCTGTTACTAAGACTTCGCTGTCTGTCCGTCCGTCTGTCTGTCACCAGGCAGCATCTCAAGAACCGCGATAGCTAGACAGTTATTTTTTTTTACAAATTATGTATTTCTGTCGCTGCTATAACAACAAATACTAAAAACAAAATAAAATAAATGTTTAAGGAGGGTTCCCATACAACAAACGTGATTTTTTTGCCCTTTTTGCTCGATATCGATAATGGCAACAGGTAGCTACTTGAAATATTCACAATATACTCAGTTGTAATTTTATTTTACTAATATATAATAAAATTACAATAAAATAAGTATTTAAGGGGGCTCCCACACAAAATCGCCATTTTTGCCTATTTTTGCTCGATATCAGTTAGGTACAATATGAAATTTGTGTACCTACTGTTGTTTACCTAGTCAATGGTACGGAAGCTTTCGTGCGCGAGTCCGACTCGCACTTGGGCGATTTATTTTCTTCGTACTGTGCGTACACTTACTGCTACACCTTGAATATTCTAGTTTAGACAGCCGGTACCTTATACAAGGGTTTCTGTGGACGCAAAGCTGACAGTGTTATGCAGTCAAAACGGTCATCTCTGCTAGTACCTCCGCGTAGTAGATTATTATCTATGCGTAGTACATAATTTTCTGCCCTGTCCTGGTCTTCTTACAAAAGATTTTCCCATAGGTATAGGTACCGTTTGATACTACAATAAATTATGGAAACAGAACTACGAATAATTCTGGTAATCTCTTTGTCTCTCATCACTATTTCACCTCTTATACGTCCCACTGTTGGGACTCTATTATGTTGGCACTCGAGCTTCTCCCACTATAGAAGGGATAAAGACCTACTACGGCGTTGATCAGTTGTGATCGATTTCATTTCGAGTTTTCCGTTTCTTACATAAATGTTGTATGCATATTTATTTAATCCCTTAGTCGTCTTTTACGACATCCACGGGCAAGAGGTGGTTGGTGAATTATATCACTCCGTCACCACATGGAAAATATCGGTTGGAGCTAATTCAGGCTAGAGGTGTCCACTTAAAAAATACATCGATATTTATATTCGATTAGAAAAATCGCAATCGGATACGTTTCGAGCGAGATTGTGATGACCTTTTTTTGTTTTTCGATAAATCTTCTAGCCCATTATTATTACCACTGACGACAAGTAAACCTGCACCGGTGGTCGGCCCAACGACGAAGGCGAGGTGGTTTTCGGGTGGGTTGCGGGAGTTGCGTGCTTAAGCCCCTCTGTCGCCCCGGACGGAGTGGTGCGGAGGCGCGCCGACCGCAGCCCACCCACAAAAAAAAAAAAAAAAGCCCATTATTATTAATACTTTTTAATAAGTAGATTCGAGAAAAATACTCAATGTTTCAATAAATAAAAATATCGATCGCCGCGGGTGACGTGACCGGAGAGTTAGTCCGTCACCCGCCGAGAGGCCGACCGCGTGAGGAAAGACCGACGTCCTCCCCGAGGGGGGGGGGGGGGGGGGACGTCGGTCGATGAGAGGGTACCCCAAATAGGGGGTATACTGTCTGTATATATATCGGTCAGTATATACCACTGACGACAAGTAACCCTGCTCCGGTGGTCGGCCCAACGACGAAGGCGACGTGGTGTTCGGGTGGGTTGCGGGTGTGCGTGCTTACGCCCCTCTGTCGCCCCGGACGGAGTGGTGCGAGGAGTGCGCCGACCGCAGCCCACCCCAAAAAAAAAGCCGGTTCACAAGGATTCCACGGTTAAGTATGATTTGGTAATATCACAAAAGCTATTAATGTTTCTCATCCTCATCATCATCTTACTCTTATTCCAATTACTTGGGGTCGGCGCAATATGTACTCTTCTTTCGTAGTGCATATTTCAATAGTTATTGGCACTCATTTTATGACCGGCCACCTAACGTCTACCCTCCTTAGGAATGTAATTGTTGACCCCAGACGACATCCGATGGAGTTGGCCCAAAATGTTTGTAAATCTCTTAGTCGTCTTTTACAACCCCCAGGAGCACTGATGGATTTACGCCTAGGCCCGTGGGGCCCGGGTTTAGGGCGGCATAATTTGAGGGGTTTCTTTTCTTTTTTTAGGGGGGGGTGGGTTGTGGTCGGCGCGCTCCTCGCACCACTCCGTCCGGGGCGATAGAGGGGCGTAAGCACGCACACCCGCAACCCACCAACGATGCACGTCGCCTTCGTCGTTGGGCCGACCACCGGAGCAGGATTACTTGTCATCAGTGGTCGGCCCGACGGAATACCCCCTATTTGGGGTACCCTCCCATCGACCGACGTCCCCCTCTCGGGGAGGACATCGGTATAATTTGAGGGGTGGCAAAATTTTCGAAATACCAAAATTTGAGAGGCTAAAAAAATGTTTACTTTTTATCTGTGAATAAGACTTTATTTTTTTAATAGATCAATTGTAGTCTTTATCGAATGATAATATAGGTATACGGATTGTAAAAATTCCAAAAATATTTATAATTATAAAACAAGATATTGCTCCAAAAGTTTATTTCAACGTACATTGAAAAAAAGCGTGTTAAAATGGCGAGATTTAACGCCATAAGTGGTTAATATATTCACAAACTTGCTTGTATTTTGTGTTTCATGCTTATTATTTGGTAGAAATAAAAATATTAAATCAAAATTAATAAAAAAATTCTAATATTAAGGGCGGCGCGATAAACTGGGCCTAGGGCGGCATCAAGCCTAAATCTGTCACTGCCCAGGAGCAAGATAAAGGAAGCCACCACATAGCATACTGTGGTTAATATCTTACATATTCACCATATCACTATAAATATTTAAATACTAGCAACCCGCCCATGCTTCGCTTTAGTTTCAGTCGCCTATCGCGTTACCCGCGTAGTTCCCAATCCCGTGGGAATACCGGGATAAAATATAGCTAGCCTATGTTACTCCCTGATGTTAACTGCTGTTGTGTAGCTTTCCATTGGTAAAATAATTTTTGACATCGGTGCAGTAGTTTCGGAGCCTATTCAACACAAACAAACAAACGACTCTTTCCTCTTTGTAATATTAAGTGTAGATATTTTTAATTTGTTTTTAGGTATAATTATTTTATGTTACTGCCGCCTTTTGCGTGATAAAATATACTTATATATTTTTATTTTTAGATGCTTAAATTAGGGTTCAGCACTGCTGGGTTGGTCACGGTGCCGGGTTGGCCACGGACGCCAGGGAACTTGTTACCAGCGGTCGGCCTAAAGACGACGGGGAGGGACGATGGGTTAGGCAGCCGCGTGCCATCCTTTCGTCACCCCGGAAAGAGTGGATGGCATATGTGCTGATCATAGCCAACCCAAAAAAAGGCTACGGCACTGACGGGCTGGCTTGGATGTCAAGGAACTCGGTAACAGTGGTCGGCTCAATGGCGAAGGGAGGGAATGCAGTGCAGGTTATAAGGCCGCGCACCGCGCTTACGTCACCATAGAAGATGTTTATGGTAACAACAGCCCGTCCAAAAAAAAATTATGGAAGGCTGTGCAGAATCAGAGATATCCGAAATGTAACTATGACAATTGCTTCGTGTTAAAATGTTATTTTGCTGAAATTGGCAGGCTAGATCAGGGCCGGATTTACCCTATCAGGACCCCCAGGCAATGCATTTCTCGGGGCCCCTTTCCTTTAACATTTTCAATATCGTTTCTTACTTTTTAAAATATATATTTTCTTTTATAAAATTTCAGTCGATCAGATCGACTCCTTTCGTATCCTGTTATTTCAATCGCGTATTGCAATAACATACCTTGACTTGATGCTACATCATCATCTTACATATCCCACTCATTTCTTGTTACTTTTATTGAAATTATCTTAATGAATAAGTTATAGTTAAGTGATGATCCAGGATCTTATAATGGAGTTGGCAAGAGAGATGAGACACGATGCGGTTATTTAATTTTGCTAGATGTATCAAAGTACAATAAAAGTGAAAAAAAAATCTTTCATTTTCCTTTACCATTTAGGCGCCCCCTAGGATTTGGCGCCTGGAACGACTGCTCTGTTCACCGTATAGGCGGGCCGGCCCTGAGCGGCAGTACCTATCACTTACCCGCCACCAACAGCAATAAATGAACAATTTTCAGAAAAGATTGTGCTATCAAATGTTTTTTTTTTCTTTATGGATGCTCGGGCCCCTAGTCGATGCGGGATCCCTAGGCAGTTGCCTAATCCGCCTTATGGATATTGCGGCCCTGGGCTAGATACTTGAACCATTGGGAATAATGATGACTTGGATAGGCATTGAACATATTTTGGGGTATGTACATTTTTTTATCTTAGAATTTCTTCCAAAACGCTCTGCAAAAGCATTATTCTTCAAAAAATAGTAGGTTATAATTAATACTTATGTGCTATTTATCAAATTCCTATTATATATCGGTTCGTGCAACAATTAGTTAACTGTTAAAATGAATTACAAAGCTGCGCTAACTTTATCAAAAGGGCTTTACAAGAGGGCAGTCCCTCGCTAGGGGAGACGAGCGTTTGAATCTGTCAGCGTTACTTGACACAAAATCAATATCTCTAATCCCATAACAAGACTGGGTACTATGAAGCGCATAACGTATATTTTTTCACTGGCTTGTTGATATCGAAGCATAAGCATATGATTGTGAATCGCAATTGCCCGAGTTGTCGTCCGTTGTCTAAGGCATTCATTCATTCATTTCAGCTCATATACGTCCTACCGCTGCGGTCGAATCTCCTCCATAATAAAATAATTGAGGTTAAGATGGGTGGTATAGGGTTTAATTCGAGTCGCTGGTCAGACGGGTTGGTATAGGGTTTAATTCGAGTTTTTCTTCTCTTGTTGTAAGCATATGACAGATGTTGTAAGCATATGTTATTCCTTAGTCATCTTTTACGACCCCCACGAACAAGATCGAGGGTAGTGGTTACGCCGCCGTCACCACACGAAACTTATTCATCATCATCATCATCGCAGTCCACATACGTCCCACTGTTGTCCTCGGGCCT
Organism: Lymantria dispar; assembly: GCA_032191425.1. NCBI lineage: Eukaryota > Metazoa > Arthropoda > Insecta > Lepidoptera > Erebidae > Lymantria > Lymantria dispar. The sequence continues at coordinate 17,048,250 of CM063451.1, forward strand.
CCTCTACAATGGGAGGGAATTGGACCTACTAAATCATGGTCAGACAGGTTGATATAGGGTTTCATTTCGAGTTTACCTTCTCTTGCACAGATGTTATGTGCATATTACGAAACTTATTCACTTATATCATATTGATTTAAACATAAAATATATTTACTGCAGACTCCTAGCCGTAGCTATAATAGCTATTTAATTTTATTCACATCAATGGTTATAGTTTTTTATCTTTTTTAACCTTTGAAGCAAAAAGAGGGGCGCTATAAGTTTGAAGGCATATGTCATATCTGCCTGTATATATGGCTGTGTGTCTGTCCGTGGCAACGTAGCTCTCAAACGGATGATGGACCGATTTCGATGCGTTTTTTTTTTCATGGAAACAGGTTACCTTGGAATGGTTCTTAGCTGTTTGGTAAAAATCGTTTCAGCAGTTTTAAGAGCTTTTCCAAAATGATGTAAGTCATTTTTGGCATAAAAGGGAATTTTTTTTTTTAGCAAGCACTGGCAAACGAGCAAACAGTACACCTGATGATAAGTGTTGCTGCCGCTCATGGACCTTTACAAGGCCGCTGCCTACCGCGAAGAAAGTGAAGGGAGTGTGAATGCGTGCATTGAGGCTCAGTGATACTAAAGGCACCATCAAAACCCTCCACACGCAAACACCCTCAGAAAGTTGGGCTTCCGGCTCTCTCACTCACCGAACGAAGCGCAGTAACAAATTGCTACTACTTAGACGTCGATTTTCTGCGAGAGCGTGGTACTGCCCCGGACGGACCGGCCCGCGGCTGTAGACAGATAACTGTCGACAGTGTGGTCCTACCACTCCAATTAATTATTAAGTTTTTTCTTGTTCGTGTTGGGGTTTACTCAAAATTTTAAATTTTAGCTATCTATAAGTATAGTAGTAGTTTTAGTTTTTTAGTACACAGCTTTTACCAAACGATTACCCACAATAGATTTAAGCTTTCAGCAAAAAGTACACAGCCCAATACTTTTTTCTAATTCATGGTTACTAAATCAAGAATTTTTTTATTAAATCAACATTAAATAATATTACTTACAAAGTTTAAATTTATAATAACTATGAAGATATGTTTCATTCGGTGAAGCTGTGCATACTAAACGTTAAAAGCATCTATTGTAAGAATTTTATGAAAAAAGGTTCGCCTAATTGTTTGTTATTCTTGGGATTTTAAGGGTCGAAAAATAAATCAGGTAGACGGGTAAGTATTATGTCCGTTAGGCGCATGAGCTATTATTAAAACAGGTAACAAGAAGTTCAACCAGTAAACATAACGAATGAGCAATATAAAGCTAGTCATTTTTTAATTATTTTATGCCTACTCAGTGGCGGACTAAGCTCTTTGGGGGCTCGGGGCGGCTAAATGGAAATACCTCCGTAACCTTTAAAGTGTAGGCAAAGACGGTTTGTGAATGACATATTGACGAAGATATTGTTTAGATATCCTTATATCTTTATGAGGATATCTTGGTGATGGTTCATTAGTTACAAAAATCAGAAAAAAAAATTGTTTCCTGTGTTACTCTTATGGGAAATCGAAAAGTGCGATGCGGACAACCTTAATATTAATATTAAGGACTCATATTTTCAGAGAAATTTTTTTTTGAAACGCCCTAATATGTATAATGTTAATTATCCCAAAAATTGGCCAAGTGCGAGTCGGACTCACGCACGAAGGGTTGCCGTACCATTGACTAGATAAACAAGTGCCTCCCTATTACCATTATCGATATTGGGCAAAAAATCAAGTTTGTTGTATGGGAGCCCCCGTTAAATATTTATTTTATTTTATTTTTAGTATTTTTTGTTATAGCGGCAATAGAAATACATCATCATCTGTGAAAGTTTCAACTGTCTAGATATCACCGTTCTTGAGATACAGCCTGGTGACAGACGGACGGACGGACGGACGAACGGACAGCGAAGTCTTAGTAATAGGGTCCCGTTTTTACCCTTAGGGTACGGAACCCTAAAAAGGGTGTTTAATTGTTGCCTGTAAATTTTTAGTACTTATCGGAGTTAAATTCCATTTTAGAGTGCTTTTTCCGGACTAGTCAAATGGTACCTAAAAATATCAAACTTTTTACAAACATGTGTAAAATATATAAATAATCTAGTTAAATTTGAAGTAGATCACTTTATAATTCTTTAAAAAATGCTTCAAAAAAGCCTAAAACTTTCGCTCAGCACTAGATACAGGTACGAATTCTGGCACAACATTTTCTTAGGAACCACTTAAACATAAATTGTTAAACAAATTCTATCTAGTCGTTTCTTTCTCTCAAACTCAAGCTCTCATTGAATTTACTTACAAAGGTACACATTGTTACCATCGCAGGTATCAAAAAATACCAATGGTTTTGGCAGTAATGGACGAGAGAAAGTTATGGACGGGACTATAAAATCTTATGATTTTGACGAAAGTCTCGCTTTATAGAGTCTCGCCGTTAAAATCATCTCTAGGCTTCCGGGACCGCCATGGATATCAAGGAATCGGTACCAGTGGTCGGCCCAATGACTATTGGCTATGGGGAGGGAATACGGTAGGGTATGGGGCCGCACGCCGCTCATCCGTCACCCCGATCAGATTGGGCGTGGTGAGTCCTAACCGTAGCCTACCACAAAACAAGAGTTCTAGAGTTGCAGAATGCGCTCGGATGGAATATTAAAGCCTGCTTAAATTAAACCGTAATGTCTAAGAGCTAAAACGGAATAACAACTGAAACAAGGACTCTTACAGTAATAACTCATAGAAGGTAAGTCCACGCACAAAAAATGAAGCATTAAAATTGGAGCCTATTAGAGCCTAATGTCGGACCGTTCCGTAGTATAAAAGGTCACAGCGTACGCAAGGCAACTCTATTGTATAGTGGTGTACGTGTGTAATCGCTTGCACGCATGCAGTATTTTTGGCTTCACGTTTTTGATCGCTTAAGTACCGACACTATCCTTCTATACGTTATTGAAGTGAAACTACTTTAGAATCGTGATTTCAAACTTGATGAAACGAAAAACTGAGTCCATAGGGACACAAACATGTAAATGTTTAGGATTCACCTGGCGAGAGAATTAGATAAAACACAATCGCATAGCGTCCCCACTATCGTCTACTAAGCATTATCCATATGAATATTCCTTCCTATGTAGTGAGATAGTCAGTATGTCTATATTTTTTACTATTGACAAAAAACACGTAGGACCAAAGAAGTTTCACTTCTGACATGCATACTTTGTACGCACGCTCTTTTTTTTAATCTAAGCAAAGCGAAAGCCTATCATTTTCCTACTCTCGATGCTATACAAATTTTTGTTCTACACATTTTTGTGAAAATAAACATGACGTTATTATCAACTACTACAGAGTATTTTGAAACATATAAACACTTTAATGTAGTAAACGTAAATATACTAACTATCGAATTGTAGTATTATATTTAGAGTAACAAACAAAAAGAAAACACCGAAAATATCAGATGTGCTAAAAATGGCCTAATGACATTATCGTACTTTAGTACAACTATGTTGTAAAAGATGGCGCTACCAGTCGGTCATTATAATACGTATCTATCTTGTGGTTACAAAAATATCTCGTTTCGCTGGATAGCAGCGCAGCGACCGCGCTAAAGCACGCTGTGGTGATTATCACAAGTTTCAACTCACTGACCTTGGGGCAAAAAGGGGAAACAATTTTAATATCAACTATTGACTTTAGTATTTTTCTACTTAGGCGTTGCTATGGCGCTACTTACGAAAGTTTGTTTCTGGGCAACTGTAATTTGGCACCTTGGTAGGTAGATAAACGATTAATTAAATATTTAAACTAATATAAATTTCTTGCCTGTGGTTCTTATGTGCGTATGAATTTAGTTTTTGTTGTAGATATCATAGAAGCTACTTAGACATATCTACACTAGATAGTCTGGCATGTTAATAAGAAGGTAGGTAGTACAGAACAGTAGGTACCTACCTAGTTATAGCAACCTACCCAGGTATATTGATTTGCAATCTAAAACTTTATTTATGTTATTAACGACTAAATATTAGTATTTAAATAAATAGATATTAAGATATTGAGTAGGTAAGTATGTACCTAGGTGTTTGAACTTTAGGCTAAACTAATAAGAACCTACTTACAAATATTGTGAATAACCAATTCAAGTAATAATAGATTAATGATAATTTGCCCCGTAATAATAGATTACTACGTATCTATCTACACAGGTACACAGTTATTTTATGTGTATGCATAACTCACAAAGGGTCAATGATGTTATGGACGCTACAGGTGAAACGCTCGCATCAATTAAAGTCTACCTCAACGCGCGTTCTAGGAACACTAAAAAGAAACGTGTCAACAACTTTAACATGTGCAGTGACGCACAATCGCACCTAATTATATTGGCCGCTAGTCATATTTCCCGCTATTCAGTTAAACAACCTTCAATGCTGGGTCGCGTCGCGTCGTTTGCGCGGTATCAACATACCTCCGTTAGTGTCATACAATCTATTTATTAAGTATTTTATACTTATAGGCGCATACATTATGAATTAAATATATTTAATATATTTAAATAAGAGTTAACGATCCTCTATTTGCCCATTTACCTATATATGTACTTACATAATTGTTTTTTTTCGTACCTAATTAAATATCTCACTAATGTGTTAGCTAAGTATCGGAGTAGGTACCTAGTAGAATTTTTATAAAATCACCTTTTTTTTTTTCATAAAATCACCTTAGCAATTTGGCACAGTCAAATCGCTACATATTCAGGTAAGTATGGATGCTCCAATGGAATGATGTATATTTATTCGAGCAATAAGTGGATACTTAGTGCAAAAAGAAACAATTTTTAAATCCATACTTTCAGATTCGATAGATTAATTATTCATATATCAGGTAGGTGCCTATGACCTTTTGATCTTTTCAGTAAAATTTCATCTATGTGAGTATTATTACGCGCATTTTATGACTGTATCGTAAGTGTAACCGTAAACTTAACTCCTGATTAAAAGTTCTAAATAAGCATGCGCAAAAGAAAGCAAGTTGTACACTGTTTAAAACTTTATACACGTTGTATTTTTACCAAAACCTGACTCAACTGGCAGCATGTCCGTCCGTTTTAACGGGTATACAAGACAAGCGACCCAGCTTTAACAAAAAATTTAACTACATCGAACCCTCGTTTCTCCGAGGGCGCAGCTTTGGGTTCCCTTCGCACTTTTTGTGCCTCAAGCGCTCCGACTGTCGACGTTCACATTAGGGCTGTTTGTATCCCCGATATTAAACTGACGTCGCATTGAAGCCATATTGTAGTTTAAATATTCAGTTATGTACAAAGATCACAATCATGTAGATCTAGGAAATAACTCATTCTAACTCATTATAAATTATAAATAATAGCTGTATAAGGTATCTGACCGTCTGAAAATAAAGATACGGACTTCAAAACAAAATAAAGATGACTTTTATTATATTAAGTACAATCACAACAAATTCTTGAGCCGCGAAGGATTTTACAAATTTACAATTAGTTAAGATGAGTACTTGTCCCTTTATTAAATATCTGTGAGGATCCAAACGGTACAAGTATATATGTATCTAACTCAAAAGGCCCTATTCTCACGTTCTGTGAGTTTTAGGCTTTAGTTTATTGTGTTGGTTTAACTACCACATTCACCAACAACGTCATATTTCATAGGTGGCGGATTCTTAGGTACCTGCCCCATTTGAAACCTTAGATGGATGGGTCGGGTACAGCGTGTCAACGGTCGTGATAAGTACCGTAAGTACGTATACCTACTACTTAGATTTTACGTTCAGAAGTGCGCTGCGACCCGAATGGGTGTCCCACGCTGGAAATCCAAATTGTATTTAATTGTGACATTACAGGATACGATTAACCTCTCCGTGTTGCACCTGCCTTGCATTATTTCTACTCCACCCTAGGTCGACTGGTAGAGAATGCCTAAGGCATTAAGTCCGCCTTGTACCTTTGTTTGTGCAAAAGATATAAATAAATAAATCCACCTGCCAAAATAATATAATTACTCTTAGGCTGACTCATCTCTATATTGGTGGGTCTCAGTTTCATTATTTACCTGTAACTATGTATAACAAAATGTTTATATAAATAATGTTTTTTACATAGGTACGCTTTAAAATGATGACGCATTTTCATTTCCAAGTAAAAACGACGACAAGACATGACTAAGCTATCTTTCGTATTTTCATGTATTAAACTACTAAGAATAATATGTTGTATCAACAATTCCTGCATGTGTCCAAATTACATATCCTATCCTAATACTGACTAAGGAATGTAAGCTATAACTTCACTGCACGAGAAATAAACAAGGCAAATAGGCCCTTTAATTAGTGCCGAAGATTCGTCCTCCATTGGGACACTAATTAGAAGAAAACTAATAAATAGACAAGTAGAAATATGAAGAATCATATTTTTTACAGTCTACAGAAATAGGAGCATTTTGTATGACATCGTTATCCACCTACAAGCTACGGTCTGAGACATGAAAGGATGTCATGTCACTCTATCATGTCTCTGTACAGTTTCTTAGAATAATTGTTAATATAATTATTTAAACCATTAATACATACATGTATATATAGGGACGAGGTAAAGTCATATTTTCTTTCGCTATACGCAGATAGAAGTATGTTTTTGCCTAAATTGGCCACCTCCCCGACGTCGACCTTAACGTATAAATATAATCGTAACGTATAATAAATATAACGTATAATATAAGATATAGTTAATAAATAATCGGTCGGATATAAGAAAAACTCTTTCTCTGTTATTAATTCACTGATATTTTACCTATTATTACACTTCTAAATATATAATTAATTTCTATTATACTTAAAACTCATTTAAAAAGCTTGGTTAAACAAAATATTGTTTTTAAAAGGCAGATTTTTAAGTTGTTACGTGTTATTTTATGACATATGTATTAGGTTACAATAATGTAATGGTTAAATTGTTATAGTCAGATGTTATTGTCATTTGTTAATATACTTATTATTTACTCGTAAAAGTCATTTTGTGTAGATATAAAGATAGATAAAAAGATGAAATAAAGACATGTACAGCCTAAACTACTAAACATAGGAAATGAAAATCTATAATTCTATAGATGGGCAATTATCTCGCACTAGCAATCAATTACGTAGCTTTTTTTTTTTGGGGCAGGTTGCGGTCGGCGCGCTCCTCGCACCACTTCGTCCGGGGCGACAGAGGGGCGTAAGCACGCACACCCGTAACCCACCCACGATGCACGTCGCCTTCGTCGTTGGGCCGACCACCGGAGCAGGATGACTTGACGTCAGTGGTCGGCCCGACGGAATACCCCCTATTTGGGCTACCCTCCCATCGACCAACGTCCCCCCCTGAGGGAGGACATCGGTCTTTCCTCACGCGGTCGGCCTTTCGGCGGGTGACGGACTAATTCCCCGGTCACGTCACCCGTGGCGTCAAATACATAGCTAATGTACATATGTTTATTGTACTTACAAGTGCATTTAAATGGAAAGAAAACGGGTGTGTAATGGCATTCACCAATATTACTACTGAAATATTAATAGTATTCCTATGTTTATTACCAACTCTTACATTGCTCATGGGTATCGTAAAAGAAGACTAAAGACTTTCCCTGAGCCAGCTCCATCTTATGCTGTCTAATCAACTATTTTATATCCAAGGAGGATAGACGTCAGGCAGGCCACCAGTCATACAACTATCGTTAAAACTTGCAATATGTGCGCTGTATTGAGTCCACCCCAAGAAATTGATATACGAGCTGAATGATGATAAACAATTTATGTATAATATTCCGATGTGATGATGGATTAAGAACCGAGCTCTTGTTTTCCCGTGGGAATCGCACAAACTGAGCACATAAGGAGTAGGCAATAGCGCTTTGCCGGACAATGTAACGCCAACTATGACTTTTGTGATGAGTCCTATGTTCAAAAGTGGACCTCGATATCCTGTTACGGCTGATTGTTATGGTTCTTTTTCGTGTGTTTTTAGCTGTTATTCGCAGATTGATTTAGTAGCGTAGTCCGGATTGTGGATGAGCGCTGAGGGCTCTCAACCGTAGATTATAGTGATATTTATGTATTTACTTTTAAACTTATACAGATACCTTTAACGCGGCTTTAAGGGCGGTCATTCAGTGACGTACATTAATAAACCTACACTACTGGGCATTATAAATTTGTATCAAATTCAAAATCATTATACGAATTATAGTATGTATAGGTGTGTGTTACCAGCGATGACATACGGCATTGAAACGTGGTCTCCAAATGTTGGCCTCATAAAAAGGCTCGAAGTCGCTCAACGTGCTATGGGTCTCCATATGCTCGGTATTTCTTTACGTGATAAAATCCGCAATGCGGAAATCCGTAGGGCAGAAAGGTTCTTGAGTGGCGTTCAATTAGTATATTGAACGCGTAAATTTCGACGTGGTGACGGCACAAGAATATTCCTCTTCTTTCCTACGGGTGTCATTCAACGACGATATATTACGACGGAAGTCAAATTCATTGCAAGAAAAAAGCAAATTGTAAACAAAACCCTATACCAACCGGATTTGATAACATGGGATAGCAGACAACTTTCCGTTCCAAGGCGGTAGAAAGAATTGCGAATGATGAGTTATAGGTATAGGTAGAAAGAAAAGAAGTATAGATGTATGCATGTAAAATCTTCAGTAAGGAGATATAGGAACGTAATACGTTCTAAGGTGGTAAGAGGGCCATTCCGTATAGTGGGTTATACATATAGGCCAAAAGAGAAGAAGCGTAGAAAGGTATTATCTTCAGTATGGAGATATAGGTACGTAATTCTTGTCCGTGTGGTGACGGAGTAAGAATACAATTCACCACCCCCTATCTTACCCGTGGGTGATCGTACGAGACGACTAAGGGATATAAAACGCATATAACATCTATGCGAGAGAAGGAAAACTCGAAATAAAACCCTATTCCAACACGTCTGACCAGCGTGGTATAGTAGGTCAATTACCCTTCCATTATGGAGGAGGCCCGAGCCCAACAGTGGGACGTATATGGGCTGAGATGATGATGATGATGAATCTGTTCCAAGGTGGTAGGATCAGTCCGGCTGGAGAGTCCTCGTTACGTGTCAGGACCGTCGAGGCCTTACGGCCGGTGTTGATGGAGTGGTTGGAGCGGACGCACGGGGTGCTTTCCTTCCGACTGGTGCAGGTGCTGACGGGGCACGGTTGCTTTGCGAAGTACCTGCACAAGATTGTCAGGAGGGAGAGCACACCGTCCTGCCACTACTGCAATTGCGACGAGGACACGGCGCAGCACACGCTCGAGATGTGTGCCGCGTGGGCGGGGGAGCGCCGTGAATTCGTCGCGATTATCAGTGCCGACCTGACGCTGCCGACCATCGCCAGGGTGATGCTCGACAGCCTCAGGAACTGGGACGCGATCGCCGCCTTCTGTGAGGCCGTAATCTCACGGAAGGAGGCGGCGGATCGTGTGCGCGTAGAGCTCCTCTTCGGCGACACGTTCCGCCGCCGGCGACTCGGGCGGCGCAGGCGCGAGTATCTGCGCCTAATGCCGCCCTAGCCGAGGCCGCGGGTGATCGGACCGGGGAATTGTCCGTCACCCGCAGAGAGGTTGACGGTGCGACGGCGACCGACGTCCCAGGACGTCGAGAGGTGAGGATACCCGAAAGGGTATTCCGTCGGGCCGACCACTGACGACAAGTCACCTCTGCTCCGGTGGTCGGCCCAACAACGAGGTGACGTGGGTACGGGTGGGTTATGGGCCCGCGCGCTGTCCTTTCATCGCCCCGGACGGAATGGACCGCGCGTGCGCTTACCATAGCCCACCCGTAAAAAAAGAAAAAGGTGGTAGGATGGCCATTGCAGTCAGGCCGACCACTGACGATAAGTCACATCTGCTCCGGTGGTCGGCCCAACAACGAGGTGACGTGGGTACGGGTGGGTTATGGGCCCGCGCGCCGTCCTTTCATCGCCCCGGACGGACTGGACCGCGCGTGCGCTTACCATAACCCATAATAAAAAAAAAAAAAAAAGAATGGCCATTCCAAATATTGGATTACATAGGCTAAAAGAGTAAAAGAGTAGAAATGTATAATCTTCAATAAGGCGATATATGTAGGTATGTAATCCGTGCCAAGGTGGTAGGAGAGCCATTCCAAATAGTGGGTTAGCTGGAAGAGGAGAAGCGTAGAAAATCTTCAATAAGGAGATACACAGTGTGAAAATTTTATTAGGTATGTAAGTAGGTATATACCTAAATACTTAAATACATAATTTTACAAAACAATTTGTAGAACAATAAAACTTTATGGTTAACAATAATAGTTCATATAAAAACTTATATGATTTTCTCAAGAACGAAAGTGACTTTTACGAATACCATTTTTATTAATTTTACGGCATGCCTGCTGTCCCTTTTATGAAAGTTTTTAGTCGGTAACAATTCAGGTAACGAATAGGCGAATAGTTTTTGTACTTGGTGCGCATGCTCGAGAATGCTCTTGTGAGCTTCGCAGACGGTCCTTCGGTGTAATAGAAATGATACATACAAATCATTATTATCATCTCGACTCATATAAATTCCACCGTCGGGCTTGAGCTTATTATACGATATAATAGAAATAGACGGAATAGACCCTTGAGTTTCATTTCGAGTTTTCCTTCTCTTGCATAGATGTTATATTTTATACTAGCAACCCGCCCTCGCTTCGCTTCGGTTTTAGTCGTTTTAGCTTTCCGTTGGTGAAAGAATTATTGAAATCGGTCCAGCCGTTGTGAAGATTACCTACTCGGAACAAACAAACAGACAGACAGACAAAAAAATATAAAGTGATTTTTAGACACACACACACATGTACACATGTATAGTGCAAATAACCGTGTGAGCATGAAAAAACCTATTATTTTGACATTACACAGACACTCCAATTTTATTTATTGGTATAGGTCAAGCTTTCCTGCTCTTGAGTAAGTGGTATCTGCATATCATACAGCTTAGTTGTCTTTTACGATACCCATGGGCAAAATAGAGAGTGGGGAATTGTATACTTACTCCGTCACCACACGAAGAATACATACAAATACTACCTAGTAGTTACAAATTCTACATTCAGGTTACTCTTCTATACCGAACATTTATACTCTACAAGTACAGCATTCAAGTAAAACTCATTTAAGTTTTAATTCAATTTAAGTACCTAAGCGTCTCATTGGTTTAGTGGTGTAAATATATGACTGCTGAAAGCGACATCCCGGGTTCGATTTTACAAGAAATTTTGTATAGCTTCACTAATTCACAAATTATTTCCGGGAGACGACAACTTTGCTTTAATAAGACGGACTACTGAAGACATTGCAAGATGTGTCTGCCTCTCTCTTCGCGGATAAAGTGTCTACCTCGGTTTTTATCGTAAATAGATAGATACGTAATATACGTATTTAAAAAATAAATAAAAATATTTTAAATAAGTACCTGATCCGTTCTTTGGCCCGTTATTATTATGAAGGACTAATTGCATTAATTTCTACTTAGTCACCTACATACTTTCTGATTTTTGTGACATAATTATATATCTAACCTGCCAATAGAATTCGCTTATATACGTACGTAAATTTCACACACTATGTCTAATCAATGAATGAAATAAAAGCGCAACATTACTACGAGCAAATTTTATTAAGTAAACAATAACACACCTAAATTAAAGAGGGATCAGCGAGCACATGGCGATCTATCTTTAGAAACAACAAAGCCGATTGGTGTGACGTTCCACCCCGGTGATATGTACGTCCTACTACCTAAATGCCTTATGTACACCGCTAGTTACTACTTCATGACTACTCCGAGCTCAGTGTGTACTGCAATGCAACGGAAAATATGCGTGTTTACCAAAGTCGTTTCGGTGGAACGGTGTCGTGTGTTGCGTCACGTTTAAGGAAATTGATAGTGCGCCGAGGCCGACGTGACTAACATTATCGTGATTGTGCTCATTATGTGGTCAATTTTTCAAATATCAATACATATTTTGGTGTGGTGCTACGATTAACATCAATATGGAATTTGTTTTTCCTCATCCAGTTTCTCCCTGTGGGTGGAGGCCAGACAAATGTCCGACGTTCGACACGCCGTGCGACCGACATAACCTTGTGGTGTCGAGTAAGTATTTTTTGTTAGAATATCGATTCTCATGTGGTGAAATATTAGAACTAGATAGTAAATTACAACGTAGTTTTAATTAAAATGGATATTATGCCAAATAAAACATTTTATAAAGCATGAATATACAAGAATTAAGCATACTTAATTCGAATAATAATATCGAACGTCATAGCGAGGTTCACTACACAAGATGGCGGCGAGTGGGGAGAGGGCGCCCAGTTGGCCAGGTGCTGCCGCCGCGTCGAGTTCGGCGCTATAGCTAAACTAAATACGCAGAGTGTTGTACATTTAGAACGTTCACAATGGCTACCGCGAAAGACACGTCTGCTTTCTTTCTGGAGGCTGATGCAAAAGAATTTGACAGTGTATTACAGTTATATCCGCAAGCAATTAAACTAAAAGCTGAACAGAAAACAAAGAAAGCCGAGGAGCTTATAAAATTGGACAACTGGTAAGTACAAACGCCTTTTGAAAGGAGAAAATGCGGCCGTGGCGTGTCAATGAACTTGTATTGTGTGTGTATCCGTGCAAACTGATTTGATAGCTACCTCCCTCGCGGACTGCATCTCTAGTCCGCGGACGGCTCATTAAAACCACTGCGTCACGTGGGATCGATGTCAAATTGACACGATCGTTTTTCCTGAAGTCAGTGTGGGGGAAAATACCGCCGCGCTAAGGCGTTATAAAATGGTGGATGTCCTCTACGTATCACGACTCGTTTTAATGAATTTATACGCTTGTTTAGATCTATTTCTCTTGTAATTCCGTGTATTCCCTAAATAAATACGGCATGCTGATAACGTGTGTTTTATGTTATTGTATAGCTATGTACTTCTGTAGATAATACAACGCATTGTTGAGAAAAACTCACACATCCGTTCAAAATGGTGACTTGGCTTATAAGTTATGTTATTTTTAGTATTTCAGCTGTTTTTCGTTTATTAGCCCTTTTCTTAAACATTACTAACGGTTTTGTATGTTTACTTAGTAAAATACCTATAAATATAAAGTTGTCAAATCAGTTAGATGATCCCTAATGACTCATCGTGTACTTAAAACTTTTACCAAAGCATTCGTTGCTTATTTCGGCTTTAAATTTAAACTTTTTTGTGACTTATTGAATGAAGATCAAAGGGATTTTTGAAATACTTATTTAGTGTTTAAGATTTTTTTTTGTTTTAATAACTACATTATTAGGTACTATATGAATACTGTTAACATAATACTAAACAGTCCCGTAAACACTTCAGTTAAATGTCACGATAACAGGCGGTTAATATCAATATTATTGTCGCGGTTGGTTTTGCTATAGATACCTATTTACCTATATAGCCTAAAATTATAAAGGTTAAGAAAAAAGCATCGTAATTAAAACTAGGTACCTAATGAACTTAAAGGTCAAAAACAATAGAAACCTCCAATCATTTAAGTGTGATTTAAAGGGCAAAAATGCCTGGGTACTTTACCGTCGGGATGTTTAGTCGTTTTTAAATTTTTTTTAATTTAATAATATTTGGGCTATGCTTGCTTTTTAATTTTTTTTTAAACTTATCATTTATAGCAATTATTCTGCTTGCTTTACTAGTTAAGTTTTTGCTACTTACTAACATTAGTAACTTTTCCGTAATTAGGTCGGTATTTAGTCGAATTAAGCTATGTAGGAATCTAAAATTGGTTTAACCGTTATCATGTTAAGGATGCGTTTTTAATAATGCAGTAAAAACCTAAATAATAATGTTCAATTACATACAATCAAATTATACCGATTCATTCATTATATGTATACGACTACTAGGTAATTGGGTCCCTATTTTCGAGAAAGTGAATAATAAAATCTACTCTACAACAAAGTAAAATTATTTCTTTACATTTGTCCATCTAGTAGCTCTTGTGATTAACGCCTACAAACAAAAACAAAGTTTTAGAGGTACATACTAGAGAGTAAATAAGGGTACCTATACTACGTCATAAATATTTTTTATAATTTTAAAACCCCTCTCCCCTTTCGGTCACTATCTGCATTATAAACTAAGATCCAATTTTGAAGAAACGTAGTATTTTACAGACAGGTCACGTAGTATAGGTACGCTGCTAACAATTATTTAAAAATGCAAAATAATTGATTAAGATGTCTAGCCCGAATAATATTAGTTAAGTTAATGGCTATTGTTCTTACCATCAGTAATATAATGGGTCATTATTCGTTCAGCATACTTTATTGCAGGCCACTTTTGGCAGGCGGGTTGATGATCGCAACTTATAAGGGACCGTACCTATACTAACATATTATTTCACTTCAAATAACCAAGGTTGATCAAATTGGCTTTTATTCGCATACTATGCATGGTCCCCGATGATGGGGGTTTCAAACATCTAAAAAAGAGGTCACGTAGTATGGGTATGTTCCTAAAATCCTAGGATTCCGGATGTGTGTTGCTATATTGTCCTGGTGATTTCACAGGCGGTTCTTGCAAATACCACGGTTATGGAGTCGTATTGTATTACCAAAATTGACTTATCGCATAAATTGATATGCATTTTTTTAGTATCCTTAGCATAATTGCATTGCATTTGTTAAATATCTTTTAGTATACTTAGGTAACCGTTTAAGAAGTTCTTTAAGAGTTATCTCAAGGATCTTTATCTACTTGGTGCTAGAATTTACGTATAGCGTATATTGTATATATATATATATATATACATATACGTATATTGTATAATTCCAGTTATACATTTTTTAAACCATATCCATGTTACATTAGAGCTTAAATTCGTAATCCGTGTGCGGCAGCATCACTTACCATCAGGTGTGCTGCTTGCTCGTTTGCCCTCGTTGGAAATAAAAAATAACCCCTTCAGCAAAATAAAATATGTCCTTATTTTCCATAACAGCTTTAAGGTTAGAATAGAAAAAATAATATTCATAATGTCAGCTCATATACGTCCCTCTGTTGGGCTCAAGCCTCTGCCACACTAGGAGGGAAAATTACCTACTATACCACGCTGGTTAGACGTATTAGCATAGGATTTTATTTCGAGTTTTTCTTCTCTTGCATGGATGTTACATGCATGTTTAATTTCTTAGTCGTCTTTTACGACACCCACGGACAGGAGATGGGTGCGCGAATTGTATTCTTACTTCGTCACCACACCGAATAAAATATTACCCGTAACTTTTTTACAAAAATCCGTGTGGTGACGGAGTAAGAATACAATTCACCACTCCCTATCTTGCCCGTGAATGTTGTAAAAGACGACTAATGGATATACTAAAAATATAACATCTGTGCAAGAGATGGAAAACTCGAAACAAAACCCTATTCCAACACGTCTGACCAGCGTGGAATAGTATGTCAACTCCCCTCTCATTATGAAGGCCTAAGCCCAACAGTGGGACATATATAGGCTGAGATGATGATGATTTACAAAATGTATCATCATCTGAGTATTAAGACATCGAAGTTCTTAAAAGCGTGGCTGTCTAGTAGATTAACATTGCTAACCTATGTCTTTTAAAGGAAGCATTAACTTACCATATGGCTTCATACATCTGTGAACATGTGCTAAACGCATATAGTATATAATCGTCTCTCTCTATAAATTAGCGTCCACTTCATGTTTTTACGACATTGTTTCCTAGAGAATATAAACTCATCATAAAATTAAAATAGATTCATGAAAATGGTTATATTAATATTTATAATATCATGTCGCTGGATGACTGATGTGAATACGTTGTATATTTTATATTTATTTACATATTTCTTGTTTATGTGTGTATGTCACTGAATCCGTCCTGAACGGCTGGACCGATATTAATGATTTTTTGTGTGTTTCACAATTGGATCCGGCATGTGGTGCTGCTGTCGATTTCAAGGAGAATTCCTTTTATTTAAACACAACAACGTCTGTTGGGTCAGCTAGAACGTTATAAGTCGTCAAAATTTCTTAATATGGCATTTATCTAATGCTATGTAATTCACATTTATTAGTGCCAAATTTTATTAACACCATCTGGAAGTCGACTACCATATGGTCTAATAAAATTTGGCACTACGCAATTTAAATCACTTAAGGAACTTTTATTGTTATAATTTGTGTACAATTCTTTTCTAGTTTCTATTCTTAATCATAGTTCTTTTTCTCTCTTCTCCGATATATATCCCACTGTTGGGATCAAGTCTCCCCCACGATGAGAGGCAATACGATGCCAAGCTGTTCAGACGAGTTAGCATAGTTTTGTGTTATTGAGGTTTCCTCCTTGTTCTCTGCATATATGCACGATATATCGTCTTCTCCGACATCCATGACCAAGAAAGAGGATAACGAATTGAATACTTACTTCATCACTATGTGGAAGTGTGTGGATAACTTTTTACAATTTACCTAAACATATCTATTTGATAACGAAGCAAAATTACAGTGGGTCACGATGCCCGTGGACGTAAATAAGACACGTAAGCACAAAATGAAAACTTTAAAGAAAGTTCTATATTAACTCATCTGGCCAGCATATTAAGATCAAAATAATTTCTCATTATGGAAATTGGGACATACCTAAATCGATTTTGAATAAAATAGAATGTCTTTGGTAAACTCCATTAGGCTGCCTGTTTAATCGATTTAATATATCGGACTGTTAGACTAAATCGGACATAATATACAGGAATATAAGCTTCTTACAACTCGACATTTACTAAATATAAAAATGATAAGTTTATAAAACTGGTATAATAAAAAAGAACACTATATATTTACCATAAAAAGCAAAATGCGGTAAATTTGAAAGAAATGCTATATCGGTTACGCTATCCTTTTGGTACATAAATATGCAATGGGTATACACTTAATACTTAACTACACATAATACTTGATCCTTCAGTGGGGTTTGCCAGCAAGGGATTTTTGATAGTAGCAAAAAATTTTGAAGTCTGTAAATTAGTCGGATTTACTTTTTAAAAACAAAAGATCAATAATATTTTCCTTAATCATTGTTTCCAGGTACCAGAATGACTTACCAAAGACAATCAAATCCAGAGGCAAGGACGCTCACATGTTACATGAAGAATTGGTGCAGCTGATGAAATGGAAACAAGCGGTAAGTGCGAGTATTATGTTTATAGAAACCTGTTTTCGAAACTATCGCCGTATTGATACAACTTAACAATATCTATCAGCTGAATATTGAATTGTTATTTCGTTTTTAAGACAACTCCCTGCACAAAAGAAATAATCCTTGTATTGCGGAGGACTTTACAAACATATATAATTAACGGACACAAGTTTTACCCATACTCTGAACAAGAGTTTGTGATTCGCACAAAGTATTGTCCAGAGTAGGAGTCGAACCCTTTGACATAGTAGATCGGTATCTTAATCTCTACGTCATCTGTGCAGTCAAAGTTGAATCTAGCATTTTAATTTGAGTATTTACAATAGATACCTATTGATATTATAGTTGGCACGAGAAATAAAGCTAAGATAAAGATAATCTTGTGGAGTCCTGTGGGCTTACTCTTGAAATCAATTCTAATTTGGAATCCGATTCAATTCCAATCTCACCAATCTTATATTTGGTACTCTTAAACAAAATGGAGAATGAATTTTTCGCGTTTGCCATTGTTATTTTCACCAAATGTGCCGTATTTTCTTCCTTTAAATTAATAACGTTACCGAACTCGATTACCCCAAAGGCGCTTTCTTGAAATCGTGAAACATTCGATTTTAAACTCGGTATGTATACGTCAAAATCACGTCGGGAATAGCAAATATTTGACTTAATCGACTAGAGTCGAATTCATTTAGTTAAAAGAAAGTTCACTAAATTTGATTCCAATCGTGCGCTAGTGTCACTTTCAAGAGTACTAAATTGCTCAAATTTTGGAAACGAGGTTCAAGAGTAAGCACATTGCTGACCGACTAACCTTGGAGGTTATAACAAAGTTCTCAACGAGTTGGTAAAATAAAATACAAATTGGATATTAAAGGATATTTCTAGGCGTTCAGGGTGTGCTGTAGTACTGTTCAAATCATTCTTAATTGCGAAGATATGGACTGTTAGACCTCTACTGTTAGTCAGATTTATACGTTGGAAAATTTCTTGTCCGATCCACAAATGTTTGCTTCGAGTAATTTGTATATATTAACTTTATGTTCGTAAACTCGCTCGCTGCATATGAATTTACTATAGAGCCGTCTATTATAGTTTTCTTTAAAAAATATATAAAATCTATACATCTCAAGTCTAACTCTATAGTTTTCTATGTTAATATGCGTCTCAGCCCATATCCCTACCATTATTGACACTGACCTTTCAATTTCTTCGCTAGAACCTTTAATAGACTAAATTATTAGTCATTTAGTACCTACATATATTCTATTGTGTCCATCTCGTGACACTACAAATAGTTTATTTTCATGGAAACTTCACTTTCAAGTTAATTTTATATATCACTGTCAACTTAGCATAAATTACATGTACATATATGTCCAATATGGACATATAATTTTTGGTACTTTTATTCTATGGTAATTAACGTGTAGATTAGTGTTTTCGATGCTCTGATTTAAATAATCGTCACAAAATTGCTATTGTAAACGTTGTTATTATGTAGTTAGATAAAGATGTTAGTAGTAAGATTCTTAATTTTTTGGTCAAATGAACGAGAATCATGCCATAAAAATTCTTTTTTGACTTCTTCGAACTATATACGTTCCACTGTCGTTTTTTCTTCGAACTTTCTTTATCTAAAAGTGATGATATCCATTTTACAAACTTTATTCTTTTCACCACCCGCGGAAAAACCTTTCAGAAGTAATTAGATTCTCCACATTATATAAATTCTCTTTATCAATTATCGCAGTATTCACAATGGAAAAGCACTATCTTGTCAAAACTGTACACAAAACACTCAGATTTCCGAAATATTAATATTATATAAGTAGACAAAGCACGTGTCTTCTTAACTTCCAAATTACTTGGCATTACATTTTTACCCGACTAGGGTGAAGTCAATAGCAGTATTATTGTTTTTAGAAAGGTAACATCGCAAGTTGCTTTGTCTCTCTGAAATTCAACATACAAGCACCATCACTTGAAAGTTTTTGTTAAACTTCAATAAAAAAAATTTGCAGCAATAATTTTTTTATAGTCTTGCTTTAAATCATAACAAAACTTGCCAAACCTTGCCAGATATTCTCAGAAAATAAAAAAAAATATAGAGGTGTTCCATTTTCAAATTTCTTAGCAAATATAACTTGCTTTTACAACGGTTTATAATCCCGTCAAACAATGGAGTAATGAGTATTCTATTTATTTTTGGAATGTTATTAAGATTTGTATAGCATGTAATTACTGTTGAAAAGAAGAAATACATAAGCAACAATCTCAATTATAGTCCATAAAATATAGGTTGATCTTTGTGACAGTTGTCACTAGTGCTGTCACGCTTCTGATGAAGTCCGTAGTTTTTTATCGATAAAACTCTCTATATTTATAATTGTGATATTCCATTATTATTGAAATACAATCAATGAAAATCTTTTTGAATTTAAATGAAACAAAAGCTGTTTTTGACTTTTTTAATTATTCGAAAGCAGTACAATCAAGGTCAACATCACTATTGTTATCATCACTGGGGCGTTCCTGCTAGAACATTTATCATTTTTTGCCATAATAGGGACAATCGTTAGATTAATAGATCAATTGCGACTGTTTTATGAATGAACGTGTTTAGTTTATTGACAACAATGCGTATTATCGTTTACTCTGACACAAAAGTTGTTTTTAATGTTTAATTAATTAAATGTATGTATTTTATAATGTAACTGTCTGTTGTAATAGTAAAAAATGTTGAAAGATTTATTTAGGTACTATTTTGGGTGTATTTCTTTTATGAAAAATTTAATAAAGATCGGTTATCGAGTTACGTCTATCGACTGTCCCATCTCTATTTTATTTTTAGTCTAGTATAACCTTGTACGTGCGTAAGCGTCATTTTTCTATAAAATGTTTACTAGGTATTGCAGTACTTACGAGGTACATTTTAAGCATGAATATTAATATTTATAAATTTATAATATATATCACTTCAGTTGCAATAAAACTGGCACGAAAAGAATGAAAATATATGTGATACAAAATAAAATTGTGAGCATGTCGCTCGTTCAAACTTACTTCGTCGGTTTCGTTGACATCTGTCACAGAGATCAAGCTATATTTTATGGACTATAGACACGTATTGAATGTCCGAAACAGAATCCGATTATATTGTCTACTAGCAACCCGCCCTCGCTTCGCTTCGGTTATAGGTTATAGTCGTTTTACCCGCATAGTTCCCGTTCCCGTGGGAATATAGGGATAAAATATAGCCTAGTTTACGCCCTGATATTATAGCTTTCCATTGGTGAAAGAATTTTTGAAATAGGTCCAGCCGTTTTGAAGATTACCCGGAACAAACAGACAGACAAAAAATTTTTAATTGCTACTTTAGGCATAGGTGTCGTGCAAATAACCGTGTGAGCATGAAAAAAGCCTATTATTTTGACATTACAAACAGACACTCCAATTTTATTTATTGGTATAGACTAGCAACCCGCCCTCGCTTCGCTTCGGTTATAGGTTATAGTCGTTTTACCCGCGTAGTTCCCGTTCCCGTGGGAATACCGGGATAAAATATAGCCTAGTTTACGCCCTGATATTATAGCTTTCCATTGGTGAAAGAATTTTTGAAATCGGTCCAGCCGTTTTGAAGATTACCCGGAACAAACAGACAGACAGACAAAAATTTTTTTAATTGCTATTTTAGGCATAGGTGTCGTGCAAATAACCGTGTGAGCATGAAAAAAGCCTATTATTTTGACATTACAAACAGACACTACAATTTTATTTATTGGTATAGACTAGCAACCCGTCCTCGCTTCGCTTCGGTTTCAGTGGCCTTACCCGCGTGGTTCCCAATGCCGTGGGAATACCGGGATAAAATATAGCCTAAGTTACTCCCTGACATTATAGCTTTCCATTGGTGAAAGAATTTTTAAAATCAGTCCAGCTGTTTTGAAGATTACCTGGAACAAACAGACAGACAAAAAATATAAAATTATTTTTAGACACATGTATAACGCAAATAACCGTGTGAGCATGAAAAAAGTCTATTATTTTGACATTACAAACAGACACTCCAATTTTATTTATTGGTATAGATATTTTCTAAATAAGAATAATATAATCTTTAAAATTACGTTTGGTTCTTTCAAACTACATCTGACCGAGAATGGAATTTTGTGCACACGCCTGTGCTTTGATTAATCTATCAACAATTAATTTAATGTAACAAATAAACTGAGGTATATTTCATTACAATGTATAGTATTTAGTATGTAATCTATATTTAATGATAATAGTAAAAAATACCTACAACGTAATTTGAAATACAGCTATTTTTTTATTTTCTCAATAGAGAGGAAGATTTTATCCACAATTATCATATTTGATAAAAGTAAACACACCGAGAGCCGTAGTTCAAGAGACAAAGAAAGCGTTCCGTAAGCTGCCAAACATTGAATCCGCGATGGCAGCACTTAGCAATCTAAAAGGAGTTGGCACAGCCACTGCATCAGCACTACTTACAGCGGCGAGTCCGGACATAGCACCATTCATGGCCGACGAATGCGTACAAGCAATCCCTGAAATGGAAGGAAGCGACTATACAGCCAAGGAATACCTCAATTTTGTAAAACATATAAGAAACGTCTGTGATAGGTTAAATAAGGTTAGTATAAATGTTTAACAATGAATATTCTAATGTAAATCATGCATACATTATACTGTTTGTTTGGCAGAAGGCCCAAGTGTATGCCCAATAATATGTAAGCAAAGCTTCAAAAAGATAGTCTTTGCGTAAAAAGGGGATAAAGCAATACATTTATTGCTTTATCCCCTTTTTATACCTTTTACGCTCTTGTATGATATTGTACAATACAAGATTGTTACTTAAAATATATAGAAATTCTTAATCTAATCACTAGATGACTAAGCTTTAATATTTACCTTACCGGTTTAAATTAGGAGTCTTTCCTGTCAAAAAATTCCCAGTACTGAGACGAAAATTGGTACCAATTTTTTCCTTCCATTCCCTGTAACATTGCTTTCAAAAAGTTACATAAACAAAAAAGTATTATTAAATACCTCCGCTAATATCTTTGTAGATAAAGTATATTTAAAGTGTTATTAAATAATTAGTTACACGATAAGCTAAGGCGCGTTGATTTTCTTAGGAACAAAACGGGTGTGGCAAGAAATGGTCAGCACATATGGTGGAGTTGGCATTATGGACACATAACATCGTATCGGACCTTCGACCAGAGCTACTCGGCAAAGAGCCTAGAACCACCGCACCCACAAATGGAGGCTCGCCACTACCCAGTGACGAGAGCAACCTTGAACCACCATCCACAAATGGAAACGGTGAGTTAAATCTTTGGTATTGGGTTAAAAACTTTGCCTGTGGTAACGGGTAATGAATACAAACTTAACTACTGCGAGAGCAGCAAAACAGGCTGAAGGATCACATTTGACTGCTTAGATAGTGCAGTGGTTAACTACATAGCCGTTACAGTGTCGTGGGTTCGAATCCCATGCAGGGCAACACTTTGTACGTTTCACAAATTGTTGTTCTGAGTCTGGATGTAATTTGTGTCCGTTGACTTTATAGTTGTAAAGTCTCGTTACTTACGTATTTTTTTTATAATATGCAAGTATTATTTATTTCCTTAGTGCAAAAATATATTAGATGGGACAATAATTAGGCACTACTGGAGAGAGATATGTACATACATAAGTTATTAACCTTTTCGAAGATGATACGCGCCTTGCATTTAAATTTCAAGCTGAGAATATTGGGAATTGAACTCGATACCTTCGTATTGGCTAATCTTAAGTCTTATCTCTAAGTTCTCCGTGTGGTAACGGAGTAACAATTCAATTCACCACTCCCTATCTTGCCCGTGGATGTCGTAAAAGACGACTAAGGGATGTAATACGCATATATCTATGCAAGAGAAGGAAAACTCGAAATAGAACACTATATGAACCTGTTTGACTAGCATGGTATAGTAAGGTCAATGTTCCTCCTATTGTGGAGGAGGCTCGAGCCCAACAGTGGGCCGTATATGAGCTAAAATGATGACAGATAATAGTTTGGATTATAATCTACAAAACTAACCCAAAAAATCTTTGTTAAAGTACCTTAACTACATGATCGTAATAATAGTTAAAATAGAAAATTATTGCGCTAGGTGATAAAATTCATGAGTAACAAAATAAATATAAAAAAATGTACCTATAATACCGCTGAAATATAATTATTTCAGCTAAATTTATGTAGAAGCAGAGACGAAATATATATTTAATTGTAATAGTGTTTCTTAAGTATTAAAAAAGTGATAATAAACATTTATAAATTGTAAATGTGACGTAACATTTCATTCCCTTTTTCCTTCCCATTTTCTTGGGATAGGAAGGTATTTCAAAGCATAGCGAACTATAATACCACGCTTGCTAGACGAGTTGCTATGCGGTTTTGTTTCGACTATGTTTACTACTTACAGACAGTGCTTTTATATCATGGTGAAAGGGGTAAATTTAAGTAACACATAATATTGATCTTAAGCGTGATTTACCATATATCCCTTTAGATGTTATATAAAATTTTAATTTTATTTAATATCAATTAACCTCAAATTCATCATCTCGGCTCATACACGTCCCACTGCTGGTCTCGAGTCTCCTCCACAATAAGAAGGAAGTTGACCTTAATGATGGCCAGACACGTTGGTTAGGGTTTTGCTTCGAGTGCTTGCCTATAAGAGGCGTTAGTGAAAATGACCATTACTCCGTCAACAGACAGCAAACAGTTTTTTTACGTTATTATTAACAATATGTAGTTATTGTCTTTTTATACTGAGACTCGCAGTAGAGTCACTTTAATAACGACTAACAAGTAGGTAGCAATTTTTTGTTATAAGACTAACCGAAGCGCAACAGGAACATGTTATAATGATGAGAATTCACATGTTTACAAGTAACGCGGTGTGTTTTAAAATTTTATCGTATCAATGTTGCTATAAAGTCTGTGTTTAAAAAAGCATAGACAATCTTCATTGGATATCATACAAGCTAACTAAGAAGTCTTGGGTTTGTCAACCATTCATCCGTACAGTATTTGGTTGTAATTTCTCAATGATTTCAAAGTAAAGCAAGTCGTGTGCCGGCCTGAAACTGAAATCTATAAAGTGAAATAGTATACCGAAAATCTGTACCTTGAAGCTAATATGCTTAATTTGCTTAAGGCCATAAAAAGATAGACTTCAGCTAGTTTTTGTATATTTGCCTAGTTAGATGAATTAATTAGCAACGGTTATAATAATAATAATGAAAGTATTATTATGCAATCACAAAAGTAATAAGTATTTAATATTTTTGTTAACATTTTGGGAAGCAATTTTTTTTGGTCGTCAATGGATTTTAACCTTGAGATTTAAGATATTAATCTTACGTTAAAGATAGTTGTTTGGGGATTCCAACGTAGGGATTTAGTGTGAAACATCTGTTGATAACAGCAGGAAGAAGTATGTAAGTAGTTAATGTCAGGAACTATTTACCTCATCCTGTTGTTGCAGTTACAGAGAACATACTGTGCGGACTTCATTGAAATCGAGATAATGACAGCGAATTAATGAAAATACTATGTAGCTTCAATCCAAAATAATTTATATTTTGGTAAATCCAACGCAGTGTTTTAAAAATTAGTTTTTACACGTGTGTGATTTAATTGGTATCTCGGAACTCCATTTCAATGAAGACATTAACTCGTGCCACTTCTGTAATAATTATGATCTCTTCCAATTCAAAAATACATTTTAGTTAAGCATGCTAAGTGCTTAAACTAAAAAATCATAACTAAACAATAAACAAAGTATATCTGCGAGCAAAAACTGATTATCATTACCTCACCCTAAAGCTATTGAAAATCTGTTTCTACCGCTTTACCCATTGCCTTAGATACGTCTTAATCATATATTCGACTCAATATGTACTCTTGTTATTATAAATGGCAACCGCCTGATGCTAACCGTCCCTGGGAATGTAAGTGTTGACCAGACTATCGTATGGAGTTGGCTCTCCATATAAAGCTCTTAATCGTCTTTTACGACACTCAGGAGCAATGTAATGGTTGGTGGTATTCGTAGCCGCCATCACACTGCAAATTACGTATGACAACCAAATTGTGGCTCGCATTACCGTCTTCATAAGAGACGTTTTATACGCCATTTATTAGAAAATGTTGACATTATATTGTTCTGATTTGATGCTCTAGCATTTCAGTTAGATTTGTGTAAAGCTATGACACGACAAAGTAAATCAAATTTGCTGTTGTTATAGGTAAATTAGGGGCAGATTCAGTTAACGAAGACACAACGACGTCATGCACAGAGGACTCTATGGACGCAAAACCGGCATCACCAGCCACCCCCGCCACTCCCGCCTCCCCCTCCGACAACTCAGACTCCGCCTTCAGCACGCCACGCGCCAAACGGTAATTATACTAGCTATAAATCTGTATTTGTACTACATTACTCATTTTTACTGGTGACAGCTTAAGAATACAATGAGTCATCAGCACTTACTTTCCTGTGCGAGGCATACACTCTCTCACAGGAATTTATATTATTACTACTAGCAATGCGGCGATTACATCCTTCTTCACAGGGAGGCCTATGCTAGTACAATGGAAGCCTGAGAGGCTGATAATTATTATGATATTCTTGTGATTACAAATAGATCATCACTTAATTTTTTTCCCACAGGCTAATGGAAGAGGCGAGTTCAGCAGAAGAAAACTCTCTGGGCGATTCCTCAGATGCATCAGCGTTACCT
This sequence comes from Lymantria dispar, assembly GCA_032191425.1. Classification (NCBI taxonomy): domain Eukaryota; kingdom Metazoa; phylum Arthropoda; class Insecta; order Lepidoptera; family Erebidae; genus Lymantria; species Lymantria dispar. The sequence continues at coordinate 17,074,428 of CM063451.1, forward strand.
ATCGCAAAGAAACTTCGAAAAGCTACCCACTGACATTCGCGCACCCACCAAGCGTCCCTCGTGCGCCTATAAATAGCTTTCTAGATTAAAATATTGTACCTAGGTAATTTATTTTTCAATTCCGTTTAATTTTAACTTAGTATAAGTTTAAGAATACCGGTCGATTTTGTAAGTTTTATAGGGTATCGAAGTGGGACGGTGCGATGGTCGTAATGTGGTCAAATTGCCACGTTGCGGTCAAGTACGCGTCACGTGTTTGAGATTGTACAATATTTCGATGTGAGTGTATTTCGGAGTAGGCCGCGACAGGGCCAGAGGCTGTACTACGAAATTCGAAAGTGAACGTTGTCTAGAGACCTACCACCAAAAAATGTCGGTTACGGTTCAATTGTTTAAATGAATTTATAGTAAAGTATACGGACTCACACTCAAAAAAGTTAAATAAAATTTGTTAATTGTCAAAAGTAAATCGGATTGATCGTTAAATACGTGACATTGGTTGTAGGAAAACGAGAAATCCGTCTTTCTTCGAATTTCGTAGCAGGCTCTCAAGTTAGGATTCGTTTGTAATTTTAACGTTCGAAAGTTCGCATACCGCGTGACATTCCAATAATTGTAATTAGTACGTCGGCGGCGAGGGCGCAGGGCCGTCGCCGCGGAATGATCCGGACCAGATGCCTTGACGCCGAGAGGCGGTCACACTCACACCATTGCCTTATGACACAGTCTGCCCGCAGAGTTTATATGATATGCAACAAAATAATACAAAGGTCGTGTTACCCGGGCGCCGGGCACACGGGCCCACATGTAGTTTTATTGAACAAATACATATAAGATATTAATTTTATAATGTCGCATTTTTATTTAACCATTCAAACTATTCTTAATAATTGAATTCTCCTGTGCTAGACTAAACCTATTAACGACATTAAGCATGGAGAAACAACCGTTAATGTGATTTTTACGTGCAACCGTTTATTTTAAAACCACTGCAATTAAGTTTATCGTCATTGTTAAGGAATCATCCTAAAGAGATATCTCTTTGGGAGTAATTCTTATTTTGTCTAATGTTGTAACAGCTAATAAGGGATTGATCCATTTACTACCATTTGCATTCAGTTTTAAACTTTAAGTTTGCTGTTAAGAATTTCTTGACAATATCCCTATTTACAAAGTACTCAGCAATGATTTTTTGCAAGAAGGAAAAAATTAAACCCTATACCAACAAACCAACCCGTCAAATACTTTTATGGTAAACTGATCTGCTACAGTAGATCAGTTTGCATCAGTAGAAGGATGTATGTTCAGTGTATGCCTAAAATAACAACGAAATTATACTTAAAACTCCGGCAATGATTTTTTAAAGGTAAGGTGCTATAGTACTTAACAGTGCTTGACCTTTTCAGCCCACATATGTCTTATAGGGCACAATCGGAGGGATGTCAAACCTAAGAGGAAAAAATTCTACATCTGTAGGGTGTTATCATTCTGTCACCAAATTCACCAATACTGAATTCGATCAGGATAAATATATTTTTTTTTAATATAAACTTGGTCTCATAATGGCGGCCTTAACTCGGGAACTAAACTCTTAGAAGTTAAGAATGCTATGTAGAGAGCTTATGCTTGAGATTTCTGTAGAAAAACGAGATTAAACTGAATTTAAAGGATAGACAAACCACAGCTCTAATTCAACCGTCAGCCTTTGGAGAAGGGCCTTGGTCCTACGATACATGATAGGACGGATGGCTCAAATAGGAGGACTGAGAAAATTTTAAAAATAGCAGAGAATCGTTGAAAGTAGGCAACACAGTACCGCTCTCTTATATCATTTTGGTGTGGCGCGCTAGTAGACGTCGTTCGATTGATGGATCGACACATTTTTTATTGATAAAAACAACAATCTCTCATATCATCTTTTTGCCAGCATAGTATTAATATCTCTGCGGTTATCAATGAAACGTGAGTACCGTTATCTTCAATAATATTGATAACAAGTGTATGTTTATAAACTACTTTGTATAGGGTTAATTTCAATTTAAAATTTCTTACACAATATTGGATATTTTACATCGATATATCGGATCAAAATATATCGGTTAAAATATCGATATATCTAAAAAAATCGATATTTTTCAAGAAGCCTAGTCTGGACGCACGTCGTCCGCTTCGTTCGGGCTGACTAAAGAACGTCGTACGGCCCCATAACCCACAGTATTAATTTTCCTTCGCCACTAGGCCGCCCACTGGCACCGGATGCTTGACGTCTGTGGCCAGACCAGTAGGTTACCCTTGCGGGTACCGTACCTTGATTTTTGATTGCCAAACGTTTCGAACACTTTTCAGCATTCATGGTCACGGAGAGAATGCTCGAAGATGCAAAACATGGAAACTTTAAAAGAAAACTTAAAATAAAACCCTATACCACCACGTCTGACCAACGTGATATTGACCTAACAATGGGATGTATATAAACTGAAATCATATCAGTAATTAAGTAAGCCACCGCGCGGAATAAAAAAAAACAAATATTTTTATGAGATTTAATGTTGTGCTTCCACATCCTTATTTAAATTAGGATATAAGGTCGCTACTCTAGTGCCGGCAGCCATACGTCCAGCGAAGTCAGGACGGCGTGAAGGACGCGGCGCGCCGAGTAAGGCATCAAGTACGTTACGTGGCGCCCATACATCACTACCAGCGCCACTATTGCTACCGCTGTTCGACCCATTCCCAGCTCCTACTGGTGACAGCGGAGAGTCGGTTGTCGCTCTAATAACCGTAGCTCGAGATTCCCCTGCAATTTTATATATAATTATATTGTATGTTATCTGCAGATTATTAGCGTTACCATGTGGTAACGGAATAAGAATACTGTTCACCACTCCATTTCCTGCCCGTGGGTGTCGTAAATGTGGAAAGTAAATTCGAAATAAAATCCTATATCAAATCTTCTGACCAGCGTAGTAATCATCGCCAGTTATATACCATAGTGGTCACCTTACTAAGACTTTTTCCTTTAACAAGTGAAAAACGATTAGGACGTGGTGAATAGGGTTTTTATAGAGAATGCTATATCTTGCTTAGCGACAGCATTATTAGTAATTTTTAAAATTTGGTTATCCAAGTATAGCACTTATATTCTTATACACTATACACACAAACAATACACACATTATATATATATACATATACACATAGAAATACATATATACATACATAAACATACATATAAATTTTATTAAAAGTAGAGGAGAGTCATCATTGCTGAGTTGCCTCCGTCAGAAAGTCTAGGTATAGACGTTTTACCATAGCTTTAAAACCATCACGGCTAGCGGCCATTCTGATCTTTAATTATAGATAAGACAAAACAAAAACGCAAGAAAATAAATTAATTAAAAAAAAAGGACTGAAGGAATGCTAAAGAATTAGCACGTCGTAATGGCAATAAGCAAGCCTCATCTGCGATTACTATTCGGAAAGAAAAGTTCTCAAGTGGCGATCACAAATCCAACGACGCAGCGTCGTACGACCTACTAGGTGGACTGACAACATCTTAAAAGTCACAGGGGACCGTTGGATGCAAATGGTATAGAGTCATTCCGAGTGGCATTCTCATCGTTTGCCTATGTCCAACAGTGGACGTATACGGACTGATGAAAGGATATAAAATATGTGTATATCGCGATTGTATATTAAAAAATACATAATTGTCTCACCATCAGTATTGTGGTTGTTATGCGCTCTGCAGTCCAGAAGCACTCGTAATAAGGCGCGGTGTTGAGGCGCCGCGGCATGGGCTCGCACTAAGGCCTCCAATTCGGCCCACACTTGTCGCCATAGTTCTTCGCGTCGCCCAGAAGATTTACCCCTACGATTATATGAATATTATCACCTCAGACTTTAAGCGTTTAATAGATAGATAGTACCGACAATAATCAGAAATATGGGCCAGGCACATCAAAGAACACCTATTTTGGGCAAGGGCTATCAAAATAGGTATTCTTGACGTATGAAAGTTTCAGTTGGTAATAGTGAAGAAACAAAGACTTAGTCGGTATAGGACGCCCGGCACCTATGTTAATATTAGAAGTCGAAATGGAAAGAGTAAATAAGTGGAATAAAATAACGGATTCAAAATCTTTAAGTGCTAATTCTGGGGGCTGTATCGGTTACACTCGTTTTTCTAGGCATTTCCATATTCTGAATTTTATTGTGTAGAGACATACCGAGCATAGCCCCCTCCATTATATGCTGAGTCACGTAGAGACCACGTTTCTGTGCCATAGGTCATCGTTAGTAACATACACTGCAATAAACCTTTATTTTCAGACACTGGGGAATATTGTATGAGAATTTTCTTCAAATTTCCGTGTTATAAAATAAGGAGCAAGTCTGCGGCCGTTTTTAAACCCTAGATTGGATTCGTGTTTTCTATTTTAATAAGAATTTCTTATATAAACTATCCATGATATAGAGCGCGTATCTTTGTGCGATCCATAAATAATTGACTCTGGATGTTATTTGTGTATTAGTAAAGTCCCCAAATAACAATAACTTATTTCTTACTGCGGGTTGAGAAAAACATTGGTGCTCTACCTAATGTTGGAAGGAAGTTGTGAAGTAGGGAACTCGTGGCGTGACTCCATGGCCAGTAGCGACAATAACACATTTCGGCAAGTATCTACTTCTTCGTCTGTTAATGTCTCTTGAACTACTAACCGTGTTAATGGTTCTAATACCTGTGAAAATAATACATTTGTAATTTCAAGAAGTAATGGTACAAAATAAGAAGTATTTTTTCTCTCTTAATCAGATAATATATGGATATTCCGTGTGGTGATGTAGTAAGAACACTTTCCTTGTAGTGGCATACTAAGAATACTGTTTACTACCTCATTTCTTGCCCGTGGGTGTCGTACAAGTCGACAAAATATAGTTTGCAGATAAAATATATAGAAGAGAAAGAAAACTCGAAATAAAACCCTATACCAACCCGTCTGACCACTTAATATAGTAGGTCAATTTCCCTCTCATTGTGGTAGAAGCTAGCGAGCCCAGCAGTGGGATCTATAAAAGCCGAGATGAATGAATGAATACCATCGTTGCTCGCAACGCGGACGCGAGTTAATAATATTAAGTTTCGATTGACGATGCTAAGTTTGATGATAATTATTTTAAAACCATCATATGTAATTTCTCAAATCGTGACAAATCCTGCAAGTCATAAAGATTTTCACAGTGATGAACCTGCCACTAACGAGTTTGGTGTTTTTTCGGTACTAAAGATATAATAATGATCAGGTTATACTCACAGATCCCATATTGAATATGAGCGTAGAAGATATAGTTAGAGGCCAATATGTGGTATGCCGTTGTAATTTGGACCGCGCACGACCATTAGCACCGGCGCCATTCAGCGGCAGCAAACGATTCTGTTGCATTAATGCCCCAAATTCTTTAATTCTGTAATGCAAGACACGGCTGGTTAAATAGTGTTATTTATTTAAGCATATTTTTATTAACAAAATGTCTAATATGTAATAATCTTTTATATTTTATAAATAAAACTTTGTTTATAATTCTTGTCCTTCTAAATAGATTTTTCATCTTTTAGGGTATACTTAAAGCTGGTAGGTACCATTGTTGAAAAATTAATTCACTTATTTAATTTAAACTTTCATATAATTTTTTTATCATATAAAAATATTAATTCAAATCTTCTAAATTACCAGGATAGCTTGTGTAGTATAATATAATTTAAATACGTATTCTTTATGAAATAGTCCCTAACCACAATGTCTAGTCTATCGCAGGCCCTGGACACATTAGGATAATGGAGCCCTTATGACCTTGACAGATCATTATTTTGTCACAATATACAATGAAACCTTTAGTATTATTTCTTTACATTAAATGAATAGATAATAAGCTCGGGTTAGAGAACGGCTGAAGACGTTCATACTCCTGCATTTCTGCCCGTAGCGGTTGGCGATGCACGAAATATTGACGAGGAGTAGAAAGGGGAGATATCATATTTTATCTTTACAACAAGAAATAAATTACACCGGAATAGAAATTAGAAGTTCTTGTCACTTATACCCAAAATACATAACTTACCCCTAAACTACATATATTACGCTCTTAATAACACAACATAAACCTTACTATGGAGGTACCTCCATAGATTTATGGGTTTATATAGGTTTATATTGTACACTTAAGGTACTTGGGTGGGCCAAATCTCATTTCCGGTCAACTAGATCAACCGGAAGTTCATATTCCAAATTGTTTATGAGTAAGAACACTTTCTCTTCAACAATTATAACAAAAATATGCACCCTTAAGGTGTTTTGTACTACTTAGACAAAATAAATGTTTTTGGGTAACAAATATCGGTTATCATTTGGTGACCTGGCAGAAACTAGGGTCATCGCGGAGCCCTAGGGATGTGTCCAGAGTGCCCAATGAAAAAGAGGGCTCTATCTCTAACAATGTTATGTGTGAAATTGAAAAATATTTTTTATTAATCTTAAAGTTATGTGGACTAAACAGTTAGCAGGGGCTATAGTGACAAAAGTTTACGTTGGTTCACATTCCATTAATTATAATAATTCAAGTAAATTGAACGATGGGGCCAAAATGAGCAAAATGAGATTTGTTCATGAAAGAAAAGGGTGCAGGGTGGGAGAAAATATGCAAATAACCTCATTGCATCTAGGTTAACTGCATAGAAATAAATCTTATGTTCTAAAAAAAATATAGTCTAAACAAACAATGAAACCCACCTGTAGTCCGTAACCCTTCCACCAGCACCTTCAGATAACGCCGGTGGATCATCGTAAGGTGTTCGTCCGCCTAACGCACCTATCCACAATTCACCACCTTGAGCTGCTAACACGTGGGAAGCCGATCTGCCGCCACCTTTTCTACAAAATATAGTATTTATCCCAACGTGAAAAACATTTTTTTAATTATTCAGAACATTAGGCAGTGGCTTCAGCATTATGAAGAAAGTCGAATATCTTCATACTTTCAGACTCAGTATAGGATTTTATCTTCACATTTTCGTCTCATGAAAGGGTTCGTCCATAAAGTACGCCACACAATTTTCACAGTTATCCACATTTGTGGGACGTCCTCCTAAGTACGACGTCACATATTTTACAACTTTTGCAAAACATAACTAATGAAATCATGAAGCAATGCAGCATTTGTGCAACGAAGCATTGCAGCATTTGTTAGAGCTAATGCTGCTCAAGAGATGGGGTTGGCAATATTTTTAAGTTTATAAGATATTGAAAAGTGACATCACGAAACTTAGGTCGCCTCCTACCCCTTCTCATGGAATGTCACACTTCGTCGATCTACTCCCTCCCCTTTACGTATGACGTACTTTATGGATGGTCGCTAAGTTACATTATCTGCTCACATACTTTTGTTTTGGATTCGTTACAGTTCGGTCTCATGTTACCAAGCCCTTTGGCGTGACAAAAGGGCGACATGGGGCCCCGTTACCCACCTTAACAACTATTCCCTCGTCACCTATTGAACAGTAAAATGATAACATTGCTATAACTCGTGGCCCACTAAATTCCTATTTTGGGTAACGTCCTTCTCCTCATTGACGATCCGTTTATATTCTGGGATGTTGCCCTTACGCAGTCAAACTCAATACGAGCGCCAGGCTGATTTCTGGTACAACGGCCTTAACTAGGCCACTTGTTAACACGCCTTAGTTATCTTTTACAACATATCTTACTCGTAGTAAAAGGAAGGGTTGATGAATTATATTCTTATATCGTCACTAAATGGAAATATAATTAGTAACAAATTATTCCTATCAAACGCTCTGAACTGTTAAGCCTCTCGGAAGACTCACCTTGGCACCTCCAGAGTTACGGAACGTCCATTCAGTAAGAAGTTGACCAGACATGCTGAAGGTCGCGAAGCCACGTCTGCAGGGGTAACACGCCATAGCGAACCCGAACAACCCCCAGCACCGCCCTCCGCTCCACGTGGAGTCCACCACCTCAACACTACCTGTTTGTATATAATTTACAGACTATATTTTGCAAACAAGGGTTTATAAACCCTTGTTTGCAAAATATAGTCTACTAGAGAGTGTTAAATATAGTCTACTATAGCAATGTATATTTTTTTTTTACACCATCAGAAAGTAGAGATTTCAACGAACAAAAACCCGCCCAATTTTTTGAAAAAAGCTGATATTTTGATGGGAGAATTTTCGATCGCAAATTAGGGCTTTTTTGATATTAAGCTAAAATAAGGCGGAAAAATAAATATTTTAAATCAAATAAATTACAGTGTATTTGGGACATAATAAGGTAAGGTTTCACCATATTTCATGCCAAAAATTTTTTTTGAAAAAGATAAAAATAAACAACTAAAATCTTGGTTATTTGAATTTTTCACCTACATTTTGAGGTTATGTGAAAAAATTGTAAATACAAAAGTTGTAGATCTTTTTATTAGCTACAACTTTGCCTGTAACTTTTTTCCGTAGGACTTGTAGTTTTGGCTGAAATCGAGATAAACCATTTTTACCCTTAAAAACTCATCACCTCCCACTTCCCGAACTCGGATCGCGCGTAATTTATTTTTCCTATCTTTTTCTTTTTATTGTAAACAGTGGCAAACGAACATACAGTACACCTGATGGTAAGTGTTGCTGCCGGTCACGGACCTTTACAAGGCCGCTCTGCCTACTGATACTTTGATGGGTTTTTTTTTTTTTGTAAGACGATAAAAAGTCACCGTGTATATTTATTAAGTCTGCTGTAATAAAGTATTATTTCCTTAGCGTATATGTTTGTATACAATATAACCTCAAAATTTAAGCCAGGAAAAGCCGATCCGACCGAAAATAAAATTTACGATAGTGTAGAGTACATTTATTTTTATGTAGTACTTACCGATTCAGCGGCTTCAGCAGGCGTTTGTGAAGCACGTAATCCTGCATGCGCTTCGGCCGAGTGAATAATCTCCACGTCATAATTGGCACTTGAACTAGCGTTTTGTTCCTCCTGTTATTATAAATACATGATCAAGTTTAAAATACAGTAGAACCTCGATTATCCGGACCTCAGTTAAACGGATTCGCGATTATTCGGACTACCAATTGCAACCTATGTATTGTACCTACAAATCGAATTTATGCAAGCATGAACGTGTACGAAATGGTATGCCCCGCCCGCGCGCCCATGCCCCGCGGGATCGATGCCCCACGCGATTCGTTATTGTTTTAACGCATAAAATTATGTACATATTACACATCATATGCACAAAACCAAAGGAGGATTTTCATACGTTCGATTATCCGAATTTTCGATTAAAACGACAACAATTAGTCCGGTTAATCCAGTTTCTACTGTACAGTAGAACAGAGGCCTGGCGCTCGAGGAAATAATCGTCACGCTTGGCGGACGAGTTCGTAAACGCATTTGGTGTTTTATAAGTTTTCAGGAGAGTCGTCTCAACCCTTATATGTCCTCGACATATGGGCTCGGGCCCCCTCCTCAATAGGGGAGGTAAATTGACCTGCTATGCCATGCGGAGCAAACGGATATAGGGTATTATGTTAACTTTTCCTTCTCTTGCTTAGGTGACATCTGCATGTTATACTCATTAGTCGTCTTTTACGACGCCCATGGGTGGTATATTGTATTCTTACTCAGTCACAACACGGCAAAGAGTACTGCTGCCAATTTTATTGATAACCCTCAGCCGATTTTTATGACTCTTACGGACTACCAAGAGGGTAAGGACTTTTTTATTACATTAGCATAGCGATTACAGTATTTATTTAACGTAATAATCATCTGCTTCTCATTACACACGTTACACAATATAAGTTCTTAATCAATTTGCCTGTTTTTTTATTCCACTGTTGGCCAAGAGCCTTCTCATCATCATACGTCGCGTATGTGGGCTGCGATGACCGTCCCACTGATGGGCTCGGGCCTCCTCAACAATGGGAGGGAATTTGACCTACTATACCATGTGGGTCAGACATGTTGGTATAGGATTTCATTTCGAGTTTTCCTTCTCTTTCATTGATGTTATGTGCATATTATATCCCATAGTCGTTTTTTACGACACCCACGGGTGTTATATTGTATTCTTACTCAGTCGCAACACGGACAAGAGTACTGCTGCACACTTTATTCATAACCCTCAGTCGACCAAGGACTACCAAGAGGGTAAGGACCTTTTTATCACATTAGCGTAGCGATTGCAGTATTTATTTAACGTAATAATCATCTGCTTCTCATTACACACGTTACACAATATAAATTCATAATCAATTTGCCTTTTCTTCTGTTTTTATCCCACTGTTGGGCAAGAGCCTACTATAGAATAGCAATTGTGTACTCGATAATAGAGTATGCCTATTCTTAATCATAACTATCTCATATACGTCCTAATACTAACCTAGAGCCTTTTCCATAATAGGAAGGCAAGTGAATTATCATAACACGCTGGCAAGACGGCTTAGTATAAGGTTTTCTTTAGACTTTTCCTTCTCTTGCAACATATGTATACGCCTTTTATGATACTCACGACCAAGATTGGGGTTTTGGTTTTATGAAATAATATATATACCTATACATTTGCCTCTCACCAACATTTTCTTGTAAGAAACTTCATGCCTTTTATTATCTTTTGTTTTAGTTTTTTCATTCATCATCACCACCATTTGCGCTCATATACGTCCCACTGTTGGGCTCGAACCTCCTCCACAATAGGATGGAGAGTGACCTTACTATACCATGCTTGTCAGACAGGTTGGTATAGGGATTTATTTCGAGCTTTCCCTCTCTACACATCACAACACAACATCTATGCAAGATGTTATATGCATATCATATCGTTTAGTCACCTTTTACGGATAAGATAGTGAGTGGTTATAGTACATTACTGTAGTGTAGCGTAGCACTGTGGACGATGCACGCAGTGGACGCCCCAAAGAGGCTGTTACCGACGAAACCATCAAAAAGTCCACAAAATAATTTTTGATAACAGTAAAGTGAAGTTGATTGAGATAGCTGAGACCCTAAAGATATCAAAGGAACGTGTTGGTCATATCGTGCATGAATATTTGGATATGCGAAAGCTCTGTTTAAAGTGGGTGCCGCGCGAGCTCACAATCGACCAACAACAACAACGAATCGATGATTCTAAGGAGTGTTTGGAGCTGTTCAATCGTATTAAATCTGAATTTTTGTGTCGATATGTGGTGATGGATGAAACATGGCTCCATCATTACACAACGGAGTCCAATCGACAGTCAGCCAGTGGACTACACGTGATGAACCGACTCCAATACGTAGAAATACGCAAAAGTTGGCTGGCAAGGTTCTGGCATTAGTATTCGGGGATACTCCATGGTATAACATTCATTAACTATTTAAAAAGGGAAAACTATAAACAGCGACTATTACATAACGTTATTGGAGCGTTTAAAAGACGAAATTGCGAAAAAGCGGCCTCATTTAAAGAAAAAGAAATTGCTGTTTCATCAAGATAATGCACCGTGTCACAAAAAAAATCGATAACGAAATTGCAAGAATTGGGCTTCAAATTTCTTCAGCATCCACCGTACTGTCCAGATCTGCCCCCAGCGACTTTTTTCTGTTCTCAGACTTCAAGAGGATGCTCGCGGGACGGAAATTTTGCTCAGATGAAGAGGTAATCGCCGAAACTGAAGCCTATTTTGAGACTAAAGACAAATCGTATTATAAAAATGGTATCGCGAAGTTGTATGACCGCTATAATTGTTGTATCGCCCTTGAATATTGAATAATAAAATTAAATACTATTTAAAAAAAATGTTTTTCTATGCTAGCCTACGAACTTTTCAGCCCACCTAATAAGTCCATCAATGCCTAACTAAGTAGAACTTTTTATTTAAAAATAGATACGAATTACCTACATTTTCCAGTTTTCTATTATAGCTCTTGCCGCCTCTTGAATTTCAGGTGCTTTAAAGTAAGTTAATCACACTCACTGTCTTCACTTAAACCAATTTTAAGTCAAATACAATTACTTTTAAAAATCAATGAAAAAATTTTTCATTATCGAACAGGTTTCTTTTTTAAGCCAGTACGAAATGTAAATAAAACTCTGATAAGTTGTTGTGTCCTTGGTTGCCATATTTTGGAGTAACGAATCGTTCCATTTTTAAAATAAACGATAGATATGAATTTACATATATTTTATTTGGAAGAAGGTTGTCAAAATAATGCTTAAATTTCCAAGCATGTTTGAGAAAATTGTATTATTACTCCGCCACCACACGGAGCATTATGCTTAAATGTATTTAAATATAGTAAGTGTAATAAGGAAGATTTTACCTTCATAGGTATCCCAGTAACTGTGGTAGTAGCTAGTCGATAATGTGGCAACACTAATCTTCCCAAAAGGTTCGCTAAGGCACTCGCTCGAGTCACTATAACTTCTACGCCCATAAGTCCACCTCCTACCTAAAAGTAAATTAATTTTAATACCAACTAGCGATCCGCCCTCGTTTCGCTTCGGTTCCAGACACTGCCTCCACATTTTAAATCTGCAATATCTTCTATGGTATGGCCTCGGGTTCGAGTTCCAGACCGGACAAAATTTTATACGTTTTTTTGAGAGGGAAAATAGTCTCAAGTTACTCCTTACATAGACTGTTACCTAGTAGTAAAATATTTTCAAAATCAGTCCAACCGTTTTGAAGATTACCCGGAACAGACAGACACAAAAAAAAATAAACTGGTTTTTCGACATAGGTATGGTGCGAATAACCGTGTGAGCATGAAAGTCTATTATTTTGACATTGCGAACAGACACTTCAATTTTATTTATTGTATAGATGTATAGTATGAATAACATGTAACAACTACAATGGAAATTAATTAATTAATATGAATTTACATTTGGATATAACTTTTTTGTAGTTTCTATTTGGCTTATTGCCAAGTATTCAAAGGTCTTCGTCTTCTAATTCTACACATAGACTTTCCCCATAGAATACTGTAACGTTGGACTTTCGGTCTCGTCACAGTATGCATTATGCTTTAGGCTGTATGCGTGTTGTTCCCTGTGCCTATGGCGGCAAGTGACATTTGACTTGTCAAAGAGTCTTACTTTTCGATCCAGCCTCGAAATGTCGAAAACATAATTTTTTAAAATCTGCATTATCAGAGTGCAATCTGCGTTCCTTATACGAAAGATTGTTACTTGTTTATGGACGGGCTTATACACCTTATGGGTGAACCCATATTTTTTAAGAAACCGGTAAGATTTTCGGTTAAATGTGATAATGTCGTGGCTTGCTTTAGCCCCATACTAAAACTTGGTTTTTCTTTTACAGCTATAGAAAGCGGTTTCTTTCTTTCTTTTTTTTACTTTGGATATTTCTTCTTTTCGAGTATTATTCCATGGATAGGTGGATTATAAATTCTTCTTTCGCCTTTATGTCAACCAACATTCATGGAACTGCCATTTGCAATGCCGAATTTTGAAGCGTTGAATGCTTGCTGAAGTGGCTTATATGGAAACCGTAGTTGACGCCACATGGTATTGGTGAATTTGAAATGGTTTTACAGCATAAAAGTTATTCAATTAATGTTTTATTTTCTCGCAGACATGACCATAGGAGTTATTTAAACTTTTATAAATAAGTATGTATTAGATTACTTTATTAAATTTTAACTGTATCATAATTGCTCTCACAAGGAAAATAAAGTTATGGAAGGCTCATGTTGCATTTTCTTTAACCGTCCCCTTTGGACCCTTCCAAGAAGTTAAAGTTCAATGATTCTTGTCCGGCACTTTAGAGCTTCACCTGGCGCCCGATAACTTACATTTAGTCTACTTTATTTGGTGAAGCACTGACCTCTTGGTATGTATAATAATTTTTTAAATTTTTAAGCATCTCACAAATATACCTCTATCTTCTCTTTTTTTAATATTACAATTAGCTCCCGAGTAAGGGATGGTTTAAAAATTACTTTTTTTAAATATTATATTAAACAACTTTATTTTATAATTTTTTAATATTACAATACTACGTAGCATGATTCTGTGCCGTCCGCATCCAACGATTCCCTGAGATTTTCATCAAGTCATCGGTCCACATAGTTAGAGCGTCCAATACATGAGAGCCACTCACACAATTTTTCTTGTAAATAATATTTTTAGCATCGTAACTGCATTATGGAGTGAGTGTTACAGAGTTACCGTTTATAAGACACATTGCCAGTCTATACTACTAGAGAAAATTGCATGACAGAATCCAAAAATATTCAACCTATGTTTGAGCCTGGGGCCTACGCCTTGGGTCGGCCTGGGCCTAAGAGTCTGGGGTCGGCAATTATTAAATTGCTAACCAACAATATACTCTGCTGTTTTATTATTTAGACATGGCATCACACCCAGACAACGATTGGTGGATCGCAAAAGTATTGTCTTGCATAGGAATCGAACCCACTACAATGGCATGATAGGTCGGTATCTAATCGATACGCCATCTGTGCAGTCATTATGAAATTTAATTTACGAAATATTTTAATATGTGGGTGTAGGAGGCCCGCGAACGAACTTGGACCTCCCGCTAATATATTGTATTTTTTAACTGTTTTCGAAACACACAGCGCTGGCGATTGTCGCTGCGAAAGTACATCACCGTGGAGTGTCGGGGGTTGTTTCATGGAAGTTGAGATGTTTTATTCCAAGAAACTAGTGCCACAAATTTAGATATTACTATTATAGTTTGTCATTCAATTTGATCTCCAACAACAGCTTTTTGTCAAAGCGCCATCTATCAATTCCACGCGATATTACAACGGCAGCCGGTGTTTGGAAGAACAAAATCAATAATTGACCCATTAGAACCTTGACGTTATATAGAGGGCACTTCACGTCAAGTCAGTAGATGATAAACATTTTTATTGGATCAGCTACAACCGGAGATTGGTACTTATTGTGCTGGTTTTTGTTCCCGGACGCCACCGCCGCGCCGTGACGAGAAGAAGCAGATTTTTAGAAGATAACGCTTAACATAAATAAAATTTCCCTTAGTATAGTAATTTGTTTATACCTACTTTTATTTAACTTTTATCATCGACATCATTAAATTAATTGAATCATTTAATACATATTATATAATTTTTATGATGTAATAATTATTTCATTATTGCGGCATTCATTGCAATCAATTTTTATTTATTTGTTTTTAAGATTGTTGACTGTGTTTATCGTGTAGTATTTTTGTTTAATTTGTGCAGAGGAGCATATTTATGTGGACGCTATATTGTTTGGGAAGGCTTTTCAAATTGTATTAATTTTATTTTATGTTTGTATGAGTGTACGAATTTTTTATTTTTCTATAAATAAGATTGTTGTTTGCACCTATTGTGACGGTTGTATAACGAGATGACTCCCACGCGTGCCCCCTGCCCCCATTGTCTGGACTCAGCTAAGTTATACACTGTACCCCATGGGCTGCGCGTTCACGTTGGTCGAAAACATAAGGATGTCTTGTCACTCAGCCCTTCCGACGGACGTTGGCGTCTCAGGGCCCTCAGGTGGTTCTACGGTGGAATCACATGTAGATAGCGGCCCAGTAGTTTTAATTTGAATGACCTGCCAGTGCTTAAAGACAAGGTGCGTGTCCTCCGGCACGTGCCCACAGGTGAGAGATGCTTGGCAGCGGGCAAACTTTCGTCACTGATAGAACAATGTCTTCAATCAAACTGTTCAAAGGACTGGTTTGCTCTATTAACTTTTGCATACACGGCTCTTAGAGTGCCTGAGCAGGGTGACAGGAAGTCTTTAACAGCCAAGGTTAAAGCTAATGTTGAGGGTTGTCAGTGGAACTTGTTGGAAGAGGATTGGGTTCGTAAGCCTCTTTCAATTTATAAAGCTGTAGAGGCCAAGGTCTATGGTGGGGACCTTAAAGGAGCGTCTCGTTTGTTGACGTCAGAGTGTTCGTTTGTTCCTTCCGATGAGAATACCTTATCTACGCTTAAGGTAAAGCACCCTGTTCCCTCCCGTCCTCTTTATGTACCTCCTGCGTCCGACCTTTCTCCACCTTGCCTCGCTGTGAAGGTGACCGACGTTGCTGACGCCCTACAGTCGTTTCAGCGCGGCTCGGCGTCAGGCCTCGATGGTTTGCACCCAGACCATCTGAAGGAGCTTGTATCCCCGGCGTCAGGTGACAATGGCCCGAGATTGTTGGAGTCGGTTACTCGTCTGTGTGACTTTATGTTGAAGGGGAAGTTGAATCCGGACGTTTGCCCGTTCCTCTATGGTGCGTCTTTGTGTGCCCTTCAAAAGAAAGACGGAGGCATAAGACCTATAGCTGTGGGTAGTACTTTTCGTCGTCTAGTTGCCAAATTGTGATGTCATGCAGTAAAAAATCCCATGGCAACTTTCTTACAGCCTCACCAAGTAGGGTTCGGCACACAGCTCGGTTGTGTAGCAGCCATTCACCCCACCCGGGCTTTTGCGTTGCGCGAGGGCAGTGCGAATGTTATATTGAAGCTCGACGTTCGCGAAGCCTTCAATTGCATCGAAAGGGACGTCATACTTTCGGAGGTGAAGACTCTGATTCCGGCTATCTTTCCTTTTTTGTATCAATGTTACTACTCCCCTAGTAACTTGTCGTTTAACAAAACTTGCATCCTGTCCCAGGTGGGTGCCCAGCAAGGGGATCGCTTGGTCCTTGGATCTTCAGCCTGGGCATCCACAAGGCCATTTCGTCTCTTGAAGCTCCTCTCAACATCTGGTACTTGGACGACAGCACGATTGGTGGTGACATTGCTGAAGTGGAGAGGGACGTAAAGTTACTTTTTCCGGCCTTGAGGGAGATTGGCTTGGAGGTAAACACTTCGAAGTGTGAATTGTATTCTTGCAGTCCAGGGGCAGCCGCAGCCTGCGACAGACTCAGCCTTCTTATACCGGGCCTCAAGATAGTTGACCGTAAGTCATTCCAGTTGTTGGGTGCTCCTGTTTTCCCCGATGGTGTGCAGGAGTGTCTGCGGTCAAAAACTAAAGCTCTGGCGTCACTAGCTGGCCATTTCAGGCACCTACCGGCTCATGTTTCTCTAACTCTTTTGAGAAACTGTTTCGCTATGCCAAAATTGACCTACGTGGTGCAAACGGCTCCTTCATGGCAGTTTCTGGAAGAGGTAGATCGTTTCGACTGTGCTATTAAACGTCTACTTGAAGAGACTATTAACGTGAGTCTTAATGAGTCGCAATGGTGTCAAGCGAGTTTGCCTATTCGGCACGGTGGTCTGGGTGTCCGGCAGTTGCGGGAAACCAGTCCGGCTGCTTTTTTGGCCTCTTCTTTTGGGTCTGCGGAGCTTGTCACTCAAATACTCTCATCTAACGGTGACGTGATTCGCATACCTTTCCAGTCTGAGGTCTTGAGTAGCTGGTCGGCTCTTTGCCCAGGAGTCAACTTGCCAGAGAAGCCGGGATGCCAACGTGGCTGGGACGAAGGTACTTCGAAGTACTTATTCTCTGAAATGCGCAGAAACAGCTCGGGGGTCGAGTTGGCGCGTCTCACTGCCGCCTCGAGGCCGGAGTCAGGTGCCTGATTGCATGCCTTACCTTCTTCCAATATGGGTACGCTTCTAGATAGTGACTCCCTTAGGGTGGCAGTGGGTTTGCGTTTGGGGTGCGGAGTTTGTGAACCCCATGTTTGCATATGCGGTGCGCATGTTGATGCGTCCGGTCTACACGGCTTGAGTTGTGTGCGATGTGCGGGACGAAGGCCCCGTCATCACGCTATTAACGAGATAATTCGGTGGGCTTTCGTCTCCGCCGAGGTTCCATGCGTTTTAGAGCCCAAGGGTCTTTCTCGTTCGGACGGCAAACGACCGGATGGCCTTACGCTGATTCCGTGGCGGAAGGGTCGGTGTCTCATCTGGGATGCCACATGTGTAAGTACTTTTGCGGCTTGTTATCTCTCCGCCACCCAGCAGTGCACTGGGGGTGGCGCCGAGATGGCCGCAAGAGTGAAACACTCCAAATACGCTTGCCTGGAGTCGGCGTAGGATTTTGTCCCTTTTGCTGTTGAGACGGCTGGACCATGGGGCTCTGAAGCCAAGACACTGGTGCAGGAGCTTGGGAGGCGCCAGCGGGGAAATGGGCGGGATCCGCGCTCTAGGTGGTTTATTGTCCAGCAGTTCTCGCTGGCAATCCAACGTGGTAACGCAGCCAGTTTAATGGGTACATTTGGGCCGGGGTCCGTATGTGGGGTCATTTAGTTTTTAAGTTTGACTTGTGACTTCCTTTTTATTTAATATTAATTGACATGTAACCGTTTATTTTAATTGTAAAAAATATGTTTAAAGTTTTATATAGGTACTTTAATATGTTATTATTATTAAGGCGTAAGAGCGGACTCCTCATAAATAGCACCCACCCCCTCAGGATCTCTCGTAATCGTCATGAAACTTAGCTGTGTCTCAAATATTGCCAAATTGAGGTTATCGTTTGTCACCAAGGGCTATAGCAGTAACTTATAGGTACAACTGCCACTTACCAAATAAAAAAACATAAGACTTACCTCTGTCAATGGTTGATTTGTAACTCTAGTTTCAGTCTTCTCTGGTGTTACATTTATTATTACTAAATGACAGTAATGGATTACTAGCGACCTGGAAAATAATTTAATAATTACAATCCCATAATGTTAAAACATTGAGATTTGCTCGTATTCCAAGTAGTTTGGCAGAAATTATGGACTTCTGGCTATAATAAGGCAAAAGAATCTCTGTCTCTGAATCACATTCAGACACTGACACAAAGCCTCATTTAGACACTTTCGGCTTATTCAGTCTCATCCCATTCTGCCTTAGGCTGGTCCACACACACTGAGCAGTCTCGCGAGGCATTTTCCGCGCGAGGATATTGTCTCCGAACGAGCGTAGCAGCCTCAGTATCATCGCGAGGTTACTGTGCGCGGCTAGGCCGGGCCATTTGTTCGTTTGCTTAATTGAAACTTAAGACAAGAACGGATATATTCATTTCAAAACTAATGTTTACCCTGGCATATGTTTGCTCTAAGCCCTCTGTTTGTGTAATTAGGATCACATGTGTTCTATAGCCCGGTCTTTGTACCGTGGAGTCATTAATTTCAAACACTTATTTTTATCCACTATAACGATGTGATCGAACGACGCACAAGATAGTTGCGTACCTCTAAAAACGCGCAGCCTACGACCGAGGCGCGTTGGACGTACTAAAAAGCTGACACTCGGCCGCTCAGTCGCCAGACGCTTGGTCTGGCGACTGAACTGCTTTAAGGCTGATTCACGTTACACCATGTCGCGACCGGAGAATGCCCCGGCCGGGGCACGGCCAAACATTAAGAATAATTCACGCTACACCGTGTCGCGACCGGACAATGCCCCTGGCCGGGGCACGGTCAAACATTATGGTATACTTTTTGTATGAAGTGATTCATGCCTGACCGTGCCCCGGCCGTGTGCCGCCGAGACTCGACCGGGGCACGGCGTTAAAATGTCGGTAGGTATTGTTTCCCGGCTCCGGCATGGCCCGGCCCCGAGACGTTCTAACATGAACATATGCGCCCGGGCGCCCGCAGAGCAGTCAACGTCAAATCTTAGTAAGGTAAGCAGCTCGACAGCAAAATGAACGATGAGATATTATTAGAATGTGTGCGCAAGTACCCTGTGATTTACGACATGAGCCATCCTAAATATTTAGATAACAAATACAAAAATTTAATTAAAATTTAATTTATTAATTCTATTATTGTGAAGTAAAGCAATTTTTCCTTTTGCTTCTCGCTTTCTCCAAGTTGGATGTATACCCCATCTTCTTTTAGTAGTTTCGCTTCGTTTTCGAAAAAACTTCATCATCGATGGCAATTGTAATAGCTGCCAATTCAAATTGTGAAAATTGCATATTTACTTAAACGTCAAGTCTATCGACAGATGAAATCACTAGCTGACAAAAACCACATAACACAGACACGGCCGTGCAAAGAATACACCCAAACAGCCCGGTGTAACATGAATGACTGGCCCGGCCGGCGTACGGTGGGCGTGCCCCGGTCCGGTCGCGAACACCGGTGTTGCGAGAATCATCCTTTACGCGACAAATGCATCGCGAGGAAAATTTACCTACTACCCATACTTGTCAGACGAGTTGGTATAGGGTTTAATTTCTAGTTTTCCTTCTCTTGCTATAGATGTTATATCCCTTAGTCGTCTTTTACGACATCCACGGACTAGATAGAGTGGTAAAGTGTATTCTTACTCCGTCACCACACAGACACAGCTCTCTATGTATGTCTCTGGGTTAGGTGTAAAAAAAAAATCAAAAGGACACTCACTGAGGCGTCGCATTAGTTGATTCTGATGTAGAAGCAGGTGGCGCTATGGTTGATTTTTTATTCTGTTGGACAATTGTGTTGTGTGCTATTTCTGCAAGGCTATTGATAGAATCATCATCTCGGGCGCTAGTTATACAAATGATGCGTCCACTGAAACATAATATGAGAAATCCAGAGTTATATAGAACTAGTTTCTTCTCGCGAGTTCGTCCGCGTGGTGTAGATACTTTGGGCTAATTGTAATGTTAAGACTGTTTACATAGAAGATGAAAATACTTTTTAATAATACGATTCTGTCGCACATGATTTTTGCCAAAATTTAGCTATTTACGCAGCGGAAGCTCTCAACAGGACAAAAACCCCTATTTTGAAACATTTTTCATTGGTGCTCCGCTCCTGTTGGTCTTGGCGTAATGATATATGGCCTACAGCCTTCCTCGATAAATGGGTTACATATGTAACACTGAAAGAATTTTTTTTTTTTTGCCAACAGTGGCAAACGAGCAAGCAGAACACCTGATGGTAAATGATACTGCCGCACATGGGCCTTTGCACTACCAGGGGCATAGCTGGGCCGTTGCCTACCGTGAAGAAAATACTCTTCTTAAACCTCGTTTAAAGAAGGACAAGTCATAGCGCTCGGGAAACACAGCAGCAGGTAGTTCGTTCCAGAGCTTCCAATCGGACTAGTAGTTCCTGAGATTAGCGCATTCAAACAAACAAACTCTTCAGTTTTACATATTAGTATAGAGTATAGATATCATGACATAAGGACTAGGCGTGTTGTTCTGTAACCAAAACTATCAGATATATGGATGGTTGACATCAAGCAGTCATTAAACTCTTTTCAATAACTTTAATCATCATCACCATCGCGGCTCATATATGTCCCACTGCTGAGCTCAGGCCTTTTCCATAATAGGAGGGCAATTGACCTCACTATACCATGCTGGTCAGACAGGTTGGTATAGGGTTTTGTTTCGAGTTTGCCTTCTCTTACATAGATGTTATATCCATATTATATCACTTAGTCGTCTTTTTACGACATCCACGGGCAAGATAGGGAGTGGTGAATTGTATTCTTACTCCGTCACCACAGGGACCAATAACTTTTATATAATACTACAATTGTTTTGCAGGTTTAATGTTGGCTTCAATTAGCTTATATAATAAGACAAGATTTCTTTTCTAATGATTGATTAAAAAAAAGATAAATTAATATGTTACCGATTCTGAAAAAGTCTGTCAACAGGTCTTGAAGTTTGAGAAGGTGAGGGTTCACTTAGTGCTTCTATTGCAGCACATAAACCCGCTACATCGCCGCCTGCGCCTCTTCGTACTGGTCCCACTAAGCATAATCCATTTAGTATCTATAACAATAATTCTATTAACATCTACTTTAATATTTCACCTGCTAAAGTTTGCTAGGGTTACGCGAACGTTACGTAATTTTTTGATTATTACGTAATTTCATTTCAATCTTGAACAATTTTATAAATCAATATTTTGTTCAATACATTAAATATTCTACGTTTTTTTGAACAATTTTGTAAATTCATTTTAAAGTTTATATTTTTTGAAGAAGTTTTAGTTCAGTTGTGTGGCCTAAAGCACTTTGTTTTTTTTTATTTCTGTTGGTGGCAAACGAGCAAAACAGCACATCTGATGGTAAGTGATATTGCTGCTGATGGACCACTCATGGGCGCCCATGGCCTACCATGAAGAAAGTGTGAATGTAGTAGCAATAAGTTTCATTAATACAAAAGGCATCACCAAAACCCATTAAATGCAAACACGCCCAAAAAGTTGGGCTGCCAGCCCTCTCGCTTACCAGACGAAGTACAATAACTACTCACACGTCTATTTTATGCGAGAGTGTGGTACTACCCCAACCTCTCCATATCTTGGATGTGAATGTTGTAAAAAACAAGTAAGGGATATAATATGCAGATAATATCTATTCAAGAGACAGAAAACTCGACATAAAACCCTATGCCAGACTATGTGACCTACATGTAGTAGGACAATTTCCCTCGTAGTGGAGAAGGCCCAGCAGTAGGCCATAATTAGGCCACACACAATTTGAAGCCATCTCTGTAGGAAATCTATATTTTACACTATAGGAAATCTGTTCTTACATCCACCTTAGCAATTAGACTAGTGTAGGTGGGACACAGGTAGTCTTGTAATAATTAGTAATTTTAAGGACAAATGTAAAAAATGTCAATTTGTAAGTGCCCCTGTGGGGTTTCTGCATAATAAAGGATTTGAATTTGTACACTTTCACTCTTTTTTTTATAGAAGACATTTATTCTTCTGTTTATCAGACAATTATTATATCTTATGACAGTTTATTCTTTTGGCAAACAGAAATAAAAATATACTAAAACTGGATGAGACCACCCTGACAAGTAACCACCAGGGCATGCAAACTAAAGTTAATTATTGGCTTTTATAAAATAAGCTAAATATTAGAAGAATTAATTGATATTAAATACATTGAGCACTTTTCTAGCTGGATGCCAATAGGGCTAATTGCACTCTTCCATAGGATACTTTGTTGTTCACTTTGCTTGGTGACTTGACTCGTGTTTGATTCACAAATAATGGTATTTGCACCCAGCTAACACAAGAGTACCATATTTTGTTAGCCTCCTCACTACCTAAGTGTGGTCGAACCCATTTCAATAAACCTTATGAACTTCCCTATTCTTAAAAATGGAAGTCATGATGCAAATATTTACTTACATGTGTTAAATTCTGCTGCAGTGTAGCCCATGTGTTTAATATATGAGCAGCAGAATCACTGACAACAAATCGCACCTGAAATAATTTAATACAATTCATTGATAACGGAATCAGTCCCAATATATTAGATAAATTTTAGTAAACAATAGCTCTGAAAACAGCAAATCTCATTAGATATTTAAACTAGAGCTACGTCTAGTCTTAATTTCACTCTATTATTATGCAGTCAGAACAGCATAAAGAATTAGCACGCTGAAGTGGCAGTGGGCAGGCCACATCGCTCGACAAACCAACAACCACTGGGGAAGAATGGTTCTCTCTCTCTCTCTCTGTGTGAGGTTCTGTATCTCAAGTGAAGTTGACCTACCATATTGGTCACTCGGGTTAATATCAGGTTTCATTTAGAGTTTTCCTTCTAATAGATAGATGTTATATGCATATGATATCACTTAATAGTATCACATCTTTTACGACACCCACGGGCAACATAGGGGGCGATGAATTGTAATCATATAATACCATGTGTGAAATATTGAGAACATGAAAGTTTCTTAGTTTCCCTTCTTTTCAGATATAAGTTGCAATTCTTAAATTGATTAGTTCCTTTAATCTCAACACTGTATGGTGATGGATATATAATATGATCAAGACATGTGTTTAGGAACATATAGATCTTACCAGTTTCCCATCTGGAAAGAGATCCCACACTATTCGGCAATATTCAACAGCAGCTTCAACACTGCAGGTCCATAAGGATTTACAAATTGGAGGTACAGGAAGATATCCTCTGTTTTTTGGCACATCAAAGTCTATTGGACTATCTGACGATAAGCCAAAATACGGCGAGTGGTCTAATACAAATATAGTTTTGTGATTTGTAGGAAACATGATTACTGCAATACAACATAGATTTATATTACATGTGCTTTAATTATATATTATCACTACTTTAGAGTATAATAGCAAAAACAAAGAATTAAAACATTTTTAAAGATTTATAAACATATTCTAGGGATGATCGATGAACATCGATGTTCAATGATCATCGATGTTGCTATAGGCAAAACATCGTAACATCGATGTTAACTGTTTTTAACATCGATGTTGAAAGGAAAACACATCAATGTTGCTAGGGCAGAACGAAATTTCCTAAAAAAAAAAAAAAGAAGCTCATCAAAATTTACCTGGAAGATATTTTACTTCATCTTCGTAACATCGATGTCAAAAAAAAGCCCATCAAAATTTGCCCTGAGAATTTATATCGTAACATCGATGTTCGACGATATCGATCTTTCTGTAACATCGATGATTTCCTAACATCGATGTTCGGTGTTCGATAAACATCGAACATCGATGTTGGGCTTTCAATGTTGACAACGATTGTTGACAATTTTGGTGGAAACAAAAAGGTATGTATAGCAGTTTTATATCATATTCACTACACCTCAACAGTTTTGCCACTATATATTACATAAAATGCCATCAAAATTATTTAATATAACACGTTAAAACACTAAGATATTGAATATAATTCAAGAACACCACATGACACTTCCAGATTCCCGCCAAAATCCAGCTAATGGATGTTTTTCTTCTTCTTTTTTTTGTCTTGGCAATCAGCTACAAATACGAGCCATTTTTGCTAGTGTCGAGTTATAATTATCTTTTCAAATTCTCAGTTACTTCATGTCAGTAATGGTCTGTCAGTAAGTCAAAGTGTCGACCTCAACAGTGTAATGGCCACTGTTAAGGGTATCTTCTGAGAATTTTGGTGGAAATACAAAGGTATGTATAGCAGTTTTATATCATATTCACTACATCTCAGCGGTTCTGTCGCTATATATTACATAAAATGCCATCAAGATTATTTAACATAATACGTTAAAACACTAAGATATTGAATATAATACAAGAACACCACATGACACTTCAGATTAGCGCCAAAAACTCCGATCGGTCGGCTTCTTCTTCTTCTTTTTTGTCTTGGCAATCAGCTACAAATACGAGCCATTTTTGCCAGTGTCGAGTTATAATTATCTTTTCAAGTTCTCAGTTTCTTCATGTCAGTAATGGTCTGTCAGTAAGTCAAAGTGTCGCCCTCAACAGTGTAATGACCACTGTTAAGGGGTGTAAGTTAAAGTGTCGCCCTCAACAGTGTAATGACCACTGTTAAGGGGTATCTTCTGAGAATTTTGGTGGAAATACAAAGGTTTGTATAGCAGTTTTATATCATATTCACTACACCTCAGCAGTTCTGTCGCTATATATTACATAAAATGCCATCAAGATTATTTACCATAACACGTTAAAACACTAAGATATTGAATATAATACAAGAACACCACATGACACTTCAGATTCCCGCCAAAAACTCTCAATGGATGTTTTCATTGGTGATCATTAGGGATGTTCGATACTAACGAAAACTCATATGGTATCGATACTTTTCATTCGGTACTACTACAAGTAGTATATAACAATAGCATTCGATACTAAATACTAGTATCGAATAAAAAGAATGGTATTGAATTGGCAGGTATCGTAACGGTATTGCAGCGGAGAGCTCGATTTCATTGCGGGATTCCCATTTGATGAGCTTTTTTTAACTAAATTGTAGTAGTAAATTCATGCCAGTCGGTTTTTTTATTCCTAATAACTTAGAAAGTGGATATCTCGTCACAATCTCGACAGGAACGTATCTAATAGGCTCTATGAAAAGTACACGACACGTCAATAACACTGAAGTAGGAAACCTATGGAAATGAAACGTCAACAAAAAATGCGTGCCGCTGTGACATCATCGGGCTGCTAAACATGGCGGTTTTAGTGCTGTCCAGATTTTAATGTTATTAGTTCGGAGGATTTTTTTAAAACTAAATGAATTTGACTCTCGTCGATGAAATCAAATATTTACTACTCCTTTTTTTTTTTATTGCAAACGGTGGCGAACGAGCGAACAGTACACCTAATGGTAAGTGTTGCTGCCGCTCATGGACCTTTACAAGGCCGTTGCCTACCGCGAAGAAAGCGAAGGGAGTGTGAATGCGTGCATTGAGGCTCGGTGATACCAAGGGCACCACCTAAACCCTCCACACGCAATCACCCTCAGAAGGTTGGGCTTCCGGCTCTCTCGCTTACCGAACGAAGCGCAGTAACAAATTGCTACTACTCAGACGTCGATTTTCTGCGAGAGCATGGCACTGCCCCAGACGGACCGACCCGCAGCTGTAGACAGATAACTGTCGACAGTGTGGTCCTACCACTCCTGACGGGATTTTGACGTAGTTTAAAATCGTTAATGTTTCACAATTTCAAGAAAGCGTCTTTGAGGTGATAGAGTTCGGTAACGTTATTAATTTAAAGTAAGAAAATACGGCACATTTGGTGAAAATAACAACGACAAATGCGAAGAATTCATTCTCGATTTTGTTTAAGTTTACCAAATATAAGTTTGGTGAGATTGGAATTGAATCGGATTCGAAATTAGAATTGATTTCAAGAGTAGGCACATTGATAGGCTCTTTGAATAGTACTTGATACCAATACCAGTAAGTATCGATACTTCTCAATCGATACTGATTGAGTATCGATACTTAACAATCTATACAGTATCGATTAAAAGTATCGATACCTAGATGGTATCGTGCATCCCTTGTGATCATAGATTTTTTTTAGTTCCGTTTGTCCGATCGGATAAGCAAAGGGAACACAACCCATACAGCTGATTCTTATACAATATATATTATTTAACACTTCTTTATATGGAATAGCTTATTAATCAGTAAGTTAAGTAGTTACTATTAAATGGGTGCTGAAAACCAAATAAAATGAGTTCTCTGAGAATTTCAGTAGAATATGAAAATACACGCAAACCTTTCTTATATCATATTCACCACACTTCAGCATCTTAACTGTACTATATTACATAAAACATCAGCAAAATTACTCAATTTAAAGTTATAAAACACTAAAAAAATAATAATTCGAGACCGTCACATGACTTCTGTTACGCCACGACAACCATCAGGTTTAATCTCGGTAAACCTGATGGCTGTCGTGGCGTAACAGCTCGTGGCGTAACAGCTCGTGGCGACAAAACGCCACGCTATGTATGTACGTAGCTATACGTGGTAGAGTGTGAGTGAGACGGAACGACGCAATGTTTTGCGTAAGCGACTGTGCGGTGAATTGATTATGATTGTTGTGTAATATTTTAAATAATAATATAAATATAAGTCGTAATATTTTATTTATACATTATGCCATATTAGTTCCTGTCATAATCGGTTCATTTATGCATATATACTTGTACAAAACAGTCTCGATGTTTCACATCTTCCAGGCGTCCTGAGCGACGGTTCACTTTTTTTCTCATATTATTTAAAACTATCTCATGTTAAGTAGCTTATTAAAGTCACTGTTTGTCATTGAATGAAGGCATTACTATCGATTGGGCACTGAAAATTATCCAACCAAAATTTAAATGAAAAAATATTTATCTGGGCATTTTCATCACGAAAATACACGTAAGCTACTATTATGTAACTACATCCGCAAAATTATTCAAGACTAGCAGCCCGGCCCGGCTTCGCACGGGTACCTAACCCGTATTAATCAAACATTTCAAAAGTTATACATTTTTACACGCACACTCCCATACGTGCTGTGTGGTAGCGGCTTCGAATACTACCAACCCTTGCTTTGCTCGTGGGTGTCGTAAAAGACGACTAAGAGCCCTAGATTGACCCGGACCAACTCCATCTGGTACCATTTGGGTCAACGATTACATTCCCAAGGAGGGTTGACGTCAGGCAGGCGGCCAGTCATAAAAGTCATTGCCGAAACTTTTTGCAGTATGTCAAAACAGATGACATATTGCGTCGACCCCAAGTAATTGGGATAAGAGCAAGATCATGATGATGACTCCCATACATACTGTCTTGTTTTTGCGTGGGGTTATTAAAAAAGAGTAAATTTATGAAGAAAATTCTAATACCTACTAAATATTATTAATTTAATGTTATTTTTTTGTATATTTTTTTCTTAATATTTAATTTTTAATATTTGTAAAAAGGCCAGATTTACTGTCTCTGCTCCAATAAATCAATTTATTGAGTCAGAGCTTCCCTGTAAACGATATTTGATATTAATTTATTTTGTGGTAGCAAAATAAATTGATTTTCAGGGCCTCCGACCCGTGATAGACCAACATACAGTTGGTCATGAGTAAAAGTTGGTCATGAGTAAAACAATCTTTTCGTGCGGTCAGTCCCTACTAATTCAAAAGTTTGGCCTTGGGAGTTGTTGATAGTTATTTTTTTTTATTGCCGATGGTGGCAAACGAGCAGGCAGCACACCTGATGATAAGTGACGCTGCCACACATGGACCTTTGCAATACCAGGGACACAGCCAGGCCGTTGCCTACCATGAAGAAAAAGCTCTTCTTAAACCTCGTTTAAAGAAGGACATGTCATAGCGCTCGGGAAACACAGCAGCAGGTAGTTTATACCAGAGCCTGCACGTACGTGGGAAAAATGATCGCTGGAAACGTACAGTTGAAGACCATATCGTTAGGGCGAAAGATGTTTTCACCGGCAATTGAAGTCGTTTAAATGGGATTGGCAGATCAGTTGGGATCATCGGTATCCTCGGTATCTGAGCTAGTTGACCAGCTGCTGGACCGGTGATAATGGTTGCTACAATTAAATTGTCCTTCAATTCTTTTAGCAAGCCGCTGCGAACGTTCGATATTCGACTCTCGCACGTGTACTTGAGAAATTCTCAAATTTTATTGAGCAAGCTTCTGCGAGCGCTCAATATTCGACTCTCTGGCACGCGATTGCGATGCGTACTTGCAAGATGATTTTCAGTTTCTGATGAAGATTCTCCATCATGCAGTCTTCGTGATACCCTCGCCTGGGAACTATTTCTAGAAAGTTGAGATCTAGATCTTTTGGGCATGTTAAAATGAAAATAAAAAATAAACTGCCTTTGTACTAAATTATGTGCTTAATAGCTATAAAAATGTAATTGAAAAATTATAAGAACTACTGAATCGCTAAGCTGTTTAGATAGTAAAAAGTTACAATATTTTATTTACTGAAAAATTAAAAAAAAATGTATTTAGTTCTGAAAAGAACTTTGTTTAGTTTTAAAAAATAACTTTTTGGTGGAGTTAATAGGGAATAAGCATGATATTTTTTTATTTTTTTAAACGTTTCTACTAGTTATTACATTACTAGAAATAAATATAACACATCCAAAATATAAACCATTACGCTAAAAAAAATTTTAAAAATCGCCATTATTTATGGGCGATGTAAACGCGACTACTTCGGCGCGCGTATTCTGTGACGTCAGAGTACTCGACACTCGTACAAGTTGCTAGGGCTGCCAACTAGGGCTGTAGATATTTTTATAAATATCGTTTTTCGACATATCGATACATACAACGATACATACAACGATACATACAACGATACATACAATGTATCAATATCGGGGTTCGCTATATCGGAAAAATATCGATTTTTTATTATTATTACGATTATTAAATATATTATATCTTATTACCTTGCAGCTTTTATTCCTCAGAGTTAACAGACATTAAATCTGAATTAGACGCGAAATATGTTGTCATCATATACAGGGTGTATCAGGTTATGGGGCAACTGGTCAAAAGGGGGCTAGGCAATGGTGGTAGGAACCCATAAAAAAAAATTAAACGAAAAATATTGATTCGTTTAGAAATTAGAGACATGTAAAGTTTTCAATTTTGTCATCGCTTTTTCGTGTAAATCTGATTAAAATGTATAAAGTCAATGATACTTAATACGCAATATATTCATACTTTGTTAAATATTCATTAGAAATTGAAGAAATCAATGATTACGTTCACATAAGCAAAACAAACTTCGCTTTAAAACAGCTGATCGGCCTATGAGCATGAGCATCGTTGACCGCTTGCCGTTGTACCTACATGTCATTGAAGCGTTTGCGCAATTCTAGGTATAAATTAATGAAATTATACTGTCGAAGCTTTACATGCCTACATGTATTCTGTCTGTACACGCCTACATAATGCATAACATTTAAGGCATAGACTCTTAGACACATTTTTTTGAAATCACTATAACTTTTATGTTATATTGTTTTTTGTGTAACTTATTATGAAATAACTGGGTAACAATACAAAATAATTAGGGATGTGACTTGGAGGGAAAAATTGATTTTGTAATTATCGATTTTTTTGTTCTTTAAAATAAATCGATTATAAAATAATTGATTCATTAAAAAAACTCGATTGTAAAATAATCGATTAATAAAAAAAACGATTTTAAAATAATCGATTTTTTGTTCTTTAAAATAAATCGATGATAAAATAATCGATTAATTAAAAAAAATCGATTAATTAAAAAAATCGATTATAAAATAATCGATTAATTTAAAAAAATCGATTCTAAAATAATCGATTAATTTAAAAAAATCGATTCTAAAATAATCGATTTTTTTCTCCCAACAGGATTATGATGACTTTTTTTTTAGGAAATGTGAGCTTTATTTTCTAACATAGTATGATGAATTTTGATCGCATTTCGAATAATAAAAAATCGATTAATAATAGACTTTTATTATTTTGATAATCGATTGTAAAAATCAATTATTAATCGATCATTTTTCTGTAATAATCGATTTTAATAAAAATCGATTATTTTTTACATCCCTAAAAATAATCACTAGAAACATACAAACAGCAACTTGATATCTTCTTCTTCTTAGCTAATGGCAATGAGCTACAATAATATGAGCTATTGGTGCCAGTGTCGAGTATATTGATTATTATTCACGTCTTTAGTCTTACCCCCGTATTCTAAGTCGTTACCTCGAAACTTCCTCGACTCGACTCATCCTCATTGAGGACGTTTCGTATTCTCAGCTGTCATTTTTGTCCTCAAGTTTAAAGGCTTCCTTCAGTAAGGTAAAGTTGAGTCGAGGAAACAACTGTCAAACGTAAGGTGTCTCTTGAGGTACCTTGAGGATGCCTTAAGGAGGTTTTTATATGTAAATGCATACGCTCTTGTATTTTTTTTTTCAATAATGTAATTCGAGGAATTTATTGAATATCTATATGATAATCCGTACAGTTATTTATCTGGACGATATTTGCGTGATGCACATAATCCAACGTAGTTATACGACGAAAGTGAGTTTGTATAAAGGTTTTGATTTACAAAAACCATTGCAGCACATTATTAATTACCGCTGCTATTTCAATATATTGGAGGTAAATCTCAGAGATTTATCAATTCCGCCGATTATATAGGTGCTCGGTCACATTAAGATTTTACGCAACTGGCAACTTCCAAGTAACTAAAATGATAACCTTTAATTGAGTACCTACCTACACAATAACCGGTAATCATAGTCGGTATTTAACATTTGCAGTATTTTTAGACAAGAAGTTCTTGCTTTTTTATTTTCATCAAAATACTGACGTCCACTGCCAGCCATTTTGTAAATTTATCAATTAAAATAATGTTTTATAGCAATGACGCGCCAAGCAAAGCCCTGTGTTACCTAATTATAAAATAATGGTTATTTATTGTTAACAATAGTAAACCGCTAAATGGAGATTCTTTGTTTATATATTTTTAAATTTGATTACGCAAACGGAACTAAATTTTACCACAAATTTTTAGAATGCCAACATAACGTAGCGAATGCCTCAAAATTCTGACGTCATTCGTGACGTATTACCTCCACTCTTCCTTACTGGAGGAACCTCAGAATTTCCTCAAGTTTACGACTATGAATACCGATGTTGAGAAAAGTTCGAGGCGATCCTCGAAGCTTCCTTACCTGAGTGTGAGTGGAGGCGATCTCGAGGTTGCGACTCAGAATACGGGGGTGAGCGCCTTATCTGTTCTTGCCAGCTTCCAGAACGGCATCGCCGGCCAGATTATGTAGAGATAGTACATATTTTAAAAGTGGGCAACGTCAATAATTGACTTATTTGTGTTGGCAACAACCTACGTAGTACACAATTGTCTCAGGATTTGTAGGACTGGGAAACCCTATTTTACGACGCACTTCAGTGTTCTGAGAAGCTATCTACTAGCTTGGGTGTACCCCACCTCTGTTACTCATACCCAAAGAACTGCATCTTACATACATCTTATTCAGGTGCCAAGAATATTCCTATTAGTGCATGGATAGTTATTTGGTGAGGTGGTCTTAAGTCTTTAGAGCCCTAGACAACTCTTTGATTACAAGAAATTTACAGAAATTAAAACGATACAGCAAATGGGGGTTCCCACCTCCACAAATCAAGAAAATTCACTCCTAGTGTGGAAATGTGGGTGTGGTAGTCTAAAGACTTTAATAAGAGTGAAATCATTATTTAAAGGCTCTTGGTGTAAGTTTACGATAAGCACTTGTAAGGCAGCATAGAAACGTCAAGTTAAGTGGGTTAATAATAATAATATCAATTTAGAAAATCCCACAAGTTCACAATTCACCTACATTCTATGTAATTTATATTAATTCATAATTGTCTAACAATACAATTATGTTGCATAAATTGATTGTTTTCTTGATAAATTTACAAAATGGCTGGAAGTGGACGTCAGTATTTTGATGAAAATAAAAAAAAGCAGGAACTTCTTGTCTAAAAATACTGCAAATGTTAAATACAGACTATGATTACCGGTTATTGTGTAGGTAGGTACTCAATTAAAGGTTATCATTTTAGTTACTTGGAAGTTGCCAGTTGCGTAAAATCTTAATGTGACCGAGCACCTATATAATCGGCGGAATTGATAAATCTCTGAGATTTACCTCCAATATTTTGAAATAGCAGTGGTAATTAATAATGTGCTGCAATGGTTTTTGTAAATCAAAACCTTTTTACAAAATCACTTTCGTCGTATAACTACGTTGGATTATCTGCATCACGCAAATATCGTCCAGATAAATAACTGTACGGATTATCATATAGATATTCAATAAATTCCTCTAATTACATTATTGAAAAATACAAGATCGTATGCATTTACATATAAAAACCTCCTTAAGGTATCCTCAAGGTACCTCAAGAGACACCTTACGTTTGACAGTTGTATCCTCGACTCAACCTTACCTTATTGGAGGAAACCTTTAAACTTGAGGACAAAAATGACAACTGAGAATACGAAACGTCCTCGATGAGGATGAGTCGAGTCGAGGAAGTTTCGAGGTAACGACTTAGAATACGGGGGTCAGTCTGTTGTCAGGTATATAGAATACCTGGGCGATATGCATGTTGAAATGTATTTAATGCATTTCCATTAGGGGTTACGATTTTGATCAACCCCCCCTCCCCTTTTTGGAAAGATATCCGATAGCTGTATTGCTATAGCACCGAGTTGTTCAAGTAAAAGTGAGCTTGACCTTAAATGAGAGCAGGGTCCCGAGATTATTATCTCGTAGAGATGTGCTCCCTACAACTAATTTGCGACATCGGTCGTCAAAAGATGACCAGGAGAGGATAATATGAGACGAGTTGGGTAATGACAGTTATCCATTCGCCAATAAGTCGGGGACGTATTCTGCAATCATTTGTGACTGCCGATAGTTTACTCGTGCTTCTTTACGAACTCGTCCCCACGAGATACGATGTCATTTCTAGTAATTCGTGATTGCAAACAAGACGTCGGCAAGTCTTGTGTGAATGTGCAATTGTCAGGTGGAAGTACGCCCGAGATTATTTATCAGGTGGAATGGAGCCACCTGCAAAAAATATTTAGCGCTTTTAGATGTAAAATTGGTAGTGCTGATCTATCGAACTTTGGCACCAGTAAGTAAGGCGGATGTGCTATTTGTGGTACGCCCTGTCCCTTCATCTTGAGTACAATATTTGTCATCTCTGATGAGACAAGATTATGCATAATACCTTGATCAAGTGCGAGTCGCACACAATGTTACCCCGAGTGGGATTCGAACACGCGACACTGATATGGTAGGTCGGTAACTTAACCATTATGAATCTGCGTGCTTCATTAGAATTCGGCAATACAATAGGGAGTTTTTGAACAAAAGGTATATGATACTGCAGACTTACATTCAATACCATTCTTATGGCATGGTTAATATGGGCATGGTTAATATGCTAACTGAACTGCTTGAAGGTGCAAGTCATTGTATATACTTCTTTTAGTTTTCTCTGGGGCCTCTTCGAGAATTTGAGTGTCCTTGAACACCGTCAGGTCAGGCCGAGAGGCTTATGATGAAATCCTCTTTAACATCAGAGTAGTGGTCGTGTCGTTTGTTTGACATCAGACCTTGGCCTTCACAATGTGCCTATTGGTATACCTACCCCGCGAGAGTGGTTTACTAGGCTATGTGAGCAGTTACACGTAATGGGTTCACGTACGGTATGTAGAGTTCCACGCTATGGAACTGCTTGTTTACGAATGCCTTGTCCCCGCGAGAGACAGCTGTTAAATTATTGGCTGTGTAATGATACCAGCAGCCTTTGGCAATGCTGCCGTGTAAAACTTCTTTACTGAAAATATTGGCCTCGCACAGTTTAGAAGGCCCACCAAACTTATAGTTCAATAACCACGACCAATGATAATCTAGATTTTTGTTCATATTTCTTTTGGTTTGCTCTGGAGTCTCTTAGAGTATTTGAATATCCTAGAACATTGACACTGTCCAGCCGTGAGATCTTGTTATGATGAAATTCTCTTCCATTAGAGTAGTGATAGTGATATTTGTTTAACATTGAACCTTGGCCTTCACAGGCTGTATATTGGTAGCCACCCCGCGAGAGTGGATTATTGCAGCTATGTGATCACATACACATGATTGGTTCACAAAGTTATATAGAGGTCCATATGATGGACTGGATAAAATATGGTTAAATATATACCGATCCGTGTGGTGACGGAGTAAGAATACAATTCACCACCCCCTATCTTACCCGTGGGTGATCGTACGAGACGACTAAGGGATATAAAACGCATATAACATCTATGCAAGAGAAGGAAAACTCGAAATAAAACCCTATACCAACACGTCTGACCAGCGTGGTATAGTAGGTCAATTACCCTTCCATTATGGAGGAGGCCCGAGCCCAACAGTGGGACGTATATGGGCTGAGATGATGATGATGATGATGAAATATATACCGATAGTGGTATCTTCTCGTATTTGGTTTACAATACTTTTAAGAGGCATTGCAATATTTTTAGCGCGACGACCACAGACCATTTGCAATAGATTTGAAGAAATTTGTTTTATGTATATATTAGAGGTATTTGTTAAGCCAAAAGAGTAAATTATGAGCACTGTCCTGTAATACATATTTTTGCTACAGTCTGAATAGGTCTTTTGTATATGCCAAACGATATAGGTGCCATATGTTTTCACCTATTAGTTTGTTTAAGCGGGTTTCAGACCACGCTACAATACAACAGCATACGGTATATAGCCCACAGCACAACAATATCGCGCACTATACCTTGTTAAGGACACGTTCACACTACTGTGCTGTATTTATGTATGGTGCGCCATACCGCTGTACCATGAACCACACCACACGTCACCACACTATTAGAGGTTTTATAAAACCTACTGTGACCACTTACTGGGCTTTTGCGCCAGGTGTGGTGACAAAAACATATTTGGAGCTCCTTCTCGTGCTTAGGATTTTATCCGCAGACAGGTTAAGATTTCTGGGCATCTGCATATCTAACCCCTTATCAGGATGTGCTGTCTATGCGCTGGACATCCATAAGCAATTTTAAGTGACCATCGGGTTTGAAAACAATAGTTCCCTCAATTTAGTTTAAATATTAAAAGCGATGTGTTGCGAGTCAGGTACATGCTACTCAAAGCTCAACAGTGGTGAACTTCATGAGAAACACGACATTTATGAGAACACGGCATATTATCGTGGCAGATATATCGATCACCACATGATGGTCTTGCGCAAAAGTAACTGCCACTATTACCATGGACTTTGCCGTTATCAAATTTAAATTGTTTATGCAACTCACCCATTTCTTCCAATAGCTTTTCCCATCATATGCTTTATATCTTATGCCGCGAGCGACGAGTACGGCGGGAGTATTTATATGAAGAACTTGAGCTACTACTGCTCGACAACGAGTTAATAGCGAATAACACCACTAAGTCCAGCCACATTTTAGGATCCGCGGCAAAATACCGATTTTCCATAACTAAGAATAATTCCTAAAAGAAAAATCCTAAAAGGAAAAGGATAATTACCCGCTGGGATTAGCCAGCGGCTATACAATAAAGCGAACGTATGTCAGCAGGTACAAACTAAATCGAAAGTGCATTACAAAAATACACTTACTATATGAACAAATTAAAATTTTTCGAACGGCAAAAACCGTTAAATAGTTTGAAAAGGGAAAAGTACTTACGTGTATTGAAACACAAATTTGCATGAACTTTATAGATTTTTGGCCGTAATCAGATACGTATCTCAATAAGTATTTACTTATTGGTATTTACTGATTACTTTAATATGATACACGAAAGCACAAGTTGCTTCGACGGAAAACGAAACGCTAATGAAGATATTTTGCTAGCGACATTTTAAGAAAACTAAAAGGTGCGCAAAACTGCCCAATGGCGCCACTGGACCGGAAATAAAGTCAAAATAAGTACCAAAATTGGTATGAAATCGATGGAAACGGATATGCTCTCTCAATTAAAAGTTTCCAGTGACGGTCAATTATTTTAATATAGCCTATGTTCACCGGGGATCGTGTGGCTTCCCATCAGTGAAAGAATTTTTCAAATCGGTCAAGTGAGCCTATTCATTTCAAACAAACAAACAAACAATCAAATCTTTCCTCTTTATAAAATTAGTATAGATAATACATACTATAAAATAGAAAAGGATTGAATAAAATAAAAGAAAGTCATATGACACTTTCATAATCCTGCTAAAATTTCGAGTAAGGTAACATACTGTGGGCTTAGCACACATATTTGCGTTTAAGTATACGTAACGCTATCGAGATCAATTTGTATGGGATTTGGAGTAGCGCCTCTATCGGACGATAGGGATAATGCTCCAAATCTATACAAATTGACCTCGATAACATTGAAAATACTTTACGATAATTTACTTTAATTTTAGCACTTATTTTTCATTTATTTAATTTTATTTTATTTGTGTTAGTTTAACTGTATTCTGTCAGTCTTAAATGTGGTGTCAGCATATAATGATGCAATAGCTCATTTCTTAGTAGTAGGTATATTAATCTCGGCTGCGGCTCATATGCGTTCCACAGTTGGGTTCTAGCGTCCTCCATAATAGGAGGGAAATTGACTTTACAATACCATGCTGTTCAGACATGTTAGAATAGGGTTTTGTTTCGAGTTTTCCTTCTCTTGCATAGATGTCATATGCTTATTACATCCCTTAATCGTCTTTTACATCCATGGGCAAAATAGGGAATGGTGAAATATATTCCTATTCCGTCACCACACAGATAGTACATACTTTTGGAATATTCTTGTATTAATTTTATGATATTGGAAAAATTTTAATTGATATTATTGTGCGTAATACATGTAATATTTTTATTTTGATTTTATAAACCCCACAGCACTTTTATTATTTGTCAGACAAAATAATAATATGTAAAGAACAATACTTTTTCTAATAAGAGTCACTAATTTTTTAAATAAAAATCTTATTTTTAAATTCTAAATAATTAGCTAAAAATATGGACGAGTTGCAAATATAAAGTGTCAACTCTAGTTTTCTTTAACTTTCACGCAGGAGTTGTAAAAGCTCTAAAAGCCTCACGAATTACGGAGAGGAGAGCAGACGAGACGTCAACTCGTTTGCTAGGCATAAAGATTATAATATTGTCTCATTAGTTATTGGATAATCTGTCCAACAATGGATGCCTATCAAAGGTTGATTGTGGACTCCTGATGATATTTAAAAAATTTGGTGAAGTTATTTTTTTTTTGGCATTCTCATAAACTCATAACTCTCATCCAAATTAACTTTTTTAAATTTACGTACATATTGGAGTCGAGTTGGCATTAGTGATTGACACACGGCGCTTTTTC
Organism: Lymantria dispar; assembly: GCA_032191425.1. Classification (NCBI taxonomy): domain Eukaryota; kingdom Metazoa; phylum Arthropoda; class Insecta; order Lepidoptera; family Erebidae; genus Lymantria; species Lymantria dispar. Next base: position 17,112,665 of record CM063451.1, read on the forward strand.
AATGTTGTTTCATGTTCAACGTCTCACTCAATACAGAATTTTAAAATTAACAACAGAAATACAAATATCATCTGATACTAAACTTTTGATAGCAATTCATTTTAAATTTAATTTTGGCAATTCAAGTCAATTCATAGGTACAGAATTAGAAAACATTTTAACTATTAGTATTGATGGTACATCTCTATAGTGAATGTGAGAGAACGATAAAATGGTGCATTCGTCGATCAAACCGGGGCACACATCCGAAGTCAGAAATTAAATTATCATCCACCATTTTGTTTATTTTCGCGAAATTACGTATTTTGCCTAATACATTGTAGATTATCCCCGTTCTATCGATATATGACACAGTGATTAACCTTTCCTGGCGATGATTATGAGATTAGGAATGTGCTATTAGCGTTCCTATCTATTATCCGGCCCTTGTGTTGAAATTTGTAGAAATCGGCCGTGCCGCTAGTAAACACTCTTTGAAAATTAACAGCTCAACGTTGAAGAAGAATAAAAACCCAAATATTCAAGGCATCCGAATCGATGAGAAGGGTTCCTTTAAATTCATTCACCGCATTTTGAACAAGTTCAAAGGGAGCAATTCCCTAGCGCTAAAGGTACGTGTGAAGTGCAGTCATTGAACGTCATAAGTGATCGAACGGTGCACGTACAGTCTTTATTGTGATTATATTTGTTCAGGAAATTTCAAGAGGTAGTGGGCGAGAGTCCCCCGTGGCGCGCCCGGCTAACATGAACCACACGCCTGCTACAGACAGGCAGCAGCACGATTCTAATGTGAACCAGGTGGAGGAGATGGAGACTCAAGATGGTTAGTGATGTCACAATATTTACATTCTGCAGGTCCTTGAAGATAAGTCAGATTGATTTAATAAATTAGTAAAAAGTGTATCGACCTCCACAGATTTATAATTTCTTTTTAGTTATGTTCAAAATTAACAATGCATTTACGACTATTAAATATATTATTTGGGCAAATTACTGTACATAACCTCAAATTGTAAATACTGTAATATGATTGTTATTTATTCTCTTTGATAGAAAACAACCTTTTCGTTGAGAGTTGTGGTATAATTTACTATCAAATGTAAGCCTATTAGATTAGCAATAATTTCTTTGTTCTAAAAGTGCAAGTCGCTGTAGAGTGACTAAATTTAAACTTCTAAATATAGGATATTACTGACTTACAATTTGACACAAATTTGTATTGAATAATGTGAGAGTTAGGTGAGACGTTACTAATTTTTAAACAATTACATTATTAGCAGATGTGTTTAAATTTTTTTTGGTGGAAAATGTTTTTGTTATTACTGTGTAGGTTGAATTCACATAATTTAATTTTACGCTTATGATTGTGATAGTGAATTAATTTGGGTTTAAAGAAACTATTTCTATGTTGTAAACTATTGGTGTAGTAGTTTTGACCATTTAAAACTTTAAATTTATCATTGAACAAAAAAGTTGAAGTGATAAATTTTATCATTTGTATCAGTATTTTTGAAGGTCGTTTTAGGCTTGAGATATTTATGATTATTACTTATTTTTTAATATGGACTGAATATTTAGATACTCTACATTTTGTTATGAGAAGATATCCTAGTTAATATTGTGTTTTGTGTGTGAGTCAGCTGCTATATAAACATTTAAACAAATCTGTAGTATTGAAGTAAGTTTTAACAATGCTATATTAATTATATAGGTTTTTTTAGTTCAGTAATTCATATTTGACTAGGTACAGAGGGAAAGAAAGTTGAATACAGTTGAGTTTTGTTAAGTTTTATATCTGGCTGCCAGTCCAATGTGTCAAATTTTATTATAAATACAACTGAAGCTTTAGTATAATACAACTAATGAAACATACGATGAACTAGTTCAATTGGGTGATGATGTTAGATAATTCAGAATTAAATTATCTGTTCTTTGAACTCAATATTTCAATTGAATTCTATATTTAAATATATACCATAAATACTCAATAAGGTGTTAAATAAATTAAAATATTTTTACAAATATTTATGTGGCTATTATCTATACCAATAAATAAATTGGAGTGTCTGTTTGTAATGTCAAAATAATAGGCTTTTTTCATGCTCACACGGTTATTTGTACGACACCTATGCCTAAAATAGCAATTAAAAAATTTTTGTCTGTCTGTTTGTTCCGGGTAATCTTCAAAACGGCTGAACCGATTTCAAAACTTCTTTCACCAATGGAAAGCTATAATATCAGGGCGTAAACTAGGCTATATTTTACCCCGGTATTCCCACGGGAACGGGAACTACGCGGGTTTAACGACTATAACCGAAGCGAAGCGAGGGTGGGTTGCTAGTTTAGTATAATTTTGTCTTAGAGCTTGCTTACTTGAATCTAGAATTAGTAGATTTATTGTTTTTTTTAATGTATTTATTCTGACTTTCACAAATTATTTGTTGGATTAAGGAACAATCAACCTGCTAAGCAGAAGTTAGTACTTCAAAGAAGATGCATGACTTTGGATAAAAACATTATTTTTTTAAAATAGAATATTTTGTTAATGTGTCATACTATTATTAGGACTGCAATTCTCAGAATATTAAACATTGGCAGCTAGAACAGTATCTATTTATTACTTTTTATTTTGTCAGGTACTTGTCAGTAGTAAGTCATAACTGTCAAATTAATTGTCGGTAAAACAATGAGTTTGAGTTGAGTTTGCTTCTTAAAAGTTAGGGGTAGTATTATTTTGTTATAATTCTAAGGAAATTACAATCAATATTATTTGAACTGTAATAATCCTAAGACTTGTTAGAAATCCTTGTATTAAATATTGGAATACTCTTCACTATTTAAATAGTCCAATCTCAGTTTCTCTCACTATTTAAATAGTCGAGTCTCAGTTACCATCATTAATGGAGTAAGATTGTGCTTACAGTGGTTTGTATGTAATAAGGGTAGAGAAACTGAGATTTTAGACATCATATATGTCATTTATCCAACCACAAGCCTACCAATCTCATATCTAGTGCTTAGGTTTCACACCGCTGGGCTTAAGTCTCCTTTACAACATTAAAATAATTGACTTATCTATAGCAGGGTGGTTAGAGGCTTGGTATAGGATTTTATTTCAAGTTTTCTTTCTCTTGCATAAATGTTATATCAATACGGTATCCCATAATCTTCTTTTAGGACCCACTGGGGCGAGATAGTCTCTGAAGAATTGTATTCCTACCTTGTCATCATACGAAAAAAGGTCATTATAGTCAAATATGTATAAAAACATCATTGTAAGTGAAGGAAAATCTGTCAATATCTTTGGCTCATATGATGTACTATAAAAGTCGGTTAAAGGCCTATTTATTGCAATTAAGATTTTGAATAAATCACATATATATACATTGTGTGGAAATAAGAATATAAAGAGTTATAAGTTGTTATTATGGTAGAATATTACAGTAAATGTTTCTTTTAGCTTATAAAGCATAATGTATTATGTAATTATTTACAGTGGAGACTGTTGATACTGTCACTGACAAGACTTGGGAAGACGACCTTATGAAAGGCCCCAATGGTGAAGTAGTAATGGCAGATGTAATGAAAACTCAGGAAACCACATCTGATATGCCAGTAAGTATAGAACTAGTAATGATTGACTATATATGTGTAATTTCTTCTAAATTTGGTTAGGTGAAACGTCTCAAATGAAGATTCATATTATATGTACACCTATATTTAGAAAACTTATTTCTTCTTGCTAATGATGTTATAGGAAAAAGGCTTTACTGCACCAAGATGGGATACATTAAGATGAGAAATAGAAATTGATTAAAAGCTTTTGTTAGAAATTAGTAGATGAAAGTTTAAACATATCTAGAAACTTGATTATTGGACTTACCTGATTTCTTAACTTAATATAAAGTGAAATATTCAAGAGTTATAAATAATTTAAAATCACATATTTTTTTAGTGTATTTCTGCTTGTGATGGACTATGTGAAATAATATACAATTATATCTGATAGCTGGCGTAAAATATACGTCGCCCGCAAAGATGAGAAAAAGGAGAGATTTATTACTTAAATGGCTTATCTAGTGGATCAATTTGTTAGAGTAATTGGAAAAAATCCAAAATCAATATATGCAAGGTGTCTCAAGTTGTGGAACAACTGGTCAAACGGGCGTTAGGCAATAATTGTAGGAACCTATGAAAAAAAATTTGGAGTAAAAATATTGATTTTTAATGAACTAGTGACATGTAAAGTTCCAATTTTGTCATCGCATTTTCGTGTGTATTCGATTGAAATGTATAAAGTCAGTGATACTTAATTTGCAACATATTTGTACTTTGTTAAATATTCATTAGAAATAGAATGAGTCAATGATTACGTTTGCATAAGCAAGACACACTTTGCCTTAATATCAGTTGATAGGTCATCGACGGTTAGTCGCCGCCGTTTCGTATCGACGTATACGGTCGACGCGACTTACAATGTTCATGACAGAACATTTAAGGCATAGACCCTTAGACACACATTTTTGAAGTCACAAAAACTGTCAAGTTATTTTGTTGTTTTTTGTATAATATGTATGTATATTATACAATAATATAATTACGTACGTTAAATATAATTACGATCCATGACCGTTAAACTACAACATACTCGTACAGTTGTTCCAAATCCTGAGACAACCTCTATATTTCACAAATTATAATATATTTATTTCACAATTAGATTAATAGAAATTAGAAAGTCATGGTGATATTTTTTATAATTGAAATTAGCGTGAGTTTGGCACATATTAACGGGAAATAAACTGCTAGGCTGCTTGCTAGGATCTATGTGCATCATCACGGCGAGTGCGCAGCAGCGTCTGCGAGGTCCCCCTTCGTGTTCCGTGATATGTTACTCAAGTGTCGTAGTGTACTTACATATGCTGTGTTCTAATCTCTGGGGATCTCAATCTCAGAGATAGGTTGGAGACGTTGGAGCGTTAGCGAGACTTTGGGTCCCTATGTGTACTCTACTGACTCTTTCATATATAATGCTCTGAGGAACTGTTTGACTTGGTACCACCGTTAATGTTTTACCAACGTACTACTCGGCACAGTAGCAGGGTTCATCCATTTCACTTGGAAACGTCTTCAACCGTACGTTTCCAGCGATCCTTTCTCCTATGTAGGTGTGGGATCTGTAATGAGCTACCTGCTACTGTTTCCCGAGCGCTATAACATGTCCTTCTCTAGACGAGGTTTAAGAAGAGTATTTTCTTCACAGTAAGCAATGGCCTAACTGTGCCTCTGGTATTGCAGAAGTCCATGTCTGGTAGTATCACTTACCACCAGGTGTGTTGCTTGCTCGTTTGACACCATCGGCGATAAAAAAAAACGAGATACAATCGTCCTTGCGAGGCCTGTAAATGATTCAATGTAAATCGCGATTAAGATGGCACATGATTTGTTAAAAGATAAGCTTTATCTTAAATTTATTTTTGCCCTGTTCATTTTATAAAAATATTGCATTTTTTTCATAGCTTGCCTGTCTCGATGCCGAAATGGAAGACGATGAAGCGCGGTCAGAGGCGACCTTCCGTTTCACAGTGCAGAACTTCAGGAGTTTGAAGGACTCCGTATTATCCCCTCCGTGTTATGTACGGAACCTTCCCTGGAAGATCATGGTTATGCCAAGACAAGCACCATCTCCAGATCGTCAGCAACAAAAGTCTTTGGGTTTTTTTCTTCAGTGTAATGGTGAGAGTGAGTCTTCGAGCTGGTCGTGCTATGCCATGGCCGAGCTAAGACTCATTTCTCACAAACCAGAAAATGAGCCTTTCCTCAGGAAGATTCAACATTTGTTTTATAGGTTTGTCGTGGTTGCTATATAGGGATTTTACAAAGTACCTGCTCATATATGTCCCTAAAACTAAAATCGATAAATTATTCTGCTATCAATTTTTACTAAGTTAACCTGTCTTTTGTATATTTTGGTATGAGCTACCTGCTGCTATGTTTCTAGAACGCTATGACATGTCCTTCTATTAACAAGATTTAAGAAGAGCACTTTCTTCACAATAGGCAATGGCCTAGCTGTGCCCCTGATATTGTATATCAGGTGTGCTGCTTGCTCGTTTGCCATCATTAGCAATAAAAAAAATACAATTTAAGAGTTACAACCCAACCATTCTTTAGTGACACCGATGGGTAATTAATGCCTTTGACATTATTGGGTTCATTAGCGCGGTATTCATTTATTATTCATTTTGTGAAAATTGCTTTTAATCATTTTCAGTACTTTTACCTGTGACATAGTTACGATTACTGTATAATGGTCAGAAGCAATAACTTTTCTTTTTTTACGACGTTATTAGCTTAAAGTAAGCTAATAACACCATAAGAAAAGAAAGGTCTTAAAATATAAATATGAGCAGGTACTTCGAAATTATTTTCAATATGTGCTGTCCAGATGAGGGGTTTTATGTGTGAAGTTAGTCACGAAAATTAATGCAATGATTCTGCAGTTAATCCAATTATACTACATGCTGAAACATTTCTATCTTTTAAACATTTTGTGTTTGGCGTAAAAGGTATTTACTATAGCAATGTATATTTTTTTTACACCATCAGAAAGTAGAATTTCAGCGAACAGAAAGCCTCCCCACTTTTTGAAAAAAGCTGATATTTTGACGGGAGAATTTTCGATCGAAAATTAGGCTGCTTTTTTGATATTAAGCTAAAATAAGGCGAAAAAATAAATATTTTAAATCAAATAAATAACAGTGTATATGGGACATAATAAGGCAAGGTTTCACCAAATTTCATAGCAACAATTTTTTTTTGAAAAAGATTAAAATAAAAAACCAAAATCTTGGTTATTTGAATTTTTCACCTAATTTTTGAGGTTATGTGAAAAAATTGTAAATACAAAAGTTGTAGATCTTTTTATTACCTACAACTTTGCCATTTAACTTTTTTCCGTAGGACTTGTAGTTTTGGCGGAAATCGAGATAAACCATTTTTACCCTTAAAAACCCACCCCCTCCCACTTCCGGAACTCGGATCGCCCGTAATTTATTTTTCCTTTCTTTTTTATCATATTCCCCTCCTTTTCTAATGGGTTTCATCCTACTATTATTTCTTTTCACTTTTTACCATTTTTGAAGGCTTTGGCACTGGTCTATGAAGCTGAGCTAATCGACTTTAGCCTAAAACTCCTCATGAAGGCAGACCGTTATAAGTTCAACAAACATTTTAACTAATCTGGTGACATTGTCTTTAGCAAAGAGAACGATTGGGGTTTTTCCCACTTTATGGCGTGGAACGATGTACTTGATCCAGAAAAGGGATACATAAAAGATGACTCAATCACTTTGGAAGTTCATGTCACTGCCGAGGCCCCACATGGAGTATCATGGGACTCCAAGAAGCATACTGGATATGTCGGTAAGCATTTTTTTCAAATCTTTAGCAGATATAGATGTATACTTTCACAGCTTGCCGGTACAAGAGACATAAGTTCACCAAATCTACCTTTTCCCTTTGTATTCTATAAATCAATTAAGAGAAGGAAAACGATATGTTTCGCCATTTAATTAAGTATAAAGAGCTATTTTTAGTTAGTTCAGACCAGTCGAAAAAAGTGAGTTTATTTTTTAGTTAAGTGCCTCAAATTGTTCTGACATTCTCGGGGGTGACGTTCCAGTCGTGGACCAGGAGTGTGGTGGTGCTGTTTTTCAAGAAGGGCGATAAAACGCTCTTATGAAATTACAGACCCATCACATTCTTGAGCCACGTCAACAAATTGTTCACAAGAGTCATTACGAACGGAGTTGCGTGCAAGCTCGACGACTTCCAGCCGCCCGAACAAGCCGGTTTCCGAAGGGGTTACACCCACACATTACGCCAGATTATACAGAAGATCGAGGAGTATAATCGGCCTCTGTGTCTAGCGTTCGTGGACTATGAGAAAGCCTTTGATTCTGTCGAAACTTGTGCAGTGCTGCAGTCCCTTCAGCGGTGCCAAATTGACTATCGATACATCTAAGTGTTGAAGTGTTTGTATAGAAACGCCACTATGTCAGTCCGTATCCGGAATAAGAGTACGAAACCGATCTAGTTCCACCTTCGATTTGCTGACGACATCGTAGTCATGGCAGAATCCATGGAGGACCTATGGCACTATGCTCAATGACCTCAGCAGGGTATCTCAACTAGTGGGTCTACAAATGAACATGGACAGGACGAAAGTCATGTCGAATGCTCATTTCATTCCTGTACCGGTCTTAGTTGGGAATGCGATTCTCGAAGTTGTGGATCATTATGTTTACCTAAGACAAGTAGTCCAGTTAGGTAGATTCGATTTCGAGAAAGAGGTCAGCCGACGAATCCAAGTCGGCTGGCAGCGTTCGGGAAACTTAAGAGGATCTTCGCGTCCAATATTCCGCAGTGTATGAAAACAAAGGTTTATAACCAGTGTGTGCGATGACTTACAGCACTGAAATGCTAAATGTCGGCCTCATAAAAAAGCTCAAAGTCGCTCAGCGTGCTATGGAGAGCGCTATGCTCGGTATTTCTGTACGTGATAAAATCTGGAACACGGAAATCCCGTAGAAGAACGGGTGAAACCGACATAGCCCACAGAATTAGCATGTTGAAATGGCAATGGGCAGGCCACATCGCTCGTCGAACCAACAACCGTTGGGAAGAAAGGTTCTTGAGTGGCGACCACGAATCGGACGGCGCAGCGTAGGACGACCCCCCACTAGGTGCACTGACGACATTCTCAAAGTCGCAGGGTTGGAGGCAAGTGGCGCACGACCGTTCCAAGTGGCATTCTCATGGGGAGGCCTATTTCCAGCAGTGGACGTCTGTAGGCTGATCGATGGATGGATTTAAAAGCTTTATTTTAGACAATAATTTATTACCTACCTATATATGTAGGTCACTCGGCTCGTTATTGGGCTAAATCCCTAAAGCTCTCAGAATATGTATGTATGTATGTATATTCTGAGATTAAAATAACTCGCATTTCTCGAGGTCATCAAAACGGCCAAAACCTTCGGCCAAAGCCGAAGGTTTTGGCCGAAGGTTTTGGTGAATACCGATTAATCAGCTTCGGCCAGAATTGCACCTTCGGTTGGACACTAAAACAAAGTAAACATAAGAGTGGCTTATCAGCTAAGTTTATTATAAATCTAAATTATTTTATTCTTATAGTTAAGTTTTGTAAGTTTCATTTTATGTGTGTATCAGTAAAAAGTAAAAACTGACCAATTACTATATACTGACTGACTACTATCATAATCACTATACTACCTTATAATTTACACAGAAGCTTCGGTTTTGGCCGAAACTAAGACTGGCGCTGAAATTCGGTTTTGGTCATAAAAAAGTAGTTTCGGTGGAATGACGAGCATGGCATATTAGGTCAATTTCCCTCCCTTTGTGGAGGAGGCTCGAGCCCAGCAGTGGGACGTATATCAACTGTGATTAATTCGAATTAACAATATTATTGTATAATTAAACGTATCATTAAGGGTCTATGTATTTTAGGTCTCAAGAATCAAGGAGCCACTTGTTACATGAATTCATTGCTACAAACTTTGTATTTTACAAATCAATTAAGGAAGGCCGTTTACAAAATGCCTACAGAATCTGATGACAGCACTAGGTAATGTTAATGTAATGTTACAACAACCTTGAACTATATAATAAAATCTTTATTGAAAGGAACTTTACAAACAAATAACTAATCTTTACAACACCTTGAACTAAGGAATAAAGTCTTTACTCTAAGCTTGGGTTGAGAGACCTGACCCATTAGTGCGGGTAAAGTTGTCATAGGCATGTGCTAATAACAACTATAGTCACACAAAAAATACTGTAACTTTACAAACAAATAATAAATGCATTCGAATTACACATAATAATCATTTGTATAATATATTACATAAATATTTAATCTGCATGGGAATCAAATCCATGATACTGGAGTTCTCCATTTGACCACTAAACTATCTATGCAGGAAATTAACGACTGATTATTTTAATTTGTATGTCATTACTTGACATTTTTTAATGTATGTGTCTCTTAATTTTATTTTCCCCCTTTAAAATTGATTATATTATATAGTTTGTGCTTTTGTATTATGGGAGATCCGTCCGAGGCTATGAAATGCTGAAATTATTCGAAACATGGGCACAGTAAAAGCAAAAGTTAAAGAAATATTTTCTTTTTATAGGTCAGTTGCATTGGCACTGCAGAGAGTATTCTATGAGTTGCAGTTCTCAGATAAACCTGTCGGCACGAAGAAGCTTACGAAGAGTTTTGGTTGGGAAACATTAGATTCTTTTATGCAACACGATGTACAGGAATTTCTTAGGGTATGTTTATTTTTATAAATATATTTCTTGTGTACGTGTGTATGTGACTGAAGTCCCAAACGGCCAGAGATATTGCATAGATATTATATTCATATTATATTTCATAGTCGTCTTTTACACCACTCTGTGGTAAAACGGAAGGAGAAGGTATATTTTCCTCTGACTGCAACATCTTCCATGTGGTGATGGAGAAAGAATAAAATTCACCACACCAGTTCTTGCCCTTGAGTATCACAAAAGAAGACTAAGGGATGTAATTTGCAGATAGCATTTGAGAAGGAAAAGATAAACTCTAAACCAAACCCTATATCAACACATCTGATCATCATGTGGAGGAGGCATGAGCCCAGCAGTGGGATGTACATGTCAAATCAAATCATTTATTCTGCATAAGCCCCTTAAGGGCACTTACATATTGTCAAATTTATACATAGCAACAAACCAAGCTGAGAAGATCTGACAAGAAACTCAGCGGGCTGTCATTTTTTTTTTAACCTTTTTAATATGTATAATTGTATACTTTGTTCAACATAATTATGGTATTAGCTCTAGTGTGATGCCCTTTGAAATTGTATATGCGTATGAATTTTTCAAAATTTAGTACAAAGAAAGACAATATGGCTGAACCGGATCCCACAAGCATGACATTTGATGATGACATTGTATAATAAACATCCTGTTAAATACAATGTTTGGTATTATAACATCTATTAGTTCATATCAAATAAAATATTTAGATATTTAAACAATCACAGTACACAACACAGTCTCAACTTTGATAATCACTAGTAAATATTAACAATCCTAATTAAGACCATTGAGTTTACGATAATAATGCTTTCTTATTGTAAACTATACATTCTTGACATGACAATCGTGTACAGATTACAAAAAAAAAAGATTGCACTAATAGATATGTATGATTGTAGATTAGACCGAGGCTATCAAATGATTGATTTTATGATATTTGATAATCTATTATGGTTAACGAATATCGATGTTTCACCCTGCTGACCAGAGCGTCTATCACAGGTTTTTGTTTCGAGTTTGCCTTCTTTTTCAGTAATGTGATCGACATTATGGCCACACCGCATGTACCATCCGCCGGAAACGAAAGGGTGATTGCACATTGTATTTCTTCTCGTTCACATGGAAATCTAGATGGGTGTGATTTAGATCCGTATAATCCTTTATGTGGTGATGGAGTAGGAATAAAATTCACCCCCCTCTCTTGTCTGTGGGTGTCGTAAAAGACGACTGAGGTATATATGCATATAACATCTATGTGAGAGAAGGAAAACTCGATATAAAGCCCTATACCAACACGTCTGACCAGCGTGTGTAGTAGGTCAATTACTCTCCCATTGCGGAGGAGGCCACGAGTGACGAGGCTCGAGCCCGAGAACAGAGGGCGTATATGAGCTGTGATGATGATGATAATGAAATCCGTATAACGATTAAGTTTCAAAAATGCATATTACTATTGCTGCTAGCTCCCGTGGAGGTAGTTATCATCATCATTTCAGCTGTCCCACCGTTGGGCTCAGGCACCTCCACAGTTGCAGGGAAATTTTCGTAATAAGTCACGCAGGTTAGACGTGTTGTCATAGGGTTTTATGTTGAGTTTTTGTTCTCTTGCATCGATGTGAACAGTTTATCATATACCTTAGTCGTCTTCTGTCATACACCTGATTCTGGGCCACATGATTCCGCCTTTCACCGTTCGTTATATCAGCAAAAATCAAAGTCAGCATTGTCAACAAGAAATCGAATCTTAGATTTATTATCACATTTATTGTCTGACTAGCTTTTGCCCGCGGCTTCGCCCGCGTAAAAATTTACTTGAATATTGAACTATTATCGCAAAGAATATTATCGGCATAAAGAGTATTACATTTCTTAATTTAAGAAATACTCTATCTACGTGTCAATTTTTATCCAAATCTGCTCAACAGTTTAAGCGTGATTGAGTAACAAACATCCAAATATCTTCACAAACTTTCACATTTGAATATTACTTCCAGCCTTGTAGTTCAGATTGCCGTGCAAATACGATGATAAATATGCCTTTCTTTAGTCTCTGATAACGTATTTTTCCATTGGTGAAAAAAAATTATATCAATCAAACATCCGCAGTTTCATTCACGTAGAAATTCCCATGCCAATACCGAGATAAAAAATGCCTATGTTACTCGCTGATATTATAAATTTACACACATACCAAAAAAAAAAATAATATAAATCCCAGAAATATCAGAGATATAAATTGCCTATGTTACTCGCTGACAATATAGGTAGCTTGCCATTGGTGAAAGAATTTTAAAAATTGCTCGACATCCCCCGGTATAGTTCTCGTTCCTGGGCAAATACCGGTATGAAAATAGCCTTTCACTGATAATATAGCTTTTCATTAGTGAATGAATTTTTAAAACCATTAAATTCCCGTGATTTCACCGACATTATACCTGATCCCGTAGGAATATCGGGATAAAAATAGCTTAAATATGTTACTCGCTTAAAAATAGCTTTCCATTAGTGAAATAATTTTAAAATCGACTTAATTCAGCCACACCGGGATAAAATATAACCTGGAATAAAATATAGTCTAAGTTATTCCTTATGTACGACTGGTAGACCTGATGGTAAAATATAATCAATATCGGTCCAGCCATTTTGAAGATTACCTGTAACGAATAGACAGACAGACAAAAAAATTTGGACCGTATTGTGTGAGCATAAATAAAACCTATTATTTTGATAGACAAACAGACGCTTCAAATTTATTTATTTGTAGAGATAGAAAATTGGAATAATATCTTGATTGTAACTTACTGTCTGGTAGCTGCTAGAAATATTACCACGCTTTCATTGTTCGTGGGTATCGCAAAATACTACTAAGACAAAGATTTACATCGACCTGGACCGGTGATGCCGTCTGGCCAACAATGTCGTGCGCCAGGTCATAAAATGTTGCTAGAACCTTTGTAATATATCTACGATGGCAGAAGTGCACCTACATATCGCGTCGATCCAAAGTAATTAGGATAAGAGCAAGATAATGATGATATATCATTGGCTGGGTGTCTTCGACTATATGTGTTTTATCCTTTTGGGGCAGCCCAAAATTGTTTCTTAGTGAGTGCTTACCCCAAATAACCGATCGGTATACAAAATTTCACATTCTTAGGCCCGGTATCTTTGGCTATACATATCTAGGGCTAAAATTGCAAAAATCTCTCTTTCCCCAAGAAAGGAAACTTTATACAAAATTCCATGTTTCTAGGCCTAATGATTTCGGCTATATATTTTGCACCCCTTTAGGAGTTGATTTTAATAAAATAATTTCTTAGAACTCACTTACAACAAAAGAAAGAGAATTGCATAGAAAGTTTTACGTTCCTAGCTCCAAGAGTTTCGTCCATACGCTTTTCACCCACTTAAGGGGGTGATTTTCCAAAAATCTTTTGCTAGTGCTCGTGTACCCCAAGAAATAAGACGACGTAAAAAGAAAATACTTTCCCCTATTTCGACCTCTTATACCTATTTTTTCGCGATAAAAAGTAGCCTTATATCCTTTCTCAAGCTTTAGTTCATCTCTGTACCAAATTTCATCAAAATCGGTTAAGTGGTTTCGACGTGAAAGGCTTGAAAAGCATTAAGTGCTTTTCAACCCCCTTTTTTTTGGGTTGGGCTGCGGTTGGCGCGCTCCTCGCACCACTCCGTCCGGGCACCCCAAGAAATACGATGGTGTAAAAAAAAATACGTTTCTAGGCCCAGTGGTTTCGGCTGTATGCTTTTTGGTATTTTAGGGGTTGAATTTCCTCCCCATGTAAATGGAATTTCCAAAACGCTTGAGCGAATATTTATTTATTTATTATTAGGTGCCTCAATACAAAGATTCGTGGTTCGATCATCGAAAATGACGAATTTCCATACAAAATGTCGTCCCCTATTTCAACCCCTTATACCCATTTTTTGCGATAAAAAGTAGCGTATATCCTTTCTCAAGCTTTAGTCCATCTCTGTACCAAATTTCATCAAAATCGGTTTGGACGTGAAAGACTATATGTTTTTCACCCCCTTAAGGGGTGAATGCCCAAAAATCCTTTGCTAGTGCTCGGACACCCCAAGAAATACGATGGTGTAAAAAAAAATACGTTTCTAGGCCCAGTGGTTTCGGCTGTATGCTTTTTGGTATTTTAGGGGTTGAATTTCATCCCTATGTAAGTGAAACTACCAAAACGCTAGAACGAATATTTATTTATTTATTATTAGGTGCCTTAATACAAAGATTCACGGTTCTATCATCAAAAATGACGAATTTTCATACAAAATATCATCCTCTATTTCAACCCCTTTTACCCATTTTTTCGCAATAAAAAGTAGCCTATATCCTTTTTCAAGCTTTAGTCCATCTCTGTACCAAATTTCATCAAAATCGGTTTAGACGCGAAAGACTATATGTTTTTCACCCCCTTAAGGGGGTGAATTTCCAAAAATCCTTTGCTAGTGCTCGTGCACCCCAAGAAATACGATGGTGTAAAAAAATACGTTTCTAGGTCCAGTGGTTTCGGCTGTATGCTTTTTGGTATTTTAGGGGTTGAATTTCATCCCCATGTAAATGGAATTTCCAAAACGCTTGAGCGAATATTTATTTATTTATTATTAGGTGCCTCAATACATAGATTCGTGGTTCGATCATCGAAAATGACGAATTTCCATACAAAATGTCATCTCCTATTTCAACCCCTTATACACATTTATTTGCGATAAAAAGTAGCCTATATCCTTTCTCAAGCTTTAGTCCATCTCTGTACCAAATTTCATCAAAATCGGTTTGGACGTGAAAGACTATATGTTTTTCACCCCCTTAAGGGGGTGAATGCCCAAAAATCCTTTGCTAGTGCTCGTGCACCCCAAGAAATACGATGGTGTAAAAAAAATACGTTTCTAGGCCCAGTGGTTTCGGCTGTATGCTTTTTGGTATTTTAGGGGTTGAATTTCATCCCCATGTAAATGAAATTTCCAAAACGCTTGAACAAATATTTATTTATTTATTATTAGGTGTCTTAATACAAAGATTCGTGGTTCTATCATCGAAAATGACGAATTTCCATACAAAATGTCATCCCCTATTTCAACCCTTTATACCCATTTTTTCGCGATATAAAATAGCCTATGTCCTTTCTCAAGCTTTAGTCCATCTCTGTACCAAATTTCATCAAAATCGGTCCAGTGATTTAGACGTGAAAGCGTAGCAGACAGACAGACAGACAGACAGACAGACAGACAGACAGACAGAGTTACTTTCGCATTTATAATATTAGTAAGGATAATAACTTGTTTAGAAATATTATTATCTTAATGTCTTTCATATTTTAGGTACTGTTAGATAAATTGGAGAGTAAAATGAAGGGCACGTGTGTTGAGGGCACGGTGCCGCGTTTGTTCGAGGGCAAGATGACGTCGTATATAAAATGTAAGAATGTGAACGTGTCGAGTACGCGAGTAGAAACATTCTATGATATACAACTTAACATCAAAGGGAAGAAAAACAGTAAGTATTCCATATATATTTTTTTACGTGCTAGCAGATAATGATCACCACTCAGAAGTCTTCTTGGAACCCGTGGTGCAGAACTGCACATATATTTTGAAAGTAAACTACTGATGCAGAAAATATTTCATAGAGCGTTTGATGCAGTTTTATATCGAGTTTCCTTTTTTTTTTTTTGTTATGTTCCTGGCTTCTCTATATCTTTGTTGTGATTTAAGAGAGAGGTTAAAATTGTATTCGTTCTGTCATTTTGTGATAAAGATGCTTATTGTCATCCGACAGTTCGTTGATGCCTACTGATGGTCATAGTCATCCCAAAGAGGAAAAAGGCAATAATCGCTAATTTAGGCAGGTTGATTTCGATTGGTAACTGGTGTTATGAGTCTCCCGGGAAAACACTTGCTGCCCATTCTGATTATGATCTCTGATCTTAGTAGATTTTACGGCTCTCACGGTAAATAAGGGGACACATTGTATTTCAAACCTGTCCACATAATACCTGACCGGTTTGTTTTAGTTCGCACCGATATAATATATCCATATAGTTGTTATAGAAATATAGATCAAAGCATGTTTGCAAAATTTCAGTAGGATATTAAGTTTAGGATGTGGATACGGATTCGCATATTAAACTTACATCTTTATATGGATGGAAAAGTAACATTAGTATTAGTAATTATACATTATTATAAGTTTAAACAAGCAGAACTTTCTCTTTAATCCTTAGTGTCTATTTGAAAACATAGTATTAAAATAAGAAACTAATAACGCAGCTTAAAGTACTAAACGGGTCGCAACAACTTAGAGTAGATAGATAGATAAACTTTGGTAGCTTTGGTATAAATAAAACAAATTGTTTTTTGCTAAAAGTTAAGTATTATGGTTTTTCTTAAACTTTGGTTATTAAGACTAGTGAGTGTTACTATTACTATTTGAGGCAATAGCGAAAGCTTATAGTCTAGGCTGTATTGTAACTGTAAACAACCAAACTTGTATAGTCTTAATTAACAAAATGTATCGTAAAATTGGTTACGTTACGTATTTACGTTACGTATTTATGGCTTTATAAGTATAATAAAACAAATAGTATATTCTAACTTGCACAAGGGAAAACAAATATTTTTCAAAGAATGATCTGAAAAAACAAATGGTATTGATAGTTTTATCACCTAACCTGGTTTCCAAATTACTGCAGATATACCCTGCCGCCTAAGAAGTGAGTTGGCGCGCCCGCGCCGCGGTTTACTTACCGGGTTCGGGAAGAATGGCCGGGCCCGGTTCGCAATCTCTAAACACAACGTGTCTCTTTTGGACTCCTTCTCTATCCGGAGTTATTTAAAACTCTTATCGGATCCGGTATATTTTCGTATCCAATATCCGTTAGTTTCGGTTAAGGAGCTCCAATAACATCCCTGATATTTACAACAACTTGGAGATTTACCTTAACAATGTTTAATGCCATTTCTATAACATTATATTTGCAAACCTAATATAAGCAAATATTAATATTTCAGTTGACGAATCGTTTAAAGACTACATCAGTACAGAAACATTGGATGGTGAGAACAAGTATGATGCTGGCGAACATGGTCTCCAGGAAGCAGAGAAGGGTGTGATCTTTGCGTCGTTCCCTCCAGTGCTACACTTGCACCTCATGAGGTTTCAGTACGATCCTGTTTCTGATAATTCGGTCAAGTTTAATGATAGGTAAGTGTTCAAACAACTGAAATGGATATCATTTTTAGGGTTCCGTACCTAAAGGGTAAAAACGGGACCCTATTACTAAGACTTCACTGTCTGTCCGTCCGTCCGTCTGTCTGTCACCAGGCTGTGTCTTAAGTATCTCAAGAACCGCAACAGCTAGAGAGTTGAAATTTCAACAAATTATGTATTTCTGTTGTCGCTATAACAAGTACTAAAAACAAAATAAAATAAATATTTAAAGAGGGCGCCCATACAACAAACGCGATTTTTTTTTGCTTTTTTTATAGATAATGGTACGGAACGCTTCGTGTGCGACTCTGACTTGCACTTAGCCGGTTTTATTTATTTATAGCCTATATTTTAGTGCTAACATAAATAATGATGTCTGATGTTTACGCGAGTATTACGCATTGTAAAAAACTACTTTACGGATTTTATCGCGTTTATATTTGATTTTTGATTGTTCGACGTTTCGAACACTTTATAGCGTTCAATCACGGGCGGACAGATGTGTCACGTCCAATAAGCCATCGTTATTAAAACTTCAGGCCTGAAAGTGTTCGACATGTCGGGCAATCAAAAATCAAATACAAACGCGATAAAATCCGTAGTCTTACTAACATAAATACTTGAGTATTATGTTAGCACTACGAGGGTGTGGCGGTGTTCGGTTTGCTTATTTTTGACGACCTGGGGAATGAGGAGCGGATGTCTAGGTGGTGATTATCTCAGCAATATTTGTTTATTTCCATCCCTTCAGTCGGTCCATCTACGGCCACTATTTTACATAAATAGGATAATGCCATAATCCACTTTTTACAACTGCCACGAAGAAGTAGTGGCTTAATAATTTAATATTGCATTTCTTATAAAGTGCTGCTGCTTATTAGATTACAATAAGTCGAATCCAATGTGTTCAGTAAATATTTTTTTTAGAATCAATATCAAAATTTTTATTTTAATTTCTCTATACTGGATGTGATAACTGATCTATCGATTCATCTATCGGTCTCTTGTCATTAATGTTGTCGAGGCATTACATTCACTGTTGGATATAGGCTTCTCCAAACGGGGATAATGTCATAATCATCAGTCATAATCGCCAGGCGAGTTGGCGACCACAGTTGCTGTTATAAGTCTTCTCCTGTTGATAATTTTTACTTATGAATTATATTCAATCTATACACTATACTAATATATAAAGCTGAAGAGTTTCTTTAAACGCGCTATTCTCTGGCACTACTGGTCCGATTTGAAAAATTCTTTCAGTATTAGATAGCCCATTTATCGAGGAAGGCTATATATCATCATGCTAAGACCAATAGGAGCGAAGCACCAATGATGAATGTTTCAAAATCGGGGTTTATTTTTCCTTTTGATAGCTGCTGCTGCGTAAAAGGCTAAATTTTGGCAAAAAATCATATGTGATAGAATCGTATTATTAAAAAATATTTTCACCTTCTACGTAAAAAGTACAGATACAGTTCAAGTATCTATACCACGCGAACGAAGTCGCGAGCAGATGCTAGTTATTCATAAATCTGTAGATCAAACAAATCTATATACCAAAGTCCTTATAAGCATGTGAAGGCAACATAGACATTTACGTAAACATAAAACCCCTTAATTTTCTGATAAGGAACACAAGGGGTGAATAATTACAAAAATTCCACGTACATAATTCTTAATGACTTTTAACCCAATGCGAAAGAGGCTTGAAAAACCGGCTAAATGTGAGTCGGAGTCGCGCACGAAGGGGTCCTTACCATCATCTATAAAATAGGCAAAAACTCGCGTTTGTTGTATGGAAATTAAATATTATTTTATTTTGTTTTTAGTATTTGTTGTTATAGCGGCAACAGAAATACATAATTTGTAAAAATTCAACTGTCTAACTGTATAGCAGTTCTTGAGATACAGCCTGGTGACAATAGGGTCCTGATTTTACCCTTTAGGTACAGAACCCTAATAAAACAGTCGGACACATAATAATTGAACAATTACAACTGATGTTAAGTATAAGCAAAAAGCTAAATAAAACTACTTATTTCCACAGGTTTGAATTCTACGAGCACATTAACTTAGATGCGTATTTACAAGAGAAACCAGAAACTCCAGCTGACTACACTTTACATGCAGTATTAGTGCATTCAGGGGATAATCATGGAGGACACTATGTGGTTTTTATTAACCCTAAGGGTGATGGGAAGGTAAGGATTGGCTTGTGCAGGCTATTTGTTTACCAAACAGATCTGACAGTTTGTGGCGACAGCTACGAATATAATACAGTTGACACTCGATTAACGGGACTATAGTTCATCTAATCTAAGAAGTGCATTTTGACGTTTCGCATTTTTTAATACACAATAACTTTGGTCAAACGTATACACATGATTGCAAACAATAAATCTTAAATTTTAAAGAACTATTAAGTTATTTATATAATTAACGTTGCGGGTGACTTTCTTGTACAATAATCTAATGTTGAAACTCGTATAACCAATTTAAAATAGAAGCACCATGTAAAACAGTAATTGTTATTGACGATGTTACAATGTCATGTCATCACGTTCTATACAGTAGTGCTTGACCACTTCCAATTCACGAATATCCAAATAATCGGTAAAAATATTAGAATAATATAATTAATTTAATAGACTAAATTCTCAAAATATTCGTATCAAAATAAAACCCTGATTTAATTTTGTCCTTCATTGGCTGAATTGTAAGCAACGACACCATTTACCAATCAAGAATAACTAAACTGACCTTTTGGTAGAAATCCAGTACCCCTAAAAGCAGCTGCCGGGCGAGCCACTGATGCCAAGACCCAGTACCGGTGGTTCGCCCAATGACTAAGGCAGGAAATACGGCAGATTATGGGGTTTCCCTAGCCGAGGCCGCGGGTGACTGGACCGGGAAGCTAGTACGTCACCCGCCGAGAGGCCGACTGTGCGAGGAAAGACCGACCCCCCTCGGGAGGACGTCGGTCGAGGATACTCCCCAGGGGTATTCCGTCGGGCCAACCACTGACGACGAGTCACACTGCTCCAATGGCCAGCCCAACGACGAAGGCGACGTGTCACGGGTGGGTTACGGGTATTACTTACGTCCCTCTGTCGCTCCGGACGGAGCCGGGCAACGGGTGCGCCGACCGTAGAAAAAAAAAGGTTATGGGGTTTGCACTCTGCCCCGGACGCTACGGGTTGAGTGTGACTGGACCATGAACTGTCAAAAAGAGAAAACCCTCAAAAGCAAAACTCTATTGACTTGCTCTGTACAACCTAGTTTGTGGTGCAATCTCTCATTTTATACTGAATTATCTAGGTGCATTTTCTCACTATCTTGGAAGCGGACTGTGCGTGTGTTTTGTGTTGGTACTAATCTTTTCTTTTTTTGACTTGGCTATGCTTTGGACTGATCTTGCTTTGTACGTTGACCTTGGCTACACTCGTATTGGACTCTGTTCACGCCTTATTTATTGTTAGAAAATATCCACAAAAGGACATTGTTATACTTTGAGCTCCCAGGCTCTTGAGTTGATTGTGAAATTACACGAATATTTTGAACGTGAGTCACAAATCGGACTTTTTACTTAACCTAATCCTACTAAATATGATGAATAGATTTTATGCTGAAATAATTAAATTTGTTTAGTATTAATTTAGCACTTAATTTATTCGTCTCCTTGTTGAGAAAAAAAAACAAATAAACCGATTATTAATTAAAAAGAACCAATATCGATTTCTCACTAAAATCGGATATTTTCGAGAGCAATTATTTAGTTCACATACCTAGATCACTTACTCTGACATCTGTCAAAATGCAGTTCTTAGATTAGATAGACTATAATTGTTGTTGGTAGGCATTTGGGTAATCAAAAATCCGGATAATCGAATGTTTAAAATTCTCTTTCGGTTTTGTGCATATGTAGTATGTACATAATTTTATGCTAACTAAAACAATAATGAAACGCATGGGGCAGCGATCCCGCGGGGCGCGAGCGGGACATTCCATTTCAGACACGTTCATGCTTGCATAAATTCGATTTTTAGGTTCAATAAGGTTGCGGTTGGTCGTCTGGATAATCGCGAATCCGTATAACCGAGGGCCGGGTAGTAGAGTTTCTACTGTATTCACCAAGCCCAGGTCTATGTAAAGTTCTTAGTCGTCTTCTACGACACCCGCAAGTAATTTAGGGTTGATAATTTTCGCAGTACCATGTAGCATTAAAGATAATAAGAGTTTCATCATCTCAGCCTATATACATATATCCCACTGTTGTGTTCAGGTCTCCTCCATGATTGGAGGGGAATTGACCTAGAATTCCACGCTGGTCAAGACGTGTTGGAATAGGGTTTTGTTTGGCGTTTTCCTTCTATAGCACAGATATTATATGCATGTTATAATAATATACCTTAGTCATCTTTTACTGCAATCACGCAAGTTAGGGAGTGGTGAACTGTATTCTTACTCCGTCACCACATGGACAGTAAGAGTTTACACTGAAATATTTATTACTTTACAGTGGTGTAAGTTCGACGACGATGTAGTGTCACGCTGTACAAAACAAGAAGCTATTGAGTACAACTATGGTGGTCACGACGAGGACATGGCTTTGACTGTGCGTCATTGTACCAACGCTTACATGTTGGTTTACATTAGGTAAGATATATTGCCCCGTTTAACAGCGGTTCTTATTTTTTAAATAAACAAACCCCGAATTAAGGGGATATTCTCATGTAAACGCATAAATTTTACCTCTTTTTAGAGATTTTATTTTTCATAATACAATTAAATTCAATCATTTTAATTTTTTTCTAGGTTTTTATATGTATTTTAAACTATATAAAAAAAAATTATTTTCTTCTTATTTTACATTTATTATATATTTTTTTCTAATTAAATTAGACACCAAAATAAAAAAGGAGGTCACTGGTCATGGTAGTAATAGCGGCTGTTCATATTGTCTGAAATAAAAAAAACGAATGGATCATTGTTCAGTAGATCTGTCGCTATCGGTCCTACCAGAATTAATCAATTTCATTAAAAAAAAAAAAAATGGTGGACGGTAGAAAAAAAAACTGTTTATTTGTAAATTTTTTTGTTAAAAATCGTTTTAAAAAAATAAGAAAATATTTTCGAAAATAAACAATTTTGGTACGGCCGATAACCATTAATAAATAGAAGAATATGTATAAATTTCAAAGCAATCGGTTGAATACTTTTTTTTTAGGACTATGACAGTTTTAGAAAATGTTTCCAGAAAAATGCGTTTAAAGTTTCAAGAGCAGATTTTTTGTGGAAAATTTATACTTACACTAATCTGCTATTTTCACAGCATATTTTCGATAGGTTTTACTAATGAAATATGAAAGAAAAAATAAAAATCGATTTTTCGAACTGGGTACATGAGAATACTTTGCAAACATGAAATTAATAGACACAAGGCACCAAGATCCATAATTTATAATTTATTGAACTCACAAGTTACTATTCTGCCTAGGGTTTGAACCCAAAATACTAAGCATGACAGGTCCTTATTTAGACTCTTCATCATCTGTGCAATTGTTAAGAATACAATGTATCACATTGTATCCTGGTTCGAAGGTTATCACAATGGAGCTAATATTAAACATGTATATGATTCCAGTTAAAAGAATCAAATTAAAAAATAAAGAGCTTGCCGATTATTTTGCCAGGTCTTTTGCTAAAATAAAGTGTTGTAAAATATAGAATTAACACTATGTTACCCACCCAAGGCTTTTCCATAATAAATGCTTTTGAATTGCAATAATTTTGCCAATTGCCCTCTCATTGTGTTTAGATTGTGAGGAATAAGAAGAGAAAAAAGTCGTAGTGATTATTTAAATAATTTACAGGGATTCACAGTTGAAGACTGTTTTGCAAGAAGTCACTCAAGCTGATATACCTACAGAGCTAAGTGAAAGACTTGCCGAGGAAAAGAGAATTGAAACTGTAAGTATAAATATTTGTTCATGTTGTGTTTCATCCATAAAGTATGTTACAATAACTTCGTGATTTTTTGACTGACCCCCGTCTTTGTCACGGATTGTCACATTTGCTAGACCCCGCCCCCTCTAGTGTGACGTCACATATTTTTCAATTTTAAAAAATATACACCGAGGAATCTAATTGGCTGTTTTCTTGAAACGTAAGTACCCAGTTAATCATTCTTCATATCCCCACATAACTAAATACAATACATTTAGAAAAAAGTCTGATAATTAGACATTCTTAAGTTTATCTGACATGCAACGGTATTGTTTCCAACATGCCTACGACATAGCATTCGTATTAAATCGCAATAATAGGTAAAATAAAATAATTTTAGGCATAACACCTCCGAGCTCGGTGTCGCACCTCACCCGTTCGCGCCCCGCACCCCTTTCTTCTTTTGTGATGCGCCCGATTCGCGCGACCTTGTTAATACGTCAGTTAGCATGCTACCGTACCTACGGTCAATGCCCTTAACCACATGTTACAGTTATGCAAAAATGATATTTTAAGGAAACGTACGGGATTGCAACTGACAAGAATTTATGTTTTTATTTTATTGAATAAATGCTATAGTAGGATTTTATATCATTAACTGAGTATGTACGTTTCGGGCAAACAGCCAATTAGATTCCACGGTGTATAATGAAATTAAATGAAACGTGGTGCAGTTTACAGCATTTGTCAAAAGGACCCCTTCCACCCCTTGTCACACAATGTCAAAATTCGTCGACCGCTTCTCTCCGCCTTAACGTGTGACGTACTTTATGGATGGTCCCTTTTTGGCTTAAGAATACAATTCCTTCCTCTTAGGTATCTTAGAACACTTTTTGTAAGGAAGGAACTCCGATGTAGTGACGCGTAAGGAATACAATTTATAAGAATCCACTTTCTCTCAGGAATCGTAAAAATCGGCTAAAGGAGCATCAGAAAAATGGACAGGTCCTTCCTGGACGATTTATAACACCAATTGCCATCGCCAACCCACTAGCCGCATGGCCATTTTGGCACCCGTGCTCGACGTATATGGATCGAAGAAGCATTTTAATAAAAGTATACTTTTACAGATTCGTCGCAAAGAACGTAATGAAGCTCACCTTTACATGAACGTAAATGTAGTACTAGAGGAAGCGTTTGATGGTCACCAAGGCAATGACTTATACGATCCAGAGCGTGCTCACTACAGAGTTTTCCGTGTTCGGAAGCAGGCTACAGTCGCTGAGCTTATGGAGATGTTGGCTGAAAATTTCAAATATCCCCTCAAACAACTTAGACCGTGGCCCTTTAGTGCGCGTTCAAACCAGGTATGGCTCGATAGTGTAGTAGTCTAAATATTTTTCCTTGCTAGTATTGTGGGTTTCATTACCTCGTATGGCATATATAATATGCGTAAATAGTATGTGCGTAAATAGAGCAGTGGTAGTTTTTCAAAGAAATATCTGCAATAAATGTAGCTCGCATGGTGCTCGCTCTTTCGGGTATCTAACCTTATCGGCACTTAAGCAACAGACCGGTTATGCTGTCTGTCTCTTTTCTGATCCCGGATCTTTGGTCCAACCACACACGTCCTCGACTAGGTCGGCATCGGGTGCGGTTGCATTTGTTCCGTCCCATGTTCCTAGTGGTGGAGTAAATCAGCGTAGAAAATCTTCAACCTGACTTGCTTCGCCATATAAGCGAAAAATTTCTAACATGTCTCGAGAGAATTAATAAACTCTACAGATATCTACAAATAACTTCATAGTGATCTCTTACGTTCGTGCAAAATCTGGAATGAACTACCTGCTGTTGTTTTCTGATAGCTATAACATGTCCTTCATTAAACGGGGTTTAAGAAGAGGACTTCCTTCACGATAGATAGCGGCCCAGCTGTGTTAGCTTGTATTGCAAAGATCCATGAGAGGCAGTATCATTTACCACTAGATGTGCGCTTTGCTTGTATACCACCAACAGCCGTAAAAAAGACCTTCCGTGTCAAATATCGAAGTTCTCAATTGCATGGTCCACAAATCATGTCCTGACTCTCTTGTGGTTTAATTAGCGAACACAAATTGCTATTTATATGTCTATGAAGTGATATAAGCATTTATTGTTCAATATAGAGTGTTATTGTGTCTTTAAAAAAAAGGGATCATTCCACCCAGGTCTAAACATTTCGAGACACGAGATTTTGATTCATATGAAGAAAACATTGTACCTCTATTATATTCGAGTCTAGAAACTT
Organism: Lymantria dispar; assembly: GCA_032191425.1. Lineage (NCBI taxonomy): Eukaryota > Metazoa > Arthropoda > Insecta > Lepidoptera > Erebidae > Lymantria > Lymantria dispar. The sequence goes on from CM063451.1 coordinate 17,138,533, forward strand.
ATTAGATTCTTATACAGAATCCGCATATAAATCATTGTGTTTTCAACAGACTTGCAGGCCAACTTGTTTAGACATCCTCAACGATCAACACAAGCTAGTGGCGGACGTCTCGGAAAATATGAATCCTTGGAGCATATTCTTGGAAATGTTACCACCTGATTCCGGTTTCAGTGCTTTACCTAACTTTGATAAAGATAACGATGTAGTGCTGTTCTTTAAGTTTTACGACCCGAAGCAGAAGCGTATACATTACTGTGGACATCATTACTTATCTATTGCGAGCAAGCCTGCAGATCTTATACCCATATTGAATAAGCGAGCAGGTAAATATGAATATATTTTTAATTTCTCATTATCATGCTGATATTCTAATTGCTTGGGGTTTACATAATACTTGTGTTTTTCTACTGTTGTACATATTGCAGAAGTTTTGGCAATAGTTTAATTGACCTGTCTAAAATCAACCCTTAGGAATGTAATAACTGAACAGTGGGCCTACTCTTGAATCTCGATTTCAATCCTAAATCCAATCGCAGCTCGAATTTGAGCAATTTGGTACTCTTGAAAGCAATACGAGCGCACGATTGTAATCAAATTCGGTGGCTTTTTTTAAACTAAATGAAGTCGAATCTCGTTGATTAAGTTGTTGCACGATTTCAAGAAAGCGTCATTGTGGTGAACGAGTTCGGTAATGTTATTAATTTAAAGTAATAAAATTCGGCAAGAATTCATTCTCGAATTTGTTTAGGAGTACCAAATATAAGTTTGGTGAGATTAGAATTGAATCGGATTCGAAATTAGAATTGATTTCAAGAGTAGGCCCACAGATGGCGTCAGATGGAGTTGGTCCAGGCTCTTAATCGTCTTTTATGACGAGCAATGTAAGGGTTGGTTAGTATTTGTAGTTACTACATAACACTAAAGTCATCTTTTTATTATAAACGGTAATAGAGAGGCCATCATTGTCCTAACGCGTCTGGTGGTTAAGAATACAATATATTACTGCCTATTCCTCATAAAAGCCAGAGTGGCAGAAGTAGGGCTTCCAATCCCGCAGCATGAATTCAATCTCGGTATTTGCGGGATTACGAATTCTCAATCCCGCGGTATCTCGGTGTTTGCGAGATGCCACATATCGAAAATATTCACATTTATTTAAGGCAAATAAAACAATGAATTAATCAACTCCACATTTATTTACGTACATATTACTATTAATATGAGATCAATCAAATTACGCCGTTTATTTGTAACAATAAAGAATGAATTAATCAACTAACTACACATTTATTGAAGTATTACTATTAATATGAGATCAATGAAATTACTCCGTTTATTTATCGCAAAAACCCTATGAATTATCAACTAACTCCATATTTATTTAAGTAGGTATTACTACTAGTATGAGATTAATCAAATTACACCTACTTTTTTTCATCACAAACAGTAACAAATACTGAATAAAAACAAATCAAATCAAACAAATCTTCAAAAATACACAAAAAAATTAAAAAATCAACCAAAAAAATTAACCACACTTAAAAACTGTAAATTTATATAGGATATGTTACTGTTTGAGAGTTAATTAAGTTTGAGGTTGCATGCATGCTTTTTTCAGTCCCGCAAATCCCGCGGATCCCGCACCCGTAATCCCGCATCATGCGGGATTGGAAAATGGCGCGGGATCCCGCAATACCGAGATCACGGTATTGCGGGATTGGAAGCCCAAGGCAGAAGTATTCTCTTGGGACTTATAACACCAGTTATGATCACCTACCTCCCTACCAAGGGTGGCGTTTAGTATTATCTTTCCTAGGATCTCCGTCACCATCTCAACCTCTACCGTATGTGTCACAAGAAACTGTCCTGTAGTACTTACCAGTTCAAATCTGTCAACAATGTTTTCTTCATTAACAAAAACAATGATAAAAATGAAATGATAAAATTCATTTTATGACATTTGTTCTCATCATGATCTAAGTTCCACTTTCATAGAGTAGACCAGTGCCGAAGCCTTCAAAAATGGAAAAAGTGAAAAAAAAAATAATAGTAGGATGAAACCCATTAGAAAAGGAGGGGAATATGATAAAAATGAAAGGAAAAATAAATTACGGGCGATCCGAGTTCGGGAAGTGGGAGGGGGTGGGTTTTTAAGGGTAAAAATGGTTTATCTCGATTTCCGCCAAAACTACAAGTCCTACGAAAAAAGTTAAATGGCAAAGTTGTAGGTAATAAAAAGATCTACAACTTTTGTATTTACAATTTTTTCACATAACCTCAAAATTTAGGTGAAAAATTCAAATAACCAAGATCTTGGTTTTTTATTTTTCTTTTTCAAAAAAAAAATTTTCGCTATGAAATTTGGTGAAACCTTACTTTATTATGTCCCAAACACACTGTAATTTATTTGATTTAAAATATTTATTTTTTCGCCTTATTTTAGCTTAATATCAAAAAAGCACCCTAATTTTCGATCGAAAATTCTCACGTCAAAATATCAGCTTTTTTCAAAAAGTCGGGGGGCTTTTTGTTCGTTGGAATCTCTACTTTCTGATGGTGTAAAAAAAAAAATACATTGCTATAGTAAATGTTCTCGGAAAATGCAAAGAAAAATTAATATTTGATAAGACATCTTCAACATTTTGAGAAAGTTGTAGAATTTTCTTTACATTATATGCATAGATGCCTATTTATTGCTATTTTAAATAACTTTTATACCTGAGTTACCTACAGATAATTTTAGCCCATTAAAAGATATTTCATAGAGAAGTGGGGAAGGGGCTATACGGTTCAAGGCCTTACTACCTACTAAAATCTTTGCATTTTCTGAGAACATTTACTATAGCAATGTATATTTTTTATACCATCAGAAAGTAGATATTTCAGCGAACAAAAAGCCCCCCGATTTTTTAAAAAATACTGATATTTTGACGGGAGAATTTTCGATCGAAAATTAGGGTACTTTTTTGATATTAAGTTAAAATAAGGCGTAAAAATAAATATTTTAAATCAAATAAATTACAATGTATTTGGGGCATAATAAGGTAAGGTTTCACCAAATTTCATAACAAAAATTTTTTTTTTTTGAAAACGATAAAAATGAAAAACCAAAAACTTGGTTATTTGAATTTTTCACCTAAATTTTGAGGTTATGTGAAAAAATTGTAAATACAAAAGTTGTAGATCTTTTTATTACCTACAACTTTGTCCTTTAACTTTTTTCCGTAAGACTTGTAGTTTTGGCGGAAATCGAGATAAACCATTTTTACCCTTAAAAACCCACCCCCTCCCACTTCCCGAACTCGGATCGCCCGTAATTTATTTTTCCTTTCTTTTTTATCATATTCCCCTCCTTTTCTAATGGGTTTCATCCTACTGTTATTTTTTTTGGTTTCAAAAATTATCGACCCTGGTCTATAAGGCGCACTGCTAGACTATAGCCTTTCCACATTAGGAAGGAAGTTAACCTAATGTACTAAGCTGATCAAGTGAGTCGGAAAAGGTTTTAACTTCGTGGTTTTTTTCCCTTGCTGTATCATCCCCTTATGCCTTTTAATCTTCTTTTAGAATTACTCACGGGCAAGAAGTGAATTTCGGTATAATATTTTGATAACCTCTGCCACCACCATGGGTTGGCAGGCCCGTTTCACTGCTGTTGGGTAGCATAATCGCTGTTTAGAAAAACTGAAAAGAAGAGCTATGGCATAATGTACAGATGGCATTATGGTCAGGATACTGATGTACAGTGCCAAGTGACACGGGTTCGTTTCCCATGCAGACGATTCCCACTTTGTGCGATTCCCAAAATGTTTGAGGATCTGAGTCTCGATGTAATATGTGTTCGTTGTGTGCGTAAAGTCACCCACAATATATGAATTATTTCCTTAGAGCTTGCCTTTTATAAAAAAATAAATAAAACGAAAAAACAATTATACCATTTGCAAATTATATCCATTCATCCATCTGTGGCCGCCAATGGTTGGGCCCATACAGGCCCATGGGCCTGTTTACACAGTTTTTACAAGTTTACGAAGAAGTACATTGTGGCAATACTTCGAAATACTGGTGGAAATATTTCCAAGTTTTATCATATTTACTCTTTATTATTTCTAGGTTTTCCGCCGGATACTCCTCTTGTATTATATGAAGAAATTAAACCAGACTTCGTGGAAAAGATCAGCAATTACAATGAACCCCTCGAAAAGGTATTATTTATCAGTTTTATCCTATCAAACCATTCACTAGTATTAAGCATAGTTATATAACTTAATTAAATGTATTCCATACATATATATAAAATGTATTTATCCAATTACAATTACATTTATATGTTAAAATTTATGAAAGTGAATTACTAGTATTATAATAGTTATATTTTAGTTCTAGTTTAATTCCTATATTCAGGTATCGCTGACAGAGGTATGGTATATTGACTACTTTATCTTTTATATTAAAATTTATTTGCGTTTCTAGGCCACTTTTCACCCATACTGACATTAATTCTTGCTACTAAGTTGTCACCGCCTGTTTCATTGTCCAAATTTATATTTATTCTCCATGTTAGAGATCGGGTTCTACCATTCTAGCATGTAATATTATAGCGAGTTAGGTGCTCGATATGTCCTTTCCTTTTTCGACAATTTAATTCTCGCCACCTTGCCTCTCGCTTATAGGATAGACTCATAAATCACCCGCGAAATTTGTTTCCATTTTATGTTACGAGATGTGTTTAAGATTGAAAGGGCGCTTTACATGTGGGGTAGTCTGTAAAAGATTTATTATTTTGTTTATTCGTTTGCTGATACTAAATACTGCTCTGATATTTATACGCTAAAAGCAGATTAAAACCTATAATATTTAATTTCTATTGCCCTAAACTAATAGAGCGTAAAATTTTAAAGTAAATCGCTCAAGATTATTTATTTATTGATAAATCCTACTGCTTGGCATTCAAGCAGCTTGCCGTGCTCGTTTCTGATAATTAACATATTTGTATAAAATCGAATTTACGCATATGGATTTTTCCAGTAAGAGAACTTTAAAATACCTTGGCTTGGACTTTAAATTGTTTACAAAATTATGTCACTGTAAACATGTCAGTAATACGATAATAACACATATTCATCGTTTAAATGACAGTATTTATGTAGAATCTACTCTCTTTTTGCGGTATCAATATAATAAAATATAGTATGTTCAATTCAGATATTAATGTATATGTAAAATATGTGTAATGTATTTGCTTTCATCACCATTTCTTATTTTGATAAGGCTTATTTAAAGCGCCTATTTATCAATCACCAGATAAAAATTATCCATTAAATAATCTCATTAAATATGAAAGTAAAAAAATATTTTTTATGTACTATATCTTCGTAATATTTCATGCAATGACTTCACTAATTTGTCGTATAGAAAAAAGTAAATCAAATCATATTTGGGACTTGAATGCGTTCCAAATGTTTTAACCAATTAACATATCGTGATTTTAATGTTATATTTTTAATTCAGCTAGAGATGAATCACATTATCTATAGATGTACTTAATGAAATAAAACTTTAATAAAATATATACAACAATGATATTTGGTGATCCATAAATCGGCTTACGTGCTAGTTTCCTTATATTTTATCAATGTAACATTGTAATTGTTTTCTATGATTTATTGTGCCTATGCCACTTATATCCGCCGCCACTATCAACATTATTCAATACCAAAATGTTAAACTTGATTAATAAACGCAATTGGATCATAATTTCAAACCTGTCGATTTAGTTAGAGGAAGAGTTACCACCCCGACTGCAGATTGATTTGGGCTCGGGAGTGATGATTAGTGATTAAAGGTTCGATTTTACTTACGTCTTCCTGCGATGTATAGTTTTTTTTACTTGTGATAAAAGGGGTTCCCATTCTAGAATATTGTAGCTTAATAACTAAAAGCAAGTAGTGAATTAATTTTTAAATCATATCAATATTTCCTGAGATTGCCCCTAAATTCAAAATTTATATAATTTGGCCTCTTTGTTTTGTAATACATGTGAAAAATGCTAATAAAATAAATTGTGGGGCCATAATTTGTTTAAAAAGAATCATTTTATAAAAATTTACATATTCAACAAATACTTCCAATGTTTTTTTTTTTTTAATAAATATCGCTGCTAACTGGAGAACTTGATGTGGCATAAGTCCAATCCTTCTTTACTCATTGTATTATAATATATATTTGAGTTGTCAGGTTAAGGTATTATTTTCTCCGTTGCATATAAGTTGCCCTTACCTTTAACTAAAGACAGTACTTGTTTAGTTTTCTTTTTGATTGTTAAAGAATGAATTATTCATTAGAATATGTAGCGTTATATATTGTGTGTATGCGTATAACATATTGGTATACGGTGATGGCGGTGGATATAAGGCGGGCTTCCCTCGGGTTGAGTCGTGTGCACGCGGCCAGGTATTGGACGAGCTGATGGACGGCGATATCATCGTGTTCGAGCGTGCCGACCATCGACACGATGACCTCGAGCTGCCAACCTGCCAAGACTACTTCAAGTATATCTTCTTCAAAGTTGAAGTACAGTTCGTCGACAAAACTGTGCCCAACGACCCCGGGTGAGTTTTTTATAGATATTTTACTTATAAAATTAATCAATATACCGCAGACCAGAAGAAAGAAAGGAATGAGGATAGGATCAAGGTGACATAGGTTAAAAGGAAGTCTTCCTATTTCTATGTATTGCATCCAGAACTTCTATATGCAATTTTCCACAGAATTTCGAATATAATATACATTTGACAACTGTTTTGCCTCTGTACAAGGTATCCTCGGTAACAAATTGCTACTACTCAGATGTCGATTTTCTGCAAGATTTCTGTGGTACTACCCCGGACGGATTGGCCCGCGGCTTTAGACAGAAGACTGGACAGTGTGGTCCTACCACATATAATAATAATATTGATATGTCTGATAATAATATTGATATATGTATAATAAATATATATGTATTGTAATGATATATGTATTGTAGTAATGGGTCGTCGACGATTTTACAGTCGACGCAACGAGACCGTTTATCATCGATGGTAAACTAGTTGAATAAACAGTCTAATTTTCTACTGGTTTACGTCGTAGACGCTTAGACAAGACGAGACGTTTAGTTTATATTATGACGTACGTTAATCGTCCATTGGTAAAGGACAACGAAACTTCAACGAATTTTATTAGACAACAGTTTCATTGTACAATATACATTGACGCTTCAATATGTAATGATAGTCCCATCACACGATAGCAGAGTTCAATGAATTGCAATCAATCTATCTATGCGTTATGATTTCGGCTCAACTCACGCCTACGGGCGGTGAGGTTTGCGGGGCGGGTAAAAAGCGTAGCGAGCCGTGCGAGCGCGCGCGCATCTCGTCTTCCAAGTTCGGGCCGATTCGGGCGCTTTCGAATAGTCGCAAGTCGTCGTGTTCGTGTCATTCGTTGATACGACGACCGTTTCGCGAAGCCGTTCATACGTAAACATGTTTATCAGTCAACTATAAACTGGTTTATTAGTTCACGGCAAAGAAACAGTCGAAAAAAACTGTTCGTTTATTCAACGACCACCACTAATGTATTGTAAATATTTAGGTTTACAATGGAGCTGTCTATGCAAATGCGCTATGATCAGATGGCGCGAGCGGTTGGACAGAGACTCAACGTGGACCCCTACTTAATACAGTTCTTCAAATGTCAAAAGTATGTATGCAACATGTAAAGTTATAAAGTGCGTAAGTTTTTGCATAAATGCGTCCTAAAATTTATAGAAAGCTATGCAGAAAACTGGTTTTATGATTTCAGAAGAATCAGAATATACAGTTAACTGTGGCATCTATATATATGTACATGTCTTTCAACTATGTGTACAACTATATAGAAAAAAATATATATATATATACACATACACATACATATTATAATATGAGTTGTTAAAATTCGAACATGGACCTTTCCATAGATTTTTGATTTTATATTTAAAACTAAATAAAACGATTGTCGTACTAAAATATATCTGTTAAAATATAAATTATTAGCACGATAATAAATAAATCTTGATATTCAAAATCTATGGAGACTGCCATGTTTGAAATTTAACGACTCATTTCCTTTTAGTATCAATTTTGATTGAGAAGATGCGCCTCGTTTGAGTTTTGAAGGACAAGGATTCTTGTAGGATTTCTTCAGTTATCATTCATTTCGGCTCTTATACGTCCCACTGCTGGACTCGAGCATCCTCCGCAATAGGACCGAAATTGACCTTACTATATGGGTATAGGGACAGACTATACCATGCTGGTCAGGCAGGTTGGTATAGGGTTTTGTTTCGAATTTTCCCTCTCTTGCATAGATGTTATATACATATTTTATCCCTTAGTCATCTTTTACGACATCCACGGGCAATATAGGGAGTGGTGAATTGTATTCTTCATTTGTCACCACATGGAATTATGTAGGATTTCTTAGTTCGAATAAAAACCAGTTTATTTTATAATTTCAATGTTTTTTTAATTGTTTATATGCATATTTCTATGTTACAGCTATAAGGATACCCCTGGACTGCCTCTAAGATACTCATATGATGGAATACTTAAAGATTTGCTAGTGTACTGTAAACCAAAGTGCCCTAAGAAATTATTTTACCAGATCTTATCTATTAAAGTTAATGAATTAGACAACAAAAAACAGTTCAAATGTTTATGGGTAAGTGTTATTGCTATAAATATTTCTACTACATTAAAATTTGCGTCGTGGCGTTCCTCGTCCTTGTCGCTTAGAGACAGGGGCGATGGGTAAGTTGCGGCTTATCTAAGTAACTTTTAGATTTAAGCAAATTTTTATACAGAAAGAAAGTATATGATGTATCCTTTATATCCGGTATACGTTTTAGATATTCTATAGCGTCATGGGCACTAATAGAGCATAATTCAATTTATGTTTACAGGTTGGTCCAAATTATAAAGAAGATAAAGAATTAATTTTATATCCAAATAAAGGCGGGAAAGTATCAGACATTTTACAAGAGGCAGCTAAAGTTGTTGAAATGTCACCAGATGGATCGGGAACGTTAGTATTTCATTGAGTTTATTTAAATTGGTTAATGAGTATAGGAGCACACTCAAGTAATATTTTACTCTTAAACGGTCTAACTAACTACTCTACTCGTGCCTGCCAACATCATTGTGTTTACCGCTCATATATTTCAATGTGGCGCTAGTAAACTTAGCATTGACAGATCCAGTCTGATGCCCATTGAACCACGATATAATATAATGCAAAAGGTTATAGCTGGATCAGATTTCACAATCGGCATCCGATCTCAATGTTAACTACTAGAGCAGCCATCACTCCTTTCAACTAAAATGGAATAAAAGGGAGAGCGCTTTATAGCTACCACAAATAGACTTATCAGTGAGCATGACCAATACCATTTGCCACAACCATAACCCACGGACAAAATACATTTGGCAAAACGCTATGTTTTACAATTACAAAAGTAACAGGAAAATAAATATGTAATGAGAAATTTACTAAATAAGGAGCTGCCCATAACCAGTCTCTATTATCATCTAAGTAATCTGAGATTTTACAAGAAACTTAATCTATTATTGATTATCTTTTTAGACTTATCACTGGCATATCTCAGATATTTTTAGATATTTTATTGTGGAAGCATATTGGCCCATGAAAGACCTGTTAACTCTTTGGAGCCTAGTAATATGTATAACTAACTTGTCCTTATTCTGAGTATACACATGATGAATGTCACTATATTTATCAAAGTTACCGATATCTGTTTTAACTATATATCAATAAATATCACCAAAATACCAATCAAAATGTTTATTTCTTTAAATTTCTCTCATGAAAATTACTTATAAAATTTGATTTGCTGATTATTAAAATGTCAGAAGGATTAATAGTAGAAGTAACTTGTTATATTTCTTGCAGAGCGCTGCACTCTTTATTTTTATACTCATTTCCATTTTCTTCCTGTCCTCAAGAAAATATTTTCAAATTAATTTTTTTTTTACAGATTAAGAATTGTAGAGGTATCATGTCACAAAGTATTACCAGGCCCAGACCCAGAATTAACATTGGACCAAGTGACAATCTCACCACCCAGATTGTACAGAATAGAAGAGATACCTAAAGACGAAATCAATATGCAGGTTTGTTTTTAATACAGTTATATTTTAAATTATCTGTACATGCGTTTGAACACACAAATATAGATAAATAAATTGCTTTAATTTTATAGATAAACTAGCTTTTGCCCGCGGCTTCGCCCGCGTTAAAATTAACTTGCATATTGAACTATTATCGCAAAGAATATTATCGGCATAAAAGGTATTCTATTTCTTAATTTAAAAAATACTCTATGTGTCTATTTTCATCCAAATCTGCTAAACAGTTTACGCGTGATTAATTAACAAACATCCAAATATCTTCACAAACTTTCACATTTGAATATTACTTCCAGACTTGTAGTTCAGATTCTCGTGGAAATACGATGATAAATATGTCTTTCCTAAGTCCCTGATAATGTAGCTTTCCATTGGTGAAAAAAAAATTATATCGATTAAATTTCCGCAGTTTCACCTACGTAGACCTCATTCCCATGCGAATGCCGAGATAAAAAATGCCTATGTGACTCACAACTCAAAAACAAAAAAAATTTAACCATTTTTAGTTATAGGTATCGTGCAAATAATTATGTGCATAAATAAAAACTATTATTTTGATAGATAAACAGACGCTTCAAATTTATTTATTTGTAGAGATAGAAAATTGACTTAATATCTCCACTTACTGTCTGGTAGCGGCTAGGAATATTACCACGCTTTCATTGTTTGTGGGGTGTCCCAAAATACTACTAAGACAAAGATTTACATCGATCTGGACCAATTGGTGATGCCGTCTGGCCAACAATGTCGTCCGTCAGGCAGCCGGTCATAAAATGTTGCTAGAACCTTTGCGATATATCTACGATGGGAGAAGAGTACCTACATATTGCGTCGATCCAAAGTAATTAGGATAAGAGCAAAATAATGATGATATGTAGGATGGGTGTCTTTGACTATATGCGTTTCACCCTTTTAGGGCTGCCTAAAATTATTCCTTAGTGCGCTTACCCCAAAAAACAGATCGGTATACAAAATTTCACACATCTTTGGCTATGCACTTTTCACCCTCTTAGGGGTTGAATTTCCAAAAATTCTTAGTTAGTACTCATCATCATCATCATCTCAGCCCATATACGTCCCGCTGTTGGGCTCGGGCCTCCTCCATAATGGAAGGGTAAATGACCTACTATACCACGCTGGTCAGACGTGTTGGTATAGGGTTTTATTTTGAGTTATCCTTCTCTCGCATAGATGTTATATGCGTTTTATATCCGTAGTCGTCTCGTACGATCACCCACGGGTAAGATAGGGGATGGTGAATTGTATTCTTACTCCGTCACCACACGGTTAATGTAAGTACTCGCTTATCCCAAAACAGAACTTTTACGTTCCCAGGACCATTATTTTAGGTTATACACTTTTCATGCCCTTAAGGGTGAGTCTGCCAGAAGTTCTTTCATAGTGCTTGGTAAGCGAGCACTAAGAAAAAAATCTTGGGATAATCCAAGAGAGCCGACCGTGTACTAAAATGACCGTTCCTCGGCTCACTGATTTCGGATAAACGCTTTTCACCCCCTTAGGGGTAAAATTGCAAAAATCTCTTTTTTAGTGAGCACTTTCCCCAAGAAAGACAACTTTATACAAAACGTTACGTTTCTAGGCCTAATGATTTCAGCTATATATTTTCACCCCCTTAGGGGTTGAGGTTCAAAAAATAATTTCTTAGAGCTCACATATAACAAAAGAAAGTGAATCGCATACAAAGTTTTACGTGCCTGGCCCCAATAGTTTCGTCTATACGCTTTTCACCCTCTCAAGGGTGTGATTTGCCAAAAATTCTTTGCAAGTGTTCGTGTACCCCAAGAAATACGACGGTGTAAAAAATACGTTTCTAGGCTCAGTGGTTTTGGCTGTAGGTATGCTTTTTGGTGTTTTAGGGGTTGAATTTCATCCCCATGTAAGTGAAATTTCGAAAACGCTAGAACGAATATTTATTTATTATCAAGTGCCTTAAAACAAAGGTTCATGGTTCTATCATCAAAAATGACGAATTTCCATACAAAATGTCATCCCCTATTTCAACCCGTTATACCTATTTTTTCACGATTTCTTTGCTAGAGCTCGTGTACCTAGAGCTGGTAGACACACAGAGTTACTTTCGCATTTATAATATTAGTAAGGAAGTAAGGATTATTAATACTGTCCTATTCATGGAAAGTAGTGCAGTGCTATATGTTTAATGCCATTTTGTTATCAAGTTTTTGGTTCCATTTATTCATTACGCTGGAACAAGACTTGTGTCTTTGACTTCTTAGAAAAACAGAAATAAACGGCGACAGAAAACTTTGATTAGCTAAACTATGATTAGGTATATTGTATGTATTGCTGTTCTGTTTGAGAGTTTGATTGTTAGACGCGTAAATAACAGAAATCATTAGAAAAGTTGCTTATAAAATGGTTGTTGTAATAGCACTCGAGGAAAACTGCGGCCATAGCATAAAAATCCCTACTAATATTATAAATGCGAAAGTAAGTTTGTTTGTTATGCTTTCACGCTTAAACCACTGAACCGATTTCAAAAATTCTTTCACCAATGGAAAGCTATAATATCAGGGAGTAACATAGGTTATATTTTATCCTGGTATTCCCACGGGAACGGGAACTACGCGGGTAAGGCGACTGAACCTGAAGCGAAGCGAGGGCGAGTTGCTAGTATACAATAAATATTCTTTTTAATGTTTCAGGAGGACGAAATGATTGTTCCTTGCGCGCATTTCCATAAGCAAGTATACGCAACGTTCGGCATACCGTTCTACACTCGCGTTAAACACAGCGAACCCTTCCAGGCGGTGAAGGACCGTCTACAGAAAAAGCTGGATATACCTGACAAAGAGTGGGAAAAGGTAAACTTACACTATCATTTAAATTTTATTGACTACCGAATCGATATTATACGTCATTCAATGTGTAACATGAATGATTGAGTTATCCTAAAAAATATCTAAAATCATTGTCGCATTATTGCTTTTAGAATTAAATTGATTTGGGGAATATCTGTTGTATGGTTTCAAAGTCTATTACGGACGTAGATAGAAGCATTTTTGTTTTTTATACATGTATTATATCTTTGTTTTATATACAGGGTGTATCAGGTTATGGGGCAACTGTTCGAGTATGTTGTAGTTTAACGGTCATAGATCGTAATTAGAATGTACATTACACAAAAAACAATATAATATAAAAATTATAGTGATTTCAAAAAAATGTGTCTTAGAGTCTATGCCTTAAATGTTACGTATTATGTAGGCATGTACAGACACAATACATTTAGGAATGTAAAGCTTCGACAGTATAAATTCATTCATAATACCTAGAATTGTGCAAACGTTTCAATGATATACTCAGTGCCAGATAACGTGGCAAAAGACTACCTTCACCTACCTTCACCACGATATCTTAAAATGCAAAATAATCTATCGCTTACCATACAAATCTATCGAAAAGTTGTATTGCAAAATTCTCTTGGTAGATGCCTACCAGGAAGCAACATTATAAACAGCACAACCTAAAATTTTACGAAATCTAGTAAAATTACCATAGAAAATATATGTTTTTAATATCCTATAATCATGTATTTCATTGTTTTAAAATACCAGATTAACCTGTAACTGGTGACATTTCATTATTTTATAAATAATATCATTGATAACAATGCCAAATTACTTTTAAATGTCTGAATATCAAAAGTTTTTAAGTAACATTAAAATTAAAGTACCGAAAATATTTATATAAATTCAATATAATATAGATCCTATAATTAAATACGTAATTAGCTTCGAAGAGTTATGTAACGCCCAAAAAATGCCAAGTTTTAAGTTATGACACATTTCTTTCAACTCATTTTACCGTCAGGTGTAATAAACCTAAAGGATCGCACAAGTAGATGCAAGATTTTAGGTTATATGTATCAAACATAAAATCTTTTCTTAACTGATTTTAGCGTCAGGTGTACGAGATCAGTGGCGTCGTGTGGCCCAGTCGCCATTTTGTTTGACATTCCGTGTGGAACACGTAAAAGATATTGAAAAAAAAAAATGATGGGCCTCGATGACAGTACATACCGAAAGATTGATGCATTCATAATTCATGTATCAGACAGCAGTGATAGTAACAGTAGTGGAAGTGACAGTCCAGAACTATAGATTTTTGTAAAGTCATAAATAAATTATTTTAGTATATTATTTTACCTCACCTTACGTATTTAACAAAAAGTTAGCCTTAAGATAGGTTAGCTATCAGTTTCATGCTAGGGCAGTGGTAAGGTAGGTAACGTGTACGTATGCTTTATTATTGCACGTGTAGGTGTTTAATAATTTCTTAATTAAAATTCTAAACAAATTACACGCAGACAAATGTTTGTAACCTCTGTACAGTCTAGACACCTTCACCACGATATTACAACGATAAGACGGTTTGTATGGAAAGCGATAGAATTAGCGATAAATTACTTGGATTTGATGATATCGTGGTGAAGGTCACCAAATTACCTCTTTTGCCACGCTATTTGGCACACACTATAGTGTAGTTTGTACCGACGAGCGACGAGCGGTCAACGGTCCAAGGCCGATCAGCTGTTTTAAAGCGAAGTTTGTTTTGTTTATGTGAATGTAATCATTGATTTATTCAATTTCTAATGAACATTTAACAAAGTATAAATATGTTGCGTATTAAGTATCATTGACTTTATACATTTCAATCAGATTTACACGAAAAAGTGTTGACAAAATTGAAAACTTTACATGTCTCTAACTCCTTAACGAATCTATATTTTTCGTTCAAATTTTTGTCATGGGTTCCTACCACCATTGCCTAGCTCCCTTTTGACCAGTTGCCCCATAACCTGATACACCCTGTATATTATTTACTGGCTGACCCGGCGAACTTCGTACTGCCATAATTTTTTTCTTTCATTACTTTAAATATATTTTCTAAAGTTTCGAAAATATAGTATCTAATGGAAAAACCATTGCAGCTTTGTCGGGAAAGATTCGATCGTCTTGGTCCTGGCATTGTTAATGATGATTCAAAGAGAATACAAATTACTCATTATTGATTACTGACAAAATTATAATTTCAATTTTTTTTTTAAATTTCAACATTTTCAACCGTATCAACCATAAAATTTTTAACTATAGACAAAATTACGTTTAGCTGTCATTTGCGTTTTGTATATCAATCATATCAAATGCGACGCGTACTTGTATTCTCTTTTGACATTTTATGTCACGTCACACGTTAACGCGATCGAACGGGTTAAAAGAGTTATTGGCGAAATCTTGTAAACACCATAAAAAAAAACCGGGATAAATAATATTCTATGTCTGTCTCCTGGTTCTAAGCTACCTCCCCACCAGTTTTCAGCCAAATCCGTACAGCTGTTCTTGAGTTATAAATAGTGTAACTAACACGACTTTCTTTTATATATATGTATAGATTATAACACGTTAAAACACTAAAATATTGAATATAGCATACGACCGCCGCCGAAGACAGGCACTTTGACCTTGCATGACAGTACCTTATTCCATACACCGGATATTGCAAAATTCATTATTTTCATTTCAGCTCATATATGTCCCGCTGCTGGGCTCGAGCCTCTGTCACAATCTATATATAAATACGTGAAGCAAAAA
This sequence comes from Lymantria dispar, assembly GCA_032191425.1. Classification (NCBI taxonomy): domain Eukaryota; kingdom Metazoa; phylum Arthropoda; class Insecta; order Lepidoptera; family Erebidae; genus Lymantria; species Lymantria dispar. The sequence continues at coordinate 17,154,395 of CM063451.1, forward strand.
CTTTGTACCCCTTTTTACGAAAATTACGTGGATGGACAAGTATAAAATTTGGCACAGTTGATGTATATAATGAGGAGAAGTGCATAAAACTGAAATTTCATATAATAATGGATTAGAAATACATTGAATTCATTAAAAAAGGCATTACGCACACTACAACGCAATCGCTACACACACACACGCGCGTTTGTGTGAGTGTGTTGCGTAGCAACGCTTATACACTTTTGTTTACGGTTAAAATCTCCAGTCGAACTGAATGTCAAAGAATCATAATTATGATGACAATGTCTAATAGAGATTTGTACTTATACAGTATGACTGGTAAAAGATTGTACATATTGAAGGAAACGATAGATAATGGCCACATGTAACTAATAAAAGTGTAAAAAGAAGATAATATTAATTAACTACATAGTAAACATCAACAATATTAGTGTTACAAGACTTCCAAAAATATTGTCACCCTACTGGCGATACACCGATACCGATATCGAGTAAAAGTTTTGTTAGTACTGTTGTCAAGATTTTGGATATTTATTACTAAAATTACTAAAGCTAGGTGTAGGAATAATGTCATAAAAACACTAAAGTTAGTTGCAGATTCATAGCTCTTTCCAATCCTGAGATAAAGTGATTTGTTTCTAATCAAAACAATAGGTTTGCCAGCGTACGTTGACCTCTGTCTGCGGCCCGCGACGCAAAAAAAATCCCTATTGGGTCGAGTCGCATAGGTAGAATATTTACCTAAAATGTAACTAGTTCAATGTCACGCGAACTGTTTAGTACCTACAAGTGCTTACGTACGTTGACCTATCCCATGTGTTCATAACTAAATGTTTTTATAAGATAATTAGTTCAAAATTTAAGTACCAATTTTTTTTATATATTCGGTATCAGAATCGAGTACTGAATACCCTCCTTCAATATGTACAATCTTTTACCAGTCACCCTGTATATTAGTCGTCCAGAGGGTGCCACTACCAGTTGTCTGTCCATCAACGGATTAGTGTCACTACGGGCGCGCAATCCCGGACTGCTCTAGCTGCTGCTGTCGTCTCTATCCTATACCCCATGACAGTATCCTTAACGCACTTTATCCCATAGGTATCCACCATATCCCCATCCTTTATCCCCAGTAATGAGAATTCCAGAGGAGGGTTGGCGTCAGGCAGGCGGCCGGCCATAAAAAAAATAGCCGTATCTTTTACAACATGGTTTTATATGGGGGCTAGAAGGTAAAGACATGTTGTGCCGACCCCACTTAGCGTGGGATGAGGGCAGGCAAATGATGATGATGATTAGTTATTAGTGAAATATAGCTTGCTCAATTTACAATTATACATAAATAAATTTAAAGAAAATTGTGTAGCAAAAAAAAAAAATTAATTAAAATTGATTATGGCCAAATTTTGACCACACAGCGACCACTAGTACGAGAGAAATTGACAATAGATCAACTTCCACCAAGCTGGACAGACGAGTTGTTTTTCGAAATACCTTCTCTTGGATAGATGTTATATGCATATTAAATCCCTTAATTGTATTTTACGTGATCTATTAGCAAGATGGCGATGAATTCTATTTTTACTTCGTCACCACACGGATAGAAAATGGTGTTAAAAAAAATCTTATTTAGACAATATCATTATAGTAGACGAAAACAAACTTATGCCTATTTATTTGACAAGTCTTGTGGAGTGGACTAAATGACCATTTCATTTGACTTTGGAAAAATGCCATATCCAATAAGACGCGCTTTAAAGAACGAATTATTATGCAATCTGTATAACATATATTTTATTTTGTTTCAGTACAATTTTGCTATAGTGACGAATGGTAGACCTAATTATATAAGTGAAGGAGCGACAGTGAATATTTACGACTTCAGGCCCAGTAGCAACGCAAGTGAGTAATAACACAAACAAGATTACTTTAACGTTGTAATCTTCGTATTAATATGCGTCTACCCTAAATAAACATCGTTATGGCAGAAAGGGATAGAATTCTAACGCCCCCAAATTTATAATTAATTGTGTTCTTGCTCGTTCTTCATTTATAATTAATTGTAATCTTTTATTTTTTGTATGTTTACATGATATTGTATATCACAATGTTGCTAATAATTTTAATATTTTGATAGTAAGGAGATAATTAATTACTACAATTGATAATGGCTATTGCCCAACCAGTTCTATTTAAAGGCCAGCGGTAAAAGAATACGTATCTTAGTGCAGATGTTGGTTTAAAAGTTATTTAATGCTAAATTTTCATATTAACATAGATTCTATCCGTAAAAGAATATGTGCTAAAATTTAATATAGATTTATCACTTCCAGATGCGACGGCTCGACCATGGCTCGGGCTTGAACATATCAATAAGACGCCCAAAAGATCCCGCGTCAATTATTTAGAGAAAGCCATCAAGATATACAACTGAGCCATGATGTACGCTCCCTGGTTCACCTGACGGAAATACTCCGGGGCAGAGGGGCGAGACGCAGACACAGGCCAACCTACGCAATAGTACCACGACACTTTATCACACTCCATCCAGTGTTACTTGAAACTCTTCAACGACATCAACCGTGGATACATGATATACGAGTTTCATGCCATACAACTTAGAACAATTTATAAGAAAAACATCAGTGAAGTCCTAACGAAATATGTTTAACATTTTACTGACTGAGATTAAAATGCCTCTAATATGTACAAAAGGCTCGTTTACTAACGACCATGAATGAACGAGGTAATTGACGCGCAAGTTTATTTATTTATTTTTTTTAACGACGTTAACACCAATTACTTCGCTAGTTTAGTTAGAACTTCACTGACAATATGTTGGGAGTATTGTATAATTTATTTACTAAGTGTGTGCTACGCTTATGTGCTGTGATACTATCGCATGGACACGCAATAATAATAGCCTTATCTACATTAAATCTTAACACCAATGTTTGACCTCCTTTACAGATAATTATCATTTAGAAACGGATCCTAAATCATGTGTGGGTTAACCGAGTAGTTCTGCTAGAAAAAAGCTTTTATATATTTTTTTTTAACTGTAGCTTTGTACAACCTAATAAATTTATATATATACATAGGGTTGTGTCAAACAAATATCCGCGTAGGTGTTATTAATATCGACTATTATGATATGTATTTTTTGTATATGCTCCAAAAAATATATGAAAATTTATATTCGTAACACTGTTGTTTAGTAAATGAAATATCGTCAATTTTAGAATTGAATTTGAATCGGCGTGGTCACAAAAAATGGGTTTTTGACTTAAGTTAGTTGTAGTAAAATGAGTAGACAAAATAAATCAGCCGGTAACTCCGTCGTGTTTCTAATACGGTGTCTGACACCTCTTATATCCGATGTAAATTGTGGTTCTTCGCTAGAATGTAGTGACTTTTGATTTTATATGCATGGTAATCTGTTTAATGAATGGAATATACAATTTGTATTGTCTTCAAGGCTGTGTCAACCGTCGTAAGTCTCGACTCAGTCAAGGTTTGTGGGGTGATTCGGCAATGTAAAGCATTTTCATCAAGATAGCGTTAATTTCGAATGAATTTTAGTAGCAATATGTGCCTATCGACGTTTGATTGATTGTGTAAAGGTTAACTAAACTGTAAAGGGTTATTATATTTACCGTTAAATTATAGCCTGCTTGCCGCAGATGCTTCTTATATTAAAAAAAAGTTTATCGTAACTGTTATTTCAATAATCAAGTTTGATTGAATTTATTATATAATATCAGTAATATAACGCCCATAATAACCACTCATAATAAGACAATCAGTCATTGATATTTGAAATAAAACTATTTTTACGAATTTTATCGCGTTTGTATTTAATTTTCCGACCTTTCGAACACTTTCAGCATTCATGGTCACTCAAGAACTAAGGTGCCTTCCGTCCAACAAGTCATCGTTATAACAGAGATTTATATCTACCCGCTAAAGGTTTATTTATTAAATGTTGCTTTTTATTTATTAAATGTTGTTTATTAAACCCACATTTTTGATACAAATTATTGCCAGTACAAAAAGAAAATGATTATACATACATATATGAAAAAAATATATTGTTTTTGGTCAGTAACTACTTAACATTAAATTTATGGTAGTAAATGTATTATGACAACTTATTAATTTAAACCTAACAAATCTAATGTACTACCACCGGATCGGAAACGCGGCCACACTGAGAAAGATCCAGTAAGAGAACTTAGCATGATACTAAATTATTATTGATTATTAAAGATGTCTTCTTTTTTCTTATTAAATTTTATTTTGCTTTATGGAATAATCTTTGAATATTGTTGTGGGTCAAATCTATACAATGAGTGTCTTGCAGTCTGGTGGTGGTTTAGTGACGCGAGATATCTTAATCCTCCCGTGATCATGCACGCTGAAAAGTGTTAGAAATGGCGGGCAATAGACACGCGATAAAATCCAAAAATAGGTTTATTTCAAATTTGTAATACTCGCGTAAATATTGTAACTCATTGGTATTTATTTATATTCACACATAAACGCATCTTAGTATATCCTCTTAATTCGTAACAGATTATTATCAGCATTCTAAAAATATAGATATAAAATAAACCACAATGATTTTTAAAAGAGGTATCTATTTTTTTAGGGTGAAAGAGATTAATTTTGTATTTTAATTGACGCTATTGTGATAATAAATATTAGTGACGCCTGTACATAGCTACCGCACATAAAAGTTAAAGAACACCTAATTTGTGCTTTTCTATTGTTAATTAACACTCCCTACAATAACTTCGATGTGTAATGTTTTTTTTTATAGAAATTATTGGAGTATATATTATATTAAATAAAAAAATAAAATGTTTTATTGATTGTCGAATTGCCAATACCCCGGTGTATGTTTGAGGCGACAAGGGACTCTGAGTAACGTAACATTGTGGTAAGGCGTAGCGTTAGCGGCCTCAAGTGTTATTCTAGGTTTAATTGCACATAATAGATTTATTAATAACGTTAGCACTTGTATTGTTAAATCTGGCTATAAAACCTTTTGAGTTGTCTACAGCGAACAGTTCACGTGTTTTTTTAACATAAATTTGCTACAAGGAAATGTTATATTTTGAAGAGAAGATTCTTCATTAACACAATGGCTATAAATCTTAATTGCAGGAAACTTAACAGTATTTTATAGGGCACTGGTGTTTAATACTTATTTTTATATAAAAAACACGCGAGAATATTGTGTTGTATTCATACAAATTAGTATAAGAAATCTTTTCTCTAAAATATAATTTGTAATGTTACTACTACTTAATTTTTAACCCGATCTGCCAGATATATGTTACGTTTTAAATAAATGATTATGTCGAAATTATGTATATATATGATGTAATAAATTAAGAAACAAAAATACAATAAGTTTTCGTAACGATGCCTTAGACGATTAAGACATTTTTTTTGTGGTTTGAAATGATAAAGGTTAATTTAATTTATATGCTATTAGTTATTATTTTTTGTCTGGAGAATATTCGCATAATAAGATTTCATATTTATGTACAGAGCTCAATGCGATATTTTCGCGTCTAGCTAGTTTTCTTTCTAATATATCAATTCATCTCGATTTTTTTCATGTTAACAATGTGTTCGCTATATTAACACGGTTTGAGGTATTTTGAAAAGAAAAATAATGGCTTAGGATCTGGTACGTGCCTATGATAATAAAATGTGGCAAATGGGATTATATAAAATAATAGCTGGTTATCTATTGCCCTAAATAAACATTTAAACCATATTGTAGGCGAGATTATACAACTTGTACAAACATTGTTGATACTACAATGTTTGTTGTGTTGGATTTGAATGTTTTACTGAATATAATCCTATATTTGTTTTATTTGGTTTGTTTTAAACGGAATCCTTGTTGATTTTGTTTGATTTTTTTTCGCCCAGTGTGAGTTACGTGATGGTGATTGTGCAAGTGATTTGAACGTTAATCACATTGACGTACTATCAGTGTAGCGGGCTCGATCCCCGTCTATCTTAACTATACGAAATTGCAATAAAAATATATTCCTCAGAAAAATACTTTAAATTTGCATCTATAGTAAAAGGAATCAATGAAACTGTTACCTGTACGTTGTTTTGCTATTTCACTCCATTTATTTTTCTTCTCTTTCTCTCCATTCCTATGCACAGTAGAAGCTATATCAAACCTTTCCGTGTGATGACAACAAGAATGCAATTCCACCCCCACCGAATCTTCACCACACCGTATCTTACCCGAGGATACCGTAAAAGACAACTAAGGGATATAATATGCATATAACATATATGTAAGGGAAAGGCAACTCTTAATAAAGCCGTATCAACCCGTCTGACCAGCGTAGAGGTAGTCTATTCTCTAGAGCAGGGTTCGCCAAATAATTTTGCTAGGGGTCCGTTTTAAGAAATGAAATAACCATGACGGGCCGTACATGCTTTTAATAGAAAAAAAATCAAATGTAATTTTTAGTTAACAAATGTATTTTCTTATTTCGACATCTTTGAATGGACGACGTCAACAAAGATAAATTTTTATTAAATTACGTACTCTGTAGTGCTAGTTGCTGTATTATTCTTTCGGTCCGCACTAAATGGACCGCGGTCCTCCATTTGGCGATCCCTGGTCTAGAGGCTCGAGCCCAACAGTGGGACGTATACGAAATGAGATGATAATGCCAAAATGCACTATCGCCTTGACGCCCAAGTCCTGTGTAATGTGGAACACGTTTTTCATTGGAGTAAGACTGTCGCGTTGATCTAATGACCAAAGGCCGTAAGTATGCAACTGGTGATATTGCATTTTATTTATAACCCATATATGAGCCACTGTTGGGAATTTACCTGCTCCGTATTTGAGGAAATGACTTGCTACATCAATCTTGAAGCGGATTGATAAATGTTTTTATTTCGAGTTTTTTGAAGTGAAAATTTTTGCGCGCATGAGGTTAACATTTTTACAGATGAAACGCAATTTAGTGATACGAAAATGTGAAACGTTTTTGTCCAAGAAGAGGGCGAGATCGACAAAAAACACGTGACACCAAGGTCGTTTCACTTCTGACATGCGACACATTCTGCATACTTTGTACGCACGTTTTTTTTTGTATATCCATCACAAACCTTTTAGATTTTAATGAGAATAACATTAAAATTTTTTAGTTAAAACGACGACACTAACAAAAAAATCTTTTAAAGCATTAGGTATGTCTTCATCATCAAGAGAAATGAACAGAACTAGTTAAGACGAAACCAACGTGCCCAAACTGATGCATTCACTAATTGGCAATCCGAGATTTTGTCTCCTACCTTTAGCTCAATCATCAAAGTAGCTCAATGATATCGTCATAAATGGGTGTTTCAAGTGTCAGGTCACATGTTTTGAAAATTAAGAAAATGCTAACTGTCAATCTAACATCCTTACAGGAGGTAATAATAATTCATCATCTCGGCTCATATACGTCCCACTGCTGGGCTCGAGCCTCCTCCACAACGAGAGGGAAATTGACCTACTATACCACGCTGGTCAGACGTGTTGGTATAGAGTTTCGTTTCGAGTTTTTCTTCTCTTGCATAGATTTTATATGCGTATTATATCGCTTAGTCGTCTTTTACGACACCCACGGGCAAGAGAAGGGTTGATAATAATAATTATTCTTTGCAAAAAAAGAAGCCGCCTTCAATAATGTAGACAATTTTTTTGATTTTTGTTGATTTTTCAAAAACCTGTTTTATTGACATGTTGAACCGATTTCGATAAAATTTTCATGGGACTATTTGGAAAGTATACCCTTTCCAACAAAAAAATAATCATCAAAATCGGTTCATTAACGACGAAGTTATCTGCGAACAAACATAAAAAAAGCATATATATATACGGTCGAATTGAGGAACCTTCTTTTTTGAAGTCTGTTAAAAAGAGCTGAAAGCCTCTACACCCGCACAGTAAATTGTAGCTACGAATCATGTCGACCACATCAGCTTTCAAATAAAAAAAACCCACATCATCGTTGGTCCATTCGTTGAGGAACTACGATGCCACAAACGCACACAGATACACAGACCCACCGGTACGCAGAACCGTCAAACTTATTTCGTAATACTGCAATGAACGTAAATTACAAAAATGTTTTTCCGCGCGTGAGCCAGTTAAGTGTGAAAGTATGTGTCACGCCTTTCTTCCATAGGGTTTAAGAGTTATGAATGTAAAGATGGTTTAAAATCAGGCGGTAGACTACATGACTCGTTGAACTGAATCGTTAGGAAGGAAAACTGCTTGACTGCAAAGCCCTAAATAGGGTGACTTCAGCAGTGCTAAGGCCCAGGGCGCAAGCCCTGAAGGGTCGCATATATCACGGTACCATGGGACTAGATTATAGCCGGCACAAAAATGTGTGGAATAAAAACTCGCACGGGGCACAATAGGGTAGTTCCTACTCCATTGGCAATCGCACATAGGACGACGCAGTATGCGACGACTTTCCACCAAGTGGTTTGGCAACTCCAGCAACGTAGATGCAGATAGAACGGCACGAGGAGCCAATCTCTGAGTGGGAGAGATCTACATTCAGCTAAGGACTAAGATAAAGATTAATAATATGTATTTACACCAACGATAATTAAATTTGATGTTATTGACATATCAATCAATAACTCGCAATGAGTCACATAGATTACCTTAGGTGTTACTTAAAATTTCGGTGTCTGTTAAAACGGGCGTAAGAGCTTAAAAGAGAGGGTGAAGTTAGATTACAAGTCGATTCATATTTTCAAGCCAAATGCAGTATTACAGGTTTCATAATACACAATGGCAAATGCCAGCAAATCTTGCTTATATAAAATATATTGTTACTGTTTTAAATGCCGATGTTACACCACTAACGTGAATTTAGATGATGTTATACCACTACCGTGGATAACTGTGTCTCATGTTAGTGGTCTATACAGGATGTATCAGGTTATGGGGCAACTTTTCGAGTATGTTGTAGTTTAACGGTCATAAATCGTAATTGGAATGTATATTACACAAAAAACAATATAACACAAAAGTTATAGTGATTTAAAAAAAAATGTGTCTAAAACTCTATGCCTTAAATGTTACGTATTATGTAGGCATGTACAGACAGAATACATGTAGGCATGTAAAGCTTCGACAGTATAATTTCATTCATTCATACCTAGAATTGCGCAAACGTTTCAATGACATCGTAGGTACAACGGCGAGCGGTCAACGGTCATAGGCCGATCAGCCGTTTTAAAGCGAAGTTTGTCTTGCTTATGTTAATGTAATTATTGATTCATTCAATTTCTAATGAACATTTAACGAAGTATGAATATGTTGCGTATTAAGTATCATTGGCTTTATACATTTCAATCAGATTTACACAAAAAAGCGATGATAAAATTGAAAATTTTACATATCTCTAATTCCTTAACGAATCGATATTTTTCGTTCAAATTTTTTGCATGGGTTCCTACCACCATTGCCTAGCTCCCTTTTGACCAGTTGCCCCATAACCTCATACACTCTGTATATAAGCGGTGACATTCAGTTTAGGAAATTTTATGTTATACAAATTTCATTTTAGAAATCCTAGCCTTTCATATACCAGTACTTATACATGTCGCAGTTAGGTTCGATCCGCTTCCACAGTGGAAGTTAACCTACTACACCACGCAAATAATTTTGTATTTTTTTAAACACAACAATAAGGAAATAATCCTTGTGTTGCGGGGACTACAACCATAACTAACGGACAAAAATTACGATGCTTTTTGGTGGGCATGTGGAGTGTCATGTGGTAGTCTTGTATTTTATTCAATATCTTAGTGGTTTTACGTGTTATATTAAGTAATTTTTATGGCATTTTATGTAATATGTGACGACGGAACGTCTGGGGTATAATGAATATGATATAAAAGTGCTTTACATACCTTTTCGTTGCCACCAAAAATCTCACTGTTAACAGTGGCCATAACACTTAAAGGCGACAATTTGACTTATTGATGGACATTGAGTATTGACTAATTAGAAGAAACTAATAATTGGTAAAGAAAATTATAACTCGACACTGGCAAAAATGGTTTGTATTAGTAGCTGATTGCCAAGACAAGAATGAAGAAGACACAAATTACATCCACTCAGAATAACATTTTGTTGATCGCATAAGGCGTTGTAGTGCATTGGATTTGAACCTATGACACTGGCTCTGTAGGTCGGCATCTTAACCACTACGTCATCTGCGCAGTGGGACGGATTGGTATGGGGTTTCGAGATCACCTACTCTTGTAGTGATGTTATTTGCTTTAAACCTTTTAGTCCTTTTACGATCATTCATGGGAAAGGATGGAATGGTGACCATTGTATTCTTCTTTCACCACATAATCCTTTTAAATCATCGTCATCATAAACCTACTATAATCCCAGTTAATTGGGCTCGACGTAATATGTACTCTGTATTCATCATATACCTATTACAAAAAAAAATTATAATAGTTTTATAATCGACCGCCTACCATCAACCCTTATCTATACAAATAAATAAAATTGAAGTGTTTGTTTGTAGTGTCAAAATACTGGGCTTTTTTTCATGTTCACACGGTTATTTGCACGATACCTATGCCTAAAAACCAGTTTATTTTTTTGTCTATTTGTTTGTTTGAGGTAATGTTCAAAACGGTTGGAGGGATTTTGATATTACCTATTTTATTACCAGGTAAGTAACTGTCTATATGGAGTAACTTAGGATATATTTTTATCCCGGTATTCCCACGGGATTCACATAGATCTTGGCTTGCCGACCATCAGGCAATTCATGAAACAGTGCTCCCGCCGCTACTTCGACTCTGCCGTGACACACCCGAACCCATTAGTGGTAAGGGCGGCTTCTTACATTCCCTCTAAAATGTCCGCGATCAAACAACCGCGACTAATACTCGAAGAGCCCGACGACATTATTACGCTCGCCCAGACTGAGGCATACACAGCCCGCGCGGCCTTGACAAATAGTAATAAAAAATATCCACGTTACCGCCCCCGCCGACGGGGAAGGAAAACGTGTCGCGTTAAAGTCATAAACGTGGGAGTGCCCACTTTGCCAGCGACCGCCCGAGCCGAGGTCCGTACCCCACAGGGGGTGCCCTCGGGATTGGTCGCTTAACTTTAAGCGGGTTGAGAGCCCTCAGCGCTCACCCACCAGTCCGGGTAAAGTTGTCACAGCCATCTCAGGCTAACAACTAAGTCACACAAAAAAAAAAAAAAAAAAAAAAAAAAAAAAAAAATTCCCACGGGAACGGACACTATGCGGGTAGGCGACTAAAACTGAAGGGAAGCGAGGGCGGCTTACTAGTTGGGAATATAATTGTTGACCAAATAGAATCAAAAGGAGTAGGCTTAGATCTATTTAAAGCTCTCAGTAATGTTTTACGATACGCACGAGCTATGTAAGCACAGAAATATTTTTTTTTCTCTGTATGCAAGGGTCGGTAGTATTCGCAGCCGCGACACAATTGTATTTTCTCTGTGACCTCTATTCTTTTGATGTGATTTCAAATATTTCGCAATATAATATTTAGGCAAGTTTAAATAAAAAATAGATTATCATTACTGCCATACCTTTTTTTTTTGGGGTGGGCAATGGTCGGCGCATCCGCCGCCTGGCTCCGTCCGGGGCCACAGAGGGGCGGTGCGCGGTCCCGTAACTCACCCACGAAGGCGTCGTCCTTTATGGGTGGGTTACGGGGCCGTTATGGTATTAAAATTTCCTTGGAGAGGCCTAGATCTGTCAGTGGATGACGATAGGCTGATGGATGTTTTCGTATTAAAAACAAGGTAATTAATGCAAGCGCTGATGATCAAGACCAAAAAGGTTTGGAATTCAAATCCATACAAGTGCTGCGCTGCATTACGCGAAATCCGTATGGTGACGGAGTAAGAATAAAATTCACCACTCCCTATCTTGCCAGTGTATGTTGTAAAAGACGACTAACGGATATAAAACGCATATACAATCTACGCAAAGAGAAGGAAAACTCGAAATAAAACCATGTACCAACCTGTCTGACCAGCATGGTACAGTAAGGTCAATATCTCTCTTTATTGTGGAGGAGGCTCGAGCCCAGCAGTGGGACGTATATGAACTGAAATGATGATGGTGATGATGATGATACAGACGATGGCAGACGTGTTAGCATAGGAGTTTCATTTCAAGTATTCCTTGATTTACATCGATGGTATCTAAATATCATATACCTTAGTTGCCTGTTAGATTATCCACAGATAGGAGGGGGAATGATGAGTGATTAAAGCTGTTCAGGTCCCACATGCTATGTGATTTCATTCATCATTCATCATCATTTCAGCTCATATGCGTCCCACTGTTGGGCTTGAGCTTCCTCCACAATAAGAGAGATATTGTCCTTACTATATATGTTGGTCAGACAGGTTGGTATAGGGTTTTATTTCGAGGTTTCCTTCTCTTGTATTGATGTTATATGCCAATTATGGTCCATAGTCGTCTTTTACAACATCCACGGGCAAGATAGGGAGTGGTAATTTGTATTATTACTCCGTCATCACACGGATTTCACTCAGTACGTACAAACTTAACACTCTTGGTCGCATCGCACGATAAATGTCTGTTGGAAAGCGTTGATGATATTGGATTTCTTAATCCAACATTACATATTACGGGTATATACGTATTTGGAAACGGTTTTCACAACGGTAGGTAAACACGTCAATAATTTCTGTAAAGTAATTTATTATAGATCCGTATTAATAATTTCATCATCATCATTTCAGCTCATTACGTCCCACTGTTGGGCCCGAGCCTCCTCCACAATAGGAGGGCAATAGACCTTTCTATACTATGCTGGTCAGGAAGGTTGACGGGGTTTCATTTCAAGTTTTCCTTCTCTTGCATAGACGTTATATCCATATTTTATCCCTTAGTAGTCTTTTACGACATCCACGGGTAAGATACGGAGTGGTGAATGGTATTCTTACTCCGTCAACACACGGAGCAATAAATAATAATTTACGTTTTGTTAATACCGGATAAGCATTTTTGAATAACCAAACTCTACTTAAAATATAAACAATAACTAGGTAGGTATGTTTAGCTCTTCATCAAGTCTGGAGATTAGATAATCCTCCGTAAGCTAGCGAGGCAATTGGCTTTGCAGCCTTAACTGTAATGGCAATTAATTATTAATCGTCGCCAGCGGAATCTACTCTAGTAATTCCCCTTCCGTTTTCCGTAGACCGGGGGCCGACTAGACAGAATGAAAAACTATATTAATTAATCCTACAGCTCTGCATTGTTCGTTTAAAAAGCTTTGCAAAGAGCTTGCTTTCTCGTAATTTTTTTCTCATTATGATACTCTCACAGGAATGCTAATTTACGTCGATGGGGCTTGTGATATGAATCGCTGTTTCAGACACAGGAATTATGATCGGAATATTTTAAGTTTTTATGGTTGTACAGAGAATTAATAATGACTCGACAAGATATTGTAGACATTAAAATATAATAATACTTTGACTTGTTTTCATTAGTTTTGTATTCTGAGGCACGAATCGCTTCGACTATAAAAATATTACAAGTAAAAAAAACTTATTTGTAATCGAAAAATGATTACCACACGTGAGAATTGTATCTGTAACTATTGGATCCTGAACCCATTCCAACCGCCTTTCTTAGGCTAGCCTGTGTACCCGGGATAAACTAGCCTGGTTATCTATCCATGCGTACCTGCGTATGATAACGAAATTCTGACTTGGATAATCGTTTTTATGGCAGACGTTTTATAAGGGATCTGTTCGGTTTACGCTAATCCAATAAATTGAATGTGTCTGCGGGCCAACGTTTTTACGATATGGCGTAATTTTCAACGAATCAAACGAATACACACAGTCGCGTAAACTATATATAACAGAAAACAATTCCTGCCATTTCCCTCCATCCGACGTCCTCGTCACGTTCTCGACGAAGAGGACGACAATATCACACTCGCTCAACGTAGAGCCTACACAGCCCGCGAGGCCTTAACAAATAAATATCCGCGGTTCCGCCCTCGCCGTCGAGCTGCGAAACCGCGCCGCGCAAAAATCATTAAACAAAACGTGGGCACGCCCACTTTGCCTCCAGCGACGCCCCAAGCCGAGGTCCGTTCCCCACAGGGGGAGCCCTTGGGCGAAGTCGCTTAGCATATCTTTCGCCGGGTTGAGAGCCCTCAGCGCTCACCCATAGTCCGCGTCAAGCTGTCAAGGCCATCTGCGGCCAACAGTTGTACACACACAAAACAAAAAAAAAACCCGCCATTTCGCACACTCGCGACCATCATCAACTCAACTACTCGTATTGTGGCAAACCAATAAAAAAGGAATTTTATATAATTTGAGTTATCATTTGAAATGTAGGACCGATAGGATACGGTCTTACAGTTGAAATGATAACTCAAATTATATAAAATTCCCCACAATAGCCCCTACATTTTAGTTTTTTTTATATAACAAAAAAAAACTAAGTATCAAGATGTTCACATATAGTTTTAATTTAATTCTTACAATATGTAAGAAATTAAATTAAAACTATAAAAAGCCATTATTCTTTAAAGACATTTTGTATACACTAAAAAAGAGAACTTCTTAAACATACGTACGTAATGAACAAATATTACACGCAGACTTAATACCACTATCGGTGGATTATAAAAAGAGATATACAGTATTGACAAATATATTACCGTATAATTAATCATGACTTCCGTGTTGTGACGGAATAAGAATACAATTGATCAGTCTATCTTGCCCGTGGATGTCATAAAAGACGTCTAAGGGATAAAATACGCATATAGCATCAAGCAAGAGTAGGAAAATTCGAAATAAAACCCTATACTAACATGTGGGACCAGCATGGAATACCTTTTCTTTTTTTTTTTTTCGCTGTGGAATTGCAATTTGCGCTATCCCCCGCCGGTGTCAGACGAGGGGGAGTGTGGGACTCGGCGGCTATGCTTCCAATACCCACTAAAACCACAGCGGTCCCTTCCGCGCTTTTACGGGGTGCCGGAAAGGTCGTCTTATGACATTCAATCCCCGACACCCCTACAGCATGGTATACCTAGTACCTAAGGTCAATTTTCCTCCTATTATGGAAGAGGCTCGAGCCCAGCAGTGAGATGTATATAAGCTAAAATAAATGAATGAAAATTATGACTATATCGTGATCGATGCTACATATGAAGATTATGTTTGAACGTTTACTGTAGTTAAAAATAATTCATCATAATCATCATCATCGCAGCTCATATACGTCCCACTGTTGAGCTCGGGCCTCCTCCACAATGGGAGGTAAACTGACCTACTATACCATGCTGGTCAGACATGTTGGTATAGGGTTTCATTTCGAGTTTGCCTTCTCTTGCATAGATATTATGTGCATATTATATCCCTTAGTCGTCTTTTACGACATCTACGGGCAAGATAGGGAGTGGTGAATTGTATTCTTACTCCGTCACCAACTGGAATAATAATTACCATATAAAAAATAACGTAATTTTTGGGGAAATTAATAAATCAGTTTATCAATGTCGCACAGGATATGAGGCAGGAATGCGGCTGACTGCGAGGAATATCTACAGAATAGTGCGTCGTTAGCGTTAATCCGATTTGGGCATTGGCGCATTCGAGTATCCTAGTATTCAGGTCATCGGCATTCAGCCAGCCGCTTCATCCCGCGGAGCTCAGCAATGTGAGCTCAGGAATTTGAATGCAAATTCAAAATGCTATTAGATCTGCAAACATTCTACCTGCGATCAAACAATGTATTGTGTGCTAGCAACTGAGATATGATTATCGTATTCTGTTAATGTGAATGCTATGAGCCAAAAATGCGGTATTTAATGATATTATGTATGCAGTATTTAAAGACATATATAAGGCAACGCAGATAGAAATAGTAATTAATTTACCCGATTCGTGAGCTAAACGAAAATACATCGATTTTGTCTGCCAATTAGCTAAAGTTATTCATGATCGTATATGTTATCTATGAAGTATTAAAATAAATGAGAAGCCAACCGCAAATTGAATTGAAGCCAACCTTATTTATTATTTACTATTTTTTTTTATTTATTGCTATTTTTCATTTGTTAATTATAAACTATAATTATTTATTTGAACAGAACAACGTTCGTTGGGTCAGCTAGTAATATACAGAATATTTATTGATAGAGTTAGGTGATACATAGCGGAAATCCATTATTATTTTAAAATGGAATGAAGGCAGGGAGACCCACCACTTTTCCACGCTTAGTTAATATACCGCACACAACAATGTTATGGAAGGAATACGCGATAGGATCAAGGTGGAATGGAGATAAGGAAATCTTACTCTCACGTGATCTCACGTGAGCATCTTCCAGACCATCAATTTGCAATTTGCCACAGAACTTCAAATATTAATTCGACACGTGTTTCGCCTCTAAACGAAGCATCCTCAGGACAGTTCGGCAGTTTAAATGGGCTGTGAATGAACCGTATACAATATTGTATATAATAATTAATCTTTTGTTTTTTAAGCTATCAATCATCATCATTTCAACCTATATTAGTCCTATTGTTGGGCTCAAGGCTCCTCCACAACGGGAAGGAAATGTACTTACTATTTCACGGGTTTTTCGAATATTTCAATCAGTCGCCTTTTAGACAGTGTGATACACAATTGTTCCGTGAGGTGACGGAGTAAGAATACCATTTCCTATTGTGCCTGCGGGTGTAGTAAAACACTATTAATGGGTATAACATGCTCAAACTCTCATATTAAAAATAAAACTATCTGTCCAGCTGTCTGACAAGCGTAATTTCGTAGGGCAACTTCTCTTTATTGCGAAGGAGGTCTGAGCCCAAAAGTGGCATGTATATGGACTGTTGACGATGATGATAATGAAAAGGATGCAGTATACAAACAAAGGAATGCAGTGGTGCAGTGTGACAACGGAATAAATATAATCGTTATCAACCCCCTCCTTTCCTGTGGGTATCGTCAGAATAGCTGAAGTGATATAAGTAAGCAGATAACACCACTGGAAGAAAATATATGGCTTGGAAAGAAAAGAGATGCACTGCTAATTTTAGAGTGCCGTACCCAAAGGGTAAAAGCGGGACTTATTATTAAGACTGCGCTGTCTGTCCGTCCGTCTGTCTGAACGTCTGTCTGTCATCAGGCTGTAGGCACCAGGCTGTAGGTAGGCACTTGAAATATTCACAAAATACTCAGTTGTATTTTTATTTTATTAAAAAATAAAATACATATTTAAGGGGGGCTCCCATTCAAAATAAAACATTTTTTTGCCTATTTTTGCTCGATATCAGTAAATGGTAACAGGTAGGCATTTGAAATATCCACAATATACTTAAAGTATTTTAAATAAAACTACTTTACGGATTTTATCGCGTTTGTATTTGATTTTTGATTACCCGACGTTTCGAACACTTTACAGCGTTCATGGTCACGGGTGGACTAAGATGTCTCACGTCCAACAAGTCATTGTTACTGCAGAAAATTTATAAATTTATAAATATTTAAATTATAAATTTATAAATTTTTTTAATAGCATGCGCATGTTTACGTAACAGAAAAACGAATATCGAGAGAGCAACAGAAGCTAAAACAGCAATTGAAAAATGTCTTTGCCTGTGTTTGTTAGCGTTTGACGTAAAAATTACTGCATGGAATTTAATATCGTTCAAACAAAACTCAAAATAATAAGTAAGTAATCAACGTTAGTAAAACTGCGATTTAGATTTCAGACTGGTATAAAATGGATTGCAGATTGATTAGAAGTATATGGCCTGTTTCTGTGTGTGACGAAGTAAGAACAGAATTTAACACCCCCCTCCTGATATTTAGGAATGAATTTAACATCCCCTCTTTTTACAATATGCCATTTTCAATATACATTTTATCTAGCCTTATGTAGCTTTATGGCCTTAGTAGCATAACTGTGCTAACATTCTGCTGTCGTTTGAGAAAGAATATGATCGGTGCTTTATTAGTTGTGATAGCCTAGCTTGATTCCTTGTATTAAATGGCTCGTGTCCGGTTCACGTTGGTATCACAAACATGAGCTTGAGAGTTGTGTAAGAATTTGACCGGTGCTTTCGCGCAACCGTCAGCTGGGATGATCTGATGAATTATCTATGAAATACATTTTATAAATATGTAATTTAAATTAAGTACATATCAGCATTGTGACCAAAAGAAATATATACGAAATAAAACATAATTCAAATATATATTTATTTTGTTTTCAATGTCGCGTAACGACTGCCTAAAATATAAATATATTTTACAATAATTACTTGAGATTTGTGGATGAAGATAATGACTGAAAACATTGAGAGACTTTAGGGAATTCTTTACTCGGCGTAATACTTTCTGTCCGTAACATTAGTCCTTGTAGGTGTTTGATTAATCTTCGAGATTCGACGGATGGTCTCTAAAGATGGGTTTTGTAACAATCTACTCTACGCTGTGTTGATGAGACGCATTGCCGATTTATGTAAGTTCAATTTGTCATTAGTACCTACAACGTGGAGTTACTATTTTTTAACAACAGTAATTAATTAATGAAAAATTATATATTCTTAACTAATATTACTAATATGAATTTGAGTTTTCTTTTTTCATTTTCAAATCTCTACCAAACGTCTGATTGTCTTAAAATTTTGTAGATGCGTTGTCAATAATAATGAATACTCTGAATAGGCTATAGAATAATTTCAATCAGGCAAAAAGTACAATTTTTAAAGAAATTTATTGGTTAAATCAACATCAACGCCAGCGAAGCCGCGGACGTAGCTAATCTATACCAATAAATAAAATTGGAGTGTCTGTTTGTAATGTCAAAATAATAGGCATTTTTCATGCTCACACGGTTATTTGCACGACACCTATGACTAAAATAGTAATTCAAAAATTTTTGTCTGTCTGTCTGTCTGTCTGTTTGCTCCGGTTAATCTTGAAAACGGCTGAACTGATTTCAAAAATTCTTTCACCAATGGAAAGCTATAATATCAGGGCGTAAACTAGGCTATATTTTATCCCGGTATTCCCACGGGAACGGGAACTACGCGGGTAAAACGACTATAACCGAAGCAAAGCGAGGGCGGGTTGCTAGTCTATTATAAATGTAATGTGCTTAAGAATATCATAGTTTTATAAAACAATAATATTAAACATCATTATCTCAGTCCATATACGTCCAACTGTTGGGCTCGAACCTTCTTCATACATCGTCATCATCTTAGCTCACATAAGTCAGACATGTTGACATAGGATTATGTTTCGCGTTTTCTATTCATGCATATTATATCACTTAGTCGTCTTTTACGATATCCACGGGCAAAAGAAGGGGGTGGTGAATTGCGTTCTTACTCCGTTACCACACAGAAGTAATAAAATATTTGGGAAATAAAAATCGAAACACCCTTATGCCAACATTATTATAAATGAAAATGGCATACTTCACCCTTAATGCACTGTACTTATTATATTTTTTACTAGCAACCCGCCCTCGCTTCGCTTCGCTTCGTTTCGGTTTTAGTCGTTTTACCCGAGTAGTTCCCGTTCCCGTGGGAATACCGGGATAAAATATAGCCTAGTTTACGCCCTGATATTATAGCTTTCTATTGGTGAAATAATTTTTGAAATCGGTCCAGCCGCTTTGAAGATTACCCGGAACAAACAGACAGACAAAAAAAATATAAAGTGATTTTTAGGCATGTGTATAGTGCAAATAACCGTGTGAGCATAAAAAAGCCTATTATTTTGACATTACAAACAGACACTCCAATTTTATTTGTTGGTATAGATGTTTAACATTTTAAACGCCGTCCTGATTTTTCAGATTTTTCCCTTTGGGCCATGGAGGACACCATGTGGCCGACATAAAGTTATTCCGTTGGAGCTGTGGGAGACACTATGTTACCGCGAACCATGGGCGACTTCAGGCAAAATTAGAATAATAATAATAACTTTAAGAAAAGTAATTTGTGACTTTATTTTACTTAAAGTCAAACAAATTACTTAAAGCAAGCAATAAAAAAAAAAATTTTAGAAACAAGCTATTATATGCTGGCTTCATAAACTAGATAAGTGAAACCCATATGGTAACCCCCATGGCGTTCAACGTCTTAAGTAAATTTCATAAAGATACTGTAAAATATTTCACATTAAAATAGGCTGCAATACCCAAATTAGTCTGTTCTATAAAATATACCTATTTCGTCCTTAAAAACTGTCAACTGAAATATAAGCATTTTTCTGTTGGAACTCGTTTTATAAAAATAGTTAAAGCTACGGCTAGGATGGCAATTACTGCAGTCTCGTCGGCCGTAATCCTCATCTTGACGAAGAAAAACTCGCCTAATTAATAGTGCAGCTTCCAGATTAATTACCGGGATCTTTTTCCTTCGGTTCTGTCTGTTTTTTTATTATTTGAATTTCTTTGATTTACTAATTGAACATCCATCTTTAAATAGGTATAGATACGTTCGATTTCCATGCAGAACAATATATTGTGCGATTTACAATTTATTGCTCCATGTTGGGTGTAATTTGTGTCCGTTAATTATATGTAAGTTTTCAGCTTATACAAAGATTATTTCCTTAGTGCAGGACAACACGTCTTCTAAAAACATAATCTATAACAATAAATAAAATTGGAGTGTTTGTTTGTAATGTCAAAATAATAGGCTTTTTTCATGCTCACACGGTTATTTGCACGACACCTATGCTTATAATACAGATTAAAAAAATGTTGTCTGTCTGTCTGTTTGTTCCGGGTAATCTTCAAAACGGCTGGACCGATATCAAAAAAATTCTTTCACCAATGGAAAGCTATAATATCAGGGCGTAAACTAGGCTATATTTTATCCCGGTATTCCCACGGGAACGGGAACTACACGGGTAAAACAACTAAAACCGAAGCGAAGCGAGGGCGGGTTGCTAGTTTAAAAATAAATAAGTCTTGTTCATGTGGTAACGGAGCACGAGTCCGATTTACCTCTAAAGGATATAAAATGCATATATGTACGTAATATTTATGCAGGAGAAGGTAAAAACAAAATAAAACTCCATATCAACATGTCTTATCGCCATGTTATAATAATTATTACTGATGTTTACGCTAGGTGGACTGACGACATTCTCAAAGTCGCAGGGAACCGTTACAAGTGGCGCAGGACCGTTCCGAGTGGCATTCTCGTGGGGAGGCCTATGTCCAGCAGTGGACGTCCGTAGGCTGATGGATGGATGGATGGATGTTTACGCGAGTATTACGCATCCTTACTAATATTATAAATGCGAAAGTAAGTTTATTTGTTTGGTTGTTACGCTTTCACGCTTAAACCATTGAACTGATTTTAAAAATTCTTTCTCCATTGGAAAGCTATAATATCAGGCAGTAACATAGGCTATATTTTATCCTGGTATTCTCACGGGAACGTGAATTACGCGGGTAAGGCGACTGAAACCCAAGCGAAGCGAGAGCGGGTTGCTACTTGTAAATAAAACTCATTTATGGATATTATTTATCCGTAGTGTTATTTACAATGTTACAGTAAGTTAATTTTCCTCTTATTAGAAATGAAGCTACCAATGGAAGTATATGACCTGAGATAATGAGGTTGAAGGTGATTAAGTTTTTTATTATACTAGAAAATTAAATATTTTAACATGATCATAACCACTTTACGGATTTTATCGCGTTTGTATTTGATTTTTGATTACCCGACGTTTCGAACACTTTACAGCGTTCATGGTCACGGGTGGACTAAGATGTCTCACGTCCAACAAGTCATCGTTACTGCAGAAAATTTTCTGCAGTAACGATGACTTGTTGGACGTAATCAAAAATCAAATACAAACGCGATAAAATCCGTAAAGTAGTTTTATTTAAAATGTATATCTAATACTCGCGTAAACATCAGAAATCATTATGATCATAACCTTAAATTTTCAATGTCATCATCATTCATCATCATTTCAACTCATAAACGTCCCACTGTTGGGCTCGAGCCTCCTCCACAATAGGAGGAAAATTGACCTCACCATGCTGGTCAAACAGGTTGGTATAGGGTTTTGTTTCGAGTTTTCCTTCTCTTACATAAATGCTATATGGCAATTATATCTCTTAGTTGTCTTTTACGATATCCACGGGCTGGATAAGGAGTGGTGAATTGTATTCTTACTCCGTCACCACACGGAAAAAATTGCAATGTGCTAATACTTTATTATTGACGAAAATGATATAGCGCATTTGTCTTTTAACCTTGTATTCTTCACTCGCGAGAAATATAACATTACGACATTCTAATTTAATGCGACAGAATAAAATATACACGACAAACAAAAATAACAAAGTAGGTACGTTAGTATTACCTCTGGCTGTGCTCCGGTGGCGTTTTGATTAAGTTGATTGATGTTCTCAGAGGGTTTCATTTAGTAAAACAAAGCTGATTGTGAAATATTCATTATTCTTTTTCCTCCCGTCCTTTTATCGAGAAGACGGCTGTGTTATTTACGACTATAATTTATTTACCTATTCCATTTGTTTGATTAAGTATAAGTCTTGGAACATGTTATTATTTTTTTTTTTTTTTTTTAATATTCAACAGACGTCCTTTGCTTCATCAAATCTGTCTTAACTTCTTTCTCATGCGTATAGCATATATATAAAGATGAAAAAAGTGAGCCATCCGCCGGCGGTTGGCGGGCGGCGGTCAGGACGCCAGGCAGATGTGAAACATCGAAATGATTTTGTACAAGTATATATGGATAAAAGAATAGATTACGATAAGGACTAATGCGGCATAATCTATCTATCTATACATATAATAAATCAGTAGAAATCGCGTGTCTGTACATTTGATAAATTTATTAAAAAGTGAATGTAATCCGTTAAAAAAGACGAATGGAACACAAAAAATATTTTTTTGAATTTTTTGTCTGTCTGTATGTTTGTGTGTCTGTATGTATGTATGCGCTAATCTCGAAAACTACCGAACGGATTGTTTCGCAGTTTTCACAAGTAGATTAAGCCCAATTCAGGGCAACATATAGTCTTTGTTTTATTAAAATCTGACGTCAGGAAAAAGTTATCATCATTTAAATTTTTAAAATCGCCGCGCCGCTCTCCGTTTATGTCATTTGAAGAGTTAATTCAAAGTAACTATTTTATTTATTGGTGATGTAAGAAAAATATTTCTATTACTTAATAGGTTCAGCAGCTTAGCTCATATACGTCCCGTCCCACCTCTGGGCCCGAGTCTCAATTTTTAATTGTCAATCTCTCTTCTACAGTGGAAGGGAAATTTACATACTTTAATCACGTTAGTCATGTAGTTAAAATAACTGTTAAAGACACCTGTAATGTAAAAAAAATATTATTTGCATTGGTTAATATTTAGTTTAGCTATAAAGTAATAAAATGAATGATTTGTTTAGTTCTTTAAATGAACAACAGATGGCGCTGTAATTTTATTTAACTTGCGCTTTGGTTAAGATTCTAAAAAACGTCTACATTTACTCCTTGATTTCAGTATAAGATTATTACCGGGTTGAGAGCCTTCAGCTCGCCCATTGCCCGCTTTAAGCTGTCAAGGTCATCTGCGACCAACAGCTAAATACACACAAAAAAAAAAAAAAAAAAAAAAAAAAAAAAAAAAAAAAAAGTATAAGATTACTTAACTTTAAACGGGTTGAGAGCCCTCAGCGCTCACCCACCAGTCCGGGTAAAGTTGTCACAGGCATCTGAGGCTAACAACTAAGTCACACAAAAAAAAAAAGAAAAAGTATAAGATTATATACTGTTGTGTTGTGTATATTCTAAAGTAAAACGGATTGTATGAATTAAGTATTTGTTTGTTATTTGGCTATAAAAAATATAATGGTGTAAAAGTAACGAAAGAAAGCGTACCCGTATGTATTCGTTACTAGAAGAATGAGTACTCGTTACTTTTGTATCGTTACGTTACTCGTTAGACTCGTTACTTTTGATACCTGTATCTTAGGACACCGAATCGAGTCGTATTCCGTACCCAGCTTACAGTATAACGTCACGGCATATTAGCAACATCCGTTATTTGTAGAATACATTTGTATACCAAGCTACGTAAGGTGCATTTTTCACTTTACCGTATGTTGAACCCGATTTGTGTTAAAGTTATTCTAAATTTAGATTCATTTAATAGGTAACGTGTAAAACTAAAAATGAACTATTAACAGAATCTACAAAATTTGCAATGAATTTATTATTTTAAAAATGTTGATAATGAGCTCATGTTATTTCTAATCTTAAACTTTGTTTACAAACGCAATACATTCAACAAACAGTAAAAAATTTAAGGACGAATTGCCAGATTATATATTACTTATCAAACAAACATCGTTCTTTGTAACGTACATCTTTAAATACACAGAATAAGCGCGCGAATGCATAATATATACGACTAGCAATCCGCCCTCGCTTAGCTTCGGTTATAGGTTATAGTCGTTTTACCCGCGTAGTTCCCGTTCCCGTGGGAATACCGGGATAAAATATAGCCTAGTTTACGCCCTGATATTATAGCTTTCCATTGGTGACTTAGAGTAACTGCTTTGCAAAGGAACATCATCGAGGCTGAGATTCTCAGGGGATGTGGTTCCGGTGAAACTGTGTTCATACCACGAATACCACTGATATCGAACAATTTCCCCTTCCAATTTAAACGCACACAATTTCCTGTAGCTGTTTGCTTTGCGATTACCATAAACAAGTTGCAAGGTCAGACGTTAAGGACTGCTGGTGTCGATCTAAGGTCTAACTGTTTTTCCCACGGCCAGCTCTACGTGGCCTGCTCGCGAGTCAGTAATGCTGATAATTTATTTATCCCAGCAGGAAAAACAATTAATGTTGTCTATAAAGATGTTGCATAATTGGTGTGCAGCATAGTAATTAAAAATAAGCACTGTGAAAATAGAAACTAAACATAATGATTTTTTAAACATATTGAATTGATTAAAAGCCACGCGGACGAAGTCGCGGGCATCAGCTAGTGCATAAATAAAATATTACGATTGATATTTATATTGTGTATCTTCTTTTAGCTCACGTGATCTTCTCCAGAGAAGATACCTGTCCTTTGCAAGGCTTACATGGGGATATGGATCCAACACGCAGAGGCCTTTGGAAAAATTTAATGTTTAAATGGGATCGGACATCTACCGATGACACTCCACGTTTGCACATAACACTTGTGGACAGGCAACGGTAGGTGTAATACTATTTTGTAATGATGATTTTTAAAACCTGATTATGGGGTTGTGAGGTTTGGTGGACTATTTACTTAAACTATTGATTTTTATTTATTTTTTAATATTTCTATTATTATTAAAATATTACGCAACAATCATAATTTTCAAAATTTCAAACTCCGATTTTGAACAAACAGCTCATCACATCCTTTGCGAGTGCATTCTCTGGCGCAACGAGCGGGACCTCATGTTAGATAATATGCATGTCACGTCTGGGGTAATATACTATTCCAGTGGTTCTCAAACTTTTTAAATGACGGAACCCTTTTGGGAAGCAAAATACTTGATGGAACCCTACAATAAAACAATTATTTTTATAAGTGTATTCTATATTAATCAGCATAATAAAAGTACAATGTATCAGTTACTAATTATTATTTACTTCACCACTTGGTAAGGACAATAATAGAAAACATTAAAAAAGAAAAAATCTAACTAGTGGGAGGTATGAAACTGTTTTTTATTTTTCATCAATTGCTTGATATCAGGTTTGATGGAAGAAAGTTGGAGTCTCATATCAGCTTCGGCGTCCAGTCTATTGCGATATTTTGTTTTCGTGGCTGCGTAGGTAGAGAATCCTGTTTCGCACAAATATGTAGTTGGGAACGGGAGAAGAATATCCAGAGCCATTTGGCCAAGCATTGCATATTCATCTTGGATTCTGCACCAAAAATCATTAAGAGGCGTCGTTTTGAACAATGACTCCATACTTGTGTCTGATGACATTTCTAAAAGAGATTCATATATCTCATTTGACACGTTTTCAGGCTTTTTCCAAGTTGGGTAAAAAAGGATTATGAATCCAGGAGTTCACTTTAATTTTTGTATTGTGTTCTTCGGGAAAATACTTTTCAAAAGATGCGCGCATCGAACTGAGATATTGGACCAATTCTTCAAACACATTATCTTCAAACATTTCTGAGTCGTTTTCACTAACAAACTCACTGAGTAACGTAAAACTTTCTATTTCTTTCTTACCAATGCAAATGATCCAAAAATCTAATTTTCTTTTAAAAGCAGTTATTTTATTATAGGCCTGAAACACTGTTGTCTGTTTACCTTGCAACGATAAATTTAATTCGTTAAGTTTTTGAAAGATATCCGCCATAAAAGACAATCGGAACAACCAAGTTTTATCATACAAACGGTCCTTCAAATTAAAAGAAGTATCTGCTGAAAGAAACATTTGTAACTCGGCTCTAAGTTCAAATAGCCTTGTTAAAGTTTTTCCCCGAGACAGCCATCGCACTTCTGTATGGAGCAGCAGTGTTTTATGTTTGCTGCCATAATCTTCACACAATAATGAGAACAATCGGGATTGTAGTGGTCGTGATTTGATAAAATTAATTATTTTTACCGCTTCATCCGTAACTAATTTTAGATTAGACGGCATTTGCTTCATCGCAAGTGCTTGTCTATGCAGAATACAATGACTGGAACTACAATTAGGCGCTTTATTTTTCATTCGTGACACTGCTCCTGCTGTTTTATCTGTCATCGCCTTGGCCCCATCTGTACAAATGTCAATGCAATTGTTCCAACTGAGATTATGTTCTTCAAAAAATATATTTATTTTATTAAAAATTTCTTCCCCGGTAGTGTTTGTAAGCAGCGATGAACACATAAGCATGTCTTCTTCAAAAGAACTTTTATATGGATATCTCACAATAACCAGCAGGATAGCCAAACCAGCGACATCAGTCGACTCGTCCATTTGCAAAGCGAATCGTGTATTTTGTAGACGTGTAACTAGTTCTTGTTTGACGTAGCTTGCCAGATCATGGATTCGTCGTGAAACAGTATCGTTTGATAGCGGAACAGTAGAAAGATGCTTTGCAGATTTTTCATCAAGCATACATTTTGTTATGTCTAATACACATGGTTTTATTAATTTCTCAGCGATAGTGTGCGCTTCACCTGCTTGTGCAATGCGATAGCTAACTAAGTATGATGCCTCCGTGGCCTTTTCGTTGGTAGTTTGTGTTACATGCATCATATTTTTTTGACTTTCTAATAACTGATCTTTTTTGCGAACAAAAAATTCTTTATTCTTGTCTTTAGTCTCGGGGTGTACGGTTTCTAAATGTCGACGCAATTTGGCAGGTGCCATGGAACTATTAGGAAGCAGTTTACTACAGAGCATGCAGAGGTGAGCCGTTGGAATCAACAAATCCGAAACTGATATAAGATTCATCATACTTCCTTTTTTTCGTCTTTGAAACCGTCGAGCTTGACGTCGTGGCACTCGTGGCATCATCTTCTGGATCGGTGATTGCTAAATTCTCCGCGCGCATTGCTTTTGAACATTCAGCGTCATTAGAAGATGTTGTTGGAACACGTTTAACACCTTTAAGCCAACGTTCCATTCTTCTTTATTTATAATGTTACAAGTCAGGATAGTGGGGTTTAAATAATGCACAATCGTTACTGCGTATAAGAGACTAAATTTAGAACCTACAGGGAAGAAATGTATAAAACTGAGACAACAGAATACAGCAGGCAGTAAAACAATGAACACTAGTTTCTCGCTAGCGAGCTTGTAAGTAGGTAGTAACTTATCGCTCCGAACGCTAATCATAAACTGACGACGCCAACTTTTTTTTTTTTTTTTTTTTTTTTTGTGTGACTTAGTTGTTAGCCTCAGATGGCTGTGACAACTTTACCCGGACTGGTGGGTGAGCGCTGAGGGCTCTCAACCCGCTTAAAGTTAAGCGATCCATCCCGAGGGCACCCCCTGTGGGGTACGGACCTCGGCTCGGGCGGTCGCTGGCAAAGTGGGCACTCCCACGTTTATGATTTTAACGCGACACGTCTTCCTTCCCCGTCGGCGGGGGCGGTAACGTGGATATTTACTACTATTTGTCAAGGCCGCGCGGGCTGTGTATGCCTCAGTCTGGGCGAGAGTAATAGTGTCGTCGGGTTCGTCGAGTATTAGTTGTTTAATCGCGGACATTTTAGAGGGGATGTAAGAAGCCGCCCTTACCACTAATGGGTTCGGGTGTGTCGCGGCAGAGTCGAAGTAGCGGCGGGAGCACTGTTTCATGTATTGCCTGATGGTCGGCAAGCCAAGATCTATGTGAAGGTCCACATTGCGCATGTACCACGGTGCTCCCGTCGCTCGGCGCATGAACCTATTCTGTAATGCCTGTAGCCGATGTAGCCTGCGTGGCTTCGCTTGTGTAAACACTACACTTGCATACGTCATGATAGGACGTATACAAGCGGTGTATAATCTAACTTTATTACGGAGAGATAGCTTAGACTTTGCGTGTACTAAGCTGTGTAACCATCCTAGCACTAGGGCTGCGCGCGCGCGGACTCGCCCTATGTGAGGACCGAAGGTCAGTCGTCTGTCCAAGGTCACACCCAGATATTTGACCTCCCTTGTCCAGGGGATGGGTTGGTCGAACATCTTTATCTGTGGATATTCAGCCATTGGGTAGCGGCGATCTATCCCCTTATGAAATATGATCGCCTGGCTTTTGGTGGGGTTTATACCGATTCTCCATTTCCTAGTCCATTTGGCTAGGGCGGTAGCCGCAGTTTGGAGAACGGTTGTCACTGTTGAGGGAGATCGACCTGCATAGAAGATGGCAGTGTCGTCAGCGAATAATGCTGTTTGTATTCTACTATGTTGGGGTATGTCGCTGGTGAACAGCGAGAAGAGTATTGGAGAGAGCACCGATCCCTGGGGGACGCCGGCTTCTAGTTTGTGCGGTGCTGATAAAGTACCTTCCACTCTGTAGCGAAAGCTACGCTCGAGTAGGAAGTCTCTAACTATCATAACTAAATAGTGGGGGATTTTGAGCTTTATTAACTTGAAAATAAGGCCGTTATGCCAGACTTTGTCAAACGCTTTTTCTACATCAAATAGAAGCATACCCGTATATAAACCGCGTTGCAGTTTATAACTTGTATACTCGACTATTCGATGTACTTGCTGAACGCAAGAGTGTTGCGTGCGAAAGCCGAACTGAATCGGCGGGATGAGGTTGTTTTCCTCAGCGTACTTTCTTAGCCTACTAAGTAGTACGCGCTCATATATTTTACCTAAACTGTTGAGTAAACTAATCGGGCGATATGATGACGGTTCGGTACGTCGCTTGCCGGGTTTAGGTATACCTATTACCACGGCTTTTTTCCATTGTTTAGGAAATATGTAATTGACTAATGCGGCGTTAATAATTGCTGTTAGTATTAATAATAGTGAATGGGGGAAGAGTTTAATAACTCTATTAGAAATACCGTCCGAACTGGGGGATTTCCTAGGGTGGAGACCTCTAACGATCGACTGGACCTCCTCCACTGTCGCTGTTGGGATAGGCTCTTGTGGCTCAGCGTCTGCGGTACGCGTACGCGATGTACATCGTTCCACTTCGCTGTTAACGGTGTCGGTGTGTCGCGCGTCTGTGTGTTGTGTACTCGACGTACATTGCTGCTTGAGGTCGGCCGCCAGACATTCAGACTTTTCATCGTCATCGAACGCCGGCGGTTGATTGGGGCGGTTTAAGGGTGGCATGGTGGACACCGTATCCTTTTTGAAAGAACGGGCAAGCCGCCAGTAAGCCTGGTGCGAAGGCTCCAGTTCGCTTAAGGTGGCGTCCCATTCGTTTTGTCGAAACTCATTTATAGCCGTTTTAACCGCCCTCTGCAGTGACCGCATGTGATAGCGGTTATCTTCGCAGGGGAAGCGGTCGTAGGCTCTTATGGCTGCGTTCTTACGCCTCAGTAGGTCGCGGACGTCAGCGGGTAAGCACCTTCTACGATTGCTCGTGTCGGGCACTCTCCGTGAACAATCGTTAACTAACGATTGTACGTGACCGGTGAGGGCGTCGATCGCGGATTCGATGTCCTCTTTGTTGTTTAATGTATTACATACACTGTCAAGATGAGCCGACGAGGAGGGAGACTGGAGTTTAGCCTTCAGTCGCTCCCAGTCTGTGCACACTTTCTCAGTGGGGGGGGGGGGGGGGGGGAGGCCTGAGGGGCCGTATCGGGGGGCGAAGTCTATGACCACCGGGCGGTGATCCGAGTTAAGCTCGTGAATTACCTCTATTAGACATAAACGTAGGTTTATGTTCTTTAATAGGGCTATATCTAATACGTCGGGCCTGTGCTCAACTGTGTAAGGGAAGTGAGTCGGCTCCATTGGGGCTATGATGTCGAACCCGAGCCGATCTGCGTAAGTCTCGAGGGCCAGTCCCCTGCGGTTGTTGGTGTGGCTATGCCACGACTTACTTTTGGCGTTTAGATCGCCTGCGATGATGACGGCGTCGCCGAGTTTTAAGAGGGCTTGGAGATCACTCTCAAGCAACTCTTTTGGTGGGTCCCCATTAGGAGGGGAGAGGTATACTGATGCTATGATCAGTGGTTGGTGACCGGTAAGGGCCAACCGACAGACCGAGGCTTCAATGTACGTCATGGCGGGGGGATCTAGGGGTGTGCAGTGCAGTGACCTTTTATAATAAATGAGAGTCCCGCCTAGGGGAGAGCCGACCCTATCGTTGCGCACTAGATTGTAGTTTGCAATTTTAGGGTCTCTTGAATAGGGTTTAAGAAAAGTCTCTTGGACTAGTAAAAGGTCAAGCTGCTGGTCTTGTAGGAATGAAAATAGAAACCTATTTCGTCTCTCTGGCGAGCGAGACCGTTCGCGTTGAAAAACCCTACGCGGAGTGATCGTGTTTTAACTCTGCCTGGTGTGTACCTATCCATTATTTAGGCTCTGAAGGAACCGAGGCTCTCTAGAACGGGTGAGAACCTCATGGCGACGTTAAGTAACGCGAGGCTATTGCCTTCATTTTTTCGCAGTTCTGCTGCGATTACGCGTATTTCTGAAATGTTTATTATTTGCGCGAATCTGGCCACTAGGTCTAGATCCGGGTCTAGACCGCTAGTGGCTGGCGCGTGTGTGTGCACTTGATTGCCTTGAGGAGGCTTAGGAAGGCCCGCGGGTGGCAGTTTTTGCCCAACGGTTGGCGGTTTGTATACACTATTATTATTTCCGGCCTTTGCCGACGGTGTCGCGATCGCGGGTACCGGCGGGGTGGCTAATTTGGTGGGCAGGGGGGGGTATTCCGCCCTGCTTTGCGAGTTAACCCACGGGTTGCGTGTGGGTTTAGGTGCCGGAAGGTACCTTTGTGGTGGGGGTGGTGATGGCCTCCTCATAACCGGCCGTGGTGCGCGTGGGCAGCCACGGTAGTTTGCGGGGTGCCCCACTTGCCCGCAGAGTACACACGATGGTGGTGTGGTACTTTTGGTCGGGTCGTTAGCCTTGGGCCTGGCACAATCTGCCGTTGCGTGGTCCTCCAGGCACTTTACGCACCTGGGCCGCGCGTAGCAGTTGCGCGCTGAGTGGCCGTATAGCTGGCACCGGTGGCATTGTGAGATCATGCCATTCCGGCGCGGGGGTTCTACTACGATGCCGGAGAGGCCGCACACCGTAGTGATGTAACATAGCCGTCATTTTACGGTGGTCGTCCGAAGTGGACAACTGCACCTTAATACCCTCGGTGGTAGACCGAGCCGTGCGGTATTGGACTCGGTTGGTGTTGCACCAAGCCGAGATTGAAAGCCACTTCTCCTTATTGCGGATGACTAGTGGCGGCGGTGTGGGTGGTTTGTATACCTTAGCCGGGGGCTGCTGTACAGCGGCCTGTGGCTTTGGTGGTGGGGTGGGGGGGGGTGACGTCTTTGGCGGCAGAGGTGCTCGCCTCGTCAATTTTGGCGGCCTTTCGCGCCTTTTTTTGGGCCTTACGCCCCCTTTTACGGGAGCTGACCACCGTGTATTCGGAGTCCGCCGAGGTGGACTCGGACTCCGATTCGGCGGACGACGACGCCGTTTCGGCGTTCTCGTCGTCAGTGGCTTCCTCCGTCTCCATCTCGGACGAAGTTGGTTCCGCTTCCGGGGAGGCGGGGGAGACAATGTGCACCGGCCCGGTTACGGGCTCGGTGTTCGCGATCGCGGGGCGGTCGGGAATCATATTCCCGAACCGTCTTTTCAGTAGAGCGTAGATCTCCTCGTCGGCGAGGAGCATGTCGATGTTTATTGTGGCTGGAAGAGCCATGGTGGGAGGTGAATTAGTTCCTACGCGTTTGAAGTAATGCCTAACTCCCCAGGGGGAAAACCCGGGGATGTGTAATTATGTTCCCTCCCAACCGGGTTAGGTTAGGAGGATGTACTTAGAAAACTAGGTGTGCCCTAAGCTGTGATTTGCTCTTCGCCGATCTTAATGTGCGAGAGGGGGCCCTAGCTGCCCGAGTGGCGGAGAGGTATTCGGCCTGTGAGGGCCGGCACTCCCAAACTACGCACTCGGGAATAGGAGAAGGAGGTGGAAGGGTGGGAAGGTGATAGTCGGGGTAGACTAGGGGTCACCCCCAAGGCCTACTGGTCCGACCCCGTCCGAAGAAGCGCCTCACCCTTAAGGGGCTCGGCAGGCGATTCGGGGCTTCGCCTCACCCGGCTTTGTTGACACCGTTAGGTTTCAACCGGGGACCAAGAGAAACTTGGTTTTTCCCTTAAGGGGTCACTTTGACTTTAATCTACTAGACAGAAACAAATATTACTACCTGACCTTGCTTTGAACGCAGGCAGTTAGTAATATTCGTGAGCAGTCCAATAATTCGCCTCGAAAGAGGCGGTTTTGCACTGCCACTTGGCTCGTCCGTTAAAAAGCGCGCGAACAATCGTCAGCGTACGTGAGCGCACGTGTGACGTAATCGGGAGCGTACGTGAGATCGAGAGAGCGCGGAACGGCACGCAAGCGTACCGAGAGACGGACAAGCGCGGAATGATTTTATTACGACGCCAACGCGCGATCGCCGCTTTTATACTTAGTCCTAGACTCGATCTCAAATATTCTCGAAAATACTCGAGTCGGCACCTTTGATAAACAAAAAGCAAAAATAAAAACAGAAATTTAAAAATAGCGTTGTAAACAATATCGACTTTATCCTTTGAAGTTAGAGACGAAAGTCGCTAGTTGGCAACTATAGCGTCTAATTCAGAGGCGGCTTTTATCAAAGAGACTGAGCGCTTACAAGTATACTACCCGCTCGTTTTAAGTTTGCCGCTGGCGATAGGTATGAGTGTATGACGTTCGAAATTTTTTATTTAATTGTAACAATAAAAATTGTGTACGTTAGATATTTGGGTAAAACTATGACACATTATAAGTTTTGTTGTCACGTGGGGGAGGGTACGCGCATTCCACAGACCGGCATACTTAGAGCGAACGCGTTGTACAAGTATAAAATTGTTGAGACCAAACTTATGAGATATTGTACCAGCTAATGTAACACAAGCTTATACAAATACAAATAAATAAATAAATAACATTCATAGCGTTTTGTCTCCGCGCGGCCGCGTAGTCCGCACAGCCGCGGAGCGACCAGAGAGAGGTGTTTTGATTTTTTTATTTCTAAATTCTAGCGGAACCCCGACAGAGGTATCACGGAACCCTAGGGTTCCGCGGAACACACTTAGAGTATAGCTGTACTATTCGGATCTTGTAGCAACTCGAGAAAATTTCCGTGCGTTTAGGCGCTTTTGCCATACCTATTACTGTAACCAAACCTAAAGCTCACAAATAGGTCCATTAAGCTTTGTCCAATCGGTGGCGCTGTACCACTGCGTTTCACGTAGTTGTACAAATTCTTATTTACTGGCTTATTAGCCAACTTTGCTTCATGTCTCCCGCTTTGCATAGGAGGGGAGTGGAATCTTTCCAACTCCTCCTGTTTTTCTTTTCTAATCAAATTTGTTGCGGGTCCCAAGACAATTAAAAGCGATTCCCGGGACTTCCTGAGGCTCAAACCTCAGTGTCTTATACGGAGACCATTGTGGATCCTGGCTCACAGGAGTTACAGTGGTGGGAATGTGTGGTGGGATTAGTCCCAAAAAAAACACAATCATAATGAGTTCACCGCACAGACTCTTACGCACAAAATCGCGTCGCTCCGTCTCACACACTACTATGTAAGGATTATGTATAGTACATACATTCCATCATTTAGCGTGGCGTACGTCGCCGGCCTGTTTACACTACTATCCGTGTCGCGTATCTGTACGAAAATATACTATGCAAAATTTAAGGTAAATCGGACCTATGGTTTCGGAGATGAGTCAGTCAGCAATTGGAATTCCGTTTATATATTAGAATCCACAACTATTCACATTATTATATTCTGCTAGCCACCCGCCCTCGCTTCGCTTCGGTATCAGTCGCCGTACCCGCGTAGTTCCAATTCCCGTGAGAATACTGGGATAAAATATAGCCTATGTTACTCCCTGATATTATAGCTTTCCATTGGTGAAAGAATTTTTGAAACCGGTTCGGTGGTTTAAGCGTGAAAATGTAATAAACAAACAATCTTACTTTCGTATTTATAACATTCGTAATGATTTCTGATTTCTGGTATATCTAATATATAAAACATTAATCTTCATCTTATTATCAATTATTCATTGTTTGAGAGGCAATTAGAGTCATGTCGCTGACACAATATGAACAATAGCTGCAATCAATTGGAGCTTATATTATTAAGAACAAAAGCGTCTTAATTGCAGTTTGCTTCGTTAATGAAATGTACTAATATCTCCGGACATTTACGTACCTATCTTGGTCAATGGTGTTGCCGTGTAATGGCGGCTGCGAATATTATCAACCCTTAAATTTTTGGAGGGTGTCGTAAAAGACGACTAATAGCTAAACATATACCTGAGCCAACTCCCTTTACTTTTCTTGTATATATGTGTGCAAATATCGTTTAGTCGCCTTTTACGATACACCCTCGGGCAAGGAAAAAGATGGTGAATAGAAAGTCTATCCACCATCTTTCACTACCTACTTCGTCACCAAAGAAAGGTTTTAGGACTTAAAGTCTTTACTTTCTTTTCTTTATATAGCTACACTAGCAACTCGCCCACGCTTCGCTTCGGTTTCAGTCGCCTTACCCGCGTAGTTCCCGTTCCCGTGGGAATACCGGGATAAAATATAGCCTATGTTACTCCCTGATATTATAGCTTTCCATCTTTCGGCGCCAATTCGTTACAAACATACATACAAATATTTCCTCTTTATAATATTAGTATAGATTAAAGCGTAAATACAAACAGTCTAAACAAGATCTTTAATAGATGATGATGATCTTTATAAGATGGATAATGATCTTAGATAAGATGGTTTGTCTTTTTTGATTGGTAAGGAATTTATAATCGTTTTATGAGTTATTATTTTTATTTATTTCTCATAACACGGTGTCCGCTACCCGGTGTCATGTAGTAGTGCTATTAGACAACGGTGTAGACTGACTAGGCAGTCTTTTAAGCTCTGTTTTCAAGAGAAATACAGGTGGCACATGACAAAAAACCACGATCACCATTACTGTTGTAATATGTGCAGCGTCCTCTGCACCAACCGAGTAGGGGACGTTGTGCGAACGCCTATGACGTGCGGTTTCCCACAGGGGTCGGTCCTCGGACCCACCCTGTGGAACATCGGCTACGACTGGGCGTTGAGGGGGAGCCTCCCGCCCGGGCTGGGCGTGATTTACTACGCCGATTCTAGGCACCGAAGAGATCGTCAGGCGGATCAAGGCGCTGGGGTTGAGGGTCGCCCTGGACAAGACGGAGGCCCTCTTGTTCCATGGGCGCCATATGAGCCCTCCCATCGGCGTCTCGATCACCGTCCATTCGGTTGAGATCAGCATCCGGGCCCATATGAGGTATTTGGGCCTGGTACTCGACGGGCAATCGTGGTTCCGGGAGCATTGCCGTAGGCTCGCTCCATAGCTCGTCGGCGCGGCGTCCGCCCTATCGTGGCTTATGCCGAACGTGGGCGGACTGAGCGCTACGTGCCGACGGCTATACGCGGGGGTATGGTATCCGGTCGATGGCCCTGTACGGCGCACCGGCGTGGGCGGGGTCCCTGACCGTCCGACTCAGGGCTCTTCTGTGGCGGCCACAGAGGGCTATGGCGGTCAGAGCCATACGCGGATACCGCACGGTGGCGACGGAGGCAGCGTGCCTATTGGCCGGGCCTCCCCCGTGGGACTTGGAAGCGGAAATGCTCGCTGGATTGTATTGGCGGGTGACGGGGGTGCGAGCGGAGGGCGGTGTGGTCTCGTTGAGGGAGCTCACCACCTGGCGCGTCGACGCCTGCCGAGACGTCATTGCCCGTTGGGCAGTCCGGCTGGAGCCGGTGCTGATGCAGTGGTTGGAAAGGCGGCACGGGGTGCTCTCCTTCCGACTAGTGCAGGTGTTGACGGGGCATGGGTGCTTCGCCAAATACCTGCTCAAGGTCGTTAGTAGGGAGAATACACCGTCCTGCCGCCACTGCGATTGCGACGAGGACACGGCGCAGCATACGCTCAAGGCCTGCGCCGCTTGGGCAGAGCAGCGTCGTGAACTCGGACGTCGGTCGATGGGAGGGTACCCCAAATAGGGGTATTCCGTCGGGCCGACCACTGACGTCAAGTAACCCTGCTCCGGTGGTCGGCCCAACGACGAAGGCGACGTGCATCGTGGGTGGGTTACGGGTGTGCATGCTTACGCCCCTCTGTCGCCCCGGACGGAGTGGGAGCGCGCTGACCGCAACCCACCCCCAAAAAAAAAATTGTTGGAATATAACTTTAAGATTTATATATAGCCTTAATATAAAAGTACTGTTCAGATTATCTTAAAAATTATGTTACGTCTATTCTGAGTGCTCTTTATATATCGAAAATTAAAAATACAAAACAGTAGATGGAAATAAGCCTCAATTAAATATTGATTGCAACAAATTTTATTAACAGTGATACATAAATAATTACAATAAAATATACACAAAGAAAATATATTCATATTATATAAAGCTTAAAACACCTACCTGATAAATTTATAAACACAGTAATAATTTCTCAAAGTGTAAATATTTAATACAAATATACATAAAAGAGTTCAGTAGTGCTAACTTCCTTTACATTTAGAACCGGCCAAGGCTTGCAAAGTGAAGAATTGTTTTAGTGCATTTATTATCTTCGCATAGTACTTGGCGGAACTCACAGAGGTATCGGATTTGAATTTCCTGCATCTTATTTTTCTGCCGCCTGAAATGTGTAATTATGAAACGTTAAAAAAAATCTGAAAAGAAATTTAAGGTAATCTTGTTGTTTTGAATTTGATATTTACAGGTTCTTACCATCTCGAATCTCATCTCTTCGCTGATACGATCGCAAAGATCGGTAGGTATGTCGGCCTCTGTGCAATCTTGCAGTACGTACTTCAGTTGTGATGTCCTGTGGAACATACAGCCGTTTTACTATGTTGTGTTATATGATTTTCATTTTTCTTTTAATGTATATATTTTTTAAAAACTACACAATACAACACACACTACACAATGTCCCTACACTAAGAATTAAATTCTTAATCTGGATACTTAAACTACATACAGACTTAATAACTTGTGGCTCGTAAAAAGAAGTATCCTCCATGTCATGGATTGGATGTTTGGATTCATAAAATGCTAAGGGAGGTCGTTTTAAACCACTGCATTAACTGTGCAGTCATAGTGAGCTATAGCACAATATAATTATGTACTGTGGCATACAAGCGGTCACTATTAAGGGAGGAAAATCAATCTATATTCTCGATAAACAGACTGACATTTTACTTAAATTTTTACACTTCTTGCAGTGACGTCACCTCAGTCGTATATAACAGCACTTACGAGGAATGCAAGAGATTCCAACACAATTTATTATTACAAGATCGTTCACGTATGGCTATTTATATAAATGTTCGAGAAAAACATATGTAAATTTTCAGTTATTATCAAACCCTATCGCCAGCAGTTTGAGTTCAAATTTTCTTGTTGCCGATCTATTCGAATTTCAACGATATCTTCGGATCAAGTGTTAATTTAAATCTTTTTTTTAATTCACTACAAAGTATAGTATAAGTGTATTTACTGAATATATATAAGCATGTAGGCACTAGTTGCGCGTCTTGCCAAGTATGGCGCGTCCTCTTTGCCGCCATAATTGTATTCGATTGCTTCTTGCTTGCTGCATCGGGATACTACGTCGTCATCAAATTTGCACCACTAATAATAATAAATTAAGTTAATATCAATATATATTAAAACCCGCTGTAATCCGAACTTGTGTTCCGGCCTTAAAAATGTTGGACGATATTTTATATTATGAGAAAAAAGATCATAAAAGTACCCCTTTAAATTTTCCGTGTGGTGACGGAGTAAGAATACAATTCACCACTCCCTATCTTGCGCGTGGATGGCTGGATGTTTTAAAAGACGACTAAGGGATATAATACGCATATAACATCTATGCAAGAGAGGGAAAATTCGCAATAAAACCCTATACCAACCTGTTTAACCAGCATGGTATAGTAAGGTCAACTTCCCACCTATTGCGGAGGAGGCTCGAGCCCAACGGTAAGACGTATATGAGCCGAAATGACGATGACGTCTTAAATACAAAAGTTCAGTAGTTGCATAGTATTATGCCTGTATTTGAGTAAACTACTTAACATTATTACATTTTTTTGCGGTATGTGCATGTTAAAATTGGGTGTCCATTTTTAATTGTAGCTTATATCGTCCCACTGTTGAGGCCGAACCTCATAACAGGAAGAAAATTGATCTACAATACTACAATTGGTCAGACGTGTAGCTATAGAGTTTTATTTCAAGTTCTCCTTTTCTTTTTCGAAATTTCCTTTTCTTAATTTTGTATAGGTTCCGATAGGTACTTATTAGCACCAAGTCCAACAGTTCATCAGAGCACTTTCTCTGAAAGGGCCAGTAGATTACACTCAGTGACCTAAAGCTTCTGCGGCGCTCTAGCAAATCAAGTCAGTCC
Organism: Lymantria dispar; assembly: GCA_032191425.1. Taxonomy (NCBI): domain Eukaryota; kingdom Metazoa; phylum Arthropoda; class Insecta; order Lepidoptera; family Erebidae; genus Lymantria; species Lymantria dispar. The sequence goes on from CM063451.1 coordinate 17,193,661, forward strand.
GTGAGATTTCGATGACCGACGATTTCAACAGCACGTCTTTGCAGGAAGTCTAATAGATCTAGCTGATATTTAGGCGCATCTGCTCAGAAATATGAGCAGATTTAAGACTAAACGCAATGAACAGCTTATTTAATCACCCTATTATACCACTATTTATACCCTTGCAGTTTCATCATCATCATTATCTCAGCTCATATAAGTCCCACTGTTGAGCTGGAGACTTCGCCATAATAGGAGGGCAATTTATCTAGTATACCACGGTGGTTAAACGGGTTGGTATAGGGTTTTATTTCGAGTTTTCCATATCTTGAATAGATGTTTTATATGCACATTTAATTCCTTAAGGTGAAAACACACTTATCCGAGCCGAACAAGTCGAACGAAACGAATTTTAGAATTTTGTATAGAAATCGTCTTCCAGATTCGGACAATTCGACGCGGGGAAGTGTGCAAGGTTTCATGAGATTTCATATACAGAATTCTAAAATTCGTTTCGTTCGACTCGTTCAACGCGTTCGGCTTGGATAAGTGTGCGTTCACCTTAAGTCGTCCTTTATGACACCCACGGGCAAGATAGGGATTGGTGATTTGTACTCTTCTTCTGTCACCACACGGAGGCTTGCAGCATTACGTTTAAGTAAAACCAGCGATTAAAGAAATTCCAAATATTTCACCTTGCCATCACCTCTAGGATTGATAAAAACGACGTAATGACCTCCATGGTTATCACCAGAGTGCACAAGTACCGCGTGTAATATGTAATGTGCTGGTGTCAATGGTATTTCTTGAAGATATTGGTCAAGGTTTATCTCTTCATAGAACTCAAATCTGAAATGTAAGTCATGTTTATAGTCCATAAAATATAGGATGATCTCTGTGACCGTTGTTCTTAGTGCTGTCACACTTACGAGAAAGTCTGTAGTTTTTTATCGATAAAACTCTTTATTTTTATAATTGTGATTTTCTATTACAATTAAAATACAATCAATGGAAATCTTTTTGAATTTATTTCGAACAAAATCTGTTTTGACTGTTTTAATTATTCAAAAGGAGTACAATCAAGGTCTAGGTCACTATTATCGTCATCACTGGAGCGTTTCTGCTAGAAAATTTATCATTTTTTGCCAAAATAGGAGCAGCCGTTAGATTTATCGATCAGTTACGACTGTTTTATAAATAAATATGTCTAGCTTATTGACAATAATGCGTACATAATATTATCATTTACTCTAAGACGAAAAGTAGTTTGTTAATGTTTAATTAATTCAATTTATGTATTTTGTAATGTAATTGTCTGTTTTAATTGTAAAAAATATGTTGAACGTTTATTTCTTTTAAGAATAACTAGCAACCCGCCCTCGCTTCGCTTCGGTTATAGGTTATAGTCGTTTTACCCGCGTAGTTCCCGTTCCCGTGGGAATACCGGAATAAAATATAGCCTAGTTTACGCCCTGATATTATAGCTTTCCATTGGTGAAAGAATTTTTGAAATCGGTCCAGCCGTTTTGAAGATTACCCGGAATAAACAGACAGACAGACAGACAAACATTTTTTAATTGCTATTTTAGGCATAGGTGTCGTGCAAATAACCGTGTGAGCATGAAAAATGCCTATTATTTTGACATTACAAACAGACACTCCAATTTTATTTATAGGTATAGATTTAATAAAGATCGGTTATCGATTTATGTATATCGACTGTCCCATCTCTTTTTTATTTTCAGTCCAGTATGACCTTGTACGTGCGTAAGCTTCATTTATGTATAAAATATTTACTAGGTATTCCAGTACTTACGAGGTACATTTTAGGCATGAATATTAATATTTTTATATTTATAATATACTAGCAATCCGCCCTTGCTTCGCTTCGGTTATAGGTTATAGTCGTTTTACCCGCGTAGTTCCTGTTCCCGTGGGAATACCGGGATAAAATATAGCCTAGTTTACGCCCTGATATTATAGCTTTCCATTGGTGAAAGAATTTTTGAAATCGGTCCAGCCGTTTTGAAGATTACGCGGAACAAACAGACAGACAAAAATTTTTTAATTGCTATTTTAGGCATAGGTGTCGTGCAAATAACTGTGTGAGCATGAAAAATGCCTATTATTTTGACATTACAAACAGACACTCCAATTTTATTTATTTGTATAGATTGCAATTCAGTTGCAATAAAACTAGCACGAAAAGAACAAAAATATATTTCATTCAAAATGAAATGGCAAACATGTCGCTCGTTCAAACTTACTTCGTTGGTTTCGTTGACATCTGTCACAGAGATCAAGCTATATTTTATGGACTATAGTTAGTTTCATAAAATCTCATATAAAATAGCTTTGCCAATATATTATTATGATAGGGTTTATAAAAATTAGGTAGGTAACATACATCCATCGTTCTGAGGCTCTATTAGTCTTGAATTTGCCTACTTTTGAAGGGAAGATATGCTTATGTCTCTTAGCCATATTTCACGACATCCACAGGAAAGAAAAGGGCAGGAGCATTGCAAAATGCTATTATATTTTAAGACATTTTCTTTTGGGGGTGGGTTACGGGCGGCGCACTCCTCGCTCCGCTCCGTCCGGGGCGACAGAGGGGCGTAAGCACGCACACCGCAACCCACCCGTATAGCACGTCGCCTTCGTCGTTGGGTTGACCTCTGGTGCAGAGTTCCTTGACTTCAGTAGTCATATTTTAAGGCATGGAAAGAAATTGAGATTTAGATATTAAGAGAAAACTGTGGAGTAATTTATAGCTCGCACTTATAACAGACAAATAACACGGTTGTGATTTGTAATAAAAGCTTTGTGATGAAAAGAGATATGAAATATCTATACTAGTATTATAATGAGGAAAGATTTGTTTGTTTGTATTGAATAGGCTCCGAAACTACTGGACCGATTTCAAAAATTCTTTCACCAAAACAAAGTTATAATATCAGGGAATGACATAGGCTATATTTTACCCCGGTATTCTCACGGGAACGGGAATAATGCGGGTAAGACGACTGAAACCAAAGTGATGGCAGGTTGCTAGTATGAAATAAAAGCACTTGCAAAGAAAATGTATTAAACATGACAAGAAGTAAGAAATATACGCTGATCCAAAAACAAGCCTGAATAGGAATCTTATTATTACTAAATATTATAACTTTGTATTTAAATAATAATTTAAATTATAATACAGCTAAATTGTAATTGTATAAAAGTATAACTAATTATTTCTATTTATCTGTTTACAGCAGATAATACTGTACTGTAAAGCCCGGTAGCAACAGCGTGAGTAAGCTCGCTTCGAATACTTCAAGAAAGGGTGAGGCATATACCGTTGTAATCACGAATACTCGATACGAGCCACGAACTATACAAAGTGAAACACAATAAAAACTATCTCACGTGGACCGAGGCAGTAGTAGGCAGATATAGATTTAACGAACGGCTCGGACTGAATCACCTTTGAGCGCTGCCGTTAGCGTTGCCAGGCGTCCAGATAAAGCCGGACATAGGTAGGCTTTTTAATTGCGTGTCCGGTCAAAATAATCGATGTCTGGCTTGTCCGGCTTTTATTAGGCTTTTTACATTTCGCAAACGAGCTAGCGCCGAGCGTGCGCAGGCGAGTCGACGATTGTCATAATAATCCAAAAAGCTTAATTTTACATACATTTTTTTGTTATTAGGTACGCCTAATAATATTAAAACACAAAATCCTCAATAATGTCCGGCCTTTCTACCCAGGGTTCCGGCCAAACTGGCTGTGCTGTCCGGCTATTAGGTTTGACAACCTGGCAACCCTAGCTGCCGTTAATCGGCAAGTTCGTGGCTCGCCTCGCACGGTGCGGTGCAAACGGCTCACCGTGAGCATTCTCGATATCGGCCTTTCAAGCGTATGCCTAGAGTCCTAGAGCTGCCACGCCCTGTCAGTAGCGAAGAATTATTTGAACGTACGTACGAACGTATGTACTAGGTTTTCCTTGTCTCCGCCCCTGGTAGGGATTGCAATTATTTACGGTAATATTTCAATTAAATTTTGTACATTTAAATAGGTAACTTGTGTACGATTTGTTGTAGTATTATCATCGCAAAATTAATCATAACAATGTTGAAACTGGTCCCTTTTGTACTTAAAATGAACGGCACCTGTGGCACTAATACTGGCTAATGAAGTCAGACAAAATTATTTTGGGGCACAACATTTGCATAATTATACAGTTTTATTCAGACGCACACGTCGACTATTTGTTGCGTGAAATAACGACTGTAGTTAGATAGTTTTTAATGAAACTAGCAAATAGCCGCGGCTTCAACCGTGTAGTTGCCGTTGTTATGGGAATCGTCATCTGAGCTCATATACATTTCACTGTTGAGCTCGAGCCTCCTCCATAATAGGAGGGAAATTGACCTACTATACCACGGTTAGTGCCTGATCTACTATACCAATGCGAGCTGATAGGGTTTTATTTCGAGGTTTGAGTTATAAGATGGGTGGTGAATCCTTACTCCGTCACCACATGGTGAATCTTATGGGAATACAGATAAAATATATCCTATATTACTCACTGATCATATAGTTTTCCATTGGTGAGTGATTTTTGGGCGAGAGGTTTAGGCGTGAAAACGTAATAAACATACATATGTAGGATATGGAGTTACTCGCCGCCTTTTCGTCGCACTGGACGGATTGAGCGGGCTGTATCTTAGCCTATAGCAAACACAGCAATCAGGGTCATCAGTAATATACCTATTATATAATTAATCACGTCTATTTTCCTATGCTTTTAATGAAAATTACATATTAGTTTTAGAATGAAACCCACTGTAGGTTTTTAAAAGCGTTACAATAGAACCTCTTCACATTTAACATCAATTGAATAGTTCGTCTGTTATCGAATAAAATAAACAAAATGGATTTCCTTTAATATACTGCATACCTGTCGTTAAATTTGACGGAGGCGTCGCGTTGAGGATCGTAATGGAACCTCATAAGGTGTAGATGCAAAACAGGTGGGAATACATCAAACCGGACTCCTTTCTCCGCCTCCTGCAGTCCGTGTTCGCCTGCATCGTATTTGTTATCACCTTCTAATAGTTCCGTACTGATATAATCCTTGAATGATTCATAGACTGAAACAGAAGCCATTTATTTGAATAATATACTGTAATTCTAGAATCACATACACTTTCAGTAACATATACGCTCCTAGTAACACATACATTTAAATTAACAATAAGTAAAAATGAAAATTTTGAATGACCACCGACACAAACTAAAATAATAAAAAAATGTACTTATTACGTTATTTTCAACAGGAATTATCAATTAATTATCATTTAACGATTGTATTGGCACGCGTGAAGCACTTCACGTGAAGCAATCATACGCCTCTAAATCTTTTAGGAGCTTATACTCTTACACTGTTGAACCGATATTAACTAAACATAGATTTTTTTTTTGGGGTGGGTCGCGGTCGGCGTACTCCTCGCACCACTCCGTCCGGGGAGACAGAGGGGCGTAAGCACGCACACCCGCAACCCACCCGAACACCACGTCGCCTTCGTCGTTGGACCGACCACCGGAGTAGGATTACTGGTCCTCAGTGGTCGGCCCGACGGAATACCCCCTAGTGGGGTACCCTCACATCGACCGACCTCCCCCCTCGGGGAGGACGTCGGTATTTCCTCACGCGGTCGGCCTCTCGGCGGGTGATGAACTAATTCCCGGTCACGTCAAAAAACATAGCTAGCAACACCGCAAGGAAATTGGCTTTCAAATGAAAAAAATTATATCGAAATCGGTCTATCTGTTTGAGGGCTACGATGCCACAGATACACAGATAGACAGACAGACACTTTTTGGGAGTTAAAAAACCCCTCTCTGGTCGGGGGTTAAAAAACTAATACTCACTATCATTTTTCCCCTTCACACTAAGCTGTATATCGTAGAAAGTTTCAACACGTGTGCTGGTACAATTTACATTTTTGCATTTTATGAACGATGTCATCTTGCCTTCGAATAGTTTTGGTACGGTCCCTTCAACAAGAGTGCCTTTCATTTTGTTCTCTAATTTATCCAGAAGCACCTGATAAGTTACATTTTGAATATCATTGTATTTTATTATTCACGAAGAATGAAATAATGATCAGTAGATTATCGCGCCATCTTTATTGAAAATTCTCCGTAACACATTACATAAAATGTCATTAAAATTATTTAACATAATACGTTAAAATGCTAATATATTGAAAACAATTCTAATAATTGAATACATGTTGGTCACCATGTAACGTTTTCACGTTCCCGCTGAAAGTCCAGCGGTTGTTGTTATAGATTCCCCAGAAGAGAGCTACTCACTCAATCCGCCTTAGTTAGTTCTTACTATTCTCAAGGAAAAGCGTGGCGACAGTTTATATACACTAATACATTATTACATACATTATTACATACATATTAAACTACTAGCAACCTGCCCTTGCTTCGCTTCGGTTTCAGTCGCCTTACCCGCATAGTTCCCGTTCCCGTGGGAATTTCGGGATAAAATATAGCCTATGTTCCTCCCTGATATTATAGCTTTTCATTGGTGAAAGAATTTTTGAAATCGGTTCGGTGGTTTAAGCGTAAAAGCGTAACAAACAAACTTACTTTCGCATTTATAATACCAACCGACTAATTTGTACGATTTTTCTCGGCAGCCTTAAAATTTGGTAAAAAATTTAATGTTTTATGATCAAAGATAATACACACCCGCAAGAATTCTTGTACGTCATGTTGCATAAAAGAATCTAAAGTCTCCCAGCCAAAACTTTTCGTTAGTTTCTTAGTAGCTACAGGTTTCTCGGAGAATTGTAGGTCGTAAAATACCCGTTGGAGAGCGAAGGCGACGGAACGAGAGCTATCGTCACCAACAGTCGGTATTTTATAGACGGCTTTCCGTAAGACATTTGTGAAAAATAGTGTTTGTAATAAGGAGTTCATGTAGCACGTGGCGCCTTGGTTTTTTAATCCTGTAAATAGGTTAGTAGTAGTAGTTTTTTTTTCTAATAGTCACGAACTTCCTAAGGGGATCTTGTAATGAGAGGATGATGTAATTAGCATGCTTATTAGGCGTGTTGGCAAACGCATTTGGCGATTAAAATTTTTAAGAGAATGTTTTCCACTTTCCTAGTTATCATTCTGGCGGTTTTTACGACTCCCACAAGAAACGTTTGTTATTCGTTATCACATAGCGAGATGTAGTCCACTCCCATATTTTCTGATTTTCCGTGTAGTGACGGAATAAGATTATACTTAATCACCTCCTCTCTTGCCCATGGGTGTCGCAAAAGACCACTCAACCCATCTATCTGAACACACTGTGGTATAGGGTGGGTCAATTTCCTCCTTATTATGAAAGAGGCTCAAGCCCAACAGTGGGAAGTATATAAGCTAAAATTATGAATGATGAGTATGGATACAACTTTAAAAATGGCTATTAACGATTGCTTTTCTTTTTTACAATTAGAATGCTATACCCAATAATGACTTGATTTTAGGATCTGCAGTCGCATGCACAATTTGCAGGCTTTTCAAGCATCGTTTAAAATATTTTCTTATACTTGACTGCACAGATAGCGTAGTGCGTAGGATACTGATTTACCGTGCCAGGTATAGAGAATTCGATTCCGATGCAAAACAATATTTTGCGTGATCTACGAATTTGTTCTGAGTCTGGATGTCATTTGTAGCCGTTAATTATGTTTGTAAAGCCCCTCGCAATACAAGGATTAATTACTTAGTTCAAGGTAATATTGTTGTCCAGTTTACAAAGAAACGATTCTAAATATTTATTTTCATGAATTTACAAATAATTCCTAATATTCCTATAGTTTCACCCACGTAGTTTAGTATCTGCTAATGTGCCTTTCTATTCATGCTAGAATTTAAAATAACGGTTTAGTGGTTCGGCGTGAAAGCGTGCCAAACAAATTAACTCATATTTGTATTTATAATATTAAATTTTTTTATGACACCCACGGGCAAGGGGTCACTCTCTTATGGGAATAGTGCAGCAGAGAGGCGGACCGCGTGAGGGCCACACCCCCTGGAGGGGTCGGGGAGGCATGGTACCCAAAGTGTAAAGGCACTCGGTACCAATGACGAAGGGGAGGGGATACGATGGATACGAGGTTATGGGGCGCGCGTCGCCTTTTAGTCACCTCGGACGGAACGGACGCCGTGCGTCCAGAACATACGCGCAAAAAAGGGGTGAAGTTAATCTGGGTAGGTAATGAAAGTCAAGAAATTTTTACCAATGGTCGCCCGTAATGGCAATAGGAACGCAACAAAGTGGGTTATGTGGCCGTACACCACCCATCTATCGCCCTAGATAGAATGGACAGGCTGACAGGCAAGGAGCAAATTAAGTCCAATCTTATTTTTTCTAAGCATGTGTCAGGTCAACTCTTAACGATCCTTCATAATTTGAGCACACCACTGGCCCTGCGACATATGTATTACACTTATAGTAAGAACGATTTACCTACGTAACCGGTATATTTCTTTGAGTCCCACGAAACACCGTGAGGAGCTTCAGCTATAATATGGGCTTCAATTGTGATTGAATCATCCTTCACGAAACCGTTTTCGAGGTCCATTAGATCATCCCAAGATATGAAATGTGCGAAACCCCAGTCATCTTCTTTGCTATAAATATATATTCATTTAACAATAAGTTTTACGAGTTCTTGTGAGTATTTTCACGGTGCATAGTTTGAATGCTCCATATGTTGATGGTTTAAGAATACATCGTATAAAATTGACGCCTGAGTAGTAAAAATTTGTTACTGCACCTCGTTTCGTGGGCGAGAGAGTTGGAAGGCCAACTTTCTGATGGTGTTTGTGTAGTGGGTTTTGGTGATGCTTTTAGTATTACCGAACCTTATTACATTCATTCACCACGCTGGTTAGGCGGGATGGTATAGAGTTTCATTTCGAGATTTTCTTCTCTTATCATATCTTCTCTTCTTTTGTCATATGCACAAGATATCAAGGGGCCAACATTAGAGACCACGTTTCTGTGCTATAGGTCACTGCTGGTAACATACACTGGTTAAACACCTTTGTTTTCAAACACTATGAAATATTGGAAGAGATCCTTTAAGTTTCCCGAATTACCCATATGTATACCTATACAATAAAATGATTTAATGTGTTCGTCTTTTTGTTTTTTCCTATCTTTCGAGTGCGATAGAGTTGTTTCGGATCTTAACCCGAACAAATAACCAATTTTTTTTTCCTATGTGTATGTAGATAATACAAATAAAAGAATTACCAGTGATACATATGATGAAGCTTCCTACATAGGTCATCGCCGTCTTTCTTATGTGACAACAATTTTAGTTGTCCTAATCCATAACACGACCATCCTGTAGAGTCACTTTTGCCATTGCATTGGAGAAATACTCCTAAAGCCTTTTGTTGCTGGCGTTCTGGTGTTGTTGTATGACGAAGCAGTATAAGAATCCTCCAGGGAAGACATCTGACGTAACAGGGAGGGGACAATACTTGTTCTTTCAAATGACTTATGTTTTGTATCGTGAAACGAAAGGTAGCTTCTGGTTTAGCAATGTCGTCTTCATCTTGTGTTACCTTTATAAAAAAAAAACAGTTATATTTTAAAATTGGTGGAGATGGCCTAAAAATACATTTCATGACCATTTACATTTCATGTATAATGACTGTGAGTGATGTTAAAAACGACTAAGATAAAATATTTATTCGCCAAGATTAAGATACAAAGATTATATTACAGTTTTATAATTTTTTGTCAGTCTGTCTGTTTGAGGTAATCTTCAAAACGGCTGGACCGATTTTGATAATATTTTGCTACTAGGTAGCTGTCTATATAAGGAGTGACTTAGGCTATATTTTATTCCGGTATTCCCACGGGAACGGCAACTATGCGGGTAGGGCAATTGAAACCAAAGCGAAGCGAGGGCCAGTTGCTAGTAAAAAATAAAAAAGCTTAATTTAAGTATTATGCAACAAAAATCTTTTAATGTATAAAACACTTTTCAATAAGACAAATCTTGAGCTTTAATTTAAATTTCTTTATCGACATTTCTCTGATACCTTGTGGCATATGATTATATTTTTTTAATGACATGTGATAACTATTTGCAGACTGAAGGGTGCTTTCGCACAGTTCATACCTTAACTTGGTAGGATCTCTTTTCAGAAACCTATTTCCTTCGCTAACGTTAGAAAAAAATATATGAATTATTTTACGAAATATATCAATTTCCGTGATGAATATAGATATCAAATTTAAAGCCTTATGTTTCTCAAAGATCGGTTTACAACTAATTAATGTTGCTGTGTTGCATGTTCCTCTCAAACATTTTTTGTTGCACTATGAAGGTCCTTGCTATGTGTGTAGAATTGTTCCATAAAATTATACCATACCTTTATACTGAAACTATGTAGGCATGATATGTATTAAGAGCAGCTTTTTCAATAACTGTTTGTTGTAGCCGAAAAAGCGCGCATATGCAAAACTATTTAATTTCCTACACATTCCTAAAAATCCTATGCATATTTTTGCAATATGTCAAAACAGATGACATATTGCGTCGACCCCAAGTAATTGGGATAAGAGCAAGATGATGATGATGATTCCTAAAAATCCTATATTCATTGTCTTGTTAATTTCTGTATCTCTTATAAATAGCAACCCGCCCTCGCTTTGCTTCGGTTACAATCGACTTACCCGCGTAGTTGGCGTTCCCGTGGGAATACCGGGATAAAATACAGACTATATTACTCAGGGATAATGTAGTTCCCCAATGGTGAAAGAATTTTTGAAATCGATACAGTAGTTTGAGTTTATTCATTACAAAAATATAAATTTTTTCTCTTTATAATATTAGTATTAGTGTAGATAAGGTTATTTTTGAGGCACCTGTTTATAATTTGAAAATTGTAAATTTAGTTTTTGTTAAGTTTATTTTTAGATTATTTAATGATAGCCAAGTATCCAATAGCCAATATCCATCTTCTATAGTATTATTTACTTTCTCATTATGTTTATGTTAGAAAGAAAGAAAGAAAGAAAGAAAAATAATTTATTACTCCTTTACGGGAGGGACACGAACAAGAACATAGAATAAAAGTACAATAACACAAAAATCAATAAATAATATAGTAAGAGAAAACACAGCGAAAATGACAAGATTAGGGTCCCCTTCGCAAAAGAGGAAAAGGATAGCTGCTCAGCATACTGTTGAGGTATCTACTCGGTAAAGTGAATACCACAACGCTGTTATTCTGCAGCGTCCTACAACGTTCGTCAGCGGTGCACAGGCAGCAGAGTATAGGAGATGCTGTCAAAACATAGCTATCTTTTTGCAAATAATAATGTATTGCAATAAAAATTAATATAATAAGAATCTAACCTAAAAACACGTATAAAGATAATGAAATAACGGATAAGATCGTCTTTAAAATTACGTAGACGAACCATAAAAAAGAAAGATATATATATTTTAATCTGTGGCACTATTAGTGAGTTTGTGCTATCTGTGAGCGAAGCTTATGTATGTCAGAGTTTCGGCGCGAATTTGGAGATGTCATGTTAAGCTCTTGTATTATATTAATTTTTTTAGTGTTTTATAGTGTTATATTGAATAATTTTGTTGATATTTTATGTAATATAATATAATTAAGATGCTGAAGTGTGGTGAATGTGATATAAGAGTGGTTTATGTGTATTTTCATATTCAACCGGAATTCCCAGAGAAATCATCTAATTAGGTTTTCAGCGCCTAATTAATGATAACGACTTGACTTACTGACGGACAATGACTATAAATAAGTTATACAATATGAAGAAGTAAATAATATGTAAAGAAAAATTGTATCAGACTTGGCTGTATGGGCTATGATCCCTTTGCCTGTCCATATGGACAAACAGAACCAAAAAAAAAAAATATGTATGTCATGTGTAGTTGTGATTATGGAGGGTTTTTGATATGATGACGGATATACTCGTATCATCAGCAAAAAGTACACAGATGTTTAGTGACATATATCCTTACTAATATTATAAATGCGAAAGTAAGTTTGTTTGTGTATTTGTTTGTTACGCTTTCACGCTTAAACCACGGAACCGATTTCAAACATTCTTTCACCAATGGAAAGCTAGGGATCGGGGAGTAACATAGGTTACGGGAACGAGAATTACGCAGGTAAGGCGACTGAAACCGAAGAAGCGAGGGCGGGTTGCTAGTCATTGATATAAAGCAGAGATATAACGGGGACTTTTGACGCGAATGTCAAAATGTCATGTAACGCTTTTATATTTTTTTTCATTATTTAGTGTTTTACAGTGTTATATTGAATAATTTTATTGATATTTTTACATTTTATTGATATTTGTACATTCTGCCGAAATTCCCAGAGGAAGCTTGATTTGGCTATCAACACCAAATCAATGCTAACGACTGACTACTTACGAAGACTAAAGACGTGAATAATTAATATTTTAATTCGACATTCGCACCAATAGCTCATATTATTGCAGCTCATTGCCATTAATTAAGAAGAAGAGATATAAGGGGTACAAGGCGCATGTAGCATTTACATAAGGGAAGGATAACTCCTTCTTCTGTTTTAATGGCAATGAGCTACATACAATATAAGCTATTGGTGCCAATATTGAGTTATTATATTTATTATTCACGTCTTTAGTCTTCGTCTTTTAGTCAGTCCTTCGCAATGATCTGGAACTGATAACCAAGTCATTTTCCGTGTGGTGACGGAGTAACAATACAATTCACCACTCCCTGTCTTACCCGTGGATATCGTAAAAGACTGCTAAAGGATATAATATGCACATAATATCTGTGCAAGAGAAAACTCGAAATGAAACCCTATACCAACATGTCTGACCAGCGTGGTATAATAGGTCACATTCTCTTCTATTATGGAGGAGGCCCGAGCCCAACAGTGGGGCGTATATGGGCTGAGATGATGATGAACCAAGTCATGCTTCTTATGGGAATTTTGTCAGAATGTGAAAATGCACGCAGTTCGTTATTATATCAAAGGATAACTCCAAAAAACCCTATACCAATCCAAGTCAAGTAGGTTAATTTTTCACCTGTTGTGTAGTTTCAAGCAGTTTCAAGCAGTGGGATATATACGCTGAGATGAAGATCAAGATTATCAGATGAAGATAATTTTGAAATTACTAAAATCAAACGCAGTGTCCTTAAATCGTAGAATTTTATCTCTATAGTTGTTAACTATTTAGTTGTGAAGCCCGCCGTGATACATGGCTTATTGCATAATGCACAGTGCCGGATTAGCCACGTAGCAAAAATAGCAAATGCTACAGGCCTCGCGAATTGGAGGGGCCCCAGGCTACAATGCCTGTCTGCCCGAAAAAAAAATTTATGTAAAGTATTTTGCATGTCTCAAACGTGAAGCGCTATACTGCTTTCTGCTTTTTAATTTGCCTATATTTAATCCAGATAAGTTTATTTGTAACAAATTTGTTTTAGTTAATAGGTACCCTAAACTTAACAAACTTGATAAACAAACCAAGGGCCTCTTGACAGAGTTTGCTACAGGCCCCGCGCAGGCTTAATCCGGCACTGATAATGCGGGGTTAATTAAAAAATATATATTATATAGTAACTCAACCGTTTCTGTTGTAGTTGTTGCATCATCTGCACTGTTGGTTTCATTCATTGTTTAACAGCAATTATAGTACTAAAACAAAATTCAAAAATAGTTAAAAGAATTAGTTTTCAATTTCTAGTGACACCTTTCAAAACCGAACTCACAATGTAATAATTAAGTAGACATTATTTTTACTTTAATTCCCAATTATTATACATAATGGTTGTTATCAAAATATAAGAAAAAAAACTACGTTTGGAATTTTTTTAGGCTGATGACGTAAGTCATTCTGATTTTTGAGACATCATTTTTGACGATTCGTATTTTAAATATACAATGAAAAGATTTTTATCTCTGCAAAGAGGTCTATTCTAATAATATTGTAAACGCGAAAGTTTGTATATATGTGAGGATGTTTGTTGCTCTTTCACACAAAAACTACTGAATGGATTTCTCTGGAACTTCACAATAATATAGCTTACATATCAGAATAACACATAGGCTACAATTTATCTCGATATTCCCACGGGAAAGGGAACTATGCGGATAAAACTGCAGGGCGCTGCTAGTACGTTATAATTTTCTCTTATCCTAACCTGCTTTTATCCCAATCACTAGCGATCGACTCAATATGCACTCTTATTTCATAGCACATATTGCAAAGTTATTGGCAATAGTATGGTGACGGAGTAAGAATACAATCCACCTCACCCTATCTTGTCGGTGGGTATCGTAAGAGACGACTAAGGGATATAATGTACACTAGTGTTGCCCAAATGCAAGACCAAGACGAGACTTGGACCGGTCTTGGTCTTGGTCTTGCAACATCACACCTGGTCTCGTCTTGGTCTTGGTCTTGCGCACCCGAGTCTTGGTCTTGGTCTTGGTCTTGCGCACCCGAGTCTTGGTATTGCAGCAAGAGTCTTGCAAAGTTTTGCAGTTAGAATAACGTAACAGTAATTTATCATGGCAATGAAAAATCCAACTAAATTAATCAAATATCCTATCCTATCTATCCATCTGCTAGCCTATAGTTCACTATTGAATACAATACTTACCACTGGAGAAAATTACTCTTCTATTCCCCTGGTGTTCCATTAGACAGCGTTACTACTCTTATGACAGGACTTTCGACCCTATTTTCTTAAGACGTCACCACACGAGGCAGTTGATACAATAAATTTTATGTCATTTTATAATCAATGCGATATTTTACAATTAATGCGATTGTTTATATTTCCCTTCAAGTTAAGTGGTATGTATCTATTGTATTTCCAGTTTAGTTACTGATACTCTGGATACTTGAAAAAACCTGTTGCTCTATTGCCTATATAAATACTTTGGCCGCTGGATCCATGTAGCTCTTAATATACTATTTATTCAAGAACATATAAAACTGATTTAAAATTTTATGGTTTTAATACTTGTAAAATGTATGATATTCGTCGTCATCGTCACAGCTCATAAAAGTGCCACTGCTGGGCTTAAGCTTCCTTCCAGTAAGAGGAAAATTGATCTACTATACCACGCTGGTCAGACATGTTGGTACAGGGTTTTCTTTCTATTTTCACTTCTCTTGCACATATGTTATATACACAGGGTGTATCAGGTTATGGGACAACTGTTCATGTATGTTATAGTTCAACAGTCATAGATCATAATTAGAATGTATATTACACAAAAACAATATAACGTAAAAGTTATAGTGATTACAAAAATGTGTGTCTAAGAGTTTATGCCTTAAATTTTATGCATTATGTAGGTATGTACAGACAGGATATATGTAAGCATGTAAAATTTCCACAGTATAAATAGGTATTAGATTTGCGCGAACCTTACAATGGTTACGTAGGTACAAAGGCGACTCATCAACGGTCATCGGCCGATCAGCTGATTTATGTTAAAGCGAAGTTTGTCTTGCTTATGCAAACGTAATCATTGATTTATTCAAATTCTAATGAACATTTAACAAAATACGAATATGTTGTAGATTAAGTATCATTCCTTTATACTCAATTTACACGAAAAAACGATGACAAAATTGAGAACTTACATGTCTCTCAATTCATTAACGAATCGATATTTTTATTTCAATTTTTTTTTCATGGGTTCTTAACCCCATTGCCCGATCCGATTTGATACGACATCCACGGGTAAGAGAGTGGTGAATTATATTCGTACTCTGTCTTTTTTTTTTGTGTGTGTGTAGCTGTTGGTCGCAGATGACCTTGACAGCTTAACGCGGTCAATGGGTGAGCGCTGTTAGCTCTCAACCCGGTAAGTAAGTTAAGCGAACATCGCCCGAGGGCTCCCCCCTGTGGGGAACGGACCTCGGCTCGGGGCGTCGCTGAGAGCAAAGTGGGCGTGGCCAAGTTTAGGTTAATGACTTTTACGCGGCGTGGTTTTCGACCTCGACGGCGAGGCCGATACCGCGGAGTTTTATCTGTTATCGCTGCGCGAGCTGTGTAGGTCCTTTCTTGGGCGATCATAATAGCGTCATCTTCTTCTTCAAGAAGATGACGAGGACGTCGGACCGCGGATATTTTTGAGGGGACGTAGTTTACCGCCCCAACCACTAGTGGATTGGGGTGAGTCGTGGCAAAGGCAAAATAGCGCTGGGAGCAACGCTTCATGTACTGCCTGATGGTGATCGTACTCTGTCCCTACATGGACCCCTACATTTATATAGATTAATTGTAGGCATATTTCTATGTCCAACAGTGAACGTCGTTGGGCTAATGAATAAACGGATATATAAATATGTATAATGGGCAAGAGCACTCTCGTGATTACGGTATTTTTGTCCTTAAGCCTTTCCGAAGAGTAATTCTGAAAAGCCAACACCAACATTGGGAATCGATTGGCCAATAGATGGATATCTCAAGACTGATTTGACTTGCCGTGTAGTGACGGAGTAAGAATATAATTCATCACCCCCTATTTTACCCGTGACTGCGAACCTACGACTAAGGGCTATAATATATAACATCGGTGCAAGAGAAGGAAAACTTGACATGTATGACCTGTAACAACACGGCCGATCATCGTGGCGATTCCCCTCCGGCCACGGCCGATTCTCCTCCTGTTATGTAGAAGACACGAGCTCAACCGTATATAACCAGGAAAGGGTGATTTGAATTAAATGCAAGACCGCGAGACTCTTGCAGGCCCAGTCTTGGTCTTGCTCAAGTCTTGCAGGGCCAGTCTTGGTCTTGGTCTTGCAAAAATTAAGCGGTCTTGGTCTTGGTCTCGGTCTCGCATTTCTCGCAAGACCAAGACCAAGACCGCAAGACCAAGACTTTTTTGGGCAACACTAATGTACACATAACACATGTGCAAGAGATGGTAAATTCGAAATGAAACCCTATACCAACATGTCTGACCACTATGGTATAGTAGGTCAAATTGATTACATTGATACTCGGAATTTCTTTCATTAATAGTAGGTTATATTATCTGTGAGTTCTATAGGTTATATCTTATCACGGCAAAATATGTATTCGCTATCAAAAGGTGGAAATACTTGATTGTTTGATAGGAAACATTTTAATAATAAAGAAACGTCTGTATTCACAGATGACTTAAATTTTAGGTTAGGCGATACAGTTGAGATACTGCCCTAAATGTTATTTAAGAGGCCATTAATGAAAAGGGGAATAATTCATTTAAAGTGAATTTAGTGAGTGTTTCGTCTTTAACTTCATCCTTTTGTCCTTTCCAAAGAACAATAATTAATTCGGACTTGAAGGTCCTAATTTACATATGTGGTATAGTTAAAGTTGTTTTACATCTATTATAGACCCAAGAAAATGAATACCACAAAGTACTATAAAGAGATTTGCCACATTTTTCGCCTTGTGTCTCGTGTCTGAGTTATTCTTGAGGCCGTATAAGTAACACTATTGGGCATGGCCTTCCTTCAAAATCAAATTCAAATCACCCTAATGCGAATCATGCAGTGGATCAAACAAATTCAAATAAAATCTCAATTTCCTTAATAAGTCTTTAATACGTTTTATTCACAACTAGCAACCCGCACTCGCTTCGCTTCGGTTTCAGTCGCCTTACCCGCAGCGTAGTTCCCGTTCCTGTGGGAATATCAGGATAAAATATAGCCTATGTTACTCCCTGATATTATAGCTTTTCATTGGTGAAAGAATTTTTGAAATCGGTTCAGTGGTTTAAGCGTGAAAGCGTAACAAACAAACAAACATCCTTACTTTCGCATTTATAATATTAGTAAGGACTAGCAATCCGCCCTAGCTTCGCTTCGGTTTCAGTCGCCTTACCCGCAGTGTAGTTCCCGTTCCCGTGGGAATATCAGGATAAAATATAGCCTATGTTACTCCCTGATATTATAGCTTTCCATGGGTGAAAGAATTTTTGAAATCGGTTCAGTGGTTTAAGCGTGAAACCGTAACAAACAAACAAACATCCTTACTTTCGCATTTATAATATTATTCACAATTCACAATGTTTTTATAAGATTAGGTATTTTATTATACTGTTTAAAGGTCCATTTACGTCTATCGTAAATAAACTTAAACTGAAATGCTTTGCAATAAATTTATAATGGTTAATAAAATTCTAATACACCTATTAGTTGAATCCTAAAGGGATTTTCACGTATTATTTGCTGATGCAAATATTAAACTTTTATTTGCTATCAGTTTCATAGAGAATATTATCTTAAATAGTATTTACTAATATTTGCTTTTAAGTATTATATACATTTAATCTATGGCAAAAATATTATCATACTAGCAACCCGCCCTCGCTGCGCTTCGGTTTCAGGCGCCTTACCCGCATAGTTCCCGTTCCCGTGGGAATACCGGGATAAAGTACAGCCTATGTTACTCCCTGATATTATAGCTTTCCATTGGTGAAAGAATGTTTGAAATCGGTTCGGTGGTTTAAGCGTGAAAGCGTTACAAACAAACAAACAAACAAATAAACAAACAAACAAACATTCTTACTTTCGCATTTATAATATTAGTATGGATGGTACATATAAGACGACGGCAGACCGGCGTGCACCTCATAATCTCTCTTATTTCACTTCTCTGCCCATTGACTGAGGCATCAGAAACAATTTTTTGACTTACCTGCATTACTTTTTCGGTGCTTGCCCCTAGTATCAAAGACATGCGAGTCCATGCTATGTATAATAGGTCGGCGGAAACGTTTCTTCGGATTCTATTATGTATGAAAATTCAAGACATTTTACTTTCAAAAGTTATTTACATTTAATAACAATATATATGTGCCATTTATTTATGTACCGACAACCGCTGGGGAAGAAAGGTTTTCGAGTGACGACCACGTATTGGACGACGCATTGTAGGACACCTTCCCCACTAGGTGGACCGATAACCTGGTGAAAGTTGGTACAGGACCGCACTCTGTGGCGCAAAATGAGGGAGGCATACGTTCAGGCGTGGACGGCGATAGGCTGAAATGATGATGATGTGCTATTTTGTTCGATGACAGTCTGTCATCTTGTAGATGATCCCATTGCTAAGAAATTTTGGGACTTTTGATCGAAAAATTTGGGTTAATTGTTTACGCAAAAGAGAATATTTTCTTAAGCCTCACTATGTTATTCAGTTATTAGCACTAACAAATTAAAAATGAAACTATATACAATACAAAACATATACTATAATTATAAATACGAGTTCTTAGATAAAAAAAAAATTTGTATATTTAGTATTAAATAGTTACATATTATTCATTTTAGCATCGAATGTAAATCAGCGGGGATCCAATCATCCATTAGTAGTACAGCGATTTTATTCCATTAGTGCTAATGGAAATCATCAATCCCACAAGCGTTACGATTCATTACAGAATTATCTGAGAGATTACTCCTAAATCATGATTTAGGTAACCTTCATACGTATTTATTTATAATGTGATGAAGCTGAAATTTCTTTGTTTGAATACTTGTAACTACTTATTTGAAAATAGTTTTAAGTCTGATGTATTAAACACATACATAAGATTATGCCTGTTTTTCCCAGAGGGCGAGACCTAAATCCGTTTATCTAGTTTACCTAACATCGGTCGGTAAAACTGGGGAGCAGAGACACCAGTCAGTTTAAAATATATCGTTGTTTGTATTAACGCCTTTGTTAATTAGGAACAAATACTCAGAAGCTTAAATATACTAATAACTTGAATGACCTGATATGAAGTTGCTTAATTCTACCATTTTTACCATTCATGTTAATTGAGAGTCGCATTTTGATTCCCATCACAATGTTTTGCGCCATTCTCAAGTATTTGTTGCGGATATTTGATTCCGTTATTTCCTAAATTTCCTTCAAATAAAAAAGTACCTAAACCCGCGAAGTCTATAAACACGTGGGGGCATTTAATGGACAAAAAAGGATTTTATAACAGTTCCGAAGATCAGCAAATTATTTCGCTAGTATATCTACTACTGACGTTGATATCTATTGAACCAAGGGAGGCACTACGTTAAAAGAGGTAATAAAATGTTATCCAATAGGATTCCAATCAAACTGGTCCATTAATCTCTACACAGTGACAGAAAGAAATGCCGCAGAATTGGGCGGTATTTATTATTGCTAGTTTTATATATACTGGTATTTATCGGCTTAAACTTATTACAAAATAAAAGGTCCGTTTTGACAGTTCACGTTCAAGAAGTTTTCTATTTTTTACCGATCGAAATATTTTGAAGGTAATTACATTTTTCATTGACGGGCACCGCCCACTGGGCTAAGTGATGTGCATAATGATTTTTTCATATTATCCACAGACTATTAATAATCGGTTAAGGAAAAAATAAATCGATAAAGATATATTTTTTAAGGCGGACTCGTACTTGGCCGGTGTTATTAATTTTAATACTAGTATTTAGACCAATTAATTACTGAATTTCACCAGCTGTGTAGTGATTTTTACTGAAAATTCAAGACGTCAATATTGACAATATGAAAATTAGTGTTGCCCAAATGCAAGACCAAGACGAGACTTGGACCAGTCTTGGTCTTGGTCTTGCAACAACGCAGCTGATCTCGTCTTGGTCTTGGTATTGCACACTCGAGTCTTGGTCTTGGTATTGCAGCAAGAGTCTCGCAAAGTCTTGCAAGTCTTGTAGTTGGAATAATGGAGCAGTCATTTATCATGGCAATGAAAAATCCAACTAAATTAATCAAATATCATCCTATCCTACCTATCCATCTGCTAGCCTATAGTCCACTATTAAATATAACCCTTACCACTGGGGAAAATTACTCTCTTATTCCCCTGGTGTTACATTAGACCGACTTACTACTCCTATGACAAAGGAAGGAATTTCGACCCTGTTTTCTTCAGACACGGGGCAGTTGATACAATAAATTTTATGTCATTTAACATTCCCCCTTTCCAACAAAAAGATTTTCTCAATTTGATTGGTAAGCGACGGAGTTATTTGACCACTGACGACAAGTCAACCTGCTCCGGTGGTCGGCCCAACAACGAGGCGACATGGGTATGGATGGGCTATGGGCCCACGCGCCGTCCTTTCGTCACCCCGGACGGAATGGACCACGTGTGTGCTTACCATAGCCCACCCATAAAAAAAAGCGACGGAGTTATGCACGAAATAATATAAAAAAAAATACAAGCATTCGAATTGAGAACCTCCTCCTTTTTTAGAAGTCGCTTAATACGAGTTATAGTAGCTAAAAATGGTTATTTATCATAATCATCTATATCTTTTTTTTTTCAATACATATATATGTAATTTAAAATACAAGGAAGAATTTTAACTTGAAGAATAGTTTTTAGGATATAGAACGCCATCTTTTAAATATATAGTTAATACTTTATTTATTATTCTTAACTTTTCGTTAAGTTAAAGATCCCTTTGATACAGGTTTTTACAAAAATCATTGGATGGCGCTATTGTAGATATTAAGTCAAAAGTAATATTATGAATGCTGTAATCATGGATTTGAGCAGTTGAGCTTCCAAATCAACTCTTCCAATAAAATATTCATCTTATTATAGGTTGCGCAAGTCAATTGGCAAACACACTATGGAAATTTTACTGATGAGACTAGAAAGTTAAGCATAATGTGATTGAGAATAATACAAGTGTAGTTAGTTATATGTTGTGCCAAAAACTGAATTTAGATCATTCGATTTTTGTTTATATTTTCTGTATAAAAAAGAATTGTATTCCAAAATATGTATATTGTACCGCTACCTAATATTTTTTAGGTAGGTGTTTATACCATATTGCTATTGATTACAGTTTTACTTTTGTTGTTATATTAGTACTATTTACTAGATAGAACTATTATAAAAAATCTCTCGAGAATATTGGAGAAACAGTAGTAAGAAAATAAATCTTAGCAAAATGTACTAAATTCTTTATTAAGTTTTGTACCCTTTAGTAAGTTTTTTCAGTGAAACCTCTGCCTACCTAATATTTTATCACAATAAATTGTATTTTTACATGACTGTCGCTATGATACCTAGTAACTTATTTTGCGTAGTATAACTCAAGTCTAATAGCTAATAGTTAAATAATTTTTAAATAGGCAAGACGGTATGACGAACGGGAGTAGGGGAGGGGGGCAGGGGCACCGATGGCACGGTGATTGCATCAGTTGCGCCCATTATTTTTAGAATGACTCCTACAATATATAATACAAACTAAGAAATGATATAGCTAAACTTTTGTCAAGAATTACTCTAGCTATTGGTGAAAATCTCATAAAATCTGTATAGTATTTTTGAGTTTATTGCGAATAGACAGACACCCAGCGGAGGACATTGTATTAAAATATTTAACGATTTGGCGCGTATAACAGACTTAACGGACAAACGTTGTGACTTGTTAGGTTAGATACCTATCAACTAAATACATAGTTCTGTCTTTGTTTAAACTCAGTTCTGCCGAGGTACCTACAATGTGTTACAGTAGTTATGTCGTGAAGTATTTTTAACTACGGGCCGTAATGTATATGGACGTTATATTAATAATACGTTACTATTAGGCACTCAGATTACCGACTTCTGCAGGATAAGGTATGCGTCACAACACTTTGCTAACTAGTGTGCCCAACATGGTACATGGACCTGATATTGCTGGATGCTCAACAGCGTCAGGAACTAGGACGCGGTCGCAGCCTTTTGCGAGGCAGTAGGTAGTCTCGTGGAAGGAGGCGGCGGAGCGCGTGTGCGAGGAACATCTCCTAGGATACGCGAACCGCCACCGGCGACTGGGGCGGCGCAGGCGCGAGTATCTGCGCCTGATGCCGCCCTAGCCGAGGCCACAGGTGCAACCGTATATCAACCGTATATAAGCTGAAATGGTGATTTGAATTAAATGCAAGACCGCGAGACTCTTGCAGGCTCAGTCTTGGTCTTGCTCAAGTCTTGCAGGGCCAGTCTTGGTCTTGCAAAAATTAAGCGGTCTTGGTCTCGGTCTCGCATTTCTCGCAAGATCAAGACCAAGACCGCAAGACCCAAGACTTTTTTGGGTAACACTAATGAAAATGAAATAATATATGTACGGGTGACGATAGCTCAACTGACAATTTTGGCTTATCATCTGAAGAAAATGATTGACTCAAGATTCACTTTTTCTTGATTTTTTGTGATTGAGTGAATGTTATTGTAACAAAAATATTAAATGATAGAAAATTGACCTTTCATAACATTGTATCATTTCAAAATACCTACATTATCACAGTTTGAGTAAAATTTTCAAATCAGAACTATAATCCAATGCACTTTACAATACATATTCAAATCGATTATATGCTCATGCAAACTTGAATCGATTTATCGTGAGTATCGAGTACCGAGTCGTATCACTAATTATATCGCTAAGACAAATGTCAAAACGGGCCTTTTGTGACAACTATAATGATTTTAGACAGGTTCATTTGTCACCATATAGTATTATGGTAATGCAAATCATTGATTTTTTCAAAACATTAATTTAAAAATATCTTGTGTACGTGTGTATGTCACTGAACTCTTCCTAAACGGTTGGACCGATGTTGATGATTTTTTTTGTGTGTGTTCAAGGCGATTCGAGAATGGTTTAGATTCACAATTGCGCCCGGTATGTGGCGCTGCTGTCAATTGCAACTAGAATTCCTTTTATTTTATTTGAATAGAACAACGTCTGTTGGGTCAGCTAGTATTTTATAAAACTACGACAGTCCTGTGTTTTCGCATCGACGAGCTTTGCAAGGATGTCCACGCCACATTATATCAAACTAATAAAAATGTAGATCCTGCTTAATTTTATACGATGAAAAAGCAGCTTATCTTCATCTATCCTTTTCCCATAAGCGGAGATTCATCACCATCTCAGCGCACATACGTCAAACGGTTGATCTTGACCGCAATAGGAGGAAAATTAACGTACATTACCTACGCTGATTAGACGGGTATAGGGTTTATTTTGGTTTGCTCTTGCATAAATTTTGTATTCGTAGCATGCTACGATATCCTTTAATCGTCTTTTACGATACTCAAGGGTAAGAGCGGGAGGTTGTGAATTGTATTCTTACTCTGTCAAAAATTAAATCGATTTTCGAAATTAGTTATTGAGATTGTTTATTATTATTTTAAAGCCTCTCTAATATGTTTTTATAGTTAATTCTCGTTAGTTAATTTTGAAAGAACATACTTTCAATCCGAGTCTCTTTTATATGATTTTTTATCTCTTTACTGTTTAATAAAATTTATTAAGCGGCAATGCGTGATTATTTGTCTGGCCCGTTTTAATTTAATATTGCAATAACTATATCAAACTTCAATATATATTAAATTTATAATGGAACGAATTAACCTAATTATTTTCCTTTAATAATTTCATCATTGAAATTGTCCGTGTTGCAACGGAGTATGTTTACAATTCAACACTGCCTATCTTACACGTAGATGGCGTAGAAGACAACTGAAGGATATAAGATGCATATAACGTCCATGTAAGAGCAGAAAAACTCAAATGAAAGGCCTTTACCAGCATGGTACCTAGATTATGTTATTATGGAGGAGGCGGGTATTATGGACCCAGCAATGGGACGTATATGATCTGAGCTTGTCATTTTACAAGAAATATACACAGATGCACGTTTATTTTGCGTCATTGTAAAAATTGATATAGTGAGACTTGAAATTATCAGACCTAGATAATTCTATGACCTAATTGTTCATGCTAATTTAACCCAGAACTTAGACTTAGGCATTAGAGCAAAAATTTATATTTGTGTATAGAATTTATAAAAATTTACAATATTTTGTATTATCGTATAAATTAATATAGTGAGACTAGAGAATAGGTTAGACAATTTTGTGACCTGCTCATGCCAATTTGATATAGCCCAGAACTTAGACTCGGGTATTAGGGCAGAAAAATTGCTTTCCAAATTGTACAATATTATTTTTTCAATATTTTGTTAAATTTCTACACGACCGTGATCCTTGCATATGAAGTGTTGTAAGCGTTGCGCTAATGTAAACAATGACATAATGAGTGACTTTTCTCCCCGACTATAACGTCCACGATCGTCAATCGGAACGACTTAACGGGTATTACGAGTGTTGTGAACGCCAAATGGGCCTAAGTTCATTTATGGTATATAAATGACAAGCTGTCAAAGCCATCTGCGGTTAGCAGCTATATACACTCCACAAAACAAAAAAACATAAATGGCGAAGTGGACTTTAGTCCCTCGTACCAAACATCGTGGGTCGATTCCCATGCATGACAAACCTTTTTATGATTCCCAAATGATAGTTTTGAGTCTGGGTGTAATTTGTGTCCGTGAATTACATGTTGATAAATTCCTTCAGACCTTCTGTTCTGATTTAGTACACGGTTCAAAGGTTTACATATCAGCGTAACAGTGTTGTATATACTTTGTAATAACTATTCAATTAATTATAATTGTATTTAACTGAATTTCAATTGGTTTGGTTCTGTAATACTAAAGTTTCGATTTGGACGCTTAATGGCTAGTGACTGCCCATGGATTAGTAGAACTAATTTAACTCAACAAAGTTTATTCACAAGACCTTTGGTTGGATTTCCTTACAATAAGGACTTAAATAGATAATCAAATGAGCGACTTTGCTATATTTAGACGCACTTTTTTTAATGTCTATATAATATATTTTTTGTAGTTATAAAGTTTGAGAGGCTTTTTTGTGAAAAGTAATTTTAGTAAGTGTAATAATGTACATCGATTTAACGAATGTTTTACTTTGATCTATACTTCAATTAATATTTTATTCCTGATATATTGGGCCTTCAAGTGGCACTAACATGTTCTTGGAGCAGTTTCGCCAAATTGCTCCGCGGTTTGTCGGAGCGGCATACGCCCTTTCGTGGCTCATGCCGAATGTGCGGGACCCAGGGCTAAGTGCTGGCGACTGTAAGCGGGATTATTTCGGTCCATGGTTCTGTACGACGCACCCGTATGGTCGGTGTTCCTGGTCGTCCAAATTAAGGTCCTCTTATGGCGACCACAGAGGCCCATGGCGGTCAGGGCCATACATGAATATCGCACGGTGACAACAGAGGCAGCATGCCTGTTGGCTGGAACTCCCCCGTGGGACTTAGAAGCGGAGACGCTCACTGGTCTTTACCGGCGGGTCTCATCGACGCTGACGGGAGACGTTATTGCCTGTTGGGCAGTTCAGCTGCAAAGTCGAAGCCATTCGGCCAGTGCTGATGGAGTGGTTGGGTCAGCGTCTCGGGGTCCTCTCCTTCCGACTGTGCAGGTTTTATCAGGTCAGGCGCGAGTACCTATGCCGAAAGCCACCCTAGCCGAGGTCGTGGATGAACAGACCGGGGATTAGTCCACCATCCACAGAGAGGCCGACCGTGTGAGGACGATATTTCGGCAACATTGTTTTCTTGCCGGGGTGTTAAAAGGGTAACCCATCAGGCCGGCGACGGATGTCAAGGAATCGATATCAGTGGTTGGCCCAAAGGAGATGGGGAGCGAATACGGTAGGTTTAGGGACCCCGCACAGCTAATTCGTTACCTTGGACAGATTGGGCGGGTTATGTCCAGACCATAGCCTACCATAAAAAAGGTGTAATTAACATTATACCTACCTACTTTTAATAAATTTTTAGCTCTTTATGCAGTTGCATATAAAATTAATTTCTATTAGATTTACCGTGTTATAACGGAGTAAGAATACAATTCACTATCTCCTATCTTGCCCGTTGGTGTCGTAAAAGACGACTGAAGGGATAACATACGCGTATAACATTTTTACAAGAGAAAGAAATCTTGAAATAATATCCTTTGTCACACCCGTCCGACCAGTGTGATATGCTAGGTCAATATCTCCCCTATTTTGGAAGATGCTCGAACTTAGCAGTGGGAGCAGCATTATGAGCCAAGACGACGACGATTTTACATAATACGGAGTTTGACTTTATAGTATTATTTTTAAATCCCAACGAAAAAATTGGTATGTCATAAGTGTGGCGCTAATTTCTGTTTGTGGCATCGTAACTTTCGAGCAGATGGACCGATTTCAATGCGATTTGCTACGTGAATGCGAGTTTCTTTACAATGGTTCTTAGTTTTGTTTGGAAAAATACTCTCTTCTAAAATGAGGTCTTTTCTAAAATGATGTAAGGCATTTTCGGCATAAAATGGATTTTTTTTTCATCGTGTGGGGATTATTCAATATTTTTAATTCTACTCATACGCTTGTATATTTATCCGTGGTTAGTTTAAGATTTATTAAATAGGTTACTAAGTGATTATTTTAATTATCCGTGTGGATAAGAATACGTGGCGTAAGAATACAATTCACCACACCCTCTCTTGCCTGTGGGTGTCGTAAAACACGATTAAGGGATATAATATGCGTATAATATCTCTGAAAGAAAAGGAAAACTCTAAACAAAACCCTACACCAACACGTCTGACCAGCGTAGTATAGTACGTCAATTTCCCTCCCATAGTGGAGGAGGCCCGATCCCAATAGGACGTAGGACGTGTATGGGATGAGATGATGATGATCATGAATAATTATGCCGCACTCTTATTGCTCCTTTCCTAATTTTTTAAAATAAATTATCCCGTATTATGGAACAAAATCTGGTGTCATACGAGGTTTTACGAATATACTATTAATGGATATAAATAACACTCAACTATATACAATAATTTGGGGACTGACAATATTAATTATATATCTTCCTCTTCTTCTTCTTGATTAATGGCAATGAGCTGCAATAATATGAGCTATTGGTGCCAATGTCGAGTTATAATTAATTAATTAGTCACGTCTTTAGTCTTCGTAAGTAGTCCGTCGTTAGCATTGATTTGGTGTTGATAGCCAAATCAAGCTTCTTCTGGGAAATTTGACAGAATGTGAAAATGCACGCAATTCGCTATTATATCATATTCACTATATATCAGCATTCTATTAACATTATATTACATAAAATATCAACAAAATTATTCAATACTAGCAATCCGCCCTCGCTTCGCTTCGGTTATAGGTTATAGTCATTTTACCCGCGTAGTTCCCGTTCCCGTGGGAATACCGGGATAAAATATAGCCTAGTTTACGCCCTGATATTATAGCTTTCCATTGGTGAAAGAATTTTTGAAATCGGTCCAGCCGTTTTGAAGATTACCCGGAACAAACAGACAGACAGACAGACAGACAAAAATTTTTTATTTGCTATTTTAGGCATAGGTGTCGTGCAAATAACTGACTGAGCATGAAAAAAGCCTATTATTTTGACATTACAAACAGACACTCCAATTTTATTTATTGGTATAGATAACACCGTAAAACACTAAAATAATGAAAAAAAAAAGCGCTACATGACATTTTGACATTCGCGTCAAAAGTGTAATTATATATCGATGATATTAATAGATAAAATGCACAATAACAACCGCAGAGCACTAAAATACATTTCACACAAGCGAGATTACTTGCTCTGTGATAACTCTGAAAAAGGTGCACTTACAATATATGGTTAATAAAACATTTTTGATCATAAAATATTGATTTTTTTCAAACATTGATCATATGACATAAAACATTGTTTTTTTTTCAAACATTGATTTTAAAATACATGTATATTGTATATACTCTAAAGCAAATCTCTGCATTACAGAGGAGAGATATATGGATCATATCAGTGGGTGTTTATGTGTAACAAGGCTTTAAATAAGAGAAACTCCGACTAAAGTAAACACCCCTGAGGCTAAACTTTGTTCAGCTAAATTAGTTCTACTAAAATCGAGAAACGTCACAAACAATTAAGTGCTGAAAACAAAACTTTATGTATTAGTATTATAGAGTCGATTCAATTAGAATTTCCGTCTGAAACGTCCCTTCATCATCATCTTCCGTCATCTTCCCCGTGGGTGTCGTAAATAAAGGCTTAGGGATTCAAATTTAAATCATTTATTATGTATAAACCCCGCGAGGGCACTTACATATTGTAATTTTTTACATTTTTCCTTAAAATTACCACTGGATCGGAACGCGACTGCACTGAGAAGATCAGGCAAGAAACTTAGCGGATTGTCTATTTTTCATTCATTTACAATTTCATTTAAATAAAATTACATGCAACAATATGCTTATTAATAGCTCCAGTGTGATGCCTTCCGAAATATGATATGATAAAAACAAATATAATGAAAAGTTTATGGCTGGACCAGATCCCGCAAGCGGCACCCGATCACGAGTTAACCACTAGAGCATCCATCACTCCTCTCAACCATAATGGAGGGAAGGATTCGCCTCTTGTAGCTACCACAAGCAGACCTTTCAGACCTTTCAGGGCATGATTTTTTTTTCCATTTAGCACAAACAAACTACAGGTAAAGTTAGAAATTCGTTTGACAAAACACGCTACGCTTTAAAATTATAATAGCAACAATAAAATAAACATGTGAGTAATACCTTTTATTAAAATTGAGGATATAGCACGCATATAACATCTATGCCAAAGAAGAAAATTCAAAATAAATCCCTGTAAGAACCCGGCTGCCTCGCTGCTGTAGTGTAATTTCACTCCTATCCAGAAGCCTCTAGCTCATCACTGGGGTATATAGGAGCCGAAATGATTAATTAGAAATTAATTTATACATCAGAATTAAATTTATATATTAGAAATAAATGAATGTACGTAATAATAATAATTCTTTGAGAGTGGTGACAGAGTAAGAATACAATTCACCACTTCCTATCTTGCCCGTGGATGTTGTACAAGACAACTAAGGGACTAAGTACGCATTATATGACATCTGTGCAAGAGAAGGAAAACTCAAAATGAAACCATATACCAACATGTCCATGACCAGCATGGTATAGGTCAAATTATCTCCCATTGTGGAGCAGGCTCGGGCCCAACAGTGGAACGAATGTGGGCCGCGATGATGATGAGGATGAAGTATGAGAGACTTATAGCCGTTTTTAATAATAAGACTTAAATTTTTGATAGTTCAACAGTAAATGTCGGATGCACCACCTTAGATATTATGAATATAAAATGTCTTTGATTGTCATGCAATAAATTTAATTTGTAAAATAAGGTGGAGTTGGAAGTATTCTGTGGGCGTTGAAAAAAGCGGCCGAGAGCTACTAGCTGAATAAGTAGCAGCATTCTCTTGAGGGACTTATAACTGCAATCGCGTACCTGTTTTTGAAACGTGAAAATTATGTCTTTATACCTGTTGAGGAGGTCTTAATCCCACTGTGGATGTCGATAGAATGGTGGATGCAAGTTTTAGGATACCAAAACTGTGACTAGTTGTTGATAGTCGCCAGTACTTAACTATTTATGGTAGCCTGTCAAGATATGTTATTTACTCTATTACTCGAGCTGTTTAATTTGAGTTACGTTCTGGCTCTACTCATATATTCATTGCCTCAGTTCATATGTATATGTCCCACTGCTGAATTTGAACCTTTTCCACAATGGAAGGGACAATGACCTACTATATCATGCTGGTAAGAAGATTTAGTATAGGTTTTTTTCGCGAGTTTTCCTTCCCTTGCATATATATTAACTGCATATTATATTGCCTAGGCAACTTTTGCGAGCCCCACGGGCAAGAAATGGGCTGGTGGACTGTATTCTTACGTCGTCACCATACTACTGATATCTATTATATCAGTTTAGTTTAGTTCAGGGGTTTAAATATGAAATTGCCGTTTTAACGTACTAGCCACTTTGAATTAAAATTAAACCTGCATGGTGTCAGATATCAAAGTGAAACTGTTTTCAAACGAAAACCATAACATTCGTAATTTAAAAAATGTATGACATTTGATCGTTTGACGTTCAATTGTTTTTACATTAAGCTTTTGAAGTGAACACGGATACGGCGAAAAAATCCATCGATATATATGTACTACGTACTAGATTTTGCGATCCGAACACTTGCTTTAGTCGACTGAACTGTACTGTAATCCGTACACTTTACTTTAGTGTGCCTACTAGGGATGATCGATGTTAGAAAAACATCGATGTTAACATCGATGTCAATATCGAAAGCCCAACATCGATGTTCGATGTTTATCGAACACCGAACATCGATGTTACGGAAACATCGATGTTACAGAAATATCGATATCATCGAAGTTGTATAACATCGATGTTATATAAAACTCGTTGCATATTTTGATGAACTTTTTTTTTTTGGTAGGTATATAAAATCCTGCGGGCAATGAGTTTAATGAGCTTTTTTTTTAGGAAATTTCCTTCGCAGCTGCGTTTTCGTCATTACCCCGACATTTTTTTTTTTTTTTTTTTGTGTGTCTTAGCTGTTAGCCTCAGATGGCTGTGACAACTTTACCCGGACTGGTGGGTGAGCGCTGAGGGCTCTCAACCCGTTAGACCCCGACATTCCACGATGTTTCCTTTTCGACGTCGATGTTTCCCTTTTCAACATCGATGTTTTCTTTTCAACATCCATGTTAAAACATCGATGTTTTTCCTTTCAACATCGATGATCATCGAACATCGATGTTTATCGAGCGTCCCTAGTGCCTACGACATTCATCTAGTGTGGATGTATACAGAGCAGCGGTATTAATACGAAAACTCGGCTGATTCGAGTCAAAACGTGAACCTTGATGTGAATAAAAATTCTTTAGTCATTAAGTAAAATATTTTGTTGTTAAAGTGAATAAATAGCTAATTATATCGAAATAACACAATAGAAACAAAATATTCAAATATAATACATTTAATTGTCACCATCTTTGATCAGAGACTAGAACCCGCAGATGTTCAATTACACAACTCGTTAGAGGTAAAAATATATATAACTAAAAACAGACTTAACATGATGTTTCACGAAACTATTTTCATTGCTTATATTCTTTTTTCTATAGTATATATTATCAATTAATACTTATTTGTCAAAAGTCAGAAAATATGACGACGTGCCGCATTGAAATAGAATACGTGTTTTTTATGAATGTAGGTACAAAAATTGTGTCACTTTTGTAGTGTAAAATCTATAGTAAGCACACGTTAGACAACTTTAAAGCGATCTAGCGCTGTGTTCTTCAATGTTTGAGTTTTTTTTTTTTTGGGTGGGCTATGGTAAGCGCACGCGCGGTCCTGTCCGTCCGGGGCGATGAAAGGACGGCGCGCGGACCCATAACCCACCCGTACCCACGTCACCTCGTTGTTTGCTGGGCCAACCACCGGAGCAGATGTGACTTGTCATCAGTGGTCGGCCCGACGGAATACCCTTTCGGGTAACCTCACGTCTCGACGTACTGGGACGTCGGTCGCCATCGCACGGTCAGCCTCTCTGCGGGTGACGGACAATTCCCCGGTCCGATCACCCGCGGCCTCGGCTAGGGCGGTATTAGGCGCAGATAGTCGCGCCTGCGCCGCCCCAGTCGCCGGCGGCGGAACGTGTCGCCGAATAGGAGCTCTACTCGCACACGATCCGCCGCCTCCTTCCGTGAGATTACGGCCTCACAGAAGGCGGCGACCGCGTCCCAGTTCCTGACGCTGTCGAGCATCTCCCTGGCGATGGTCGGCAGCGCCAGGTCGGCACCGATAATCGCGACGAGTTCACGGCGCTCCCCCTCCCACGCAGCACACTCCTCGAGCGTGTGCTGCGCCATGTCCTCGTCGCAACTGCAGTGGTGGCAGGACGGTGTGCTTTCCCTCCTGACAATCTTGTGCAGGTACTTCCCAAAACATCCGTGCCCCGTCAGCACCTGCACCAGTCGGAAGGAAAGCACCCCGTGCGTCCGCTCCAACCACACCATCAGCACCGGCCGGAAGGCCTCAACGGTCCTGACACCATACCGAGGACTCTCCAGCCGGACTGCCCAACGGGCAATGACTCCTCGGCGGGCGTCGACCCGCCAGCCGGTGATCTCCTGCAAGGAGACCATACCGCCGCGGGCGCGCGTCTCCGACACCCGCCGATAAATGTCGGCGAGCATCTCCGCCTCCAGGTCCCACGGGGGAGTTCCGGCCAGGAGGTACGCTGCCTTCGTCGCCACCGTGCGGTAACACCGTATGGCCCTGATCGCCATGACCCTCTGTGGTCGCCACAGGAGGGCCCTAAGACGGACGGTCAGGGACCCCGCCCACACCGGTGGGCTATACAGGGCCATCGACCGGATCACCCCCGTGTACAGCTGTCGGCACGTAGCACTGGGTCCACCCACATTCGGCATCAGCCGCGAAAGGGCGGACGCCGCGCCGACAAGCCGGGGAACAAGTCGATGGAGATGCTCCCGGAACCAAAAATGCCCGTCGAGCACCAGGCCCAAGTCAATGTTTGAGTTAGACTACTTTTTATTGTTTCAGCGCTGCAGCGAACTTTAGTGTAATTAATAACTTATGAAAATGGAACAAAATATTTATTCAGGATAGCTTCTCTATACATATAACTCTATGGCGAAAATCAGAGGAATTTTAGAAAACGTGTTCCAACGTGGGGCTAACGTAGCAGAAACGGCTCGTAATGTCAATGCTGTGTTTGGAAAAAATACGGCTAAGGAACGCTCTGTGCGTTTTTGATTTAACCGCATTCATAGTGGAAACTGGGACTTGAAGAATGAACCACGAGAAAGACCAGCCAATAAGGTAAATAACGATGAATTGAAGGTGATGGAAGACGATCCGAGTCAAACTACCAAAGAATTAGCGGCATGGATTGCATTAGCTTTTTTTTTTTTTTTTTTTTTTTTATGGGTGGGCTATGGTAAGCGCACGCGCGGTCCTGTCCTTCCGGGGCGATGGAAGGACGGCGCGCGGGCCCATAACCCACCCGTACCCACGTCACCTCGTTGTTGGGCCGACCACCGGAGCAGATGTGACTTGTCATCAGTGGTCGGCCCGACGGAATACCCTTTCGGGTAACCTCTCACTTCTCGACGTACTGGGACGTCGGTCGCCATCGCGCGGTCAGCCTCTCTGCGGGTGACGGATAATTCCCCGGTCCGATCACCCGCGGCCTCGGCTAGGGCGGCATTAGGCGCAGATATTCGCGCCTGCGCCGCCCGAGTCGCCGGCGGCGGAACGTGTCGCCGAATAGGAGCTCTACTCGCACACGATCCGCCGCCTCCTTCCGTGAGATAACGGCCTCACAGAAGGCGGCGACCGCGTCCCAGTTCCTGACGCTGACGAGCATCTCCCTGGCGATGGTCGGCAGCGCCAGGTCGGCACCAATACTTGCGACGAGTTCACGGCGATTCCCCTCCCATGCAGCACACTCCTCGAGCGTGTGCTGCGCCGTGTCCTCGTCGCAACTGCAGTGTTGGCAGGACGGTGTGCTCTCCCTCCTGACAATCTTGTGCAGGTACTTCCTGAAGCAACCGTGCCCCGTCAGCACCTGCACTAGTCGGAAGGAAAACACCCCGTGCGTCCGCTCCAACCACTCCATCAGCACCGGCCGGAGAGCCTCGACGGTCCTGACACCATACCGAGGACTCTCCAGCCGGACTGCCCAACGGGCAATGACTTCTCGGCGGGCGTCGACCCGCCAGCCGGTGATCTCCTGCAAGGAGACCATACCGCCGCGGGCGCGCGTCTCCGACACCCGCCGATAAATGTCGGCGAGCATCTCCGCCTCCAGGTCCCACGGGGGAGTTCCGGCCAGGAGGTACGCTGCCTTCGTCGCCACCGTGCGGTAACACTGTATGGCCCTGATCGCCATGACCCTCTGTGGTCGCCACAGGAGGGCCCTAAGACGGACGGTCAGGGACCCCGCCCACACCGGTGGGCTATACAGGGCCATCGACCGGATCACCCCCGTGTACAGCTGTCGGCACGTAGCACTGGGTCCACCCACATTCGGCATCAGCCGCGAAAGGGCGGACGCCGCGCCGACAAGCCGGGGAACAAGTCGATGGAGATGCTCCCGGAACCAAAAATGCCCGTCGAGCACCAGGACCAAGTCAATGTTTGAGTTAGACTACTTTTTATTGTTTCAGCGCTGCAGCGAACTTTAGTGTAATTAATAACTTATGAAAATGGAACAAAATATTTATTCAGGATAGCTTCTCTATACATATAACTCTATGGCGAAAATCAGAGGAATTTCAGAAAACGTGTTCCAACGTGGGGCTAACGTAGCAGAAACGGCTCGTAATGTCAATGCTGTGTTTGGAAAAAATACGGCTAAGGAACGCTCTGTGCGTTTTTGATTTAACCGCATTCATAGTGGAAACTGGGACTTGAAGAATGAACCACGAGAAAGACCAGCCAATAAGGTAAATAACGATGAATTGAAGGTGATGGAAGACGATCCGAGTCAAACTACCAAAGAATTAGCGGCATGGATTGCATTAGCTTTTTTTTTTTTTTTTTTTTTTTATGGGTGGGCTATGGTAAGCGCACGCGCGGTCCTGTCCTTCCGGGGCGATGGAAGGACGGCGCGCGGGCCCATAACCCACCCGTACCCACGTCACCTCGTTGTTGGGCCGACCACCGGAGCAGATGTGACTTGTCATCAGTGGTCGGCCCGACGGAATACCCTTTCGGGTAACCTCTCACTTCTCGACGTACTGGGACGTCGGTCGCGATCGCGCGGTCAGCCTCTCTGCGGGTGACGGATAATTCCCCGGTCCGATCACCCGCGGCCTCGGCTAGGGCGGCATTAGGCGCAGATATTCGCGCCTGCGCCGCCCGAGTCGCCGGCGGCGGAACGTGTCGCCGAATAGGAGCTCTACTCGCACACGAGCCGCCGCCTCCTTCCGTGAGATAACGGCCTCACAGAAGGCGGCGACCGCGTCCCAGTTCCTGACGCTGACGAGCATCTCCCTGGCGATGGTCGGCAGCGCCAGGTCGGCACCAATACTTGCGACGAGTTCACGGCGATTCCCCTCCCATGCAGCACACTCCTCGAGCGTGTGCTGCGCCGTGTCCTCGTCGCAACTGCAGTGTTGGCAGGACGGTGTGCTCTCCCTCCTGACAATCTTGTGCAGGTACTTCCTGAAGCAACCGTGCCCCGTCAGCACCTGCACCAGTCGGAAGGAAAACACCCCGTGCGTCCGCTCCAACCACTCCATCAGCACCGGCCGGAGAGCCTCGACGGTCCTGACACCATACCGAGGACTCTCCAGCCGGACTGCCCAACGGGCAATGACTTCTCGGCGGGCGTCGACCCGCCAGGCGGTGATCTCTTTGATGGAGACCATGCCGCCGCGGGCGCGCGTCTCCGACACCCGCCGATAAATGTCGGCGAGCATCTCCGCCTCCAGATCCCACGGGGGAGTTACGGCCAGGAGGCACGCTGCCTCTGTCGCCACCGTGCGGTAACCCCGTATGGCCCTGATCGCCATGACCCTCTGTGGTCGCCACAGGAGGGCCCTAAGACGGACGGTCAGGGACCCCGCCCACACCGGTGGGCTATACAGGGCCATCGACCGGATTACCCCCACGTACAGCTGTCGGCACGTAGCACTGGGCCCGCCCACATTCGGCATCAGCTGCGAACGGGCGGACGCCGCGCCGACAAGCCGGGGAACAAGTCGATGGAGATGCTCCCGGAACCAAAAATGCCCGTCGAGCACCAGGCCCAAGTACTTCATGTGGGCCTGGATGCTGATGGTGACCGACTTCACGATGATCGAAGCGCCGGCGGGAGGCCCGGCGGTACGGAGGCCATGGAACAAAAGGGCCTCCGTCTTTTCCAGGGCTACTCTCAGCCCCAGCGCTTCGATCCGCCTGACAATCTCCTCGGTGCCGAGAGTTGCCAGGCGTGCCGCCTCCTCTAGCGTCCCACCCCGGGCTGTGACGAGTGTATCGTCGGCGTAGCAAATTACGCCCAGCCCGGGTGCGAGGATTCCTATCAACGCCCAGTCGTAGCCGATGTTCCACAGGGTCGGACCCAGAACCGACCCCTGTGGGACACCGCACGTCATGGGTGTTCGCACAACGTCCCCTACTCGGTCAACGTAGAGGACGCTGCGCCCCTCCAAGTAGTCTGCCACCAGCCGCCTGAGGTACACGGGCACCCCGTGATATCTCAGCCCCTCCCTGATGCAGCTGAATGGCAGACTGTTGAAGGCATTGGCGATGTCCAGGGATACCGCCAACAGGACTCCTCCGCCGGTGACGGCCTCCGCTACCACGGCCTTCAGGCGCAGCAGGGCCGCGATCGTCGAACGCCCTCTCCGAAAACCAAACTGGGCGTCCGACAGATCGGGCCCGACCCCGACGAGGTGCCGCTCGATGCGGGCAGCCAACACCCTCTCCAGCAGCTTGCCCGCATCATCGAGTAGCACGATGGGCCTGTAGGCCGAGGCCGACTCGGGAGACCGTCCCGGCTTCGGCAGGAGAACCAGCCTCCCCTCTTTCCAACATCCAGGGAACTGCCCGGACATCAAACAGGCGTCGAACAGTCCCCTGAGGCGTGGTCCCAGGTGCTCGAGGACCAGGGCCAACACACGGTTCGGAATACCATCGGGCCCGGGGGCGGTGGATTTCACTCGCATACGCGCCACTGCCGCCCCCATTTCCGGCTCCGTGATGGGCGGAGCACTTTCATCTTCGGCCTCCCGGTCGCTATCCTGCGAAGCCATGACCGGGGGCGTGTGCTCCGCCCGCCGTGGAAAGAGGTCCTCGACAACTCTGGTGAGGAGGCTGGGCTAGAGAGTCTCGGTGAGGGGGGGGGGGGCCCGCCCGCGGAGCTTGTTCAGCGCTGCGAGGTAGGGGCGACCCCAGGGGTCAGCTCGAGGCTATCCAGCATCTCCCGCCGACTAACGTCCTTGGCGGTACGGACGGCCAGCCTGAAGGCAGACCGCGCACTGCGGTAAGCATCGTACAGCTGGCCCTCCCGCTCAGCGTCGCGGTGGCGCGCTCGGCTGCGGGTATAGGCCCTCCGGGCACGTATGCACGCGGCCCGAAGGTCCGCCAATTCTCGGGACCACCAGGGGACCGCATTCTTCGGGGGCAGACGCCGCACACGGGGCATGGCCGCATCGCAGATTTGCGTTAACGCACAGCGGATGCGGCCAGTCTCGGCATTCACCCCGTCCGCCTGGGGCGGTGAGGACAGCCACGACTGAACGATGGCTGCCTCCGCCAACAGGTCCCGATCCAATCGACCCACAGCCCACCGCGGAAACGCGGGAGCTCCGTCCGCCGTGTGACCCCTGCTGGGCTGCAGGAGGGTCCGGGAGACCTCTATCCGGATGTATCGGTGGTCGGATTGGGTTTCCACCTCCTCCTGCACGCACCAGCTCCTCACACGTGCTACGACATTAGGGCTAGCGAACGACAAGTCCACTATCGACCCGCCCTGTATGGTTTGCATTAGCTTACCCAAAACATTGACCCATTTGCACCAAATCGGTAAAATAGACAAAAAAAAAAAAAACTCGCTAAATGGTTGCCTCATGGTTTGACTGATCTGCAGAGAGCAGCGCGCGTTGAAGCTTGCCTTATCCTGTCAAACCGGTATAGAAAGAAAGGGATTTTGGACCAAATTGTGACGTGTGATGAAAAGTGGATTCTTTATGATAATCGTAAATGAACAACGCAATGGCTGACCCCAGGACAAACGTCACATCAATGCCCTTAAGCGAGCTTACCCATAGAAAGGTGATGGTATCTGTTTGGTGGTCACTTCATGGTGTAATTCACTAGAGCCTACTCAGATCTGGTCAAGCAATAAACGCAGATGTCTGCTGTGCAGAACTCTGACCAATAATGGCGAAACTCGCAGTAAAACAGCCCCGGCTTGTCAATCGATCTTCACCATTATTGCTTCATGATAACGCAAGACAAGCAGTATGAGACTACTCGAGAAACTATTTTAACACTACAAGACCTGCAGTTAGGAACCATAAGTCATCCTCCGTACTCGCCAGACAGAGGCTAAATACTTTGATTAAAGAAATCTGTTTTATGAACCAAAAAAAAAAAAAAATTGTTTTAATTTATCTGTACAAAACGGTAGTTTCATACTTTAACCCCTAATATTATGCAGCATAATTACGTTATTTAATTCTTGGATAATTATATTCGATTTTAATAAATTTAGGATAGATTGGCACGACTTTCGATGACGGTAGTCACTTCATAATGTAGGCGGTGTAAAGCAAGATACGAGAAATTAATTAAATCGACGAGTCATCTTGTGACGACATTGTTCTAGAGGCAGATTGACATGGCCGCTGTAATTAAAATCGTGAATAGATTTTCAGGAAATTGTGACACTTGTAATCATTTTTAAAGCTTTCTAATTAATCGTGAATTAATGACCATATATTTTTTTTGTTCCAAATAATAGCTTTTGACTCAAATCCATTAAAAACAAAAGAAGGTTAAACACAAATGTTTATTTGACATAGCGTGTTTTATTTCAGAAATTTCCTTAATTAATTTTTGAAGTTATATTTTTTTGGCGCGTTAGGGTGAACTGATGAGAGTAAATTTTTACAATGCGCGCATAAACCTGCACAAATGTAAACATAGATAATGCGTTATAATAAAACTTTCAATGTATTAAATACTTTTTTCTATTACTAGCGTGTTTTTTTTCTACAAATGTATCCTAAATTTATTCTACACAAGGCGAAGGATAAAACTTTTAGAAAGATTTTTATGTTGTTACGCCAAATATGTATAACTTCTTACGTGCATACAAAAGTACACACACACTTTTCATTTGCTAATTTTTCAAACTTCTTTTAGTAATAAAATTGTAATTGAATCGTAATAAGTGCTGAATGTATTATCTAGTAATAAGTGCTATTAAAATAAAGCTTCATTTTAAAACATCAATATCAATAGGCCAACTGACGTTCATTGTTAGAAATAGAACTCCTAAAAGGGGGATATTGGTATTATCGCCCCGCTTATCAGGCACGTTGTCGCCTGCTGTTGGTGTTAGGTTTCCTAACAGTGTGCTGTTGTTTATTCTTTTGGTAATCCCTGAACTATTTTTATGACTCTCACAAACAAATAGGGGTGGCAACACATGCTATTCTTAACCGATCACCACGTTATTATCAAAACTAAAGTTTTAAGAGAAATTTTAGTCTAAGATTCCTATGTATCTAAGATGTTGGTAAGTAAGTACTCTATTATCTCTCCGCAGCGGCCCTTTTAGTTTATAAGCTATTAAATACGGTTAGTTTAAGATAGTTTAAGGCATTACGACAAGGATAGGATATAATGGACTTGACATGTCTTTAACGATGAAAGCTAATAAAAAAATAAATATTAAAAGAAAAATTTCATCATTCAGCCTTTCCAGGTCCATTATTGGATGTAGAACTCCTCCAAATGAGAGGATTGTGCTTTAATTGCTTTGCTTAGCAAACTTGATGGCGATTGCAGTGAAAACTGCCCACTCTCATGTTGATTAATAGCCGATTTTTACGTCGCCCTCGGCTAAAAAAGACGTGACGGCAATAGAAAATGAAGTATAGATAACAAAAAAATATGTAAAGTTTATATGACATAAGAGCATGGATTTTTTTCTTAGCACAGCATTTAACATTCGTGTGGTGACGGGATATGAATACATTTTACCACCCATTCCCTTCCCGCGGTTGTTGTAAATCACGACTGCAATTAGTCAATATTATTGCAAAGAAGGAAAACTTTAAGTAAAATTCCATACTAACCCAGATGGCAGAATAGCTGATCAGATGATCACCGTGGTCAAAGGGATTAATTTCCCTTCCATTGTGGGGAGGCAAGTACACAATAGTGTATACAAGTTAAAAAAGATTAATTATTCTTAACAATTCTTAATATTTATATGAGTAAGACACATGTGAAAGAAAATTATTTTTATGAAATGTATCGCTAATATATTTGTTTCTGCGCAGGACCGTTCCGAGTGGCATTTTCGTGGGAAGGCCTATGTCCACCAGTGTGATATATGGATGGATGATATTTGTTTTTTACTTTGCCGAAGTTTCTTTCAGCGTTTTATCGTTCACAGTTACAAGAGGACTACTTGTGACGGTGTCGACAGTGACGACTGTCTCTATAGCCATGATTGTCTATAGAGAGAAACCTCTACAGCCACGGGCCTCTGCGTTTGGGGTAGTACAACACTCTCACAGAAAATCGACGACTGAGTAGTAGCAATTTGTTAATGCACTCGTTCGGTGGGAAATTCACACACCCTTTCCTTTTTTCACGGCCTAGCAAAGGTCCATGAGCGGCAGCACAAAAATTACAGAGGTTTTTTTATCTAACCGTTTTCCATGTTTCTTAGTATAAATAAAAAATGAACTTGCAGGTCGATTTCAACAAAACTGATTTTAATTTCAATACAATAATAGTTTGTATTACAAAATTGTAAGCGATCTTGAAGTTATCTTTGATTACAGATATCGCCCAGTCTTTGACAAAGATTGACGGTTACGCCCGAATGCAGGAAAAAATACTTTCGATGGATTTCAATCAGACTCGCCCATATAATCGTGATTGGTTGATACACTGATTAAATTGTGTTCGAAATAATTTCACTTATATTTTTTATTTCTTGATATATAAAGTGCATAGATAAATTAGGTGAGGTAGAAGTCGGCGGAGTAAGGTGTGGTATAATTTATAAAATTTTAGTACTATGTGAATATTGCAATATTTTATTTACTTCTTTATCTTCGAAACGGGAAGAAAAGGTTTAGTTGCTTTAACTTATTATTACATAGTGTTTAATCCCACATAATGTGAGACTAGTCACAGTGGCAACATTGAAACTTGCTATGAAGGATTTGCCGGGCACATCTTTGTTTATCGAGACAATCTACACAAAAATCCAATAATAACGTTTTGCTAGACTCAGAGTTCAAAGTCATAGCTCAATAATAGTCACTCGTATTTGAATTCATAACTTTACAATGACGCTGGATCAACGAGGTAGTTTATATGATATATTGTGGCAATTTCAATAACGTATCTTAAGACATTAAACAAGTAATTGCCCCGTGTAGGGACTTGGACCAACATAGAACTGAGCTAACTTTATCTGATGCCATATTGTCAACAATTACATTCCCAGGAAGGATTGACTAATGATTGTTCATTAATTACGTAAGGTAATTTTGAATATTTTTAAAGCAAACCTCCCTCTCTAATAAAATGTCTCCACTTACCTAATTATATGCGTTAAATAAATGCGTTGGATTAAAAAAAAACACAACAGAATTAATTATATTTTTTTTTTATGTTTTAAGGCTAAGGAGAAGTTATCTAAAATTACCGTGATAACATTAAATACTTATAAATACTAATTCAGTTCATGAAGACTCTGATTTTTTCACTTTTAAACTACACTTTTAAACTAATTTTGCCCTAAAATTAGGTGATATTTACCGAAATTCCCTCTCACCCACGTGAGATTTAGTGAGATGCTGCTAGATCACCTGTTCCTTGATCCCCTCAATTAAGGGGTCCATCCTTACGTGTTAAATGTAAATATCAGATATCTTAACAATAAGGACACCAGGTACTGCCTATTTAAGTTAATAAGTTTAGCAAGCAGTGTAGTAGCACTGATATCCTTTAGTAAATTCGTGATAGCCCCTTGTAGGAGCTGGTCCAGGCAAAATATGTTACATTATATTTAAGTATTATATTATCGTTCGAAGGCTACTGGAATTAATATTTGCTGAACAGGTTAAAAAACATAATTGACAAAATATATCTTAACTGTAATATAAGTAAATAATGAAATACTCGTAATATTGTCAACGCAATTTCATTAACAATTCAATCTATTTGTATCAAAATAGGCGTTATACGAAATTTATACAGAATTAATTTTGATTAAGTGTGGCTTAATTGAATATTGATTTGTTTTCGTAAACGTTGCGCGTAATGTTGTAAAATTAGGATTACAGTACGTTGAGCTCATTAAATTTATTAATTAATTTCGTAGTATTGTGATGTTAATAACTGACTTCAAAAGAGGAGGAGTTTCTTAATTCAGAGGTTTTTTTTTAAATGTCATCATCATCACCCTGGTCTTATCCCCATTACTCGGGGTCGACTCAATATTCTTTCATAGTACAAATTACATATTATTATAACAGTTTCATTAAGTATATGTATGTATATTGATGAATGTGCATCCATTGTCTTTTTTTAGAGAGATTTATTACTTAATGGTTATCTATCATCATAAATGATCTATTTAAATTGGGAAAAAATCTGATCTGACATCGGTTTATATTATTAAAAATATTCTAACAATAAAATAAATAGGCTCTGGTTAAAATTCGTATTTTTTTATTTTGGCCTGCTATTGTTTGATCCACCAAGCTTGGAGGACCGCCACGGTCAGCACAGAAATACGGCACCGTAAATATTGGTGTCATGTTTTTTTTTAATTTATCAATCGTTTTAATGTTAAAAAAACATTAAAACGAATTCCAATAATTATAAGTCACTTTTTTTTTTGGGGGGTGTGTTACGGTCGGTGGACTCCTTGCACCACTCCGTACGGGGCGACAGAAGGGCGTAAGCACGCACACCCGTAACCCACCCGCGACACGGTGCCTTCGTCGTTGGGCCGACCACCGGAGCAGTGTGACTTGACGTCAGTGGTCTGGTCGGCCCGACGGAATACCCCGTGGGAGTAACCTCTCCCTTCGACGCTAAATCCCCAGTCCGTTCACCAGTAGGCTCTGCTAGGGCGGCATCAGGCACGGGTACTCGGGCCTGCGGAGGCCGGAGGTCCGTGTCCGCGTGGAGTCTTTCCTCCCGCACACGGTCCGCCGCCTCCTTCCGGGAGATGACAGCCTCGTAGAAGGCGGCAACGGCGTCCCAGTTCCTGACGCTGGCGACCATCTCCCTAGCGATGGCCGGCAGCGTCAGGTCGGCACCGAGATCGCGGCGAGTTCACGGCGCTCCCCCGCCCACGCGGCACAGACCTCGAGTGTGTGATGCGCCGTGTCCTCATCGCAATCGCAGGGGTGTCAGGACGGTGTGCTCTCCCTCCTCACGACCGTGTGCAGGTATTTGGCGAAGCATCCATGACCCGTCAATATCTGCACCAGTCGCAAGGAAAGCACCCCGTGCTGCCGCTCCAGCCACTGCATCAGCACCGGCCGGAAGGCCTCGACAGTCCTCACACCAAACCGAGGCCTCTCCAGCCGGACTGCCCAATGGGCAATGACGTTTCGGCGGGCGTCAACGCGCCAGGCGGTGAGCACACTCAATGAAACCACACCGCCCTCCGCTCGCACCCTCGTCACCCGCCGATACAATCCGGCGAGCATTGCCGCCTCCAGGTCCCACGGGGGAGTTCCGGCCAACAGGCATGCTGCCTCGGCCGCCACCGTGCGGTAACCGCGTATGGCCCCGATCGTAATTATAAGTCACTAGCTAACCTAATAGACGTTGTTCGGTTCAAATCTAAAAAAAAAAATAGTGAACGGAATTCTCCTTG
The DNA here is from genome assembly GCA_032191425.1 of Lymantria dispar. NCBI lineage: Eukaryota > Metazoa > Arthropoda > Insecta > Lepidoptera > Erebidae > Lymantria > Lymantria dispar. The sequence goes on from CM063451.1 coordinate 17,238,202, forward strand.
AAATCAATCGCAGCGCTACATATCGGTTCCAAATATTAATCTAAACCGTTCTCGTATCCATCGGAACAGCCACAAAAAAATCATCAAAATCGGTCCAGCCGTTTAGAATGAGTTCAATTACAAATACGCGAACAGAAGATTCTTATCTATAAAGATAATGAAATTGTCAATAGTACAGTTTTACAATAAATTATTTTAAAATATTTTATACTCATTTAGTTACGATCAAATTACGTATAATTGAATATTGAATAAATGGTTGGCTCCAAAATGGCATTGCATTACACAAGCGACAAAAGACGTCCATTTCCCGGCCAAGCGCAAACTCAATTACTTCTGTTGGATTTTATTTTCTATTGTTTCGGGAAGGCGGGAACTTGTTAAAAGTGATAAAAAATTACTTTATTGCTAAGATACGCTATGAATTGATATCTTTACTTATACCTGTATATTATTTTTTATTATCTGTTAAAATAATATTACAGTACAGAGATATTTTGCGGTATATTATACATATGCAGTTTTTTTCATAGAATTAGTTTCTTAAGGAAATTGAAGAGCACGTGGGTTGACTACACAAGATGGCTTAGTGGTTAAGATACCGACCTACCGTGGCAACCGAGGACAACAAGTGTTGTCCTGCGTGGCATTCGAACCCTGATACTGGCACGGTAGGTCGGTATCTTAACCACTAAGCCACCTTGTGCAGTCAACCCACGTGCTCTTCAACTTTCTTAAGAAACTAATTCTACGAAAAAAACTGCATATTTTTTTTTTTGGGGTGGGCTGCGGTCGGCGCGCTCCTCGCACCACTCCGTCCGAGGCGACAGAGGGGCGTAAGCACGCAACACCCGCAACCCACCCGAAAACCACGTCGCCTTCGTCATGGCGCGCAGGTAGTCGCGCCTGCGCCGCCCCAGTCGCCGGCGGCGGGTCGCTTCGTCGAGGCTACGCTCCTCGCGCGCGCGACCCGTGATTGCAAATATTTCTGGCATGTGTTTGAACTTTTTCTTTAAAATAGTTCTGACAGTAGCCGTGACCAGCGTTACGGTAGTTCAACGTTAACTAGTAATCTAAAACTAACGTAAAACGTTAAAATAAAACTTTATTAGTCTTTCTAATTATATTATTATCTTTACAGGATGGTATGGTATTGGATTTGTCCTATTCATATCAGAAATTATATTAACACGTAATTATGCCCTAAAAGTTTGGTAAATTTACGATTAACGTAAATGGATCCGCAAGGAGAGCTTTTAACTATGCAATAAAATATCTTGAACATAAAACTTTCACAAATTTTATTCACCCTATGGGGCAGTTTAAGTGAAGTTCTATGTTTCCAGAAAAGGTTTCTTTTTATGTACTCAGTTGAGACTACGAGGAATTTTGACAGACCCCAGTTAGCCATAGCATTTTTGAATAAAAATAGTTAATAAATTTAAATATATAATTAAAATGGCATATTATTAATTTCTCCCTTAAAGACTACTGTTATTACATTAATTTCTATCGCCTTTTATTTCCTTCTTCTAGTATTTTTCTTTTGAAATAGACATTGAAAGCGCTAAGAAATCTTTCCTTGATCGCAGCAATCTATCATTATCTTTATATATATATTTTTTGTTTACGTGTGTATGTCAATGAACTTCTCCTAAACGGCTGCACCGATGTTGATGAAATTTTTGTGCATGTTCAAGAGGATTGCAGAATAGTTTAGATTCACAGTTGGACCCGGTAGGTGGCGCTTATTTGCACAGAACAACGTCTGTTGGGTCAGCTAGTATGGGAGATAGGTGTTGGCACTCGTACAGGTCGGACGTGTGCACTGGATGGGTAGTTGGTTAGGTCGGTCTTTAGCATCGAATTTGATTGGCGGGTTGTTGTCGTTGTCTTGTCGTGATCGTTTGTCTTGTCTTTGTCGTGTCGTGTCTTGACGTGTCGGGGAAGGGAGGGCAGGGGTGAGGTCGCATAGGTACCGGGACTGCGTCCGTATTACGGACGCACTCAACCAGTGTACAAAAACGCGACCAGCTTGCTGGTCGTGGCCGGGTTGTATATATGAATTCTCGATAAAACTCTAATATCGCGATTCAGGCGTATTAACGTTTCTATTAAAATTTAATATCGCGATTCAGCCGTTATAATAAGTTAGTGAGTTCGATACATTTAGTATCTGGGTTAATTACCCATTTTCTAGATGGACGACGAGTCAGAATTATAGACGGACGCACCATCAGCTGTCGAATGCGACACGGGTGAAACGGACGTCACCCCCACGGGGAGGAAGCGCTTCTATTTGAAGACCTGCCACTCTGGACGGAAGGATTTGGGCTCCAATACTGAAGCGGAACCCCAATCCAAGGTAAATACCTCGCGCCGGGGTAAGGCAGTGCAGAGGGGCCATAGTGTAGGGCTCACACGTGCCAAGGCGGATCTCAAAAGGAGAGACGACGAAGCCGAAGAAATTGAATACGAGCGTGTGCTTAGAGCTCGTGCCTTCCGCAAGGAAGTTCTAGCACCACCAATGGACTCGGCGGATACCTCAGCATCGGAGTGCCCTATCGCAGAGAACCTCTCGCCTTAGGGCCTGAGGAGATACGCGCCCGCGGGGGCCGCAGCGCGGCAGTAATCCTGGAGGTTACTCGAAAATCTGGTCATCTTCAGGGCCCGTTTATAAAAAAGCTCAGGGATGCAGCAGCGGACATGCAAGCCATCATCGAAGCTTTGTGCTCTAAATCGGAGGCAGAGGAAACCCGCCGACTGAGAGCGGAGAACAATAGGCAGCGCCAGGAAGTAGAAGCCCTTAAGACGGAACTCAAGGCATACCGGCGCGAATTTTCAGAGATGAGGGCCTCTACGTCCTCAATAGGAGCAAACGCAATAGAGGAAATAAAATCCTCTATTGTGAAATCAGTTGGGGAGATGATGAATGCCCGATTTGCGGGGTTAGAGGATCGCCTTCTCCCCGCTAAGGTGAACCGTCCACCTTTAGCTGCGGACAAAAGAAGGAATGCAGCATCTGTCGTGGCCTCAGCCGCCGTCCGTGCGGCTGCACCGGCTCCTTCTAGTCAGTCAGTCCCTGGTACTTTAGTGGACGTTCCATTGACGGTCATTTCGCCAACAGTCGCTCCTTCGGTCCAGCCCACAATTGAGGACACTTTTTTTTTTTTTTTTTTTTTTTTTTATGGGTGGGCTATGGTAAGCGCACGCGCGGTCCAATCCATCCGGGGCGATGAAAGGACGGCGCGCGGGCCCATAACCCACCCGTACCCACGTCACCTCGTTGTTGGGCCGACCACCGGAGCAGATGTGACTTGTCGTCAGTGGTCGGCCCGACGGAATACCCTTTCGGGTATCCTCACCTCTCGACGTACTGGGACGTCGGTCGCCGTCGCGCGGTCAGCCTCTCCGCGGGTGACGGACAATTCCCCGGTCCGATCACCCGCGGCCTCGGCTAGGGCGGCATTAGGCGCAGATACTCGCGCCTGCGCCGCCCGAGTCGCCGGCGGCGGAACGTGTCGCCGAATAGGAGCTCTACTCGCACACGATCCGCCGCCTCCTTCCGTGAGATTACGGCCTCACAGAAGGCGGCGACCGCGTCCCAGTTCCTGACGCTGACGAGCATCTCCCTGGCGATGGTCGGCAGCGCCAGGTCGGCACCGATAATTGCGACGAGTTCACGGCGATCCCCCTCCCATGCAGCACACTCCTCGAGCGTGTGCTGCGCCCTGTCCTCGTCGCAACTGCTGTGGTGGCAGGACGGTGTGCTCTCCCTCCTGACAATCTTGTGCAGGTACTTTCCGAAGCAACCGTGCCCCGTCAGCACCTGCACCAGTCGGAAGGAAAGCACCCCGTGCGTCCGCTCCAACCACTCCATCAGCACCGGCCGGAGGGCCTCGACAGTCCTGACACCGTACCGAGGACTCTCCAGCCGGACTGCCCAACGGGCAATTACTTCTCGGCGGGCGTCAACCCGCCAGGCGGTGATCTCATTGATGGAGACCATGCTGCCGCGGGCGCGCGTCTCCGACACCCGCCGATAAATGTCGGCGAGCATCTCCGCCTCCAGGTCCCACGGGGGGGTTCCGGCCAGGAGGCACGCTGCCTCCGTCGCCACCGTGCGGTAACCCCGTATGGCCCTGATCGCCATGACCCTCTGTGGTACAATTGAGGACACTTGGGCAACCGTTGTGAGGAAGGACAAGAAAAAGTCTTCCCCTTCTGCACCACTCTCTGCGGCTATTGCACCCTCCGCGACTCCCAACCCAGCTCTTCTGGCGCAGAGGAAATTGAAGACAGTGCTTGCTGCTCCACGTTCCCCGGCTGTAATCTCGAAATTGCAGCCGGAGGCCGAAAAAAAAGGGGTCACATATGCCGATGCGATGCTGCGCGCCGAGCAAGAAGTAAATCTCCAAGAGATGGGGATTAAGGACGGCCTCAAAGTTAGGCGCTCCGTGACTGGGGCTAGGGTCTTGCAATTATCCAAGTCCCAGTCAACAGAAGTTGCTGACCAGCTGGCGGTCAATTTGCGTACAGCACTGGCGGGTATGGCGGATGTCATCCGACCTGTCAAACGGGCTGATATTCGGATAACCGGGATGGATGACTCCGCCACCGAGGAAAAAGTGCGTGCGGCTGTAGTCCGCACATGTGGCTGTGAAGCCGCAGAGGTCCAAGTTGGACAAATCCAACGAGGGCCGCGCGGTATGGGCATGGTAAAGGTACGTTGCCCCGTCGCCGCCGCTAAAATGCTTGCCAATGCAGGAAGGCTCCTGGTCGGCTGGAGCTCGGCTGGCATCCAGGTGCTGGAGAACCTCCCACTGAGGTGCTACCGGTGCCTGGAATTGGGGCACACGGCTCCGCTATGCCCGTCCACTGTAGACCGCTCCGAACTCTGCTTTCGGTGCGGCAACAGTGGACACAAGTCGGCTGCATGTGTGGCCATGCCGCGCTGTGCAGTTTGCGCCGCTGCTGGTCGCCCCGCAGAGCACACGATGGGAGGGAGGCTTTGCAAAGCCCCCTCATCAAAAGGCAAGGTGGCCCAAGGACCTCGGGCCGCTGAATTAAGCGATAGCCGCAGAGCCCAGGAGGAAGCCGAAATGTCCACCTAATGGGAGACACAGTACGTTTCCTCCAGGCGAATTTGAACCACTGCGCCGGGGCTCAAGACCTGCTACTGCAGTCCATGGCGGAGTGGGATATTGATTTGGCTGTGGCCAGCGAGCCTTATTTTGTTCCCCAATCACCTAATTGGGTGGGGGACCTTAGGGAAGATGTAGCTATCCTGTCAAGGGGCTGTGCCGGCCCTCCCCTCTCTTCGCTTGAGAGGGGCAATGGATATGTTGTGCTGGGGTGGCGAGATTTTGCCATCATTGGTATTTATTTTTCCCCCAATCGCGGCCTGGCAGAGTTTGTATTATTTTTGGACTCTGTCAGTGCCGCGGTTCGTCGTCAGTCGCCGAGGAGAATTTTGGTCCTCGGCGACTTCAATGCGAAGTCTCGCGTGTGGGGGAACCCCACTACTAACGCCAGGGGTACGGCTGTTGATCAATGGTCCTTGCTCTCCGGTCTGTCCCTCCTTAATAGAGGGACCGTCCACACTTGCGTGCGACATCGGGGTGGGTCCGTGGTGGACCTATCGTTTGCCACCCCCGGTGTCGCTCGCGAGGTGAACGACTGGAGAGTAGAAGAAGGGGTGGAGACTCTGTCGGATCACCGATATATACGATTCGAGATCTCCGCCCCTCGGGGACCACTAAGGCCCCGGAGAAAGAGGTGGACTTCCAAAATGGGCCATCGGGTAAATTGACCTCGAAATGGTCCGAGAGTCCGCCATATTGCAGCGCTGGGGTATAGCAGGACAGTTACCCACAGGTGTGGAGGGGCTCGCTGGTCGTATAAGAAATGCCCTTGAGGTAATATGTGATGCGGCGATGCCGAGAGCTCGGCGGAAGCCGCCGCGTCGTCAGGTGTATTGGTGGTCACCCGAGATTGCTAATCTCCGGGTGGCTTCTAATCGGTCGCGGCGTGCCTACGTCCGATGCTGTCAAAGGGTCAACCGGGATGACGTCCTTGAGGGTCAGCTGCGGAGAGAATACAGGACAAGGAAGAAGATACTGCAGCTGGCCATCAGCCAGGCGAAGGAGAGGGCCCGTGAAGAGCTACTTGCGGGACTTGACAGAGATCCATGGGGGCGCCCATATCAACGGGCGCGTAACAAACTCCGTGCCTGTGGCGCCCCCATCATCGAATCCACGGACCCGGGTCTCCTGTCGGGGCTAATGGGGGAATTGTTCCCGCGTTCTGTGGGGCACATTCCCCCCAGAATGGCTTCTTCGTCGGCGGTGGAGCTGGAAACCCCTATTCCATCCATCACCGACCAAGAAATGGAAGTGGCCCTCTCCCGACTTCATGGTAAAAGAAAGGCGCCTGGTCCGGACGGCATCCCGGGACTTGTACTCGGCATCGCCGTAAAATACCTCAAGGGTGAACTCCGGGAACTGCTCAACAATTGCTTGAGGTCCGGGCAGTTTCCGGAGCAATGGAAGTGTGGACGGTTGTGTCTACTGCGGAAGGAGGGTCGTCCAGCTAACTCCCCTTCCGCATACAGACAACTGGTGTTGCTGGATGAGATGGCTAAATTGTTTGAGAAGGTGCTCGCGGATCGTCTCGTCCAGCACCTCGAGGAAATTGGACCGGGACTGTCAGAGAGACAATACGGGTTCAGGAGTGGCCGGTCAACAATTGACGCACTGGCCGTTCTGAAGTCCCTGGCCACCGAAGCGGTGGCTAAAAAGGAAGTCGTTCTGGCAGTCTCACTGGATATAAAAAAGGCTTTCAACAGTCTCCCGCACGAGACGTTGAAGGAGGCACTCAGGTACCATGGAGTGCCTCCGTATCTTGTGAGGCTGTTGGAGGCGTACCTCGAGGGAAGGTACGTGCTCTGGGAGGGGGGCGACGGGCGTATCCATCGCCATCGGGTGGAGTGCGGCGTCCCACAGGGCTCGGTGCTCGGTCCGGTGCTGTGGAACGTCGGGTTCGACTGGCTCCTACGGGGTCAGCTCCTTCCTGGGATGGGGATCATCTGTTATGCTGATGACACCCTCATCACGGTGAAGAGGGCGGACTTCCGGGGGGCTGCCCGATTGGCAGAGGAAGGAGTGGCGCTCGTCGTAGACCGGATTGGGATGTTGGGTCTGAGGGTCTCGTTGGATAAAACCGAGGCCCTCCTTTTCCATGGCCCACGCCAAGGTCCCCCCCGAGGAGCACACATCAGTGTGTCTGGGGTTGCCGTGCCGGTGCAGGCCCAGATAAAATATTTGGGTCTGCACCTCGATTCAAATTGGAATTTCGGGCCACACTTTGCCCAGCTCGTCCCGAGGCTCGTCAAGTCGGCCGCGGCACTGGGAAGGCTTCTGCCGAACACTGGCGGTCCTGGGTCGTCATGCCGGCGACTCTAGCCGGCATTCTGCGGTCCATGGCACTGTATGGTGCCCCTATCTGGTCGGAGTCCCTCACCGCCCGCAACAGAGCCCTTCTGCGACGACCGCAGAGGGTTATGGCGGTAAGGGCTATTAGGGGCTACCGTACTGTGTCCTGGACTGCGGCGACACTGCTGGCAGGCGATCCGCCTTGGCCGCTGGTGGCAGAAGCGTTGACGGATGTATACCGGTTCCGCGCCACAGCACGAGTCAACGGCGAGCGGATCTCCGCAGGGGGACTGGGCAGAGCTCGAGAAGTGGCTCGAACGGAAGTAATCCGGCGGTGAAGTGAAGATCTAGAGTCCCCCGTAGCAGGGCGGGGGACTGTGGAGGCAGTTGCGCCGCATCTCCACCGCTGGCTCAGGAGAAGGCACGGCAGCCTTACATTTAGGATGGTGCAGGTGCTTACCGGACATGGGGTCTTCGGTAAGTACCTGCACAGAATTGGAAGAGAAGAGGCCCCAGGATGTCATGAGTGTGGCGCGCTAATCGACGATGCGCGCCACACACTGGAAGTATGCCCCGCCTGGGGGTCTCAGCGCCACGTCCTGTCAACGGAACTGGGAATAACAGACCTGTCGCTGCCGACCATCATCTCCAAGATGCTCGGCAGCGACAGCTGTTGGTCGTCGATGGCCTCCTTCTGTGAGGCTGTCATGACAAGGAAGGAGGCCGCGGAGCGGGCACGCGAGGCGCTTGCGTCCGCTGACTCGCTCCGCCGGCGACGACCAGGGAGGAGGAGACGCCGCTATGCGCTCCTCCACCCACCGCTCTGAATGATGACAGGACGTGGCCAGACGGCCAAGCGTTGAGGTGTCGGGGATAGAATGTTGTCAGACGATCTCTCCGGCACCTCGTAAAAGCGCGGAAGGGGCCGCTGTGGTTTTAGTGGGTATTTCGGTCACTTCTGTGGCCGGCGAGTCCCACACACACTCCCCTGTCTGTAACCGGCGGGGAATAGTGCGTAAATGCATTTCCACAGCGTGAAAAAAAAAAAAGGGTCAGCTAGTATAAATATATAATTTAACGGATATAATAACACTCAAACTCGGAAATCAACACAAGAAAAAAAGAATGAAAATTTCATTATAGATAGATATATGATCTCAATAACATTGAAGTGTTGTCTTTTTTTGTTACTTGTACTTTTGATACTCTTACAATTTGCGAAAATATTTTTCTATATAGAAAACGAATCTGAAGGCAAAAGCTAGTTTATAATGAGTCCGATCAGAACGTTTTCGTATTGCTTTAGATGGGCAGCCGTAGGGATAATCCATTAAAGGCACCGTGTTTTAATTCCATTAGCGTTAATGGAGAGTAGTGCCGTTACGATTCATTAGATAATTATTTCAATTATACTGCTTAATATTATTCTCATGATGTCTTAGTCTACAGAGAAAAATATCCGTCAAGGTCAAGCAAAGCCCCCGTACAGGATTACGTGTACATATTATATATGACATTCTTATTTCAAGGTTTATTTGTGTAGGGGCTATTGTGGGCTCCCTACGATCCTACAGTTGAAATGATAACTCACAATATGAAATTACTTCTTTATTGGTTCTTCCGCAATATGAGTGCTTGAGTAAATGATGGTTGCGAGTGTACGAAACGGCGAGATTTGTTGTCCGTTATTATGATTTACGGTGACTGTATGTATTCGTTTGATTGGTGGAAAATCTCGTCATATTGTAAAAACGCTGACCCGCAAAAATGTGCGTGCGAACGTTCAGTAAAAACGCTGACTCGCAAGAACGTACGTTTTTGCAATTTGTTGTGTTTGCATGTGTGGGGGGGTGTATTAACATCTTCCAGCTAAACTCTCATCATTTTTGCTCGACCGGATGACCCCTGCGTACAGCCGTCGACATGTAGCGCGGTCTGTGAAGCCTGACCGACCTTTGATCTTTTTGCACGTTCTAATAGTAAGCGATCCAATTTTCATCACCAGTTACCAATCTCGTCAAAAACGGTTTGGTTTCATCGCGTTTCAATAAAGATTTGCAAATGAGTACACGGTTCATTAGATTTCTTTCAGTAAACTCGTGTGCACCCAAATATCGAGCGTTTTTGTTCAAATGAGTTAATACTATTTTGTTGTCAATTCCCATATCTTCAGTTACGTCATAACTACAGATCTCTCCTTTTTTAAAAATAGCGTCTATATAATCAGTGACAGTGCGACCAGAGCGAGGTGCATTTTTGACGTCAAAATGCCCGGATCTAAAATGTTTAAACCAACTTTGTGCTACTCTTACAAAATAATAAAGTAATAAAATTGTGACGCGTATGGACTTTTTATTTGGGTTGGGCTACGGTCAGCGCACCCGCCGTCTGGCACCATCCGGGGCGACAGAGGGGCGGCCTGCGGCCCCGTAACCTACCCGATAGCATGTCGCCTTCGTCGTTGGGCCGACCACCGACGCAGAGTTCCTTGTCTTCAGTGGTCGGCCCGACGGCATACCCTGAGGGGGTACCCTCTCCCGTCGATGTCCCCTTTCCGGGACGTTGGTCGCCGTCGCGAGATCAGCCTCTCCGCGGGTGACAGACTAAATCCCCGGTCGGGTCACCCGCAAACTCTGCTAGGGCGGCATTAGGCGCAGGTACTCGCGCCTGCGCTGCCCCAGTCGCCAGCGGAGAACCGTGTTCGCGAGGAGGCGTTCCTCACACGCACGCTCCGCTGCCTCCTTCCGCGAGATGACGGCCTCGTAGAAGGTGGTGACGGCGACCCAGTTTCTGCTGGCGAGTATCTCCATAGCCATTGTTGGCAGCGTTAGGTCGGCACCGATGACTGCGACGAGTTCACGGCGCTGCCCAGCCCACGTGGAACGGAACACACCTCAAGTGTATGCTGCTCCGTGGACGCGTATGGACCTAATGCAGTGTCACTGCATTAGGTCCATACCTAAGTTTTGAAATGTGTAGAATTTCTTCATTAGATTCACTCATCATGACAGAAAGAAAAACAAATGGAAAGTAGCAGAAAACATTTTTTTTTTAAATATATTTTTAACTAGCAACCCGCCCTCGCTTCGCTTCGGTTTCAGTCGCTTTACCCGCGGCGTAGTTCCCGTTCCTGTGGGAATACCGGGATAAAATATAGCCTATATTACTCCCTGATATTATAGCTTTCCATTGGTGAAAGAATTTTTGAAATCGGTTCGGTGGTTTAAGCGTGAAAGCGTTACAAACAAACAAACAAACAAACATCCTTACTTTCGCATTTATAATATTAGTATGGATGATATCAAAACCAGCCAGATGCAATTAGTATAGGCAAAAAGATTTTATTAAAAGTTTAGGCAATATGCGAAAAGACTCCCCCAATACATGAATGGCGGAGGTCTGTCCTGCCATTTCTTAGTAATATTAAAATAAAATAGTCTTTTATTCTATGAAAAATATAAATATATAAATGGGAATCCAGTTTAATATTAAAGTTATAAGTAATAAGTTATAATGTAAAATCATCGTGTCAAGTGTCAACTATGAAATGAATGTCTTAAACATACATAAAATCTTAAACAAAAATACTTCTTCTATTTAAATATTATATTAATATAATATTTAAATAGAAGAAGTATTTTTGTGAAAAAGCAGCTTCGGGGTTCCTTTTTTTAAGGTGACACGCCACCAGTTGTCTAGATCATTGTTTGCCGCTAAATTAAATAAACATTTGTATTTTCAAATAAATTTGCATAACATTAGTAAGTACCTAAATTTTCAATTACATATAACTCTCTTGAGAGGTAACTTTGAACCCGAATTAGTTCTTAGTTCTAATACAATCGCAAATCATTAAACGCTGAAAGCTCAACTTTTGTATCACAAAGCTCAACCAATTAGAAATTCAATTAGTTGAAGTTCATTAGCATTTATTGGATAAGTTTTACCAATACCAGGACGTTGTTGAATGTTATTGAAATCAGAATACATACTATCACATATTTATAGTTTTAAAGATTTTTTTAATTTAACATTAAAGCTTTATACTCCAAAAATTTGTAAAAAGAGGTTAGAATGACAGACTTAACATCTGGATGGTAGACTTTTAAAAATTGAACTACAATCAAGAAATATAACCAATAATTCAATAATGTTTATTATGGTATGACCTCTCTCTTATACCATAATAGCTCACATTCCCACCATTATAACTCCTGTAAGTCAGAATCTACAATGGTCTACGTAAAATACATAGAAGTTTGACCCTCAGGCAGTCTCGTGAAATGCTTGGCATTGTCTTGGAACGCAGTTACAAATTTCAATAGAAGAGTTAAAGAGGCGGAGTTGGCAAATAATTCTTGCATTTCTCTCTTTTGCTATGCAAGAGAGAGGAAGCAAATTGACTAGTTAGCCAAAAAGTAAATGATGTACAGCTAAGAGAAGCGTAGCAGTTCAGCACCACAAATGCGGGCGACTTAATACGGCCTATACGTGAGCCTTAATATTAAGTGTAGTTTTCATCATCGTCATTTCAGTCTTTCGCCGTCCACTGCTGGACGTAGGCCTCCCTCATGTTACGCCACAAAGTGCGGTCCTATGTTGCCTACATCCAACGACGCCCAGCAACTTTCACCAGATCGTCGGTCCACCTAGTCGGGGGCGTCCTACACTGCGTCGTCCGATACGAGGTTGCCATTCGAGAGCCTTCCTTCCACAGTGTAGTTTTAGGTATGGCAAAAACGTGAACGCTTGGAAATTGTCTTGAGTTTCTACAAGTTCCTTATAACCATATAGCATTTCGCCGTGGCCGCCTTCTGCGAGGCTGTCATCTCGCGGAAGGAGGCGGCAGACCGTGATAGCATAATGTTCTATACTAGCTAACTATCTAATATAAGGTCGCGCTCGTTTCGCCAGATATCGCAGTCCCAGAGAATGTTATGTGTTGATTGTTCATACGCCTAATTAGATGTGGAACATTAACATAATGGTGAGGATAATATAACTTACTTTTACAATTGGCATGGCCAGTTAGAAAATTGGCACACAATGGTAAATTTTCAGACACACTTTCTCTAGGCGCTTGCCGAATAGACCGAGATGACGGTCTTTCGATGATGAATCTTATCCTTCTTGCCATTACATCGACCTGGCGTCTTAATCGTCTTTTACGGTAACTACAAGCAAGGGTTGGTAGTATTCGTAACCGCTACCACATAGCATCATTTTATTTCATTTAAAGAGTAACAAAAATGTATATCGGTTGAGAAAAAAGTCTATAATATCATTATGTCATTTACTTTGGGCATGAACAATTTATTATTTCCGTGTAATGTTAGAGCAAGAATACAGTATAGTATAGTAAGAATATACTTAAGGGATATAATGTGCATACACATCTACGAAAGAGAAGGAAATCTCGAACTAAAACCTATAGGATTTGCCTGATTTATCTAACCAGATCTGTGTGGTGATGGAGTAAGAATATAAATCACCACTCCCTATCTTGCCCGTGGATGTCGTAAAAGACGACTAAGGGATATAATAGGCATATAGCATCTATGTAAGAGAAGGAAAACTCGAAATAAAATCCTATACCAACCTGTTTGACCAGCATGATATAGTGAGATCAACTTACCTTCTATTGAGGAGGAGGCTCGAGCTCAATAGTGGGATGTATATGAGCTGTAATGATGATGAATGAATGATCTAGCCAGTTGAGCCGTAAGTCGATTTCATTTCTATTGTGGAGGTGGCCCGAGCCCAATAGTGGAAGGTATATGAGCTGTGTTGAAGAGGATACTTGCATTACACCACACGATCTTAGCCCTACGTAACTGCTGCTGAGTAAATGCTGCTGAGAATTTACCAAAAATAATTCAGAAAAATCTGTCTGTCAATATCAATTCTTTTTGCCTCATCCAGGATTACAACCTAGAGGTTTATGAACATTGTAGATCGTACAATTTATATATTTTAGCCTATATATATTTTTTATAAAAGCGCTCCGTACAAAAAAATGATGCTGAAAGCCCATAAATCGTTACAAATCGTGCTAATCTCAGATGAGATTGCTCCATTGAGATTATTAGATTTATAGCAGCAGATAAGAGAATTTAATATAACATCGATAAAATAACGTAACATTTCTCTCCGTTATATTTGTCTTGTAATTTAAAAAAGTATTATGATTTAAGTATTTAATATTTTAACATTTTTGCGTGTGATGATGGTGTAAGAATAACATCACCTTTTGTTGGAGGTGTGTGTCGTAAAAGACGACATAATGATATACGCAGATAATAAGCAACACCAACAGAAGAAAGACTCAAAATCTTAATATATATAAATTACGTGTCACGTTGTTTGTCCGCGATGTACACCTAAACTACTTAACTGATTTTAATCAAATTTACACACCATGTGCAGTTTGATCCAACTTGAAAGATAGGATAGCTTACATCTTAATTTATAGTCGCAATATTATTTTATTGCAAATTATTTGTCTATTATTTGACATTCACAATTATCTTTTAACTCCAAACGATTTTAACAGATGGCGATATCTGTTGACTGGATTGAGTAAGTAATTAATAGATGGCGCTGTTATGTCAAACCTACAAACGTGTCACATAAGCTACAATTCAATAGCATAAATAGTTTACTAAAATGTAATATAACAAAAACCTTAGCCACAGCAACACGTGGCCGGGTCTGCTAGTAAAACTCTAAAACTAACCCGTCTAAACAGCGAGGAATAATAGGGCAATTTTGCTCCTATTATGAAGGAGATTTATTACCAGGACGTATATGAGTTATCATTTCAGCTCAAATAAAGATCTTATTATCTTTTTTAATTGGCTATAATTTCTTTTTTACCAGTTTGGAAAAGAAAGGGGCGGTATAGCACCCTACTTTCTACCGTGTGTTTATTCACTCTTTGGCGGTTTGTCTCAATTTTCGAAATTGTTTTAGCATATTTATGCTACCGACGTCCCGGGAAAGGGATGTCGATACGAGAGGATACCCCTTCAGGGTATTCTGTCGGGCGTATCACTAAAGACAAGGCACTCGGCACCGGTGGTCGGCCTTTTCAGCCACGTACATACGTGCGAGATCTAGAATACTTGCTTCTGTTTTTTTCAAACGCGTTGACATGTCCTTCTTTAAATGAGGTTTAACAAGAGCAGTTCCTTCACGGTAGGCAGCGGCCTACCGGTGTCTCTGGTATTGAAAAGATCCACGAGCGACATTATCATTTATCATCAGGTGTGATGTTTTCTGTAATCTTAAATAGTCGCCAAAATTTAGGCCGAGAGTATGCACAACGAATAAACACTAATTAAAGGTATTCTGCGAAATACACGTAACAGCCTCATTGTGTATTCCGTAGTCATGCCGGTAAATTACCCATTAAATCTTAAGCATACATAATACTTTTATTACAAGCGATTCGATATTAATCTGGTTGTTTACCAGATAAATATGCTGCTAAATACCAACCGCCGATGAATATTGAAATCTGAAAGAACAATGTTCCGATTTAATATTTTGCCTGAAACTACTAGGAGGCTTGTTAGCGGCTGAGCTGATTAAAGCTGAGAACGGGTCACCGAAGTGATGGTAGCAGGGCGGGTTCCCTCTCAGTAAGCGTAGAGGTAATCTACGTCGCACTTTCTCTACCCCGAAAGGCTTAGGTATTCTGCGTCCTGATTATAAGCGTTTCATAAAAAAGAAGTATTTTTTTTTTTTTTTTTTGTGGGTGGGCCGCGGTCGGCGCGCCTCCGCACCACTCCGTCCGGGGCGACAGAGGGGCTTGAGCACGCAACTCCCGCGACCCACCCGAAGCCCACGTCGCCTTCGTCGTTGGGCCGACCACTGGAGCAGCGTTAACTTGTCGTCAGTGGTCGGCCCGACGGAATACCCCCTATTGGGGTACCCTCCCATCGACCGACGTCCTCCCCTCAGGGAGGACGTCGGTCTTTCCTCACGCGGTCGGCCTCTCGGCGGGTGACGGACTAATCCCCGGTCACGTCACCCGCGGCCTCGGCTAAGGCGGCATGAGGCGCAGATAGTTGCGCCTGCGCCGCCCCAGTCGCCGGCGGCGGACCTCCTCTTCGAGGCTGCGCTCCTCACGCAGGCGATCCGCCACCTCCTTCCGCGAGATCACTGTCTCGCAGAAGGCTGCGACCGCGTCCCAATTCCTGACGCTGTCGACCATCGCCCTAGCGATAGCCGGCAGCGTCAGGTCCGTACCGATGATTGCGACGAGTTCACAGCGCTGCACTGCCCAAGCCCCGCAGGCCTCGAGCGTATGGCGCGCCGTGTCCTCGTCGCAATCGCAGTGGTGGCAGGACGGTGTACTCTCCCTCCTAACGACCTTGTGCAGGTATTTGGCGAAGCACCCATGCCCCGTCAAAACCTGCACCAGTCGGAAGGAGAGCAACCCGTGCCGCCTCTCTAACCACTGCATCAGCACCGGCCGGAAGGCCTCCACGGTTCGCACCCCGAACCGAGGCCTCTCCAGCCGGACTGCCCAACGGGCGATGACGTCTCGGCGGGCGTCGACGCGCCAGGCGGTGAGATCCCTTAACGAGACCACACCGCCCTCCGCCCGCACCCCCGTCACCCGCCGATATAGTCCGGCGAGCATCTCCGCCTCCAAAAAAGAAGTATAAGATTTTGCTACCGTTATTAGAGCAAACGTTACAGTTACTTATTTGTATGAATCACATTATAAATAGTACACGCTACAGAAAAACAGCGTTATTAGTTCTCACGTAAACAACATTACGCTGAGGAGCGATCTTGCATGCAGATGGGACTTCAGCTCTTACAGTCAACTTTTCAGTTATCAGATATTAACAGATTCAATTAACAGATTTAACTCATTTGTTATTAAGTAATTTTCAACTAAGCTATACAACGAAGCGAGGGCAGGTTGCTATAAACAATAAAACTGCTTTAATATTTTTTTATATTTGACTATATAAATAGATTTAGATAGTAATTAAATCTGTGTAAATAAGAATTTAGTCCTCTCTTCTATAACTCTTCTAGCTTCTGGGAAAAATGGTAAAATGTTGATCCACGAATCTAAACTAAGCGATAAAATGGTTACCTGTAATTGGAAAGTTATGGAAATAAATTAAGGAGAAAGTACACTCTCTAGGAATCTTAAAAAAACTACGACCGCTAACCCGCCTGTTAAGCGTAGCGATTATGGCTTAAAAATGGCTTAAAAACTTTGTACCCCTTTTTATAAAAGTTGCATGGATGGACAAGTATAAAATTTGGCACAGTTGAAGTATATAATGAGGAGAAGTGCCTAAAACTGAAATTTCATATAATAATGGATTAGAAATGCATTAAATTCATTTAAAAAAAGCATTACGCACACTACCATGCAATCGCTAGACCCACACATACATCAACGCTTATATACTTTTCTTCTTCTTATTTAATGGCAATGATCTACAATAATATGAGCTATTGGTGCCAATGTCGAGTATTATATTAATTATCCGTCTTTAAGTCTTCGCCTTTCAGTCAGTCGTTAGCATGATTTGGTACTGATAACCAAGTCATTCCTGCCTCTGGGAATTTTGGCAGAATGTCAAAATGCACGTAATTCACTATTATATCGTATTCACTACATTTCAGAATTTTATCTGCATTATATTACATAAAATATCAGCAAAATTATTCAATATAACACTGTAAAACACTAAAATAATGAAAAACATATAAAAGCGCTACATGACATTTTGACATTCGCCTTATATACTTTTGTTTACGGTTAAAATCTCTGGTCGAACTGAATGTCAAACAATCATAATTATGATGACAATGTCTAATAGACATTTGTACTTATATATTAGTTATTATGTTATTATTTTCGAATATATACCTAGTACTACTCTATGGTTATTATTGAAATACAGCTTGCTCAATATACAATTATACATAAATAAAATTAAAAGAAAATTGTGTAGTAGAAAAATTAATTTAAATGAATTATGGCCGATTTTCGACCACTCGGCGACCACTATAGTCCATAAAATATAGGATGATCTCTGTGACAGTTGTCCATAGTGCTGTCACGTTTACGATAAAGTCCGTAGTTTTCTATCGATAAAAATCTTTATTTTTATAATTGTGATTTTCTGTTATAATTAAATTACAATCAATGAAAATCTTCTTGAATTTATTTCAAACTAAAACTGTTTTTTGACTGTTTTAATTATTCAAAAGGAGTACAGTGAAGGTCTAGGTCACTATTATCGTCATCACTAGAGAGTTCCTGTTAGAACATTTATTATTTTTGCCAAATAGGGATAGTCGTTAGATCAATCAATCAATTACGACTGTTTTATAAATAAATATGTCTAGTTTATTGAAAATAATGCGTATATAATATTATCATTTACTCTGAGACGAAAAGAAATTAAATAGTTTTTTAATGTTTAATTGAATTAATTAAACATTAAAAAACTATTTAATGTTTAATTAATTCAATTTATGTGTTTTATAATGTAATTAATATGTTGAAAGTTTTATATAGGTACTGTATTGGGTTTATTTCTTTTATGAAACATTTAACAAAGATCGGTTATCGATTTACGTATATCGACTGTCCCATCTCTTTTTCATTTTCAGTCCAGTATGATCTTGTACGTGCGTAAGTGTTATTTATATATAAAATATTTACTAGGTATTTCAGTATTTACGAGGTACATTTTAGGCATGAATATTAATATTTTTATATTTATAATATATTGCAATACAGTTGCAATAAAACTGGCACGAAAAGAATGAAAATATATTGGATACAAAATGTAAACATGTCGCTCGTTCAAACTTACTTCGTTGGTTTCATTGACATCTGTCACAGAGATCAAACTATATTTTATGGACTATAGTAAAATTAAATAGCCTAGAATACCAAACTGGTCAGACGGCTTGGCATAGTGTTTTTTCCAGTTCAATATCTTATAATTGTATAATTATCAATCTGATCTGCTATGTAAATTCATAATTAATTTGTGAGGAATTATGAAATTTATTCGAAGAAACCGTGGTGAGGGGTTGAGAATTGTTAAAACTGCTAGCTCCCATAGCCAGCAATTATTACGATCTCTAAAATTAATAATCAGATCATTACCGTCTTAGCTCCTCTGCGTCTTACGGTTGGGCTCGAGCCTTCTCCATAATAGGAGAGAAATTGACCCAATACACCACGCTGGTCTTGTTATTGAATTTTATTTCGATTTTTTCTTCTCTTGCGTAGATGTTATCTTATATTCCTTAGTCGTCTTTTACGACACCCACAAGTAAGATAGAAGGTAATGAATTATATTCTTGCTCAGTTACCACACGGAAAAGATTGGGCATGCAAAATATCGGCAAACTTATAACACTAATTGCAATTGCCAACTCGCCTGCCAAGCGATTTTGAAATTATCACTTTTTGAAGAGGATTATGTTTATAGGCTAATAGATAAATTTAAAGTTACCTTAGTTTCTGCTTTATAAGAAAAACTATGTGCGATGCCTTTTTGCATGGCCTGCAGTATACCAAAGACGTCTCCTGGACCGAGCGATTCATGAATGATTTCTGTGAAGTCAGGTCGTACCGACATTACTGATACTGTTCCAGTTGCCACCCAGTACATACGCGCTTCGCTGTCACCTGCTACTACTATATAATTCCCTGCGAAATATTCCATTTAATTAATCATCAATAATGACCGTAGGCCCTTATTAAATGCACATATTCTTAGAGGGTTTGCCGTAATAACTCCGTTTGGTATGCGTGTTTGCGTTTTAGATTAGTGAAAGCTGCTGCCCACTCTTCTGGTAATATCATGTCTATCCCTCAACCAATCGACTTCCACAGTTGGACAAGGGCCTCTCCATGGAGAGGCCATTAAGACTGATATTGTGAGACCTGAACACAACAGCAGGATGCAACTTACAATAACATCAGTCCACCTGTTCGATGGATGTTCTACACTAGTAGTCGTTACTCGGAAATTTATTTCTACAACTAGTGAGAACAGTCGATGTAATGATATGGCAATTTGATGTTGCCTGTTAATTAAAGAAAAACAGTATAGTTTCGAGCAGCTATTTATAAGTATTTCTATGAGCTGTGATTTTTCTGGATAAATAGTAAACCTTTCTTGCAACATTTAGGTTGTCCTCTGTGTCAGTCTATTAAATACTCTGTTTTAATAAAAACATCACTTTTCCATACGAAAATAATCCTTGTATGGCGGGGGATTCTAGAAACACATAACTAATAGACACAAATTACATCCAGACACCGAACAACAATTTGTGGACCGCACAAAGTCTTGTCCTACATGGGATTCGAACCCCGACATTGGTACTGTAGTTTGGTATCTTAACGACTACGTCATTTTTGGAGTCAAATTGATATCTCATTTGAATGTTAATATCTTTAAGTACTTGAAGTCTTATTTAAATCACAGGATATTAAAGGGGCGGTATTGACAAAAAACTGTTATATGTTAATTAAAATTATCGTGGCTTATGCCGAACGTGGGCGGACCGAGCGCTACGTGCCGACGGCTGTACGCGGGGGTCATCCGGTCGATGGCCCTGTACGGCGCACCGGTGTGGGTGGGGTCCATGACCGTCCGACTTAGGGCCCTTCTGTGGCGACCACAGAGGGTCATGGCGGTCAGGGCCATCCGCGGATATCGCACGGTGGCGACGGAGGCAGCGTGCCTATTGGCCGGGACTCCCCCGTGGGACCTGGAAGTGGAAATGCTCGCCGAGTTGTATCGGCGGGTGTCGGGGATGCGCGGGGAGGGCGGTGTTGTTTCCTTGAGGGAGCTCACCGCCTGGCGCATCGACGCCCGCCGAGACGTCATTGCCCGTTGGGCAGTCCGGCTGGAGAGGCCTCGGTTCGGGGTGCGAACCGTGGAGGCCTTCCGGTCGGTGCTGATGCAGTGGTTGGAAAGGCGGGGCATGGGAGCTTCGCCAAATACCTGCACAAGGTCGTAAGGAGGGAGAGTACACCGTCCTACCACCACTGCGATTGCGACGAGGACAAGGCGCAGCATACGATCGAGGCCTGCGCCGCTTGGGCCACACAGCGCCGTGTACTCGTCGCAATCATCGGTGCCGATCTGACGCTGCCGGCCATCGCTAGGGCGATGGTCGACAGCGTCGGGACGCGATCGCAGCCTTCTGTGAGACAGTGATCTCGCAGAAGGAGGCGGCGGATCGCCTGCGCGAGGAGCGCAGCCTCGATGAGGAGATCCGCCGCCAGCGACTGGGGCGGCGCAGGCGCAACTACCTGCGCCTCATGCCGCCCTAGCCGAGGCTGCGGGTGACGTGACCGGGGATTAGTCCGTCACCCGCCAAGAGGCCGACCGCGTGAGGAAAGACCAACGTCCTCCCCGAGGGGGGGACGTCGGTCGATGGGAGGGTACCCCAAGTAGGGGGGTATTCCGTTGGGCCAACCACTGATGACAAGTTAACTCTGCTCCGGTGGTCGGCCCAACGACGAAGGCGACGTGGTTTTCGGGTGGGTTGCGGGAGTTGCGTGCTTAAGCCCCTCTGTCGCCCCGGACGGAGTGGTGCGGAGGCGCGCCGACCGCAGCCCACCCACAAAAAAAAAATATGTTAATTAAAATAACGAAGTTATCTGATTTAGAGGCTATATGGAGTGATACAGTTTCAAACTCACCAGGGAAGAAAGTTGTATAGTCCATTACAACAGTAAGTTGCCTTAAGAATGATTCTCCGCTGTCAGCGAATATATAACAGTTTCTTAAATAGTGACCAAACATTGCGGACATTAAATCACAACGGCGAACATATGGTGTGTGTGATAATAACTCTGGAAGCTAAAATCATACAGTAAATATGTGGATAGTGGCTTAAGCATAAGATTGATAAGTGTGAGGGAAAGAGTTGAAATCTTAGATCAAACGTAGCGTCATCTCGGCTTATATACGTCCCACTGCCGGGCCTTCTCTACATCAGGAAGTTGAATTGACCTACTATATCAAGCTACTCAGATGTGTTGCAAATGAAACCCTATGCATTTAGTGTTTTCTTTATCTTACTAACAGATAAATAGAATGTAACGGAGTAAGAAAACAGTTTATCAATCCATTTATTGCCTATGAATGTCGTAAAAGTCGACTAAGGGGTATAATATGCAAACAACCTGTAAAAGAAGGAAAACTCGAAATAAAATCCTATACTGATCCGTCTTACCAGCGTGGTATATTAGGTCAAATTCCTTTCTATTGTGGAGGAGGCTCTAGTCCAGCAGTGGGATAGTATATGAGCTAAGGTGGTAAGGTGTTGAAGATAAGTTGCGGCGAGAGAGTAAAAACAAATATTCTATTACTAGCAATTCGCCCTCGCTTCGCTTTCCGTCGCCTTACCCGCATAGTTCCCGTTCCCGTGGACATACAAAGATAAAATATAGCCTAAATTACTCCTTATACACAGCCTGTGTATAAGGAGTAAAATATTAGCAGTAAAATATTATCACAATCGGTCTAGCCATTTTGAAGATTACCTCAAATAGACAGACAAACACAAAAAAAAAATGTACTGTATTTTAGGCTTAGGTGTAGTTCAAATAATTGTGGGAGCATAAAAAAAAGCCCAGTATTTTGACATTACAAACAGATATTTCAAATTGATTAATTTGTATAGATTGTATATATAGATTATTCTCCTCGGATGGGTGAATTAGATGGAAATCCTGTTAGTAGGTAGGCAACAGGATATAAATATATATAATTTAGATGTAATAGATAAAACTCAATAACGTAGATATGTAATTATACAGGTCAAATAAGGGCATAGGCTTGTGACTATAACATGCACTTTTATTTACAAAGTACTTGAGCTTCGAAAGCCGAAAGGTAATTTTTTATTGCAAACGATGGCAAATGAGCAAACACTATACACTTGATGGTAAGTGTTGCTGCCGCTCATGGACCTTTACAAGACCGCTGCCTACCGCGAAAGTGAAGGGAGTGTGAATGCATGTAATGAGGTTCGGTGGAACTAAAGGCTTCACCAAAATACACCACATGCAAACACCCTCAGAAAATTGGGCTCACGGCTCTCTCGCTTATCGAACGAAGCGCAGTAACAAATTGTTACTACTCAGACCTCGATTTTCTGCGAGATTCTGATACCACTCTGGACGGACCGGCCCGCAGCTGCACTGTCAAGAGTGTGGTCCTACCACTAACCATTTTTTTTTTATGTGTACAGCTGTTGACCGCAGATGGCCTTGACAGTTTGACGCGGACTATGGGTGAGCGCTGAGGGCTCTCAACCCGAAGACACTAAACAAATAGTGTGCTATATTGTTAAATAACATGCTTTAGATTTAGTTGTTGTCATACCTCTCGTTAATTATTTGTAGAATTAAAATTAATTATCATTTCAACGACAGACTTTCTAATAAATTTTTGCACAAAATAAATTGCAATAATACCTGTTGTCCTCGTCTCGTTATCCAAAGTTGCTGTATGTATTTCCAAAACTTCTTTAATTGGTAAGCTAAAATATTATATTATTCATTAAGTCTGAGTAATGATAAGTTTAAATTTTATATACGTAACAAAACCCTATACCAACCTGTCTGACCAGCATGCTATAGAAAGGTTAATTACCCTCCTATTGTGGAGGAGGCACGAACTTAGCAGTCGGACGTATAGCCGAGATGATGAGATCATAATAAATAATAAAAATGCAAGTAGACATTATAATGAAGTTGTATATATTGTTATCTATTATTAATATTTAATTCGTAAATATAATTTCGCATCATTAGTAGAGGTTTCCGTGTGGTGACGAAGTAAGAATACAAATCACTACTCCCTATCTTGCCCGTGGATGTCATAAAAGGCGGCTATGTTAAATAATACGCATATAACAGCGAGAGAAGGAAAACTTCAAATAAAACCATAGGGTTTTCCAACTAACCTGTCTGACCAGCACGGTGTAGTTAGGTCAATTTCACTCCTATTGTGAAGTAGGCTCGGCAGTAGAGCGTCATCAACATCACCATCATTGTCATCGCAGTTCATTTAGATCAGTGATGATGATGAATACGGCATATATTGTATTTTATAATTCACTAGCTGACCCAACAGATGGTGGTCTGTTTAAATCTAAAAAAACAGTAAGAGGAATTCTTCATGAAATCGATCGCAACGCCACCCACCGGGTCCAATTGTGAATTTCAACCATTCTCGAAGCCCCTTGAACACATACAAAAAAATTGTCAATATCGGTCAAGCCGTTTAGGAGGAGTTCAGTAATATATACACGTACACAAGAAATATATATAAAGATAATAATCATTCTACTTTAGATGAAGTTTGTGTACGAGTTGAAAAAAGAATATAATAATTATTTCATGCAGATATCTTATACTCACAAGACAATCCTTGACTTTTCAACATATCAAACAACTCTTTAGTAACTTTTTCATATGCAGTTAAAGCGTACTTATTAGCGTAAGCTAATTGAATGGAAGAGGCAATTACAATAGCAGCCAATATTTTGCCACACACAAGTATTATACCCAATATAGACATAGGGAGTATATTGTCGATCACAAACTCGTCACTGCCTGTTGCGGTTAATTGCGAGACCACAATATAGAACGAAGTGACGTAGTCCCAACGACGATGTTGTGAATCTCTGCTGAATAGAAGATTCTTCATTATTTCAGCTCATATAAGTTCCACTTTTCCGTGTGGTGATGGAGTAAGAATACAATTCGCCACTGCCTATCTTGCCAGTAGATGTCGTAAAAGACGACTAAGGGATATAATACGCATATAACATCTATGCAAGAGAAAGAAAAACTCGAAATAAAATCCTTTACTAACTTGTTTGAGCAGCATGGTATACGAAGGTCAATTTCCCTTCTATTATAGAAGAGGCTCGAGCCCTACAGTAGGACGTTTATGAGTTGAAATAATGACGAAGTTCGTCTACTGAGCTCAAGAGCTCAATAGGGGGTAATTGACAATGTCACGTGAGTTAAACAGTTTGGTATAGGGCTTTATTACGAGTTTTCGTTCCTGATGTAAGAATATTATATCCCATATTCGTCTTTTACGATACCCACGTCTAAGATTGGAGGTGGTGAATTATCTTCTTACTCCGTCACCACACGATGAGTTCTCAATTGCCAATTAACGATTATACTGGCACGCGTAAAGCACTTAATAGAATAATCATATGCCATTACATCATTTTGGAACAGAGCTGATACTCTTACACTGCTGGACCGATATTAACCAAACATAGCCAAGATCTATCACAGGGAAACTGGCTTTCAAATAAAAAAACCGGAACGAAATTGGTCTATCCGTTTGAGAACTGCTATGCCACAAACACACACACACACACAAACACACAGACAGACAGACATCAACATTAAACTTATAAAACCCCACTTTTTGCATTGAGGGTTAAAAATAAAACAACAATCGTATACAAGAACAAGTAAGGTTACTCACGCATCGATTTGGTATACTTTGAGAGTGCGAATGTAGTTCACAGGTGATGTACCAATCATTGAAATAAGCCACATACATGTAAATGTATGGATCATGAAAATTACAGCTATAACTGTCATTATGGCCTAAAAATAAAAAGAAATTTAGAATAATATTTAAATAGACGTATCGGACGACGAAGTGTAGGACACCCTCCACTAGGTGGGCCGACGACCTGGTGAAAGTTGCTGAGTGTCGGTAGATGCAGGTGGCACTGGATCAGACTCTGTGGCGAAACGTTAGGGAGATCTACGTTCAGTACACGGCGATAGTGTTTTAACATGGACTATACACCATGCCATTTTATAATTTATAACTTTCATTAATACGCTGGGCTTACAATAATAACGTATAGAAGGATAGTGTCCGTACTTAAGCGATCAAAAACGTGAAGCCAAAAATATTACATGCGTGCAAGCGATGACACACATACACATGCACGGAGGCGGAGATGCTCGCCGAAATTTATCGGCGGGTGTCGGAGACGCGCGCCCGCGGCGGCATGGTCTCCATCAAAGAGATCACCGCCTGGCGGGTCGACGCCCGCCGAGAAGTCATTACCCGTTGGGCAGTCCGGCTGGAGAGTCCTCGGTACGGTGTCAGGACCGTCGAGGCCCTCCGGCCGGTGCTGATGGAGTGGTTGAAGCGGACGCACGGGGTGCTTTCCTTCCGACTGGTGCAGGTGCTGACGGGGCACGGTTGCTTCGGGAAGTACCTGCACAAGATTGTCAGGAGGGAGAGCACACCGTCCTGCCACCACTGCAGTTGCGACGAGGACACGGCGCAGCACACGCTCGAGGAGTGCGCTGCATAGGAGGGGAATCGCCGTGAACTCGTCGCAATTATTGGTGCTGACCTGGCGCTGCCGACCATCGCCAGGGAGATGCTCGTCAGCGTCAGGAACTGACTGAACTCGCCGCCTTCTGTGAGGCCGTAATCTCACGGAAGGAGGCGGCGGATCGTGTGCGAGTAGAGCTCCTATTCGGTGACACGTTCCGCCGCCAGCAACTCGGGCGGCGCAGGCGCGAGTATCTGCGCCTAATGCCGCCCTAGCCGAGGCCGCGGGTGATCGGACCGGGGAATTGTCCGTCACCCGCAGGGAGGCTGACCGCGCGACGGCGACCGACGTCCCAGGACGTCGAGAGGTGAGGTTACCCGAAAGGGTATTCCGTTGGGCCGACCACTGACGACAAGTCACATCTGCTCCGGTGGTCGGCCCAACAACGAGGTGACGTAGGTACAGGTGAGTTATGCGCCCGCGCGCCGTCCTTTCATCGCCCCGGACGGACTGGACCGCGCGTGCGCTTACCATAGCCCACCGAAAAAAAAAAAAAAAAACATACACATGCACACCACTATACAGTACAGTTGCCTTGCGTACGCAGTGATCTTGTACACTACGGAACGGTCCGACGTAGGGAGCCATCTGGCTCCAATTTAAATGCTTCATTTTTTGTACGCGGAGTTTACCTTCCATGAGTTTTTATTCTATGACGCTACAAGGTAAAAATATTTAGTAATCATATTAGTGTTAAAACAAATGTCTTTTCAGCTTTCATATGTGTGTAATGATAAAATAAGAACACATCATTTTGCTCGTGGAAATACTTAAAACCAACTACGAAAAATTTGCAAATAACATCACTATACATATAACTTCATAATATCTATGCAAGAGAAGAAAAGTTCTAAATAAAACTAGGGACACGAAAAAGCATCGATACTTTTAGATATCGATTACTTTTCTTTCGATTCTTTCGAAAATATCGAATTCTAAGTATCGGTACTTTAAATTCGATACTTTTACTCAATGAGTACTTTTTGGCGGGTACGAACGGTATCGAATGAGTTATAGAAATGATCTATTGTAAACCTTGACCTTACGGCTCATGTTTATGGTAACGCCATCTAGTTCAACATCCGTTTAGAGACGTTCAATTCCAAAAAAAAGCTCATCACAACATAGGTTCTCTAAAAAGTTCTCAAATACTCATACTTTGAAGTATCGATATTATTGTATCGATATTATTGTTTCGATACTTTTGAAAAGTAATGTACTGAACGTTACTTTTTCGATAATACTTATGAGCACAGTATTGATACATTTTATTCGATTTCGTGTCCCTAAATAAAACCCTACACTAACTCTGGGCCGAAGGCCGAGTCCAATATTGGGTTACGCATAGGCTTAGAAGAAGAATCACTTAGAAGTCTGTAAGAGAATTAAGTTCCAAAGATAGTCGTACGTTAACCCGCCTTTTTTTTTTTTTTTTTGTTCACGCTGTGGAAATGCATTTACGCACAGTCCCCGCCAGTGGGCGGGGGTTGTGTGGGACTCACCGGCCACGTCCGCAGCCGGAATACCCACTAAAACCACAGCGGCCCCTTCCGCGCTTTTACGGGGTGCCGGAGAGATCGTCTGATGACATTCAATCCCCGGCACCCCAACGCATGGCCGTCTGGCCACGTCCTGTCGTCATTATTTAGGGCGGTGGGAGTAGGTGCGCATATTGTCGCCTCCTTCTCCCGGGTCGCCGGCGACGGAGCGAGTAAGCAGAGGCGCTTGCCTCGCGTTCTCGCTCCGCCGCTTCCTTCCTGGATATGACGGCCTCGCAAAATGAGGCCATCGACGACCAGCACCTGTCGCTGCCGAGCATCTTTGTGATAACGGTCGGCAGCGACAGGTCCGCTCCGAGAACCGCCGACAGGTCGTGGCGCTGAGGCCCCCAGGCGGGTCATACTTCCAATGTGTGACGCGCATCATCAGTTGGCGCGCCACACTCATGACATCCGGGGGCCTCTTCTCTTCTAATCATATGCAGGTACTTACCGAAGACCCCGTGTCCGGTAAGCACCTGCGCCATCCTAAATGTTAGGTTGCCGTGCTTCCTTGTGAGCCAGCGGTGGAGATGCGGCGCAACCGCCTCCACAGTCCCCCGCCCTGCTACGGGGGACTCAAGGTCTGCCCTCCACCACCGGATAACCTCCCTCCGGGCCACTTCTTGTGCTCTGCCCAGTCTCCTTGCAGAGACTTGCTCGCCGTTGGCCCGCGCTGTGGCACGGAGCTGGTAAACTTCCGCCAACGCCTCAGCCACAAGCGGCCAAGGCGGGTCGCCTGCCAATAGCGTCGCTGCAGTACAAGACACCGTACGGTAACCCCTGATAGTCCTCACCGCCATGATTCTCTGCGGTCGGCGCAGGAGGGCCTTGTTGCGGGCGGTGAGGGACTCCGACCAGATAGGGGCACCATACAATGCCATGGACCGCAGGATTCCAGCGTAGAGACGCCGACAGGACGACCCAGGACCGCCAGTGTTTGGCAGAAGCCTTCCCAGCGCCGCGGCTGACTTGGTGAGCCTAGGGACGAGCTGGGCAAAGTGTGGCCCGAAATTCCATGCGTTAACCCGCCTGGTCAGCGAGGTATAGTTCAATTATTCCTCTCATTATGCTTAAGTCTTAAGCCCAATAGTGGGATGCATATAACTGTATAAATCATACAAAAATTTACATATTTTTTTTTTATTCTGACTATTGTCTGTTTTCACCAACTTAGCGATCACCCAAGTAAGATCACCCTCAGAACTAAGCGTCTCATAAACCTGTCTTCAACTTAATATGGTTTTCACCAAGATAACTGATACCTACTTTATTACAGGACACTTAGTTAAATGATAGTTAAAGTGATTGGATCAATTTATGATAAACCAATTTTCACCGATAATTTACTAATTAGCATTTTAGTTATGTAATGTACGCTAATGCTATAAAGAGGAAACGTTGTATTTTTGTATGTTTGTTACGAATAAACTCAAAAATTACTGGGCGGATTTCGATAATTCTTTAACCATTAGAATGCTACATTATCTGTGAGTAACACAGACTATATTTTATCCCGGTATACCTACTACATCGATAACTAAGTGGATAAGGCAACTGAAACTGAAGCGAAGCGAGGGCGGGCTGCTAGTAACATCTACACTATAAGAAATAGTATGGTGACGGCATAAGAATACACTTCATCCCCCCATCTTCAACGTCATTTCAAAAGAAGAAAAACTCGAAATAAAGCTCTATACCAACCCGTCTGACCAGTGGGGTATGGTAGGTCAATTTCCTTCTCATTGTGGACGAGGCTCGAGTCCCGCAATGGAACGTATGTGAGCTGTGATGATGGTGACGACTTTTTCTTTCTTTCTTTCATATCTTGTATAAAAATCGACATTATCGTATTTGGTGAAAAAGTCTGGTCTTTCACGATTAATTCTTGTTCGCAAAGTATTGCCCACATTAGTTATTGAGCTTGGCCACATTATTAAAGCTTTCCATCTTAATAATAATGATGTTAAATAACCTGCCACTTAATTTAGGGGTTGATTGGGGAGGAGTGTCCCTAACATTTATGAATATTCTTAGCGTTTAGGTAACTCTTGAATGTTGGTGAAAACTAAATTAATGTCATGTGTCACTTATATAGCAAGGTGTTACCTTACTGTTTAGGTTTTGTTGGTGAAAACGGGCATAAAGTCTTAAATATATCAAGAACTATTTGAGGATAATGTTATTTCGAAATATAGATACATGAGAACTTTAGTTCCATAGATCGGCTTTTGCATACTAGAATACTACTCTGATTAAATTTCGAAATGTGGATCAAGTGAGACGAATTGCCGTGAAACTTATGATTATGCCAAATTTTACTATTTCGACATAGATAATAGAGTTCATCACGCCTTCCTTACCTGTGAGTGTCTTAAAAGGCAACTAGGAATGTAAGTATTGCGGAAAGAGAAGGAGAACTGGAAATAAAACCCTTTCGCCAAGTTGTTTATCCAGTATAGTATATAGTAGGTGAAATTTTCTTGTGGTGAAGGGTTATGGTTAAGAATGAATCATAAATGAACTGAAAAAAGTAGTCACCTGCAATGTTGTTAAATTGTTTGTGAGGTTCTTTGAAGTTATACGGTAGAACTGGTATAAATATTTGACTCTTAATAATTTGTTGATACGTAAATAATGAATAAGTTTAGTGTCATTTCTGAAACATAAAAATTAACAACAATTATTTGAATTACAACTAACTATATCATTTTCTTCATAGCCCATATATGTTTCACTACTGGTCACGGTCACGGGCCTACTACTGCAAATGAATAGCCACTAGTAAATTAAAACTTTTATACATTTATTTGGTTTTGACACGGCACAGATATAGTAACATTGACCTAGCTACAGGTATAGTGTTAGCGTTATACGTCACATGACAATATCGATGACGACTTTCATGAATTGAAGGTTAACCCCATCCAAACATGCCTATAGAAGTTTTCACTTCAAGAATGGTAGCAATAATAAATACGGAGTCAATATAAGTAGTTTTTTATATTTTTGTAATGGAAGAAAACTGACCAATTTTCAGAAAAAGAAAGGTTTTTCTACGTATAGTTGTGATGGATTCAACTAAGGTCTTACTATCACAATATTTACCGCAGATGTATTAATAGGTAAACTCAAAACAAATTGGTCGACTATATACATATGCTATGGTAATTAATATTAAAAATATTAAGTATCTGTAATATTAATTATGGTTTTTGGGTCTAATCCCACCACACATTCCCACCATTGTAACGCCTGTAAGCCAGGATCCACAATGGTCTCCATAAATGACACCGAGGTTTGACCCTCAGGGAGTCCTGGGATATGATTTTAATTGTCTTGGGACCCGTAAAATATTTAATTAAAATAGATTAAAGAAGAGGAGTTGGAAAGAGATATTCCACTTCCCTCCTAGGCAAAGCGGGAGACAGGAAAACAAAATGACTAGTCAGCCAATAAGTAAAGAGGTGTACAGCTACGATAAGCGCAGCAGTACGGCACCACGGATACGGAAGAGCTTAACGGGGCCTATATGTGAGCGTTAAGATTGATTGCTACAGTAGGTATGGCAGAAACGCAACTCTGTACACTGATAATCGTGTACTTTTGTATCGTTTTGTATGAAATTACCTATTATCAAATTAAGAAGGCATCTTGGTAGAGTCGATGTGTCGATTATCTTATTTCATAATTTTCTAGCCACGTTTTTTCACGTAGATGGGTTTTAGTTTTTACTTTTTTTATTATTTAAGTTATGGGCGTTTTTTATTTAAGTAAATACGTTTTTTATCATGTGGTGATCGAGTTAGAATACAGTTTTCATCGCCTATCTTACCATGTGTATCATAAAAGACAGAATAAGGAATTAAATATGCATTTTACATATATGCAAGAGAAATAAAACTGGAAATAAAACCATTTACCAACCAGTCCAACTAAAGTGGTAGTTAAATTTCCCTCCTAGTATGGAGAAGGTTCAAGCTTAGTTATGATGAAGATATATATATGTATAAAATTACTTACGGAAAACAAAAGCCTATAAACTCCAATGGAAAATTAGCAATTATATCACTCCAAACCCATAGCTTGTGGTGGAAGTATCTATAACGGCATTTTGGTCCGTCCATAATCAGGTCTCCATGCTTGCTGATGTAACCCTGTGTGTTAGCAATTAATAGGTAATTTCAAGCTTAATAATAACGGCAAAATGATATTCATTTTCAATGAGAAGAAAAACGCGGGCTCCAAATAATTTGAACACTCGTTTTAGCTAATAATATTCTATATTTGGAGGAGACTAATGTCCAACTGTGGAACTTAAAAGAAGATACAAATACTCTTACAAATTATGATGTTATCACGGAACACAATTACCTGATGCATACAGAGATAAATGTTTATATAAAAATAAACATCAAAGATTGCATGTATCCAATATAACACGATACAGTCGTTGAGGGTTGTCACGTCGTACAAGCCAAGTACATAATGGGCAGTCACCATAAAACATGTAAAATAACCACATCCCTGAAAAACTGCCGATAGTTTATTAATATATAAAACATGAACTCTTTGTATAGTGGAGAACTTTGTAAAATTCAAGCCCATCTAAATCATGATAATCATTTGTCTGGTCCAACATTATGGTCCTTCGAGCCGGATTTGAACCAGCGAACTATAATAGATAATAAACCATAGTATTGGGGCATTTGTCAACAAATAAGTATAAGCACATATAGCCCTAATATTAACTGATCGAAATAAAATTGACCATGTCAGGGATAGGAGTTGGTTATGAAAATATTGCAATTTTTTATACATATAAAAGTGTAAAATAAGTAAATCATTGTCAGAGAATGCATTCACAGTGTATAAAACCATGGCTTATATAATGAAAATATGAAATTTATTGCAAACTTTACAGTACCAGAATTCAAATGAAATATAAATAATGTTAGGGAAACGTTCTCGTGTGGCGATGGTGTGAGAGTACATTTGTTTCCATCCATTATAGGATTCATAAAAATCTGCCAACGGAGCACCAGCTAACGGTCAGCAATATTCTCCTAGTCAAATTATGACAGCAGCTATGATCGCTAACTCGCCAGCCAAGCGAGGTCATTATGGTCAAGTATCGATATAATACGCTTTACCTATACTCTTCAATCATCCTTACTAATATTATAAATGCGAAAGTAACTCTGTCTGTCTGTCTGTCTGTCTGTCTGTCTGTCTGTCTGTCTGCTACGCTTTCACAACTAAACCACTGGACCGATTTTGATGAAATTTGGTACAGAGATGGACTAAAGCTTGAGAAAGGACATAGGCTACTTTTTATCGCGAAAAAATGGGTATAAGGGGTTGAAATAGGGGATGACATTTTGTATGGAAATTCGTCATTTTCGATGATCGAACCACGAATCTTTGTATTGAGGCACCTAATAATAAATAAATAAATATTCGCTCAAGCGTTTTGGAAATTCCATTTACATGGGGATGAAATTCAACCCCTAAAATACCAAAAAGCATACAGTCGAAACCACTGGGCCTAGAAACGCATTTTTTTTTACACCATCGTATTTCTTGGGGTGCCCGGACGGAGTGGTGCGAGGAGCGCGCCAACCGCAGCCCAACCCAAAAAAAAAGGGGGTTGAAAAGCATATAGCCTTTCACGTCGAAACCATTTAACCAATTTTGATGAAATTTGGTACAGAGATGAACTAAAGCTTGAGAAAGGATATAAGGCTACTTTTATCGCGAAAAAATAGGTATAAGGGGTTGAAATAGGGGAAAGTATTTTCTTTTTACGTCATCTTATTTCTTGGGGTACACGAGCACTAGCAAAAGATTTTTGGAAAATCACCCCCTTAAGTGGGTGAAAAGCGTATAGACGAAACTCTTGGAGCTAGGAACGTAAAACTTTCTATGCAATTCTCTTTCTTTTGTTGTAAGTGAGCTCTAAGAAATTATTTTATTAAAATCAACTCCTAAAGGGGTGCAAAATATATAGCCCAAATCATTAGGCCTAGAAACATGGAATTTTGTATAAAGTTTCCTTTCTTGGGGAAAGAGAGATTTTTGCAATTTTAGCCCTAAAGGGGTGAAAAGTGTTTAACCGAAATCACTGAGCCTAGGAAGGATCATTTTAGTACACGGTCGGCTTTCTTGGATTACCCCCAGATTTTCTTAGTGCTCACTTACCAAGCACTATGAAACAAGTTTTGGCAAGGATAAGCGAGCTCTAACAAAGAATTTTTGGAACTTCAACCCCTAAGAGGGTGAAAGTGTATAGCTAAAGATACCGGGCCTAAGAATGTGAAATTTTGTATACCGATCGGTTATTTGGGGTAAGCAATCACTAAGAAACAATTTTGGGCTGCTCCAAAAGGATAAAACACATATAGTCGAAGACACCCAGCCAATGATATATCATCATTATCTTGCTCTTATCCTAATTACTTTGGATCGACGCGATATGTAGGTACTCTTATGCCATCGTAGATATATTGCAAAGGTTCTAGCAACATTTTATGACCTGGCGCACGACATTGTTGGCCAGACGGCATCACCGGTCCAGGTCGATGTAAATCTTTGTCTTAGTAGTATTTTGCGATACCCACGAACAATGAAAGCGTGGTAATATTTCTAGCAGCTACCAGACAGTAAGTTACAATCAAGATATTTTTCCAATTTTCTATCTCTACAAATAAATAAATTTGAAGCGTCTGTTTGTCTATCAAAATAATAGGTTTTATTTATGCTCACACAATACGGTCCAAATTTTTTTGTCTGTCTGTCTATTCGTTACAGGTAATCTTCAAAATGGCTGGACCGATTGATTATATTTTACCATCAGGTCTACCAGTCGTACATAAGGAATAACTTAGACTATATTTTATCCCAGGTTATATTTTATCCCGGTGTGGCTGAATTAAGTCGATTTTAAAATTATTTCACTAATGGAAAGCTATTTTTAAGCGAGTAACATATTTAAGCTATTTTTATCCCGATATTCCTACGGGATCGGGTACAATGTCGGTGAAATCACGGGAATTTAATGGTTTTAAAAATTAATTCACTAATGAAAAGCTATATTATCAGTGAAAGGCTATTTTCATCCCGGTATTTGCCCAGGAACGAGAACTATACCGGGGGATGTCGAGCAATTTTTAAAATTCTTTCACCAATGGAAAGCTACCTATGTTGTCAGCGAGTAACATAGGCAATTTATATCTCTGATATTTCTGGGATTTGAATTATTATTTTTTTTTTGGTATGTGTGTAAATTTATAATATCAGCGAGTAATATAGCCATTTTTTATCTCGGTATTGGCATGGGAATTTCTACGTGAATGAAACTGCGGGTGTTTGATTGATATAATTTTTTTTCACCAATGGAAAAGTACGTTATCAGAGACTAAAGAAAGGCATATTTACCATCTTATTTGCACGGCAATCTGAACTACAAGGCTGGAAGTAATATTCAAATATGAAAGTTTGTGAAGATATTTGGATGTTTGTTACTCAATCACGCTTAAACTGTTGAGCAGATTTGGATGAAAATTGACACGTAGATAGAGTATTTCTTAAATTAAGAAATGTAATACTTTTTATGCCGATAATATTCTTTGCGATAATAGTTCAATATGCAAGTAAATTTTACGCGGGCGAAGCCGCGGGCAAAAGCTAGTACACAATATTTTTTTCGAAAACATAGTCGTAGTGTCCGAGATAAGCGCATTTAAATAAACTTATGAGCTTTATAATAGTAGGTATATATATTTCATAAATATATTCTAACAAAGTACTTTTAAAATGGGGCTGGTCTAAGTATACCATGTATTAATTTCACTTATTAATATCTAATACATATATACATAGTTATATATAATTAAATAATATAAATTACATGTACTTACCTGAAACAGATGAGTGCCAGGTCGTAAAAGATTAGGGGCGTTCGAGAAGCTTTGAAATGTATTTACACTTGTTGAGGATTTAACTTGACTCAGGTTTGACTGAGACACATTTATCGACATGTGGCCTGAAGATTAGATGTATAATTATCTATCTATAAATATCTATCTCTATTAAGTGGAATATACCTACTTATTAGACATTTAATTAATAAAGGCCAATAGATGCAACGTAAGGTCTTGGTATCAAACGCTTGAGGCACTTTTTGTTTTTGAAGTTGAAAATTGAATCGCAATGTGTGTAAAATTATAAATAGTTAATTATTTTGCTTACTTTAGAGGGGAAGGAAATATTTTTAGCATTTCTGTACATCTAAGTAAGATAAGCGGATGATCTCCAACTATCGAGATTATCAATGGCAGACAATATGACGGCAGTATATATCAAGATATTCCTCCTAATCCTTTGAAAGTACAGTTCAATCAATAGTAAAAAATTTTTTTACGATGCAAACCGGTGTTACAGTTTGTTATGTTACAACAATTATTTATTATGTTCATTTATCTATACGTATAATAAAACTGTAGAGATCGAATGTCTGTACATAGAAAAAAAATCTCTAAAAAAACCGAGTCAGGGGGATAAGTGAAATAGAGCACATCCAGTTTTTTTTTAATTTTTTTTTGTTTCTCTGTCTATTTGTCTGTTTATCTGTTTATATGGGCTAACCTCCGAAACCATTGGACCGATTTAAATGAAATTTTGCATGGTGGTGCCAGGTATGTAAGGCACCACGCCTTACATCCCTGGTCAATATTTAGGATACTTTTAGTCGCGTGCAAAAGCTATACAGATACTCATTATCATCGTCCTGCTTTAATCCCAATTATTTAGGCTAAACGCCATATGTTGCATTACACCACTGTAAAAGTTTTAGTAGTAATTTTGGGACCAGCCGCCTGTCTGACATCAACTCTCCTTGAGAATGTAATTGTTGAGAAGACGGTATCAGATGAGCTCCACTGTCTGTCTTAGATGTTGCTGTTAGACTCTTAATCGTCTTTAACGACATTCACGTGCAATTTACGGGTTAGTGGTATTTATTAATTAGACGTCAATCATACCAATTTTTATAAAAAAGTAATTAAATTTCCAACACCATCATAGCAGCTCATATGTATTTTTCCCATTGTTGGGCTTGAGCCTTCTCCACAATGAGAGGGAAATTGATCTACTATACATACCCCACCGGTCAGAAGGTTTTTTAAAAAAAACATAAAAAGAGAAGGGTTGGTATAGGGTTTTATTTCGAGTGTTCCTTCTTCTTGCATAGATGTTGTATGCATATTATGATCCCTTAGCCGTCTTGTACGGCACGCGGGCAAGAGAGGAGGCGGTGAATTGTGTTCTTACTCCGTCACCACAGGGCAAAATTCTTTATTATATATGCTTATAAAAACTATGTGTTTATTCATACTACAAACCTGATATGTCAAATTTGCTAGACTCGCTTCTAAATGTAATACCTGATTCCATGGATATTAAGTCAGCTGCTGATCCTTCATCTGTGAAATCAAGTGTAACATTTTAAATAGAAGAATGATCAGTAATTACTCGGCATGGTGAAGGATTGAGAAAAAGTATGAGCAGAGAGGCAGCTCTTTCGCTCTTGTTTTATATCAATACAACCTGCCCTCGCTTCGCTTCGGTTTCAGTCGTCGTACCCGCGTAGTTCCTGTCCCCGTGGGAATACCAGGATAAAATGGAGCCTATGTTACTCCCTGATATTATAGCTTTCCATTGGTGAAAGAATTTTAGAAATCGGTGTAGTAGTTTCGGCGCCTATTCAATGCAAATAAACAAACAAATCTTTCTTCTTTATAATATTAATATAGATAAAAAATGTTATTTGAAAATTTAGAGTAAAAACTTCGTCCTCGCGCGCTGTATGAATCAAAAAAAGTGATGAACTATTGTGTGGTAAATAAAAATACGGCTTTTATCGCATTTGTATTTGATTTTTGATTGCCCGACGTTTCGAACACTTTGCAGCGTTCATGGTCACGGGCGGACTAAGATGTCACACGTCCATCAAGTCATCGTTATTACAGAGATTTATAATTATCTACCCGATACAGAAAATTAGTTATTAACCCTAGAAAGATAACCATACTGCATATTACGTAAAGGATAACCATACGCTTCAGAGAAAAGTGTGCGCACTTTTCAAATGCGTGTTTTTATTCCAATTATTTATATTTATTTACACTAATTTAAAAATATGAAAGGATGGTGTGGGGTTTTTAAAAATAAAATATTTATCTTAATACATTTTATATTATAGTAATTTTTAACTTATAATTACGAAACCTCTATGAAAAATAACAAAAATTAGCAGTCTTCTGTTTATAGGAACAAATTATTATGAAATATCACAAATCAACATTTTATTTTCATATTAACTAATAGACTATAGAGTATTAACTCCAAAAAAACATTAAACTTTGGTATGATTGGCTTTAGAGGCAATCAGAGCAAACGTCTTTCTTGTGTTCGCCACAAATAGGTTTTTTACATTTCGCGCAGTTCATTTTTGACATTCTCTTCTTTTTCGACGTGCAGTAACTGCAATATTGCCTGTTTTTGCCTGGAGGCTCCCCTTTGTCATCTGCAGAAGCTAGTGCAGGAGATCTTGGAAGAATATTATCAATAATACTTCGCACCAAGCGTCTTGGCAAAGTAGGAGCTTCAAGTCTTTGGGTCATCCACTGTTGGGTCAACTGGGTACTGAGCTTTTTCATTGTATTGGTAGTAGACCAGCAGTAACGATTTCTACCTCTAATCACTCTTCCAGTAGGTACAATAATACGTTGATCACATTTTGAACTTTCAGTAGGCTCATGTACCCAGGCTGTGGTAAATCTTCATCGTCTGCCTCTTCAATCGCTACACTATCGATGTACTCATCTTCGACATCACTCTGACCATCATCTTCGCTCTCATGATCGAGATAGATACTCAAGAAAGTGATAGCGAGATAGATCTCGCTATCACTTTCTTGAGTATCACCATTCTCATCTTCTTGGGCCAATAATAGGCCTATTTCGTCTTCTGCAAGTGCCCTTCTACTTGTCATGGTCTACGCTAATAATGTTTGCTGTAAACAAAAATAAAACATGTATAAATAAATTTTCATATCCATTAATTAAAAGTACCAAACAACACTAAAAGTTACATAAAAGATAACCATACGCCTCGCGAGCGCATAAAAACTCATAACTTCAAAAATATAGTACTCACCGCTTAGAACCAGCCGTCCCGCGATAGGCCTGGCCGATGACTGAGTTGGCTGAGAAGGACAAGTTATTATTGTGACAACAATAGGAGGGCGAGGGAGACAACAATATTATTGTGGCACGGGCGCCTCTGCGGCGTAGGTTATCTTTCTAGGGTTAATATATGACCCACATTTTGGTACAAATTTATTGGCCATATAAGAAAAACATGATTCTATATGAAAAAAAAAATGTAATAACTAATTTTGAACAGTTAGGCGAGATATGGGCGAACATTTATTCTGTTACGCCAATTTGTAGTTTTGGTAGGCTATGTTGAAACCGGACTTCACCCGAGCATTCGTAGTGAGATCAAGATAGAAGAGAATTATCACTTGGGGTTAAAAAGACCTTATGTCTCTTTGACCCCTAGTGATAATTCTCTTCTCCACTTCGATGATACCGCGAGTATTTAGCTTTAGTGATTCGCCCAGGCGTTTTGTAGATAATATTCGTTTAAAATAATGCAAATAGAAACCAAATTGCAACTAGAGACGTGTTAGCGTATCAAGCCAAGTTCACGCGAAGAGATCTAAATTTTACTTTATAAATAATAATATGAAAATAACTGTCTCGTTGGTCTAGTGGCGTAAGGCTTCTTCGATTATTCGAGTAATACACTAATTAAATAGGATTTTTTTTTGTTTTTGAAGGCATTTTAAATATTCCGGTTACCCGATAACCTCGAAGCAATAACTGTTGGGCAAAATATTGATTGTGTTTACATCTCTGCTTAACTCCTTATGAAGAGAAAGAGACGTGAGATTATAAAATATTACAAAAATATGACACTTTAGTTACCTGATGAAGTATCATCTTCAGTCTCTATAGTAATAGGTAGAATATAGTTTTTGGATGTTTCGAAAGCCTTATTTAATGGTTCCTGAATTTTAGGATAATACTTGATTAGGTTAAAGAATGTCACACTCGGTATTACCAACAAATCCAAATTACGACTTGCGCATATCGTAACTTCCGAACACGAAATGGGTTGCTGAAAATCAAAACTATAGTTATATTAACGATTCGGAAAACATCCATACTAATATTATAAATGCGAAAGTAAGGATGTTTGTTTGTTTGTAACGCTTTCACGCTTAAACCACCGAACCGATTTCAAAAATTCTTTCACCAATGGAAAGCTGTAATATCAGGGAGTAACATAGGCTATATGATATCCCGGTATTCCCGCGGGAACAGGAACTACGCCGGTTTAAGCGACTGAAACCGAAGCGAAGCGAGGGCGGGTTGCTAGTAATTAATAAAAAATGAAGTATCGCTCGCAAAATTTTTCAATTTCGTCAAGTTTGTGTCTATAAAGTTTTTTGCAATGCAAAGAGGTAATACTGAGTGTGGGGTGTTGTATTTTCATCGTAAATAACTCTTCTTGCTTCAATAGTACCCACATATTATAAAATACTCACTCTATATTCAGCATATTATATCATCATCTCAGCCCATATGCGTCCCACTGTTGGGCTCGGGCCTCCTCCACTATGGGAGTGAAATTGACCTACTATACCACGCTGGTCAGACGTTGGGATTGGTTTCGAGTTTTCCTTCTCTTGCATAGATGTTGTATGCATATTATACTCCCTTAGTCGTCTCTTACTACACCCGCGGGTAAGAGAGGGGGTGATTTTGGGGTGGTGTATTCTTACTCCGTCACCACACGGAAGTTACGGCAGTTATATGTTCTACTAATATTGTACATAATACTTTTTACATTTTGCAATTAAATATAAAAAGTTAATGATGATTTTTTGACCACAATGTGCCAAGAATTGCGCCAGTTATGGCAAAAATAAATTACTCGGGTGTTAATAAATCACACAGGTGTGATGTACATTTTTATTGGTTAAATAAGTATTATTATTACTTACTCCAGTAAAGTTACCAAACATACCGCCAGGCCCCATGCAAGTAATCATTTCATTATATGAAGTTAAAATATCCACCTGAATTAACAAACGTTCGATTAACACAAGATGCAACTTGAAGATGTTGCCAGTTTAGCAGTTATCAATTTCTTCGCATTTAGTTTCATAATATTAATTATTGTCCGTCAGTAAGTCTAATCGGCGTCCTTAACAGTGATTGCACTGTTAAAGACGGCGAGCTATCCACACTGCAAATGATATCTTCTGGAAATTTTGATGGCAAAGGAAAACGTTGTAAAGCACTGCTATAAATATAACATAGCCGTTCCTCCGCATCATCTATACATCTAAACAAATAAATAAAATTGAAGTGTTTGTTCGTAATGTCTAAATCTGGGCTTTTTTCATGCTCACACGGATATTAGTACGACACCTATGCCTAAAATACACTTTAAACAATTGTTGTCTGTTTATTTGAGGTAATCTTCAAAACGGCTGAACTGATTTTGATAATATTTTACTACCAGGTAGCTGTCTACATAAGGAGTAACTAAGGCTATATTTTATCCCGGTATTCCTATGGGAATGGGGACTATGCGGCTAGGGCGACTGAAACCGAAGCGAAGCGAGGGCGGGTTGTTATACTCAGTGCCAGATAACGTGGCAAAAGACGACCTTCATCTACCTTCACCACGATATCTTAAATTGCAAAAAAAATCTATCGCTTACTATACAAATCTATCAAAAAGTTGTATCGCAAAATTCTCTTGGTACAGGCCTACAAGGGAGCAAAATTACAAACAGCGCAACTCAAAATTTTACGAAATCTAGGCAAATTACCATAGGAAATGTATGTTTTTAATATTCTATAATCATCTATTTGATTGTTTTAAAATACCAAATTAACCTACAACTGGTGACATTGCATCAATTTATAAATAACTAGCAACCCGTCCTCGCTTCGCTTCGGTTTCAGTCGCCACCCCGTGGGAATACCGGGATAAACTATAGCCTATGTTACTCCCTGGTATTATAGCTTTCTATTGGCGAAAGAATTTTTGAAATGAGTTCGGTGGTTTAAGCGTGAAGCGTACCAAACAAACAAATAAACAAACAAACTTACTTTTGCATTTATAATATTATTAAGGATATCATTGATAAGAATGCCAAATTACTTTCAAATGTTTGAAAAACAAAAGGTTTTTAAGTAACATTAAAATTACACTACCGATAACATTTATTTAAATTCAATATAATATAGATACTATAATTAAATACGTAATT
The DNA here is from genome assembly GCA_032191425.1 of Lymantria dispar. Taxonomy (NCBI): domain Eukaryota; kingdom Metazoa; phylum Arthropoda; class Insecta; order Lepidoptera; family Erebidae; genus Lymantria; species Lymantria dispar. The sequence goes on from CM063451.1 coordinate 17,280,009, forward strand.
AGCTTCAAAGATTTATGTTGCCTCCAAAAATGCAAAGTTTTAAGTTATTTCATTTCATCATTTCTTTAAACTCATTTTACCGTCAGGTGTGATAAATCTAAAGGATTGCACAAGTAGATACAAAATTTTAGGTTATCCTATAATCTTTTCTTAACTGATTTTAGCGTTAGGTGTACGAGATCAGTGGCGTGGTGTGGCCCAGTCGCCATTTTGTTTGACATTCCGTGTGGAGCACGTAAAAGATATTGAAAAAAAAAATGAGGGGCCTCGATGACATTATAAACCGAAAGATCGCTGCATTCATAATTCATGTATCAGACAGCAGTGATAGTAATAGTAGTGGAAGTGACAGTTCAGAAGTATAGATTTTTGTAAAGTCATAAATAAATTATTTTAGTATATTATTTTACCTCACCTTACGTATTTAACAAAAAGTTAGGCTTAAGATAGGTTAGCTATCAGTTTCATGCTAGGGCAGTGGTAAGGTAGGTAACGTGGTATGTATGCTTTATTATTACACGTGTAATTTCTTAATTAAAATTCTAAATAAATTACAAGCAGACATAAATGTTTGTAACCTCTGTTCTGTCTAGCCGACTGGTACCACGATATATCAACGATAAGACGGTTTGCATGGAAAGCGATAGAATTAGCGATAAATTACTTGGATTTGATGGTATCGTGGTGAAGGTCGCCAAATGACCTCTTTTGCCATGCTGTTTGGCAAACACTATAGTATTAAATAAAATACCATCAGAAATATTTAATGCAACAAGTTATAACACTATGATATTGATCATAATTCAAGATCACCGCCCGACCCTTTCATGTTTCTGCCGAAATTTTAGTAGTAGTTAATATGTAGATGACGTAGGTAGGATGATGTAGGTAGATGAGTTAGTCGATATAGTGACGTATATATAACTAACCTTTCCACGGTAAATAATAAAGATATAAGTTTCTATGTCTTTGCATTGTATAACCGTATCTCCCCTGAGAAAATACATCTCATGTAGATGTTGTGTAATGACTCTGATGAAAGACCTTTCTATTTTGCCAAATAACGGTACCTCTCGAAGTGCACGTTCATACATAAAGACCAACGTATCTTCCATTAGAGCTGAATTTAAGCGCCTACATATTTTCTGTATAATATATACACATAACAATATTAATTATTTTCTCTTCAAACGAGCGTCATAAGGATGTGCTGTATGATGGGGGCTATGCTTGCAAACAAATTTTAAGAAAGAGGTTATCGTTTGTGTCGGGATCACCTAAAAATTTTGGAACGAAGTGCCTTATCGTGCGTTACAGTCTCTGAGAGGATGTGAGTAAGACCGAAAAAGTGTAATAAGACCTTTTGCGGCATTTCTTGCTATAGTTATAGACGTGTGCCGAAAGACCCGGTGGCTCTCTTCCGTTTTCTTTGCTTATATTCGGCTATTAGTGTGTTTCCAAGCTACCTGCTGTTTGCGTCACTGAAGTGGCGGCTGGAAGTATATGCATAGTTTGATTGACTAGGTAGTCTCTCCCTGCATGGCGTGCCATTGTACTGTCTGTAAAGATGGCAGTTGTCGCGTCGACGCTCATATCTTTTTTCATATTTTCGTTCAATACAATAGAGTGTGAAAATGATTCAGTATTTACAACAACATATATTCAACAATTTTTATATATAAAATTAAGAAAATCATTCATTCATTTCAGCTCACATACGTCCCACTGTTGGGCTCGAGCCTTCTCCAAAATAGGAGGCAAATTGACCTTACTGGTCATACCTAGGCCTACCATGCTCTGCATCTCCACCGCTGGCTCACGAGGAGGCACGGCAACTTAACCTTTAGGATGGTGCAGGTGCTTATCAGACACGAGGTCTTCGGTAAGTACCTGCATAAAATTGGAAGAGAAGGGACCCCAGGATGCCATGAATGAGGCGCAGCAATCGACAGTTCGCGCCACACATTGGAAGTTTGCCCCACCTGGGGCCCCAGCGCCGCGTCCTATCGATGGAACTCGGAATAGACCTGTCGTTGTCGACCGTCGTTTCACAGATTCTCGACAGCGACAGGTGCTGGTCGTCGATGGCCTCATTTTGTGAAGCCGTCATTACAAGGAAAGAGGCTGCGGAGCGAGAACGCGAGGCGCTTGCGTCTGCTGACTCGCTCCGCTGGCGGTGGCCAGGGAGGAGGAGGAGATGCCGATATGCGCAACTCCTTCCACCGCCTTGAATGACGATAGGACGTGGCCAAGCGGCCATACGTTGGGGTGTCGGGGATCGAGTGTCATCAGACGATCTCGCCGGCGCCCCGTAAAAGCGCGGCAGGGGCCACTGTGGTTTTAGTGAGTATTCCAGTCACGCAGTGGCTGGTGAGTCCCACATACTCCTCCGTCTAGCACCGGCGGGGGAGAGTGCGTAAATGCATTTCCACAATGTGAACAAAAAAAAGGCCTACCATGCTGGTCAGACAGGTTGGTATATACAATAAGGTTTCATTTCGAGTTTTCCTTTTCTTGCCTATGCAACATACGCATATAACATCCCTTAGTCGTCTTTTACAACATTCACGGGCAAGATTGGGAGTGGCGATTTGTATTCTTACTCCGTCACCACACGGAGAAATTAAGAAAGTATCCTTATTAAAATAAGATTTATATGGTTCTTAGGTTTTTATTTATTATTAACTTCATTATCACATTATTCGTTTAATTTATAATTATTTATTTTATACATAGTATATTTGATCGTGTGTATTTTAAATTAACTTGATATTTTATTATGTAAATTATAATGACTGTATAGCAAACGTCTAATAAAAAGCGAAAAGAACTTCGTTTTGACCGTGGATCCATAGACACATCAGGAGCTTTTTTTAAAATTTTATTTACTTTTCCAATTTTCAATATGTTGCTAAAAGTTTTGGAGCCGGGTCTACTTAACTGCATTCGATTCGATGTTATGCACAATCTGTTAAATATTATGGTGATATGTTGCATGTTTACTTTATCTCGTCTTGGATAAAGACACAAGAACTCCTATCTTTAGAAAAATATTTTTATTCATTTAACGTTCGCTGCTCTGCCTCTCCTTTTAATATTTTAATTATAGATGTTACTTATTTTGACCAACCTGTGGATTGCTGCCGTTGGTTCTCTTCCAAACATATTCGAAATATTTTAATGTTTTCATTATAAGCATTGAGTCTACATTTTCTTGATACAGAAAATTCTCCAGATCCTTTGTTTTCTTCTAAAACACAATGGGATTAATTTCGTTACGCAATAATAATTACTTTACGGCAACTTTGTCATTGTTATATATTTAGGCGTGAAGGCTTTTATAATAATAATAATAATAGTTTAATTCAGACATAAAAACATCCATAATTCACATAATTCACGGAATATTTTTGTCGTATTTATTTAGATATATATTAATAAAAAATAAATAATGAAAATTATATAAAAAACTACAAAAAGAGAATAATAATAACACCGAGATTCGAACCGACGCTGTTTAGATGTCACATAATCCAAAATTAAAACCGCCCGCCTCCCCACCTGAACTATCGGAACTCATGACGTTGACAACAAAATTTGAATTCATATTCTTTTAAAATTTAATGTCATTGTTTGTTTTGCTAAAAACACGGACAAAACAACTTTTTCTATAAATAAAACCTAGCTAGATCGATTTTTTGGACCCGAAACCTCTAGTATGCCAAGTTTCAACAAAATCGTTGGAGCCGTTTCCGAGATCCTGAATGTATATATATATATACAAGAATTGCTCGTTTAAAGATATAAGATTTGTTAGTTTGTTAGTACATATATATATGAAATAATAACCATTTAAATTGTTAGTATTGTTAGTAATTTACTCTAGCTGAAACTGTACATATTGGTGGGTGAAGACAGCCGCTCAGCTTAAGCTGAACCTATGGCCAATCTCATCCACCAATTTTGAAATGGGCAGTCAAAGCGTGCTGCAATTGCGCTCAGAATGCTGCTGTCGCTACTCCGCAGTCGATGTAGCAGTGAGGATGCTTTTTTTACAGTCAATAATTTAATATCGCTTAAAGTCTCACTGATAGCGTTACTTTACTTATTTTTAGAAAAAAATAATATTTCAGTCTTCGGGATTGCATCAAATGTACGTAATTTTTAGCCGGTCTTTAGTTCAATTTCTGAGATTGAAATACCAGCTTAGTGTTTATTCGTTCGACTATTATTAGGAGTAATAGCAGCATAGTACCTACTCAAAGTAAGAAAATAAAATGAAAGTATATGTCTACAGTAGACCTTTACCGTTATATTTAGGCATAAAAGAAGTAATTCTATGGTTTTATAGAATTACTTCTTTCATGTCTACAAACGATGGTAAAGATATCGTTGTAGTTTTTTAATGCCAAAGGTGTATGACATCTGGTTATTGAGATTCATGTTTGCTTCTTGATAAAGTATCTTAACGTTATCATCAGGTATTGTTTAAATCATATACATTTCTAAATGGTAATGGCGCAAGAATAGAATGTGTCACTAGGTACTCATCAAGTAGAATACAATTAAGAGATAAAAAGATAATATAGCGCATAAAGAATTAAAGATACATAAATATAAACAATAGTATATTACTCCTAATTATTATAATTATCGACTATCGCTATATCGAAGTGCTGAAGTGTTTGTATAGGAACGCCACAATGTCAGTCCGTATCCGGGATAAGAGTACGAAACCGATCCAGTTGCAGAAAGGCGTGAGACAGGGAGATGTCATCTCTCCGAAACTGTTCACCACTGCACTGGAAGATGTCTTCAAGCTCTTAGACTGGACTGGACTCGGCATCAACATTAACGGCGAATACATCACTCACCTTCGATTTGCGGACGATATAGTCGTTATGGCAGAATCCATGGAGGACCTTGGCACAATGCTCAATGATCTCAGCAGGGTATCCCAACTAGTGGGTTTACGAATGAATATGGACAAGACGAAAGTCATGTCAAATGCCCATGTCATTCCTGTACCGGTCCTAGTTGGCAATGCGATTCTTGAAGTTGTCGATCACTATGTTTACCTAGGACAAACAGTCCAGTTAGGTAGATCCAATTTCGAGAAAGAGATCAGCCGACGAATCCAACTCGGTTGGGCAGCGTTCGGGAAACTTAAGAGGATCTTTTCGTCCAACATACCTCAGTGTCTGAAAACACAGGTCTTTGACCAGTGTGTGTTACCAGTGATGACTTACGGCACGGAAACGTGGTCCCTAAATGTAGGCCTCATATCAAGGCTCAAAGTCGCTCAGCGTGCTATGGAGCGGGCTATGCTCGGGATTTCTCTGCGAGATAGAATCCGGAATACGGAAATCCGCAGAAGAACGGGTGTAACCGACATAGCACGAAGAATTAGCACGCTGAAGTGGCAATGAGCAGGCCACATCGCTCGACGAACCGACAACCGCTGGGGAAGAAAGGTTCTAGAGTGGCGACCACGTATCGGACGACGCAGTGTAGGACGCCCCCCCACTAGGTGGACCGATGACCTAGTGAAATAACTGGGCGTCGTTGGATGCAGGCGGCACAGGACCGCTCATTGTGGCGTAACATGAGGGAGGCCTACGTCCAGCAGTGGACGGCGATAGGCTGAAATGATGATATTACTCCATACATTATGTTCTAACAGTGCACTTGCAGAAGCTGATCTTGTTGATGCGACGTATCCGAACATGAATGCAAAGAATAAAACTCCAGTAATCTGTAGGCACATGATATGCCACATATCCACTTTGTTCCACATACTGACAGGGTTACAGCCAAGACCTGGTGGAAAGTGATTGAAAATTGAATTTAATATTCAATAAAATTTCACTATACCTAATGCAAACACAATTGTAACCAACAGTGCGTTAATTGCTAAATTGTCCTGAAGATGGCTAGCCTTAGATTCTGATGGCTGGCTCTAGTTCTCTTTTGGCTATGGTTTAGTGTTGTTAATCCGTTTGAAACAGATAAGTTGCCTTCTTATTCTGCGTAAAAATGTGAATAACTTTACTTTTAGAAAATTTTGTTAACCCAGTGAACGCATTCTCAGAGACGGCCCAGGTGTGTGCCAGGTGTGTGTGAGTTGATAAAGACTCTAAAAGCAGATAATCTTAGATATCAAACGGGTGCGTCGAAGCCACGAATAGGGAGGTTAAAAGCAGCCCTACCTTGAGTTAGTTCTGTACTGAGTAGAAACGGATTTCCATTATGTGAACAGTCGCCGGAATTTGTTAATATTATTTCATATTCTATTAAAATTTATTGTTATAAATCATTGTATGTGTAGTTACAGATTAAAAATACAATGCGTAGCATTTGTTTCATTGGCGTGAATATCGTAAGAATGGATTAAGATATGTAAGCTTTCAACTCAGCTTGTATATATCCGTCGACTGGGCTCGAGCCTCCTCCATAATGGCGGGGAAATTGATTTACTATACCGCGCTGGTCAGACGAGTTGGTATATGGTTTAATTTTAAGTTTTATGGCTCCTGTATAGTTTTAATATGCATGTTATATACCTTTATTTTCTTTTATGACACTTACAGGCATTTAATGAATTGTATTCTTACTCCGTCTCTACACAATATATAAAAAACAGTATTATAAGAAAACCGAAAATTAAAATCTCCGTGAACCTGTATAGACAGCGTTTTAAAGTGTGGTTGCCTTTATCTGAATGAGGCCCGCGGTTAACAGCACGACATATCACTTTAAAAAGTTACTTGATATCGTTACGTCTAACAGTACTTAACTTAAAATAAAAATATAATTAAATGGAATAATAAAATATCATGATCATCAATGAAATATTTTATACAATTTTTATTTTACCCGACTTTTCAGTCGATCGTTAAGATTTTTAACTTCTGACGCAAAAAGGGGGTGTTATAAGTTTGACGTCGATGTTTGTCTGTCTGTAGCATCGTAGGTGTGAAATGGATGGACCGATTTCGATGCGGTTTTTTTTCATTTGCCAGTTTCTATCAGTTAATATCGATTCAGTAGTGTAAGAGTATCAGCTCTTTTCCCAAATCATGTAATGGCGTATTACTCGATTAAGTGCTTCACGCGTGCCAGTATAATCGTTAAATGACAATTAATTGATAATTCCTGTTGAAGAGAACGTAATACTTTTTTTTTATTATTTTAGTTTGTGTCGGGGGTTAAACAAAATTTTAAATTTTACTTATAATTATTTTCATTTTAATATATACTTACCTACAAATATTTCGTACACCCAGTAGAACGTATAGGCGTATTCTTCGTATGCATCTGATGAAAATAATAGATAAAAATAAACATAGTAGATCGTAGCCGAGATCATTGGTGGTCGACAATGTGAAAGTGATATCAGCAAATATTTATAGAATTTTCAGTTATTTGTAATTACTTACATGTACTTGTATAGCTGTTGTTATTTAATATTATTACAGTGGAGCAGTTAACGAATATAAACGATGATTGATGAGGTAAGTACGGTACACAAGCGTTGACGAAGATAAAGGCGGTTGCAAGATTCACTATGGTGATGGCTATTGGAAGGAATTTTACTAGTACTAAGAAGGGGTTCACGTTCATGATGTCGCTCTCGCAGAACTTGAATGCTCCAATTATTCGGGTCACCTGAATGATATATATATTTAACTTATATATATATATTTAAGTCATTTTGGATGAATTAAAGAAATATTTATGATGAATTTGGTTTATTTTTCATTTCTTAATATTTTGATGGGTAGCAACAATTTTAAGAAGTGTCTTCAATTTCATTAATTCTCCTTTTTGTCAAATTAAAGTAAAAGAAAGAATGAAATAAAGAAAGAGAATTATTTATTTGGGCTTCACAGCATTATTTTCTAAGAGAAAATGAAATGAATTAACAGCTATTATACAAAATTAAAAAAAGATTACTAATAACAATAATATTAAAGAAAAAAACAAAAAGAATACTGTAGAAGTTACACCTCAGCATAAGCTGTAGCATAGAAGTATTATAGCACTGGTTTTCAGGCAAAACTATTTATTGAGCACGGGCCGACACGACACGCTGTATACATATTTTAATTATCAAAAAGTAGGCAATAAAGAATCATCTCATTTACGGCCACTATTGACCTCGAGTCTTCTCCACAACAGAAGGGAAATTACCTTCACTATACCATACTGGTTAAACAGATTGGTATAGAGTTTTGTTTCGAGTTTTTCTTCTCTTGATGTTATATGCGTATTATGTTCCTTAATCGTCTTTTACGACATTCACGGTTAAAATAGGGATAGTATTCTTATTCCGTCATCACGTGGATATTTCACACGCAGATTCTTCTAAGGGCCGTCCATTAATCACGTGAGATTTTAAAGGGGAGAGGGGGCGGCTTTGTCTTGACAAAAATCACGAAATATCACAAGGCGGGAAGGGCGGGAGGGGCTTTGTAGTAAGATATCACGTGTATTTATTTTTTCGTCAATACTGCGATTTCTAAACTGAAAAGCAGCATGTAGTGTGACTTTGACTTGCCGTTGCCGGGCAACGAACGAAGTTTAAAAGTGGGTGATCTGTATAAAGACCTTTTTGCGAAGTATAAAAAAGCAAAAAAACGAGAATATAATGAGCTGTAGGCTACTTCTTTGTAGATACTAAAACTCACGTGATGTTGGTGGGTAGGGGGGGTCAGTCTTAAACCTCACCACGTATCACCAAGGGAGAAGGGGATTCAAAAAATTCTAAAAAAAGATCACATGATTAATGGACGTCCCCTAAAGAAAATGAAAACAAATTTAAATATATAAGCAAAATAGAATAATATCTCAATACTATATTCTTGTTACTTAATTGTCTTTAAATTTTAATGTTCAACGTCATTGAAAATAACAAAAATGGATCATTTTGAGGTATCGTCATTTCAACCAGACAAAATAGTCTAAACAAAGACATTTGGTCGGAACGTACATAAAAATATATATAAAGTTCCTACTGAGAATCACCTACTCTTTAGGAATCCACAAACCCGGCAAGCGCCGTACCGAACCTAGTAGTTACCGCCCGATTAGTCTACTAAAAGGTCTAGGTAAGATCTACGAACGAATAGTTCTTAGTAGACTACGTACTTTCGCCGAGGTTAACAACCTTATTCCCGACATACAGTTTGGCTTCCGAGCTAAACACAGCTGCGTACAACAAGTTCATCGTCTGGTAGAATACACAAGTAGTCAGTTCATCATGAACAGATATACGGGTGTATTATTCCTAGACGTAGCGAAAGCATTCGACAAGGTTTGGCACGAAGGCCTAATCTACAAACTCTATCTCCTCAAGATCCCTCACTACTTAATTCTAATTATACATGACTACTTAAGTCATCGCAGCTTTCGCTACATGGTGGAAGGGACGTTGTCGACCTCCCACCCTATCAAGGCCGGCGTCCCTCAGGGGTCAGTCCTCTCCCCATTTCTCTTCACGCTATACACTAGCGATATGCCCAAATCCAACCGGGTACATAAAGCGCTTTACGCTGACGACACCGCACTCTTCTGTGTTGGTAGATCCCCGACAACAGTAGCCAAGACTCTCCAAACAGCGGTTACCGCCCTAGCCAATTGGTTTAGGAAATGGAGATTAGAAATCAACCCCGAGAAGAGTCAGGCGGTCATGTTCACTAGACGAACTGCCCGCTCCTACTCTATCGATAGCATTCCCCCCCTTAAAATTTTCAACAAGCCGGTCACTTGGACCAGGCAGGCCAAATACTTGGGAGTGACCCTTGACGATCGACTCAGCTTCGCCCCTCACATAAAGCAAGTCCGCGCGCGGGCAGCCTTTGTGATGGGCCGTCTCCACTGTCTACTCAACTCTAGGTCGCGTATGCCCCTGAGTAGCAAAGCCCGACTTTACACCACCTGCATACGGCCTATCATGACCTATGCCAGCGTGGTGTTCGCGCATGTTAAGCCACACAGGATCCACAGGCTACAGACATTACAAAATCGTTTCATGCGCCGAGCTACGGGAGCACCGTGGTTCATACGAAACGTCGATCTCCACATCGACCTCGAACTGCCGACCATCAAGCAGTTTATGAAACGGTGCTCTCAGAGCTACTTTGACTCTGCCATGACACACCCCAACCAACTAGTGGTTGGGGCGGCTTCCTATAGACCCTCCAAAATCTCCTCCATCCGACGTCCTCGTCACGTCCTCGACGAAGAGGACGACATTATCACACTTGCTCAGCAAAGAGCCTATACGGCTCGCGAGGCCATAACAAACAAATATCCGCGGTTCCGCCCTCGCCGTCGAGGTGCGAAACCACGCCGCGCAAAAGTCACAAATATAAACGTGGGCACGCCCACTTTGCCTCCAGCGACGCCCCAAGCCGAGGTCCGTTCCCCACAGGGGGAGCCCTTGGGCGATGTCGCTTAGCTTACTCTTCTCCGGGTTGAAAGCCCTCAGCGCTCACCCATAGTCCGAGATAAGCTGTCAAGGCCATCTGCGGCCAACAGCTAATGACTCACAAAAAAAAAAAAAAAAAATCACCTACTCTATTTTATTATCCTATATAAGGATTGAATGCTCAACACTCGACTTAAAAGAGGCCATTATTAAGGTTTTTAAGCTATCTTCATCACAGCCCACATACGTCCCACTATTGGGCTCGGACCTCTTCCACAATGGAAGGGAATTTGACCTACTATACCATGCTGGTCAGACATATTGATATAGGGTTTCATTATGAGTTTTCCTTCTCTTGCACAGATGTTATGTGCATATATCCCTTAGTCTTCTTTTACGACATCCACGGGCAAGATAAGCGAGTGGTGAACTGTATTCTTACTCCGTCATCACACGGTAAACTTTTACGCTATGTGTGCATTTAAATGAGCATGTAACTTAGAATTATATACTCTGCTTGTCTATTAATGCTAAATTTAAAACAACAAAATGTTATTATACTCACGTAAAGAATACGGTTAATCCTGTACACATCTAGATTTGTGTTTTCATTTATCACTCGAACCTGATAAGATTTTTTTTTAATCAATATCACCTAGTTAGTATCTTACAGATAAAAACTAAATCAGAAAGTTCAGTTAACTATTCAATTAAAGATTGATAAGAAAAATTAACAAGAAAAAGGAAAAGTAATAAGATGATAAAAAGAGATACAATAACATTAGAAAAATTAGGGATGTGACTTGGAGGGAAAATAATAGATTTTTTAAATAATCGATTTTTCTCCCAACAGGATTATGATGACCTTTTTTTTTAGGAACTGTGAGCTTTATTTTCTAATATAGTATGAAACACTATACGCAGTATCGTGATCGAATTCCGAATAATAAAAAATCGATTAATAATCGATTTTTTATTACTTTGATAATCGATTGTAAAAATCGATTATTACAAAAAAATAATCGATTAAAAATCGATTATTTTTTCACATCCCTAACAAAAATTGTTGTCACTTATAACAGAACTACTACTCATCTCATCTCAGCTAACATAATCTCCACTACTGGGTCTTCTGCACAATAGGAGCAAACTACTATAACTGTATTAGTAGTAGACCAACATAGTTTATCCTTACCCATATTATAAATACGTAAGTTGTTGGTTACGCTTTCACGCTTAAACCACCGAACTGATTTTAATAATGCTTTCTCCGATGGAAAGTTATAATATTAGGGAGTAACATTTTTTTTTGAATAGTAGAAGAGTATAGAAGATACATAGATAGATAGAAGATACAGAAGATACATAGGCTATATTTTATCCCTTACGGGAACTACGCGGATAAGGCGGCTGAAACCGAAGCGAAGCAAGGCCGGGTTGTTAGTTATTTTATAAAATTAACTGACCAAAACCAATACAGTTTTTTATAAAGAATCATTTTCTTTTTCTGTTAAGTTTTAATTAAACTAAATTCATCAAGTCATTGGTAAGTCATTGTTATTACAATGACTTGTTGTTCGACGTGAAAACCTTTTTTTGGGTTAGGCTATGGTATGATCATAACCCGTCTAATCTGTTCGGGGCGACGGAGGGGATGACGCGTGACCTCATAACCTGTCGCCTATCATACACTGGTACTCGTCTTTGTCATTAACGGCTGGGCCGGTGGGTTATCTTTTCGGGTACCTTCTAGAGTCAACCTCCTGGCAACTTTCGCCGTCGAGGCGACGTGAAATACTTCCTATTACTATGATTTTTAACTTAGGAACTTACTGCACTATATCATCGTCATCATTTCAGCTCATAATAGGTACGTCCTACTGTTGGATCCGAGCCTCCTCCACAACAGGAGGGAAATTGACCTATTATACCACGCTGGTCAGACGGGTTGGTATAGGGTTTTATTTCGAGTTTTCCTTCTCTTACATAGATGCTGCATAATTAATCACTTAGTCGTCTTTTACAACATCCACGGGGGTGGTGAATTACATTCTTACTCCGTCACTACACGGAAACTATATAATCTATCGAAACTTACCAATTGCTCAAAAGGGAATACAGTTAGGAAGTCCCACGGAAAAGTATGTTTCAAGTATCTTGATACACAAAGGAGAGGATGTGTGACTAGTAAATTCTTCTCGTCGTAGTAAGCTACGTAAGCCATTACTACAATATCTATGTAAGATAGTATGTCTATCCAATTGTAATTACCACCAAACCGATGTTGTTTAGTCTGAAATTATTTTTTTTTTATTTATTACTAGCAACCCGCCCTCGCTTCGCTTTCAGTCATCTTTCCTGCGTAGTTCCCGTTCCCGTGGGAATACCGAGATAAAATATAACCTAGGTTACTCCCTGATATTATAGCTTTGCATTGATGAAAGAATTTTTGAAATTGGTCCAGACGTTTTGAAGATTACCCGGAGCAAACAGACAGACAGACAAAAAGAAATATAAAGTGTATTTTAGGCATATGTATAGTGCAAATAACCGTGTGAGCATGAAAAAAACCTATTATTTTGACATTACAAACAGACACTCCGATTTTATTTATTGGTATAGATTGAGCAATTTTGGAGTTCTTAGCCTTATCAATGCAATTAATATTGGAAAGAACTCTTAGAAAATTTGCAAATGGGGTTTTCAATAATGACGATGATGCTCGTGCAAATGATATATAGTTTATGTTTATATTTTATAATTTGAGGCGGGTTATAATCTGGATGTATGCCGTCCGTTTCGTCCTGGGTGAAGAAAGGGGACGCGCGGCCCTATAACCCACTGCATTCCTTCCTCTTCGTTATTGGGCCTATCACTGGTACCAAATTTCTTGATGTCCGTAGCGTGACGGTATATACCTTCGGGTACCCTTTCGCCCCGGGACGCCCAGGGACGCCCAGGGACGCCCAGTGACGTCGTCGTTACATATATCCTATATATTATTTATAAATTTAATTACCAATTAATATAGCATAAGTTGCGAATGTAAAGCGTGTTTGTTTGGTCATTTGTTACTTTCAAGCTTGATTTAACTCCATTGGGCGATAGATCGATCATTATGAAATATTGGACATCGTTTTGAGAACAGAAAAGAAAATTCAGAAATAACTACTGCTCCCGAGATTTAGAAAATAATATAGCTGTAAGACCGTCGTTCGTTGTAAATATTCGGCATTCAAAAATAAGCAAATTATATCCACTAGCCTAAATTATATCCTCGGTCTTCTAAAACATATAAATTTTAGGTATTCATATTATATTCTACAGGATTATAGGAAAAGGCTTTAGTGGTATTTTGAAAGCACCTTTGTGCAAGATCCCGGGCAATAACTAGATTTAAATAATAATGAAACACTCACTGCAATATCGTAGGGCACAATGATTATATAGTACACGGCTAGCATAAGCTGCAATGAGCACCAAATCTTGAGGAACATGCCGTGAGGAGTAATACATGCCGGCACGAATATGTATCTGAGGTGCCTATCACACAAAGAATAGCGCAATAATTATAGCTTACATTAATTAATTTTCTTCTTTCAGATTATAATATGGTTCGCAGAAGGGCACGAGCTTTACCCCTAATGGAAAATACTAGTAGGTTATGGTACCTACCATCTCACATTGACTAGAGAGATTGGTTCGGAATAAAAAGTACTAGTTATTTCAAATGTGCCCTTTCGAGACCTATGGGAATGGAAGGGTATTTCCTTATTTATCAGTATTCTTAATCCCTATTCTTAATCCAAAGGGATTTATCTGTACACAATTTATTTTATAAATAATAAAACAACACTAGTGTAAGTATTAAAATGAACAATAAATCTTACAGCTTACATTTTTTAAATCTATTTGAATGTATAGTGGTGAATTTCATTAGTGTTGCAAAATATAGCTCTTATTACCTGAGTATACCCAATTTGTCAAATGCTTCCATATATTGCAGTCTCTTTTCTTGAGTGGATAGTACCACAAAACTTTCCTTTATCTCTTGCTGAAAGAGAAAGTTTAAAAGTTTTTAAATATGTTGCACTAGTGACTGAAAAGCTAAAAAGTTAACATTAGACATGATATAGAGATAGGATAAAAGTAATTTGAGGTTTTCATCATCTCATCATAATCTCAGCCCATATATATCCCACTGTTGGGCTCGGGCCTCCTCCATAATGGAAGGGTAATTGACCTACTATACCACGCTGGTCAAACGTGTTGCTATAGGGTTTTATTTCGAGTTTTCCTTCTCTCGCATAGATGTTATATGCCTTTCATATCCCTTAGTTGTCTCGTACGATCATCCAAGAGTAAGATAGGTGGTGAATTGTAGCAAGAAATAGAGAAAGAAATAGAGTTTAGAATATAAAGAAATAAAGTTTAATACTTGTTCATAATATTATTTTGTTTCTATAAATACGTATTTGGATTTTGCATAGAACTTGGCACTCATTTAGATCTCCATTCTTTTTGCGGCGAAGCCCACAGCCAAGCATAATTTTTGTATTGAACATGACTCTCCTTTTTTACATTTATGTTTTTGGTAGGATATCATTACTTTTTGTAACGAAAACTAACTAAATCGGTATTTGTAAGCGGTGCCTATGTTTATGTGTTGTTCGGGAGTGCTTTTATGTAGATTTACTTCTGTTCTGTGTATAATTATGTGGTGCCACGCGCCGCCGGCGACACACCGTTGGCCGGTTGTTTAGCGCGTATTACAAGTATTTTGTATGGGGACACCACTTATTTTTTGACTTAACTTTATTTTTATATTTCTGTTATATAGAAAATATAATAATACATATATTGGGATAGTTTCAAATATCTGCTTGTAATGGTGTAACGGTTCCAACGCTACAATTAAAAAAAAATTGTATGGGACCCCCCTATTTTTTAACTCTTTTTTATTTTTAGATTTTTTCCTACGCTTACACACAATTACCGAGCTGGATCCCAAATTTCATCTTTTTAGGTCATCTGGAAGTAGGCTAAATTTAGGTACTATATGTCAGTCAGTCAGTGCTAAAATTTACGACTTTTGACCTTCATATCTTTATAATTGTTTGAGCTAGCTTCATGAAATTTGGGCTTCTAGATGTTCGGATATAATTAAACACAGATAGTTTTATGTGTTTACGTTAAAGAGGTTTCGAGTTATAGAAGGGTCAAAAGTGGCACCAAGTGGTTCGTGTAATATTACACTCGGCGCTGACTAGCCAGTTCCTTTGCTTGAACTTGGCTTGACACGCTGCCGCGTGTCTAGATTGCTTTAGTAACACTTCACAGCTAGCGTAGAAACTAAGATACCGACCTACCATGTTAAATATACGAGAAAACTTTCCACAAACTGTTGCTCGGAACGGAACGGATGTAATTTGCGTCCTTTAATTATATGTTTGCTAAGTCTCCGGTAATATAAGGATTAATTGCCTTAAAAAAGAACACATAATTTATTTACCGTTATTCTATTTCTTTTCACATTCAATCGTCCTGTTAGTGGTTTCGCTTCTTCGTACGCAGCCGCTCGTATAGCGACATCCGGGTCTTCTAAAACCTAAGTAATTAGGTATATCAATACTAGCTGACCCAACAGACGTTGTTCTGTTGAATTAAAATAAAAGGAATTCTCATTGAAATCGACAGCAGCGCCAACTACCGGGACCGATTGGGAATCTAAACCATTCTCGAATCCCCTTGAGCACACACAAGAAATTCATCAACATCGGTTCAGGATAGGATAGCTTACATCTTAATTTATAGTCGCAATATTATTTTACTGCAAATTATTTGTCTATTATTTGACATTCACCATTATCTGTTAACTCCAAACGATTTTAACAGATGGCGATATCTGTTGACTGGATTGAGTAAGTAATTTGTGTGTGCTCAAGGGGATTCGAGAATAGTTTAGATTCACAATTGGACCCGGTAGATGGCGCTTTATTTGAACAGAACCACGTCTATTGGGTCAGCTAGTACCTATATAAAGATTAATGTAATCTTTGAATATAAGGGATAGCCTTATATTTTTCTTTTGTAATTTATTACTTTTCGTATGGTGACGGACTAAGAATACCATTCACCACCTCGTACACGTGGGTATTGTAAAAGATGACTAAAGGATACAATATACAGACAATACCGATGCAAGAGAAGGAAAACTAGAAATAAAATCCTATGACAACGTGCTTGATTAGCGTGGTATAGTATTACCAAATTCCCTTCTACAAGGGAGGAGTCCTGAGACTAGTAGGGGGATATCTTAGCTGAAATGAGATGAATTTACTATCCAGCCATTCATCCATCGACCTATCCGTGTCCGCTGTTGGACACAGGGGAGCTCCAGGGTAAATAATGTCCTAATTGCTACACTAGCAGCAAACTAGCCATTTCGCTGGTAAATTCAGGCAGTCGGCTTTTACAACTCCCACAGAAAATAACAAGAAGTCCACACACATTGTCTTTTTAACCCATTACCACTATAGTAAAAGAATAGAAAAGATAGATATTTCGATATAATGCCTGAATGGCACATATTCTATACGCATAATGTACTGCCAAATGCTCTATATACGAATAGTAAAAAAAATATAACTTTTGATTGATGGTATGTGCCAATAGTAAGTACTTAATAAGTTAAAAAAAACTTTAGACATATTAAAGCAAAAATGTTGGCTGTCAATTATCACAAATTGATATTACTACTTTTTGGACATTTCAAAATTGAAAGTGACTTTTCTTTTTCAGTAAAATTAATAAAACAATGTATATTCGGTATAAAATATATCAAACAAAAATGTTCTATGTCATTTACAATTTATGCAAGGCGTAGTGTGACCGCGTAGGGAAGCAATTTGTAGAATAATACAATGCAGGAATGTGAATAATACAATGCAGGAATGTGAAAAAGTTGGAAGCCGTTCTCCGGCACAAGGCTCTTGTTTTTAAATTTAGACAAGGTATTACAAGAGTAGTTTTAATGAAGTCAACAAATTATTTTTGACTTTTAAATTTGGATGCTTTAAAGCTGGTTCTTTTCTTTGAAAATATAATTATTAATTGTTAAAACGTGAAAGTTTGTGGGTATGTGAGGATGTGAACATGTGAAGATGTTTGATGCTTTTTCACACAAAAACTACTGAATAGATTTTGGATGAAACTTCACTATAATGGAAGCTATAGAAGAGGAGAGCGGAGGCCAAAAGCGCCGCCAAAGCCTCCGCTCCCAAGGCAGGAGCCGGTAACAAGAGGTCGCGCAGGAGGCTCCGGCCGCCAAAGTCAGCCGCGGTGGTGATCACCGTGCTGCCTGAGGCGGCCGAAAACGGCCTCAGCTATGAGGCCGTCTTACGTCACGCCCGGCGGGAGCTTGACGTCTCCGATTTAGGAGGCGTCGAAGCCAGGACCCGCAAGGCCCGGACAGGGGCTCGGATTTTAGAGTTCCCTGGAGCCGAGGGCGCCAAGACGGCCGATAGCATGGCCGCGAAGCTGAGGGGTTTGTTTGCTGCGGAGGATGGCGTCAAGATCGCCAGACCCGTCAAGTGTGCGGAACTGCGGGTCACAGGTCTGGACGACTCCGTGACGGTGGATGACATCCGGGAGGCCATCGTCTCGAAAACCGGATGTCCCGTGGACACCGTCCGAATTGGCGCTATCCGCCCTGGTCCGGGCGGCGTCGGTGCTGCCTGGGTGCAGTGCCCGGTGGAGTCGGCCAAGCAATTGGCCGGCTCAGGCAGGCTCCTCGTGGGCTGGAGCTCGGCGCGGGTGACCGTGCTGGAGTCCCGGCCTGCGAGGTGCTACAAGTGCATGGCGGTCGGACACACTCGGCCGACATGCACTAACTGCTTTGACTGCAGCGATCTTTGTTTCCGCTGCGGTCAACCCGGGCATAAGGCGGCATCGTGCGCCACCACTCCCCACTGCCCCGCGTGTGCGGCGGGCAATAGGCCCGCCAAGCACCGCATGGGGGGCAAGGAGTGCAAACCCCCGGCTTCGGCCCCAAAGGGGCGGAGCGGCCCGACGACCCCGGCCGCTGCCGCCACTAGCGCGACCCGATCGCCCGCCAGTGTGGAGGAGGTAATGGATACGGCCCACTAATGGCGGCCGAATCTTATCACCTCCTGCAGGCCAACCTCAACCACGCCGCCGAGGCACAGGACGTTTTCCTGCAAGCCATGGCGGAGTGGTTGATCGGTGCAGCCGTAGCTGCGGAGCCGTACGTGGTGCCTGACCGGCCCAATTGGCTGGGCAGCAGTGACGGCTCTGTGGCAATCGTCGCCTCCACGTCGTGGCATTCCCCGCCTTTGTTGCTCAAGGACAGGGGCGACGGGTATGTCGCGGCGGAATGGGGAGAGGTTACGCTATTTGGTGTTTACTTCTCCCCGAACAGGAGCGCGACGGATTTCGGGGCCTTCCTCACCATCCTGGGGGCCTCGATACGGCGACTGGCACCGCGCCAAGTCTTCGTTCTGGGGGACTACAACGTCAAGTCCGCGACGTGGGGGTCCTCCAGGACGAATGACCGCGGGCGGGCGGTCGAAGAGTGGGCGGCGGCACTGGGCCTTTGTTTGCTGAACAGGGGCTCGGTGCAAACGTGCGTGCGGCAGCAGGGCGGGTCGATAGTGGACTTGTCGTTCGCTAGCCCTAATGTCGCAGCACGTGTGAGGAGCTGGTGCGTCCAGGAGGAGGTTGAGACCCTATCCGACCACCGATACATCCGGATAGAGGTCTCCCGGACCCTCCTGCAGCCCAGCAGGGGTCACACGGCGGATGGAGCTCCCGCGTTTCCGCGGTGGGCTGTGGGTCGATTGGATCGGGACCTGTTGGCGGAGGCAGCCATCGTTCAGTCGTGGCTGTCCTCACCGCCCCAGTCAGACGGGGTGGATGCCGAGGCTGGCCGCATCCGCTGTGCGTTAACGCAGATCTGCGATGCGGCCATGCCCCGTGTGCGGCGTCTGTCCCCAAAAAGTGCGGTGCCCTGGTGGTCCCGAGAATTGGCGGACCTTCGGGCTGCGTGCATACGTGCCCGGAGGGCCTACACCCGCAGCCGAGCGCGTCACCGCGACGCTGAGCGGGAGGGCCAGCTGTACGAGGCTTACCGCAGTGCGCGGTCTGCCTTCAGGCTGGCCGTCCGTACCGCCAAGGACGATAGTCGGCGGGAGATGCTGGACAGTCTCGAGCGTGACCCCTGGGGTCGCCCCTACCTCGCGGCGCTGAACAAGCTCCGCGGGCGGGGCCCCCCCCTCTCCGAGACTCTCCAGCCCAGCCTCCTCACCAGAGTTGTCGAGGACCTCTTTCCACGGCGGGCGGAGCACACGCCCCCGGTCATGGCTTCGCTGGACAGCGACCGGGAGGCCGACGATGAAAGTGTTCCGCCCATCACGGAGCCGGAAATGGAGGCGGCGGTGGCGCGTATGCGTGTGAAATCCACCGCCCCCGGGCCCGATGGTATTCCGAACCGTGTGCTGGCCCTGGTCCTCGAGTACCTGGGATCACGCCTCAGGGGACTGTTCGACGCCTGTTTGACGTCCGGGCAGTTCCCTGGGTGCTGGAAAGAGGGGAGGCTGGCTCTCCTGCCGAAGCCGGGACGGTCTCCCGAGTCGGCCTCGGCCTACAGGCCCATCGTGCTGCTCGATGATGCGGGCAAGCTGCTGGAGAGGGTGTTGGCTGCCCGCATCGAGCGGCACTTCGTGAGGGTCGGGCCCGATCTGTCGGACGCCCAGTTTGGTTTTCGGAGAGGGCGTTCAACGATCGCGGCCCTACTGCGCCTGAAGGCCGTGGTAGCGGAGGCCGTCACCGGCGGAGGAGTCCTGTTGGCGGTGTCCCTGGACATCGCCAACGCCTTCAACAGTCTGCCATTCAGCTGCATCAGGGAGGGGCTGAGGTATCACGGGGTGCCCGTGTACCTCAGGCGGCTGGTGGCAGACTACTTGGAGGGGCGCAGCGTCCTCTACGTTGACCGAGTAGGGGACGTTGTACGAACGCCCATGACGTGCGGTGTCCCGCAGGGGTCGGTTCTGGGTCCGACCCTGTGGAACATCGGCTACGACTGGGCGTTGAGAGGAAGCCTCCCACCCGGGCTGGGCGTAATTTGCTACGCCAACGATACACTCGTCACAGCCCGAGGTGGGACGCTAGAGGAGGCGGCACGCCTGGCAACTTTCGGCACCGAGGAGATTGTCAGGCGGATCGAAGCGCTGGGGTTGAGGGTAGCCCTGGAAAAGACGGAGGCCCTTTTGTTCCATGGCCTCCGTACCGCCGGGCCTCCCGCCGGCGCTTCGATCACCGTGAAGTCGGTCACCATCAGCATCCAGGTCCACATGAAGTACTTGGGCCTGGTGCTCGACGGGCATTTTTGGTTCCGGGAGCATCTCCATCGACTAGTTCCCCGGCTTGTCGGCGCGGCGTCCGCCCTTTCGCGGTTGATGCCGAATGTGGGCGGACCCAGTGCTACGTGCCGACAGCTGTACGTGGGAGTGATCCGGTCGATGGCCCTGTATGGCGCACCGGTGTGGGCGGGGTCCCTGACCGTCCGTCTTAGGGCCCTCCTGTGGCGACCACAGAGGGTCATGGCGATCAGGGCCATACGGGGTTACCGCACGGTGGCGACAGAGGCAGCGTGCCTCCTGGCCGGAACTCCCCCGTGGGACCTGGAGGCGGAGATGCTCGCCGACATTTATCGGCGGGTGTCGGAGACGCGCGCCCGCGGCGGCATGGTCTCCATCAAAGAGATCACCGCCTGGCGGGTCGACGCCCGCCAAGAAGTCATTGCCCGCTGGGCAGTCCGGCTGGAGAGTCCTCGGTACGGTGTCAGGACCGTCGAGGCCCTCCGGCCGGTGCTGATGGAGTGGTTGGAGCGGACGCACGGGGTGCTTTCCTTCCGACTGGTGCAGGTGCTGACGGGGCACGGTTGCTTCGGGAAGTACCTGCACAAGATTGTCAGGAGGGAGAGCACACCGTCCTGCCACCACTGCAGTTGCGACGAGGACACGGCGCAGCACACGCTCGAGGAGTGTGCTGCATGGGAGGGGGATCGCCGTGAACTCATCGCAATTATCGGTGCCGACCTGGCGCTGCCGACCATCGCCAGGGAGATGCTCGACAGCGTCAGGAACTGGGACGCGGTCGCCGCCTTCTGTGAGGCCGTAATCTCACGGAAGGAGGCGGCGGATCGTGTGCGAGTAGAGCTCCTATTCGGCGACACGTTCTGCCGCCGGCGACTTGGGCGGCGCAGGCGCGAGTATCTGCGCCTAATGCCGCCCTAGCCGAGGCCGCGGGTGATTGGACCGGGGAATTGTCCGTCACCCGCAGAGAGGCTGACCGCGCGACGGCGACCGACGTCCCAAGACGTCGAGAGGTGAGGTTACCCGAAAGGCTATTCCGTCAGGCCGACCACTGACGACAAGTCACATCTGCTCCGGTGGTCGGCCCAACAATGAGGTGACGTGGGTACGGGTGGGTTATGGGCCCGCGCGCCGTCCTTTCATCGCCCCGGACGGACTGGACCGCGCGTGCGCTTACCATAGCCCACCCATAAAAAAATAAATAAATAATGGAAGCTATATTATTGTTATGCTATATTATTAGCTATATTATTGTGCTACATATCAGAATAACACATAGGCTATAATTTATCCCGATATTCCCACGGGAAGAGGAGCTGCGGGTGAAACCGCAGAGCGCTGCTAGTTGTTTATTATTTCTACCATTTTGGCACACAAAAAACTAGGCTAAGGCTAATAAATATTTTAAATAACAAATTTCACCTAGCTTAAACACACTTTGCAACTAGGACATAGCCTTAGGAAATTCTCAATGATTAACTTGAAGTTTGAAATTGCGCTTGCTTACCGACAACAGTCTTACTACTTATTATATGGTATTCTAAATTGTTCTACGAAATGTACGCTCAATTCCTCTGAGATAAAAATGTGAGAATTTAAAAAATATCGTACCAATACAATAGGATAGCCAACTTCAGGGAATGTACCCCAACACTGCATTAGGGCGCTGTACTCGACATGTAGTAATATGCAGTTTGTTGATGTCATCACCGTATACACCTTAAACCAATTTAATAATGTTTTACATCTTAATAGTGTTGAGTCATATGCTGCTGTGTTTTTCTCTTGCAAATTGCAGCCTATATGGCTCAATTTAAGTCCCGGATACTTTCGTGAATTACGTTTTAATTTATGTTAGTCAGAGTTAGACGGAATGTTTTAAACCATCTATGCAACATTGATTATAAGATGGGGGAAGATTGGAGCACCGCTTGGGCATATTCGAGAGTCGACTGAGACCCCGAATGCACACGCGTATCTTATGAAATTTTAACATAATTGTTGATATCTAATATTAAGAAGTATTTTCTTCCATCTATCCAGCAACACATTGACTGTTCGATATTGACAAGTACTGTTCGTCGTTGGCCTCTTTCTGCGAGAAGGTCATCTCTAGGAAGGAGGCCGCGGAGCGGGAATGCGAGGCACTTGCCTCGCTGAATCACTCCGCAGGCGGCGACCGGGGAGGGGGAGGCGCCGATATGCGCATCCCCTCCCACCGCCGTGAAAGATGACAGGACGTGGCCAGACGGTCTTGCGTAGGGGTGTCGGGGATCGAATGTCAACAGACGATCTCTCCGGCGCTCCGTAAAAGCACGGACGTAACCGCTATTGGTTTTAGTGGGTATTCCGGTTGCAAGTGACCGGCGAGTTCCACACACACCCCACGCCTATCACTGGCGGGGGACGGTGCTTAAATACATTTGCACAGCCTTAACAAAAAAAAAGCTATTAATTTTTAGGACATTTTTACATTGAAGTATAT
The DNA here is from genome assembly GCA_032191425.1 of Lymantria dispar. Classification (NCBI taxonomy): domain Eukaryota; kingdom Metazoa; phylum Arthropoda; class Insecta; order Lepidoptera; family Erebidae; genus Lymantria; species Lymantria dispar. The sequence goes on from CM063451.1 coordinate 17,303,320, forward strand.
CTTTCATCATCATCATCATCATCATTATTGCAGCCCATATACGTCCCACTGTTAGGCTCGGCCCTCCTCCACAATGGGAGGGAGTTTGACCTATTATACAATGCTGGTCAGGCTGGTTGGTATAGGGTTTCATTTCGAATTTTCCTTCCCTTGTACATAAGGTGCATATTATATTCCTTAATCGCCTTTTACGACATCCACGGGCAAGATAAGGAGTAGTGAATTGTATTCTTACTCCGTCACCACACGAAAAATAGTAATAAAGTACATCTTTAATATATTATATTTAATTACGTATATTGAATCAAGTCCTCGTAACGTAACACCACAACGACCATTTATTACGAGCTAAACGCTTTGACATTGATTAATGTGTTAATTATTTTGTAAAAGGATAACTAAAGGTACAACATAGAATTTATATAAGACAGTGTACATAGTTAAATTTTGGTTTGCAGTTAAATGATAATAAATAACCTTAAGTACCTTTGGCAATCCAAAGAGCATTTCAATAATACCAAAAGAACTTTCGGGGCCAATAGTCCTTTGTTTTTTACCAGTATGATCTAATATCTCACAATGTCCCTGAAAATTAAAATTTAATAGTATTCTATATGAAATAAGACAGTTTGCAAGTCGCGTCGGGAGTAGTATACTAAACGGTGTATGTAGTAAGTAAGGCATGAAAATATAACAATCAAACAATCTCACATTCTCATTAATTAGCAACGCAAAGCCGCTTGTACGTATGTATATAGCTCAACCGATAAGGAAGTTTATAGGTAAATATCTCACAATGAAATTAGTGGTGAGTTTTACGTATTACTTAAAAATAATTTGAGCAAAAAAATAACCATAAGTATATAACTATTATATACGACTCACACATTTTAAAATATACATATCTCGTCCCATATCTCCACCATGTTGTACAACTTCATTATCTGGCAGTAGTATCTTTCTCGTATTATTCGCAACTGTCTGCAAAAAGTCGCGATTGCTTACCTACATAAAAGAAAAAGAAAATGAAAAAGGACATGACGAAACAATCATAAATGTAGGAGAAATATTTGTACGTCGCATGCAACTTTATTAAAATGTAGGGTCCATTGTTTTCAGTTGTCAAGTTATATATTTGATGAATGAAATAGCGGTTTCTGTATCATCATAATCATTTCAACTTATATACGTCCCACTGTTGGGCTCGAGACTCCTCTACAATAGGAAGAAAATTGACTTTACTATACCATGCTGGTCAAACGTGTTGGTATAGATTTTTCCTTCGAGTTTTCCTTTTCTTGCGTAGATGATATATGCGTATATATAAGGTTATCCACCGGCGACTGGGGCGGCGCAGGCGCGCTTACCTGTGCCTGACGCCGTCCTAGCTGAGGCCGCGGGTGACTGGACCGAGAAATTAGTCCGTCACCCGCCGAGAGGCCGACCGCGTGAGGAAAGACTGACGTCCTCCCCGATTGACGTCGGTCGAGGAGAGAGTACTCCTCATGGGATATTCCGTCAGGCCGACCACTGACGTCATGTCACCCTGCTCCGGTGGTCGGCCCAATGACGAAGGCGACGTGTCACGGGTGGGTTACGGGTGTGCGTGTTTACGCGCCTCTGTCGCCCCGGACGCAGTGGTGCGAGAAGTGCGCCGACCGTAATACACTCCCAAAAAAAAAATATATATATATATAAGGTTTTATGTCAAGTTTCTCTTGCATAGATGTTGTCTGCATATCATCTCCCTTAGTTGTCTTTTACGATACCCACGGGCAAGATAGGGAGTGGTGATTTGTATTCTTACTCCGTCACCGCACGGAAATTTTTCGGATTTATGTATAAGTTTATAAATTTCTAGACTGCAAAATTTTGTGTTAAATATCTTCATTATGTCAGTTACATAAAGTCATAGTGCTGGGCTCAAACTTCTTCCACAATAGGAGGGATATTTACCTGCCACTCCACGCTGGTTAGACGTCTTGGCGATTCCCACATTGGCGACGCGCCCAGGTACGGAGGCGCGGAGGAGCAGATCTGCCTCTTCGAGCAGATTTTACCGCGCCTCCGCGCCTCACGGCTTTGTACGCGTCCCGCACTAAAGTAAAGGTTACTATCCATTTGGTCGCCGTGGTTAGTTACGTTACAATGGGCAATACTGAAGTCATTCAATTTCGTATATAAATCTACCCGTGTCCAGATCTGCTGCGGTCCACCCCGCGCCTCTGCGCCTGGCGGCAGAACCTGTTAGTAGGACGTGCTCAGAATTTAATTTTAATACCAATAATATCTGAAGTGTTACACCCTTTCCAATTAAATCTTTACCTGAAATAAGGAACAGCTTTTCAAAGTTTCGACCATTTCTAATGAACGTACTTCTTGTTTTAAATTCGGCGACATATCACTGAAAATTTCTTCTGTAGATACGGCATTATTATAATACCTGGTGGTAATAAAAGTATTTATAATGGTAATAGTTAGTGTTGTCTATTTTTAATTTACACTATCAAATAAGAGAAGCTTATTGCGAACTGTAAAATATAACAATGCTATTATTATATTTAGCAGTGGAAGGACCACATTGTTGACAGTTGTCTGTCTACAGCTGCGGGCCGGTCCACCGGGGTAGTACCACATTCTCCAAGAAAATCGACGTCTGAGTAGTAGCAATTTGTTACTGCGCTTCGTTCGGTGAGCAAAAGACCCGGTAGCCCAACTTTCTGAGGGTGTTTGCGTGTGGTGTATTTTGGTGATACCTTTAGTTTCACCGAACCTCATTGCACGCATTCACACTCCCTTCACTTTCTTCACGGTGGGCAGCGGCCTAGCAAAGGTCCATGAGCGGCAGCAACACGTACTAGGTGTACTATTTGTTCGTTTGCCACCGTTTGTAATAAAAAAATATCAGTAGGAGTGGAACAGTGATTGTGAATAAATATAGCAAAAGGCTGGATTAGTATAGATTTTTCTCACCACTGTACGCCGAAAAATTTTCTCACACGAGCTTTGATTTTACCACTGACACGGTTAACAGAGAAGAAATAAAACAGTTCTCGTATTGATTCCTATAAATAAATAAAAAATATTAAAAATAAATTGAATAAAACACTTATTTTTCAACAAATTAAATGTTACTTATATGTTATGTTTCGGTGTGGTGACGTAGTAAGAATACAATTCACCACTCCCTATCTTGCCCGTGGATGTCGTACAAGACGACTAAGGAATATAATATGTACATAACATCTGTGCAAGGGAAGGAAGACTCAAAACGGAACCCTATACCAACATGTGTGACCAGCATGGTATAGTAGGTCAAATTCCCTCCCATTGTGGAGGAGGTCCGAGTCCAACGGTGGGACGTACGTGGGCTGCGATGATGATATGTTATATTTTAAATAGATTCAATAATTATTGAATTATATAGTTGATTGGATAATTAAATAAAAAATAATTACATACTCTGAATTTAAGTTTCCTTTGAGTAGATAATAAGTAATTACTGCAAATTTTAGCTGAATAAAAACAGTTGAAATATGCTCCCAATACGAAAAACATCATTACCTGAAAGTAAATTATGTTGATTATAAATAATGTAGGTGGCGGAGCATGCGTGTGAGGAACTCCTCTACGGCGGCATCCTACCTGCGCATGATGTCACCCTAGCCGAGGCCGCGGGTGGCTGGACCGGGGAATAGTCCGTCACCCGCGGAGAGGCTGACCGTGTGAGGGCGGCCGACGTCCCAGGATTACCTAAAAGGGTATCCTGCCGGGTTGGCCACGGATGACGGGGAACTTGGTACCGGTGGTCGATCCAATGACGAAGGGAAGGAAATAAGGTGGGTTATGGTGCTACGCTCCTCCCTTTCGTCACCCTGGACGAAGCGGACGGCGCGTGCGCTGATTGTAGCCCACCCAAAAAAAGTATATAACACTAGCTGACCCAACAAATGTTGTTGTGTTCAAATTACACAGCAGTGCCACCTACCGGGTCCAATTGTAAATCTAAACAATTCTCAAATCCCCTTGAACACACACAAAAAAATTCATCAACATCGGTCCAGTCGTTTAGGAGGAGTTCACCGACATACACACGTACACAAGAAATTTATATATAAAGATTATAACTTAACTAGTGTGGTCACAATAAAAAAGCATGTTGTTAACAAAAAGAAGATTGATATGGGGATTAAAATATTAGTACTTCTACTTACTATAATTATATCGTTGCTTCCAGGTGCAATATCTGTAGTTCCTGAACCGGTAAATACAGCAGTACCAAAGCCAAGCGCCGTCTTTAGAGGATACTCATGCTTTGCATCATTCGTCGTGAATAACTTCGTCTCCCAGAAAATTAATTGTGATATCCAGGATCCCTGTTAATAGAATAAAAATGTTAATACTACTAGTAGAAGCATTTTTTGATGTAAGAAATAGATTTGAAATTATTTGATTGAACTGAAAAAAATCCTAATTGATATGTTTGAGTTCGTGCTTCGATAACATTTCTATTTTTAAAATCACATACATTTTTAACTAGCAGATATTTTATTGTTGAATACGATATGAAGTGAATACAATATTGAAACAACGTAGAATAGCCACAAAATCTAAAATATCCTTATTAATATTATAAATGCGAAAGTAAGTTTGTTTGTTTGTTACGCTTTCACGCTTAAACCACCGAACCGATTTCAAAAGTTTTTTCACCAATGGAAAGCTACAATATCAGGGAGTAACATACCCTATATTTTATCCCGATATTCCCACGGGAACTGTACTACGCCGCGGGAAAGGCGGCTGAAACCGAAGCGAAGCGAGGGCGGGTTGCTAGTATTATATAAAAATACAATAATATATCTACTAAAAGAAAAGAAGCGTTACGAAAACTGCAAGCCCTCAAATTGTCGTGCAAACTTAGGCGACCTCCGACCTCAATAAGCGCTGGTCTAAGTTTGGTAGTTAAGTACCTTAGTAAAAATAGGACGGGACCGTGCTTACACATAATGTGGGTGCCTCTGATAGAGAAACGCTCAGTGCCTCCGAATTGAAATGACCCCATTTCAGAAATGGTCACAAAAACTTGCCAAGTGCTCAAGGCAGAAAACTGAGAGTTAATTCTCATTAGTTCATACTCTGGCAATAGGTAGAAAAAGGCCAAAGGAACACCCCGAGGTTTTAGCGGGTAAATGGTAACTTGCAATGGGAGTTCTCGTATAACCCTTCAGCCGGCTTGGTGGAATACCCCTTTTTTTTTTTTTTTTGGGTGGGCTATGGTAAGCGCACGCGCGGTCCCGTCCGTCCGGGGCGATGAAAGGACGGCGCGCGGGCCCATAACCCGAACCACCCGTACCCACGTCACCTCGTTGTTTGTTGGGCCGACCACCGGAGCAGATGTGACTTGTCATCAGTGGTCGGCCCGACGGAATACCCTTTCGGGTAACCTCACGTCTCGACGTACTGGGACGTCGGTCGCCATCGCGCAGTCAGCCTCTCTGCGGGTGACGGACAATTCCCCGGTCCGATCGCCCGCGGCCTCGGCTAGGGCGGCATTAGGCGCAGATACTCGCGCCTGCGCCGCCCCAGTCGCCGGCGGTGGAACGTGTCGCCGAATAGGAGCTCTACTCGCACACGATCCGCCGCCTCCTTCCGCCTCACAGAAGGCAGCGACCGCGTCCCAGTTCCTAACACTGTCGAGCATCTCCCTGGCGATGGTCGGCAGCGCCAGGTCGGCACCGATAATCGCGACGAGTTCACGGCGCTCCTCCTCCCACGCAGCACACTCCTCGAGCGTGTGCTGCGCCGTGTCCTCGTCGCAACTGCAGTGGTGGCAGGACGGTGTGCTCTCCCTCCTGACAATCTTGTGCAGGTACTTCCCAAAACACCCGTGCCCTGTCAGCACCTGCACCAGTCGGAAAGAAAGCACCCCGTGCGTCCGCTCCAACCACTCCATCAGCACCGGCCGGAAGGCCTCGACGGTCCTGACACCGTACCGAGGACTCTCCAGCCGGACTGCCCAACGGGCAATGACTCCTCGGCGGGCGTCGACCCGCCAGGCGGTGATCTCCTGCAAGGAGCCCGTTCCGCCACGGGCGCGCGTTTCCGACACCCGCCGATAAATGTCGGCGAGCATCTCCGCCTCCAGGTCCCACGGGGGAGTTCCGGCCCGGAGGCACGCTGCCTCCGTCGCCACCGTGCGGTAACCCCGTATGGCCCTGATCGTCATGACCCTCTGTGGTCGCCACAGGAGGGCCCTAAGACGGACGGTTGGTGGAATACCCATACAGAGTTATCTTGCGTAAATAAAATTTTTGATCGTATTTCCTTTCTCGTAGAATACATACTTTATGGAGACAAAAAGTAGCTTAAATATTAAGGAAAGGTTTTTTAAAGTCGAATTCCTTGCCAAAGATTAACCTTTCTCTCAAAAATTACAATCTGTTACCATTTTATAATAATGTAGTATAGATTTTATTTCATTTCGTCATCTTTATTTCGTCTTCTCTGTTTATAAATATCACACACTTCGATTTATATACCTACTACTACTAGCCTTCTCCATAATGTGAAGGAAATAGATATAATCTACAACGCCGTCCATCCGGTTGAGAAGGGTTTTAATTTAAGATTTCCTTCTCTTGATAATATTATTCATCATTTAAGAGATTCGCAGGGACTGCGTTAGAGTTCTTATTTTGTTACCATAGGGACTAATTGTGATTACCTACGCACTAATTGAATTACATATAATCGGAAAACCGTTTCGTGAATAAAAACACATGTTTAAGATCTTCAATAATATTTCGACTGCATTTTAAAACCTTTTACGCCAACTTCTTCACCGTTACAGCTGTAACATTGTTGGGATGAAATTTCGCTAGAAATTCGGTAAGTCAAAACTTTATCCGCGTCATATAAAATGTAAAACTTTATCACTGACTCTCTCATCATTCATGACTGTTTATTACTTATTACATAAATTTTAATATACTTAAGGTACAAATAATATAATTTACGCATTTCTTATGTACATATATAGTTTTGAATTAATGTTAGTTTATACCTATAAGGTAGTATATGTGCATATATTTAAATATATTTATAAACGTAGACACTACATGTAGGCCCCGTAACCAAGCCGAAAGTGACTCAGCGTGCAATGGACCAGGATTTATCTGCGAGATAGAATCGGCAAGTAACCGACATAGCACAAAGAATTAGTATGCTGAAGTGGCAATGGACAGGCCACCTCGCTCGACGATTCAATAACCGCTGGGCAAGAAAGGTTCTCGAGTGGCGATTACGTGTCGGACAGCGCAGTGTAGGACGCCCCTCCCCCCACTAGTTGGACCGACGATTCATGCAAAGGTGAAAAGAAACCGCTGTTGAGGTGAGGCCGCTTGCAATTGCTGTTAGCGATGGGCTACTTTAATTATTATAAGTTCTGCTTTTGTATGAAAAAAACATAAACGATTAAATTTATAAATATATAAATTATTAAAAAGATATTACCGTATAACACAATTTTCTTGGACATGCTAATAGATATAGTAGGCATCCAGACCAGTAACTGAATATTACAAATAATAAGCTATACTTGATCAGACTTTGAAACTGTAAATGTAATAATGTAAATAAATTGTTATAATCTTGTTCATTGAGTAATATAAATATGTCACTATTCGTCGTCCCAATGCATATACGTGCGTCTCACTGTTGGTCTCGAGCCTCCTCCATAACAAGAGGACAATTTATTTACTATACTACCTTGGTCAAACAGATTAGCATTTTTCTTGTGTGGGTTACGGACGACGCACTCCTCGCACCACTTCATCCGGGGCGACAGAGGGGCGTAAGCACGCACACCCGTAACCCACCCGTGACACGTTGCCTTCGTCATTGGGCCGACCACCTCGGTCGGTCTTTCCTCACACGGTCGGCCTCTCGGCGGGTGACGGACTAAATCCCCGGTCCAGACACCCGCGGCCTCGGCTAAGGAAACAGATTAGCATATGATTTTGTTTCCAGTATTCCTTTTCTTTCATAGATACTACATGCATATTTATATCCCTTAGTTATCTTTCACAATATCCACGATGCCACTACTAATGCTGATAATTTCTGAGTTCGTATTCCTAGTGTTATTATATTTTCCGTTCGTAAAGAGAATAGTGCCCGATGGAAGGTATTATCATCGATTTCTTTTTGTCCACAGTTATATACAGTACCTAAGTCGTAGAGAGTTATACGCGCATTGCGTGCTACAGAACTCACAAAAGGAATAACATTTTGCCAGTTATTGAAACAATTTTTCATTGATGCTTCACTCCTACCTGGTCGTACAGTGATGCCATAAAGCATTCCTAAATAAATGAGCTGTCCAACACTAAAATAATTTTTAAAGTCAAACTATGAATATTTGAGATTAGCGCGTTCAACCAAGCAAGATACAAAACACTTTGACTTTTTAATATTAGAACAGTAACTGATTAATAATTCAATTTTCCACCATCCTTATATATTCACGGATGCTGTAAGGCAGTTTTGTAAGGAGTAAAATAACATTATCTAAGGGAAAATGAAATTTTAAAAGTAAACTTTGCCAACCCGTTGGACCAACGTGGAATGATAGACTAATTTTCTTCAAATTACTGAAGAAGTCTGTGCCTGTGTATATGAACTGTATTAAAGTATTACATATCATTTTAATTATTTTGGTGATAAAATTGTCATTATTTCCTCTTTTTTATCTGTAAATTTTTAGAGCTTAGAATAATAACGTATAGAAGGGAAGTTCGCGCACAAAAAGTGAAGTATTTCAATTGGAGCCTAATGGAGCTTACGTCGGAACCGTTCCTTAATATACAAGGTCACTGTACTGCTCGTACGTACGCATCTCTTAAAAAATAAATAGGTAATTATGACGGTTTGTGCATTCAAATGGTGTCACAACACATTTGAAAAACATAAAAAGGTTTTTAACATTACTTTTAACGATCTTTCGACGATTTATGTTAATAAAAATATAATTTGGTTTCATAATTTGTATAGTAGTGTGCGTGTGTACGTGTGTAATCGCTTGCACGCATGTAGTATTGTTTGCTTCATATTTTTGGTGGCTTACGTATGGACACTATCCTTCTATACGTTATTATTATAAGTTTAAGAGAATCTGATAATTTTTATTAATTATTATTTGTATTTCATACCTTCGTAGACCAGTGGCATTTTTCAGTCCACTTATCCAGATAATCCCAGATATGCCATACTTGTAATATAGGGAATAGCTTGGCTATTTGTCCCGCTACCGTTTCATTATATGGATCAAGAGTATTAGTAAATACGTATAGAGGAAATACTGATATTACATCGAAATAAAAACCAACAGTTGCCATTTTAATTTCCGCTATATCTCTTACAGTTTCTTTTCTTATATTCTGTAATGAGATTTTATAAGGTATATACAATAGTAATAATAAGCAATAACAGTTTGCTGCCATATGCATCTGATCATCGTGGCATTGTACGTTAATTGCCAATAGTAGTGGTAGGACCACACTGTCGACAGTTATCTGTCTACAGCCGCGGGCCGGTCCGTCCGGGGTGGTACCACGCTCTCGCAGAAAATCGACGTCTGAGTAGTAGCAATTTGTTACTGCGCTTCGTTCGGTGAGCGAGAGAGCCGGAAGCCCAACTTTCTGAGAGTGTTCGCGTGTGGAGGGTGTTGGTGGTGCCTTTGGTATCACCGAGCCTCAATGCACGCATTCACACTCCCTTCATTCCCTTCACGGTAGGCAGCGGCCTTGTAAAGGTCCATGAGCGACAGCAACACTTACCATCAGGTGTACTGTTTGCTCGTTTGCCACTGCTTGCAATAAAAAAAAAATCCTACTATGAAGGTGATTTTCTTGTGGTCACGGAGTAAGAAGTTTACCACCTTACTAGGGGTTGTCATGACACAAGATATAATGCAATGCATATAAAACTCTGTACGAATGTGTCTGACCGACACGGTACAGTATGTTAATTTTTATCCTACTACAGTGGAAGTTTGAGCTCAGCTGAAGGACATGTATGGCTGATATGATGACGGTGATGATGATGGAGGAGGCGCAAGTCCAGCAGTGGGATGTATATGGTTTAAGATTAGAATTGATAATGATCTGAAGTTGGTTCGAAGTTAACAGTAGGACATATCCATCAATGGCGACCGGCATCCCGGGACAGGGATGACGAGAGGAGGGGGTATCCCCTTAGAGTATTCCATCGGGTCGACCACTGAAGACAAGGAACTCGGCTCTGGTGGTCGGCCCAACGACGAAGGCGACGTGTCGCGGGTGGGTTACGGGGCAGCGCGCCGTCCCTCTGTCGCCCCTGATGGAGCCGGGCGACGGGTGCGCTGACCGTAGCCCACCCCTCCAAAAAAAAACTATGACAAATATACCGACAACTTAACTATAACTTTTGGGAGTTTATAGATATAGATGATTAGCCCAGTCATATTAGGTAAAAAAAGGGGTCAACCTCTGAATGAAAGATAATAAGCTGTAAATTGGTATAAACCTTTGTTCTGTCGTTCTAAATGTTGTCTCAAAAGTCACAAGTGCTATCGTGTCCGCGTCTTAAGATATTGAAGGTCGTAAAAATCGGTTTTTCGAGAATATCTCTCTTTCTATTGCTTAAATGAGATATGCACTTATTATAAAAGTTGTAGAGTATAAAATTCTCTACAACTTTTGTTTGAACTTTTTTTTCATACAATCAATCGTTTTTGCGGGAGACCGCAAAGAGTGCGCCGCGTACAGTCATATATGGCCTAATGCAAGGTCAAGCGTGAGTTACGGTTATGAGTACGTTGTATAAAGTTAATTATTTACTAAAAAATTTTTATTATTAAACAATGCCCATTATTTATGTACTAATTATTTATATTTAATTAAAATAAGTGACTTAATTATTTATATTTAACTATAGTATATTATTAATTTTGGCTTACATATTTTAATTATATTTTAAGTTTAAAAGTCAGTAAGGGAATATATTTTATACATATATTTATTTATCATTAAATATAGCATATTATACATTTATTGAAACATTTCAGAATCGTTTGAGTCGAATCAGTTCAAGTATTAAAAGAATTTTTGTTGATTTTAATTATAATAAAATTGTAAATAGAAGCTAGTTATCTTCTTCTTGTTGTCGCTCGAAAATGTTCACTGTACGCGGCGCTCTCTTCGCTGTCTACCACAAAAACGGTTAATCGTATGAAAAAAAATTTAAAGAAAACTTGTAGAGAATTTTATATTCTACAACTTTTATAATAGGTGCAAATCTCATTTAAGCAATAGAAAGCGAGATATTCGCAAAAAACCGATTTTATGACCTATGACCTCCAATATCTTAAGACGCGGACACGATAATATTTGTGACTTTTGAGACAACATTTAGAACGACAAAACAAAGGTTTATACCAATTTACTGCTTATTTATTATCTTTCATTCCGAGGTGAAACGCCTAATATAACTGGGCTAGATCGGTAAAAATGAAACGTCCGTATAAAGGTATTGTTAATCAAGCAGTTGTGCTGTTAAATTGGTACTTGTACTGTTAATTCGGCACTTGTACTATTAATTGGGCACTTGTACTGTTAATTGGGCACTTTTGCTGTTAATTGGGCACTTGTATTGTTAAACGGGCACTTTTATTTTGGTTTTCAAAAATGTTTTCATTATTATAAATTCTTTTATTGACTTTACAATGATCAAACGATTTTTAATTATAGATCACCTAGCACGAATGAGGTTTGTAACCCGATTGCTGACGAATATGTGAGATATGTGATAGGGGAAATCTTCGAAATGGTGACATTACAGAACAGGGAAAAATAAGAGAAAAAGAGACGAATGGCAGTTGTAATAATATGTACGTACAACACCCAAAAATAAATTTGATACTTATAAAATAATAGGCATAGCTACTAGCTAGTATTATATATAATTCAGAGTTACAATACGTTAATTGGTTTAAGTGAACAATATATACAATATTATATTGTTTTATTCCATTTAGCAAACATCTTTGTAAGCTCAAATCACAATAACAATTACCACAAAATTGTTCATTATAGCCGAAACGTCTGTAACTAAACTGAAAGCATTTATTCATGTAAATAGATTGCTAATGAATTATACATCATATAGCTAAGAATACATGATTAATTGGCGATTGAGTAAGAATACAATAAGTTTTTTTTATTGCCAACGGTGGCAAATGAGCAAGCAGCACACCTGATGGTAAGTGATACTGCCGCACATGGACCTTTGCAATACCAGGGTCACAGCCAGGCCGTTGCCTACCGTGAAGAAAATACTCTTTTTAAACCTCGTTTAAAGAAGGACATGTCATAGTGCTCAAGAAATACAGCAGCAGGTAGTTCATTCCAGCGCACGTCATCACTATTCATTTATAAATTACCTAATCCAAGGCCTAATACCAGCGTGACTCTAAGTTTTATTTTAGTGAGAAGGTTCGTGGTCGACAGTGGAACGTATTGGCCCACAAAGAAGTTGCCTCCTGCGCTATACCTACATATTTGGAATGCCTGATTTATAAGTAAACGTAAATCTTTTTAACTTATACTAGATGTTCATCATTATCGATCATATATCTTTAAACGAGCAATTCTTGAATATATATATATATATATATATATATATATATATATATATATATATATATATACTAGCTGACCCAACAGACGTTGTTCTATTCAAATAAAGCGCCACCTACCGGGTTCAATTGTGAATCTAAACCATTCTCGAATCTCATTGAGCACACACAAATTACTTAAATTACTTAAATCCAGTCAACAGATATCGCCATCTGTTAGAATCTTTTGGAGTTAACAGATAATTGTGACTGTCAATTAATTATAGACAAATAATTTGTAATAAAATAAAATTGCGACTATAATTAAAGATCTAATCCATCGCGGATAAACATCGTGACAGGAGATTTATATATATTAAGATATATATATATATATATATATATATATATATATATATATATATATATATATATATATATATATATATATATATATATATATATATATATATACAGGCTGTATCAGGTTATGGGGCAACTGTTCGAGTATGTTGTAGTTTAACGGTCATAGATCGTAATTAGAATGTACATTACGCAAAAAACAATATAACATAAAAGCTATAGTGATTTCAAGAAAATGTGTCTAAGAGTCTATGCCTTAAATATTACGTATTATATAGGCATATACAAACAGAATACATGTAGGCATGTAAAGCTTCGACAGTATAAATTCATTCATAATACCTAGAATTGTGCAAACGTTTCAATGATATACTCAGTGCCACATAACGTGGCAAAAGACGACTTTCACCTACCTTTACCACGATATCTTAAAATGCAAAAAATCTATCGCTTACCATACAAATCTATCGAAAATTTGTATCGCAAAATTCTCTTGGTAGATGCCTACCAGGAAGCAACTTTTTGTTAAATACGTAAGGTGAGGTAAAATAATATACTAAAATAATTTATTTATGACTTTACAAAAATCTATAGTTCTGGACTGTCACTTCCACTACTGTTACTATCACTGCTGTCTGATACATGAATTATGAATGCATCAATCTTTCGGTATGTACTGTCATCGAGGCCCATAATTTTTTTTTCAATATCTTTTACGTGCTCCACACGGAATGTCAAACAAAATGGCGACTGGGCCACACGACGCCACTGATCTCGTACACCTGACGCTTAAATCAGTTAAGAAAAGATTTTATGTTTGATACACATATCCTAAAATCTTGCATCTACTTGTGCGATCCTTTAGGTTTATTACACCTGACGGTAAAATGAGTTGAAAGAAATGTGTCATAACTTAAAACTTGGCATTTTTTGGGCGTTACATAACTCTTCGAAGCTAATTACGTATTTAATTATAGGATCTATATTATATTGAATTTATATAAATATTCTCGGTACTTTAATTTTAATGTTACTTAAAAACTTTTGATATTCAGACATTTGAAAGTAATTTGGCATTGTTATCAATGATATTATTTATAAAATAATGAAATGTCACCAGTTACAGGTTAATCTGGTATTTTAAAACAATGAAATACATGATTATAGGATATTAAAAACATATATTTTCTATGGTAATTTTACTAGATTTCGTAAAATTTTGGGTTGTGCTGTTTGTAATGTTGCTTCCTGGTAGGCATCTACCAAGAGAATTTTGCGATACAACTTTTCGATAGATTTGTATGGTAAGCGATAGATTTTTTGCATTTTAAGATATCGTGGTGAAGGTAGGTGAAAGTCGTCTTTTGCCACGTTATGTGGCACTGAGTATATCATTGAAACGTTTGCACAATTCTAGGTATTATGAATGAATTTATACTGTCGAAGCTTTAAATGCCTACATGTATCCTGTTTGTACATGCCTATATAATACGTAATATTTAAGGCATAGACTCTTAGACACATTTTCTTGAAATCACTATAACTTTTATGTTATATTGTTTTTTGCGTAATGTACATTCTAATTACGATCTATGACCGTTAAACTACAACATACTCGAACAGTTGCTCCATAACCTGATACACTCTACCTATATATATATATATATATATTCAGGATCTCGGAAACGGCTCCAACGATTTTATTGAAACTTGGCATACTAGAGGTTTCGGGTCCAAAAAATCGATCTAGCTAGGTATTATTTATAGAAAATGTTGTTTTGTCCGTGTTTTTAGCAATAAAATACAATGACATTAAATTTGAAAAGAATATGAATTCAAATTTCGGTGTCAATGTCATGAGTTATGATAGCTCAGGTGAGAGGTTGACCGGTTTTAATTTTGTTTTTATTGACATTCAAACAGCGTCGGTTCGAATCTCGGTGTTATTATTATCCTCTTTTTGTAATTTTTTTATATATTTTGCATTATTTATTTTTTATTAACATATATCTAAATAAATTCGACACAAATATTCCGAGCGAAGCTCGCTCAACCAGATATTATAGAGTAAACGACACAAGTGCAATGGTTAGCATGTTGAATTGGCAATGGTTAGAGGCGGACAGATTTTATCGTAGCATAGCTTAAAAAAACGAGCTTCATAGTAGTGGTGCATTAAAAGATTTTATATGCGTACAACTACTGTGCAAGAGAACGAAAACTTAATACACCAACAGGTATGACCAGCGCAGTTTATCGGGTCATTTTTTCTCTTATTGTAGAGTAGGCTCGAGCCCAACAGTGGGACGTATATGAGCTGTAATAATGATGATTCATGAACTCCTCGGATATTTTTAGCGATAATGGCGAACATGATAAATATCGGGCACACATTACAAAAATATCAGATATGTCAATATAAAAATAATTGTTAACTTACCTTTTTAATGATAGCTGTAGTAAGTTGTATATAAATATTTAAAAAGAGCCCAGTAAGTACAATAGACGAGATCACCTTTTCGATATCTTCAGCTTGTGAATGCTGACTCTGAAGTGCACTGTACGGTGACATGATACATACGTACAAAACCATTATAAAATGGACGATATCAAATATATTTGTCTGAAATATATTAGTTATTATTATTATTTGTATGTATGTAACGACGAATTAAGAATACAATTCACCACCCTCTCTGCCCTTTCTCCTCTGTGGTTGCTGCAAAAGACGACTAAGGGATACAATATGCAATTAACATCTATGCGAGACAAGGAAAATTCAACATAAAATCCCATTTTTTTTTGGGTTTGGCTATGGCCAGCCTACCCGCCACCTGGCTCCGTCCGGGGCGACAGAGGGGCGGTGTGCGGCTCCATACCCCGCCGTAGCTCGTCGTGTTCGTTGTTGGGCTGACCACCGGTACCGACTTCCTTGTCGTCCGTGGTCGGCCTGACAGAATACCCTGCGGAGGAGAGGACTCCTCTCGAAGTCTAGGACGTCGATCGCCGTCACGTAGTCAGCCTCTCTGCGGGTGATGGACTAAAATACCCGGTCCGGTCACCCGTAGCCTCGGCTAGGGCAACATAAAACCCTATGCCTAAACCTATGACCAGTCAATTTTCCACGTATTGTGGTGGAGGTCCAAGCCCAGCAGTGGAACTTATGTGAGCTGAAATGAAGATGATGATGCACACCAATGTGTGGGTATCCCACAGACAATTTAGGGTGGTGGTGAATGGTATTCTTACTCCGTCACTACACCGAATTTGGTGTGCATAATGTAATAAGATCCTATAATCCGCTATGCTACTTTTCTCTGTCTATTCAGTGATTAACTAGTACCGTAGATTCGATTGTGATAGGACGTCATTTCGACGAGTGTTTCTTTCACTTCAAGACAGTGGGCTAAGTATTGCAACCGGATTTTCTTCACAATTGAAGGAACATTGGCCTAGTATATAACGCTAGCCAAACGGTTTAACAAAGGGTATGCATGATTTCGAATATTTCTTTTTATAGTGATGAATACATCAGTAATTTCGTTTTTTTTTTAATTTAATATATAAGCGCTAAGTGAAAATATATTGACTGATGTCCATGATAGTTCTAGTTCGTCTCTACAATTGACCAGTAGTTATTACTAGTTTTTAAACTGAGCAATTATTTACTTCAGAGCTTTAGTTAATTATTGTCTACATGAGAAACAAAAATGATTGAAAAGGTTTTAAATTAAAATAAACATACTAAATCAGTGTCTGGCATTAAGATCCAGGGCCATCTGGACGTTAAACATATGCGAGGTTCTTCGACAGTCGTTACATTGGCGGAAAATTGATACAACTCCAAGTAATCTGTGGTAAATTTTGGATGGCGCTCATTGTTCTCGTCTATAAACGAAATATAGCGTTAACTTTATAGTTCATATATTTAAAATCTGGCTAACAGTTACAAATTATTTTATTTATTTATTTATTATATTAAATAAATTCATTACATTTATAATATGCATTCATCTTTGTTTTTGGGCAGGCTATGCTACGCACGTCGTCCATTTCGTTTGGGGTGATTAAAGGGTGACGTGCGGCCCCATAACCTTATTCCCCGGCCTTCACCATTGAGCCGGTCACTAGTGCCAAATTCCTAACGTTCGTGATCAGCCCGGATTATACATTTATCTTAAAGGTTAAAATGTCTAAGGCAATAGTGCATATATTCTACTTATTTCTAAACATTTTTATTTTTTCACCATCATCTCGTCCACAACTGCAGAGAAATTGACCTACTACGCAGGTCAGATGTGTTGATAAAGCGATTAATTTCAAATTTGCCATCTCTTGTATAGATATTATATGCATATTATATCCCTCAATCGACCCTTATGACACGCACAGCTAAGATAAGATGCGGTGAATTGTATTTTTACTCCGTCACCACACGGGAAGAATTTATTCTATAATTATTCTAGATTTTAGCTTAATCTTTAATTTAATAAAAATAGAAGTCCCAAAATTATTTCACTCAATTGATACGTGAGAATATTAATTTTGGTGTAAACATCATTAATCATTGGCGTTCCGGCAAGTAAAGGTTTGTCCTAGTTGTTGGTAGGGCGAGCAGTAATCATTCGGAATAGACCTGTCGTTGCCGACCATCATCTCACATATGCTCAACAGCAGGTGCTGGTCGTCGATGGCCTCATTTTGTGAGGCCCTCATTACAAGGAAGGAGGCTGGTGAACGAGAACGCGAGTCGCATGCGTCTGCTGACTCGCTTCGCCGGCGGCGACCAGGGAGGAGGAGGCGCCAATATGCCCAACTCCATCGCCTTAAATGACTATAGGACATGGCCAGACGGCTATGTATTGGAGTGTCAGGAATTGAGTGTCACTCCTCCGTCTATCACCGGCGGAGGACAGCGCGTAAATGAATTTCAATAGCGTGAAAAAAAAAGTGATGAGCGCCATTGCCTCTACATATAGCGATTCGGCATGTTTAAACATAAGATTTGCAACAATGTGTTATTAAAAAAGTTATAATGTTTGTATATTCATCTATCAATCAAAGTCCACTATTGGATCTACACGTACTCAAAAGAGGATACCATTGCCTCATTCAGCATAAGGATTGACTCTGTTGGTATATTTATCAGTGGCAGTCCATTTTCTGGTGATTCTTCAGTATGTTTTTACAGGTGTATCAGGTTATGGGGCAACTGGTCAAATGCGAGTTAGGCAATGGTGTTAGGAAACCCTTATAAAAATTGAAATAAAAATATTCATTCCTTAATGAATTGGAGACATGTAAAGTTTTCAATTTTGTCATCACTTTTTTGTGTGAATCTGATTGAAATGTATATGCAAAGTCAGTGATACTTAATCTGCAACATATTCTTACTTTGTTAAATGTTCATTAGAAATTTAATAAATAAATGATTACGTTCACATAAGCAAGACAAACTTCGCTTTAAAATCAGCTGATCGGCCGATGACCGTTGGTACCTACACTTATCCTGTCTGTACATGCCTAGATAATATGTAACATTTAAGGCATTTATAGACTCTTAGACACACATTTTTGAAATCACTGTAATTCTTATGCTTTATTATTTTTTTTGTAATATACATTCTAATTACGATTTATGACCGCTATACTACAACATACTTGAATAGTTGTTCCATAACCTAAGACAGCCTGTATATTAACGTATGTATTAATCATTATTTAATACAAAGCGCCTGAAAAAAAAACCATTTCAAGGACACAAGATATCTAAAAATCCTTTAAGCTATCCATCATCACATATATATACATTAATTATACCCAAAATATGTCTCTAATTTTCGAGTAGTGAGTAAAATTTAAACGTTTAATCCGATGTTTGATGATGTTTATATTGCGTGGAACGCCTGAAGGGTAATACTTTTACTGTATTAATATTCCAAGCTCAGTCACCGTTTCAGTATTATATAAACATTATTTCTAAATTATTATTATACATATGTTACTGTAAAATTTCTTCATTTATAATACACACATTTGTATCACACAATATATTAATCTCAGGAAAGATATCATATTAGAAATAACGCATTTTGAAAATATATTTTCGTTGGACATAAAGGTTTAAATTTAAGAGCATATGGTTAAGTAGCAGAGTAACGAACTAACGTTACTAATCATTATCTTTTTTTTAGTTTTTTTTTTGTGTGTGACTTAGTTGTTAGCCTCAGCTGGCTGTGACAACTTTACCCGGACTGGTGGGTGAGCGCTGAGGGCTCTCAACCCGTGACTAATCATTATCATCATCATCTCGGCTTATATACGTTGCACACTACGTCTCTCAAGCCGTCTCTACGATGGGAGTGAAATTAACATAATATGTTACGCTGATCTACCTGATCTACCTGGTTATGATTTTAATTCAAGTTTCCCTTCTCTACATGCAGGTTGTATGAATATTAACTATATCTTATTCATATTTTACGACACCCACGGGTAAGATAGAGTAACAAATCATAGGCGATAGCTCCATTTAAGCAATTAAGTTCTGCTTATCCTATTCAAAACGGTTAAATAATGCGATGCTTTTTTTTGGCAGGTTATGTTGTAAGCGCATGCCAACGCTTCCGTCTAAAGCGGCGAGTGACTCTATAAACCCATATTTGTTTTAAAATGACAGATTCGTAACAGATTTACAAATACTGAAATTTTTGCCATCTGTCATAAAAAAATTAACTCTTTCAGTTTTGTTAAAGCCTGTGTCGTATTTCAACTATCGATATTTTAAAGCTAATTTAGTAATAGTGTCATTTATTGTATGGACACCCCGTTCACCCGATCTAAATCCCCTGGAATTTTTTTTATTGGTGCTGTCTGAAGGACAGTGTCTGCTCAAAACCCATTGCAACCTTAGATGAGCTTCGCTAAAAAATTATTTAGCCTGCGGATCACATGCACAGAAGAAGGCGATGTCGTGTCATTTTAATAATTAACATATTTTATCGATTACGCACATGTCTCGTTCCAATACTAATATCATTCAATAAAAACATTTTGGATACATGGTAAAAGTGATTACTATCAACGCTAACAATTTGCGAAATATGGTTGTTGTTCTGAAATAGTACCTATGCATATTTTTTGGCCAATTTGCCTCGAATATTATACCATTTTAGAATTGTAGTTAGTTGCATGAATTTTTAAAACTACTACGCACAAGTCTCATTCAAATACTAATAACATACAATAAAAACATTTTGGATACATAGTAAAAGTGATTACTATCAACACTTTGCGAAACATGGTTGTTGTTCTGAAATAGTACCTATGCATATTTTTTTGGCTAGTTTGCATAGAATATTATACCATTTTAGAATTATAGTTAATTGCGCTAATTTTTAAAACTATTTGCCACAGTAGTGTCAATACTTTTTTTTTTCACCACGATGAGTGAAAGTGAGCTGAAAGTCAAAATCTTCAAAAAGATTATGGAAAAAACACAGTTTTGGTTAATTTTTGTGTAGAAACTATAGACATTCTGGGATTTTTCATGGTTGTGATCGATAGCAGTGCTACTTACGTTGCTAATACAAAAAAAATCATGTTCATTTTTTAAAGATTTCACTTTTTTATTCGTAATGAAAAAAAATAAGGGTAGAATTTTTTTCTTTTTTCTTCTCGAGCAGTCATAAGTAGGCCCACCTATTGGTGCCCGCTTATCGTTGAATTTTGGGACATCCTGTATATACCGCCTTTGGCTGCCTATTCAACATTCGATATTCGCTCACACACTTGCACGGTCGTCACTAGTTTATTATCAATTTATTGTACATAATTTAGAACAATGTAAATAAATCTTCAGTCTTATAAATAACACTCTTCATTCTTCTTCGCCTTCTTTCACATCTACCTGCGCCGACCACAACACAATAGTAGGATGGCTAATCTCCACACGCCATCCTACAAGTATAGAAATTGATGGTAACCTACAAATGATCAAATGCCTGTACTGTAATTTATACTTTATTATTTAGGTAGGATTTTTCCTTCCCCTGATTGTAATTTCTGGGTACATCGTTGTGGTGAATTGTATTCGTACTATGTCACCACACGGAAAGTATTAATAATAGTTTAATTATAATAGCTTAGAGTTATAATATATTAAAAGAGATTTCACTTTTAGTTCTTGATTTTAATGTTTATTACAGAGTTTCTACTCTCTCATAGTATCGGCTCCAACGATTTTGATGAAATTTGGCATACTAGAGGTTTCGGGGCCAAAAATCGATCTAGCTAGGTTTTATTTATAGAAAATGTTGTTTTTTCGGTATTTTTAGCAAATCAATACAATGTCATTAAATTTTAAAAGAATAAGAATTCAAATTTCTCTATCCCCGTCAGGAGTAACAATAGCTCGGCTGGGAAGTCGTTCAGATTTTTTGTTTTGTTTTGGCATTCAAACAGCGTGGGATCGAATCTCGGTGTTATTATTATTCTCTTTTTGTAATTTTTGATATTTTTTGCATTATTTCATCATTTTATTTTTTATTAATATTTATATCTAAATAAGTTCGGCAAAAATACCGAGCGAAGCTAGGTCAACCAGATATTAGTACTTTATTAACGTGATACACGCTCAGCATCATGCTGGTTATTTCAAATTTATTAAAAAAAATCCTTTTATCTAGTACAAAAGTTCACATCTCGTACATTTAGTTTGAGAGTTACTTTACACTTTACATCACGAGGCTATCAAGCTAACTAAATTCGAAATTACTTATACATCATTAACACTTGTATGTCTTATTAAGAAAATAAACGTAGCATTACCTCTATAATACATATGAGAGTCATCTATAAAAGTAGGGTCTTCTTTCTCGACACCAGCCAAATTGTCTTTGAGCACTTTCATGGGCCGGTAGCGCGTACGAATTAGTCTCGAGTCGCCTTTATCGTATCGCTCAATTGCCTCCTGGGGAGGCAGTAATGTCTCTGACTATACATGTGCAGAATATGTAGGTGTAGTTACTATCTACGTGTAGGTAGACTCTACGCATTATATAAAATGCAAATAATATTTGCTATAACAAGATTCAATAAAATATATTATTATAGTCTCTGTAGATTATAACTATATTTTTTATTATACTCCGGGAAAAAATGATTGTAAATACCCAATATTAAATAAAATAATTATTGTTTGGATTTTATCACGTTATAGATTTGTTTTTAGAGTGCCGCACTCAAAGGGTAAAAACGGAACCCTATCACTAAGACTTCGCTGTTTGTCCGTTCGTCTGTCCGTCCATCTGTCTGTCACCAGGCTGTATCTCAAGAACCGCGATATCTAGGCAGTTGAAATTTTTACAAATTATGTATTTCTGTTGCCGCTATAACAACAAATATTAAAAACAAAATAAAATAAATATTTAAGGGGGGGCTCTCATACAACTAACGCGATTTTTATAAATAACGGTTACGGAACCCTACGTGAGCGACGTCGACTCGCACTTAACCGTTTTTTTATCGTATAGCATTTAGCATAAGCCATAAGTATTTAGTCATACCATATAACTGTGGGAACGTGAGTGTTGGTCCATTATGAAGTTTGGGAAGAAGGAGGTGATTGAAGATCCTTAATACTGTACTCATTGGCAGTTTCTAGAGAATAATATACGTATATAGGTGATAATAATATACGTATTTTATACTAGCGAATCCGCAGAAACGAGTAGACCTTTATATATTTTTGCTTACTTGTCTAGATCTCGCGTCTTTAATCCTTTTTTGTATTTTATTTCGAATAAGTTCATACGCCGTTGGGTGCTCAGCTATAGCCCTCATAAAATCCGTTCTGCGTAACACCTGCGGATAAAATGTATAGAGTAAGTACCGCGTGTATATAATATTGATGTACATACTTTGCCTGTCTATACTGTGATTGTAAGGTCTAGAGTTTTAATACCGGGTTAAAAGCGGATTGATTTTTTTCGTAGATTATCACGAACTTCGAGATATTTTTTAAGAAATTCTCAATAACATGTTTTAGAAATGCCGGGCTAGCCTATTCTACTGTATAGAACTAAATATTGTATGGCTGATAGTGAGTTGTTTGCACTTCTATGTCCTCTCTTAAGAATTCATATATATAAATAAAATACAAATAATAAATGTGTATTAGACATTTAGTGCTTATATTCATTTCGGTTAATTAGCTCTGCTCGGGAGAGTAAATTATAACGCCAAGATTTATTAATATCCTATATAATATCAAAGAGATCACACTATAGTTACACGTATTCATTACAAAGTTCTAGTACTCTAGTATTATAGGTACCTTGAGTGGTTCGACGTAAAGAGTACACGTAACAATACCATTCATAACAACGATCAATTAGGAGTATTCCATCGCAGCCACTACAAACACATCTATGCATATATACATATATAATATCTATAGTTTATCAACCATACTTCCATGTGACTTAATGCTATGCAAATAATAGAAAATTATAGTTTAAAAACTAAAAAACACGCTTACAAGCTGACAGCCCGAATCATAGGAGTTTTGAATTTCGCGCATGCGTTCGCACACTAGCTCTGTCTCTCTTGCTCTTATGCAAAGGATACGATTAGAATTTTTTAAAACCTGACGAATCTAATTAGGATATTCCTATTTTGACCGAATTATTGCATTATCATGGGCCTTTGACGAGTGTGCAAAGTTTAAATAAAATCTGTTCGTTCAAAGTGGGGCAAAATGACGTTCAAAGATTCCATTACATACATATATACATACATATATAGTTGCATACAGGTGAAACTAATAAAAGCGTGTTACAAACAAACAGGATCTATTGGACCAACAACATATAAATTCGTACTAACTGTACAAGAAATTGAATAAGAAATATAATGACGAAGAAACTCAGTAATATAATGAATTCTGATCTTTATGCGAGTATTACACATTGAAAATAAAACTATTTTACGGATCCTATGGCGTAATTGTATTAAATTTTTGATTACCCGACGTTTCGGACGGGCGGACCATAACCTATGACCATGAACGCTGTAAAATGTTCGAAACGTCGGGTAATCAAAAAACAGATAAAAATGCAATCGGATTAGTAAAATAATTTTATTTACAACTCAGTAATATTTAACTAATATAAGATTCTAATTTAGTGCATCTCCCATATGAGTTCTTTATAGAAATTAGGACAATGACAGGTGCTCAAAGATTAACTGATAGATGTCGTAAATATAATAGTCATTAATTTCTTTAACGGTATCCGAATTACGACGATATGTCGCTCAGGGGTTAAACACTCTGAAGGAATACAATTAGACCATAGTCCAAGGGAAAAGGGAAAGGTACGTCAATATCAATTAACATTTTGTTAAGAATGACTTTTCTTAATATATGATGAGAATTGCTGATTGTGTCTACCAACTTGTGGATAGCTTCGTTTGCGCCTTTTAATAATTGATCTTATTAGCATTACAGTCTTAACCAGACATAAAATTACCTGTAATTCGACATAAGTTGCAGCTTTCACTGTGACTTTAGACGGTATTGAGTAGAATAAACTTAACTCTCCAAGAACCTGTATTATAAAGTCGTGATTAAAAAAGGATGTTCATAATATTTTTAAATAAAATTCTATAGCGAGACATTATTGGCATTAAAGTTATATAAATACACAATATAATTTTTTAAATTTTATCTAAAATATAGTTAATATAATGGCAGCTATAGTGAAATTGATATATTCCATAAGGAGCTTCCTCAATATTTTTCATTAATAAAAACGATAAGAACTGATGCTTAATTCATATCTATAATGTACTCTATAATATTAATAATATTTGTCTACTGTTTTTGTTCTTAATTCCTTCCTCTATAATCTATAATTTAGTTTCTATAGTTTTGCCACAGTTATGATTTTTTTCTTTGTCTTCACATTGTGTTATACATAAGGGAAAACTGTTTAGTTATTGTTACATGCATTTGTTTTTGTTTTACCTGTATTTTTAAAAGCTGTATGTTTTCCTTAATAAATAAATAAAAAATAATAACTGCCATGGCTGGCTACGAACGTTAAAGACTCGGTCCCAGTGATCGGCTCAATAGCGAAGGGGAGGGATACGGTGGGTCATGAGGCTGCGTGCTATCCTTTCGTCATCCTGCATAGAAACGACGACGTGCACCCATACTATAGCCCATCCAATAAAAAAGATAACAATGGGCATATTTTTAGTATTTTCTTCTTTCCCGGGAAATAGATTAGTAAAGTACTCTAGTAAGTGATCAATTGTCTAAATTTAGTAATCCTACGATCTATTCGCTTTAAAGCTAATCAAGAGCGAAAAGAGATTCAGGCTTAATTTCCCTAGCCGAGGCCGCGGGTGACGTGACCGGGGATTAGTCCGTCACCCGCCGAGAGGCCGACCGCGTGAGGAAAGACCGACGTCCTCCACGAGGGGGGGACGTCGGTCGATGGGAGGGTACCCCGCGTAGGGGGTATTCCGTCGGGCCGACCACTGACGACAAGTAAACCTGCTCCGGTTTTCGGGTGGGTTGCGGGAGTTGCGTGCTTAAGCCCCTCTGTCGCCCCGGACGGAGTGGTGCGGAGGCGCGCCGACCGCAGCCCACCCACAAAATAAAAAAAAAAAAGGCTTAATTTATTTTTATATTCCTATACTAACGGTCCCTGTTTTGAAAGCAATCATGGGACTTTCATCGTCTTCATCAGAAAGCATCTCTATTACACCTCTCTTAATACATATCATGCCATTCTTCACCACGCCTTGACTCCAAATAATTTGGTCAGCCAGAAATAATTCATGATGTATCAATAGAGATATTTGGCGCATGAAAGATTCATCTGCAAATAAGATCACATTTTATGGAAGAGTAAGTATATTGTTTTAAATTTTTTAAACTAAATCGTAAAGATTTACACGTATATATTATATGAATAAATACAAAATTTCTCGAGGATATGTGAAATCCTGTTGTGTTGGTCACGCTAATGCTAAGTCATTAGTCTCGGTTATTATAAAAATCTATGACAGATAAGAAATAAAACTATTTTTACGAATTTCATTGAGTTAATTAAGTCGTGAAAAGTGGCTGTAGTATAACTAAGAGACTGCACAAAAGCCCACTAATCAGAGTTTTATAACTAAGTGTGATTGCCAGCCCGCCTGCGCCAGCGGTGGACGTCAGACGACGACGGGTAGCCTAAAATAATCAGTGAAGCTTCAATATTTTTTGCTTTTGTTAATAGTGGTAGCGTATTTTTTTTTTGTATCTTTCTCTAGTGGCAATGTACCTATGTTTAATTTAATTGTTTATATGTGGATAATGTAGTTGGCTGCAATATTGTTTATATAGCTCTAGGCCTGCATTTATTTGTATTGTGTATATTGTAGCTGTTTATTGTCCCATAGCAAATAAAAAAAAAAAATATATATAAATACGAACTACTCACGAGTATCTTTAAACAATAGCGAATTATGGAAGCTATTGACATTAATATCAAAGATTAACTCCATTTGTAACTGCAACGGGAGTTTGTACAATTGTTCCGATCTTAATATACCGTCTTTTATTTGCCACAATTTCAGCTTGTAGTTCGAGCACTGTTCTATTAACCATTGCGGTGCCCCATTGAACTTCAGATAGTTAATCATGTGAATATACTGAAATAGTATTGATTGGTTACATGTTTGTGTTATACTTTATTCTAGATCTCTTGTCCTTATCTTCTAATTGGTAAGTAAAAAAAAAACATATCCACACTGAGTGACGCAGCTGAGTTGTGTCTGCCACCAACTAAAAATGTACCATTAAGGCCAATAAAAAAAAAATAACCACAAAATTTTATCTCTCATGGTAATCAGTCTTTTACTGTCTACCTAGCAGAGTGCTGAACTTTATGTTCACCATTGTGATTAAAACAAAAAAAAATACTGATACAAACCTCTAAAATGAGACGTTGTAGTCTTGGGACTGGCTGCTTGAATGTAGCAATTAAAATTATAATTTATTTTTTAATTTTAATTATATAAGTGATTCATTTAATCATTCTTGCATATTATTATTATTATATTAGCCGTAATTAGATAACAGAATGAAAGTTACAAGTCAATTAATATTAAATGATAAGGAAGCCACAAGTCAAACTTAAAAACTAAATGAAATACGGACCTCGGCCAAAAAGTACCCATTAAACTGGCTGCGTTACCGCGCTGGATTGCCAGCGAGACCTGCTGGACAATAAACCACCCAGTCGCATCGGCGAGAACAAATTATAACCAGTTTGAAATATTAGACTTATGCTGTAACCACGGTACACGGATGTCATGGTACCGTCGCTTAATTTGCAAACCTCAGGAAGCGCTTTATTTTCGGATTGTCTACGGGAATAAATACTGGAAAGGAGCCAGTCGTGGGACCGAAGTTGATTGACTCCCGTAGTTCGTTCTATAGGCAGAAAGGGATAATATAGAAGGTTATAAGGAATAATGTTGCGCTTTTATCACCCAACATAGTTTAAGTGAGATGTAGAGATGATGATGATGATGTGAGATGTATGATGACCATAGTTTACCTAAAAGCCTAGAAAATTATTGAAAATACGAGCTTCTTTTTCGTCACGTGAAATACTAATACACTTTAAAATAGAATAGTATATAGAATTAAAGCATACCCTTTCCATATAGTTCCGTTTTCTACTGTGTTGGATAACCAATTCCCAAGCAAGACTCCCTATAAAGCGATAGCGGAAGTATACAAAACCAAGAAGCATCAAACTTGAGGTTAACCATTTTTGACAATATGACTGAAATATGGACGTGATTTAAATATTCATTTTGTAGCGAGGTAATTTATGGCCGTAATGCACTTATATTACAATAAAAAAAATATTTTTTCGAGGATTAATCCTATGCACATATTTCTGCTATTGTTAATCCTGAAAGGCAAATTCGGTGGTTTCCGTCCACATTTTTTATTATAATGGTGGCAAAGGAGCAAGCAGCACCCCTAATGGTAAGTGATTCTGCTGCGCACCTTTTGCAGCTACCTTTACACTAGGGGCACAGGACTTACAGATACGCCGTTGCCTACTGTGAAGAAAGTACTCATCTTAAATGTCGTTTAAATAAGGACAGGTCATAGCGCTCGAGAAACACAGCAGGGGGTAGTTCATTTCAGATCCTGCAACTATGTGAAGGAAATAATCCTTTAAATAACCCCTAAACTGGACTTTGCTAGATATATTTCGGTGTTTGTTTGCAGTGAACGCGCAAACGTACGTCTTTTCGAGATTAAACTGGGCTAAGTTCAGTTGATCTTATTCCGAGGCTCACTCTAGACGGCGTTGATTTCAGATACAAGTTGAATCCGTCTTTCCTGTAATATATACTGAGGGATATTCTGATGTTCAGTGTACGGCTCGGCTATGTGCTGTCATCCACACAACAATTTATATTCTCTATGGAGAGCAGGTCGTTAATTTTCACATGTAATACCTCAAGATATAATTCAAAACTTAATCTAACTTGCATTAACGGTACCAACGACGACCAAGTTCAATATCATTAATAAGCACTAGACTTTTATATTAGTAAAAGACTTACCACAGGAAATGCGTCCCCAAATATCACATTGAAGAAACGACAAGCGCAATAATACCAGCAGCTTCTATAACTATAAATAAAAATGTACAAATTAAAGAGCTAATCTTAATTTTCTATCTTTATACTCGAAGGGATAGATACTTATACAATATATTATGCATCCATACATATTCCAATTTGTCGCCGTTTATCGTTAGAAAGGAAGTTTTATATTGTCATAATCCCACCACCCTATTTTTTTGGCGTGGGGTACGGTCAGCGCCACCCGCCGTCTGGCTCCATCCGGGTCGACAGAGGGCCGGTGCGCGGTCCGGTAACTTCCCGTGGCACGTCGCCTTCGTCGTTGGACCGGCCAACGGTGCAGAGTAACTTGTCTTCAGTGGTCGACCCGACAGAATACCCCGATCGTGGGGTACCCTCCCCTCACGACGTCCCCCCACGGGGACGTCGGTCACCGTCGCGCGATCAACCTCTCGGCGGGTGATGGACTAAATCCCCGATTCAGTCCCCGTGGCTTCGGCTAGGGCGACATCAGGCGCAGGTAATCGCGCTTGCGCCGCTCCAGTCGCCGGCGGCGGAACGCGTCTTCGTCAAGACGTTCCTCCCGCGCGCATTCCACCACCCTTGGAAGGCAGTTAAGCGATCACAGTTGATATCGGGGGGCACAGCAGTGCCCCCGCCAAGTCGAGCGCGAAGCAAACACTGCCGTACCATCCTTTACTGGAACCATTTCGCCGCATTTTCAGGCCCCTATTTGAGAACCTCTGGATAAGACCAGAACGCAGAAATTTTCGTCATCCAGTAAGCTATAAAATCACACTTAAAATAAAAAAATTCAAGTCTGTAGGTCATTTAGTTCCGAAGTTAAGCTAAAGCAAAGTTTCGCATTTATGACACTCACTCACTCATGATCATCTAAATAGAACTAGTACTTCCCATAAACTCAGAGAGCTGAAATTTGGTATAGAGTTAGGGTTTAATGGCCACATAAAGAGAAAACTATAAAAATCAGGATAATCGAAGATCTGGAGTACCTGATGACCCTTATTTGAAAACACAAGAGCCCAACCAAACTATTAAAGATCGACATATCGCCTTTACAAAAAATATTCAACTTTGTTTGCCTCTTCATTTGATGTCAAAAATCGAAGGTCTGAAGTATCTGATGAAGAACCCTCAGCTTCTCTCAGCTGTATTAGAGATATGGTAATGCCCCCTTCTACTATTTGGTACACAAAAGAAAAAAAAATGTGTCAAATAAGAAAATCTAATAAAATAAATCAATATGCCCACGTTTCTACAAAAAGAAATGAAATCCCACTGTACAGGCGTAGTCTGGGCTAGTGGACTAACGCCGTGTTTGACAGAAGAACCTAAGGTTATAGTTTGAAGTACCTAAAGCCCTTAAGTTCTTAGCCTATCTGATGGGATACCTCCACCGCGCTACCTAAGGTGACAGGTAGATGTGAGATGGATGTTGGGTGGAGGATTGGTAATTCTCACTGCCAGTCAAGCAGACTCACTCGACTGATCAGAACTGACGGCTAAGGGTGTCTTGGCCACAGTGAGATGGAGGTTTGGGTGGAGGATTGGTAACTCTCACTGCCAGTCAAGCAGACTCACTCGACTGATCAGAACTGACGGCTAAGGGTGTCTTGGCCACAGTGAGAGGGATGTAACTGAGAGATGAATAAATTCAAATCTGATTTATTTCACAAAATGTACACCTTATATACTACTTATTGCTAATACACACATATACTATTTTGTGTTAGTGTGTCGTAAGTGTGAAGTGTAACGCAGCGTCTTTTAATCATGTCAGTGCTAATTTTGCACATTTGTATGTTGACATGCTCTACTTTTGAGTTTGCTGCGTTGCATGTTCAATGTGCATTGAACATTCTGGGGTCTCTCAGGAACACGACTGCAAGTCGTATAATTCGATAACCTCATATGGTCCAATGTGTTCTTCCGTCGCTTGTGGTGTGTGGACTGTAGTCTGGGGACGAGGTTTCCCATACTGTGGCCGTGGTTGTGGTGGAGCTGTCCGCTGTTTGTCTGTATCTGTGGCTTGTGTTGTAGTTGTTTCCTTGTTTTGTCTTCTTGTAAGTCTATCTCGACATTGTTTGAGTGGTCTGAAATAAATTAAAAGACAAGCTAATACTATTAAAGAAAGAGATGTCACGGTACTAGCCACATAGGAATGAGACTCTATTCGCCTCCATATTGTGTTATCTAATCTTGTTTTTAGCTTTGCTTCTGAAGCGGCTAAGTGGTCAAATATACTGGTGGAGCTATCTAATACTTCCTCCTTCTGTATGTCTGGTATCTCTGATTGGACTACTTGTGTGTCTAGAGTAAAATTACTCCTTTTAAAATATGATGCTTGCACAGTTGTTGTTGTTATTCGTTTAGCTGCAAGAATGTTGTTCAACGTCTTTACTACACAGCTTTCTGAAATGTGTAGTACTCCTATATCTTCTAGGTTAATTTCTTGTCTTTGTCCATCACATATTATCGAAGCTGATTGTGTTTTTGTAGTGATAAACATCCACGTATTCTGCATGTAAAGTTGTTTCCATAGAATTGTAGATTGAATGTTGTATCTTCTTGATGTGCATTGTGATTTAGTGTTATTATTGTTGCTGAATAGCTGGTCAACAATGCAATTCTTGTTCATTTGCATGTTCTTAACAGCCACGGGATAGCAAACAAACACCGATTTTTTGTGTAAACAATCTTTGAACTCGTCTTTACTTAACTCAAAGTATCGTTCATTGTTATAGTCGAAGCCTATGAATGCTCTTGGGATTGACAAGCATTCAAAAGAACTCCCGGTCAACTTTTGAGGAATCGCCGTTATGTGTATTAGCGTATATTTTCTTATGTCATGAATAGGATAGTACGCAAATACGTTTATATGTGTTGCATTTATTTCCATGTTAGTCTGTATTAATTGATCCTGAATTATCCTTAAGTTTCCAGGTAACTTTTGATTGGTTGTTTGTATTATATCATTAGCGTATTTAGGACTCAAAATCGTGTATATTGATGCGTTATTTAGGTATATCTCAAGTAACCCGTTGTAATAGTGAATAATCTCTGTTATGTAATTGCTCGCTAATTGATACGTTTGTATTA
The DNA here is from genome assembly GCA_032191425.1 of Lymantria dispar. NCBI lineage: Eukaryota > Metazoa > Arthropoda > Insecta > Lepidoptera > Erebidae > Lymantria > Lymantria dispar. The sequence continues at coordinate 17,335,127 of CM063451.1, forward strand.
CTTGTATTTTCACATTGTTAGCGTCTACCATCTTATACCATACGTCGTTATCGTACATGAATGCTATAGCTTCATTTAACTTTTTTTCAAAATTTTCTAACTTTTTCTTAATCCGCTCCTCGGTTTGGTTTACAGCGGATACTGTAGATATCATTATGTTTGTTTGATGATTGGCGGCGTTTATAAGTTCTTGTTGATTGCTACTCAATGAGTCAATACTTCTGTATACTTCATCGTTGACTCCGAACACGTATGTTAACATTTGTCCTAATAATCCACGTCTCCTTCTAGAAATCTTTATCCCAGTAAGGTAATCCTTTATCTTCTCAAATCGTGCTTTCTCTTCGTTCAAATGATAATAAAATTCTGCACAATGGGTGTCTTTTGTATACTGTTGCGTGTCAGTGCATAACTTTTGAAACTGATTAGTTATTTTTATCGTATTATTTAAATTCAGTTCCAAATCACTCCTTTCGTAATTAGTTTCTATTCTAAAACTCCCTTTGTTTATTGTTGAAGTACCTATTTGTTCTACATATAGGCCTGGATTTAAATGTTTCATAGTAAACATTGATGTACTTGTTACTTGTCCGATACACAATAATAATGTAGTATAGAGTAACACGCCTGACTTAAGTGTCTTAAACTTTTTATTTATGTTATTTGCTATGTTACTATTCACAGGCGTTTCGGTATTTTTTCTTAACGTATTCGTGTTATTCATTAATTCTTCCTGATATACAGGTAAAGGAATTAATGTATGTATTGATCGTTTTTGACATAAACCTGTCGATTTTTTGAGTGTCACTACTCTTATCACCCCGTCGCTTCCTGGGTGAACGGTTTCCACTTTTGCCAAGGGCCACTTACTTGGACTTATGTTTTCATCTTTTATTAGTACTATGGTTCCAATTTTAATATTTTCTTGAGTTTCTTTCCACTTGTATCTTTGTTGAAGTTGATGTAAATAATCAGATGACCAGGCTTTCCAGAAATCTTTCTTCATTCTTTGAATTTGTTTCCATCTATTTATTAAATCAGTATTTATGTTTGATAACGGATCTGGGATTCCAACTGCTTCCCGACCAATTAAAAAGTGACTAGGCGTTAGTATTGTATTATCATTGATGTCTTCACTTTGTGCACATAACGGCCTCGAGTTTAGGCAAGCTTCAATTTGATGTAAAAATGTTATCATTTCTTCGTACGTTAATGTCGATTCTCCAATTACTCGACGTAAATGGTACTTTACTGATTTTACGCTGCACTCCCAAATCCCACCTAAATGGGGGGTTGCTGGCGGATTAAAATGCCACTGAGTACCTATACTGGTCATCGTATTTTGGAATCCAGGTGACTGTGTTATTTGCAATAATTCTTGTTCCAAAAATTTCGCTGCGCCTACGAAGTTCGTGCCATTGTCACTATACATATGTGACACGTGTCTTCGTCTGGCCATGAACCTCCGCAGTGCCGCAATAAATGTTTCAGTTGTCAAATCTCCCACTAATTCTAGATGAATTGCTTTTGTTGCTAAGCATACAAATACAGCAATATATGATTTGTAGGACTTGTGACCTCTTCCTTTCATTGTTCTTGTTTGTATTGGTCTCGCATAATCCACTCCAGTGTGACTAAATGGATATGATTGCGTGACTCTTGCTTTTGGAAGTATCCCCATTTTCTGTACATTCGTTTCGGTTGTATCTCGCGCATTTGACGCACTTTTTTAGTATACCTTTGACAACTTATTTTCCACCTATAATCCAGTATTTTTGTCGTAGGACAGCTGTAGTTAGTTTATTTCCTCCATGTAATGTTTTCATGTGTGCGTTTTGTATTATTAATGACGTTATATGATGTCGGCGTGGTAATAGTATAGGATGTTTTTGATTATATGGCAAGTCAGCGTTTTCTATTCGACCTCCAACTCGTAATAATCCATCGTTATCAATAAATGGATCTAGTGTGGATAATTTACTGTTTTTCTGCAGTGATTTTTTCTTTCGAATAATTTCTTTTTCATCGTAAAATTCTTCTTGTTGTAATATGCATAGAATTCGTTTCTCTGTTTCTTCTAGTTCCGTACAGGATAATGGTTCGTGCTTTTTGCGCTTGCTGATAAATCTGTAGCAATACGCTAATGTTCTTATCATTTTATTGTAGTTAGAAAATCGACTCCAGATGTCATACTTTTCATTCGTAGTATTAATTGTTGTTGATAAACAGTACTTGGCTTCTTCATTTGGCTGTGGTGCTGTTGTTGTAATAGGTATTTCACTCGTCTGTAACCATGGTGGGCCGTTCCACCATAAGGAACAGTTTATTAATTTTTCTGGCGCCAATCCTCTTGATATAATGTCCGCTGGGTTTTCAGACGATATGACATGATTCCATTGAGCGTTAGGTATTATGCTGTTAATTTCTGACACTCTGTTGGCCACGAACGTATGCCATCGCCCAGGATCTCCTTTTATCCATCCCAACGTGATCATAGAATCCGTCCAGCATGAAATCACGGTATTGTTATCACCGTTTAGAGCATTTTTTATTTTTTCTATTAAATTAGCCAATAATACTGCGGCGCATAGCTCAAGACGCGGTAATGTTGTTTTTTGTTTTTTCGGTGCAACTTTTGACTTAGCTTGGAGCAATGTTATGTAGTAACTGTTATTCACCATTACTCTGCTATAGACGACAGCCCCGTATGCTTTTTCTGAGGCGTCGCAGAATCCATACAGCTGAAACTTTGTCTTGTCTATCGTGTGACACCATCGTGGTACTTGTATACTTTCTATGTTTTTTAACTGTTTTTGTATTTCTGTCCATTTATTTCGTATTATGTCATTTACTGGTTGGTCCCATTCCATCCCAGACGTCCACAGTTGTTGTACTAGTAATTTTAGTGTTATGATGATGGGGGCCAACCAGCCCAACGGATCAAATATTTTCGCCACCTCTGACATAATGAACCGTTTGGTGGGTTTTGTGTTTTCTGTTATAGTTATTTGAAAACAGAATTTATCTTCGCCTGGAGACCATATAATTCCCAACGACTTTCTTGTTTCGTCTAAGGGAAGTTTCAGCATCCGACTTTCTTCGTTATCGCATGTTAAATTGTTCAACAATTCCGAACTATTTGAAGACCATTTTCGTAGTTGGAAACCACCTTTGTTTAACATTGCTATTAATTGTTCTTGTAATTCCTTGACGGAGCTTTCCTGGGATTCTCCTGACAAAATATCGTCAACATAGAAATCCTGTAACGTTACTCTACTGGCGATAGGGTAATTGTCTTGTTCGTCTAATGCTAGTTGTTGTAATGTTCTCACGGCTAGATAAGGCGCGCTTGTTGTGCCATAAGTGACCGTTGTTAGTTCGTATTCACTAATGGCCTTTTTTGGAGAAAATCTCCATAAAATTCTTTGATATTTATAGTCTTCTTGGTTTATTTTTATGAACCGGTACATTTTCATAATGTCGGTCATGAAAGCAATCTTATGCATTCTCCAGCGTAATAATATGTTTGATAAGTCTTGTTGAAGTCGTGGTCCTTTATGTAAATTTTCATTAAGGCTTATTTTACTACTTGTTTTACTACTAGCGTCAAATACCACTCGTAGTTTTGTTGTAAGAGAGTCTTCTTTTATTACCGCTTGGTGGGGAATATAATACTCTCCTGTGTAATATTCTGGTTTAGGTACTTTTCTCATATGACCCATATTTAGGTACTCGTACATAAATTCCTTGTATTGTTGACGTAAATTTTAATTTTTTTCGAACTGACGTTCTAGTTGTAATAGTCGAGCCACGGCTTTTTTCCTTGACTCGCCATATTTTATGTTCACGTCCTTAAACGGCAGTCGTACCGTATAAGTGCCAACGAAACTTCGTATTGTAGTATTTGTATAGTAATTTTCACACAACTCATCATCTTTGGTGAGTGCATAGTGTCGTGGAATTTCTTCTAATTCCCAAAATTTTTTTAATTGTTGTATGTCGTCGGTGCGAGTCATCATGCTTAATACTTTGATGCCACCGTTTGTGTCTTGCGGATATAACCCGGATAAAATCCAACCCAATTCTGTTTCTTGAGCGATTATACCGCCTTGTAGTCGTTTAAAACCTTGTAATAGTATTTTACTATATTCTTGGGCACCTAAAATTATGTCTATAGGTCCCTTTTTGTTGTACGTTGGGTCTGCCAATAGAACATTGTCCAACTCTTGTAATTGTTGTAAGTTACTTCTTGGTAACGAGTTTGTAAGCTTCGGTAGTACTATAAGCGTTACAGATAGTCTGTACTCACTAGAGTACCTTGGTTGTAGGTTTATGTTAATTGTATATTTCGATGTCTTAGGTTCGTTGTGTCCAATGCCTTTTATTTCGGCTCGAACCTTTTGTCTTGGATACGACAGCAGTTGTGCTACTTCTTCCGTGCAAAATGATGCTTCTGAACCTTGGTCACACAATACTCTTAATAATTGTGGTGTTCCATCATACGACGTGGTTTGTAATAGCGCTGTGGCTAATAAGACCGTTTTCTTTTACTCTAAATTGGTAGCTGATAAGTTCGATAGCATTGTGTTTTGTTTTTTACCACTCACAGTTGGTTTAGGAGTGAACTTTTTCGTATACTCAGAAGACTCTGGTTGTCTTTTAATTGAATCGAATGTTCGGTGTAATAGTGTGTTATGACCTTTATGTTGACATATTTCACATTTTGTATAAAACTCGCTCATGCATTTTATTTGTTTATCATGATTTAAGCAGCGTTTGCACATTTCTTTGTCTGAGACTTCCTTATATCGTTGCGTCACGTTCAAGGTTTTAAAACTAGGGCATTTATTTATATTATGTTCTGTGCTTTTGCTGTACCAGCAATGTTTACTTTTTGATGATTCTGCTATTGGTACGAGTGTTCCCCGGTATTTATTTATTGTATGATTCACCGAGTTATTACTCAGGTGATTATACGTAATTTTTTGCTGATCGTAGGACTTTAAACTTTTAAATCTTTTTTCTAAAAACTGTAACATTTCTTCAAACGATTCCAATTTGTTTGGGTGTTGTAACTGATCCTCGTATTTTGAATCAGTTTGTTGGTCCCATTTCCTGGCCAAAAGTCTAGCCAAAATAGGGTCCCATGTTGAAATGTCAATCCCTTGATGTTTTAAAGATTCCAAACATTCTTTTATGGTATCGTGCATGTTTCTTAAACCCGCTGCATTCGCAACATTTAGCTTGGGTAAATCTAATAATTTATCGATGAATTTAATTGATATCATTCGTTCGTCTTCATAACGTTGCGTAAGCAATTTCCATGCGGTTTCATAGTTCGATTCACTTATCGTTAGATGACGTATAATTTTTGCTGCGTCACCTTTTACATTTGTCTTTAAATATTGCATCTTTCCTACCAATGAAATATTTTTATCTTCATGAATAATTTTTTTGAATAAATCATGAAAAGTATACCATGAGTCATAACTCCCAGTAAAAGTTGGAATAGAGATACGGGGTAGTTTTCCTGACGACTGTGTTAAGATAATTTTCTCGCTGGAACTGTCATGGATTTTTTCTTCCAGCATCTCCATTGTAGTATCGAACTCAATTTGGGTGTTTTCAAAATATTTATTTTTGAAGTAAAGGTGTCCCGATGTATCCTCCTCCAATAATAATTCAATGTGTGTTTCTTCAATATCCTGCCATCGTTTTTGTAAATTGTTTATTGTAGTTTGTAAATGCCATATAGGTTTGTTTTCAGTGACTGATTCTTTCGCCTGAATTAGCCTTTTTGACATCTGGGATATCCTGAACATTTGTATAAACGTCTTGGGATTCCCTCTCCCTTCTTCTTCGTTTGTGTTTTGTTCTTCAGGTTCATATATCGCCTGAACAAGTTGAAGTCTTTCTTCATATTTTTGTAGGTGGGCTAAGCCCTCGTTGTATTGTTTCTGGATATTTCCAAAGTAATTTGTAGTGATATATTTGTGAGATGATAACATCTCTTGTTTCTCCAGTTTCGAGTGATTCTCTTGCACCCGTTGGAAAATAGTAGTTAGTGTTTGTCTTTTTTCGTCAATGTATTTTTGTGTTCTTCGGCTCACGGAGTCCTTTTTAATGTTTGTAATTATCCTCCTGATCTCGTTATAATCCTCCTCCTGGCTTCTGATTGCTGTGTTTATTTCTTGTATGTCCATAGTGCTTCTTTTGTCTTCTTCCCTAATAGCCCTACCCTAACTTCCCTACTACTAATGTTTTAAGTCAATACTTATCGTACCTGCGCTCTCGCTATAACACGTCCCTGAAGGTGCGACTTCTCAATCAGCTGGTGAGTCCCGCTTGTTTGAGGCCAGTGACCGAACCGCAACGAGAGGCTTTCTGACAGAGTACGTAAGTAAAAGTCCTTCAGTCAATTCCGAAACTGATGCTTTGTTGAGTACACCAGCCCGTTCTTAACTGATTCGTATGTCTGTTATGTCAAACCTACGGGGGGGTTAGAGGGAGGAAAAAAAAAAAACTTTACTTTTTACTCGAAGGACCAAATGTACAGGCGTAGTCTGGGTATATATAGTATAAATCAGATTTGAATTTATTCATCTCTCAGTTACATCCCTCTCACTGTGGCCAAGACACCCGTCAGTTCTGATCAGTCGAGTGAGTCTGCTTGACTGGCAGTGAGAGTTACCAATCCTCCACCCAAACCTCCATCGCACTGTGGCCAAGACACCCTTAGCCGTCAGTTCTGATCAGTCGAGTGAGTCTGCTTGACTGGCAGTGAGAATTACCAATCCTCCACCCAACATCCATCTCACATCTACCTGTCACCTTAGGTAGCGCGGTGCAGGTATCCCATCAGATAGGCTAAGAACTTAAGGGCTTTAGGTACTTCAAACTATAACCTTAGGTTCTTCTGTCAAACACGGCGTTAGTCCACTAGCCCAGACTACGCCTGTACATTTCAAAAATATTCTGTAAAAAACTAGCCAAGTCTCGATGGAGCAGGGAGCTGCTTGTTTATCTCTAAAAAGTAATGAAATCTAGACAAAGTCGTACCAAAGTTCCTTACTGCAATTTCTTTATTATTATAGTTAATATTGTGTGACTTGGCCGTTGAACATTCTTTGTACGTTAGTGGGTAGAAGTCAATTTTGTTTACACGTAATGTTATATCTGTTATAAATACCTATGTTTGTTAAGCGAGATATTAGCCCAGTATGGGTGGTAATTGGACGCTAGTGTCTCATTTTAGGCTGTTGTTGATTGTACAACACATGCATACAGCATTGACATGTGCAAATTATTCGCCATGTCGGTTCTGGCGACAGATTGGTGTAATGGTGTCATGATTTTGTACCCTTGTGTACCCTTCAACGGCCAAGTCACACAACATTAACTATAATAATAAAGAAATCGCAGTAAGGAACCTTAGACTTGGTACGACTTTGTCTAGATTTCATTACTTTTTAGAGATAAACAAGCAGCTTCCTGCTCCATCGAGACTTGGCTAGTTTTTTACAGAATGTTTTTGGTGGGATTATAATTACTCAGGCTAGTTGTTGTCCATTCTATTTGTGGTCACTTAGCTGGTTTTTACGATTCCCACCATGTTACCAAACAACATGTTACCACAAAAGGAATATAGCAATTAATACTTATTAACTAGGGTTTTGAAAAAAGAAAATCATGCCTATTTATGCTAAACACTGTAATAAAACTTTAAGACTCCTTTAGTATATCTAGCGGCTGATTTTTTATTCAGCTTTTACTCTAAATTGTAGGGTAAAATGCGAAAACATCGGTTTTTTCCATACCTGATGAAATTGTGCAACAACGTTTCAATGAATTGTGCTGATCTAGGTCAGAACGTAGTTTTACTACAAATAAGGCCAGATCAAAATATAACTACAAAGTATATATAAAAATATACAAATAAACCCATATGCTGGCCGTAAATTATTCTTATGTTTTATAAATTAACGCGCTGTCTGTCCTGATTTACTAAAAGCGATGTATGTAAAGCGACCTATTGAGTATTCATCATCATCATCATCGCAGCCCACATACGTCCCACTATTGGGCTCGGGCCTCCTCCACAATGGGAGGGAAATTGACCTATTATACCATGCTGGTCAGACATGTTGGTATAGGCTTTCATTTAGAGTTTTCCTTCTCTTGCACAGGTGTTATGTATTTATTATATCCCATAGTCGTCTTTTACGACATCGACGGGCAAGAGGGAGTGGTGAATGGTATTCTTACTCCGTCACCACACAGATGATTAGTATTATAGATTTAGTATTAAGTAGTACACAAATATCTATACCAATAAATAAAATTGGAGTGTCTGTTTGTAATGTCAAAATAATAGTTTTTTTTCATGCTCACACGGTTATTTGCACGACACCTATGCTTAAAATAGCAATTAAAAAATTTTTGTCTGTCTGTCTGTGTGTTTGTTCCGGGTAATCTTCAAAACGGCTGGACCGATTTCAAAAATTCTTTCACCAATATAAAGCTATAATATCAGGGTATAAACTAGGCTATATTTTATCCCGGTATTCTTACGGGAACGGGAACTACGCGGGTAAAACGACTATAACCTATAACCGAAGTGAAGCGAGGGCGGTTTGCTAGTTTAAAAATAAATAATGACGAGGTACAGGTATAATTAGAAGAACAGGTATTATTCAACAACTCTCCTAATATTTTCTTAGTAATATATTTTAAACTAGCAACCCGCCCTCGCTTCGCTTCGGTTATAGGTTATAGTCGTTTTACCCGCGTAGTTCCCGTTTCCGTGGGAATACCGGTATAAAATATAGCCTAGTTTACGCCCTGATATTATAGCTTTCCATTGGTGAAAGAATTTTTGAAATCGGTCCAGCCGTTTTGAAGATTACCCGGAACAAAGAGACAGACAGACAGACAAAAATTTTTAATTGCTATTTTAGGCATAGGTATCGTGCAAATAACCGCGTGAGCATGAACAAAGCCTATTATTTTGACATTACAAACAGACACTCCAATTTTATTTATTGGTATAGATATTTTAATTTATTTTAACATGTAGAATCTTACGAAAAGTTCTTAGACATTTTACGAAGTTTTTATTTCAAACTACGAGTACAATAATGATGTAATTAAGAGGAAAATAAAGTATCTCTTTTACGTTTCCTCATGCTTAACGCTAATAAGGATATCTACTGACTTATTTATTTCCAAACCAAGTCATTAAATATTGAGGATCTTCTAAGGCTATAAGTAATTAATCGTCCCCGTACTGGCAAGGAATACCCTCAATACGTATTAATTATTGATAACACAACAAACGAACATGGGATTCATGATAAGTAAATTGGATGTTGCCAAGGGTTTTCGCTAAGGCTTTTCAGTGTTATCTTAGTTTTACTGTAGGTGACAATCATAGAATAGGTTGACATATGGATAGATTAAGATTTTTCATGTGGTCATGGGGTAAGAATACAATTATCCATCCACTCTCATGCCCGTGAATATCATAAAAGATAGCTGAGAGAAATGATATGCAGACAACATTTATGCAAGATAAGGGAAACTCGACATAAAGCTCTATGCCAATACGTTGGACCAGGGTGATATGGTAAGTTAATTTCTCTCACATTGTGGAGGACGCCCGAACCCATTAGTGGCAAGTGAGCAATGTGGGTTGAGATGATGGATAGATTGAATATAGTAAAAAAAATATTACTTATCAAACTTCAATGCCTTAACATTCACGTGGGGTGGGTAACCAAGATCATGCCACGCTTGCTCTAACTGATCAGATTGGTTCAGGTAGTACCAGATACATGTACTGGCATGCAGAATCAACATCGTGGTCACAATTTGTTCGATGTAGAATAATAGTTTTCGTGTTTGCCGCATCTGTGGACATATTACATGCTGAATATATATGTAGTCTAATACAATTACCGTTGAAGGAATAAGGATAAGTGGAATATAATGGCATTTAGCTTTCGGTAAGTTTTTAAGTCCAATTTAAGAATGATCAAGTTTCTTGTCTACGGAGCACGAACGCGGACTAATGAGAATTTCATAATGATAAACTTATAACGTAAAGGGACATTAAAGAACCTCATTACGAAAAAGAGCACCTCAGAATCCGAAACCGAAAACTCATGGATATCAGTTATCATCATCTTATTTCGTTATCACTTAGTCCGCACAATGGGAAGAAAATTGACTTAATATGACGCGCTGGTCAGACGTGTTGGCACAGGGTTTTATATCGACTTTTCCTTCTATTGCATAGATATTATTTGGGTATCATATCCTTCAGTCGTCTTTTACGACACCCACGAACAAGAGAGGGGGTGGTGAATTGTATTGGTACTCCGTCACCACACGGAGAAAGTCAGTTTTAAGTCAATCAAATTATAGATACTTGTGATTACATCCTAACTGCGAAAATAAATTTCTTTGTTTTCTTGTTACTCTTTCACGTCTAAAGCACTAATTCGTTTTCAAAAACTCTTTCACTAATGGAAAGCTGTAGCTTCGGGTACTTCCGACAGGGTATAACAAGACCACGGTCTCAAAAAAAAAAAATAACATACGTGCAAGAGTGACAAACCTCTTGATATACGCACTAGCCAATGTGGTATAAAGTCTTCTTACTGAAAAGGAGCAAAAGGAATGGAAAATATAGTTTAATGAAAAACATCCAAATGTATCCTACCCGACCATATAGGGCGACAGTGAGGCAGCGTGAAGCCCTTAGGGCATCTGATGTTTTGCTTTTAAGCGAGATTTTTATCTCTTACTAGTACCGAGAATATGTGTAGTTACTGGCGCAGTCTTGATATTGTATATGTTATTTTTATTATATATCAAAGTAATATAGGTAAGTACGTAATTATATGATGGATAGTAGACTACTATTAGATAAACATTTAGTTACCTCTTCCTTTATATTTTGAAAGAAATTAAATAATCTATATATTCGTCCAATTTCAATCCAACGACCGATTAAAGTGACCGTTTCTCCAATTTTGCCTTGATCTGTAAAAGTCTCAGTATAATTAAATCAAGCATGAGCTTTCTCTACAATGGAAGGAAAAGTGCAATCCATTTAAACCAGCATGGAAATTTTATGCTAATTTTCCTTTATTCATCTCTCTCGAGTGAGTGCATCATCTCTCATGCGTTAGATCTCAGCCACAAGTGCGTTATATGGCCAACAAAGGAAAGCACGAGGCCTTTTATTTGGCAAGCTATGAGCTGGACACATGACGTCCGTTCTATCCTGGGCGACGAAAGGATGTCGCACGGCCTCATAACCCACCGTATTCCATCCCATCCCCATTAGGTAGGAATCTTTGATAAGATATTAGGTAGGAATCCTTAACTACCGTGGCCGGCCCGCCAGGTTACCTTTTCCACTACCATCCCGTCGACGTCCCAGTAACAGAAGAAACAATAGTGCTTTATAGAAATTATGATGGGCTGAATTTCGTTAATTCTGAATGATCATCACCTCCGCTCATATACGTCCTAATTTTGCGTTCGAGCCTCCTCACGAGAGGAAGGCAACTGACTTATTATATGATATAGAATTATATAGAGGGTCGACCACTGAAGTCAAGGAACCCTGCACCGGTGGTCGGCCCAACGACGAAGGCGATGTGCTATAGGGGCGGGTTACAGGTGTGCTACGGGTGTGCGTGCTTACACCCCTCTGTCGCCCCGGACGGAGCTGGGCGAGGAGTGTGCCGACCGTAACCCACGCCCCAACGAAATAAAAAAACCCTTACTTTATTAACCGAGTCGTAATCAGCCAAGACATCGCAAGCAGAGCATAGACCGCACATCTTTTTAGAGAAGCTTAAGTCCAACAGTGAAATTTATAGAAAATAGTTGGATGAAATAAGCAAAGTTGCTTACTATATCACGCGGGGCCAGATGTGATTTGTTTCTAATACCTGGGAGTATGTTAAGAGGTAAGATGCAGCGTATTCTTGAAAAGTCACCGTTTATATTATTTACACAATATTTCAACTTACAGATTCCAATGAACGGCACTAGTGACAGTAGATCGTAAGCGAGGAAAAAGGTATTTCTTTTGTATATTTTAACATGCTGTTTCACAAGAGGCCAGTAATTGTGTAGGACATGCACTAATACGTCGATAATAAAGAAAATTTCACAGACTCGAATGCTTAAGTCAAGGTACCAACTGTAATCGACGCAGTATGCAAGTAGAAAGTGTATTATAAATTTGTATGCTATTGTTAAAAGAACTAGTTTCTGAAATAAACATATATTTTATGAATAGCTGAAAATTGGTCTATTAACATGTAGTTTGAAGAATGTTATACACCATATTATTAAAGATTTTTTCATCATTATCATCATCGCAGCTGACATACATTCCACTCGAGTCAATTTTATAACAGGAGGAAAATTGATTTATTATACCAGACTGATTATTTATACGGTTTAGTAACGGGTGTCGAGATCTCTTGCACATGTAAAGGTAATAACAAATTTAAGATAGATGATAATAAAAAAATAAATAAAATCATAGGGGGCTTGTTATCTGCGGCGCAGGCGCGATTGCCTGCTGATGCTGCCCTAGCCGAGGCCGCGGGTGACTGGACCGGGGAGTTAGTCCGTCACGCGTCGAGAGGCCGACCGAGCGACGGCAACCGATTTTTCCCAACAGCGGGGCAATATCGGTCGAGGAGAGGGTACTTCTCAAGGGGTACTCCGTCGGGCCGACCATTGACGACAAGTCACAACCTAACGACGAAAGCGATACGGGGGTTTGCGCTGACCGTAGCCCACCTCCTAAAAAAGTGGGGCTTGTTATCTAATATTCTTAATACCTGCCTATGTAATAAAATTAAAACAGGTACAGTTATCAAGATCTGTTGAGATGCTTATTCTAATTTTAACGTATCTAGATCCAAGATGGCCGATGCAAGCTTTAATAAAATCGCTGTATATAATTATGGGGTATTTTACCTGACACCATGCGTTCCAGGCAATCATAACAAACGCATTTGTGTATTTTTGAAATTTTCCTTCCCAAAGAAATTGACCTCTTTGTTTCTTCGTAATAGTTATTCCTAGGGTATCAATAGGTGTTGCCGGTTTTATCCTCTCTGTACTTATATGAAAAGATAATCATTATTAAGTAATTAGTTACTATAACACTGTGTGGGTATGACTTAAGAATTATATGTATGAATATATTTTATAGAGATCGTAGCAACAATATAAACTTACTTAATGTCTATGGAGGGTTGGCTAACACTTCTATGCATAATATGCGACATATTCAGCTTTTTTCAACATAGACAGTTGAAAATGACATAATAATTATAAATACCTCTATTTAAGTATTTTAATAACGCTGATCAATAACTGTCAATAATTTTAGCCTACTTGATCTATTATTCCATAATAATATTTTGTTTTTAATTAATAAGTAGGTTATATAACGGCGAATAACCACATTTTTTTATTACAATACTATATTAAAATTATAATAAATTCGAAGTTGTTGATTTGCTTTTCATTATGCTAGGCTGTAAATAAAACTATACAGATTAATGGGTCGCTTATTATTATAAAGTCTAGGTGAAAGTTGAGAGTACTGAAAGAACATAAAATCCAATAGATGGTCTGTATAAATATCTCCTGTACAGATGATATAATATTATATGTAAACGGCACAGTTTGAATGTGGTATTATAGAGTGATAAGGAAATATTTTAAAGTTCTATTGGCAATTGAAAACAAAACGCGTTTAATATTCCAATGTAAATTTAAAACGCAATTTCTTTTTTTTCGTACTACAATATATGTTTCCTACTTATAAACATAGGTGGGCACAGTTGATCCAAAAGTTAACTTCGTTAATCGTTAATTCGTTAATTAAAATGTTAACTTCGATAATCGTTAAAGAGTTAATTTTGCTAAAATTTAACGCAAGTTAACGTTAACCGTTAAAAATTAACCATTTAAAACTTATATTGCTTTCGTGCCCGTGTGGTGATAATTCACCACTCTCTATCTTGTCCGTGGATGTCGTAAAAGACGAGTAAGGGATATAATATGCATATCACATCTGTGCAAGAGAAGAAAAACTTGAAACAAAACCCTATACCAACATGTTTGACCAGCATGGTATAGTAGCTCAATTTCCCTCCCATTGGGGAGGAGTTTCGAGCCCAGCAGTGGGACATGTATCAGCTGAGACGACGACGACGACTGCTTTTAGGCTGAGAAAAATAGATGAATTCTACAGCATGTAGTGGAATTATGTTGGCATGCATCTGTCCAAACTGGTTTGGAATACGCCACTGCCGGTAGCCGCGATACTAAGAGATTCACCAATATTTTACGACGCTATTTGACGTAATAACTAGGTGGAGGTGAGAACATATCACTGCTACTATCATAATCTACAATAGAAGAATTCACAGCAATTGAAGAAGGCTCGGGATCAGATTCCTTTTTCGTGGGGCGCGGCGGGGAGCTGTTTAGTCTCGTTTAGTTAGATGGCCTCCTGGCGGGGACGACGCCCGCCGTAACCTCATTGTCTGTTGGGCAGTCCAGTTGGAGAGGTCTCGGTACGGTGTTCGGACCATACGGACCAGGGTCGTGAAAAAGGAGAGCACACCATCCTGCCACCATTGCGATTGCGACGAAGACACGACACAGTACACGTTCAACACACGTGTGTCACGTGGACAGAGCAGCGCCTTGAAATCGTCGCGATCATCGGTGCCGACCTGAAGCTGCCGACTATCGCTAGGGCAGTGCTCGATGGCGTGATGGCGAACTGAGACGCGGTCGCCACTTTCCGTGTGGCATTAATGTCACGGAAAGAGAGGGTGGATTGTGTGCGGGAGAAACTCCTCTACGACACGATCCGCCGCCGGCGACTTAGCGCAGGCGCAGGTGTCGCGGAAATTACGAATGTGGCGTGGCGCGTTATTCAAACAAACAAAATGACATTATATTAACAAACGACTCATTAGTCGTTACATTTAACGGACTAAAGTTAACGGAAGTTCAATTTAACGGAAGTTAACAAGAGCGTTAACATTTTTGAAATTAACTTAAAAGTTAATTAATCCGTTAATCAAAATGTTAACTTCGTTAATTATCGATTAACGGATTAACGAGTTAATGCACACCTCTGCTTATAAATATGACTCTTTAAATTATAATTGTGGAATTATTTACATAAAGCAAATAACTTATGAGTTATTTAACCTCAAAATTAGCCTTGACTAGTTTTCATTTTCATGCTAATTTTTTAATTATTTTCGTCACTAATTTGCTGAAAATCATCAACTTTTATAGGATACTTCTTGAGATCCTAGAAAGTTGAAGTTTGATATGTATACTAGTATTAGTATGCAAAGGACAAAGAATTATAACACTAGAAGCTTTTATCCCCAACCTCATAAACTAGGGCATAGAAGTTTGTATGAGGCTTCCAAATTTTGATCCCAAAGGGCAAAACGCAAAAGCCCATAAGATAATGTGTATACCCCTATTAGAGAATGGAAAAAGGCATCTAAAATGCACAGAAATTACGCCTCGAAAGATAAATAAGAAATTATTAAAACAAAAATGTTGCCATAAGCAAATTTATTAAATTTAACAAATTACAAGAAGAAATAAAATTCCACAAAAAGCATTTTCATGTACAATGTTGCCAAGACGAGCCCATACGCTCGCACTGTCAAGAAGACATCAGACCTCAAGTGGAGATGAGCTTCTAATTTTACACGCCCTTTTTTTTGGGGTTGGGTTACGCTCGGCGCACTCCTCGCACCACTCCGTCTGGGGCGACAGAGAGGCGTAAGCACGCACACCCGTAACCCACCCGTGACACGTCGCCCTCGTCGTTGGGCCGACCACCGGAGCAGGGTGACTTGACGTCAGTGGCTGATCCGATGGAATACCCCCTTGAGGGGTTCCCTCCCATCGACTGATGTCCCCCCCTCGGGGAGGACGTTGCTCTTTCCTCACGCGGTCAGCCTCTCGGCGGGTGACAATTTTACACGCCCTTACCCTACAGGCTCTAACTAACTTCATAAGTCCTTTTTTGGTAGGCTGGACACACCCCGCATAAACCGCCCAGAGCGACGGATGGACGGCGTGCGACCCTATAACCTGCCGTATTCACTCCCCATCGCTATTGGGCTGACCGCTGGTACCGATTCCTTGACATCCGCGGTTGGCCTGGCGGGTTACCCTTTCGGTTATCATTCCATTCGATGCCCCGGCAACAAAACTGTGTTGCCACAACATCGCTCTCACGCGGTCAGCCTCTCTGCGGGTGGTGGACTAATCCCCGGCCCGTCCACCCACGATCTCGGCTAGGGCGGCATCAGTCACAGATACTCGTGTCTAAGCCGCCCAACGCGCCTCCTTCTGCGAGACAACTGCCTCGCAGAAGGCGGCGACCGCGTCCCAGTTCTTGACACTGTTGAGCATTGTTCTAGCAATGGTTGGCAGCGTCAGGTCGGCACCGATGACTGCAATGAGTTCACGGTGCTGCTCTGCCCAGGTCACGCAGATCTTGAGCGTGTGCTGCACCGTGTCCTCGTCGCAATCGCAGTGATGGCAGGACGGCATTCTCTCCCTCCTCGCGACCTTGTGCAGATACTTGAAACAACCATGTCCCGACAAGACCTGCACCAGTCGGAAGGAGAGGACCCTATGCTGCCAACCCAACCACTCCATCAGCACTGGCCAGAAGGCCTCGAGGGTAACTTCATAAGCCCTACACCTTTGTCAAAATATGTTACTTGGTTGTTTAGTTTCTATAAGAACCATTGTATAACAGTAAAGTCATGCACAGTGAATAAAATTGCCATGTGACGCTAGTGTAACATTATAAATAACCATTTAAGCTGTGTTTATACAATTTAGAATACTAGCTTATCTAGAAGGTTTCAATGTACATAAATGCCAAAATTTGTAGGTTTTTATTGATCAGCTTTTGCATGGATTGTGTAAATATACGTAGATGCGTTCATTCCATAACTTGGCTTGACATACTGCTGCGTATCTAGATTTATAATGTATGATAATAGCTCTATATTATAATATTTTAAAAGCTATGGATCATTCATAGCTTTTAAAATATTCAAATTATATATATTCATGATTTATTTAAGATAAAATTTGTTTCATAATAATGCTTCTATGAATCTCTTTACACATGCACAAAAATAAAAACACAAAAGTGCCCCTTTCCTGTGAGTGGAAAATAACGGCAACTGGGTTAAAATGTTAATTAGTCGCTGCCAATCATAGCGTAACGAAACCGCTAACGTTAAACTAGTACAGTCAGTATTCTGACATATTATATAATAAAGCCTCCATATGCAGTAAAATTTAATACCATCAAAAACAAGTCTTGTAAAAAAAAGCCAAGCCTCGCAACTGAGTTCTTCTACCATAAAAATTTGTGAGATCCATGTTATACCAAGTCGGTTAACTCATTCAGGCCCTGCTTAAGGGACCTTTCTTCTTAAGTTATTACGTAAATAGCTAACCTAACAACTTCTTATAGTGACTATATCAATATTAAAATTCTTTTATGTTTTAAATAAATAGATTGACTTGGCAATCAATCAATCAATTCCATGCAACACGTCTTGCATGGAATTCGAACCCGCGACACTAGCACAGTACGTTGGTATCTTAACCACTACGTTATCTGCGCAGTCTTTAGCAAGTTGTTACGATTCCCATGGAGAAGCAATGATGGCGATAAATGTATTCTTATTTTTTACAAAGTTACATTTCATTAACTGCATATGTAACTTTGTAATCCTATATATTTATATGGGCTTACAAAATTATTTATGCAGTTAGTGTATCTCGGATACTGGATGAAAATTATAATGTTTCATAATTTTTCCTTCATTTATATACTAAACACTAATTGAATTCTAAATTTGAAGCTTCTATGTCTACTAGAAGTGCCACTTTAAATATTGATGATCGGTCAGTCAGTCAGTGAGTGACAAAATTAAGAAATTTTGACTAGTTATAATTCTTAAACTATTAGGTCAAATTGAATGAAATTTGAAATACACAATGTGTATACAATGCCTGCTAGGTTTCTAAAAATTCAGCTTTCTATCTTTATTAACAATGAAGTTATAGGGGGTCGAAAATGGCCTGAATGGCTTCGAGAAAAGTATGTTACGGCAGTGTTGCGTTTTGCCCGACTTTTCTTTTTTTGCTCGACTTGGCGGGGGCACTACAGTGCCCCCAGATACGCAAAATAAAATATATATTATCACGGATAGTATTTAAGTCTATGAATAACGGTATGATCTTCAACGCAAACTATTGTAGTATTGACTTTTATGGCTTGCCTAATAATTTCTCACTCCGGTGACGGAATAGGAATAGAATTCACCACTCTCTTTCTTACTCGTGGAGGTCATAATAGACGATTAAGGGATAGAATACGTAAATAAAATGTATTACTTGAAAACTCGAAACTAAACTCTATGTCAATTTTTTTTACCAGTATGGTATAGTAAGGTCAATTTCCCTCCTATTGTGAAAGAGGCACAAGCTTAGCTGTTTTGAGTCAATAAGACGAAATGATGGTGATGAATAATTACTATATTCATATGACGTCTGAATAAGATATTGTGTGTATAGTAGTAGTACTTGTTTTATTCATTTGAGTAGGTATCTACTTGAACTATCCAGTCATCCTGTGAAGTCCTCCCGAAACTATGAATGCTGAAAAATATCCGAAACGTAAAGAAATTAAAAAGGTGAATATAAACGAAATAAAATGAGTAAATATAGTTTTATTTCAAATGTATTATTTTTGCGTAATCGCAAGATATCGAATTTCTGCTTTTAAGGCTTAAAAGTTTATGAAAAATTATAGCAGAGTGAAATATATACGATATTGAGATTGCTCATACCATCTAACACAGACATTCATGACTGTCTTAAATCGTAGTTTAACGAGATCTTCTAAGTATTAATTTGAATTTACGCATCATCATTATACACTATTTTAATTACGAATCCTCACTGAAATGTTACTTTAATATATTTATTCGTTTTCCTCAAGAAATTCAATTCTAGACTCGCGTATTTTCATTTTACGTTATTGGAGGTGAAAATAATTTTCAAAATATTTATAAATCGTTTATATTCATGCGATGTTATGAGAGAAATTTCATAAACACGAAAACACCATTTAAAAATAATCTATTTTGTCGAGTTACATTAAAATCATAACAGCTATGCCGTGAAACTGCAATAATGAAACAAATCAAACAACTCTTTATAATTCCGCACAAATTTTAGTGTTTATAATATTACGATTAATAGAATTGTGACTAGGTATGAAATATTATATCGGTTAAAATTAACTATACCCTTAGTTTTAGCGATACCTACGTGTTACAGCTGAAGTTCCATCATTAAAAATATTACGACTTCGTAGTTGCAGTACTGTAATTATATTAGTTTTAACGAGCTGCGTCCTCGTTTGTGTTATACGTAGGTAGTACGTAGGTAGGTAAAGGTACTACGGCACTTTTGCGATATTTTCGTGTAGTAACGGAGTAAGAATATTATAAAGTATTTTAGCTGGCTATAGCCAACTCTATGCTATAGGGTTTGAAAGCCCCCACGATTCCTTTCTAGCTATTTCAATTGGTGGTATAATCTTGCTTAGTGGGTCCACCCTACGAGTCACCTTTTCGGGTATCAAGCCCACAATAATACACCACCCCTGCTATTTCCAGCGGAAATAAGTACGGGTTGGATGGATATCAGCTGCTGCAAAAATCTCTACAAGTTAGAGCCTACAACATCTAGAATCTTCTTGTTTTCAGGCTATAGATTTTTAGACAAGAATCTTTCTTAAAATGAGACATAAATTGCCATAAAATGAAAGTACAGATGAGAAAATTGTTTCGTTTCAAGGTTGCCTTCTCTTACAATAATGCTAAACTATGGCTATGCAGTCTGCTTTATTGAATACATATATTAATTTTAGACTCAAATCTTTTAAAGTGGGTAATATAAAAATAAATATTTTCTTCTAAGAATAACTCACAATAAATTAAATATTTCATTTTTTTGATAACAACCTGCATTAAGAAATAAATAATTGTGTCGATGGCCATTATACAAACGCACACATTAATATATACAAACTAGTTGACCCGACGAACTTCGTACCGCCTTTTTTCCTAATTATTTTATTTTAGTATTTATCAGTTTGGTTTTAGTATTATCTGTGCAGTGACGGAGTAGGAATGCAATTCACCAGCCGTGTGTGTCGTAAAAGACGACTAAATGATATAATATTTATTATAATATTTAATTGTTACATTACATGATACGTTTAACCTCTCCGTGTTGCACCTGCCTTGCATTATTTCTACTCCACCCTAGGTCGACTGGTAGAGAATGCCTAAGGCATTAAGTTCCCCTTGTACCTTTGTTTGTGCAAAAGATATAAATAAATAAATAATATGCATATAATATCTATGCAAGATAATGATATCTGATTAATTTAGCATCATGTTACCTGAGTTTTCTTGCCGGATCTTTCTCAGTATGACCGTGTTCCGATCCGGTGGTAGTATGCTAGATTATTAGTTAGTTTTTAAATATAATTACTATTAATTTTAATGTTTAATTATTACTAACCATAAACAATATAATTTTTTCATATAGAATCATTTTCTTCTTACACTGGCAATGAATTTTGTATCAAAATGTGGGTCAATATTTAATAACTAATTTCTGTATCGGGTAGATAATTATAAATTTTCTGCAGTAACGATGACTTGTGGGACGTGAAACATCTTAGTCCACCCGTGACCATGAACGCTGTAAAGTGTTCGAAACGTCGGGTAATCAAAAATCAAATACAAACGCGATAAAATCCGTAAAGTAGTGTTATTTAAAATGTATAATACTCGCGTAAACATCAGAAATCATTATGATATCTGATGTTTACGCGAGCGCTACACATTGTAAATAAAACTACTTAAAACTACTTTTACGGATTATATCGCGTTGTATTTTCTAATTTTCTGTATCGGGTAGATTAGTAGAATTATAAATGTCTGTAATAACGATGACTTGTTGGACGTGAGACACCTTAGTCCGCCCTTGACCATGAATGCTGCAAAGTGTTCGAAACGTCGGGCAATCATAAATCAAATACAACGCGATATAATCCGTAAAAGTAGTTTTATTTACTATGCAAGATAAGGAAAACTCGCCACAAAACCCTATACCAACACGTCTCACCAGCATGGTATAGTAGATTGATTTTCCTCCCATAGTGCAGGAGGCCCGAGCCCAACAGTGGGACATGTATGGGTTGAGACGATGAAGATGATATATCAGCTTCCTACAAATGGCGTAAAGTTGCCGAAGCTGGGGTGGTCTTGGGACTCGGCCTCAAACGTATCAATATAATGGAATTATTGATAATCCAACTGAATTGAATTTACGGAAAGTGTCATATTTCCTTAGTTCGCAACTTTATACTAATTGTGGGAGGCTTATAAATCATCATCATCATCGCAGCCCATACACGTACCTATAACTGTTGGGTTCGCACCTCCTCCTATAGTGTATAGGAGGAATCGACCTACTATACCACGCTGGTCAGACGTGTTAATATAGGGTTTTTTCGAGTTTTTCTTCTCTTGCATAGATATTATATGCATATTATATCCCTTAGTCGTCTTTTATGACACCCGCTTTGTTGAATTGTATTCTAGCTATTTAATATACCGCCTTTTTATCGATTCCAATACCTTTTCTATATGTAATTATACCAAAAATGCCGAACCGACGGGACGAACATCAAACGTTTGACAGGTAAGAACAGTTTGTATGGGAAAATAAAATTGTTTTTAGTATTTTACTCGCAATTTTTTCATATTTTCTCACCGTTTAAACCTTCCCTTTTTTTTTTTTTTGTGGGCGGGTCGCGGTCGGCGCGCCTCCGCACCACTCCGTCCGGGGCGACAGAGGGGCTTAAGTACGCAACTCCCGCGACCCACCCAAAAACCACGTCGCCTTCGTCGTTGGGCCGACCACTGGAGCAGCGTTAACTTGTCGTCAGTGGTCGGCCCGACGGAATACCCCTAATTGGGGTACCCTCCCATCGTGAGGAAAGACCGACGTCGGTCTTTCCTCACGCGGTCGGCCTCTCGGCGGGTGACGGACTAATCCCCGGTCACGTCACCCGCGGCCTCGGCTAGGGCGGCATGAGGCGCAGATAGTTGCGCCTACGCCGCCCCAGTCGCCGGCGGCTGACCTCCCCATCGAGGCTGCGCTCCTCGCGCAGGCAATCCGCCGCCTCCTTCCGCGAGATCACCGTCTCGCAGAAGGCTGCGACCGCGTCCCAATTCCCGACGCTGTCAACCATCGCCCTAGCGATAGCCGGCAGCGTCAGGTCCGTACCGATGATTGCGACGAGTTCACAGCGCTGCACTGCCCAAGCCCCGCAGGCCTCGAGCGTATGGCGCGCCGTGTCCTCGTCGCAATCGCAGTGGTGGCAGGACGGTTTACTCTCCCTCCTAACGACCTTGTGCAGGTATTTGGCGAAGCACCCATGCCCCGTCAAAACCTGCACCAGTCGGAAGGAGAGCATTCCGTGCCGCCTTTCCAACCACTGCATCAGCACCGGCCGGAAGGCCTCCACGGTTCGCACCCCGAACCGAGGCCTCTCCAGCCGGACTGCCCAACGGGCGATGACGTCTCGGCGGGCGTCGACGCGCCAGGCGGTGAGATCCCTTAACGAGACTGCACCGCCCTCCGCTCGCACCCCCGTCACCCGCCGATATAGTCCGGCGAGCATCTCCGCCTCCAGGTCCCTAAACCTTCCCTGGACTTCCACAAATAATTCAAGACCAAAATTAGCCAAATCGGTCCAGCCGTTCTCGAATCTTAGTGAGAGTAACAAACAGCAATATATGCACAACTCGATAAATTAGAGCGGCTCCAAAATTTCTGTATTCGTTTCATTTATGGACTACGTAAGTATGATCACATTTCTGAGTTTCGGCAATAGCTTCAGTGGCTTCCAATTCGCCTACGCCGGAATTTTCATACACTTGCGTTGTTGTATAACATTCTATTTAGTCCAACGACTCCTTTTTATCTTAAAGAGCGATTTAATTACCTCCATGATTCTCACACAAGATCCTTGAGATCATCGGAGAATCTGAAATTAAAGATACCAACCCACTACACGGATTTCATGGGTAAATCTTTTACTGTAAAGGCTACTTTACTATGGAATGCATTGCCCGTAACAATTAGACAAAGCCAAACTTTAGCTGCTTTTAAAAAAAAGTTGACCGATCACTACTTGTCGCTGTAATATTTATTTATTGTTTCTTTTAAGTACCTATTATGCAAGTCCCTAATATATATATAGATGTGTACGTATATGTATGTGAATTTCTGCATATGTAGGTATTAGGTGTATATCTATGTGTGTAATGTGTATATGTATATATATTTATGTCTCTTATTATCTACTATTTATTGTTTTATATTGTTTTTATTTTACAAGTTATACAATTTATTATATAGTCGTTATCTATGACTTATAAATATTATTTACACTGATCTCCATTACTACCAGCAGTAAACTACCTACCATCTCTCTGTTCTACCATTTCCATCCCAAGGTTGCCTGGAAGAGATCGCTTATAGCGATAAGGCCGCCCTTTGTACATTCTGTGTTATGTTAGTATTTAAGTTTTTGTATTTTGTTTTGTAATCGGTGTACAAATAAAGAGTTATCTATCTATCTATCTATATATATAATATGTAATATATATATATCTATATATATATATATATATATATATATATATATATATATATATATATACACCCAGACTCTGAACAATAAAGACCGAACTCATGATACTCGGTACGAGAGTTTAGTACGTAGACTATTCCGTTGAATACTGAGTGAATTCATGTGTGTTAAAACCGTGAAATGTTCGGCCAAATTACTGATAATGAACGAAACTATGTTTGTATTATTGTAAAATATATTCCACTGTTCGACACAAGCTTTACCAGATTAGAGTAGCCTAGATTAGAGAAAGTTGACTACTTCAATGATAAGACTACGCAGTGGCCTAAGACCGATTTTTCATACTAGTGCATTAATTCAATTCCTGGGCCAATGCCTGTGCGAGATCCACAAATGAATGTGAGAAACCTGGATGTGTCCTGTATCTATTAAGTGTATGTTTGTAAAGTCCTCCGTGCTTCAATGATGTTGTCCTTCATAAAAAAAAACCCTACTATGCTGGTTAGAAGAATGATTTTTGATCTAAAGAAATGCTATCTACACATCCCTTTATCACAGCTCATATACGTCCCACTGTTGGGCTCGAGCCTTCTCTACAATGGGAGAGAAATTAACCTACTATACCACGCTGGTTAGTATTAGAATAGGGTTATATTTCGAGTTTTGCTTCTTTTGCATAGATGTAATATGCATATTATATCCCTTAGTCGTCTTAGGTGTGGTGAATTATATTCTTACTCCGTCACCACACGGCAAAACATCCCTTAATCAAACTTTAATATATCTAATGAAAAGAAAGGAGCAGTAAATATTATATTCCTACTTTTCTATCATAAGGATTATGATTTTCATGATTAGTTCCTAAACATTTAATAGTATAACAATTTCTTGTAAGACTCTATTCATATTGTACAATAATAAATAAAAAGGATATATAATTCTATTGCCATAACTGCGAGAAGTTAATCCTATTAACTCTTATTGTTCAAAGAGACTAATATCATAATGATTATAAGCGGCTTAAAGTCACCCAACTACCGATTGAGGTGCTTTTTGAGTTTATAGTAATAGATATTTAAATATTTCTTTTTACTTATATCATGCAAATAAATTGTTAGTAGACACAAAGTTACTTCAATGCAAAAATATTTTGTTGGTGAAAACAAAGTTTTGGATGTGAGCGTCACAGAACCGCACTTCGTAGTAAAGCATGAGGGAGACCTACGTCTGGTAGTATACGGCGAGGCTCTACGATGTTAATGATGATGTAAAAAATTGGCAGATAAATTAAGAGCAGAAGAATAACAAATTTGAGTCATCACAGGATCACTTGGTACTTAGCTGGCACATTTCTTTTCCGTGAGGTGACGGAGTAAGAATACAATTCACTACTCATCTAGTCCTACTTGCTTCGTCGGTGAATGAGTTATAAGTAACAGCAATGCAGGACGCTTTTGAAAGAAATGTAATAAAAATTAATGTAAAGAAGACGAAATTTATGATTTTTGCAAGGAAAGGTGTATGACGGAGTGCAAGATACGTACAGAATAGGAAATACTAGAACAAGTGCAAGAGTTTGTGTATCTGGGATCTACATTTGCGAGAGACGGTAAATGTGAGAGTGATATGGAAAGAAAAGTGTGTAAGGGAAATATGGCGAATGGTGCTTTGCGAACCCTTATGGCAGCCAGAGCCAATCTAAGAAGGCTCTGACTGTACATAGAGGAGTGCTTGTACCAACTCTAATGTATCGAAGTATGAGCTGGGTATGGCAGAAAAGCACGTAAGTAGAAAAAATGCTGTCGAAATGAGAGCGCTGATGGGGCATGGTGGGTGTGATAGAATTAAGAACAGAGTTCAGGAACGTTCAGGTGTGAAAGTAGATATAGTGACAAAGAATGAGAAAAGTATGTGAAATTGGTTCGGACATGTATAGAGAATGAATGAAAGGAGTAGGATAAATGTGAACGGAAGTGTTGGAAAGAGAAAACCAAGGGAACGTCCAAATCGGGGACGTCCTTAAGGAAGGACAGGTTATAAATATCCTAAACCGATGAAGATGCATGAGGAGATTAAGGAATATAGAGGAGGCGAAAGTAGTATATCAGGATAGTAGCAAGTGGAGAGAAGTGGTCTTTATCGTGGTATCTTACCCGTGAATGTTGTAAAAGACGACTAAGGTAAACTCTATACCAACATATTTGACAAGCATGGTATAGCAGGTCAATTTTATCTCTATTGAGGAGTAGACTTAAATCATGGGACATGTATAAGCTGAGGCGAGACACTTATTCTTAACTCCTTACAACGCAGCAAATTTAACTATTTACCTAGTGAACACTGAAGCTTAAGTTGTGGCTTAACTACAAACACTAATCTATTCCGCCTAGACTTAACTTTATATTTAATTTCTTAGAAATATGCTTGATGATATTAGTTCAACCAAGGAATTACTCTTGGATTAACTCAACGTACAATGACGAACCCAACAAGTGTTGTAAAAATATAACTTGTTATCTCCTCGTTCAATATTGAAATTTCAGCATGCACGTTATCAATGACCGAGACTGTAGCGTTGTAGCTTAACTTTTTTTCAGGATAAAAAATATTGTCTCTCATGCCCGTGGTTGTTGTAGAAGGCGACTAAGTGATATAATATAAAGATAGCATCAATGCAAGTGAATGCAAACTCGAAATAAACCCTAAGCCAATACCTCTGACCTAGCTGGTATAGTAGGTAAAATTTTCTCTTAGATAGAAGGAAGGCGGAGCTGAAAAGTGGGACGTATACGTTTTTTTTTGTGCGTGTGTGTATGTGTTTGGGTGAGCGCTGAGGGTTTTTAACCCGGCAAGACATATATGGGCTAAGATGATGATAATTCTTGATACGGGAAGACTGAAATATGTAAAGCCTTACATGTCGTGTCGTGTTATTACAAAAGCTTTAATACCCATTATCACCTAAATATTACATAATATCAGGGAAAAAGTTTTGTGATAAGGTATTGTCGCATTTATATCACAATACCTTAATAGCTTGTGTGTTAATGTTATTCGATTTTTTTCTCGTTCTATTCTTTTTCCTCAATTTGTCCTGTGCCCTTCCTTTGTGTATAGCATCTAATATAGAAATTAAACAATAATCCAATATCTTTTATGCTAATTACAGTACTGTCATTTGAAATTTGCCTTACAACAAGAAAAAGGGAACACAAAGAGTCAAATTTATAATATTGGGCAACATAATTAATGCGAAAACGTAAATAATTAATATTATACTTTACTGTTCATATATAAACAGAATGGTACGTAATTATAATACACATTAACTTCAAAGAAATTATTAAAGGCCGTAAAATGTTTATCAAAGCAATTTTAGATGAGATTACTTACTCCTTTAAAATATATACTGGTTATGTAAAGACAGTTTTCCGTGTGGTGATGGAGTAAGAATACAAATTACTATACTCTATCTTGTGCGTAGGTCTTGTAAAGATCACTAAGGGATATAATATGCAGATACCATATTTGCAAGATAAAGAAAACTTGATGAACAATCTATGATACAAAATAATTCAATCAATAAGCCAATTCGTCTGACCCTTGTTGCCTTCACTCCGGTTGAGGTAGAGGCTCGATCTCAGCAGTGGGACATAAGCGACGATTGCGGTACTATCTCTGCCATAGAGCTGTCGCAAGACAAGGATAGCAGCACCGCGGAGCCGGGCGCCAGTGCAGCAGGACTGTCCGAGAATGGTGGCGGTGATGTTACTGGGCACGACCAGGGTAGTAATGCCGTAGAGCCGTCCGACGACGATGGCAACGGGTCGGTCGGTCAGAATAAGGACGAAGGTGATAATGCTACAGAGTCCAGTATGGAGGAGGGCAGCTCGGCTATCAAGATGGCCGCTGCGTCGCGTTTTACAGCATCGGTCCGGACGACGGCCCTGAACGTGAAGGAGATGACCCTCCTCCAAAGGTGCGGAAGCATCCTCTGCATAAGAGTGGTTGCTCTACGTCCGACTAAGACCAAGGCTCCGTGTTCGGTTAGCCAAGTAACCTGCCGGCCTTCCGGCTGGTACTAATGGAGTGGTTAGGTTGGTAGCATGGGGTGTTTTCCTTCCGATTAGTGCAGATCTTGGCGGGGCATGCTTCGCGAGGATAAATAGGTCGTAAGGATAAAGTAGAAGAAGAAAAGTATACCATTCTGTCACCACTGCGATTGTGACGAGGACACATCGCAGCACACACTCGAGGTGAGGGACGCGCGGGCAGAGCTGCGCTGTGAACTTATCATAATGATTGGTGTCGACCTGGTGCTGTCGACTGTTGTTAGGACGATGTTTTACAGTATCGCTCCACGCGTTCGCCGCCTTCTATGAGGTAGTTATCTCACGGAAGGTGGCGGTGGATCGTGCGCGAGAGGAACTGCTCTACAGCGACACAATCCGGCGCTGGCGACTAGAGCGGCGTAGGTGTTATGATTTGCTTCGGAGAACATTGCGTCTCACTTTCCTGGTATCCTGAACTCCCAGCTGATTTTTATGGCGCGCTGAAGAAAGCAAGAGTTAGTGACATATCGTATTATTAAATCACCATCACACGTTAAAAAAAATCTAATTTAATTTATTTCATCTTACATTTTATATACATCCCACTATTAGGCCCGAAGCTCCTCCTTATTAGCGGGGAAATTGACCTTTCTATTACGCTGATCATACGGGTTTGTATGGGGTTTTATTTCGAGTTTTCCTTTCTCTTGTATAGATGTTATATAAATATTTAATCTCTCAGTCGGCTTTTATGATACCCGCAGGTAAGATTTGATTTGGTGAATTATAATCTTACTCCGTCACTCGACGGTAAACGTAAAATTTTAATTACGTTTTTTTAATTAATGAAATAACATAAATAAAAGAACTCGCTGAATAAAAGAGGTTTGATTGCACTCATATTTATACAATAAACTACATTATAATGAAGATATTGTCATAATCAAAGAATATAAATATATAATAGTAACAATTAACACCATCGTCAACTAAAAGTTTAATTAAATGCGACCCCCTAGAGGGCTAAGTTTATCTCTCTAAATTAGTTCTATTAAATTTGAGGGCGAAGTTACTCGCTAAACATTGGACGAGACTATCCAATATTTTATGTTATGAACCAAAGATAATTAGAATTTCACTAGTAATTTCAGAAGTAGCTGGAACCTCCAGCTTTCTCGTTTATGAAATGAAACTTACAAAGTAAATTGTTATCATTGCCTCCATTTACATAGAACTAAAGATGTCGTGAAATGTGGATGTGTTTACATCTCTGCTTATTTCTTCGGGGGTAGAGGAGTGTCTTTTAGAAAAACGTTTATTAGCGTCGCTCTTTTTTACAGATGACGTATTCAGGGAAGTAATAAATCCTTATTTTAAAAGTAAAATATTATAAATATAGGATATTTGAGTAACTTGTTGTAACTTGTAAAATTAATTAAATACAGTACTTATTGGATTAATTTTCGAAATAAAAAGGAATGAAGAAAAATAATTTCTTAGTATAGATAAATATACTTCATCTTTCAGCGGAATTGTTGGTCTATCAGCCAATTGCGATAAATGAGGGAGTCTGATTGGAATCTGATGCAATTACATTTTTTTGCTTCGTTCAAGCGTAGACGTCAATCTTGGAAGCGGGAGATAACGCTGAGGCAATTTCCTGATTTTCTATAAAAACCATTATGTCTAATTGTGTTCGATAATTTGATTTTTTATCTGAATGTCTAGTGGCAGACATGAATACAATCCTTATAATCAAGCGGTAATACAACCCATTAGATAGAGTAGGAAGTTAAGCATTACTATTACATTAGTGAAATAATATTTTTTTATGAGAAATCATTATTGTTCACCAGCGAAATATTATTCCTCAATTATTAATAAAATATTATTCCGTATGACGGAGTATGAATATAATGTTTACCAGCGAAATATTATTCCTCAATTATTAATAATATATTATGCCGTATGATGACGGAGTATGATTATAATCTTCACCAGCAAAATATTATTCCTCAATTATTAATAAAATATTATGCCGTATGATGACGGAGTATGAATGTAAGGTTTACCAGCAAAATATTATTTCTCAATTATTAATAAAATATTATGCTCTATGATGACGAAGTATGAATATAATGTTCACCAGTGAAATATCATTCCTCAAATATTTATATAATATTATGCCGTATAATGACGAAGTATGAATATAATGTTCACCAGTGATGACGCTATGATGACGAAGTATGAATATAATGTTCACCAGCGAAATATTATTCCTCAATTATTTATAAAATATTATGCCGTATGATGACGGAGTATGAATGTAAGGTTTACCAGCAAAATATTATTCCTCAATTATTAATAAAATATTATGCCCTATGATGACGAAGTATGAATATAATGTATTTTTATTTTTTTATTTATTAAACTTCATGCAACAATGCAATGGCGGACTTAATGCCAAAGGCATTCTCTACCAGTCAACCATAGGTGATGCAGAGACGAAAAAATGGTAGGTGCATGTTCCGAGATAGCTATATTATTGTAAAATGAAAAAGAAAATATATTTTACATAGATAAATAGGTATATACGAAAATATATAATACATATCAAAGATACATACATACCCAAATACAAAGATAGATATGATATATATTAAGATATATAAATATATACATACACAGTATATATACATAATTATAAGGACATTATATCAGTTGTGATGATTCTGCCAACTCGTTTAAGAGATGGAGTCGAACGCTTTTCTTAAATGTTTGACGACTAGTTGCCATCCTGATACCGGGAGGTAGTGAGTTCCAGAGGAGAACCGCCTGGACAACGAAAGAGGAATGCACACGATCAGAGTGATGAGATGGACAAAGTAAGAGCAAGTTTTTGGAGGAGCGAAGGTTTCTGTCATGATTAGTAGAGAGGTATTGAAAGAAACAAGACAAGTAATTAGGAGAATTAGGAGAGTTGAGGATAGAATATAGAAAAGTAAGGGCACGCAAACTACGGCGTTGTCGAATAGTTAGAAAATTTAATTGGGAACGATAAGCAGAAATATGATCATACTTGCGAAGATTATATATGAATCGAATGCAGTTATTGAGAAGACGGTCTAGTTTATTAAGAAGATCTGCATTCAGGTCAAAATAACACACATCACCATAGTCAATTAAAGGAAAAATTAAAGTTTGGACAAGCGTCGTTTTAGTTTTAACCGGTAGAAAATGTCTCAACCGATTGAGAGCACGTAAGCTACAGGTGACTCGCTGACTTACTCTGGTTACTTGAGTTCTCCAATTGAGAGTGGAGTCGATATATAAGCCAAGGTCTTTTACGTCATGGGACAGCGGTACATTAGAGCCGTCGTACAATATAGAGGGGAGAGATTTGACGTCTACTCGGCCTATCATACGCTGACTACCCACAATTATTGCCTGACATTTGGTAGGGTTCACCGTCAACCCGAACTGGCAACACCAACTTTTTATACTGTCAAGGTCTCTGTTGATTTTGGCAATTGCTGACGGCATATCCTCCACACTCGCTTGACAGTAAAGCTGCAAGTCATCGGCATAAAGATGATACGAACACTGAAGATTATAAGTAATGAGATTAATAAAGATAGAAAATAACAAAGGAGAGAGAATACCGCCCTGAGGGACGCCAGCGCTGAGGTCGCACCAATTCGAAAAACTGTCTTCGATGCGGACACACTGCTGACGCCCCTGAAGATAAGAAGAGAACCATTCCAGTGCGTTGGGTGAGATCAGGAAGTGAGATAAGATGGCTAGTAGGATATCGTGATTGACGGTATTGAAGGCGTTAGAGAAATCTATTAAGACTAGAACCGTCACATTGGTTTTCTCCATGCCAGCCCTAATATCGCTAGTCACTTTTAGGAGAGCGGATGTTGTGCTATGTAATATTCACCAGTGAAATATCATTCCTCAATTATTTATAAAATATTATGCCGTATGATGACGGACTGTGAATGTAAGGTTTACCAGCAAAATATTATTCCTCAATTATTAATAAAATATTATGCTCTATGATGACGAAGTATGAATATAATGTTCTCCAGTGAAATATCATTCCTCAATTATTTATAAAATATTATGCCGTATGATGACGAAGTATGAATATAATGTTCACCAATGAAATATCATTCCTCAATTATTTATAAAATATTATGCCGTATGATGACAGAGTCTGAATATAATGTTTACCAGCAAAATATTATTTCTCAATCATTAGTAAAATATTATCCCATGTGATGACGGACTATAAATATTATGATCACCAATAAAATGTTACTCTTTAAATATTAATAAAATAATATTCAGTGCGTGATAAAATAATACGATGGGGTATGAATATAATGCTCACCAGATCCTCCTTTTTTTTTGAGTATCATAAAATTCGATTAAGGAATTCAGGCATTTTTTTTGGGGTGAGCTACGGTCAGCGCACCCACCGCCCACCTCTGTCTGGGGCGACAAAGGGGCAACGCGCAGCCTCGTAACCCACCCGAAAGCACGTCGCCTTCGTCCTTGGACCGACCACCGGTGCAGAGTTCCTTGACTTCAGTGGTCGGCCTGACGGAATACCTCGAGGGAGTACCCTCTCCCATCGACGTCCTCTTCCCGGGACGCCGATCGCCGTCGCGAGGTTAGCCTTTCCGCGGGTACCGGACTAAATCACCGGTCCGGTGACCCGCTAGAAATTTAGGCATAACCTAACATCCACTTAAAGGGAAGGAATATTAATATT
This sequence comes from Lymantria dispar, assembly GCA_032191425.1. NCBI lineage: Eukaryota > Metazoa > Arthropoda > Insecta > Lepidoptera > Erebidae > Lymantria > Lymantria dispar. Next base: position 17,367,831 of record CM063451.1, read on the forward strand.
AAATTTATTATATATTATAATAATAAATTAATAAATATTAAATTTACTTGATTAGAATACTTAAGACGAATCAAAAACGCGTTTACGCCAATATATAGGATTTTGTCGTATTTATAAGCTTAGTTGTCAAAGTAATTGTAAAACATTGTTATTAAATAAATAAATAAAATACTCGAAATAAACTCTATTTTAACCACTTTGTATCTCGTTTTCCCCACGTAGTGTAGTAATTTTTCATTATATAATAGATGGCCGTACCTATACAACAATGCGATGTATATGGGCTGAAAAGAAAATGAAAATATGAAAGCAGGGATGCTCGATGATCATCGATGTTGAAAGCAAAAACATTGATATTTTAACATTGACGTTGCTATATGAAAAATATCGTAATATGGATGTTAACTGAATTGGTCATCGATTTTCGATCACGGCCTCACGCACGACCAATGCAACGAAACAAATTATGTCTTTTATGAACGCTGTTACATCTTCTGGCGGGTAGCTATCTGCACCTATTGATTATTGAATAAAACTAGGTACAATATAACGATTTCACTGTATTTTATTTCTTTGTCAATTATTAATGCAAAAATCATGGTTCGGTTTTTGATAAATGTCGAACATCGATGTTTTTGCAGTATCGATCATCCCTATATGAAAGTACACAGAACTTTATAACATTTAGATATTTCATATGACATGACGAAGATGTGATGATATTAAGAGGCCTATTCTTCAATTAAATTCCGTCATTTCATTTCAGCTCATATACGTACCACTATTGGGCTTAAACCTCTGGCACAGCACAGTCAAAGGGAAATTGAACTACACTCACACTGGTCAGTCATGCCAGTCTATACCAAGCTTAGTTAAACTTAGCCAGCTTTTATTTCGCGTTTTTATTCTTTGGTGTTATATATATATTTAATTCCTTAGTCGCCTTTTACGACACTAACGGGCGAGATAGGGGTGACGAATTGTATTCTTACCGCTTCACTACACAGAAATCAAATTCCTTTTCAACCAAATTATACAATTATACATAGAGACGTTGTTCTGTTCAAATAAGCGCTACCTACCGGCTCCAATTGTGAATCTTAACCATTCTTGAATCCCCTTGAATACACACAAAAAATATCATCACAATTTGTCCTGCCGTTTAAGAGGAGTTCAGTAACATACACACGTACACAAGAATATAAATATTTAAAGATAAATTGGAACTTCTAAATATTGTTTACTGCAAGAGATGATTCTGTTATTCTAATTTCTATAGAAATATTAATCGACACCTAAATTACTCTTTGTGCAAAGAAACAATGCAAGCTTTTACTAACACAAAGGAGTTATTATCACGTGTGTAAGACCGCATGATTATTTGTCATACTCGTAATATAACCAGCATTCTATTTGCTTTGAGGTAATGTTACCTCACACATAAAATAAATAAAATGAAATGATTTCTGTTAATACACACAATTTTTATGTCGTAACGAAGCACGCATATAATTCGCCACCTTCAATCTTGCCCGAGGGTGTCTTAAAATATGACTAATGGATGTAATATGCATATGACGGGTATAGGGGAAAACATGTAAAGTCACATTTTGTTTTTTTTTGTACTTGTAATTCCATAATGTAATATAGTACAAACTACAAATGTGGTAGAACGGAAGAATAAAACATAATTTGCAATATCATGCTGAGTCACGGAGTAATCTTCATACAAAACTATTGATACAGTGCAGTAACAAGCAGTGTAATAGATATTATATTGTAATATCTGTTCAAGATAAGGACATATCGAAATAAAACTCTATGCCATCTGACCCAAAGTATAGAAGTCAAATTACCTCCTGTTATGGAGGGAGGCTTTACTCATTAGATGAAGAATACAAATATGTAAAGTATTTAAAGAAAAAGTTTTAATAAATAAGTTTATAAGACGTTAAATTCGTAATATTACTACTGATTAGTTAGATATTTAAGTTGAACAAAACTTATATAAGATTTTTATTTAATATCGTTAAGTACCAGGATTCACTTTCACATCTAAAAAATAGCCCTCGTCCAATTTCATCGTCTCTTTAAAACGATTTCATTCCTTTTAATTAATCAATTTCTAAGACAAGGGAACAAGGTCTTCACAAGATGACTCGTCTATTTAATTAATTTTGGGTATCTCGTATTATCCCTAGTTTAATTATAAAGTGATTGTCATTATCAAAAGGTGTTATTTGAGCCATCTTAACACAAGCTAAGTGATATGAAAATTAAAGTCGATAAATTTATACATTTTATGGCTTAACAATGTCATTTTTAATGTACAAAATAAGTAGTGCTCAGTTCTGATACTTTTTATTACTCGGAAACTTTGAAGACTCCTCTATAATGTGCAGGGTGAAGGAAGATTAGCGTGGGATTTCATAACCTTATTTCGCCTTTCTACCTTAATAGTCAGTTTCAGACTCGGACAGATCACGGACTTAAAGTAAGAGCTAGTCAGTCACAACATAGCTACAAAATGAAGAAAACTTCGAACAGAATCCCCATGCCAATTTGTTTTCCAAGAGTAGTTTAATATAATAATTATATTTTTCAAAGACTACACGCCAGTTTAATGCGTGGTGACACAATCACGGGGATTTCACAAACATACAATTAACGGACTTAAGTTATACCTTCCGATTTATTTATTTATTTAAACTTTAGCACACAAAAATAAGGTACATGGCGGACTTAATGCCTTTTCTGCCAGTCAACCACGGGTGGAGCAGAAATAATTTAGGCAGGTGCAATGTATTGACATTGTAAGGGGTAATTTGTTATAAAAGTAGAGGAGAGACATCATTGATGAGTTGACTCCGTCAGAAAGTCTAGGTATAGACGTTTTAACATAGCTTTAAAACCATCACGGCTAGCGGCCATTCTGATCTTTAATGGTAACGCATTCCAGAGAAGAATAGCCTGGATATAAAACGAAGAGTGTACTAGATTAGAGGAATGAGAAGGACAGTGAAGAATAAGATTTTTGGAGGAACGAAGATTACGGTCGTGAGTGGTACATAGAAATTGAAAGTGAAGTTTTAAGTAGGGGGGAGCATTAGGCGAGTTTAAAATAGAGTATAGTAAAGAGAGAGTTCGCAAGGTTCGTCTTTGCCTAATCGGTAACCAATTAAGACGAGAGCGAAATGAGGAGACATGGTTGAATTTACGAAGGTTAAAAGAAGAAGGTTTATCATTACATTATTTCCGTTTGAGTCCTACAATGGGACGCATAATTATGTTTTGCAAATAAAAAAAATAATATATAACTAGTCTAGCCATAAATATTGTTACAACTTAAAAGTACCGATATTTTACTTAAATTTAGAACGTGTTTATTATTATAAAATATGTTAGTAACTTGACAACTTCAAAATTCAATAATTGCCCGCTATGTCAGATATTTTTTGGAGGTTCATACTAAATTACAATAATGTAATGCAGTGTTAAAGAAAACAGAATTGGCAATGATTGCCTTGCAGAAAATATCGATTTCAATACACTTCAAAAGTTAGGTATCAGTCGATGGTATGTATTGGTATATTGTACCATTGATAGATAAACTAACACATCCTTTATTGAAGAACATAAAAGATCGAGGCGGCCGCGTTCTGTTAGAAAAGGCTGTTAATACTGTCAAAGCCAGAATTCTGTATTCATTCATTCAATTCTGTATTCATTCATTGCTTCTGTAAGGAAGCAAAAAAATTTTGAATGAAGGTTCCCGTCAGGATTCTCTAGCGTATAATCAAACAAGACTTGAATGCATTTACTGTACGTACAAGAACTAAATTAATTATCAGTAATATGCTGGTGTAAAAATAATATTTTCAGAGATAAAATAATTTTAGCAATTGCAGAGTAGCAGCAAAAGTAAAATAAGTACGCGTAAGAAGTACGTAAGAAATTTTATAAGTGGCAGGCAAAGTGTTACATGGTGATCATCCTACATCAATCATGGTTTAGTGGTGGGTGTCTTATAAAATTCACAAAGCTTTATTTTCGGCAACAGGTAATGAAGACTGCAGCCAAAGTGTATCAAGAGACTCTCAAAAACACTCTTTTTAAAAATGTGCCTTGGACATTCCAGCAAGACTGCACTTGTTCATTATGAGCACGAATGGCACGTACTAGCCAAGTTTAGCTTCGTCGTTCCGGACTTTATAATAGCTAAAGATTAGACCTCATCTAGCCAACATCTGAACGCCTTGGAGCGTAAATTATGGTTAGTTTTAGAAGACCTAACTTGACACCTCGAGATCGGAATGCTTGAGAAATCTCTAGAGCTAATAGCAAATAAATATCCCGTAGAAACACCACGAAAATTCATAGATTCGTGGCCAGACAGATTAAAGACCTGCGTTTAAGTAAAAATTAGTTATTTCAAATAGAATTCTTTTTTATTTATTGTCAAGACTTCCAGTTTTATTAAGATTACATGACGTCATAGAAAATAAATGCATTTTTATTTGTAGCAGAACTTATGACCAGACTAGGTACAATATTTTATTTTTTATTCGTATGCGTTTAGTAACTTTTATTGTACGAGTTTCCTGAGTAAGAAGCGCTCAACGAATACAGCGAGATTACTCCTAAACGTTTTTCATCGTAATATAATTCACAATAAGCCGTACTTACAGGAAAAGTTATAAATGCCTGTCGGTTTTAGTAATGGCGTGTAATAAATAAGAAGTGTAAACGTTTGTAATGTGATTTATCTACTTATTACAGGCAATTCGACAGTATAGACATGGTTTTATGGCAATCAAGTTACAAAGGAAAGCTTGTCATAAATATGAACCAAGGAAATTATAACCGTGACAATAAAAGTAAATATTTATTAAAACATCATAACAGATGTTATGAAATATGTAATTCATCATAAGTCTTGTCTCCATGACGATAAATATCTCAGTCCAATTGCTTTGTTAACACGTTATAATATGTAACGTTATACGTTATGTACGTATACTTTGTTATATTGCGTTGTTAACTATTGATCGTGTTCGTTATCACGCGTTTCACCTTGCACTTGCCTAAAACTATAATGTTCACCCATAAATGTCAACCCTCCCGGCAACAAAGCGCTGGGGCGTTATCTTCTCGCAGTCGACGTCTTTGGAGATGACGGACTAATCTCGAGCCTGACCAATTATAATATAATACTGGGAAGTGGTCACTGCCTTCTGTGAGGCAGTCATCTCACGGAAGGAGGCGGCGGATCGTGCGCGAAAGGAACTCTTCTGCAGTGACACGTTCCGCCGCTGGCGACGCGGGCGAAGTAGGCGCGAGTACCTGCGCCTGAGGCCGCCTTAGCAGAGGCCGCGGGTGATCGGACCAGGGACCATAGTCTGTCACCCACAGACAGGCTGACCGCGCGACGGCGACGGACGTCCCGGCACAGGGACGTCGAGAGTTGAGGGTACCTGAAAGGGTATTTCCATCGGACCAACCACTGAGGACAAGGCACTCGGCACTGATGGTCGGCCCAACGACGAAGTCGATGTGGGTACCGGTAGGTTATGGGCCCGCGCGCAGTCCTTTCGTCGGCCGAATGGGCGGCGTGTGCTAAGCGCACACATAAAAATAATAATAAAAAAAAAGCTTGACCGATTATGATTGTGGCTTGAGTTACGGCAGTTTTCGGGGTATTCTTCCTGTACAGATCAGCCTGTAGACTCCTTTCCCTGATCGGCTCTATCAGTTAGTACTTAAACCTGCTAAAAATAAAGAATTTTAATGTACATTACCTACATATTAAAGTCCAAATACATATATTATGGAACTTAATAACCAAAATACAACATTATTTTAATTATTACAAAGCTTACGATATGAAGGTTTTTGCTAAGGGTAATTTTCCAGAAATATGACGAACCTGGCTTTTACATTGTATGTTATATTTTAAAATAAATTAAGCAATTTGTAACTGATATTAAAGGCAAGCAAAATTAATGTTCTTGTTGAAAATTATATATTCTGTGAGGGTGAATTTGTTTCTTGTTATGTCCTACACTTTGCTATGATTAATTTCACAAGGTAAATACCTTGAGGCGCTGCTATTATATTGTAATCGTTTTAAATAGGAGGTAAAACAGGGTAATAAAATACTTAAAAGGTCTTTAGTAGCTTTGTTTGGTAAACTGGTTGTAGGATATTTTTCTATTATAACATTCGTCATAATGATATACCTAGATGCTCTCTAAGAATCTTTACGATGTCTTTTTCGCGACGTTTTATAGTCGTTTTCCTAATTTCTTATACTCATTTTAAGAAATATGTCTTTATATATAAATTTAGTGTGCACGTGTGTATGTCACTGAACTCCTCCTAAGCGGCAGGATCGATGTTGAGGATTTTTTTTTTGTGTGTGCTCAAGGGGATTCGTGAATGGTTTAGATTCACAATTGGACCCGGTAGCGCTGCGATCGATGTCAAAGAGAATACCTTTTACAATTTTTTTAGATTTGAACAGACAATCTAAACTGAAGCTATAATTTAAAGCTATAATATGAATATAATAATTTAAATAATAATAATCTTCATTCAGTCTATCGCTGTCATCACATGTTTCGCTACAAAGTGCGGTCCTATGCCGCCTACCTAGTGGAAGGATACACTGCGTCGACCGATACGTGGTTGCCACTCAAGAACCTTTCATTCCCATCGGTTCTTGATTCGTCGTTCTTCTACAGATTGCCGTGTTTCAGATTCTATCTTGCAGAGAAATCATGGGCATAGCCCGCTCCATAGCACGCTGAGCGACTTTGAGCTTAGTTATGTGTCCCACATTTAGAGACCACATTTCTGTACCGTAAGTCATCACTGGTAACACACACTGATCGTAGACCTGTGTTTTCAGATAGTGAGGGATGTTGGAAAAGCTCGGGAACCTCTTTAGATTGCCGAACGCTACCCAGCCGAGTTGGATTCGTAAACTGACCTCTTTCACGAAATAAAAATAATATAAATTAAATATTTTATTAATTGATTGTTGTTAATTGGACAAATACACTCATTTGCAAAAAAAACGGGCACCTAAGCAATGAACCATTTCAAATGTTAATATTACTTTGTTTGATAATTATAGGTAGTTTTATCCACACAATTTGCTAAATTAATAAGAAAATAATCGTTTTCATCAGTATTTCATAAAATTTAGATACAATTTATGGGAAATAATGCTAAACCTCGCTAGTAGTGTATATTCGCTAGTAGTGCATATGCTCATGAAGTAAAAATAAAAAAGTTTTTTTGTTTGTTTTTCTTTAATAAAGTAAAAGCAGATAAATGTTTAGTATCGAGTGTGACCCCCTCTAGCTAAAATCACAGCTTGAATTCGTCTGGGCATGCTAGCGAGTATATCCCGGATACTTGCTTGCGGAATACGTTCCCACTCCGCAGTAATCACATTCTTCAGCTCTCTGATGGTCTGCGGAGCCGGGTGTACTGATCTCACACGCCGTTTCAGAACGTCCCAGACATGCTCTATGGGATTGAGGTCGGGACTTCGAGCTGGCCAATCCAAACGACGAATGCCGACCTCTTGCACATACGCATTAACATCGCGGGATCGGTGGGCGCGAGCATTGTCGTCCATAAAAATCGAGTCTTCACCTAGAGCGGCCAATGCGGGTTGTGCATGAGAAATTAGAACTTCCGTTATGTATCGATGCCCAGTCAGTGAGCCGTTTTCAATGAAGACTAACTCTGTACGATCCATTGAATTTATTCCTGCCCAAAACATAACAGAGCCCCCACCATAAGGTGTGATTTCTTCGAAACATGCCTCTGCAAAGCGTTCTCCTTGTCTTCTTAGCACTCGCCGACGTCGATCTTCACCGAACAGAGATATCCTGGCTTCATCAGAGAACAAAACCCTATTCCAATCGTCTTGAGTCCATGATTCACAATTTCTAGCGAACCTAAGCCTGTGAACTCTGTGCTCACGGAGTAATTTGGGGCCGCGGGCCGGGCGGTGACTGCGTATATTGGCAGCGAGAAGCCTCCTCCTGACCGTCCATAGACTAATATGCACATTTCTTACTTCTTGGAGGTTGTTCTTAAGATCCACATACGAAGATTTGCGATTTCTCAATGCGCGACTCACAAGAAAACGATCATCCCGTGGTTGGGTACATGGTTTTCTTCCAGAACCAGGCCTTCTCTCGACGGAACCAGTCTCCTGATATCGCTGCCAGGTCCTTTGGACTGTCGAGCGACTAACATTTAGCCTCCTAGCCACGAAACATTGGCTGCAACCCTCTTCAAGCAGCGCGATAATTTTGGTAGCTTTAACCACTTTATCTACCATTTTTGATACAGCCAAACAGCATTAAATAAAGCTTTGACAGTCAAGGATATGAAATTAATCGATAAAAATTGAATAAAAGTTATGAAAGTCGATGTTAACTTCTGGAACTTCGCGCCAAAAATGTAGGATAAAAAGGGGTTTTCTGTAAAAATGAACATCAAATGAAAAATTGAATTTAGAACGTACTTTTTTAAATACCACAGCATTTTTAAAACCGGCCAGTAACGTGTACAAACGATTGAAACCTTTTTGGTATTGTATCTTTTTAAATATGAATGAAAATCAAAACCGCCCGTTTTTTTGTAAATGAGTTTATTTATTTTATTACAATATAATAAGATAGTATAAATATAGTTAGTACAATATAGTAGATTTTGATTTTTGAAATAAATTAATAAGTCAAAAAATACACCATGAAATGTCAACATATCAAATATTTACGAACTGGTGTTGTCATTACGAATAGGCATTAAGTTGATCAAAGCGCATATCGGTTTACTTGAAATAATTACGCATTTCTATTGGCCGAAGAGTAACCCTAGCAGGGTTATACAGGTACGTGTTAATGATCACTAATACATGGACTTGTAACATAATAGTTTGATGAACCCTTTGCTGTTTGCTTCTAGCGAACTCGTAAGTGGTATTAATGCTTAAATATCAACCGATAGAGTCGATGTTGTCTAATTGAAAATGTATTCTTAACTTCATATTAAATTATAATTATCTGTGTGGTGACATACTAAGGGTTGGTGACCACTATATTGATGGTCACGAACCCAGTTTTTTCCATAGGTATTATAAAATTCGATTAAGAAATATAAGCACATAATATTACTGCAAGGGAAGGAAACGTCTGAAATACAACTTTATTGTAATTAGTGTGGCCATTGTCAGTCCGGTCAATGATAGGTTTTTATTCTGTAACTTAGATGCCTGAAAACAACGATTTTGACTAAAAGATACTTTATTTGGGCCAATTTCCAGAAAGCTATAAATAAAAGACGAAGAAATTTCCAGAAAAGTTAATTAAGGGCTAGGCTAATTAAAAAATACCAAAAAAATGGTTCATCAAATATATAATTACATATAAGGTATAAGGAGTATTCTGTGTCATATCAGGCGGTATAAAAATTCCAATCATTGTACCAGGGTGATAGTTAACATTGTTACCAGGAATTCATAATAATATCTATTCTTCGAAGCGCTGTCATCATTGAAAATAAAAAATAAATTAGACCTAATGCTTCATTTAAAAATATAATATATAGAAGCAGCGTCAGAAAGAGCTGACATTGTCAAAGAACGAACTGCATATACGAGAAAGTAGACTGAATGGATCACAAAGGAAAGTTTATTAAAGTGAACAACTGCAATTTCGCGCTGTGAAAGCAAAAAACTAACGTACAAAGGCACAGCCGAGTACTACATGAAATATTGCTGACACACAGATATAAAGATCTACGAGCACTGACTGCAAAATTCGTATGATCAGTAACAAAAAATAAAATAAATCAACGATCGAAGGAACGAAGAGTGTATTCGCCCTGGTAGCAGGACATTTTTTGGGTAACTAACTTGTTCTGAGTTTGGTGTTGTGTAGTAAACATGTAACTCTACGTTTATTGCTTATGGCGGAGTGTTATCTTTACAAAAAACTAATTAAATAAATAATAATAGAAAATTATAGTTTAAAAAACTAAAAAACACGCTTACAAGCTGACAGCCCGAATCGTAGAAGTTACAAATTTCGCGCATGCGTAGTTTGCAAACTATATCTCTCTTGCTCTTATGCAAAGGATACGATTAGAAATTTCTAAATCCTGGTGAATCTAATTAGGATATTCGCCTATTTTGATCAAATTATTGCATTGTCATGGCCCTTTGACAAGTGTGCAAAGTTTAAATCAAATCTGTTCGTTTAGAGTGAGACAAAATGGCGTTCAAAGATGCCGTCACATATAGTTTTTTTTTTTTTTTTTTAGGGGTGGGCTGCGGTCTGCGTGCCTCCGCACCACTCCGTCCGGGGCGACAGAGGGGCTTAAGCACGCAACTCCCGCAACCCACCCGAACACCACGTCGCCTTCGTCGTTGGGCCGACCACTGGAGCAGGGTTACTTGTCATCAGTGGCCGGCCCGACGGAATACCCCCTACAAAGTGCCGTCACATACATAAAGGTGAAAATAATAAAAGAGTGTTAAAAATGAAATAAGCCTAATCTATATAGGTAAAGTTAGGCAGGACGTAAAAATGACATGAGTGTTCTTAAATTATATTGTTTTTTTAGTGTTTTATAGTATTATCTTAAAATAAGTTGGTTTTTCGTAATATATTGCAAATAAAGTTCTAGAGTATAGTTAATAAAAAAATAGCGCTTTAAGTATGATTGGTGTATGTTTGTTTACTGAAATTCCCTCAGAAAACTCACAATATTTTGACTGCACGCCATTGAAAGCCGTGATTTGACTTATTCAGAAAATTAGATTTAATTTTAAAAGTAGTTGTTAGGGCTTTTCCCAAACCGTTTATATCCCTTTTAGTAACACTACTATTGTAACTACTACTACTTACACCTACTATTAGTAGTTACGTGATAAGGTGTATAATATGTATAAATGAGTAGTTACAAGATATGGTAAGTTTTTCAGTAGCTCTACATTTTCAGAAAGTCGCAATAGGTTAACTTCACAGCGAAATTATTATTTTTGCACTGCTTAAATGTGGATCAGTAGCAATTATCTATAATTAATACGTGAAAAAATACAGCTGATCCTATTGACAGTTGATGGTCACGTGGTGAAAGTATGCAACAGCTTTTGCTTTGTTTTTTACAAGCTTTTATTTAACTTGCAGTGTATGTAATACTAGCAACCCGCCCTCGCTTCGCTTCGGGTTCAGTCGCTTTACTCGCGTAGCTCCCGTTCCCGTGGGAATACCAGGATAAAATATAGCCTATGTTACTCCCTGATATTATAGCTTTCCATTGGTGAAAGAATTTTTGAAATCGGTTCGGTGGTTTAAGCGTGAAAGCGTAACAAACAAACAAACATCCTTACTTTCGCATTTATAATATTAGTAAGGATGTTTGTTCGAGTGGAATCTTGCAACTCTGTTTTGAAGCGAATTTCCCCAACGGATAAAGCTGAAATTTTGTTTACACTTTTAGTTGGAATGATAATGTATGGTTAAATACGGGACGTCATTCTAAATCCAACATGGTGGCACATACTAGATGGCGGACTAATTATATTTAATGCACTCCTAATATGGGTACCTAATGAAATGGCTTGCTACTAATAGTAACTCGAAAAAAATAAACTGACGTCATTCTAAATCCAAAATAGCCGATTTCTAAAGCTTAAAAATGTATTTTGAAGCATATATATTCAACCGATTGAGCTAAAATTTTGTGTACACATTCGGTTTGGATGAGACAATACATGGTTATAACTTTATTCATTTAGAATAAAGTTATAACCCATGTTGCAACACGGTGGAACGCCTAAGAAGGCGGACTATTATTTTTAATACTTGCCTACAATATGGGTATCTAATATAAGGACTTACAGAGAATATAAATGCGACTTTTAAATAAGATATTAAACATAAATATCACAGTCCATATATGTCCCACTGCGGGGCTCGAACCTCCCGCACAACAGGAGGCAAATTGACCTATTATAACCACGCAGGTCAGACGGGTTGCTATAGGGTTTTATTTTGAGTTTTCCTTCTCCTGCATAGACTTAATATGCATATTATATCCCTAAGTCGTCTTTTACAATATCCACGGGTAGGAAAGGGAGTGGTAAATTGTGTTCTTACTCCACCACACGGAAAAGCAACAACAACATAAACGCCGTTATTCAATTCGCCTGTTAAATTTTGGTGTACTGAGGTTTTCGGCATCCTCGATTATGATATTGAAGTCGAATTGTTCAAGTCTGTAAAAACGGTATGTAAGCTTTGACTTGTGTCATTTGGTGAGAAAGGTGTGAATAGGTTTTGGTTTGCAACCTGTCTAGGAGAAGGATAACCCCAAAATCACACCCGGAACTGTATTTTGTAAAGCACAAGTAAGCTTTAAGTTGAACTGAGATAAACAGACTGATGAACGTGTCCAGCGATAACTAAAAAGTAAAAAATAAATAAAAATAACTAAACCTATTACCTATTTACTTAGTAAATACGAAATAATTCAAACTAAGTAAATATGTGTACTTACTTAAATCTCACGACAAGCTTTTATAACGTTTAAATGGTGTGCAATGACGTTATAAGTTGATAGTAAAAGTTTATTTTTGTTTTTATAGCGCATATAAATAATGGCTTGTTTTTAAAAAGATTTTTTAATTTTCATTTATTTCAATTTAATTCAAATCTGTAATACAATTTATTTTTACTCTTAGTATATACACTTATTATATCGTATATTGATCGCAAGCTTACGATATGATGTATCGATACAAATGGAAGCAATGATATCGTGTATACGAAATACGTACGCGATACAAACTAATTCGATACGGTTGCGATGCGATTTACTCCTATTGATACAATACATTAATATCTGGTTGACCGAGCTTTGCTCGGTATATTTTTGTTGCATTTTTGCAAAATTTATTTAGATATATATTAATAAAAAATAAAAAAGAAATAATGAAAAAAATATCAAAAATTACAAAGACAGAAAAATAATAACACCGAGATTCGATCCCACGCTGTTTGAATGCCAAAACAAAAAGAAAACTGGACATCTTCCCAACTGAGCTATTGTCACTCTTGACAACGACGACCAACTTCGAATTCCTATTCAGAGAATGACAATAACATTTTATGTCATCGTATTGATTAGCTAAAAACACCGACAAAACAACATTTTCTATAAATAATTTTCTATAAATAAAACCTAGCTAGATCGATTTTTTGGTCCCGAAACATCTAGTATGCCAAATTTCATCAAAATCGTTGGAGCCGTTTCCGAGATCCTGAATATATATAGGTATATACAAGAATTGCTCATTTAAAGATATAAGATTTTGGTAGCAGCATATCCTCCAAATAATACACTATTTTACACCTAATCACTAATGAGTACACTTTCGCACAAATGACTGTTTAAGGTTTTTAGTTCGGGATTTTTTTTGTGTTAGCCGCAGATTGCTCTTATGGCTTAGCCCAGACCATGGGTGAGCCACAGAACAAAATACTCCAAGATAAGAACGACAATTTCATACAGTAGATTTGCTTAAATGGTGCATACTAGTGCACCAGTTTATGCCATCAAAAACATTTAGTGCAGAATATTTCAAACGGCACTAATGTGAAAATAAAAATCAGGCATCGGATTTCCGTTTGCTGTTTTTGAACAATACAATTTACATATATTCGGATGTATAAAAATTGTGCAAAACGACAAACGAAAATATTTTGTTAAAGGGATTCAAAAGTATATGCAATCGCCCTCATCGCTATTTGCTATTTGCTGCATCGCTATTGTAGTCCAACATTCTCATCCCTACAGCACTATAGGCCTAATTATTTTTTTAAAGACTCAACATGTAACTTCCGAGTACACCTTTAATTGAAGGGGTACTCGTGAGTCACATGTTGTCCCCGTGAATTGGCATCATTTCATCCATTCCGCATCAATTCTGTGCTCACCGCACGATCCAGGTCGCCATCGCTTTGGCCGAGAGAACCAAGGTAAGGAAACTTTGAGCATACTGGTATAGAACTTCCATTAAATTCAAACTACTTACAATATGTCGAGTAATATGTAGCTCCAGTGTGTCCATCGAATCACGATATAATATAATTCTCAAATATAGTGTAAAAGATTACGGTTGGGCCAGATCCCACAAGCAGCAATCTCGGAATTTCTTCTAAGTATTTATATAATAAGTTATAATGGTATTCAAATGCAGTAATCAGTTTTTAATTCTTTTCTCATACGTATCATTTTACCACATTTTTTTAAAATCAAAAGCTATGTTTTGTTTTTAAAGAGTCTAGCTGACATGCTACAACTTAATAGTTGATTATATTAAGAAATAAAGTTATATTGTAGTTTTAGCGTTAAGTGTATGTTTCTGACATTTCGCTAACATTAATTTTTATCGTTGTGTTTTAAATTACAACTCTAAATAAAAGAATAAAATTCTTCTTTACTCTGAGTCGCAACGCAAAATTTGTTGTGCAAATTAACATGGTCTAAGAGCCCGTGCGCCGCAGACTTTCGTTATTTTATAAAAGCTGAAAGTTTGTCAACGGTAGCCCATTTCATGGCTTTGGCAAGTAAATAGAACTCAAGATTTGTAAACTACTAACCTTATTTCATCAATTAATAAAGTGTAATTTTTTTATATAACCTTCAGAATATAAAAAAAAATCACGTTATTCATTGTCAGATACTTAACATCGTGGCAATCCCTCTTCAAAAATTGCCCTTGCCCTGATGTTAATTTATTTATATTTACTTTATTATATACATTTGGATGCAGAAGGAAGCATCATCCTTCATGTTTAGTAGGCCTTCTGGCCTATATCCAGCGGTGGACGGCGATAGGCTAAATAATGACGATGATTGTAACCCACCACTATGACCGATACCCCACGGAGGAGAACCGCAAACGCCTGCGGGCCCTCCAAAGGGAGGTCAAAACCGAAATTAATAATATGAGACAGAGCAGATGGGACGCCACTTTAGAAGAGCTGAAGCCCACGCACACAGCCTTCTGGCAGCTTTCCCGCTCACTCAAAAAAGATGTAGTGTCCACACTCCCTCCCCTCAGTAGAATAAATCAACCGCCGGCATTCATGGATGACGAAAAGTCTGAATGTCTGGCAGAGAGCCTAGAGCTTCAGTGTACGCCGAGTACAATATACGAATAAGAAGCGACTCACTACAACACTATTAATTCGGAAGTGGCTAGTCGTACCACTTTATCGCGATCGAATATAAACAACGACAACAATATGCCTATCCCAACAGTGAGCACCGACGAAGTCGAGTCGCTTATTAGGGGTCTCCACGCTAGGAAAGCCCCGGGTTCGGACGGTATTACAAATAGAGTAATTCAATTATTCCCAGCCCATTTAATAATATTACTGTGTTGTATTTTTAATGCAGCCCTCAAATATAACATCTTTCCTTCACAGTGGAAAGAGGCCGTGGTAATCGGAATCCACAAACCCGGCAAAAAACGTACCGAACCCAATAGTTATCGACCTATTAGGCTACTGAGAAGTTTAGGTAAATTATACGAACGAATAGTACTCAGTAGGCTACGCTCATATGCAGAGTTCAATAAACTTATACCGGACGCGTAA
The DNA here is from genome assembly GCA_032191425.1 of Lymantria dispar. Classification (NCBI taxonomy): domain Eukaryota; kingdom Metazoa; phylum Arthropoda; class Insecta; order Lepidoptera; family Erebidae; genus Lymantria; species Lymantria dispar. Next base: position 17,383,526 of record CM063451.1, read on the forward strand.
TTTGGTTTTCGTGCTAAACACAGCTGTGTTCAGCAAGTACATAGACTAGTAGAATACACCAGTAGTCAGTTCATTAGGGGACGGTACACTGGTGTATTATTTCTAGATGTAGCGAAAGCTTTCGATAAAGTTTGGCATGAGGGCTTAATTTACAAATTATATTTATTAAAAATCCCCGAATACTTAATTCTAATAATACATGACTATCTGAGTCATCGCAGCTTTCGCTATAGGGTGGAAGGGACGTTGTCGACCTCCCATCCTCTCAAGGCCGGTGTCCCACAGGGCTCGGTCCTCGCCCCATTTTTGTTTACGCTGTATACAAGTGATTTACCCAAGTTCACTCGTGTGCACACGGCGCTTTACGCCGACGATACCGCACTCTATTGTGCAGGTATGTCCCCGACAACCGTAGTCAATACACTCCAAAAAGCGGTTACCGCCCTTGCCAATTGGTATAGGAAATGGAGAATAGAAATTAATCCCGAGAAGAGCCAAGCGGTCATGTTCACTAAACGAACTGCCCGTCTGTGCTCTCCGGACAGCATCCCTCCTCTCACTCTCTTCGGCCGACCTGTCTCATGGAGCAGAGAGGCCAAGTACTTAGGTGTGACCCTTGATAGCCGACTCACTTTCCTGTCCCACTTGAAGCGGGTCCGCGCGCGCGCCGCCTTCGTGATGGGACGCCTTCACTGCTTATTAAACGCAAAGTTAAAACTATCACTTAAAAATAAAGTCCGATTATACACTACCTGCATACGGCCGATCATGACGTATGCCAGTGTAGTGTTTGCGCACGTTGGGCCAAACAGGATCCACAGGTTACAAACATTACAAAATAGATTCATGCGACGGGCAACGGGAGCACCGTGGTTCGTTCGTAATGTCGATCTACACATCGACCTCGAATTGCCGACCATCAGGCAGTATATGAAGCGTTGCTCCCAGCGCTATTTCGACTCTGCCACGACTCATCCCAATCCACTAGTGGTTGGGGCGGTAAACTACGTCCCCTCAAAAATATCCGCGGTCCGACGACCCCGTCATCTCCTTGAAGAAGGGGATGATGCCATTACGATCGCCCAAGAAAGGGCCTACACAGCTCGCGCAGCGATAACACATAAAACTCCGCGGTATCGGCCTCGCCGACGAGGTCGAAATCCGCGCCGCGTAAAAATCATTAACCTAAACGTGGCCACGCCCACTTTGCTTTCAGTGACGCCTCGAGCCGAGGTCCGTTCCCCACAGGGGGAGCCCTCGGGCGATGTTCGCTTAACTTACTTACCGGGTTGAGAGCCTTCCGCTCGCCCATTGCCCGCGTTAAGCTGTCAAGGTCATCTGCGACCAACAGCTAAATATACACAAAAAAAAAAAAAAAAGTAACCCACCACACGTAAACGCCCTCAGAAAGTTGGGCCTTCGGCTTTCTTGTTCACCGAATGAAGTGCAGTAACAAATTATTACTAATTAGACGTCGATTTTTTGCGAAATGGTGGAGAATGGGGGGTAGTATATGTAGTAGCCCTTGATGAACCGGTATACAGAAGATTGTTGACAGTGTGGTCTTAGGTTTACGGGCTCTATTTCTAACAGCATGCAAGATGACATTGTGCATTTTGTCAGTAGTACTCGGTTAATTAATTACGTTTGAAAAAGGTACAGATTTTAATAAATTTTTTACAGTGAGATATTATTATAAATGATAATATTAATATTAGTATTTACAGTTTTGTAATAGTGATTTATCTACTCATACCTCTTGGGATCTCATAAAGTCATAATATCACACAATAAGTGCATAAGTGTCCATATATTGTTTTTAATTTCTATAATAATAATATATCATGATCATCATCGCAGCTCACATACGTTCTACTGTTGGACTCGGGCCTGTTTCACAATGGGAATTTGACCTACTATGCCATGACTATTGGTCAGACATGTTGGTATAGGGATTAATTTCGAATTTTCCTTCTCTTGCACAGATGTTATGAGCATACTGTATCCCTCAGTTGTCTTTTACGACATTCACGGGCAGAATAGGAAGCGGTGAATTATATTCTTGAGTGGTGAACTCTGTCACTACACAAAATAATAATGATATATAATGAATAAATACCTGGTTGACCATATTAGGTATTTTTTTTTTGGAATTTTGCCGAACTTACTTTTTACTTTATATGAATAAAAAATAATAATGATGAAATAATAAATAAATATCAAAAAGTACAAAAGAGAGTAATAAGAACAGCGAGATTTGATCCCACGCTGCTTGAATGTTAAAACAAAACAAAAACAAACTGGATAACTTCCCAACTGAGCTATCGTCACTCTTGACAGTGCCGGTGAAATTTGAATTCTTATTCTTATCCTGAATATATTTATTTATTTATTTATTTATCGGGAGACCAACAGCTTAAAAGTAATAAAATATATATACAAGAATTGCTCGTTTAAAGATATAAGATATATGTATGTATATTTTTACATGTGTATTTGATATGATTACGTTGCAGCCTGATAAATGTATTAAATTCAATTCTTGCAAAATTCTATGCGCCAATAACGGTTAGTTGTTAAAAACATTTCGAATGGTATAAAACGCGAAAAATTATTTTTTGGGCGCAGGCCTTGGTGCGCACTGCGCACACATCGTTCAATCCGTCCGGAGCGATGGAGAGGAGGAGGTCGGTATCTTAATACCATCTGTACCGATGGCGTTAAGATATGCCGGTGTCATAGGTTCGATTCCATGCAAGAAAATATTGGAAGCGATCCACAATTTTTTGTTTTGAGACAGGTAATATAACCGTTAACTTATGTCCGTTAAATTATGTTTTTTAAATTCCCCGCAATACATGATTAATTCTATACCAAGCGCGAAATTAGTCAAAGATTAATAGTTTCACGTGACGTGCCTATACTTATTTAAGTAAGTTCTCATAACTTTATTAGGAAGCGAGGATTTAACTTTACATAACACCCATGAGAGCTTACTTAGCTATTGAATTAGTTCTACTCAATCCGCGGACAGTCGCAAAACCACTAAACACTCAAAGCTAAACTTTCGTATCACAGAGCCGACCCAATCAGGAATTCAGTTAGTTAAACTTTGCGTAACATAAGTGGATACCTATTATAAGTTTGTCAGAAATTACACATTTATGATGAACTATGAAATATTGATACTATGAACATAGTGATACTATTACGTGATAAACATTTCATCTCAGCCCATATACGTCCCACTGTTGGGCTCGGGCCTCCTCCATAATGGAAGGATAATTGACCTACTATACCACGCTGGTCAGACATGTTGGTATAGGGTTTTATTTCGAGTTTTCCTTCTCTCGCATAGATGTATGCGTTTTATATCCCTTAGTCGTTTCGTACGATCACCCACGGGTAAGATAGGGGGTGGTGAATTGTATTCTTACTCCGTCACCATACAGAATAATACAGAATAATACATAATAATACCACACGGATAAATATTTATTCAAACATATTTTTATAATATAGAAGTTTGAATAAATGTTTGTCACTCAATCACGCCAGGATTAAACGAATCTCAGGTGCTTACTGGACATGGGGTCTTCGGTAAGTACCTACCTGCACAAAATTGGAAGAGAAGAGGCTCCAGGATGTCATGAGTGTGTCGCGCTAATCGACGATGCGCAACACGAATATAATATAGTATTTTTACTCAACTACGGAGGGTTATGATTTTAACAGGCTATGTATGTATGTTCATCTGCACCCTCATAGCTCCTCAACTACTTATTAGACCTGGACAAATGAGGTACCATTAGAAGCGTCTTGGTCGTCTTCTGGTTATACGCTATATGATGTGTCACAGGATCTAATATGGCGCCCTCTAGCGGTCAAAGTATTGTTTAAAAAATAATTTCAGATAAATACGCCGTGTTTGGTATCATTGGGAAGGGCGTTATTAATACATTTCAAATATATATATATATATATTATTAGTATTTGCTCGTGACTTTATTCGTATTTGTCCAATAACTCGTTTTTTATCGTAGTTGGGTTTTAGTTTTTACTTTTATCTTGTATGCGTGCTGTATTATTCTCGATAATGTAGAATTTGTTAATCATATCCTATAGGAAACTTATATTTGCCGGGATCTATAATAGACTATGTGCTATTCCAGACCATAAACTATGTATGTCTCAGATTTCATTTAGATTCGTATAATCTTTTTTTTTTCATGCTGTGGAAATGCATTTACGCACTATCCCTTGCCAGTTACAGACGGGGGAGTGTGTGTGGGACTCGCCGGCCATAAGTGATCGAAATACCCACTAAAACCACAGCGGCCCCTTCCGCGCTTTTACGGGGTGCCGGAGAGATCGTCTGATGACATTCTAGCCCCGACACTCCAACGCTTGGCCGTCTAGCCACCTCCTGCATCATTCAGGGCGGTGGAAGAAGGAGCGCATAGCGGCGTCTCCTCCTCCCTGGTCGTCGCCGGTGGAACGAGTCAGCGGACGCAAGCGCCTCGCGTACCCGCTCCGCGGCCCTCCTTCCTTGTCATGACAGCCTCACAGAAGGAGGCCATCGACGACCAACAGTTGTCTCCGAGCATCATGGAGATGATGGTCGGCAACGACAGGTCTGTTATTCCCATTTCCGTTCGTGCCGCTGAGGCCCCCAGTTTAAGATTTCTTCTTTGTGTGAGAAATCGGTTCGCATTATCCAAGTAAGGATTAAAATTTCTTTTCAATAAATCATCATCCATACTAATATTATAAATGCGAAAGTAAGGATGTTTGTTTGTTTGTAACGCTTTCACGCTTAAACCACCGAACCGATTTCAAAAATTCTTTCACCAATGGAAAGCTATAATACCAGGGAGTAACATAGGCTATATTTTATTCCGGTATTCGCACAGGAACGGGAACTACGCCGCGAGTAAAGCGACTGAAACCGAAGCGAAGCGAGGGCGGGTTGCTAGTAATTAATATATTAATCATTATCATCCTGCTTTATCCCAACGCAGGGGTCTATACTGGCAATAGTTTTATGACCGGCCGCTTGCCTGATGTCAACCCTCCTTCGGAATGTAATTGTTGATCAGACCACAAGCAATGTAAGGATTGGTAGTATTCGTAGCCACCAGCCACAGCGCAATAACTTAATATGTTAATCATCATCATCATCGCAGCCCATATACGTCCCACTGTTGGGCTCGGGCCTCCTCCATAATGGAAGGGAATTTGACCTATTATACTCCGTTACCACACGGATAGACGATGTTAATATTAATTAATATAGGTATATTATTACAGTAAATACAGTATTTTATTGATTATTATCATTATCACAGCGCATATACATCTCACTACCGGGTTGGCCTCCTCTAAAATGGGAGGGAAATTTCCTTCTCTCACATAGATGCCTGTCATCTTTTATGACATCCACAGGCAAAAAAAGTGTTGGCGAATTATATTCTCTCCGTCACCACAAGGAAAAAGTATTTTAATATCATATAAATATTATAGGACCAAGAACCGAAAAAAATCTTTTCTATCAATCAATTACGATAAATGAGCGAGTCTGATTGCAATCCGATGGGATTAGATTTTTTGCTTCGTTTGCGGATAGACGTCAATCTCGAAAGCGGGAATTACTAGCGAAGCAATTTTCTGTACTGTGGACTATTATTAACCTGAAGCAAGCTATTGTTTTTAGTCGAGTTTTGATGGGCGACGTTATTTTATACACATTTGTTTAGACATGGATACACATTTTGCGTCTGATGCCGCCCTAGCCGAGGCCGCGTGTGACCGGACCGGGGATTTTAGTCCGTCACATGCAGAGAGGCTGACCGCGTGACGGCGACCGATGTCTCGGGATAGGAACGTCGAGAGGTGAGGGTACCCGAAAGGGTATTCCGTCGGGCCGACCACTGACGACAAGCCACCCTGCTTCGGTGATTGGCCCAATAATGAAGGCGACATGGGTACGGGTGGGTTATGGATCCGCGCGCCGTCCTTCCGTCGCCCCGGACGGAATGGACCGCGTGCGAGCTTATAGCCCCACCCATAAAAAAAAAAAATGGATACACATTTTGTATATTAAGTACCGTTTGTATTTTTAATATATAAAATGCCGTGATCATCATCATCATCATTCGTGTGGTGACGGAGTAAGAATACAATTCACCAACTCCTCTGTTCCTCGTGAGTGTCGTGAAAGATCAGGGATATGATATACAGATAACATCTATGCAAGAGAACCTTAGGGCGGCACCCGCCGTCCAGCTCCGTCCGGGGCGACACAGGGGCGGCGCGCGGTCCCATAACCCACCGTAGCTCGTCGCCTTCGTTGTTGGGCCGACCACCGGTACCGAGTTCTTTGTCCTCCGTGGTCGGCTCGAATGCAAGAGAACCTCTGAACATTACGTGAACACGTTTGATCAATGTGATATTGTTATATTACCTACCTGCTGGTCAAGTTTCCTCCTATAGGAGGAGGTCCGAGTCCAAGAGTGGGACGTGTATGAGCAGAGTTCATATATTTGATGTTAAATGATGATGATGTTAAATATAAATTAAAATTAATATCTTACTTACTTCGTCCTTACTTAATTTTTCCGTGTGGTGACGGAGTAAGAATACAATTCACCACCCCCTCTCTTGCCCATGAGTGTCGTAAAAGACGACTAAGGGATATTATATGCATATAATATTTATGCAAGAGAAGGAAAACTCAAAACTAAACTATATCAACACGTCTGACCAGTGTGGTATAGTAAGGTCAATTTCCCTCCAATAGTGGAAGAGGCCCGAGGCCAACAGTGGAAGGTGTATGGCCTGAGATGATGTTGATGATCTTACTAAATTTTTTTACGAAGATGTAAATAATAATGGTTTTGACATATAGAAAGAATGAGAAATAAACTCATTTGCAAAAAAAACGGGCGGTTTTGATTTTCATTCATATTTAAAAAGATACAATACCAAAAAGGTTTCAATCGTTTGTACACGTTACTGGCCGGTTTTAAAAATGCTGTGGTATTTAAAAAAGTACGTTCTAAATTCAATTTTTCATTTGATGTTCATTTTTACAGAAAACCCCTTTTTATCCTACATTTTTGGCGCGAAGTTCCAGAAGTTAACATCGACTTTCATAACTTTTATTCAATTTTTATCGATTAATTTCATATCCTTGACTGTCAAAGCTTTATTTAATGCTGTTTGGCTGTATCAAAAATGGTAGATAAAGTGGTAAAAGCTACCAAAATTATCGCGCTGCTTGAAGAGGGTTGCAGCCAATGTTTCGTGGCTAGGAGGCTAAATGTTAGTCGCTCGACAGTCCAAAGGACCTGGCAGCGATATCAGGAGACTGGTTCCGTCGAGAGAAGGCCTGGTTCTGGAAGAAAACCATGTACCCAACCACGGGATGATCGTTTTCTTGTGAGTCGCGCATTGAGAAATCGCAAATCTTCGTATGTGGATCTTAAGAACAACCTCCAAGAAGTAAGAAATGTGCATATTAGTCTATGGACGGTCAGGAGGAGGCTTCTCGCTGCCAATATACGCAGTCACCGCCCGGCCCGCGGCCCCAAATTACTCCGTGAGCACAGAGTTCACAGGCTTAGGTTCGCTAGAAATTGTGAATCATGGACTCAAGACGATTGGAATAGGGTTTTGTTCTCTGATGAAGCCAGGATATCTCTGTTCGGTGAAGATCGACGTCGGCGAGTGCTAAGAAGACAAGGAGAACGCTTTGCAGAGGCATGTTTCGAAGAAATCACACCTTATGGTGGGGGCTCTGTTATGTTTTGGGCAGGAATAAATTCAATGGATCGTACAGAGTTAGTCTTCATTGAAAACGGCTCACTGACTGGGCATCGATACATAACGGAAGTTCTAATTTCTCATGCACAACCCGCATTGGCCGCTCTAGGTGAAGACTCGATTTTTATGGACGACAATGCTCGCGCCCACCGATCCCGCGATGTTAATGCGTATGTGCAAGAGGTCGGCATTCGTCGTTTGGATTGGCCAGCTCGAAGTCCCGACCTCAATCCCATAGAGCATGTCTGGGACGTTCTGAAACGGCGTGTGAGATCAGTACACCCGGCTCCGCAGACCATCAGAGAGCTGAAGAATGTGATTACTGCGGAGTGGGAACGTATTCCGCAAGCAAGTATCCGGGATATACTCGCTAGCATGCCCAGACGAATTCAAGCTGTGATTTTAGTTAGAGGGGGTCACACTCGATACTAAACATTTATCTGCTTTTACTTTATTAAAGAAAAACAAACAAAAAAACTTTTTTATTTTTACTTCATGAGCATATGCACTACTAGCGAATATACACTACTAGCGAGGTTTAGCATTATTTCCCATAAATTGTATCTAAATTTTATGAAATACTGATGAAAACGATTATTTTCTTATTAATTTAGCAAATTGTGTGGATAAAACTACCTATAATTATCAAACAAAGAAATATTAACATTTGAAATGGTTCATTGCTTAGGTGCCCGTTTTTTTTGCAAATGAGTGTATTAACGGAGAATATAAACCAGGATTACAAGTATAAGAATTCTTAGGGTATTGCCTGAACAAATTGATGGCGCCCTGGGGAAGTGTCAGTTAGTTACTCCAATTAAGATGAGTGTATTGAAGATTATGATGAGTGTTAAGGAAACAAGAGAGGCATGTCAGGATCGGGGCCATTGGAAACTCGTAGTATCTTTCCTCTTTAATAAATAGGTGTCTATTTATTTTTATATTTTACTAGCAACCCGCCCTCGCTTCGCTTCGGTTATAGTCGTTTTACCCGCGTAGTTCCTGTTCCCCTGGGAATACCGGGATAAAATATAGCCTAGTTTACGCCCTGATATTATAGCTTTCCACTGGTGAAAGAATTTTTGAAATCGGTCCAGGCGTTTTGAAGATTACCCGGAACATACAGACAGACAGACAGACCCAAATTTTTTAATCGCTATTTTAGGCATAGGTGTCGTGCAAATAACCGTGTGAGCGTGAAAAAAGCCTATTATTGTGACATTACAAACAGACACTCCAATTTTATTTATTGGTATAGATTGATTCTATGCGCGATTTCTCACGCATAATTTCTTCCTTTACTGTTATAACAAATATTTTACGAAAGTAATGGTTGTGTGAATCATGGATAACATAGCTTCCCAGTAGTAAAAGATTATTTAAAATTGGTTTAGGTATTCCAAAGATTATATTCTACGTTCTAAACTTATAAATTATATTTCTATACCAATAAATAAAATTGGAGTGTCTGTTTGTAATGTCACAATAATAGGCTTTTTTCATGCTCACACGGTTATATGCACGACATCTAATATTATAATATTATTACGCCCTGATATTATAATATCAGGGCGTAAACTAGGCTATATTTTCTCTCGGTATTCCCACGGGAACGGGTACTATGCGGGTAAAACGACTATAACCTATAACCGAAGCGAAGCGAGGGCGGATTGCTAGTCTATAATAATGATTTAAGTAGACAAGTCAACAGTGTACCTAAAGTACCTATCCATGGGAACTTGTTATATTGTTGCCAAATCTAAATATGCAAAATCGCTATGGTAACGGTATTTTCAAACCTTATTTGAAGAGAGTACTATTATGTACAAATTCTAATTAAATTATTATATACTGGTAACCCGCCCTCACTTCGCTTCGGTTTCTGTCGCCTTATCCCCGTTGTTCCCGTTCCCGTGGGAATACCGGGATAAAATATAGCCTAGTTTACTCCCTGATATTATAGCTTTCCATTGGTGAAAGAATTTTTGAAATTGGTCCTGCTGTTTTGAAGATTAACCCGGAACAGACAGACAGACAGACTGACAGACAGGCAGACAAAAAAATATAAAGTGTATTTTAGGCATATGTATAGTGCAAATAACCGTGCGAGTATGAAAAAAGCCTATTATTTTGACATTACAAACAGACACTCCAATTTTATTTATTGGTATAGATAAACCCCACGAGGATACTTATATATTGTCAAGGTTTACGTTTTGTTTTCATAATTCAGCCTATCGCCGTTCACTGCTGGACTCCATCATGTTTCACCACAAAGTGCTGTCCTGTGCCACCTGCCTCCAACGACGTCCAATAGGATCACCTAGTGAGGGGGCGTCCTACACTGCATCGTCTGATACGTTATTGGTTCATCGACCGATGTGGTCTGCCCATTGCCACTTCAGCGTGCGAATTTTTCGTACTATATCTATTACACACGTCCTTCTACGTCTTGCTGTATCTTGGGTTCTATCTCGCAGAGAAATCCCAAGCTAGTCCGCTAAGTAGCCCGCTGAGTGGATATGAGCTTGGTTATGTGGCCTACATTTAGGGACCGCATTTCCATGCTATAAGTCATCGCTGTTAACACACGTTGGTCGTAGATCTGTCCTTTCAGACACTGAGGCCTGCTTTAAATTATTAAAAAAGACTAGCACCACTTTGGGCAGATCCAGTAAGTAACGTGCGTTTGCCTATTATATTTTTTACTGATTTTATATAAAATCATATACAATAGTAAGCTTTGTCGCCGTTCGAAACACGATATAACATAACTTTCAAATATAATGCAAATTGTATTTTATTTGAAAGTTATTTGTGTTCCTTACTATGGATACAAATTAAATATTTCTACAGAAAGAAAATTGGAGAACTTTTATCTAATTTTAAACCTTATTTTCATTCGGCACAGAATAAATGGTTTTGAGTAAAATGACAGGAAACCCGGATCACACTTATCGTATATGTTAAAGAAAATAATATATTATTTATTCCGTCCACACTAAGATACATTCTTCAGAAATTTGCGTACCTTATTTCATATATTTTTTGTGTAAATATGGTTAAAAGGCTGCATAATAAAAAATGTGTTACAAAAATAATTTTATATTTATATGACATGTGAAACTGTGTCAGGTATTCCTATTTCTATTACAACCTTCTATTATTTATAAGGTCTGTATAACAAAATGATATTTCATATTTTCTGCTTCCTGACCTATATATGCTTCACTATTGGCAATGTGTCTAGTTCAAAATATTGAGGAAATCGAATACGATGGTTTTATGGTTTTATCAGGAGTTTTCAAGAAAAAATATTTAATTTTATAGCAATTTAAATTTACATACAGCTATATAAGCATCATAGGTTTATTCAAAAACCGAGAAGTAAGAGCTACTGCAAATCACAGACTTTTTAACGATGGACAGTTTAGTAGCTTTTATAACCAGTATGAAGATGTAGTTATTCCTACGTAGGCACGTGCCTGCGTATGTTATAATGATTCGGTACCGATTACAAGAAAGGTTTAGTAGGTTACACGATTCCTTTTAGCCTGGACTGTCGTCGATCTATCATGCGCCAATTGTTGTACTTGTATGTGTTAGCAGCCGAACTTAAGTAAACTATTGGCTGATAGAAAGTTTGTGATATGCGGGGATCTAAGTGTATGATAGATTATCGGGCGCTATATTATTCATCATCATCATCCTGCTCTTATCCCAAATTAGCGCTATATTATTATACCTTAAATTTAATAGTTAATTTCCAGGGGAAAATGCATGGACTTTGCTGCATTGTCGAGCGGTATGGTGGTAATACAGTAACGCTGGTACCAAGTCAAAACGTCTTTCAGAGCACTCCCCACGAGAGCCGGTAGAATATATGGAGTGACCTAGTCTTTCTACCGCTCCTCTGCGACTCCGACGATGACCTGTCCGTATGATTAGGATCACAGACGATTCGAACAGCGCGTCTTTGCAGAGGGTCAAGTGAAGCTAGCTAATATTTACGCGCGCCTGCTCAGGGATGTGATAGTATTCCACATGAGGACAAACGTGTGATTTATATAGCAAAAGACGCTGTTGCGCTATAAAGTGGTACCAGGCTATTGAGGACGTCCAAATTTCTGCTTGCCAATTTAGTTTTGTCCTCCAAATTGAACTGTGCTCGATACTTTGATGCCAAGGATCCCAACACTCTAGGAAACTGGGAAGTCACTCCTTGGAAATGACTCACTATGACAAACGGATCCATTTTTGCAGTGAACGCGTACGCTTGTGGCTTTGTGGGATTGAATTGGACTAAGTTCTGTTCCCCTTATTCTAATGCCTGCCCCAGAGAGTGTTCGATTTCAGACATCAGACTTTAGACACGTTGAACCCTTCTTTCCTGTAACATACTTCGAGAGACATTTTGATGCTCGGTTTACCGTTCATCACCTATGCTGTTATCGGCATACTAACGAATATTCTCTACGGAGAGCATATAGTTGATATGTTGATTATACAATAACAGGGAGAGCACCGACCCTTGGGGTACACCAACATTAATAGTCATAGTATCGGAGCAGGAACCATCCACGATGATTTTTATACTCCTACTATCTAGAAAGGGGGCAATTCAATTACAGAGTCGCTTGGAGTTTCCGTATGATGATAGCTTCGACAGAAGTGCCCTCTACCAGACCCTCTGGAACGCTTTTGCGATATCTAGGTTGAAAACAAGCACCACACCCTTGCCGTCCAAAGCCTTTGTGAGGTACACAAGAAGTTCAACAACGAACAATTATGGCAAAAGCCGTATTGGCAATCACTGCTCAGCTGGTGATCTTCTAGTTTATATTTCTCTTCTTCTAGCTTATATTAGGTTTATAACTTTCTACATTACCTTGAAGAGCTAGGATGTTATGGCAATTGGACTGCAATTCAATGGGTTGGCCGGTATACCCTTCTAGGGATCGGATGGACATGGACTAATTTCCACAAAGACTGAACCCTTTTAGTGTCGTAGGAAAGTAGCTATAGGCGCGTAAGGACGGAGTCAAATCAGGAGCGCATGTCTTTAGGATCACTGCAGAGATGCTATCCGGCTAACTCGAATTATGGATGTCTACGAACCGTAGCTCCTGCGTGCGCGCGCTACGTGATGCGCATATCAGAAATAGAGTTTCTATACCGCGGGATGTTAGATGGTGTGGCAGCACCCGGGTCTAAAGTCAAGTTACAAGCAAAGATTAAGAAGATCGGCATTTCGTTTTTACGCTATGAGCTGGACTGCCATCGTATTTCTGTAATGGTGGGTGATCGAACTAGTAGAAGTTAATGTGGGTAGCTTTGATGAGTGATCAGGTTGCCTGACTTCCAGCAGAAGGGCTCTTCAATCGTTCGCCAATTCTTGAAACATACGCCGCGTTACCTCTGGCAGCATATTCCGCGTTACCTCTAGCAATAACCTTCTTACTAGATCTAGAACTAGTAAGAAATTTTCAAATTTTTGCGTTTAGGTTCTGATATTTTTTGGCTCTGTTCTAGGCCAGATATTCGACAGGTATAAGTTGTTGCAAAGTAAGATTTAACATCAATGTATGTACCTTAAATCCTATTCTAATACTGAAATCTAGATGGCAGTATTCTTATCTTTATTATATCCATTTTATAAGTATTTACTGAGCTATATAACTTGTCGAATCTGCTTTTACTTTTAAGGAAAAGTGGCTCATAAAATTTTATCTGCGTTTTATTACGCGTTATTAAGAAATGTAAAATATTATCTCTTTGTAACTTACGTATTTATGTGGCATTCTTCATTAGTATTGTTGTGTTATAATACTATTTAGTTATTGCTTGGAACTTACTCCACCAGATATTCTCACCATAATTACTGTAAGTCGGCAATAGTCTCCATACATATATAACACCAAGGTTTGACTCTGAGGCAGCTGTAGAAAGTGATTTAATTGTCTTGAGGTCCGCGAGAAATTTATTAATTTAAAGAAAATGAATTGGCAAATAATTTTAGACATTTCTCCCCTATGCGATGTGGGAGATAAAATTGACTGTAGAGAAAAAATTTACTGATTAACCAATAAGTAAAGGGTCATCTAGCTAAGATAAATGTAACTGTGCGGTACCATAGAAACGGGCGAACTTAACGGGGACTTTATGTGAGCCTTAACACATTACAGTAGAAGGTATAGCCGAAACATCTCAACATATGACAATCTTCTCAAACCGCTTTAACGTCCGCATAGTATACCACTCCAGACCTGTCTAATATAAAGTCGTGCTCCTTACGCCAGAGAACGCACTGCCAGAAAATATGATGTGCGGATTGTTGACACTTGCAGCCAGCTGTCGAACATTGACAATTTGCCATTAGGTGAAGATACGAGTTTAAAAGAAAACAATTTACTTTTAAACATACCACTACCACATAATGGTTAACCTCCAACCATACTCTTTCTAGGCCTTCTGGATGCTTGGACAAATACATAGGGATGATAGCCTTTTCATGATAAATCCCCCCTTTTTGTCTTTCGAAGATTTTTTGTAAATAAAACTACTTTACGGATTTTATCGCGTTTGTATTTGATTTTTAATTGCCCGACTTTTCGAACACTTTACAGTATTCATGGTCACGGACGAACTAAGATGTCTGACGTCCAAACAGGTTATCGTTATTACAGATATTTATAATTATCTACCCCCTACAGAAATTAATTATTACATTTTGACCCACATTTTTGGTACACATTTATTGTCAGTACAATAAGAAGATGATTCTATATAAAAAAAAATATTTTGTTTATGATTATAGTCCATAAAATATAGCTTGATCTCTGTGACAGATGTCAACGAAACCAACGAAGTAAGTTTAAACGAGCGACGTGTTTATAATTTCATTTTGTATCAAATATATTTTCATTCTTTTCGTGCTAGTTTTGTTGCAAATGAATTGCAATATATTATAAATATAAAAATATTAATATTGATGCCTAAAATGTACCTCGTAAGTACTGAAATACCTAGTAAACATTTTATACATAAATGACGCTTACGCACGTACAAGGTAATACTGGACTGAAAATAAAAAAGAGATGGGGCATTCGATATACGTAAATCGATAACCGATCTTCAATAGATTATTAATAAAAGAAATAAACCCAATACAGTACCTATATAAAACTTTCAACATATTTTTTACAATTAAAACAGACAGTTACATTATAAAATACATAAATTGACTTAATTAAACATCGTCTCAGAGTAAATGATAATATTATGTACGCATGATTGTCAATGAACTAGACGTATTTATTTATAAAACAGTCGTAATTCATCGATTGATCTAGTAACTGTCCCTATTTTGGCAAAAAATGATAAATGTTCTAGCAGGAACGCTCCAGTACAGGTTTTTATTTGATAGTAGCATAAATTACTACTAAAATATTAAATCCAGATAATCATATAAACTTGATTACTGATTACTTTAATCACGATTAATGATTACTCAATAAACATGATTAAATGTAATCTAGATTGATGTAATCATGATTGCTTTCAAACAGATTATTAATCTAATTACAAATGCAATCGATTACGCCCATCTCTCCTTACCGAACATGGGGTCTTCGGTAAGTACTTGCATAAAATTGAAACAGTCAGCCGATTCGCTTCACCGCCGGCACCTCTTTTCACTGCCTTGAACAACCTCAGAACGTGGCCAGACGGCTCATGCGTTGGGGTGTCGGGGATGGAATGTCACCAAACGATCTCTCTGACACCCCGCAAAATGCAGAAGGGGCTGCTGTGATTTTAGTGAATACTGAGGTGCTCACGGTACCCAGGCAGTCCAACACACTTCTCGATCTGTTGCCGGCGCGGGACTACGTAAATGTATTTCTACAGAGTGAAATATATAAAACAGCGTCATCAGAGGGCCTTTTTTAGACAGCCTATTTGTAATTTTTTACATTATCTAACGCTTTCAATGGCACATTTCTTTATATGAACAATGGCACAACATTCGAGTTTCAATATTTATTTATTTAATTATCGGGAGACCAACAGCTTAAAAAGTAATAAAAATCTAGGTAAACATATTTAAGAGACATAAAGCCAATAACAGGTCTTCACTATTATGCTTCACATAAAACAATAAAATAGAGTACATTACATTTGCATTACATTCAGATAAAATGCGAGATTAATAACAAACATTTATTAATTTACAACTAATATTGATTGAATATTAGTCCCTGTGTGGTAGCGGCTTCGAATACTACCAACCCTTGCTTTGCTCGTGGGTGTCGTAAAAGACGACTAAGAGCCCTAGATTGACCCGGACCAACTCCATCTGGTACCATTTGGGTCAACGATTACATTCCCAAGGAGGGTTGACGTCAGGCAGGCGGCCGGTCATAAAAGTCATTGCCGAAACTTTTTTCAATATGTCAAAACAGATGACATATTGCGTCGACCCCAAGTAATTGGGATAAGAGCAAGATGATGATGATGATTGATTGAATATTGGTAATAAATCAATTAATACTTATTTCAAGAGCATATGCTTCTAGCATATGTTCTTGAAATAAATTTCATTTTTATTTAATAATATAATATATAAAATTTAATTTAATAATATATAAAAATAATTTAACTATCTATTTTATCTTTGAACTTATCAAGCACCTTTTGGAAGTTCTTGATTACAAAGATACTTCACAGTTGTCATTATAATAGAATCAACGAAAGCAGAACAATATTTTGTATCAAGCACTGTTATGGAATTTCCACGGCTTTCAAGATAGTCTTGCAAAAAACAAAACAACAAAAAAGTTCTTCAAAGGTTGCCTGCGGACAAGAAGGAAGCTTAACGGGAAATTGGACTAAAGTTAGTTACGAAGTCATCAGTGAGGTGTAAGCAAAGGCGGGACTCTGTCACACTGGAGTTTATTCAGCGACTTTATTTTACTGCGCACTTGATGGTAAGTGGTGATATAATTTGGTGTTGTTTTTAACCCCCGCTGTCTGTTTGTATGTGTGTTTATCTGTGGCATCGTAGCTCTCAAATGGGTGGACCGATTCCGATGCCGATTTTTTCATTTGAAAGCGGACGGGTTTCCTTGCGGTGATTCTTAGTTATGTTTGGTTAATACCGGCTTAGCAGCCTAAGAGTATCAGCGCCAAATTGATGTAATGGCGTCTGATTATTCGATTAAATGCTTGACACAGTATAATCGATAAATGCCAATTAATTGATAATTCCAGTTGAAGAGAACGTAATACTTTTTCTTCCTATTTTAGTTTATGTCAGGGGTTATTCAAAATGTTCAAATTTACTTATTCATAATTGTTGTATACTCACTTAAATCATGATTATTTAACGGTTTCTGATGTTTACGCAAACTTTATAAAGATAACATTTTTTTTACGATTTTTTTTTGCATTTTAAATTTTTGATTCAATGTTACGAACATTTTTCAGCGTTTATGGTCACGGGTGGACTCTTTTACTCTTTACCCTAAAAATTATATATGCAAGCCGAAGGAATCGAATCTATGATCTCAGCGCAGCAGTTTATTGCCATTCGACTGTCGCTAGCGTTCATTTTTGAATAATGGGTAATTCGAATGAGATCTTTATATTTTCTTATGCAATTGTCCATTTTTACATTTCTTTTAAAAGGTTTTATTGGACATGAAAATAAATTGTTACCATAAAATGTAATATTCCGAAGTGGGGAAACGTATTAATGCGTCCTTCGTTTTTATCAAAAGTTATGCGTGCCAAAAATGGTAAACAATAATCACTTTTAAAGGAACCGGGGAGGTAAATCTCGTTATTAATTTACAATCAAATGTTTTCATTATTATTAGAGCAGCAGGAATTTGTTAGGAATAAAGAGACCAAATATTAATTTTAAGTAAAGAATTTTTTTTGGCATGAGTTTCGTATTACAATAAAATGCCTGTTATTGAAGATGAATAAAAATATGTCACATTATTTTATATAATATATATAACTAGCAACCCGCCCTCGCTTCGCTTCGGTTTCAGTCGCCTTACCCGCGTATTTCTCGTTCCCGTGGGAATACCGGGATAAATATAGGCTAGCTTACTCAGGGATAACGTAGTATTCTAATGGTGAAAGAATTATCGAAATCTGTCCAGTAGTTTTTGAGTTTATTCATAACAAACATACAAAAATATAACGTAGCCTCTTTATAAAGTGTACATTTACATGTAGGTAAAAATTGATAAATGTTGTTTATTCATTTCTACTGAATAGTATTTATGCAAATTTAAAGAAAATCGATGAAGATTTTTCTCCTCATACAAACATTGCTACTGCGGTTTACCCCTTTGGGGTTGAATTCCAAAAAACCCTTTCATAGTGAGTCCATATGTCACAAAATAAAATTACGGTCAAAATTGTATGTTTCTTTCTAGCTTCAGTAGTTTCAGCTCGGCATTGATGAGTTATTCAACCAACTTCTTCATACCTCTTTACACCCTTAGAGGGTGAGACTTAAGAAATGCTGAAATACCTATTTATTTATTTTTATTAAAGAGTTATTTGTGGAGAATTTGATGAAAATCGATGAAGATTTTTTTTCTCTTTATACAAACTTTGTAACTGCGGTTTACCCCCTAGGGGTTGAATTTAAAAAAATCTTTTCTTTGTAGGTGTCAATGTAAAAATTTCATGTTTCTGGCTTCAATAGTTTGAGCTCTGTGATAAGTCAGTAAACTGATAACTTTCTACTTATTTTACACCCTTAGAGGATGAAAATGGACAAACGCTGAAACACGTTCTACTTTATTTTTATTAAAGAGTATTTGTGCTTAATTAGAAGACAGTAGCTAAAGATTTTTTTTTCTTTCCATACAGACTTTACCGTTGCGTTTCACCCCCTTAGGGGTGGAGTTAAAAAAAAATTCGTAGTGGGTGCCTACGTCACGAAATAAAACTACGGTCTAAATCTGATTTTTCTAGCTTCAGTAGCTTCGGCTCACCCTGTTCCTTTGTATGTATGTTATTGTTAAAGCCCTCGCAACACCCCTTGCAGGTGGAATTTCGTAAAATCCGTTCTTAGCTGACCTCTGCTCGATGAAAGGAATATCTCTGCCAAATTTCAAGTCTGTACGCATTATGGTTCCAGAGATATGGTGATGAGTCAATATATCGCTCGCAAAACCCTCCTTTCCTATATACACTGACGGACTCATAAACTGCATCAAAGTAAAAAACGACTTTGAAATAAATTTTTTAACCAAGTATGCACTTGCACTTTCTACGCAGATTTAAATTGAAACGTCTAGATTGGTTCGTTAACTTTAAAACAGCGTAGGGTCATATCCTTAAGTTTAAGTTTGTGTACTGGAAATGATCTTAAAACTTTTTTGAAGAAAAACAGAAATTTAAAGAAAATTGGTTTAATTAAAAAATTGGTTTTAACAATAAATACAAACTTTATGCAAGGGTTTTTTTATGTTTTAATAAGGTGTATTACCTCCATGTGCCCTTATTACGGATTCTAATCGATTCCGCATAGATTTTATTAGGGTTATTAAAAGATCTTGCAGAATATTGTCCCATTCTTCTGAAAGTGCTGTTCTTAGTTGTGCCACTGTCGTAGGCACAGGATTTCTGGCATATACAGCTCTTTTTAAATTATCCCAAAAATGCTCAATGGGATTAAGATCGGGGCTGCGTGCTGGCCAATTCATTGTACGTATCCCAACCTCTTCGCAATATTGTTGAACTTGTGCAGCAGCGTGCGGCCGGGCATTATTCTGCATTTAAGTAAAATTTTCGTCTATAAATCCCATGTAAGGCACCATGTGATCTTCTAAGATCTCTGTTATGTAGCGATGTGCAGTCAAACCCCCTCTACTACCGTTTTGACGGACCATGTCTATGAACACAAGTTCTGTTCGCCCGTTCATCGATATGCCACCCCAGACCATGCACGAACCGCCTCCAAAAGGAACACGCTCCTCAATGCAACTTTGAGCATATCGCTCCCCACGTCGACGATAGACTCTTCTGCGACCATCTGCACCATATAAACATGTCCTACACTCGTCTGTGAACAATACGGAGGCCCATTGCTCATCTGTCCAATTTAGGTGATCACGCGCAAATCTTAAGCAAGCTTGTCTGTGAGCTACAGACAACTTTGGACCATTTGCTGGTCTAAAAGGGGTGATTTCCACTTCGTTTAACCTTCTTCTTATTGTTCGTGTACTAACGTTTACTAAACGCACTTCATTAAACTCTGTTTTGATGTTAACTGACGTGAGGAAACGATTTCGCAGGGAAGTTGTAACAATAAATCGGTCATCACGACCGGTGGTTGCTCGAGTTCTGCCTGTACCACGTCTCCTTTTGTAAGAACCTGTCTCCACAAACCTTCTGTATATTCTAGAAACCGTAGACTGGTTTAAATTTAAATTTCTACCAATCGTTCGTTGATCCAAGCCCTCCCGCACCAATGCTACAATTTGAGCAGCTTGTTCGGACGAAGTATCCATATTATGGTTCAGAAACTCTCGATGAGTTAAAAAGCTAACCCAACAATTCTACTGGTAACAATAATTCAATTGATAAAAGAATAAAAAATCAATAAGAATCAATTTTAAAACTTTGCTATAAATAACACGCAAATCTGATACTACGAGTAAATTTTCTTTTCCCGGCTATATTCATTTGTTTTATTGCAAAAAAAAGCAATATTTAAAAATAGATTTTAAATATTGCTTTTTTTTAAGATTAAGGGCCAGTTTCTCTATATTTATATAATTTAATCTAAAAAGTTTGCATACTTATTAAAAAAATAATTTCAAAGTAATCTTGAAGTTTGATGCAGTTTATGAGTCCGTCGGTATATATATAGATTACCAAAATAAAGCGTATTACATTCTCCATGTTGCTACTGTTAAATGTAACGTGCTTTCATTTTCGTAAAAGATTATATTTACTTTATAGCTTTGTTTGAGTTAATTTTATATAGCTAATAATTTTTTTAATGATTCAAATAACGAGGTAGCTATTTTAATAAACATATTTTCATGTGAGGGAAGCCGCGGGCAACTGCTAATCTATGATGAATTGTAGGGCAATTGTGTCTATAAATGTAAGTAAATTGGACGAAAAGCTATAAACGTGGCTGTCAAGTATTTTCAACTCTCATTGCAACTGTGGAGATAATAAAAAATGTGATTGATATGTTATATAATAATATATATATATATTACTATTTTTTTTTTGACCAAGGCGTAAACCACAGACTAAGAAATAATGAACCCACTACATTCGCCACGACTGCTCGATAGTTAGCCCATTGTTGATATATGTCTTATCGATATGAATAATTGAGTGTATAAAAATAGCATTCTATACGTAAGTAATCCATGCAAATGAAGCCGCTGGCACAATTAGTAAATTAATACAAATCAATTTTAATTTATTAAGATGAAAGTAAACAGATAATATCGAAATAATAATTTGACGCTCCGTTGAATTTGGCATGGATTCAAATCAAATCAATGTGACAGAATAAGGAAAATTGACAAGGGCTTATTTCCCAAAATAAAAATAAATAACTATTTTCTACAAAGGAATTACGTTAACGTGTACAAGCTTATTTTGTTATGATTAAAAACTAAAAAATTCTGATGCTAAGTTAATATAACTGATTTTAAAACAAATACTAAAATGCAATTGTTTTAGGTATAACTTTGTGCGTAAAGACGATAATGCGAGTTACAATTTGGTCACCAAAAGTACCACTCACACTGATTTGTAGGCCATTGGAACGGATTTCTAATAGGTTCCAGTTTTACATTTAATAAATATTTATCGCTCGCAAATAAGTTTTTCTAGATAGCCTAGTACATTTAATGCTTAAATTTCAATGATTAATAGTGTACGTTCTTGTTAACATGGCTCTAGAATACAATGTTATCTTGAAACATGCAAACAAGTTACTGTAAATACCCTTTGAAGAAATCCATGCATTCACTACGACGATTGTAGTTGGTGTTTGTATTGTATTCTTAATTCGTTATTATATAGAAAGAAATGACGAATAATATTCTAACTATAAAAATATTGTTAATTAACTAATAAGGTATGAATTTATAATAAGATTGTGGAGATACTGCTATAAATAGCTAAACATTTAATAAATAAACCGACTTAGTTTTAGACCGAATATAACTCCAATAGAACCCCAATAGATCTTACAATTTTAGCGCTAGAAGAGTTGCGTTGTCACACTTCCTTTTTTATGTTATCTTGTGGAAAGTTATCTTATTTCTATTTGTAGTTAGTTTGTCTTGTTTTTATGGGTACTATTTCTTGTACATCTAATCTTGCTATGTTGTCTCAACTTTGAGAAAAAAGTGGAATTCTACTTTATTGTCAGTACACACTTGTTTTAGCGAATTTGATGTAATAATTTTTGTAATGCATTGAATACTAGGCTACTAGTTTACTTAAGTTAAATTATTTGTCTCTGTATTTTTCTTTGAATATTCTACACCATTATCGGATCTTTCCCAGTGCAAAATAAGTTATTTAGCGATGCCCCGTGTTATGTAAATCAAGTTATCTGTTGCCCAACGTCCGGTGAATACAGTTCTATCACGTAAAATTCTCGGTCTGCGAGCCCCGTTGCCGTAGTAAATTCGTACTGTTTTGCATTTTGATGAAATATTACGTTCAGTGATAACCAGAAAAATTTCACTGTTACAAAATTTGTCTCCTGTGTTACTATGTTAATATAATCTATACCAATAAATAAAATTGGAGTGTCTGTTTGTAATGTCAAAATAATAGGCTTTTTTCATGCTCACACGGTTATTTGCACGACACCTATGCCTAAAATAGCAATTAAAAAATTTTTGTCTGTCTGTTTGTTCCGGGTAATCTTCAAAACGGCTGGACCGATTTCAAAAATTCTTTCACCAATGGGAAGCTATAATATCAGGGCGTAAACTAGGCTATATTTTATTCCGGTATTCCCACGGGAACGGGAATTACGCGGGTAAAACGACTATAACCTATAACCGAAGCGAAGCGAGGGCGGGTTGCTAGTGGAACAATATGATTGGTACTCCTTGTTACATTCAACTTTAAAGTTTTAAATGCACACTAATATATCCCTTCAGATTAAAAGGGCTTTAGGTTACAGGATTTTCAACTGAAATCGAAAACAACTCTTTGGTATCTATTTCAGATTCAGCCTAAACTTTTAAGTATTAAAAGTAAAAATATTTTGAAAAAAAAAATTGTTGTAGTATGTCATAAAATAAAATAATCTTTTGATATTTAACTTAATATATAAAATTTACAATCATGTTAACTTCTTGGAACACGTTTTTATCAATAATTAATACTTAAAAGAGGACCTCATTAATTGAGTATCTTGACTGCGTTTATGATCACAGCATTCATTGAAATCTACTAATTGCAATCAGTAATGTATGATTACCCAGTCATATATACAGTGCTGTGCCGCCTATATCCAACGACGCCCAGCAACTTGCATCAAGTCGTCGGTCCACCTAGTTCATCCTACATTACGTCGTCCGATACGTGGTCGCCACTCGAGAACCTTTCTTCCCCAACGGTTGTCGATTCGTCAAGCGATGTGGCCTGTCCATTACCACTTTAGCGTGCTACGTCGGTTGCACTCGTTTTTTTGACACACACACTGAGGACACACAGACACTGAGATATGTTGGACGAGAAGATCCTCTTAAGTTTCCCGTTTCATCTCTGGGTAGATGTGATTAAATACCAGCTAGACCCACTCAAATCATCGGTGATCCCCATCTCACAGCCAGACTTGTATCTTTATACCACTGTACCACTGGGCACTGCAAGTTTTAGCGATAATTTTTGCTACGTACAGGGAGTAATTAAATTCAAATTTAAAGCAATTTAGAATATATAAAGCCTATAAATTGTAAAATATAATATTTTATCATAAAGTATTCCGATGAACTACCACCAGATTGTAACGTAATCGCTGCAGAGAAGATCCGGTAAGAAACTTAGCGTGGTTTGTCTATAATTTATTTGTCTGTCTTTTTTATAAACACGTGATACATGTTTCACAAACAATTTTAAGAATAATAAGTTGAGTTCGTGAATTGACGAATTATTTTTTAAACTGCAATAGCGTAAGAGTTTAAAATGCAATAGATATAAGTTAAACTAGTCCATTAAATACCCAACCCCGTAGATAGATATTAGATACTGTTAACACGCAATAATGTTTAATAATTACTGACCAAAATCAATATATTTACTTAATCATTTTCTTTTTGCACCAGCAATAAATTTCTATCAAAACGTGGATCAAAATTGAATAATAAATTCTGTAGTGGGTAGATATAGAACTCATCAATATAGATGATTTGTTGGATGAGAGAAATCCTAGTTCGCCCATGACCATGAACAAAAAGTGCTCGAAATATTGGGCAATCAAAAATCAAACACAAACGCGACAATATCCGTAAAAACAGTTTTATTAATAATGTGTAATTCTTTCGTAAACATCATATATCAGATAGGTGTTAAATAAATCAGTCCACTAAATATCAAACCCCCTTAGACATATTTTACATACCGTTGTTACACAATCATCATCATCATCATTTCAGCCCATACACGTCCCACTGTTGGCCTTGAGCCTCCTCCACAATAGGAGGGAATCCGACCTGACTATACCATGCTGGTCAGACAGGTTGGTATAGTTTAATTTCGAGTTTTCCTTCTCTTGCATAGATGTTATATGCATATTATATCCCTTAGTCGTTTTTTACGACATCCACGGGCAAGATAAGGAGTGGTGAATTGTATTCTTACTCCATCACCACACGGATAATGGACCCTTGTCCCCATGTAAGCCTTCCAAAGGACCGGGTATCTTTCGTATGGTATATCTCATGAAAAGGAGATACAAATAACAATAAAACAAGTACTTAATGAACAATCCTAACAAATATTGAAACAATTAATTTGTGCGACATTTAATGTTGTCGGACGTACTTAATTTAATATTCAGTATGCAAATATAATATTTAGATTACTTATTACCTTTAGTATTCATAAATTTGATAGTTAACGATGGTGGGTGACACACGAGACACGAACTCTCCCGAAGTAAACCGACTGATGCGCGATAATTTACGAATGCGTAATTACGGTCGAAGGTTCTGCAGATTTCGAAACGGGTGTGGTGAATTTTTTTTCCGAAACTTTGCTGATACCGAAATCGGTTCTTCGGTTGAGCACTGATATGGAATTTTAGATCCAATTACGAAATTGTGATAGATGTTGAATAAACGGGTGACTGAACTGGGGAGTTAGTCCGCCACCCGCCTAGAGGCCGATAGCGCGAGGGTCGAACGACGTCCTCCCTAAGAGGAGGACGTCGGTCGAGGAGAGGGTATTCCTCAGGGATATTCTGTCGGGCCGATCACTGACGACAAGTCACCCTGCACCGGTGGTCGGCCCGACCATGAAGTCGACGTGTCACGGGTGGGTTCCGGGTGTGCGTGCTTATGCCCCTCTGTCGCCCTGGACGGAGCCGGGCCATGGATGTACCGACCGTAGCCCACTCCAAAAAAAAAATGTGAATAAAAAGTAATAAATGAATATATTAAGAGGCAACTTAAACAGATTGTAATAGCCTTATATAATACTATCATCTTATCTTATATCTTTATACATATATATCTTTAAACGAGCAATTATTGTATATATATATATTTTCAGGATCTCGGAAACGGCTCGAACGATCTTGATGAAATTTTGCATATTAGAGGTTTTGGGGGCAAAAGATCGATCTAGCTAGGTTTTATTTATAGAAAATGTTGTTTTGTCTGTGTTTTTAGCAAAAAAAAAAATACAATACCATTAAATTTTAAAACAATATGAATTCAAATTTCGCCGTCAACGTCAAGAGTTATAAATAGCTCAGTTGGGCAGTTGTCCAGTTTTCTTTTTGTTTTGTTTTGGTATTCAAACAGCGTGGGATCGGATCTCGGTGTTATTATTATTCTCTTTTTGTAATTTTTGATATTTTTTTCATTATTTTACTTTTACTTTTTATTAATATATATCTAAATAAGTTCGGCAAAATACAATAAAAATATACCGAGCAAAGCTCGGTCAACCAGATATTTAATTTTTAAGGAAGCAATAATTAAGACTACTAATGTGCTTAAGAATTGACCCCGCGAGGCTTGACACAATAGGTGGGGTCACACGCATGTATTCATCTGGTGATGGTGTAAGAATATAATTCACTACCTCTTTTCTTCTCCATGTCGTAAAATACAACGACAGGCTGTAATAATATGCAAATAACATTTCTGCAACAGAAAAAAAATAGGAAATTAAATCGTATACCTCCCTGTCTAATTGGCCTAGTGTCAATACCCTTTTCACTGAGAAGGAGGTTCGAGTCCAGCAGTAGGACGGGCATGAGCCGAGGGGTTAAAAAGAAGAAAAATATATGGTGATATAATTTCAATATATGGTGTTAATGATGAATCTACTACTTGATAGCATTGTAAATTATTATAATAGTATTGCCGTATTTGTCAGAACATGATTGACATTTTGTTAAAATATAGACTGAAGAAGTTAACATTTGAATTTTTTAAATGATGACTATAATTATGTGGTAGGCAGTTCGTTAGAGATTCAAATTCAATTATTTTATCTAGTGAAATAGAAACTATAACCTTTAAAAAAAATGTGCGCCGTGTACCATACGTCACTTACCTTCGTGAAGTGGACTCATAAAAGCTCGCAACTGACACGTCCATTACGTCCGCAGAGAAGTGATCAAACACCGAATGTCAAAATGAAAACCCATAAAATATCAACCCTACATTATTTACATCATGTATATTCAACGTTACTCTTGTTATTGCGTGTAAGTCGTAAAAGATATTTTTTATTTTATAACCAAAAGTAATTTCGATGACAAGTGGCTTCTTAAATGTTGTGAAATGAAACAATTTACATTATACGTATAAAGAGATTACTAAATAGCTCATTACCCAAAAACGACTTGGAAAGGTATTATTTTGGGGAAAACTAATATTATTTTTATGGCAATTTAAACCAGATTTAACAGAGATTGTATTAAATTTGGAGTAAAGAATTTAAAGTTTCGTGTGGTGACGGAATAAGAATACAGTTCACCACCTTATTCTTAGATGTCGTAAAAGTCGTCTAAGAGATGTAATACTAAGGTAATGTCTGATCAAGAGAAGGAAAACTCGACATAAAACTTTTTCAACATGTCTGAACAACGCGATATACTAGGTCAATTTCTCTTCCATTGGGCAGGAGGCCCGAGTACATTAACATGTATATAAGAAGAAATATATTTCTACATACTTAATTCTGTCTATTTTCGCTAGGCACAAATAAACTCTTAATAAGGACTCACTCAATATTGTCGTAAATTTATCCTGTCGTATTTAGAATCTACGAGTATTTGCTTAAACTAATGCACGCCTATGTGGTGATTTCCGCCGATTCCCGTGTGGTGACGGAGTAAGAATACAATTCACCACTCCCTATCGTGCCCGTGGATGTCGTACAAGACGACTAAGGGATATAATATACACATAAGATCTGCGCAAGAGAAGGAAAACTCGAAATGAAACCCTATACCAACATGTCTGACCAGCATGGTATAGTAGGTCAAATTCCCTCCCATTGTGGAGGAGGCCCGAGCCCAACAGTGGGACGTATGTGGGCTGTGATGATGATGATGATGAATGCACGCCCAGTGTCTTTGGTCGCCATCATCCAATAAACTCTTACGCGATCTGCCGACATGTCAAATCTGATACATTGTTGCAAACGTTGTAGTAAAAAATCTGCGATGAGTCAAGAATATTTTTTTATTGCGAATGATGGCAGACGAACAAACAACACCTGATGGCAAGCGTTGCTGCCGTTCATGGACCTTTGGTAGGCCGCTGCCTATCGTGAAGAAAGTGAAGGGAGTGGGAATGCGTGCAATGAGGTTCGATGAAACTAAAGGTATAACCAAAACCCACCACACGCCCTCAGAAAATTGGGCTTCCCGCTCTCTCGCTCACCGAACGAAGCGTAGTAGCAAATTGATACTACTCGGACGTCAATTTACTGCGAGGGTGTGATACTACTCTGGACGGACCGGCTCGCGGCTGAAGACAGACAACTGTCAACAGTGTGGTCTTATCACTATAAAGTATAAATATATTTGCATATATAATGATATCTGATGTTTACACGAGCACTACACATTGTAAATAAAACTACTTTTACGGATTATATCGCGTTTGTATTTGATTTATGATTGCCCGACGTTTCGAACACTTTGCAGCATTCATGGTCACGGGCGGACTAAGGTGTCTCACGTCCAACAAGTAATCGTTATTACAGACATTTATAATTATCTACCCGATACAGAAATTAGCATATAGCATATAATTTGCATATAGTCAATACATACTTAGCTTTATACTAAATATCTGGTTGACCGAGCTTCGTTAGGAATATTTTTATCGAATTTATCTAGGTATATATTAATAAAAAATAAATAATGGAAAATATATAAAAAATTACAAAAAGAGAATAATAATAACACCAAGATTCGATCCGACGCCGTTTGAATGCCAAAACAATACTAAAAGGAATCTGCACTACTTCCCAACTGAGCTATCGAAACTCATGACGTTGACGGCAAAACTTGAATTCATATTCTTTTAAAATTTAATGTCACTATATTGTTTTGCTAAAAACACTGACAAAACAAAATTTTCTATAAATAAAACCTAGCTAGATCGATTTTTTGGCCTCGAAACCTCTAGTATGCCAAGTTTCATCAAAATCGTTGGTGCCGAATCGTTGGTTTCCGAGATCCTGAATATATATATATATATATATACACACGAATTGCTCATTTAAAGATATAAGATAAGTATACCATGATCATGTAAAAAAGAATATTCTATAACACAAACAGGAATTGACTCAAGAAAATGTATTTACGTAAAGTTTATTTAACTTCAGTAGAAGTTAAAGTTTGAAATATTTCATTGTTTAATTTATCTTTATTTTATCGTTATTTTAATTATTCTAGGTGTATTATGGATAAGTTTAGTCCTAAAAATATAATAATATACCTACCACATCAAATATATCGAGCTTGGAAAAATCAAGGTTTGTAACTTTTAATCAGTGCAAATATATTTTGTTTTAATATTCAAGTAACATATTTACGTTAATCGTATAACAGGGTCTTAATTGCTATATTTTTATATTTTCTGTATTTTTACTGTTTGCTATATTTTTATTTTAAAATTGTATAGAATTTATAGGATTTTATATTGAGTTTTCTTTTCTTAAATAGATGTTACTTGCATAATATAATTTCTTAATCGTTTTTTACGATACCCACGGACAAAAAAGGGTGTTGTGATTTATTTTTACTTCGTCAGTAGTCGTTACGGATTTTTAATGGCTAGAATAGAATATGAAGAATTTAACAACTTATAAATGTAAAATTGAATATAAATTGTGAAATTTGGCATATTATTTATTGTTCGGCACTTTATTATATATTCATAGTTGTATCTTTAACAAAAAGGTCAACAAAGTTATATACGAATAAACATAAGGGGTAATTACTTTTCGCTAATCTACATTTTTTCTTTGATTAAAGGAAGAGTGTAATTAGTTTTAAACTTTGATCTTTAGGGATTCTAAATTCAAAGTATACTTTTTATTAAATGAATTCAGTATTTCATCTTTATCTTGATCATCATCTTATTTTGTGAATATTTCAAAATCCTTTTACGTTTCGGCTTAAGAATATACCGCCCACATTAAAGCAAAAAGTAATACGCCGTAAGGTCAAGTATATGTAGACTAGCTTTTGCCCGCGACTTCGTTCGCGTAGAAATCATGTGTGGCAGAGGCAATCACAGCTAACTGTGTAGTGCGTTCTGTGTTCTACAGGCTCACTGTTGCTCTGGATCATTTAATACCAATCTGATATATCAGGGAGGCGCTGTTATCAGGGGGTGCTTCTATACCTAAGGCGGTTGACTCCAGACTAATTGAAGCGGCACAGTGGCCTCTAAGTGAAGCGCGCAGGAGACTTTGTGCTAACACCTATGTTGTACTGCTCCCAGTTGAGCTCGTACTTGCGGGTGATTGTATGGTACATTAGCTGAGGCTGGACCCTCTACGGGCTGGGCTTAATTTAAATAAGCGACACGTTTGGCCATACTCGGTATCGATGTGGTGATTCGATAACTCATGCTGCCGCCTAGAGTAGCCCTATATAAAAAGAATGATTTGATGTTTCATAGACCCTGTAGCTATACACCGGTCGGCACAGCAATCACCGTTCATTCGGTTCCACTCAGTCGAGGACCAGATAAGATATTTGCGTTTAGTACTCGACGGGCGATGGTATTTCAGGAGCATTTTTATCAAATTACTCCCCGGCTGGTTAAAACAGTGTTAAATGTTGACATCTGAACGGGAGACTGGTTCAATCAATGGGCCTGTACGGTACACCCGTGTGAGAAAATTTTGACCACTTGTATCAAAACTTTCTTCTCGCAAACGCAGAAAGCCATGGTGTTTAGAACTACATGTGGATACCGCACCATGTCCCACAATTGTGGTCCCAGCTAGGACACAGCAGACATACTTATGAGGTCTGTGTTTCCTCGGTAGAGCAGCGGCGTGAATTTATCGCAAGCATCACTGCCGAAGCTGCCGACCATCACTTAGAATTAGATCATAGTCGACAGGTCAGGAACTGGTATGAGGTCGCCATCTTCTGCTTGGCAGTTATCTCGCGTAAGAACTCAGCGGCGCCAGTCAGGAAGAAAATCTTCCAAGCTGACTCGTTCCACCGCTGTGGCGTCGGGTGGTGGCTAGCCCGAGTGCTTGCGCTTTACTATCTTTACGTGATAGAATCATACTTTCGTCAATCGTCCATCTAATGTCCATGTAATGTAACGTCCATCTAATGGCCAGTCCATCCAAAACGAAAGAGCCGGAAGCTCAACTTTCTGAGGGTGTTTTTGCCTGTGGTGGGTTTTGGTGATGCCTTTAGTATAACCAAACCTCATTGGACGCATTCACACTCCCTTCATTTTCTTCACGGTAGGCAGCGACCTGGCAAAACTCCATGAGTAGTATCAATTACTATTAGGTGTGCTGTTTGCTCGTTTACCAACAACAGTAATAAAAAATCAATCTAGTCAAAGACACGGATGACTGAAACGGGGATTAGTCCTCCACCCGTAGAGAGACTGAACGCGCGAGGTCGATACCACGACAATATAGTTTGCTACCTGGCGTCAAAAAAGGGATGTTCGAGTGACCCTGCACGACCTTCTTTTTCTATTCATTCTACAAACTGAATTTCGCGCTACACCCTTCACTAAGGAACTTCACAAACATATAAGTGTCGGACACAAATTACACCCAGTCTCAGATCCAGTTGTCGATCACGTAAAAGATTGTCCGGCGTTGGAATTGAACCCATGACACTGGCACGGTAGGTCGGTATCTTAACCACTATGTTATCAGTTTAGTTAATTAATCATTGACGTTGTATGAATTTATTACTTGTGTATTAGAGTGAAAAATATCAAAGCATAATTCATGCCCTATTTTACACCCTCAGAAAAGAATATATCATATGAGGGTTGATTTTCAGAATAATTTTCTTTTATAATGAGACTTTTTGTATCGATTTTCATTGAAGTAAGTTGTGGACTTAGCTGTGTAAGTTACTATAGTTTTTTAACTATCTCACGGAAGTTCTTTTTATTTTCCGTGATTAAAATCCATCATGTAAAATTTCATTTAAATCGGTCGAATAGCTTCGAAATCCGTTTAATTAGCCAGTACAAATAGATAATCGAAACGACGTTTGCCTGCCTTTGACCACATGTCGACTACGTACGTCCCGTCCCCCTACTTTAAACGCCGAGTACTCTGGTATCGCCAATAATAATTTTAGGAACTAATAACATAAATACAAAATTTCATTGAAATAATGTAGATAAATACGACAAACTTTTATACCTACTGAATTTACAACTCCCTTTTACCCCCTTGAGGATTGAATTCACAAGAAGGGATATCGGCAATAATCATTATTACGAATTTGTAACCCAAATACAACATTTTATTGAAATAACTTTAAAAATCAGAAAACTTTCATACTAAGTTTGGACCTCCCTTTTATTCTCTTAAGGGATGATTTTCGAAAAAATATTTTATAACTGTTTCATGATTTTCAATGAAGAACCTTCGTACTAAATTTCATTTGAATAACTTCAAAAATGGCAAAGTTTCATACAAATTTTGCACCCCCGTTTGACCCCTTTAGCGGGGGAATTTTCCAAAATCCTTTCTTAGTGCTCCCCTACGTCATAAAAGGAATCCCTGTGCAAAATTTCAAGTTTCTAACCCTTATAGTTTAGGCCCTGCGTTGATATGTCAGTCAGCTTCTCCTTTTATATAAACTCATTTGCAAAAAAAACGGGCGGTTTTGATTTTCATTCATATTTAAAAAGATACAATACCAAAAAGGTTTCAATCGTTTGTACACGTTACTGGCCGGTTTTAAAAATGCTGTGGTATTTAAAAAAGTACGTTCTAAATTCAATTTTTCATTTGATGTTCATTTTTACAGAAAACCCCTTTTTATCCTACATTTTTGGCGCAAAGTTCCAGAAGTTAACATCGACTTTCATAACTTTTATTCAATTTTTATCGATTAATTTCATATCCTTGACTGTCAAAGCTTTATTTAATGCTGTTTGGCTGTATCAAAAATGGTAGATAAAGTGGTAAAAGCTACCAAAATTATCGCGCTGCTTGAAGAGGGTTGCAGCCAATGTTTCGTGGCTAGGAGGCTAAATGTTAGTCGCTCGACAGTCCAAAGGACCTGGCAGCGATATCAGGAGACTGGTTCCGTCGAGAGAAGGCCTGGTTCTGGAAGAAAACCATGTACCCAACCACGGGATGATCGTTTTCTTGTGAGTCGCGCATTGAGAAATCGCAAATCTTCGTATGTGGATCTTAAGAACAACCTCCAAGAAGTAAGAAATGTGCATATTAGTCTATGGACGGTCAGGAGGAGGCTTCTCGCTGCCAATATACGCAGTCACCGCCCGGCCCGCGGCCCCAAATTACTCCGTGAGCACAGAGTTCACAGGCTTAGGTTCGCTAGAAATTGTGAATCATGGACTCAAGACGATTGGAATAGGGTTTTGTTCTCTGATGAAGCCAGGATATCTCTGTTCGGTGAAGATCGACGTCGGCGAGTGCTAAGAAGACAAGGAGAACGCTTTGCAGAGGCATGTTTCGAAGAAATCACACCTTATGGTGGGGGCTCTGTTATGTTTTGGGCAGGAATAAATTCAATGGATCGTACAGAGTTAGTCTTCATTGAAAACGGCTCACTGACTGGGCATCGATACATAACGGAAGTTCTAATTTCTCATGCACAACCCGCATTGGCCGCTCTAGATGAAGACTCGATTTTTATGGACGACAATGCTCGCGCCCACCGATCCCGCGATGTTAATGCGTATGTGCAAGAGGTCGGCATTCGTCGTTTGGATTGGCCAGCTCGAAGTCCCGACCTCAATCCCATAGAGCATGTCTGGGACGTTCTGAAACGGCGTGTGAGATCAGTACACCCGGCTCCGCAGACCATCAGAGAGCTGAAGAATGTGATTACTGCGGAGTGGGAACGTATTCCGCAAGCAAGTATCCGGGATATACTCGCTAGCATGCCCAGACGAATTCAAGCTGTGATTTTAGCTAGAGGGGGTCACACTCGATACTAAACATTTATCTGCTTTTACTTTATTAAAGAAAAACAAACAAAAAAACTTTTTTATTTTTACTTCATGAGCATATGCACTACTAGCGAATATACACTACTAGCGAGGTTTAGCATTATTTCCCATAAATTGTATCTAAATTTTATGAAATACTGATGAAAACGATTATTTTCTTATTAATTTAGCAAATTGTGTGGATAAAACTACCTATAATTATCAAACAAAGAAATATTAACATTTGAAATGGTTCATTGCTTAGGTGCCCGTTTTTTTTGCAAATGAGTGTATATAAAATATAGATATTGCGGCAACAGGCGCGAGTACTTGATGCCGCCCGAGCCGATGCGAGGGCGTGGGTGACTGGACCGGGGAATAGTCCGTCACCCGCAGAGGGGCTAACCGCGAGAGGGCGATCGATGTCCTTAGAGGGGTATTAGGGAGGGAGGCTACCCGAAGGGATATCCCGCCGGGCTGGTTACGGACGACAAGGAACTCCTGCAAATCTTGATACCTTGCCTTAGCAGCAAGGCGGGCCTTTTGAACCTGCAAGGCCTGCGCCTTAGACTAGGCAAGATCACTGTTTACGAATAGTTCGTTTTTTTTTTTTTTTTTTTTTTTATTGCAAGCGGTGGCAAACGAGCAAACAGTACACCCGATGGTAAGTGTTGCTGCCGCTCATGGACCTTTACAAGGCCGTTGCCTACCGCGAAGAAAGTGAAGGGAGTGTGAAGGCGTGCATTGAGGCTCGGTGATACCAAGGGCACCACCAAAACCCTCCACACGCAATCACCCTCAGAAAGTTGGGCTTCCGGCTCTCTCGCTCACCGAACGAAGCGCAGTAACAAATTGCTACTACTCAGACGTCGATTTTCTGCGAGAGCATGGTACTGCCCCGGACGGACCGGCCCGCGGCTGTAGACAGATAACTGTCGACAGTGTGGTCCTACCACTCCTAACAGTTTAACAATATTGAGAATATTCACTCACTCACTCATATTAAGAATAATCACTCCGTTGCGACGTTTAGAACACTTTGCAGCGTTTATGATCAAAAATTAAATACAATCGTAAATAAAAAAATCAGTGAAAATAGTTTTATTTATAATACGTAATACTCGCGTAAACATCAGAAATTATGGTATAAAGGGCTAAAGGCGCAATTAAAATCGCCGCCGCGGGACCTGGCCAGGATCCGACCTTGAGCTCAGTGGCTGAACTACCTCTTTCGTCGTAGTGAGACATAGGTCTTCTCATCTCTTTTTTCTTGGAAGGATGGAGCGATAATGGGGGTGCAGTCCTTTTTGCGAGATGGAGCAGCGACAGTACATATTTGTGCCAACTCTTCCACCAGGCGGCAGCTTAGTCGCGGTTAATGTGTGGTGGCTATCAATTTTTTTTCCTTATGGTTGATGTTATTGAGATCATTTCTAAAGTCATACCTACAGCTATTACAGAATATTTCCTATTCACACATGGAGCTGAAAGAGCCAGTATCTGAATGCATCTCGCGTTCAAATACTGCTTCGGAAAGACATCTGCAACCAAACGGAATAACGATATTTTTGCAAAGTAAGATAGATGAATATACTGTTCAGCATATCTCTCTTCAAGTTTATGGTAGGTAAACAAGACAGCCAAGTGCAATCAGGTGCAATTGCTTTATGTATTTGCCGGAGCACGCATTTGGCACAAATGCCATGGCAAACCTTTTTTATGGAAGCCGTATATGTATGTATAAATGTGTCTAGAATTTCTCGGGATGATTTAGTCGTCGTTAAAGCTAACATTTTACAATTTAATACATGTGCAATGCGAGTGATATGTTACGGTATGTGGGCTTCCTATAGGCTGTCATGGACCATAAAATAAAGCTGTTTATAAAATATTTTTTTCCGTGTGGTGACGGAGTAAGAATACAATGCACCACTCCCTATCTTGCCCGTGGATGTCGTAAAAGACGACTACGACTACTACTTCTGTGCAAGAGAAGGAAAACTCGAAATGAAACCTTAAACCAACATGTCTGATCAGCATGGTATAGTAGGTTAAATTTCCTCTCATTGTGGAGGAGGCTTGAGCTCAACAGTCGGATGTAAATGAGCTGAGATAATGATGATGATGATGATAATATATTTTTTTTTGTTTATAATTGGATCATCAATTATTTATCACTGGAATTTATGTATTATATTTTTTTATAACATTGCTTTGAAGTTTTCTTACACAGAAATACTCAATACGTAGCAAGTGCCTGATCATTATCTAACGACGCCCATTTCATTTTTTTCATTGTCTATGTACCTATATTAAATTGTTTCTCGCATGTTTTGAAATCGAAAGAAAATATGGTATACATGAGTAGTTTTGTAACCTTCATACTAGATTAATTGAAAAAAAAAATGAAATAAATACAGGAAACGTTATGGCAATACTTTACGTGAATTATTTATCATACAACTCCATTAGTAGAAGTAAGTTATATTAAAAAACTACTTTATAATCCACAATAACATACTCGATAATAATCTGTTTGAGTGCTTTATACCAAACATTCATTACTAGGGTTTTATCACTACGATATGAAATAGATCGTCTCATAACATTGTAATAAAACCATGAATATAATTCCGTTTAAACATATTATAATTATTCAAAATATTCTTTGTATCTTTCGTAATTTTTGGTGTTTCAAAAAATGCATTAAGTATTTTATATGTGTACGGATTATCTTAGAATTAATTATTGTGAGCTTTAATCTTTTAATATACTTTTTACGTGAAGACATAAAAACCTTAAACTCTCGACTTTTGTATACATTTGTTATTAACGGATTTTCTATCGTAATTATAATATCAGCAATTTACCACAGCAAAAGATATCAGCTTCTTATGAAAAATTTCGACGCCTTTTATAGTTTATTAAACGATAAAGTTTATTCTGATAGGTTATCGAAAAAACAGCTACTGCTCACTATATATATCACTATATACTTTGTGAGTAAACTAGTAATTATTTTATACGTTCGATTTGTCCAATTACAAAACATCCTCAATGCAAATGCAGCGAAACAGCTAAAGTTTTACTATAATGCAATTGTGTGTGATTGGCGGTTTATATTGGAATATTGCATTTTGTACTGTACCCAGTTTGTATTCTCTGAACAATTAAATGCAATCAACCGATGTATTACTGATGAGCTAACGAAACTGGCTGGAAAAAAGAAATTATATGTCAGCAATGAAGATAATGTAATATTTATAGAACCCATAAAACTACATGATCTATGGATGTCTGCATATAAAAATATCATCTGCAGTACCAGGCTGCATAATGAAATATTTAATAAGCAGGTAATACTTAGTTGTTTTCCGTGTGGTAACGGAGTAAGAATACAATTCACCACTCCCTATCTTGCCCGTGGATGTCGTAAAAGACGCCTAAGGGATATAATACGCATATAACAACTATGCAAGAGAAGGAAAACTCGAAATGAAACCCTATACCAACATGTCTGACCAGCATGGTATAGTAGGTAAAATTCCCTCCCATTGTGAAGGAGGCCCGAGCCCAACATGTGGGCTGCAATGATGATGATGATGATGATGACTTACTTGTTATTATTAATTTATATAAGTGATTACACTTTTTTTTAAACAAAGTCTAAATAAGAACAAATCATTCTGTTTTTTAAACAAAGATTTCTTTACTATGTAACATTGTGTCTTGAAGATCGAGAAAACAAAAAAAAAAAAATACAGTGGATATAAATATAAGTTTAATAAAGACTTATCGAAAGATGAATGAACTTAACAATTTTAAATTATTATTGATTGTTTAAAGGCGCCTTACTTTATATTCCTAAACGTTATTTTTGGTTTATAAAATGATCTTTAACTATTATTGTGGGTCAGATCTAGATACAATAAGTCACGATGTCTTGCAGTCTTGTGGTGGTCTTATTGGTTTTATTTTTAATGTCTATAATAGGATCTTAGCTTGATGATTGGACCCAGCTATCTTTCCTATTGAAATTTTTATATTTCTTGATTTCATTTACCTTGCTTGAAAATGATCCATTTTAGGCAGTAGTTTTATGGTTTATCAAACCTGCTGTTATGGTGGGCGCAGTGGAGAGGTGAGGGTACCCGAAAGGGTATTCCGTCGGGTCCACCACTGACGACAAGTCACCCTGCTCCGCTGGTCGGCCCAACGACGAAGGCGACGTAGGTACGGGTGGGCTATGGGCCCGCGCACCGCCCTTCTGTCGCCTAGGACGGAATGGACGGCGTATGCGCTTACCATAGCCCACCCAAAAAAAAAATGGTGGGCGCGGTCCAGACTGTGTTCACAGACTGTAGTGCGGCGGCGGTTCTTCACATCAGCTATGTATTCTTTGATCCGAATTCTTATGGATCTCATTGTTTGGCCAATATAAGAAAGACCATAGTCACGATGATCTTTATAAATAAAGAAAATTTATTTTTCGTCACGTAACTTTTATCATCCGAAAATCAGATTTAGTTTTCGATATCGTGGTTAATATAATATATAATGATTAATTCTATAATATTTTCGTCTGTTTCGTGATTTAAAACTGGTAATCTCTTAACGTAACGCTTAACAGCTCCAAAACTTGCTGTCAAAAAGAATATGTATTTATTATGGCTTTTTTTTTTTCATTTTAGTTAACCATGATGCAGTCAATAACTACTTTATATAGCATTATAATACTGTATGCGATTATTACAACAGTAGCGGTGAGTAATATACATAAGGCCAATGTGGGGATTTTTAAGCTATTGCATAGCTTTTATCGCGGGCTTTGAGCGCGGCGACCGAATCAAGAAATTTCGTAACGAAAATAAAAGTGGTCGTCGACATTCTGCGTTCGTCCGTCTCGGTGCGCACACGTGCCACCAATTTGCGTAGTTGCATCAAAAAGTGTTTTCGCGCGTTTTCTAACGGTCCCAACGATCTTCAGCGGACGACAGTGGTAATCCAAACCATCTTTATTGTTATACATATAGTACATTTGTTTTCTTATCGGTCACCACGCTCAAAAAGTGTATATCAAAGAAAAATAATACTGCATACATAAAAAATAAATAAATAATTATAATTGCACAAGTTGATAAAAATGCTATGCAATAGTTTTACCGCGGCAGTCCCCGAGTGCCACAAGTTTTTTTTATTATTTTAGTTCTTGGGCACATGTATGTGTCTTTCCTTCACAAGGTATAGGTATTTACAAAATATATAATTTCGATAGTGGTAGTACCACACTATTGACAGTTGTCTACAACCGAGGGGCGGTCAGTCCTGGGTAGTAGTAGCAGCACACTCTCACAGAAAATCTACATCTGAGTAGTAGCAGTTTGGGTGTAATTTTATTTATCATCTGGATTATATTAATACAGGAATAAGTGTCATCGACAACTTTTATTAGTTTTGCTAAGTTCTTCTGATAATACGATTTTTCTTTTCTTCTATTCTTTTTGTAGTAAATTTCATTTTCAAATTCATTTTTCTTTTTGTAATTCTGCTCTTGGTTAATATCTTTTAT
Source organism: Lymantria dispar (assembly GCA_032191425.1). NCBI lineage: Eukaryota > Metazoa > Arthropoda > Insecta > Lepidoptera > Erebidae > Lymantria > Lymantria dispar. The sequence goes on from CM063451.1 coordinate 17,422,829, forward strand.
ACTTATAAATTTATCTACTTTTAAAAAGTATTCAATATTTTCATTTGGCTGTAGAACTGGATTTTTGTTTAAGCAGTCTGCTTCTTGATATGACTTCCTTGGGTTATATTAAATTTAATCTTGTAATTATAGTAGGATAGATAATACATACGAGCCTCTAGTTCATCATCTATTTTAGGTTTGATTTTCATATTTTATAATGGTTTATAATCTGTATATACCGTAAAATCTTTTACCATAAGCCAATGCTGCCAATATCTCACACCTTCTCTTACTGTCAGACCTTTAAGATATATTGCCTTTTACTTTTTTAAGATTAAGTTTACTGTGCCCTTTTTTGTCGCCTTGATTCAATTACTGCTTCTATTCCTTTAATACTAGCTATTAGTAGTAGTGTAGAGTATTCATTTTTATTGGTAACTAAATCCAGACACTCTGTGGACGATATGAATTTTACATATTTTCTTAATAAATTGTGTAATCGATTCAGAATAATTGCACTAATTACAACTTTATGATGAAAATTAATAGCTCCTAGGGATTGTCGTGTATTTTTCCTTGTTTTTGGTATTAGGAAGTCTGTAATTGCTCTCAAATAACCTTTGAGGGGTGTAATGCAATTATTTTGTATAATATATTCTGAATATTTGGCGTAATTACTTGCAAAGGAACATTCTGAAAAATTTAATCTAAAGCTTTTGTATTGCTTCCAGCAATCCTGAAAGATGTAAAAAGTGTTCGTCAAATGTTTTCGAAAAACTTAAGATCTCGTCTCGTCGTTTATTTAATTCACTGCAAAATTAGAGAGTTCGTATTTTCTAATTATGTCTCCCAATATTCTCTGGAAGATGGCTGGAACAGTCTTTAACCCACAGAAATATTAATCTTTAGAAAGGCCCCTGCTCACAATCTGCACTAGAAATAGCGTCGCCGCATTTCTCCCTCTACATAATGTTAACACATACGAAAGGTCTATACTTACAACAGTTTCACACATTAACATAACACGCACGCATCAATCTTGAAGCTGTAGTTTGTACACACGCTTTTTTTTTTTTTGGGGTGGGCTGCGGTCGGCGCTCTCCTCGCATCACTCCGTCCGGGGCGACAGAGGGGCGTAAGCACGCACAACCGCAACCCACCCGAACACCACGTCGCCTTCGTCGTTGGGCCGACCACCGGAGCAGGGTTACTTGTCATCAGTGGACGGAATACCCCCTACTTGGGGACCCTCCCATCGACCGTGGACTCATAAAGTAGTGAAGTGTTTTTCAATTTCAACGTCGGTCGACGAGAGCGTCGACCGACGTCCCCCCCTCGGGGAGGACGTCGATCTTTCATCACGCGGTCGGCCTCTCGGCGGGTGACGGACTAACTCCCCGGTCACGTTACCCGCGACCTCGGCTAAGGTTTGTACACACGCTATAATTAAGTTTTGTAGTCAGCGTACAGCGTACACTCATGACAAAAGGATTGAACACACTAGATTGCGCGGTTACTCAAATAATAAAAGATGACATTTATGTATAGCAGACGATGTAATAATGTTTGGTTCTGTTTGTGATTTTATCGTTGTTATCTATAAATGACATAATACCATTTACAAAATTAACAAATGCCACTGAATTATTAAGTTTTATGGACTTACCGATGAAAAGAAATTCCTTCTTGGACGACACTACACAACCGACTTCTTTTTCGATATGTTACACACAAGACAACATATTTTTTTTTGTCAGAGCTTCGTTCAAGTTCTCTGTATGAGGGCGACTATTAGCCGGTAAAACGAATTTCATCAATATTAAGTACCCATCGCAATTGCGGTACGCTTGACCCGCCAGCAAGGCCGTTCTATCTTATTAATTTTTCTATGCTTTAACCCAAATGGAAGATATTATGTCCATTAAAAGTTGCCTTCCCGTGTTACAAATGCAGTCTTGTATCTATCTTGAACTTTCAAAAAAATAGACCAAAATACTGAAATGATGTCGAAATTATCTCTAATTTCTTATATTTTACGGTTTACAGCTTTGGTCATGAAATCTTCAATCAACGGAAAAGGTTGTGATTGCGGGATGACAATTTTGTTTAATTCTCTTAAATCTTTACTTGTTTTTTCTCCATCCTGTTTTTTATATGTCAGAGTCACTGGAGCAGCAATGGGCTATAAGATTCTGCAGTTAATTTCTTATATTTGTTCAATGAAATTTATTTCACATTGTCTGCTTAGTTTCTTGTTTTAATTCCTTGGAATTTAATAAAATAATATATATGTCGGTTAAAGTCGGCAGAGTAGTGAGAGCGTCTTCTCCCGAATGCATAGCGTGTGGGCACTGCGCAGGTCACGAGCAATAGAAACTATGTTATCACTATCACACTTAATTTATTACTGAAGATATTAACAGTCACAATATAGTTGCAAGTTAATAACACAATGGTACGTAATACACTCAACGAGTCGTAGACAGTTCCTAGGCCTAGATGTTGTCCGCTCGGAGTCTCGACGATGTGTGAATGCTCCAACATCTTTTTTTTTTTTTTTTTTGTGTGTGTACCGCTGTTGGCCGCAGATGGCCTTGACAGCTTATCTCGGACTATGGGTGAGCGCTGAGGGCTCTCAACCCGGAGAAGAGTAAGCTAAGCGACATCGCCCAAGGGCTCCCCCTGTGGGGAACGGACCTCGGCTTGGGGCGTCGCTGGAGGCAAAGTGGGCGTGCCCACGTTTTTAGTAGTGACTTTTGCGCGGCGCGGTTTCGCACCTCGACGGCGAGGGCGGAACCGCGGATATTTATTTGTTAAGGCCTCGCGGGCCGTGTAGGCTCTTTGTTGAGCGAGTGTGATATTGTCGTCCTCTTCGTCGAGGACGTGACGAGGACGTCGGATGGATGCTCCAACATCGTCCGCAGCCCCTTTTATAACACTCGCGCGAACGCAGGCTAGACTCTGTCGAAGCGCAACTGTCATGGCGCTTTCGTCTCGTTGTCAACGCAGCTCCCGTACTAATGACCATTCCGACATATATTTATGTCACCAAGTGTTTCAGCAATTTTGACATCTTTTGACTTCAAAATATAATTTTGCGAGTATATTTCGTTTTTCATAATCTCTTTATTACGGGTTACTTCTTTACGCTTTATATTTTTGATTTGTATGTTTTTTAATTTTTCTGTTTGTAGTGGTTTAAAATATTTATACAGTCTAAGCCAATTAAAATCTGCCATCCAATGGCAGAATCCATGGAGGACCTTGGCACAATGCTCAATGATCTGAGCAGGATATCCCAACTAGTGGGTTTACGAATGAATATGGACAAGACGAAAGTCATGTCAAATGCCCATGTCATTCCTGTACCGGTCCTAGTTGGCAATGCAATTCTCGAAGTTGTCGATCACTATGTTTACCTAGGACAAACAGTCCAGTTAGGTAGATCCAATTTCGAGAAAGAGATCAGCCGATGAATCCAACTCGGTTGGGCAGCGTTCGGGAAACTTAAGAGGATCTTCTCGTCCAACATACCTCAGTGTCTGAAAACACAGGTCTTTGACCAGTGTGTGTTACCAGTGATGACTTACGGCACGGATACGTGGTCCCTAAATGTAGACCTCATATCAAGGCTCAAAGTCGCTCAGCGTGCTATGGAGCGGGCTATGCTCGGGATTTCTCTGCGAGATAGAATCCGGAATACGGAAATCCGCAGAAGAACGGGTGTAACCGACATAGCACGAAGAATTAGCACGCTGAAGTGGCAATGGGCAGGCCACATCGCTCGACGAACCGACAACCGCTGGGGAAGAAAGGTTCTCGAGTGGCGACCACGTATCGGACGCAGTGTAGGACGCCCCCCCACTAAGTGTACCGATGACCTAGTGAAAGTAGCTGGGCGTCGTTGGATGCAGGCGGCACAGGACCGCTCATTGTGGCGCAACATGAGGGAGGCCTACGTCCAGCAGTGGACGGCGATAGGCTGAAATGATGATGATGATGAAATGATGAAGCCAATTAGAAAGTCATAGTAATTATCTTTATCTATTGTTAATATTACCATACCTTTAGTTTTTTTCTTAATTGTGGGTCTTTGATTTGTGAAGTCTATACGAGTTGATTTGGACTTTTTTAGTTTAATTCACCGTTTCTTGTCCAATTAGTGATGGAGTTGACGGCAGTTCGTACTCTCTCTACAGCTTATTTACGAGTGACACCTGTTGCCATGATAGCTGTGCCATCAGCGAAGGTTGCAGTAATGTTGTTTTTATTTTTGCGATATTACAAGTGTACAAAAAGGCGCAGGACTTTATAGACAAAGTTTTAAATTATATTTTTGACTTGATTTCCATATTGCATTTCCAAGTCATCATAGCAAATGACATCACATGCTATGTTATCAGGGTTATCCTCGCCATTTATGTGAAATATTTGTTCTAAATGGTTTGCAAATGTACTCGCTTTCTCTTCATTACCCTGCCCCATTTGCTATTACAGGACACGTAATCTGATCGAAAATTAGTAAGATAGCACAGGGCGCTTGCGTGAATGTGCGTATAGCGCGTACGCTTCTGCTCTTTGCTTTCAAATCCACAAGCACCAAGCGCTAAATTTGAAATGTTGTTTACATTTTGTTAAAAATATTGCACTACACATTTTCTAATAAATATTAATTTACCCTAACTATTAATTTATATTATTATTTTCGAATTGTTTGTGATTTATTAGGAAGTGTTTATGATGAAGGATTACATTTTGAATTAGTCATTAAAAGTTCTTTACAAACCAAAAATTATAAAAAAAAATTATAATAATATAGCTCAACGACAAAGTAACTTAGTTCTTAATTTGTTCTATGGCTACCAGAATTACTAACACAATCATGTTTGGTTTTCTCACCAAAACGAAACGACAACGAAACACAGTAACAAATTTTTATTACACAGACGTCGACTTTCTGTGAGAGTATTGTATTAATCTTTTTGTTTTTTTTTTGTGCGTATGTGTACAGCTGTTGGCTGCAGATGGCCTTGACAGCTTGACGCGGACTATGGGTGAGCGCTGAGGGCTCTTAACCCGGGAAAAAGTATGCTAAGCGACATCGCCCAGGGGCTCCCCCTGTGGGAAACGGACCGCGGCTTGGGGCATCGCTGGAGGCAAGGTGGGCGTGCCCACGTTTTGATTCGTGACTTTTGCGCGGCGCGGTTTCGCACCACGAGGGCGGAACCACGGATATTTATGTGTTAAGGCCTCGCGGGCCGTGTAGGCTCTAAATTGAGCAAGTGTGATATTGTCGTCCTCTTCATCGAGGACGTGACGAGGACGTCGGATGGAATTGTATTAACCGAGTGAAGCCGCCCATTTATAGATACAGGTAAAAAGCCATCACAAGTGTGGCATACCATTAAGTGTCATGGAAAGCATAAATATTATACTTTACTTTTGCAGACAAATTACTCATTCGCAGCGCTGTTCTTAAATTTAATCAGTATGATTTTACTCTTTTTCATCATCTGTGTGATATCGAGGGCTGGACAATGTGTGGAAAACAATGCTCTTGAGATGAGGCGCAAACTGTGTAAGCTTTATATAAGCTCTATTGAGAGTAAGTATCACGTACCTGACATTCGTTTTAAGGAAAAGAAATTAGACATAGGTGAAATTACTTGAACAAGCTCTCTTCTTCGTCTCATCTAACTTACAAAACTTACAGTAACTCAGAGACTTACAGGGTGGCGTTTTAAAAGCTTGAATAAATCTACATTTTTTTTTATGATAATCACTTTTCACATACGCTTATCAACTTAAAAAGAACTATGCAAAATCATCATCATCTTGCTCTTATCCCAATTACTTGGGGTCGACGCAATATGTCATCTGTTTTGACATATTGCAAAAAGTTTCGGCAATGACTTTTATGACCGGCCGCCTGCCTGACGTCAACCCTCCTTGGGAATGTAATCGTTGACCCAAATGGTACCAGATGGAGTTGGTCCGGGTCAATCTAGGGCTCTTAGTCGTCTTTTACGACACCCACGAGCAAAGCAAGGGTTGGTAGTATTCGAAGCCGCTACCACACAGCAAAAAGAACTATGCAAAATGCTAACTAAATACAAAATGAGATCTAAATTAATCAGTGCTATAAAACAGTGTCAGTTTCTTAAAAGGAAAGATACAAAACTTTAGTAGCTTAGTGTAGCTTAAGAGGACGCGCGTTATGCGCTCTGTATGCCAAACAGTAGAGTGTGACATTCAACCGCGAAAAAATATTTTATATATACAGAGAGCTATAAAACCATTATTATGTAAAATCAAAGGGTTATCGATATATTTCGATGGGCCGACAATTCACCAATAGTATATGAAGTAGAGTACCTAAACATCACACATCGGTTGTGACGATTGCTTAGTTGGTCGGAGATTCCTCAAAGTTTACTAAGGCAGTATTATAAGTGATTAGGAATGCAAATAAATCGGTAATTAAATAAGAATTAAATTATTGTCTTTTTTATTGTTTATCCATTCTCATTTCTCTCAGAATCGGATACCAGGAGACCTGACGCTTTTCTTATCTTTTACACAGAGTAACTGCCATCAGATCTTTGCGACATAGAGAGGAAAATAATTTACTGGTAGTTTTGAATCTAGGGACATAATAATGGCAGTCCCAGCCCTTCCTTCACTAAATACAGTGCTGAAACAGACAAGATTGATGATTAAATTATTTAAATATTGGAACGAGGATGGAGGAGGAGGATGAATAAGAGATCCATTCCATTACCGTTACTTCACTATCGTCATCATCGCAACCCACATACGTCCCACTGTTGGGCGCCGGCCTCCTCCACAATGGGAGGGAATTTGACCTACTATACCATTGTGCTCAGACATGTTGATACAGGGTTTCATTTCGAGTTTTTCTTCTCTTGCACAGATGTTATATGCATATTATATCCCTTAGTCGTCTTTTACGACATTCACGGGTAAGATAGGGAGTGGTGAATTGTATTCTTACTACGTTAAGAGCGTTATCGGTAATCGGCACTTTTCGCATTTTAGGTATTTTGCTACGGTCCGATATCGACGCACACTAATGCATACACACACACACACGCGAGTTCATAGAATGACCAGTCTTGAGCCTTGGCGCTTATAATCAATCTGTAATATATTCTTCAGAGAAGGAGGTTTTCAAAAATCAACATGTAAATTTTAAAATTTTTAATTAAAAACCAAATCACATAACAGTAAAACGGTTAAAATTGTATTTTTAATATGCAAAGTACAGGAAATAGTAAAATATAGGCACAGAGTATAACTTACAAGGAGACCCTCAGACGTGTGGGTCGGGGATTTCCATGATTTTTGGTGGGGTGGTAGAGGGGGCACGAGGGTATCACAACTACCAAATATTAGGGTCAACTGGGCCCTCGTTAAAAAGATTTTAAGGGTCAAAGTTGGATGGGTAATTTATGTACTAGAAAAATTCACAGTCGAATCGCCAACAAGCGGTAATCTCGTGGTAACGTGCTCGCCGGCGGGAACTCTGGTCTCGGGTTCGAGACTCGACAACTTATTTTTTTTAAATTATCACATTATTGTGTAATAATTTAAAAAAATAAAAAAAAACCCCAATCGACGTCCCTATCCCGGGACGTCGGTCGCCGTCACACGGTCAGGCTCTCTGCGGGTGACACACTAAAGTACCCGGTCCGGTCACCCGCGGACTCGCCTAGGGCGGCGTGAGGCGCGGATACTCGTATCAGCGCCGCCCGAGTCGCCGGTGGCGGAACGTGTGACCAAAGATTGATCACACACGAGCCGGCGTCTCCTTTCGTGAGATGACAGCCTCACAGAAGGCGGTGACCGCGTTCCAGTTCCTGACGCTGCTGAGCATCTCCCTAGTGATGGTCGGCAGGGTCCGGTCGGCACCGGTGATTGCAACGAGTTCACGGCGCTGCTCTGCCCACGAGGCACACACCTGCCTGCACCTGTGCTGCGCCGTGCTCACGTCGCAATCGCAGTGGTAGTAGGATGGTGGTGTGCTCTCCCTCCTAACGAGCTTGCGCAGGTACTTGGCTATCATGACCCATCAATACCTGCACCAGTCGGAAGGAATGTACCCCGTGCTGCCGACCCAACCACCCCATCAGCACCAGCTGAAAGGACTCGACGGTCCTAATACCGTATTGAGGCTTCTCCAGTCCGATGGCCCAACGAGCAATGGCGTCTCGGCGGGCGTCGACCCGACAGGCGGCAATCACCTTGATTGAGGCTATATGTGGCTCGCGTCTCTGATACTCGCAGGTAAAGCTCGGCGAGTACCTCCGCCTGCAGGTCCCACCGGAGAGTTCCGGCCAAGAGGCACGCTGCCTCCGTGGCTGCCGTGCAGTAGTCGAGTATGGCCCTAGTCCCCATGGCCATGGATGTCTAACAAGTCCAGTCAGAGATTTAAATCTACTCACTACAGAAATTAGTTATTAAATTTTGATCCATATTTAACTACATATATATTGCTAGTACAAGAAGAAAATGATTATGAAAAAATTATATTGTGTATGGTTAGTATTATTAAACATTAATTTTGAGTTTGCTGATAATCTTCAGAAGATGAGGCTGCATAAATGTTCCGTACGGATTTTTGATGTGAAATATCTATAGGCGGGGTGAACCTGATCGTCGCGTGGCATTAAAAGCGGCGTTAACGCCACGCTTTACGGTAACAACTTCAAAATAATTCTGATGTTTCACATCTGCCAGGCGTCCTGAGTGACAGCTCACTTCTCTTTTCGTTTACTCTTTTGAAACTATAAGTACCTTACAGTTTTGTCGTGTGTTCTCTTTTTCCTTGCCTTGTAACCGATTTTGTTTCCAAGATACAATCTGCTTTTTCGACCCATCACCTAAAACGTAAAAAGATTCTATATTATTCTTTATAGAGATCGCATGAAAGTAATTAAAAGAATTAGGTAGTAATAAATACTTACGAATCAAAACCGATCAGTCGCAGTATACGCTCAAGTTCGTATTGTCGTCTTTTACGCTGTGAGCGGAGAGCTCGAGCGACGTGACCCTGCTCCGTTGAGCGCCAAGGCGCGACTGGCTTGTGAACAATTATGCCGTTTAATTTATAGTAATATTTAAAATTTAATTACGAGGGTGACTATTCGTATTTCAATTTGTTTTTTTTTACTGCTTCTACAATAGTCGAAAAAATAGTGGTATTTTTTTAAATATTCCAAGGTTAGTATTATTCACAAAATTAAATGTTTTACAGGAGCCATTTTCGTCAAATTAATCTTAAGGAAATATTTTTTTTTTAGTTTTAAAAGGAAGAAATCTTGAATTTCATTTTACACATACCCAAAAACAGTAATTTTCCTAACATCTACAATTTTTTTCGAGTTGCCACGACTTATAGTTTATTCGTACCTGAACTTCAAAACTCAGCGTTTTCGTAAAATCTCATTAACTTAAGTTCAAAATACCTTTGCCTTTTAATAAAATAGTTACAATATTGAGTTATAATTCTGTACAAGCACAATATAAAGATGTGTTTAATGTAGTGGTTATATAAATTTTTAGTAAGCTATTATGATGAACGAGTAACCAGTCCTCAAAAAACCACATTTTTGGGTTTACGGCCGCTTATTACCGATAACGCTCTTACCACACGGCATCGTTTACCGTTGCTTATTCTTCTATATTTTATGTTTATACACAGATAGCTGTCTATGTCAAGGTGATACTATGATGGCTGTATCCTCTGACGTTCATTCTAGTTACACCACTGATAAAAAAAAACTGTTTCAGATGTGAACTACTGCATGAAGATTAAAGAAATGCTACGCTATAATTGTATTTTTCCTGTGCGAGTTTACTTTATGGGTAACGCAAAGGTTAACATGTCTTTAGTACCACTAAGCATCGCCTTTATAACATCAAACACTATCATTGCACTGCAATTTAATAATGTGCTCTAGCGCTGTAAAATGGAGATTGTCAGGTATTTTTTTCATATTTAATGTTGTTATCTTCAATGGGTTTCATCGTCCAGAGGGTGCCACTACCGCTTGTCTGTCCGTCAACGAATTAGTGTCACTACGGGCGCGCAATCCCGGACTGCTCTAGCTGCTGCTGTCGTCTCTATCCTATACCCCATGACAGTAGTATCCTTAACCCACTTTATCCCATAGGTATCCACCATATCCGCATCCTTTAACTCCAGTAACGAGAATTCCTGAGGAGGGTTGGCGTCAGGCAGGCGGCCGGCCATAAAAAAATAGCCGTATCTTTTACAACATGGTTTTATATGGAGGCTAGAAGGTAAAAACATGATGAGGGCAGGCAAATGATGATGATGATCTTCAAGGGGTTTCAATTGCCATATGATATATGTTGTACGATGCATAAAATTATGTATATTTAAAAGATTAAAGAAAAAAATTTAAACGATCAAAGAAACTCAGTGGGCAGTCGCCCACTGAGTTTCTTGCCGGATCTTCTCAGTTTGTGGCCGCGTTCCGATCCGGTGGTAGATTATTGTATTGTGTTCAAACTTTGTGAAATTTGACAATATGTAAGTGCCCTTAAGAGGCCTATGCAGAATAAATGATTTGATTTGATTTGATATGACTATTATTTACGCACAATAACGTAGTGATTCGATTATCGTCTGTGATGCACAGTCCTAAACTTACTGTTTGTTTACTTTTAAATAGCATCATATAGTTAATGTATTTTATCCGCTTCATAATTTTAGAGATCTCAAAATTTGTATCTTCTATCAATCATTGATCAAATGAATGGTAATTAATAATACAATAATACCATATATGAATGCAAACCACATTCGTATATTGTATTATACACATTGCCAACTTATATGAAAATAACTATATTATACTCGTTCCAACCATTTATTTTACTTTTGGCAGGTCGAATTCTGATCAATTAGTATTGTACCAATGTATTACGGATACTATGTTTTGTAATAATCGATTTTAGTCAGGAAGAACTTTTAATCGATTTAACACGGATATTTTATTTTTGCTTAAATACATATTTCATATTATTTAAAAACTTCACTTCTGTAAATATATTTGTTATTTGGGCACATTAATTTTTGCATACCCACTAATTCAGTCCTCCCAAAATATTTTACTTTGTACTTTGCAAAATAAAAAATAACTACTTTATGAAGCATTTTTCCATTAAGCGGGGTCCGCTGCTCCAAACTTTACTTAGAGACAATGGCGCCCTCGTCTGCGGTAGTAAATCATTAATTTTCTCATCCAGCCTACCCCTTTTTTTTTAAGCCGAATTGGCAACACTGAACGGCGCGCCGGCGACGCCATTTTGTTGTGTTGTCTGTCACTCGCAACAAGACTCCCGTGCTAGTCACATTTCTATTCGCTGAGTGCTCTTTCATATTTTTCATACGCTGTGTTGAGTATTTATATTCCATCGTATTGATTTCATTGTTCTTACTTTGATTGAGTTGAGCGTATCGTTCCTCCCAGTAAGATTTTACTTGCAAAATGCCGAAAGGTATGGTGCTTAAAGGACAATCCAGAGAGTTAGTTAGTTAGAATTTTTTGAAAAGGAAAGCCGCAATGGCGGATTCCTTATACCAGTAACCCAAGTTAGAGACCGTGTTGCAGCAGCATTAGGTATTAGTGCTCCAACGGTGGCGAAAATCACTAAAGAAGCCTATGGTAGTAGTGGTATTGAACAGAACAAGCTATCTACGCCTAAGAAAAAACGTCAGCCCCGTAAAGTGACAGCAATTGACGGTTTTGATACTGATGCTATTCGTCGTCATATATACAATTATTACACAAGCAAAGAGATTCCTACTTTGAAAAAATTAGTAGCGTCTCTACGAAATTGTGGCTTGTTTCGTGGTCAAAAATCTTCTTTGTCAAAGGTGCTGCACCAAATCGGGTTCTTGTATAAGAAATCCGACAAAAGAAAAATTTTAATGGAACGTCGTGATATAGCCTTGTCTCGCTGTGAATTTTTAAGACAAGCGAAGAAAATAGAAGACTGGTCGAATGTCGTTTTCACAGATGAAACTTGGCTCAATGCCAATCATTCCATACCAAAAGGTTGGACTATCGATACTGCTGCTTCTACTTCTGCAGTGCCAATGGGGAAAGGTGAACGCCTCATCATTTGCCATGCGGGTACTACAAAGGGATTTGTACCAGACGCTTTGTTAGCGTTCAAATAAAAAAAAACAGGAGACTATCATGCGGAGATGAATGCGGACGTGTATGAAAAGTGATTCAGAGAAATGCTTACATCACTTGAAGAGCCATCAACAATATTTATTGATAATGCATCCTATCACTCTCGCCAAATTAGTAAAATGCCAGGCCAACAAAAAATACGAGATTATAAACTGGCTTCGTGATAATGGGGAAGATGTGGACGAATCCCTACTAAAAGTAGAATTACTTAAAATATTAAAAAGTAAAAAGCAGCCAAAACGATATTTATTTATTTATTTAAATTTCATGCATAAGTACATAGGCAGACTTAATGCCATAGGCATTTTCTTCCAGCCAACCTTTGGGTGATGACGAAATATTATAGTAGGTGCCATTTATATTGAAAATTGTTGAGATAACTACTTAAGTCTGTTTATGTTAAAAAAAATATATACCTGTATATCTAAATAACAATAATATGAAAAATAATAAACCTTACATATATTTACATATAATACATACTCATAGAAATATATATATATACAAATACAAATACACATACCTACATGAATATACACTCGAAAATTTATGAAGAACGATCTGCCAATAAATCAATATAAAACTTACGAACTCTAGATTTGAATGATTCACGTGTTTTGGATTGCTTGATTTCAAGAGGGAGGGCGTTCCACAGTAAAATAGATTGAATGAAGAAAGACGAATGAACCAAACTGGAGCTATGAGTGGGACAAGAAAGAAGAAGATTGTTAGAGGAACGAAGGTTGCTGTCATGATTGTAACAAATATATTGAAAATGAGGCTTTAAGTATGAGGGTGCATAGGGAGAGTGGAGAATAGAATATAGCATAGTTAGTGCACGCAAATTTCGTCGTTGACGTATGGGCAACCAGTTTAGTTCGGATCGAAAGGAAGAAATGTGGTCGTATTTACGAAGATTAAAGACGAATCGAATGCAATTATTGAGAAGACGGTCAAGTTTATTAAGTAGATCTGCATTCAGGTCGAAGTAACATACATCAGCATAATCGATGATGGGAAAAATTAAAGTCTGCACAAGCTTCACTTTTGTAATAGGTGGAAGTAAATTTCTTAATCGGTAGAGAGAACGTAATATGCCGGTAACCTTACGTCCGACCTGAGCCACTTGGATGTGGCAGTTAAGAGCCATATCTATATGTAAGCCGAGATCTTTAACGTTGGTGGCGTAGGGTATTACAGAACCATCGAAAATTACAGCGGGCAGAGAAGTTAATTTCACTCTGCTTATCATTCTTGGGCTACCAATAATTATAGCCTGACATTTGGAAGGGTTAACACTTAAACCGAAATTTTCACACCATTTCTTTAAGACTACCATATCTCGATTCAAATCTTCAATTGCTACGACGATACGATATGTCATCGACGAAATGGCAGCAGAATATGGGCATGTTGTAATCAGAATTCCTCCGTACTACTGTCAATATAATCCAATTGAAATGATCTGGGCACAAGTCAAAGGACACGCCGCAAGAAACAATACAACTCCTCCTTTCACAGCAAATAAAATGCTTGAACTTTTAAAAAACGCATGTGCTAGTGTGACGCCTGAAAACTGGGCGAGTGTCGTCAACAAGACAAAAAACATAATATTCTCTGATTGGGATCGGGAAATTGAATTTGACAACATATCTACACAAGAGTTAATAATAAACACTGCAGATGATTCAAGCGACGATTCGAGTTCGTATGAAGAATCCGACGATTCGTTATAATAAAATAATATTAAAATATTTTGGTTGTTTTATTTCATGTTATAGGTATGATGAGAAGATTTTTATATCTCCCTGATGTATCAGACAACACGTTAAAATTGTAATTTTAACGTGTTGTCTATTACAACAATTCAAAATTCAGTTGTCAGCTGACTTAACTGCAAATAAGTGTAATCGATTATTTGCGATTCATTAGTTTGCACCGAATACTTTTGATCCTGTCACTAGATGCGATAGAACGTAACTTTTTTTATAACGGAAATGAATTATCACTTAAATTTTATGAATAGAGCTATTTACGGCATATTAATGTATTTAGTGGGTAATAATTAAGATATATAAATATTATTGGGCAGTTTATATATTTCTCTGTTCACTCGTTTCAAAGTTAATAATTGCGTATAATGAAATAGTTACGTCCTAAAGCATGTGTCAAAAGTAAAATAAATGGTTGAAACGAGTATAAGTATACTATATTATAAATAAAAAAGGTGTAAGGGGTCTATGGACTCACAATGTAGTGAAGTGTTTTTCAATTTTTGATAGATGTTAGGTACCTAGTTATTATCTATACTAATATTATAAATGCGAAAGTAAGGATGTTTGTTTGTTTGTAACGCTTTCACGCTTAAAACACCGAACCGATTTCAAAAATTCTTTCACCAATGGAAAGCTATAATATCAGGGAGTAACATAGGCTATATTTTATCCCGGTATTGCCACAGGAACGGGAACTACGCCGCGGGTAAAGCGACTGAAACCGAAGCGTAGCGAGGGCGGGTTGCTAGTAATTAATATAATAAAAAATCAAGTTTATGAGTGAAGTTGAAAAAAATACTATAAAATATATTTATTTATTATGTGTAAAGTAAATAAAATAAATTAAGCACTGAATCATCATCATCATCATCTCAGCCCCTATATGTCCCACTGCTGGGCTCGGGCCTCCTCCATAATGGAAGGGTAATTGACCTACTATACCACGCTGGTCAGACGTGTTGGTATAGGGTTTTATTTCGAGTTTTCCTTCTCTCGCATAGATGTTATATGCGTTTTATATCCCTTAGTCGTCTCGTACGATCACCCACGGGTAAGATAGGGGGTGGTGAATTGTATTCTTACTCCGTCACCACACGGAAAAGCACTGAATGATTTGAGATAATTAAGATATGAACAAATAAAAAATTAAGAACTCTGTAGATCTTATTTTATTAGTAACTTGAGATTCGCCCTCACCTGGCTTCGATTGGGGCCACCCCGTTCCCGCATTTTAATTCTCTGATATCTCCTAAGACATTCTTTTGAATTATATGCTATAGTTTTAGACTTTAATGTATTTGATTAGATGAGGTATAATACTGTGTTATTTAAAATAGATTTGTAAATAACTCGTTATTTTTTGTGATATGTAAAAGATAAGCGCTTATGCGTTTAAACGAATACTCAACGGACTTGTCAAGTAAATCGAATGAACTTTAACGTATTCAGCTTGCAGTGGTGCATAGTATAGTTCTGTCTCGTTCACACGGCACGATGTTCATACCTTTTTATACAATTTTGTGAAGACTGCGGCGATTCGTTTTTACACGAATGAAAATCTACCGTATGAGCACCCGGGTGAATGTACGTTAAAATAACGAATACAAAAAAAACGTGCAGGACAATGCCGTGTGACCCAACCTAAAAGTGACAGATGACAAGTCCATTACATCTACAAAGAGGTAATTACACATGAAATGTCAAAATGAAAACTTATAAAATATCAACCGCAGTGGGTTCGTAAATATTGCGAAGTGAAACAATTTATGTTGGACTTATAAAAAGATACTAAAATTGCCCAAAACGACTTGGTTAGATATTATTTGTGAGCAAATTTAACATTATATAATCATTTTTGCTATGTACAACATGATTATATTAAGTTTGCTCATAAAAAATTTAATTTACCTTACTTTTTTTTATCTTAATCACTATTCACTATCTTTTTCTAATTTAATGCCTTCTCTAATTTAATGCCTTGAAGCTTTAAGCATGAAAAAGAGAAGGCTAATGCCTTCTCTTTTTCATTCGCAAATCAGCCATGTCCTTGGCCAGCTTGCGGTTATCCCTCTGCACCGGCGCCAGCTCCATCCCCAATCTGTGATTTTGGTCCGGTAGACTTGAAACCTTGTCACTCAGGCGGGCATTTTCAGCCTGCAGGGCCTCTATCGGGGTATTTGGGGGGTCGCCGCTAGCAGCAGCTTCAACAGCCGTCATGCCGATGAGAGGGATGTTAGATAACACCCTCATCATTATCGCGGCGGTCGCTTCATTTTCGACCCGCTTACAAGCCTCAGCCCCCGGACTTCAACGTCATCCTGCCTTCTCTGCGAAAGGTCGCCACCCTCGAAGGAGGCATAATGACGACACTCACCTTCGGTGTCGGATCCTGCCATCTTTATTGAGGAAGGCGCCCCCGCTCTCAGCTGTGGCATCAATTCATCCTCTCCGATAGGTTAAGGAGTTGATTGAGCCGGTATTTGTACACATTTCGCGTTCAGATACCGGCTCAGCAAAGGATTCCCTGGCGTGGCCGGGACCCTGTAGAGTAGGAAATGACCGTTTCATCTCCGCCATTGGGTTGGAGAGTATAGTCCTGCCTTGACTTTGCACACTCTAACAACTGATCTCCCATCAGCTAAGCATTCCGACTTAAGATTCGGGATTTTTTTTGACGAGGCATTCTACCTCGCCATCCAAAGATCCCCGGCCTTAAGCTCAGGATATCCTAAACTCAGGGCTGCGAGTTTCGTCGGTGGGTCAGCCGTTAGCGAGAGCGAAAGTTCCCTTAGCCCTCGAGCTGCAAGCAGCCGCCGCCGGCAGAGGAGGATCATAAGATCCCACTGCCTCGTCGGCTGCTGGGCCTTCATCGTCCATTTTGTCAGCAGAGCGACACGCGAGACCCCACTGTGAGTATATTTGCTTAAAGTGAATACATTTCCTTTGCCTTTATATCAATAACGTAAATAATTATACCACGATAATGTAAAAAATATTTTATAAAGACAATCGTGAATTAGTTACAGAATATTTATTTGCGTAAAGATCTTTGACTTCATTAGAAGTTAAAGTTTGAGATACTTCATTGTTTAATTTATCTAGTTGTTAAGTTATTTTAATTATTTTATATTTACTATTGTTTAGTCCTAAGAATACAATAGAATACCACACTAATCGTAATCAGCTTGGAAAAAATGGAGGCTAGTAATAAACTCTTAAAGTACAAACATATTTTGTTTTAATATTCCATTAACACATTTAACATTATTCTTGTCACAGGTCCTTCATTGTTATTTTAAAATCTTATAGACTTTTGCTTATTAATTTATTTGAGAAAGTAATAAGTTAATTTATTGTATGAATGTGTTGTATGTGTGGGATGAGAACTTGCTTATTTATTAAAAAAAAAAAACTATAAGTAGCCTGTGGCATTAATATAAGCCCGTGTGCAGCGATTATTACCCATTACCAGCTGGTTAATCGGCTTCCACTGTAGCTACTAACAAAACTGATAAGACATTTACAGGACTCCTGTTTGTTGTAATGAAAAAAATCTTAATGCAATTTAGTGCGATGTTTTCGAACAAAATATCAATTGTAGATAACCACTAAATAGCTCTCAATTAGATTTAGCCCTTGTAGACTAAAAATAGTCAAATTTGATGCTTTTTAAATAATAATCAATATCATTACAGCTCACACACGTCCCACTGCTGGGCTCGAGCTTTCTCCATAGTAGAAGGAAATTGCACTCTCATTAAATGGGTTGGAATGATAGGTTTTTATTTGGGACTAGCAACCCGCCCTCGCTTCGCCTCGGTTATAGGTTATAGTTGTTTTACCCGCGTAGTTCCCGTTCCCGTGGGAATACCGGGATAAAACATAGCCTAGTTTACGCCCTGATATTATAGCTTTCCATTGGTGAAAGAATTTTTGAAATTGGTCCAGCCGTTTTGAAGATTACCCGGAACTAACAGACAGACAGACAGACAGACAAAAATTTTTTAATTGCTATTTTAGGCATAGGTGTCGTGCAAATAACCGTGTGAGCACGAAAAAAGCCTATTATTTTGACATTACAAACAGACACTCCAATTTTATTTATTGGTATAGATTTTATTTACTTACATATGTAGATGTTATGGGCATATTGTAACTTTAGTCACCTTAGTCGTATTTTATGACACCCATGGGAAAGAAAATAGTGATAAATTGTAATATTACTCCGTCACTACACGTAAATATAGGTTAAAAATCATCCCGATAAGAGAAAGAAAACTTTTACTCATCATCTGTAGAGAAATGTAGAGATTTTACTACTACATGTCGACTTAACAATATACAGCAGCATACCTCAAATTGAAAATTAATACGGCATAGCGTCACAGATAGAAGAATATCATCATTAATTTGCTCTTATCCTAATTACTAAGGGTCGAGACAATATGTATACTCTTCTTTCATAGTACATATGGTAAAATTTATTGCCGATAGTTTTATGACCCCGGCCGCCTACCTGATATCAGTCGTCCTTGGAAATGCAATTGGGCAGTGGCTATCACATGGAGTTGGCCCAAGTCTATCATCTTTGTAAAGGATAGGAGAATATTTATATAAAAATTATCGATTCCTTTATGAAGCTTTCCAGACTTTTATCTTGTAATTGTCACAAATGAATATTGTCTCTTATCATTATTACGGCTTATATACGTCCCACTGCTGGGCTCGAGCCACCTGCGTAATAGGCGAGATATTGACCTACTATACCACGCTAGTCAGACGGGTTGGTATAGGGTTTCATTTCGAGTTTTCCTTCTCTTGCATAGACGTTATATGCATATTATTATTCCCTTATTCGTCTTTTACGACATTCACGGGTAAGAAAGATAGTGGTAAATTGTATTCTTACTCCGTCACCACACGGATTGTCTCTTATATTATTTTGATATCTATTATTTTTTTTAGTTACACAAATACTTCCAACTTCAATTTATTGTCTATGCAAAGCAAGTACAATATGTTAATAACAAATGTCGATTAAAAAAATTAAAATAAAAAATAGAAAACTGGTGTTAATAATTTCCACATAAGTCAGGGAATTTTGCCCAGTGGCCCATTTAGGTAAGGTTACAGACCTACGTTGCACGTCCGTTCCTCTTTATGGTTTAGCTGAAGAAAAGCCTGTGAAACAAAAAACAAAAAAAAAAAACAGATTCTAAGACATGTTCAACGTATTCTCACGTCTAGAGTTAAACAAGATCTCAGTACCTAACTTATATTAATGTAGAAACTCGTAAATCCTCCATTAGTGATTTTATGCAAAAGTTAAGGAACGAGGGGTATTAAAACGTGAGCTTTAACACGTTTCAACCTTTGAGTTTATGTTATAAAAGCTTAACTTTCTACTCAGTGACCTCATAATTGTAATTGACCACTTTGCTGCCATTAGAAAAGAAGGTGACTGAGTGGTCTGGTGAATAACTTCGGCCATTTTGTCTTTGTCACGAATTGAAGGGGTTTAATTGTACGTGTTTATGCTTTTGTAACTATAGAGAGTATAATTATTATAGATTCTATACTAAATGTTGAATTTATATTATATTGCAGCCTATTGTTGGTCACCATTGGCCATCGGTCATCTCAAGGAGTTATCAACCCATTAGATAGCAAAGGAAAACTTTGTTTACGATTTTCATTCGTTCATCATCATCATCGCAGCCACATATGTTCCAATGTTGGACTTGAGCCTTCTCCACAATGGGAGGGACATGGGTTTCCTTCATTACGCATTGTTCTTTGACATGACTGTCAGGTCACAATGGATACAATATTTTTTTTAGAATATTGCTGGTAATCATTCTTTTGATAATCTTCAGCCAGATTTTACTACTCCCATGAGCTCCATACTCCTTGGTAGCTAAGGTCGGAAGGAAAGCACCCCGTGCTACCGACCCAATCAGCATCGGTCGGAAGACCTCGATGTTCTGAATATCTTACTGAACCCTCTCCTATTCCTCCAAATCAAAACTTAGCTGTCTATCTCGATTTTTCTTAATATCAAAGGTTTAATTTTTCTGCCTTTTTGTTTACTTTCCGTTTTTATTCTTCGGGCACGAATTTCAGATAATATATTATAAATAATCTTTTGTTATAGACTAGTACAGTGCGGTAATATATATGGGCCTCCCATCGGTTATCACATAATTCAGTTGCTTATATTTTTTTTTTACTTCACGCTATAAAAGTCCTAAAAGGGAAGTTTTTGGTTTCATCTCGATCTTCGAAAATTGAAGTTTTGTCAGATTCCAACGTTTCGGTCTATTTACGTGCGACCTCGGCTAGAACTGCCTCACCAGCGGCTGAATATATGCCATAGAGGAGTTCCTTCGAGACAGGATTTGTCGCCTCCTTTTGCGAAACGACGGTTTTGCGCGGTGACCGCGTCCCAGTATCTGACGCTGTTCAGCATTGTCCTAGCGATGGAGCGATGGTCGGCAGGCAAAGTAAGTTGCGGAAAATGCTTCCGGAACCACCATCGCCGGTTGGGTCCTAGACCCAGATATTTCAACCTGGGCGGTGATTGATGAAATGAATTGACGGTGATTGAGGCACCGGCGGGTGGACTGTTGCAGGGTTTCCGAGATAACAGGGCCTCCGCCTCGTTTATGGCCAACATGTTTATGGTAAACGACGTCGATTACTGCAAACTGATACAGAATCAGGTTGATTAGTTTGTAAGAAATCGAAAATGAATGAAATATAGAAAGAAAAAATAAATTTCAAAATAACTCCAAAAATTCTTGTGAAACGATTTTCTAGTAAGTACTTCGTTAACCTTGAAAATTTTCGTCTTTCTCCACAAAGTGGGTACATAAAAATGTGTTTATTTATTTTAAAGATATCGTAGAGAACAAAAATCCAATATTGTTTTTCCCCAATATCTCGATAAATTCGAATCGAATCGAGTTTTTGTAAGGTACTTTATGGATAACAGAGTCATGAGAGCTCATCATGAGAGCTCATGGACTAATCGGCGTATCAGCTTTTTTATTCCTAATGACATTTTTTGTGCATTCTGGGCAAAGCCAGGAGGCAACTATGGCGCCGACAGCAGATTATGTGTCACCGGAGGGTCACACATAATCTATGAAGTTTTAAAAATTAATAATAATGTAGCATCATGCCTGTTTTTTATTATTATTTTGTTTTTAATTGTAAATGTTATTGATTCACCGCTATATAATGTTCACAATATATTTAGGTACGTATTGTAAAACTTTTTTCATGTTGTACCATAATTTTATTTATAAAACCATATACCTAATACGAATGCTAGTTTTTTTTTCTTTTTGGCTTCTGAATGAGCACTAGTTACTATTTTCCAATATATAGTATTACTCTATGTTACTATTGAATATGCTATCAACCGACCAAGTGACAATTATTCGTTTTCAGTTAAATATATTTTTGATTGGCAAAAGTTGCTGATGGCGGCAGATTGTGATATAAAAAAAAACTTGTGGCACTCGAAGACTGCCGCGGTAAAGCTATTGCATAGCATTTTTTATCAACTTATGCAATTATAATTATTTATTTATTTTTTATTTATGCAGTATTTTTTTCTTTGATATTAATTCAAGTTTTTCTTTGATATTATTTCAAGTTACACTTTTTGAGCGTGGTGATCGATAAGAAAACAAATGTACTATATGTATAACAATAAAGGCAGTTTGAATTACCACTGTCGTCCGCTGAAGATCGTTGGGACCGTTAGAAAATGCGCGAAAACATTTTTTGACGTAAGCTATGTAAAGCGGTGGCACGTGTGCGCACCGAGACGGATGAATGCAGAATGTCGACGTCTCGATGACCGTACGCTCGGCCGAGCTGCCACCACCCGCGTACCATGTAGCTTGTACCATGTAGGTAGAGGGGTGTGAGGTTTTATTTTTGTTACGGAATTTCTTGATACGGTCGCCACGCCAAGCCCGTGATAAAATCTATGCAATAGCTTAAAAAATATTTTTTTACTTTTGACGGGAATGTCAAAATATCATGTAGCGTTTTTAAATTTTATTCATTGTTTTAGTGTTTTATAGTGTTATATTGAATGATTTTGCTGATATTTTATGTAATATAATGCATTTAGAATTCTGAAATGTAGTGTATATGAATTTTTGAACTGCATTTTCACATTCTGCCAATATTCCCAGAAAAGGCATGACCTGGTTATCAGCACCAAATCATACTAAGGACTGACTGAAATACGAAGACTAAAGGTCCGATCCAGTTTTCTAGATAGCTAACTGCATAAATAATTTTGTAATCCCATATAAATATATAGGATTACGAAGTTACATTTGCAGTAAATGAACCAGTGTACCATGTAACATAACAGGATAAGAATACAATTGTCGCTATACCTTGCTAGCCTATAGGAGTCGTAAGAACCGGCTAAGTATTCACCAGGAGAGTGAGCAGCAGCTCATTCCGGGGAAATATATGAAATCACGCTGCGATCGACAACCTGCCTGCCAAACGTGGCGATTACGGCATTGTCCCCTCATATCGTGAACAGAAATGGACCCTAGTCACCAAAATGAGCCAGACTAGGGCCCATTTCTGTTCACCACCAAATGAGCCAGTGCCATGAGCAGACTCCGTAGCGGTGGAGCACGGGGTACAAACAATCTTTAGCAGGGATCCGGCTACCAAACAAAACGACCTTTGGCTCTGGTAATACAGCATTTGGACCACGGAGTAAGTACAAAGAGGAGCTGTTGTAATTAATATTTTCTATGAAACAATGCCTGGCAGTTATAGGGGGTGAGGGGTTATTACCTGTCTCACTCCCTCTTTTATGTCCATCTACTGGCTATTAGCATAACTATTAGTCATGAGTCGTAACGTCTTTTGGGCGTAATCGGTTATACGTAGTTTCGTAGACATGCGTAACTAGTTTCAAAAACGCTTATTTTTGTAACTAGTTACTTCTGTAATCTGTATCTCAGTAGAGTGTTGGTTAGTTTTGCGTTTGTAATATGTAATGATTACGAAAATGTTACAGGTTATATGGGTATTACAATATTAGTTTTACTTTTGTGTTATGATTACGAATATGTAATAGTTAATACCTATAGTATTATAATATGTATGAAATGCCTAATAATCTATACTTTATAAAATTATTTATTTACCCTACTGCAATGCCTACATATTTATGTACACTTAATGTTTACTTACACTATTAATTAAGCTTCCACAAAACACATGAATAAGCGTGCGACATTGTCAATATTAGTACATAATTTTACAGTCACAAAATATTTAAGTACCTAAGTATTATTGCCATAATTAATTTTATAATCCACAAAAAATCAACCTAATCTCATCATTTATTTATTTCCACTACTGAAATGTCTATTTATGTACGCTTAATGTATATTTAAACTACCTACTTAATTTATATTAACAATCAAAATAATATCTAAATATAAAAAGTAACATAATATTAAAAGAAACGCAAATAGTTTAGGAACACAGTTCATAAACTCGAGACAAATAACCTTTGTCCTTCATCACATCGTCCACATCAATCATTCTTTGCACTTGTTATAAAATTCTATTTATGAATATAAAAACGTACAAGGTCGCAATTTCTTCAAAATATATAATAGTACCATAATGAACTTAAACTCTTTCCAATTGCACATAAATTAGCATGGACATTAGAAATTTAAAAAAGGCACAACGATTATTATATTGCGTTCTCTTTTTATCTTGCGTGTTATCCATACCTATCCTTTACTCTCGTTGTGCGAGTCGTCTAACGCATATGTGTAACCTATAATCGTTTTAATAATAATCTGTTGAACGAAACGCTTACGCGTGCGGCGGTCATTGTGTGAGTGTCAACTGCGTACGTAAAATAATCGTTATATTTGTGTCTACGAAACTACGTACACGATTATTAACCTCGTAACTAGTTACTCAAAGAGATTACGTTAAATAACGCTCACGTCTAATAACTACTAGTTTCGTATTTTTAAGTACTTGTGCTATCTCGCACTAGATGTCAGTAAGTGTGTGGCGCAACAGGGACGTACTCAGAATTAACCTATATCAGGGAGAGTTATTTTTTTATTTGTATCATATATACAAACAATCTTATTACCTGTTTGCTCTATTCAAATATAATTCTGCATGGCGAATAGGTGATTGAGTACCGTTTTTAACCACAAATTTCCTTATTAAGCTCATCAGCATTGTTTATAATATTAACATTTTATGAAAAATACATTTTCCTTTACTGTCTTTCTCGTCCGACAATTCAGTAGAAATGCACATTATGTATGTAATTTTAGAAACTAACTCAGAAGTTTTAAAGTCTATTTGTTTCATATTTGTCTTTTCATACGACCAAATAATACACTTATTTGTTTGGGTTTCTAACGGATTGTCGAACGTAAACCCTAGTTAGATTATATTATCAGTGTATATTACTAGTTAGTAATTCCTTCAAAATTAACTTTAATTTAGCATCATGTTACCTGAGTTTTCTTGCCGGATCTTTCTCAGTGTGACCGTGTTCCGATCCGGTGGTAGTATATTAAATTATTAGTTAGTTTTTAAATATAATTACTATTAATTTTAATGTTTAATTATTACTAACCATAAACAATAATTTTTTCATATAGAATCATTTTCTTCTCACACTGGCAATAAATTTTGTATCAAAATGTGGGTCAATATTTAATAACTAATTTCTGTATCGGGTAGATAATTATAAATTTTCTGCAGTAACGATGACTTGTTGGACGTGAGACATCTTAGTCCACCCGTGACCATGAACGCTGTAAAGTGTTCGAAACTTCGGGTAAATTAAAATGTATAATACTCGCGTAAACATCAGAAATCATTAGTTAGTAAAAGTTACTTAGTATTATTGCCTTCCTTTTTGTCTATTCTCATACAAAAACGGTCTTTGATGACACCACCAGTTTGAACATTTTTGTGACGTGCTCTTAATCTTATCAAGAAATTACATCGAGTGCAGTTGCATCATCTATATATATAAAAATGCATTACTGTTCGTTAGTCTCACTAAAACTCGAGAACGGCTGGACCGATTTGGGTAATTTTGGTCTTGAATTATTCGTGGAAGTCCAGGGAAGGTGCGAAAATATGGCAAAATGCGAGTAAAATTCTAAAAAAATTAATTTTATTTTCCCATACAAACTGATTTTACCTGTCAAACATTTGATGTCCCAGCCCATACACGTCCAACTGTTGGGCTTGCACCTCCTCCATTATGGGAGAAAAATCGACTACTATACCACGCTGGTCAGACGTGTTAACATAGGGATTTATTTCAGTTTTCCTTCTCTTGCATAGATATTATATGCATATTATATCCCTTAGACGTCTTCTACGACACCAACGGGTGATGAATTGTATTCTTACTCCGTCACCACACGGATAATACTAAAACCAAACTGATAAATATTAAACAACATAATTACAAAAACAGGTGGTATGAAGTTCGCCGGGTCAGCTAGTTAATAAATAATGGAAAAAGGGAGACATTGGTAATAAATAGTAAAAAAAAAAAAACTCTTTTGCATCATATATTTTTTGAATTATATATATTATTAGATTGAAAACTCATTAATAATCATCATCATCATCGCAGCCCACATACGTCCCACTGTTGGGCAGGCTCTCCTCCACAATGGGAGGGAATTTAACCGACTATACCGTGCTGGTAAGACGTGTTGGCATAGGGATTTATTTCGAGCTTTCCTTCTCTTGCACATATCTTATGTACATATTATATCCCTTAGCAGTGGCGGCTGGTGGGTCAACAAGGTGGTGGTGTACTTTACTTGCTCACTAAGTATAAAGATCAGAAATTGCAGTGGAACAAAAAATGTAATTTTTTATTATTTTCGACCTCATTACATTTTGTAGGTATACATGAAGCATGTAGTTTTATTTGTTTTTCATACTTCGAAAAATATTTATAAAAGAGTGCAAATCAAAAAATATTTAGATTTAAACTCTTTAAAAAATTTAACGAGGGCCTTGGCGGTCCCGCCAATTTTATATCCACTTTATTTTGAAAAGTTTTATCATGGTCACCACACACGGTACGAAGTATAGAATAGAATTAAGACCAAAATAAAAAAAAACAATTACTTAATGTAAACAAACAATATTTAATGCGTCACAGGATACATCGAAACTATATCTACTTACGTCGCCGCCGCCAGGCAGATTTCGTCGAAAGTTGAGTGCTCTCGGTAATGTTCGGTTCGCCCGTACGGTGCTCGAGCAGAGACGCATTTTTTGGTATATTTCTATTAACTATCTTCTGTCTCAGGCGCCAGGCGTTTTAATTCATAATTTTTGATTTTTTTTATAGGGAAAATAAGTTTTAATAGTTTAGAATAGTTTAATAAAGCCTTTAAATTGTTTCATCATAATTTGAAATTATATTTGTTATATGTTTTTGTATGTTTAAATAATAAATACTAATATAGTAATTTAAAATATAAAGATGAACTAACAATGTAATTATTAAACCTTTTGAATTGGTGGTTCAGCGCACGAGCGCACTTAAGGTACAGCCGCCACTGTCCCTTAGTGGTCTTTTACGACATCCACGAGCAAGATGGGGAGTGGTGAATTGAATTCTTAATCCGTCACCACACGGAAGCATTAATATTTTTAGATTGGAATTAAAAATTCATAGAAAATGGCAAATTTACGGGCATTAATCTAACTATGATTTTACTTTACCGAACTTCAATCATTGAAAAAAAAAGCGCACAGACATCCTTTATTTTTCTTAAGCCTTGCTAGTTATTATCAAATCTTCATCGTTAAAATAGGAAGAACAAATGTTTGTATATTTCGTAGGCTTCCGGTTTTTCTATTGATTTTTGAAATCTATTGCTTCTTAAGATTATCATTGGCTGGTATTATAGAACATAAAAGAAAAAACTACAGTTTAATTATAATAAGTTTATTTAAAGTAGTGTAAAAGTTATTTTCTTTGATGAAAAATCCGAATATCTCAATTGTGTTCTAACTACGACCCTGGCATTTTGACAGTTTTATGGCTGTTCATAGTTGGCGACAGATGGCGCATTATTTACAAAATATTTGTGAAACTACATGTAAAAATTATATTTGTCCCGGTAAAAGTATTTAGATATTAATTTAAATACTTATGTTCATTAGTTATTACGATAATCTTAATAGTCTGAGCTTTGTCTACTTTTATAGTTCTAGGTCCCATTATGAAAAGTAGTGCGTAGAATCTAACGTTGAGTAGAATTATATTTGAACACTAGTAACCCGCCCTCACTTCGCTTCGGTTTTAGTCGTTTTACCCGCGTAGTTCCCGTTCCCGTGGGAATAACGGGATAAAATATAGCCTAGTTTACGCCCTAATATTATAGCTTTCCATTGGTGAAATAATTTTTGAAATCGGTCCAGCCGTTTTGAAGATTACCAAGAACAAACAGACAGACAGAGAAAAAAATTTAAAGTGATTTTTAGGCATGTGCATAGTGCAAATAACCGTGTGAGCATGAAAAACATCTATTATTTTGACATTACAAACAGACACTCCAATTTTATTTATTGGTATAGATGAAATCATCAAAGGATTTTTCTAGATATTATTTTAATAAAGTATGAATAAATATACTTACAAATGAAATGTGATTCCTTCCATAGCATCTGAACGTTTATCGGAATACTATTTACATGATAAAACACAAATCTTAGTGATTTTCTGCGTAATAAAAATACACCAAAAATGTAACTGTGTCCACACCTAGTTGAGTCACGGTGCACAGTTGTTTAGGCCGTCTCCTCTTTGTATATGCTCCGTGATTTGGACCCTCAAGACTAATGAGAAGATCATAGAGCTGGAAGATGTATTAAGCAAAATCCGAGAGGACATTATAGGATTATTAAAAACTTGCTCTTCTACGTTGGGACGATCACCCGTACCAAGGCGGTGTAGGGTTTATCAATCATAATTCTCTCGTATACAACGTGGAAAGCAACGAATGTAAGAACAAGCGTAGCGTACCAGAATTACCAAAAAATATTTGTTGAAGGTCATACAGGTTTACGCACCAACCTTAGCATACTCTGACGACGAGGTGGAGAACTTTTGAGAGGACATCTCGAAAGACATATACGCATCTAAAATGCAATTTACGATGGTTATAGAAGACTTTAACGCGAAACTGGGCAAAGAGTGTGATGATGAGTGAGGCAACATAGACGTGGACGGAGAAATCAGAGGGCCAGAAACTGGCTCATTTTCTGGAGAAGGAATGATGAATTCTTTCTTCAGGAAGTAGCTACAAAGACCTGTATTAGCCCCTCTGGTTCAACAAAAAACGAGATAGACTTCATCTTATCGGTCAAACCAAAGATAGTCAATAAGTTTGCAGTGTTCAACAGGATTAAAACTAGGAACGATCAGTGCATAGAAGAAGGCGCATTGAATATCCACACAAAAATCGGGCGATCATTTTTAATGAAGTCTACTCGCCGACTTACGCCTGTCCAATACCAGTACCTCGAAAGCTTTCAACTCGAACTACACGATCGCTTCCAAAGTCTAGATGAGTGCGAATCACCGAACGATATGAACAACAGGTTCGTGGAAATTCGTTTGACGTACCGGCAACTGCTGGGTAAGAAAGGTTCTCGAGTGGGGACCACGTATCGGACGACACAGTGTACGATGCCCCCCGACCAAGTGCACAAACGACGCGACGTGGTGAAAGTTGCTGGGCGTCGTTGGATGCAGGCGCCACAGTACCACACTTTATTGTGAAACATGAGTAAGACCCACGTGCAGCAGTGGGCGGCGATAGGTTGAATGATGAATGGAATAATAGGTGTAGATAGATACCAAGATATATTTATGTTCAAAGGTAACATGTAAAATGGTGAATCAACGGAATGAAAAAGCAAGGATGGTACATGTCTTATAAAGTTGTACTAAGTTTTGTTTTTATGGCATTTTAGTTTACAGTTAAAATCCTTGGTCGAATTGAATGTCAAACAATTATAATTTAGTTGACAATGTCTAATAGATATTTGTAGGACTTGTGACGCGCAATATCAAAATGTCATGTAGCGCTTTTATATTTTTCTCATAATTTTAGTGTTTTAGTAATAAAGATATTTTATTTAATATAAGGTCGATAAAATACTGAAATGTAGTGAATACGATATAATAGCGAATTGCGTGCATTTTCACATTCTGACAAAATTCCCAGAGGAATGATTTGGTCATCAGTTCTAAATCCTTAGAATAATAACGTATAGAAGGATAGTGTTAATACTTCGAACTTTCAAAATTTTAATCTAAAATATTAATGGCGCGCAGACGATTACACACGTACACACGTACACACGCAAACCACTATACAAATTATGAAATCAAATTTTGTTTTTATTAACATAAATCGTCGAAATACTTTTAAAAGTAATGTTAAAAACCTTTTTAAGTTTTTCAAATGTGTTGTGACATCATTTAAATGCACAAACCGTCATAATTTCAATTTATTTTTTAATATCAATTATTATAAATTTATTATCAATTTATTTTTTAAGAGTTGCGTACGTACGTGCAGTACAATAACTTTATAAATAGTCATTAGTTTATTGATTAGTGTTACGTTTTCATCGCATATCAATCTTTTTCGTCATCATGGATACGTTAAAAATTTGAGTAATTATGGAATATGAGTATCGTCGTGGCATCAACGCGGCACAAGCGGCACGCAACATCAACGACGTTTACACAGCTAACATTACAAACCAACGCACCGCCTGTTATTGGTTAGCTCGCTTCCGTTCTGGAAATTTCGACCTGAAAAATGAACCTCGCGGTCGTCCGAAGACTTTGGTCGACAATGACGAATTAATGGTGATTGTGGAAGCCGATAATACACAATTTACGGCTGAATTAGCAGCAGCTTTCGACGTTAGCGTCAAAACAATATTGGTCCATTTGCGTCAAATTGGCAAGGTAAGAAAGCTTGACAAATGGGTGCCCCACGAACTCAATGATCGCCATCGCGAAGTACGCGTCGAGACATGCCTTGCATTGCTCAACAGACACACAAATGAAGGAATTTTGAAACGCATTGTTACTTGCGATGAAAAATGGATTCTATTTGATAGCCGCAAGCGCTCAGCAAGTTGGTTGGATCCTGGTTCAGCACCTAAACAATGCCCTAAACGAAAACTTACCCCTAGAAAAGTGATGGTCACTGTTTGGTGGTCTAGCGCCGGTGTGATTCATCACAGCTTCTTACCAAACGGGGTGAGCATTACTGCAGATGTTTACTGTGAAGAACTGAAAACAACGATGGAGAAGCTGGCACATCTCCAACCAGTATTGGTCAATCGCTCGTCTCCGCTGCTCCTGCACAACAATGCGCCACCTTATAATGCACAGCAGACGGTCTCCAAGTTGCAAGAACTGGGGTTGGAAGCTCTGCGTCATCCGCCATACTCACTAGACCTTGCGCCTACAGACTACTTCTTTTTCCAGAATTTGGATAACTTTTTGGCGGGAAAGAAATTCAATACCCGAGAGGCAGTACGAAATGTCTTTGAAGAATTTGTTGCCTCCCGTCCAGCTGATTTCTTTAAGAAGGGCATCAATAAACTGCTGCTGCGTTGGCAAAGATGCATTGATTGCATGGATGATTACTTCGATTAATACAAATAAAAAATACATGAAAAAAAAACCGTTTAATTTTTTTCATACATAACGGCAATTTCATAGGTAAAGACCTAATATTTGTGCTTATATTTTAGTTATTAATGAAATACAACTTGTTCAATGTACAATTATACCTACATATATATATATATAATTGAATGAAAATTGTATCAGAAAAAATATTAATGAATTACGCCCAAATTTCGACCACTCGGCGACCGGTTTAATTAAATAGGTTAGATACATTGTGCATTTCTGCACAAGGTCGTTAGGAGGGAGAGTACACCGTCCTGCCACCGCTGCGATTGCGACGAGGACACGGCGCGCCATATGCTCGAGGCCTGCGGGGCTTGGGCAGTGCAGCGCTGTGAACTCGTCGCAATCATCGGTACGGACCTGACGCTGCCGGCTATCGCTAGGGCGATGGTCGACAGCGTCGGGAATTGGGACGCGGTCGCAGCCTTCTGCGAGACGGTGATCTCGCGGAAGGAGGCGACGGATTGCCTGCGCGAGGAGCGCAGCCTCGATGAGGAGATCCGCCGCCGGCGACTGGGGCGGCGTAGGCGCAACTGTCTGCGCCTCATGCCGCCCTAGCCGAGGCCGCGGGTGACGTGACCGGGGATTAGTCCGTTACCCGCCGCGAGGCCGACCGCGTGAGGAAAGACCGACGTCCTCCCCGAGGGGGGGACGTCGGTCGATGGGAGGGTACCCCAATTAGGGGTATTCCGTCGGGCCGACCACTGACGACGCGCCTCCCTGATGCAGCTGAATGGCAGACTATTGAATGCGTTGGCGATGTCTAGGGACACCACCAACAGCACTCCCCCGCCGGTGACGGCCTCAGTTGCCACGGCCCTCAGGCGCAACAGAGCCGCGATCGTCGAACGACTCCTCCTAAACCCAAACTGGGCGTCCGACAGATCGGGCCCCGTGCCGACGAGGTGCCACTCGATGCGGGCAGCTACCACCCTCTCCAGTAGCTTGCCCGTGTCATCGAGATAATTGAGGTATAAGTAATTGCTTTTACTACCTCAGCCTTTTCTTTTTTTAGGGTTCCCTACTCAAAGGGTAAAAACCCTATTACTAAGACTTTGCTGCCTGTCCGTCCATCTGTCTGTCACTAGGCTGTACCTTAAGAACCACGATAGCTAGACAGTTGAAATTTTCACAAATTATGTATTTCTGTTGCCGTTATAACAACAAACTCTAAAAATAAAATAAAATAAATATTTAAGCGGGCTTCCATACAAAAAACGCAATTATTTACCTCATTTTATAGACAACTAGCAATCCGCCGTCGCTTCGCTTCGGTTTCAGCCTTAGCCGCTCTCGTGGGAATACCGGAATAAAATATAGCCTATATTACTCCCTGATATTATAGTTTTCCATTGGTGAAAGAATTTTTGAAATTGGTTTGGTGGTTTAAGCGTGAAAGCGTAACAAACAAACAAACTTACTTTCGCATTTATAATATTAGTGAGGATGGTGCGGAACCCTTCGTGCGTGACTCCCACTCGCACTTAGGTTTATTTGAAGTTTCAGATTATGTTCTGCTTACAATTCACCCAATCCGTCCATGTTCACAAAAGGACGAATTGGCTCTTCGTAACCTGACGCTGTAACCAGCCACGCCATTTAAACTACTCACTGAATCGATTATAGACTTTGATTGTTGCTTATTAAGCGAAGTCAATCACAAAGCTAATATATTTAAAATTAGGACACTGTTTATAACATTTCGTAGAAATACTATTAGAGAATTGCAATCTACACATAATCAACAATTTATATACATACTAGCAACCCGCCCTCGCTTCACTTCGGTTTTAGTCGCCTTACGCGTGTAGATCCCATTCCCGTGGGAATATCAGGATAAAATATAGCCTATGTTACTCCCTGATATTATAGCTTTCCATTGGTGAAAGAATTTTTGAAATTGGTTTGGTGATTTAAGTGTAAAAGCGTAACAAACAAATAAACAAACTTTCTAACGTCCCTCCCGGGAAGTCGGTCGCCCTCGCTTGGTCAGCCTCTCTTCGGGTGAAGAGCCGATCTCCGGTCCAGTCATCCGCGGTCTCGGCTGAGGCGGTATCAGGCGCAGGTACTCGCGCCTGAGCCACCCGAATCGCTCGTAGCGGACCGTGTCGCCGTACGACCGTCGCGTATGCTCCGCCGTCTTCTTCTGTGAGATGACTGCCTCACAGAAGGTGGCGTCCGCGTCCCAGTTTCTGACGTTGTCGAGCATCTCCCTAGCGATGGTCGGCAGCATCAGAAAATAAAGACAATGCTAAGAATTATTGTTAATATTTTCTGCGTTTTCAATAATCTATTATAATGAGTTGTATCATTTGTCAGTTTGTAATAAGTATCAACATTTTGTATAAGATGCTGATATATTTTCGTATAGTATGCCGGTAGTAAAATAAACGGAATTGAAAAGGTATAGTAATTGCAAATATGCTATTACGCTCAGGCTGTAATACATCTCGAAATAAAATTTGGCACAAAATATTAAGTATCACACCATATAATTCTAATACCACCCATATAATTATAAAATACGACTATATTTACTAAAATTACCAAAATTACGAAAAATGCCAAGACAATTTTCGAGGATTAAGAAGAATTTCTGCTCCACCCTAGGTCGACTGCTGGTAGAGAATGTCTAAGGCATTAAATCCGCCTTGTACCTTTGTTTGTGCAAAAGTTTTAAAATAAATAAATAAATTTTAAAGGAGCGAGATTCATGGTGAAATCAAATATCTCAATTTCGTTTTTTTTGAGGGCGAATTGTTAGACTCATGGTACGGGTTGTTACATGCTGTTCTTTCAGAAAATCGATAAACTTCTTCCTTATAACTAATTATAACAAGGTTTTAAAACCAGTGTGTGTTACCAACGATGACATACGACACTGAAACGTGGTTTCTATATGTCGGCATCATAAAAGGCTCAAAGTCGTTCAATGTGCTATGGGTTATGCTCGATATTCCTCTATGTGATAGAATCCGGAATACGTAAATCCGTAGAAGAACGGGTGTAACCGACATAGCCCACAGAGTTGGCATGATGAAATGGTAATGGGCAGGCTATATCGCTCGTCGAACTGATAACCGTTGGGGAAGAAAGGTTCTCGGGTGGTGACCACGAATCAGACGATGCCGCGTAGGACGACCGCCTACTAGGTGGTGGCTCACCAGTGGTAGTAATGGCTCTTAAAAGTTGCAGTTAACCATTGAATGCAAGTGGCACAGAACCGTTCCGAGTGGCATTATTGTGGTGAAGCCTATGTCCAACAGTGGACGTCTAAGGGCTGATTGATGTATGGATGGACGGATGGATGGAAAAAGTTTCTTTAGGTTTGGGAGGCTTAAGGATGTAGGAGAGGAAAATAAGATCATGATGGGAGAAACCAGGGGCAGGATATTGGCCATGAGAAGAGACTTGGTTAGGAGAGGATGTGAGAATTAGATCAAGCCACGTGTCGTCTGCGTGTAGGTTGTGGTGAGTGGCTTGAAGAGGCAACACGTGAAGATTGGAGGCTTGAATAATGTGTTGGAGTTTATTGGCACGGGGGGAACAGGAAGACAGTAAATCGGTGTTGAAATCACCTATTATGATGTGATGTGCGTAGTCAGGGCCCAAGGATCCTAAAACCGATTCCAAATCAGTGAAATAATCGTTAGAAGGGGGGACAGTAAGCTACTTTGACGACCACTTTGGCTCCTTGAACCCAGACCTCGAGGAAAAGAAATTCAATGGAGGTAGAATAATGTGTCGGTGAAGAAGCGAGGATTTTATACGACAAATCACTACGGAGATAGATGGCTACGCCACCTCCCCTGCGATCAACTCAGTCGTTCCGGATCAAGATAAAGCCAGGGAGAGGATACAAGGTGGATGCTAAATGCGGTTTGAGCCAGCTCTCTGAAATTAAGATAGCGTGTACATTAGCACCATTAAAGACATCGAACAGGTCGCCGTGATGACTTGGAATGCTTTGGGCATTTATGTGACATACATTTAATAAATTATTAGCTGGATTATTAAACGTTTGACGAACAAAATCATCAAGGCCCTCAGTGGCGGAGCAAAAGCTATCATTAAAGGATGAAATAGAAGAATTATTAACGGAGTGAAATGAATATTCATTATCAGATAATACCATAAAATTATAAATAATTAAGATAAATAAATATGATATAGAATTATATGTAGGAATATAATTAGTATTATATTAATATATTAAAAATGTTAACTCTAATTACTTAACTATTATATATGAAGATGCAGTTATTATTGTTGCACCACCCACCAGCCAGACGGACATAATACAAAAAAAAAGAAATGTAATTTTTAATAATACATAAACAGAAAAGAAAGAAACATAAACACTGAACAACGCATAAATAGATGAGATTTTGCATCTGAGTATTCGGAACGCCACACTTCATGTCAGTTCGACGTTAGTCCTATGTCATCTGTCAAAACGTCTCATAGATAATGACATTAGTGAATTTTGTTGTTAAACGAAGAAAAACCAGTGTTTTTAAGTACCTTACATTATAGCAGCAAATTGTTAGCTTAAATCGTATAATGCGCAATTGTGATATTAAACTACCTCACCAGTCATCAATGGAAATAATTACATATGTGGATATTGTTAAGCAGGTACTTGTACAAGAAAATTTAAGTACTATGAGAAAAAGCATAGGAACAAACAAGAAGTAGGTATAGTAGTGCTGAATGAGAAGAAATGTTAGGTTCCGAGAAAGCAATATTACAACATTGCCATTAAATAACAGTTTCTTACTAGGAGATTGTAGTCATAGGAAACAACATCACATCGTTCATGAAGATGGCAACTTATAAGCTTCTTTTGATGGGATCTTTGGAAACTTGAGTACGAGTGGCTCCAGTTCTGACATCGCTGTAATCTTGTGGCGGCCACCGTCAGGCGTTTTGATAATTATGACACCATCTTGTGTCCAGCAATTGTGTGCCAAAGTGAAGGCGGGCCTTGCCAAACACTTGCTGTCGGATCTTTGTTATAAACTCTCTGAGGGTAAAGGGCGTTCCCTTCAACTTAGTTTTGACAACTTATAAGGCAATTCACGCGCCAACTCAATAACTTACAGCCGCTTGAACAAGCTAGATTTCGTAAAGACTATAGTATCATGGACTAAACGCCCTCAGGCAGATTATCCCGAAAAGCCAGAAAAACAATCGGTCTCTGTATATAGCATTCATACACTAAGCAATCTATCACCAGAAATCTTGCATTTAGTCGAAACTTGAGCAGTGCTGCAGTCCATCCGGTGATGCTAAATGTCTGTCGTTATACCGAAGTATTGTGTGTTTGATTAGGAATACCAAAATCAGTACGTTCGTCAATCAGTTCTAATTCAAGAAGATCCAACTATGAAATATTGTGAAATATGGTTCTCCATGTTTCTCGAAGGTTCAGAGGTCATCTCCACGAAACGATGAATATATCACTCACCTTCGATCTGCAGACGATATCGTCGTTAAGGCAGTATCCATGAAAAATTTGGCACTATTGCTTGATACTGTGCTTAATCATCTGTGATTTCTCTGTGAGATAAGATCTAAAATATGGCAATTCATAGAAGAACAAGTATAAACTATATAGCTTAAAGAATTAGCACGCTAAAGTGACAGTGGGATGAAAACATTGTTCGACGAACAGATATCATTGAGAAGGAAAGGTTCTCAAATGGCAACCACGCATTGGACGATTCAGTGTGTAACGCCCTTCACCAGGTGAATCGACGAATTGGTTAATGCTGTTGGAGTTTATGGATTTGAGCAGCACAGAATTGCACTTTGTTCCATGTAGAAAATTTACATCCAGCTGTGGACGAGGCAAAGCTAGAGGATGATGATGATGATGATGATAAATGAGATCCTTATTATATTCC
Organism: Lymantria dispar; assembly: GCA_032191425.1. NCBI lineage: Eukaryota > Metazoa > Arthropoda > Insecta > Lepidoptera > Erebidae > Lymantria > Lymantria dispar. Next base: position 17,459,556 of record CM063451.1, read on the forward strand.
TTAGTCGTTTTTTACGACCTCCTCGGGTAAGATAGGTAGTGGTGAATTGTATTCTTATTTCATCACCACGCGGACAATACTTACTGTATCATAATTTAGTGTTAGTTCAGTTTCGTAATATGAATAACATAAACGCTTCTATTTTCATATATGAGAACATTATCCCACAGAGTAATTATTCAATATTAGAATTGAATCTGAATATGGTCACAATGGTTATATTTTTTGGTGAAATATGTACGATAGCAAAGACTGGACAGTGTGTACATAATAATGCTACTGCATTGCAGCGCAAATTATGTGAATTATTATATAAATCAATTGAGAATACATAAGTATATATTTCTTTAATTGTAATAAATCGTTACTATGCCTCATCATCTGTGAATATAGACCTCTCTAAACGGAAAAAACTCAATAAGTATTAAAAATTGTCAGGTTTGAGAAATTGATTAGCTACCGCAATTGCTATTAGGTGGAACCTTTCTACCCTTAGCCGGTGATGTATTTTTATAAACCCATAACTTTAGCAATTCACTCTAATATGTTACTAATCTTTGCTTAGTATTTAAATTCTTTTCATTTTTGTGTTTTTAATAGTATTATTAGATTTGAGGAAATATCGAAATTTGAACATTAACATCACCTACCATCAGCCCAAATAAGGGTATAATTTACATGGAATAACTCATATGAACTGAAATACCTGTAGCTCTTTAAGTAAGCGTTATTGAGAACAACATCAACGAGATGGTTGTCCTGCTATATTTTCTCTTGGTAATCATAAAAACTAACTAAAGCAGCAGTAAGGAAACTAATAACACGAACTGTGATCATAAACAAACTGTCACGTATATGACATTATGCTCTCTTCGTGGGGAGCCCTAAATCCTACAGGTGGACGGATTTCTGACTTTGACTTTTTAACTTCCATTCTTAAAACTATAGGATGACCTGCAAAAAGATTGCTTTTTTTTTTTTGTGGGTGGGCTGCAGTCGGCGCGCCTCCGCACCACTCCGTCCGGGGCGACAGAGGGGCTTAAGCATGCAACTCCCGCAACCCACCCGAAAACCACGTCGCCTTCGTCGTTGGGCCGACCACCGGAGCAGGGTTACTTGACATCAGTGGTCGGCCCGACGGAATACCCCCCCATTGGGGTACCCTCCCATCGACCGACGTTCCCCCCCTCGGGGAGGACGTCGGTCTTTCCCCACGCGGTCGGCCTCTCGGCGGGTGACGGACTAATCCCCGGTCACGTCACCCGCGGCCTCGGCTAGGGCGGCATGAGGCGCAGGTAGTTGCGCCTCCGCCGCCCCAGTCGCCGGCGGCGGATTTCCTCATCGAGGCTGCGCTCCTCACGCAGGCGATCCGCTGCCTCCTTCCGCGAGATCACTGTCACGCAGAAGGCTGCGACCGCGTCCCAATTCCCGACGCTGTCGACCATCGCCCTAGCGATAGCCGGCAGCGTCAGGTCCGTACCGATGATTGCGACGAGTTCACAGCGCTGCACTGCCCAAGCAGCGCAGGCCTCGAGCGTATGGCGCGCCGTATCCTTGTCGCAATCGCAGTGGTGGCAGGACGGTGTACTCTCCCTCCTAACGACCCTGTGCAGGTATTTGGCGAAGCACCCATGCCCCGTCAAAACCTGCACCAGTCGCAAGGAGAGCACCCCGTGCCGCCTTTCCAACCACTGCATCAGCAACGGGCAATGACGTCTCGGCGGGCGTTGACGCGCCAGGCGGTGAGATCCCTTAACGAGACCACACCGCCCCCCGCTCACACCCCCGTCACCCGCCGATATAGTCCGGCGAGCATCTCCGCCTCCAGGTCCCACGGAGGAGTCCCGGCCAATAGGCACGCTGCTTCCGTCGCCACCGTGCGGTATCCGCGGATGGCCCTGAACGCCGTGACCCTCTGTGGTCGCCACAGAAGGGCCCTAAGTCGGACGGTCATGGACCCCGCCAACACCGGTGCGTCGTACAGGGCCATCGACCGGATGACCCCCGCGTACTGCCGTCGGCACGCAGCGCTCGGTCCGCCCACGTTCGGCATAAGCCACGATGGGGCGGATGCCGCGCCAACGAGCCGTGGAGCGAGCCTGCGGAAATACTCCCGGAACCACCATCGCCCGTCGAGCACCAGGCCCAAGTACCACATATGGGCCCGGATGCTGATGTCAACCAAGTGGACGGTGATCGAGACGCCGATGGGAGGGCTCATATGACGTCCATGGAACAAGAGGGCCTCCGTCTTGTCCAGGGCGACCCTCAATCCCAGCGCCTCGATCCGCCTGACGACCTCCTCGGTACCAGAGGTCGCCAGGCTTACCGCCTCTTCTAGCGTCGCACCGTGGGCTGTGTCGAGCGTGTCGTCGGCGTAACAAATCACGCCCAGCCCGGGCGGGAGGCTCCCCCTCAACGCCCAGTCGTAGCCGATGTTCCACAGGGTGGGTCCGAGGACCGATCCCTGTGGGACACCGCACGTCATGGGCGTTCGCACAACGTCCCCTGCTCGGTTGGTGCAGAGGACGCTGCGCCCCTCCAAATAGTCTGCAACTAGCCGCCTCAGGTAAACTGGCACCCCGTGATACCGGAGCGCCTCCCTGATGCAGCTGAATGGCAGACTATTGAATGCGTTGGCGATGTCTAATCACACCACCAACAGCACTCCCCCGCCGGTGACGGCTTCAGTCGCCACGGCCCTCAGGTGCAACAGAGCCGCGATCGTCGAACGACCCCTCCTAAACCCAAACTGGGCGTCCGACAGATCGGGCCCCGTGCCGACGAGGTACCGCTCGATGCGGGCAGCTACCACCCTCTCCAGTAACTTGCCCGTGTCATTGAGCAGCACGATAGGCCTGTAGGCCGAAGGCGACTCCGGAGACCGTCCCGGCTTCGGCAGGAGCACCAGCCTTCCCTCCTTCCAGCACCCAGGAAACCGTCCGGACGCTAAACACGCGTCGAACAGCCCCCTGAGGCGGGTTCCCAGGTGTTCGAGGACCAGGGCCAGCACACGGTTAGGAACACCGTCGGGCCAGGGGGCGGTAGACTTTGCGCGCATGCGTGTCACCGCCACCCCTATCTCGGGTTCCGTGATGGGCGGAACACTGTCGTCATCGGCCTCCCGGTCAGTATTTGGCGGAGCCATGACCGGGGGCGTGTGCTCCGCCCGCCGCGGGAACAGGTCCTCGACGACCCGGGTGAGAAGGTCGGGCTGGAGAGTCTCGGTGAGGGGAGGGCCCCGCGCACGTAGCCTATTCAGCACCGCGCGATAGGGGTGTCCCCAGGGGTCATGGTCGAGACCGTCCAGCATCTCCTGCCGACTGACGTCCTTGGCGGAGCGGACGGCCAGCCTGAAGGCCGACCGCGCATTGCGGTAGCTCTCGTAAGCAAAAAGATTGCTTACCACCATTTCGTTATGCCAAGTAAATCAAAAACATATACATAATATCATAATTGATCCTACCTAATCTTTGTATTATAGAATTACTAGCTTTTGCCCGCGACTTCGTTCGCGTGGACTTCAGGTTCGTCCCGTCTAGTCTAGTAATAAGTAAGAAATACGGTAACTAAGCACTGCAGAGCCCTAATCATAGGCCTATAGGTAGCTACTGCAGTATGCTCCTATAAACTACATTTAACGATCTTTTTCCTTCAGCATAAACATGCAGATTCTTCGCTTTGGAAACACGTGAGCAAGCCACATAGAGCTGACCGTGAGAAAAACATGGCGTGCCCAAATGTAGGCCTGCTACCTTCAAGGTTTGACCCTGCGATTTGTTGATCGTCATTGAAAATGCGACTTTTAATGGGAACTGCAGGCGTTTAAAATTGAATGGCAAGTTGTTGGGTATGATTGGGATGCGCGGTATAAGAACATTGTCTCCCTTGGCTTCTCCAGTTAAAATTGTAGCCTTCACTATGTGCCTTCCTAATTCGGTAACTCGCAACCGAGTACCGTTGCATAATCTTGGCGCATCCAGGTTACGCATTAACAAAACGGGTACACCTACCTTTAATTCCAACTTGTGTGATGGCACCCCGGACAACTCTAAAGAGTTTAGGAACTCTACGGGATAACTTGTAGTGTCATCGGATGACATAACTGTGTCAATGGAATTATACACTGATGTTTCGCTGTTTATTTCGGCCAAGATTTTTTTATTTATTTTCGCAACAGTCTCATTTTTTGGTGCCAATATGGTTCTTTCACACAACCAATTTTCGTCAAGAATATTTTGTTGCAGATTCGGAAAAACTTGTTCAATAAGTTCGTCTTCTGTCTCCACAGCATGACAAAATTGCTGTGTGAAAAGAACCATACCTTCTTGGTCCGTGTTTAGGTGGCCTTCACCAATTTCTAGCACTTTTTGAGCATATGCTCCTGATTCGACATCGCTGAATAACTGGACTCGCATGTTAGTGGTAAGATAAAGCTTTTCAACTTTAGACCACAGATATGAGGCTTTTAGACATGCGTTAATTTCATCTGCTGCAGTGCCTCTCTCGATAACAGGTAAAGTCTGTCTAAAATCCCCTGCCAATAACACTACCACACCACCCATCAACTTTCGATTGCTGTGAATATCTTGTAGACAGCGATCAAGCGCCTCAATGGCGCGTTTGTGTGACATAGTGCACTCGTCCCACACGATCAGCATACATTGTTGCAAGAGGGCGCCACGGGCACTGCTCTTACTGATGTTGCACGTTGGGGTTTCTTCGCTCGCCAGATTAAGAGGTAATTTAAAAACCGAATGTGCCGTTCGTCCACCGCTCAGCAATGTTGCAGCGATCCCAGAGGAAGCCACCGCTAATGCAACTTTACGGTCCTTACGAATTTTTGCTAGAAGCAAATTAAGCAAAAATGTTTTACCTGTACCGCCCGGGGCGTCAAGAAAGAAAAGGCCGCCTTTGTCAAGCTCAACTCGTTGTAATATTTTGTTATAAATGTTTTTTTGTTCGGGTAGCAGGCGTGGTTCAGTTTCGCTGACCTGAGCGTCTAATAAAGCAATATCGTAGCTTAGCTCTTTGATCAAATCGGTCGACAACTCTCCTCGACGCTCTGGTGTAGGCATACCGAAGTCGGACAATTTCTTACCGGAAATCGTTATTATTTTGTCCTCTATATGTCTCAGTGCTTCATTGAAACATAGATCATTGTTGACTTGATCCATCCTTTCAAATCTATGCAAGATATCCTCCGATAATGCAGATTTATACTTATCCCATAGTTGAAGAGGATTGGATAAACCGCAAGTGCATATCAATATTGCAAATAGTTCTCTTATTTGCGAAGGAGAGCGACACAGCACTGCCTCTTCCATTGTGGCATCCCAGTGGTTGTCATCTTCCAACAACCCCAACTTCTGACACGCTTGTCGAAAAGTTTCAAGTTCTTGGCCGTCAACTGTTTTTAGATCCAAGAAGCTAGTGGGGCCCTGTACTACATTCAGCAGCATTCGCAAACAGTAACATTCGAAGTTACTAACATGCACTGTGTAAATGCGCCCAAGAGCATCTCCTGCCTTCACACCTGGCCAGCCGTCGACAGGTGTACCTTGTAAACGACGTTTCCATTCTTTCGACGACACGTTCCATGTATAGTAGCGGGGTACGTCAACATAAAGTAATGTTTTTGCAAATGCGTCATTTTGGCAAAGCAGGAAAAATGCAGTTAGTGTCGTCTTAGGTGGTGCGGCCATTCTCTCTCTAAAATTGTTTTCAGTGAAGTAAATCCGCTGACCATTAGGCAGATGAACCGCAAGGTGAGTGACTGTTGGGTGTCTTTCATGCAGAGGCAGACCCCAAGATCCGCCACGCTGCTTCGTTACTACTAACATATCTACCGGCTCGATACGTTTGCACCTCATCTCTCGGGTCAATATTAACATTCCCTTGCTGTCGAATGTTAAAAATAGCCTGGTCGCTGCCTTTGTTTATATATTTACAAATATATTTTATTGCCTGTACCGTATTGCAGAACTCTACATTTATGTGACAGTTATAAATTTTAGACAGAAGAGGAGAATATGGGACAATCCAGTTATTGTCAACCAATACTTCCTGTGTTCCACCTCGGGTTTTTAGAGTTATCGTACGGCCGCCATCTCCTGGTGCTCTACGCCTGTACAAAGGATAGCCTTTGTCGTTAGTTTGAGTATCTTTTAAAAGCGCCCTTGGATACTTTTTGGTGCATTTTCCTTCTTTCATGCATGGTGATGACGGATTTAGTGCACCACAGGGACCGTGAATCATATTTTTGGTTACAGTATCGTAGAGTTTTCGATCACTTTCTGGATTTGGTATCTCCGCACTTATGACTTCATCAATTTGGTTGGGGCGTAATTTTTCCGTCAACCACAGCAGTAAGTGCACGTGAGGCAGACCCCTTTTTTGCCACTCGATCGAGTACATGAAACACTTCATATCTCCAAATATTTTACCTTTTGTAAGTAGAGCAACCAATTTTTGTACTTTTATTTTAAATAACCTGGCTGTTAAGTCATGTCTGTCTGTTGCATTTTGACCTGGAATGAGTTCTTTAGTAATTTCTGGCCAAGCGGGATTACATGTCATAGTAATAAACAGATCAGGCCTCCCGTAGTTACGCATGTATGTGAACGCATCCTGCGTGTACTCATGAAGATATCTCGGGCTATTTACAAATGACGATGGGAGTATTACCAATTGACCCAAATTGTTTGGATCTAAATCCGCATCATTCCTGACCGCGTCTTGTAAATGTATATAGTTTTCTGCTCGCAGTTTTGTTTGGTTTAAAGCAATAAACCTTAAGCGCTCACTCTCCACTTTGACATACATGTCCACCAAAAACTGAAGAAAGAGAAGCCTACATCGAAGCAATAAATTAAAATTGTTGCGACGTACCATCATATGATACGCATAAAAGTCTTTGCACGACACTTTTTTGTTCGGTATAGGCTGTTTTGTAACTGGGTTTGTCTGAGGAATATCAAAACTGTACCCCTCTTGTCCTTTCCAAAAAATTATCGGGTACTCGAGAGCATCATAAAATCTATGAGTGTCCGGAACTCTAGTAAGCCGGCCATCGTGCGCCTGAATAACAATGTCCCGAGACGCAGTTTGTTCAGTACTAACTACTACGGCAGCTATTTCGTTTGTGGTCGGGGCATTGAATCGTCTTTCGTGTTCACCACGTGGTACACGATCTGGGTGTATCACGACCTTGTAATTATCGCTAGTCACTCTATCTTTAGCCATTTTAAATTCATGCACTAAAACGTTGTGATCATGTAGAACTTTTTGTATTTTTTGAACTGTGTTTCTTTCCACACCTGGTACGTACTCAGAACGCCTATCAACTTGTGCTTCCTCATCACCCATGAAATAAACTTGCAAAAATTTTGGTTGCGTATTAGTAGCAGGAAGCAAAGAGCCAATTGTGTGGTATATTTGCCCTTGGATTGTAAAAGTCGGGCAAAATCCTGGCATCGACACAATGTTATCAGCTCCAAAAGATGTCATATGGAAGCATGTATTGTATTTTCTTATGTTTTTTAAAAAACGGCGAGACTCATCTGTTTCATTTGAAAAAAGTTCTTTAAGAGGTTCAACAGGCTCGTCTATTGAAGGAAGAACTACTTTTCCTCCCGAACAACACATGCCTGCAGCTTCCTCTTTCCATTTAAGAGCACCGCAAAATCTGCATTCTTTATTCATCGCTTCTATTTTTATAAGCTTGTGGCTTTCGTAATCAAGAGTTTCATCGTACTCAAATGCAGCTTTATCGAATACTCCCCACGCGTTTCTTGTAAATATTAATCGTCGCTGTTGTGCCCTTTCAGCAACAGCGCGTCTGCGAGCTTCAGCAGCTTCAACAGTTTCAGTAGCTCTTTGGGACCCTATGTAAGTCGCTTGCTGAAGACGCCGAGCTTGAGACTGTTCGGGTGTCTCAGAAGCCCGTTGAGATGCCAGATATTCAGCGTTCTGTTGACGTTGAGCTTGAGACTGTTCGGGTGTCTCCGCAGCCCGTTGAGATGCTAGATACTCAGCATGCTGTCGACGTCGATCCTGGGACTGTTCGGGTGTCTCAGAAGCCCGTTGAGATGCCAGATATTCAGCGTTCTGTTGACGTCGAGCTTGAGACTGTTCGGGTGTCTCTGCAGCCCGTTGAGATGCCAGATATTCAGCGTTCTGTTGACGTCGAGCTTGAGACTGTTCGGGTGTCTCTGCAGCCCGTTGAGATGCTAGATACTCAGCATGCTGTTGACGTCTATCTTGGGACTGCTCTGGTGTCTCAGCAGCTCTTTGAGCTGCCTCACGCTCTGCTTGTTTAAGCCTTCGCAGTTCGGCTTGTGGAAACGTCTCGTTAAGTCTAGCTACTTTCATAGTTCGAGCTTTATTAGAGCTTTGGGAAAGATTAGACTTACGCTTTCGCGGCATAATTCTTAAGTACGTGTTGTTTCTATACTTCCAAAAAATACAGTACGGTAGTTATTGTTATGATTGTACTTTAATGCAATCCTTGCCTATTTAATTAACCTATCTATATAGTAATTCAATTATCAATGAAGTAATTCGTTATAATTAACCTATTTATATAATTTGTTATAATTAACGATAAGTAACCTATCTATATAGTAATTGAATTATCAATGAAGTAATTCGTTATAATTAACCTATTTATATAATTTGTTATAATTAACTGTAAGTAACCTATCTATATAGTAATTGAATTATCAATGAAGTAATTCGTAAAAATGAAGTATCTTTTTGTACGTGTAACTCCTAACCAAAAAGAAACCTGGCAATAACTAACCTTAGGCCTATATTACTTAAAGTAGGCGACCATACGTTTTTATCAAATCGCTAGTGCCTTGAAAATTCGCAAAATGGACACAACCGTCAACGACGTCTGCCCTCACGCGTCTGCCCGCGTTCGGGTCGCGCACTCAGCGATGAGCCACTTCTTCCCCACCGCACCTACCCCGCTCCCTCCACGCCCCGTTCGCCTGGCACCGCTGCCGGTATTTATCACCGAAACGGTATTTATCGCCGAAATTGCTATGACTCTGCATTTTAAATCTGTGATATCTTCGAAAATATTTATTTAATTTACATGCTGTAAAAAGCCATATTGATCTTTATTAAATGCACAATGTATTTAAGATACTTAATTGGATAAGGATTAATACTGTATTGCTTAAAATCGCTTCGTAAATAAGCCATTATTTCTTGTACAAAGTAAAGGATAAAAAATGGTTATTGTGGGTTATTCCTAAGAGATAAACATTTACCATCACGGACTTTTTTGTAGACCTTTTTAAGTTGTACAATACTGTAGTACATTGTTTTGATCTATCTTGTAGGATTCAGTCAGCGTTTGCAATGTAAGCGCAAAAAATGTGTTTTTTTACGACCTCACATTAGAAACCTCAAAAATTGTAGCCTATGTGTTATTCTGATGTATAAGCTATATTGTGGTAAAGTTTCATTCAAATCCATTCAGTAGTTTTTACGTGAAAGAGTAACAAACATCCATACATACATCCATACTTACAAACTTTCGCCTTTATAATAGTAGTAGGATAGTCAGTTAATGTTAAACCGTTCAATATCACACCAAGTGTTATAGAATCAATTAAAACATCCCCATTGCAAAAAAATGTACTAATTTGATTTTAATATCGATTATTCTACTAGCACTGGCTTGAAAACTTATCACATGTTGATCTATTTTAGACGAAGACCATTATAAACTCATTAGAGATTTGCTTCGCTGCTGCTACACTCATCCAGTCCGCGTTCAAGTTATGAGGAGTTTTATCATAGACATGTCTTTAGTCCCGTGGTGTATTGCTTTCGTCATGTCAAACACTATCATAGCGCTTCAATTTAACAATGTGCTTTACTACACTAGTAATTGAAGTTATAAGTATAAGATTCTATGTCATGTTACCTTAAATTTAATTAAATAGCTAGAAGTGCATTTATTCATGGTTTGATAGTCTAAAAACTAGTGTTCTAACGTAGTGTAAGTCACTGTACGTCACGTCGCAACTTGGTCACTTAAATACGTTTCCTTTTTGAAATATTCCTTTATTAAGAGGGAAATTAGTTACATTCTTATTCATTTCTTCTTACATCCTCAATTGCCGAATGCGAAATGTATGGAAAAAATGTACGTACTGCATTCTTAGTTCATTATCACACAAATATTTATAACCATATAAACCGATAAAGTTGAGCTCCTTAACAACATCATTATCAAGCTCTATGATGCTCACGCCCCATTTAAAAAAGTTAAGTTGAAGCACGCTCCTGCGCCCTGGATGTCTGACGAGATTCGTGAGTTTATGAGACGCCGCGATGTAGCTTTTCGTAGGTTTAAGAAGCTGCGCTCCGAATCCAGCTGGACTCTTTTTAAGTCTGCTAGGAATCGATGCAACCAAATGATACGCAACGCTAAACGCCGACATATCTCAAATACTATCTCCTCTTCCTCTGCTCCTGAAGTCTGGAAATTCCTCGAGACTCTAGGCATAGGTAAGCGACGAACAGTTGCTTTACCGAGCTGCATTACTCCTGACAGTCTTAATAAATTTTTTAAGACCTCGGTCACTTTAGATCAAGTCACCAAGTGCCAAACGGTAAACTACATTACCAAGTTGCCACATCTCGATATTGATCCTTTCTCTTTTTCTCCGGTAGTATCCGATGAGGTCAGATAGATACTCGTTTCCATCAAATCGAAGGCTGTGGGTTGTGATGAAATCAGCCGTCGCATGGTCATGACCATTCTTGATCAACTCTTACTTCCTATTACACATATTCTCAACTTCTCCCTTCACTCTGGCATATTCCCTATGTTATGGCGTAGGGCGTATGTCATTCCACTACCCAAAATCCCTAGTCCTTCTCTTCCTAATCACTATCGTCCTATATCTGTCCTACCTTTCTTATCTAAAGTGCTCGAGGCTTGTGCACAGAAACAACTATCACAATTTATCCACGCTAATAACATCTTAAGCCCACTGCAGTCTGCATTCAGACCTGGTCATAGTACCGTCTCTGCACTCCTCAAAGTGACTGGCGACGCGAGGGCCAGTATGGAGGATACCAGGGTCACTGTGTTGGTCCTGGTAGACTTCTCTAACGCCTTTAACGTAGTCAGTCACGACTTACTGTTGTCCCTTCTATCCCATCTCATGATCTCATCGGATGCTTTGGAATGGTTTTCATCCTATCTTCAGGGTCGTCAACAGTCCATTCGTATCGACGACACCTTGTCCGATTGGTGCGATTTGGGCTCTGGCGTCCCTCAAGGCGGCATACTTTCTCCTCTTCTTTTCTCTCTCTTTATCAACTTCATCACTTCTGATCTTCAGTGTGCGTATCATTTGTACGCCGATGACCTACAAATATATTCCCACGCCAAGTTACACGACCTCCACTCAGCCATTGCTTCCATTAATTGCGATCTAGCAGCTATAAGCGCCTGGGCTGTGAGGTTTGGCATGGCAGTCAATGTAAATAAGTGCCAATTTATTATAATCGGCAGTCTCCGCATTATCAGCAAAGTTGATGCATGTAATTTACCTGCAATTGTCTATAACAGGAACGTACATACCATATAGCAATTATGTAAAGAATCTTGGCCTTTTCTTTGACTCAGCGATGGAGTGGCAAACGCAGGTCACTAATATATCCAAGAAAGTTACAGGAACACTCCGTTCACTATACCGACTGAAAAATTTTCTCCCAATCTCAACCAAGACATCGCTGATGCAAACCTTAGTTCTACCTATCATCGATTATGCTGACGTGTGCTACCACCACCTGAATGCAGATCTGCTCAATAAGCTGGACCGATTCCTCAACAATTGCATTCGATTCGTTTTTAACCTTCGTAAATTCGACCATATAACCACATTTTGCTCTCGCCTCAATTGGCTACCGATCAGACAAAGACGAAGTCTGCGGACTCTTACTATGCTCTACTCAATTCTTAACTCACCTAATGCCCCTTCCTACTTAAAACAGCACTTCCAATTTCTTTGCTCCACCCATAACCGTGCTTTTCGTTCCTCCAATAATCTTCTTCTTCACTGTCCCTCTCACTCTTCTAGTCTCGTGCACTCCTCCTTTGGTATCCAGGCCATTCTTCTCTGGAATGCTTTACCACTTGACATCAGGATGGCTGCTTGTCGCGACAATTTCAAGGCCAGGGTCAAGCGATTATACTTGGATTTTCTGGCGGAGTCAACACAACTGTGACGGCTCACATCCACTTAATTATTATTATTTTATGTATGTATGTATATCTATATATATATATATATATATTATAGTATATATGTTTTGTATTTAATTGTTACATTACATGATACGATTAACCTCTCCGTGTTGCACCTGCCTTGCATTATTTCTATCCCACCCTAGGTCGACTGGTAGAGAATGCCTAAGGCATTAAGTCCGCCTTGTACCTTTGTTTGTGCAAAAGATATAAATAAATAAATAAACCAGCAAATGCTTGCGGTTTCACCAAATACTATGTTATTTCATATAGAGAACAAGTGAAATACTATTAATATCGGTCCAAACGTTGTGAAGTTTACCCGGAACAAAAAGACAGACAGCCAAAGAATATTTAAATTGATTTTAAGGCATAAGTTGTTAGCAACTCCAGCATTAAAAAAACATGTATCTGGCCCCTTATGTCGTGTGTGCCCTTGAATTGTACTTTTTTCCACCTCATTAAAAACAAGAAAAATAAAATATTAATTAAAAAAAATAAAATCAAGCTTTGATTTAAATGCTCGAAAACAAAGAAAAGTGCTTGTCAAATCAAACGAGTCAAAACTCGACGGTTTTATCTTGTTTAGTTTAGATGTTCCTATGGCCACCTTCCGACGCAATCTTGAGACCAGATTCATGGCACCATATTATTGCATTGTCACCGAAGTTACGTAAGTAAACCAATTTTCAACCTAATCTAATGACAGGAAGTGGTTCTAATTTAATTCGCAATATTTGTCCCATACTAACAGGGCAAGTTAAATAAAAGCTTTAAATTAGGATGATCCCAAATGTACTGCCAGAATCTAGATATCAAAATTTGGTGTGAAATGTGTTACTTTAAATAACTTTCAATGTATGGCGCTCGCGGCTAACCTACTGTTTGACAAACTGTAAACTACAGTCGTTTGCAATAGAATTCAACAATCATGTAAACAAACCAATTTGTCACGATTACTCCGTAATCACATACATTTGACGATCAATTATGAACATAGGCTGATTTCAACGAACGCACCATTGTTTTCACATTATCTTCAACACGATTTAACTGTATTTATATGTTAAATTTGATTAAAACATTTGCAACGTAAAAATTTCGAAGTATTTGACAAGCCGTCATCTTAGTTTTTTACTCATCGAACTCTATAAGTCGTTGAAAAGTTAGTGTTGTTCGTAATCTGAAGTTAACTTTTATTTTTAATTTAATTAATTTATTTAATATTATTTGAATACAATAATTTTTTTTTTCAAGAGCTTCATATAATTATACCAAAACTGATTGTATCCTAAGCCATAAAAATAATGGTTAGTTTTATAAAATTGACAGGTGGCCATTTTGTTTATAGAATTGTCATTCACTGTTCTGTGGGTTCGCTGTGCATTAGTGTTTTCGGTTTCCGTTTTCTGTTTTCGATTTCTACGACTTTGCATTCTCATTTTGGACTTTTGTTTTGCTTTACGATTTGGCTGGACATATTTTTCTTGGAACGGCGACCTTTGCACGGAATCACGGACTTTGATATAGCATACGATTGGTATTTTTTCTCAAGGAGTAATCAGGAGGTAAGAATGATTTAGATCTATTACCTACAACACAAATCTATTAGACGCACTTTAATATTGTATTGCCCTCGTAACTAATTATTTGAATAGATCATAATTACTGAAATGTATGTGTGTAAAATTATATTTGTTTTTAAGGTTATAATGAGCGAGCCGCAGCCAGGTTCGTCGGGGACTGCTCCTCCGCCGCCGGTCAAAAAACCAAAATTGGCTGTTAAAAAACAGTTATCGCAAAGGGAGAAAAAAATTTTGTTGAATGTTTTGTGAATGCAAGCGATGACACAGTGGTTCCATTTATAATTACGGTCACCGGCGACACTTCTGATAGTGATGATGACGAAGACGAAGATTTAAATTTGTTTTAATAAACACTTTTTTTCTATATAATCAGTTTTATTTTATAGTCTATGGCTTATATATTTAATCTATTAGTCAGTTTTATTTTAGTACTTATACTACTATGGGCCATACTCTATGGCTTAAAATTAAAATAATTAGAAAAATAAATTTAATTAAAATTAAATTAGAACACTATGACATCACTATGGGCACAAACAATAAGCTGTCAATGTCAGTCCGCCATATTTGTTTACATGATTGTTGGATTCTATTGCAAACGACTTTACTACAAAGTATCGTCGTATTTTATCACGACAGGATTTCAAAGTGAGTAATACTCTCTCTATAGTCAACTGACGTAAATATTGAAATATAGACAGAAATTGTTAATAATTGAACTTGTTTTAATTATGATTATATTTAAGTGGTACGAAATTCATTTGGGAATTTTGACGCGTATGTAAAAATATAATGTAGCGCTTTAAAATTTTATTCATTATTTTAGTATATTACAGTGTTATATTGAATAATTTTGCTCATATTTTATGTGATAAAATGCAAATAAAATACTGAAGTGTAGTGAATATGATAAATTAGTGAATTGCTGGCATTTTCATATTCTGCCAAAATTCCCACAGAAACCATGATTTGGTTGTCAGCACCTAATCAATGGTAACGACTTTGACTAAAATGTGGAGATTGAACACGTAAATAAATATTATATCTCGATAGTGTCACCAAAACTAATTTTCACCATAAAGTTATACATAGAGTACACGTCATACATACCTTCGTGAAGTGGACTCGTAAAAGTCCGCAGCTGACACGCCCATTACGTCTGCAGGGCGGTGATTACATGCGAAATATCAAACTGAAAACCCATAAAATATAAATCCTAAATTATTTATATCATGTTTATTCAACTTAAATTGCTACCTTCCTAATTGCAAGTCGTAAAATATATTTTTATTTTATACCCGAAAATAATTTGATAAGTTGGCTCGTAAATGTTGCGAAATGAAACAATTTACATTATAATTATAAAGAGATTACTAAGATTGCCCAAAAACGACTTATTATGTTTGAGCAAACATAACATTATATATTTAATGCAATTACTTCTTCGTTACAAGCCTAGAATAACATGGCGATTGATCGTACTATGCCTTGGGTAAAAAGTTTGTTGCGGCATCTATTTTCAGTTTTATTGTTTGAGCTATTTAATCGACTCTTACAACCAGAAAGAAGTAAAGATACATAGGATTCTTACGGTCATAAGAAGAACAATTTTCTTTTGCCACGCGAGCGTAATAAAATTACATATTGCGCCGCAATTCGTCGTATACGATAAGCTCCTGACCGAATGGCAGGTAAGGTGGGATTCCTCAACAAAGGGTCGCCATCTATATCTATTCTTTCCATCTATTTGTGAAGGTTTGGAGAGAACTTGGCTAGAAATTAACCACTATGTAGCCCAATTCCTCACAGGCTATGGGAATTTTAGAAGTAATTTATTCTATTTTAAACTAGTAGATTCACCATTTTGTCAATGTTCGAACTCACACTTCGATTTTAGACAAACAGCTCATCAGATCCTTTGGGAGTGCATTCTCAGGCGCAACGAATGGGACCTCATGTTAGACAATCTGCATGTCACGTCTGGGGTAATATAGTATTCGGATCTTGTAGCAACTTGAGAAAATTTCCGTGCGTTTAGGCGCTTTTGCCATACCTACTATTAGTGTTGCCCAAATGCAAGACCAAGACGAGACTTGGACCGGTCTTGGTCTTGGTCTTACAACATCACACCTGGTCTCGTCTTGGTCTTGGTCTTGCGCACCCGAGTCTTGGTCTTGGTCTTGGTCTTGCGCACCCGAGTCTTGGTATTGCAGCAAGTCTCGCAAAGTTTTGTAGTTAGAATAACGTCACAGTAATTTATCATGGCAATGAAAAATCCAACAAAATTAATCAAATATCCTATCCTATCTATCCATCTGCTAGCCTATAGTTCACTATTGAATACAATACTTACCACTGGAGAAAATTACTCTTCTATTCTCCTGGTGTTCCATTAGACAGCGTTACTACTCTTATGACAGGACTTTCGACCCTATTTTCTTAAGACGTCACCACACGAGGCAGTTGATACAATAAATTTTATGTCATTTTATAATCAATGCGATATTTTACAATTAATGCGATTGTTTATATTCCCCTTCAAGTTAAGTGGTATGTATCTATTGTATTTCCAGTTTAGTTACTGATACTCTGGATACTTGAAAAAACCTGTTGCTCTATTGCCTATATAAATACTTTGGCCGCTGGATCCATGTAGCTCTTAATATACTATTTATTCAAGAACATATAAAACTGATTTAAAATTTTATGGTTTTAATACTTGTAAAATATTCGTCGTCATCGTCACAGCTCATAAAAGTGCCACTGCTGGGCTTAAGCTTCCTTCCAGTAAGAGGAAAATTTATCTACTATACCACGCTGGTCAGACATGTTGGTACAGGGTTTTCTTTCTAGTTTCACTTCTCTTGCACATATGTTATATACACAGGGTGTATCAAGTTATGGGACAACTGTTCATGTATGTTGTAGTTCAACAGTCATAGATCATAATTAGAATGTATATTACACAAAAACAATATAACGTAAAAGTTATAGTGATTACAAAAATGTGTGTCTGAGAGTTTATGCCTTAAATTTTATGCATTATGTAGGTATGTACAGACAGGATATATGTAAGCATGTAAAATTTCGACAGTATAAATAGGTATTAGATTTGCGCGAACCTTTCAATGGTTACGTAGGTACAAAGGCGACTCATCAACGGTCATCGGCCGATCAGCTGATTTATGTTAAAGCGAAGTTTGTCTTGCTTATGCAAACGTAATCATTGATTTATTCAAATTCTAATGAACATTTAACAAAATACGAATATGTTGTAGATTAAGTATCATCCCTTTATACATTTTAATCAATTTACACGAAAAAACGATGACAAAATTGAGAACTTACATGTCTCTCAATTCATTAACGAATCGATATTTTTATTTCAATTTTTTTTCATGGGTTGCTAACACCATTGCCCGATCCGATTTGATACTACATCCACGGGTAAGAGAGTGGTGAATTATATTCGTACTGTCTTTTTTTTTGTGTGTGTGTAGCTGTTGGTCGCAGATGACCTTGACAACTTAACGCGGTCAATGGGTGAGCGCTGATGGCTCTCAACCCGGTAAGTAAGTTAAGCGAACATCGCCCGAGGGCTCCCCCCTGTGGGGAACGGACCTCGGCTCGGGGCGTCGCTGAGAGCAAAGTGGGCGTGGCCAAGTTTAGGCTAATGACTTTTACGCGGCGCGGTTTTCGACCTGGACGGCGAGGCCGATACCGCGGAGTTTTATCTGTTATCGCTGCGCGAGCTGTGTAGGTCCTTTCTTGGGCGATTATAATAGCGTCATCTTCTTCTTCAAGAAGATGACGAGGATGTCGGACCGCGGATATTTTTGAGGGGACGTAGTTTACCGCCCCAACCACTAGTGGATTGGGGTGAGTCGTGGCAGAGGCAAAATAGCGCTGGGAGCAACGCTTCATGTACTGCCTGATGGTGATCGTACTCTGTCCCTACATGGACATTTATATAGATTAATTGTAGGCATATTTCTATGTCCAACAGTGAACGTCGTTGGGCTAATGAATAAACGGATATATAAATATGTATAATGGGCAAGAGCACTCTCGTGATTACGGTATTTTTGTCCTTAAGCCTTTCCGAAGAGTAATTCTGAAAAGCCAACACCAACATTGGGAATCGATTGGCCAATAGATGGATATCTCAAGACTGATTTGACTTGCCGTGTAGTGACGGAGTAAGAATATAATTCATCATTCCCTATTTTACCCGTGACTGCGAACCCACGACTAGGGCTATAATATATAACATCGGTGCAAGAGAAGGAAAACTTGACATGTATGACCTGTAACAACACGGCCGATCACCGTGGCGATTCCCCTCCGGCCATGGCCGATTCTCCTCCTGTTATGTAGAAGACACAAGCTCAACCGTATATAAGCTGAAATGGTGATTTGAATTAAATGCAAGACCGCGAGACTCTTGCAGGCCCAGTCTTGGTCTTGCTCAAGTCTTGCAGGGCCAGTCTTGGTCTTGGTCTTGCAAAAATTAAGCGGTCTTGGTCTTGGTCTCGGTCTCGCATTTCTCGCAAGACCAAGACCAAGACCGCAAGACCAAGACTTTTTTGGGCAACACTACCTACTATTGTAACCAAAACCTAAAGCTCACAAATAGGTCCATTAAGCTATGTCCAATCCGTGGTGCTGTACTTCTGCGTTTCACGTAGTTGTACAAATTCTTATTTACTGGCTTATTAGCCAACTTTGCTTCATGTCTCTCGCTTTGCATAGGAGGGAAGTGGAATCTTTCCAACTCCTCCTGTTCTAATTAAATCTGTTGCGGGTCCCAAGACAATTAAAAGCATCTCCCGGGACTTCCTGAGGGTCAAACCTCAGTGTCTTATACGGAGACCATTGTGGATCCTGGCTTACAGGAGTTAGAGTGGTGGGAATGTGTGGTGGAATTAGTCCCAAAAAAAAGTCATAAAAAGAAAAGTACATGCACATTGTTTATTACTGTTTATTTTTACTAGGAGCAAATAAACTCTTTAATATACTGATTTAACATATGTACATTCTTATGTAAGAGTACGTAGACATCCAAACTGGTTGATTTAGAGTTTATTTGTTCAAATCTAGTACGAACCCTTTTTTTTGGATGGGCTATGGTCAGCGCACACGCCGTCCGTTTCGTACGGGGTGATGAAAGGCCGGAGCGCGGCTCCATAACCTACGGTACCCTCTCTCCATCGCCATTGGACTGATTACCCGTACCGATTTCCTTGTCATCCGTGGCCAGCCCGGCGTCAGGTGCAGTTTAGAACAAGCCCTGAGCCATAGTTTGTTATCATCAACACCTCACGCAACATTATATCAAATCTGAAACACTAAGTTGATGTAAATGTTTGTAGGAATAGATACCGCGGCGAATCGAGTTAAGAGTTATATATATTTTTTTCTTATAAAGGCATGTATACGCTTTTATATTTGATAAAAGTGTATACATGCCTTTATAAGAATAACATAAATAAGTATACCATAATACTAAAAAAAATATACTATAAAGACAAACATGAATTGTCATTAAAAATTAAAGTTTGGAGCTACTTCAGTGTTGAATTTATTTAATAATAAAGTTATTTTAATTATTTAGAGTTTATTATTGTTTAGACCTAAGAATACAATAGAATGCCACTAAATATAAATCTTGGTAAAATCGAGATTTACAATGATCTCTTAACCAGTTCATATATGAATTCGTCGCAATCATCGGTGCCAACCTGACGCTGCAGACCATCGCCAGGGCGATGCTCGACAGCATCAGGAACTGGGGCGCGGTCGCAGACTTCTGCGTGCAGGAGCGTCTCTTCGATGACGCGTGGGAACTTGAGTCGAGTATTCCGTCGGGCCGACCACTAACGACAAGTCACCCTGCTCCTGTGGTCTGCCTAACGACGAAGGCGACGTGTCACGGGTGGGTTACGGGTGTGCGTGCTTACGCCCCTCTGTCGACCCGGACGGAGTCGGACGAGGAGTGAGCGACCGCAACCCAACCAAAAAAAAAACACAACATATACATTTTGTTTTAATATTCCATTACATTATTCTCATCACAGGCTCTCCTTTATCAATACTCCATTGACTTTGTAGATTTCAAAATCTTATAATAATTTATTTATTTAAAAAAATAATAAGTTAATTTATTGTATGAATGTGTTGTACGAATGAATGTGTTAAGGGCTTATTTATTTAAAAAAACTAAACAGCCTGTGTCATTGACATGAGCCTGTGAACAGTAATTATTATCTATCACCAGTTGGTTAATCGGCTGCCAGTGTGGTTTTTAACAAAATAGATGAGCTAAGACATTTGCAGGACTTCTGTTTGTTATAATAAAAAAAAAACTTATCACAACTTGGTGTGATATTTTCGAACAAAATATCAAATGTAACACACAGATTTAACCTTAGTTTCCGAAGATAATCGCCAAATTCTTCTCAATTAGGGTTCGCCCGGATACTAAAAATAGTCAAACTGCCTTCTTTTTAAACTCATCAATATCATTACAGCTCACATAAGTCCCACTGTTAGGCTCGAGCCTTATCAGCAATGGGAGGGAATTGCACCTACTACACCATTGTGACCCACTTTGGGTTGGAATGATAGGTTTTTATTTGGAGTTTTCTTTTGCTTATATTGTTGGTATCTGCATATTTCATTCCGTTTTGCGACACCCATAGGAAAGAAGTGGTGGATTATTACTCCGTCACTAGACGTACATAAATGTAGGTAGAAATAGTCCCTACAAAAGAAGGAAACCTCTGAATAATATTTGTTTATAGAATATATGTGACGAATGTGGCGAAAGAACTAATTAAGTGTTAAACAAAAATTTGAATACAAATTAAGGAACTTTTAAAATTATTATCCAAAATTATATTATATACTTATTCATAGTTGTATCTTTAACAAAAAGGTCAACAAAGTAATATGCGAATAAACATGAAGGGTAATTTTAAGTAACTTTTAGCTAATCTACATTTTTCTTTGATTAAAGGAAGAGTGTAATTTGTTTTAAGCCTTGATCTTTAGAGATTACAAATTCAAAGTAATATTTTCATTGAAAGAAATGAGAATATTACAAATAAAAAAGGATTTTCTTTTAAAATTTTAAAACACTTCTTTCTTTCTTTTTTCTTCTACAGCAATGTAGAGATTTCATTACTACAGTTCGGCGTAATAATATACTGCGTGCCTTAAAACGGAAACTAATACTTTAGTACTTTATACGATACAGGGTTACAGATAGGATAATATCATTAACTTGCTCTTATCCCAATTACTTGGCATTAAGTCAATATGTACCTACTCTTCTTTGGTAGCACATATCCCAAAAAGTTGTTGGCAATAGTTCTTCTATAACCGGCCACCTGCCTGAGAGCAGTCCTCCTTGGATAATATGCAATTGTTGAATGGATCTATGTAAAAGATAGGAGAAAATATTTATATTATATTTTATAGAATATATATATATATATATATATATATATTAGGTATATATACATGATACAAAAATAGACATGAATATAGTATCTCTGATATTATATTCATCTTTGTCCATACGAGTCCCTCTGTTGGGCTCGGACACCCTTTACAATAAGGCAATGTGGTGACGGAGTAAGAATACAAATCACTCCCAATCTTACCCATGGATGTCGTAAAAGACGACTGTAATATGCAGATAATATATATGCAAGAGAAGGAGAACTCGAAATAAAACCTTATAGCAACACGTCCGATCAGTGCGGTATAGTAGGTCAACTTCGTTTCCATTGTGAAGGAGGCTCGAGTCCAACAGTCTGGGATTTATTTGAGCTGTGATGATGATGATGTTGATTTTCTTCTCGTATCGTATTATAATCGTATTATACACCCCCGAATAAGAGAGGGGGGGCGGTAAATTATATTATTACTCTGTAACCACATGGATATTAAATTAATCTATTATTTACCTCTGATATTATATTGTTTACTAGCAACCCGCCCTCGCTTCGCTTCAGTTTCAGTCTTTCCTGCGTAGTGCCAGTTCCCGTGGGAATACCGGGATGAAATATAGCCTAGTTTACTCCCTGATATTATAGCTTTCCAATGGTGAAAGAATTTTTGAAATCGGTCCAGCCGTTTTGAATATTACCCGAAACAAACAGAAAGACAAACAGACAGACAAAAAAAATATAAAGTGTATTTTAGGCATATGTATAGTGCAAATAACCATGTGAGCATGAAAAAAGCCCATTATTTTGACATTACAAACAGACACTCCAATATTATTTATTGGTATAGATTTTTTTAAGTTGCACAAGTACATGTCCGTATGGTGACGGAGTAAGAATACAAATCATCACTCACTATCTTACCTGTGGATGTCGTAAAAGATGACTAAGGGATATAATACGCATATAACATCTATGAAAGAGAAGGAAAACTCGAAATAAAACCCTAAAACTATCTGAACAGCAAGGTATCATCATCATCATCTTGCTCTTATCCTAATTACTTGGGGTCGACGCAATATGTCATCTGTTTTGACATATTGCAAAAAGTTTCGGCAATGACTTTTATGACCGGCCGCCTGCCTGACGTCAACCCTCCTTGGGAATGTAATCGTTGACCCAAATGGTACCAGATGGAGTTGGTCCGGGTCAATCTGGGGCTCTTAGTAGTCTTTTACGACACCCACGAGCAAAGCAAGTGTTGGTAGTATTCGAAGCCGCTACCACACAGTATAACAGCAAGGTATAGTAAGGTTAATTTCCCTTCTATTGTGGAGGAGGCTCGAGCCCAAGAGTGGGACGTATATGAGCTGAAATGATGATGATGACACAAACACAATCCAAATTTAAATTAATGTCTCTGGAAAGTAAGTACAACATATTAATAGAAATTTTGATTAAAAAGATATATTAAATATAAAAAAAGAACTAGTTTTAATAATTCACAGAGAAGTCCGAATTTTTTTTTACAGTGGCACATTCAATTGACGAATAGGCGAATAAGTAATATAGTAAGCTGCAAGTCCGTCTCCCTGGATGGTTTCAGCGCAATGGGGAGAGACGACAGTCTGTGGATAAAAATAATTTCTAAGCTTAGAATAATAATGTATAAAAGGTAAGTTCGCGCAAAAAAAGTGAAGCATTTCAATTGCAGCCTAATGGAGCTTACGCCGGAACCGTTCCGTATTGTACAAGGTCACTGTACTGCACGTACCTATGCAACTCTTAAAAAATAAATAGGTAATTATGACGGTTTGTGCATTCAAATGGTGACACGTTTTAAAAACATAAAAAGGTTTTTAACATTACTTTTAAAAGTATTCCGACGATTTATGTTAATAAAAACAAAATTTGATTTCATAATTTGTATAGTGGTGTGCGTGTGTACGTGTGTAATTGTCTGTTCGCATGTAGTATTTTTAGATTCATATTTCGATCGTTCGAAGTATCAACACTATCCTTCTATACGTTATTATTCTAAGTTTCTAAGACATTTTTCAACGTATTCTCGCGTCTACAGTTAAACAAGGCCTCAGTAACTTATATTAATGTAGAAACTCGTAAATCCTCCATTAGAGATTCTATGCAAAAGTTAAGGAACGACCGGTACTAAAACGTGAGCTTTAACACGTTTCAACCTTTGAGTTTAAGATATAAAAGCTTAACTTTCTACTCAGTGACCTCATAATTGTTATTGACCACTTTGCTGCCATTAGAAAAGATGGTGAGTGAGTAGTCCAATGAGGAATTTAGGCCATTTTATCTTTGTCACAATTTCAATGGGGTTCATTGTTTGTGTTGATGCTTTAATTGTAATTAAAGATATTATTATAGTTTTGTACTAAATGTATATGTATACTTTATAACTTATTATTTTACATATTATATTACTTTACATCTTATTTTTACTCATTATTAACTATAGGCCATGCCAAGAATTATCAGCCTATTAGACAGTAAAGGAAAACATTTTTTACGATTTTCATTCATTAGGTGTTTTTATTTTATGTGAGGTCATAGTTGTAGCTGTAATTTTCCTAGAATATGGTTGCTGCCGATTATTTTGGCGATTCTTCAGTCAGTTTTCACTAATCCCACGAGATAACAAAAGATAATGTTAGCATTTTCATTTGTTAGGCATTATCATTTAATTTTTCCAAATACATTATTTTACAAATTTACAATATTTTTTCCAAATATAATATTTTATAGTATCAAGTATAAATACAACCCCCCCCCCCCCCCCGTTTGCTTTTTTGTGGGTATCGTGAGAACTGATTCAGGGTTATATGTAGATAACGGCATTGCAAAGAAAAAATCTCACAGGCAAGAGGTATTTCACTATAGCGCACAGAGAAAAAAAAAACACTACGTTTTAAGAGGCGGAAATTCAAACATTTCCTTTTTAACTTCTAGTACTAAACACGAAAAAAAAACAGAGGTAAGAACTTAAACAATAAAGAACTGTCAAATGGACAACATAGGGATGTCCATTATATCGATATTTTTCATTCGACAAAAAGGTAGAAAATAATATTCAGATTTGTTTTGATTTTATCAATATAGGAAAAATTAACCAATAATTTTATCAATAAAATATTTTATTTGGTTTTAATTTTTTCAGGTATTCTAGTTAAATCACATAACAAATATAGTGTAAACTCTATATAACGACACTCAAGGGACTGTGAATTGTTTGACGTTATAGAGAGTTGTCGTTAACTGGAGTGAAAAAAAAAAATTGATATTATTTTACTATTCTAATATTTATTTACTAATATGGTGCAAATTTTACAAACGTAACAACAAATATGATTAAGTTTAACAACCTAACGACAGCCCTGTGGCCGAAGTAAACATGTGCAAGTTTATCACGGAAAAAAAGAGATTTTTTTACAATGTTTCGGAGGTCAGTTGAGGTAAACACGTGCTAGATAATAAAATAACAAAACAACAAAAGAAAGAACGTACACAGCTGCAGTTCTTCTAATTTTGACAATTAAGAAAGTGCTGCTCAATGTTAAATAAAGCCGTATTGCCGTCGTTATTTTGAGTGAACGCGATGCTATATAGAGTGTATAATGGTATGGATAATATAGCAAACCAACCAAAATCAAGTTATTTCGATGTTTTAAGGAGTTTGTCGTTAAATCGAGTGACATTATAAAGAGTTTACACTGTACATTAATCGCAGTGCAATTGCATGCCTTTTCAATCCTAATTTCCTTCATGTTGAAATATTTTCGTTGAAATTAGTTTCCATACACATTACTCTGCTCACGTAGTTCTTCGTTACTAACATCTTCAAGCCTTTCTCGACAGCTGGTATTATAGACAGGAGTATCACCGGAACAACTTACAATATAGTTACGTCTTGACATCGCCAACCCACATGCCCAGCGCGGCGATTGAGGGCAAAATTATCCTTGTGAGTGAGAGATAATTAAAGCGTAATGTTTTGGGGAGAGGTTTATTATACTTGTTTCCTTCTATATCCAGCTGTGTATTAATATAGGCTGATGATATATATGTACGAGTAAAGTAATAGAATTTGAATTTGATGCCCATATTAACCTAAACATGATTATGGCAGTAGGTAGAGATGGCAAGATATGCAGGACTAGCTATATAGTAGGGTATTACAAAATAATATCTTATCAAAAAATATATGTATTTACTAGATACCATATTTATATAATGCTGCATATGCCTCTTCTTTATTCTGCAAACCTTTAGAAGTTCTATGGCATTTCCCCATGTTAATATGGGAATGACAATACAAGAACAAGAATCACTATTTCGAAATTATAAATCACTGAAATAGAAAGTATGAAAGGATAAATAGCGTGAAAATTAAAGTCCAAACAGCAATGAAGGAAAAAGAGTTCATTCTCTACGCAAAGTAGAATAATTACACATTGAAGTTGTAACAATATCTCACTGCCCAATTTTTTTGATAATTTACTTTCCATCCTAAACATCACTTCTCTAAAATTAAAAAGATATTGTGAAAAATATATGGAAAAGCAAGTACGCCATAACGTTCATAGAGAACAAAGATTTACTTTTTTTAGACTTTATAGCTTGATAACTATGATCTTTAAGCCAATGTTTGCGGTGTTATAATCAATATAATCAACTCAGACCACATACATAAGTCCCACTTTTAGGCTCGATCTTTCTCCATGGCTCTATAATATACTTCAATATCCATTACCGCAGCAGTAGTGCTTTGTAAATAGCCACGGCAGCGCCTCGTTAGCAAGATAATCATAAAATACAAATGCGTATATATTAGGGTGGTTCATTTCCGCAAATTTTTTTTTCGTTGCACATGCTAAATATTAATGTACATAAAGAAAAAAAAAATCTCACCAAGTTTGAGCTTTTAATATTACTTTTAAGTACTTACAATTTAAATTTAAAGTTTTACCATTCAAAATGTATATAAAAAATCTTTTATTTTTTCAAATTTCTAATGCTTACCTGGCTTTTACAATATTGCAAATCGGTTTGATGGAACTTGTGGGGAATTTCACGCTTTTCAAAATAGTGTTTTTTTGTGTAACTCGCACTAGTTCACCAGTAGGAGTAGTCAAAGTACAGTTTATAAAAAAAATATATTTTCTTTTAATTTTTCGAGCAAACCAACAAAAGTAGGAAGAAAAAAAGAACTGACACATAAAAAAAAAGTTATCCGACCAATATTTAATGAATTTACAGCCATTTTTATACCGGAAAATGTAATAAATGAAATGGTGATGGATAAGTAAACATTCTTCCACCTTTTGTAACTACGTTATATTGAGATTTCAAGTCTAACTTCAGAGGAATGCAATTTTCGATGCTAATTGATCTCTTAAAGGGGTTTTTTTTTTTTTTTTTTTTTTTTTTTTTTTTTTTTTTTTTGGGTGGGCTATGGTAAGCGCACGCGCAGTCCTGTCCGTCCGGGGTGATGAAAGGACGGCGCGCGGGCCCATAACCCACCCGTACCCACGTCACCTCGTTATTTGTTGGGCCGATCACCGGAGCAGATGTGACTTGTCATCAGTGGTCGGCCCGACGGAATACCCTTTCGGGTAACCTCACGTCTCGACGTACTGGGACGTCGGTCGCCATCGCGCGGTCAGCCTCTCTGCGGGTGATGGACAATTCCCCGGTCCGATCACCCGCGGCCTCGGCTAGGGCGGCATTAGGCGCAGATACTCGCGCCTGCGCCGCCCCAGTCGCCGGCGGCGGAACGTGTCGCCGAATAGGAGCTCTACTCGCACACGATCCGCCGCCTCCTTCCGTGAGATTACGGCCTCACAGAAGGCGGCGACCGCGTCCCAGTTCCTGACGCTGTCGAGCATCTCCCTGGCGATGGTCGGCAGCGCCAGGTCGGCACCGATAATCGCGACGAGTTCACGGCGCTCCCTTTCCCACGCAGTACACTCCTCGAGCGTGTGCTGCGCCGTGTCCTCGTCGCAACTGCAGTAGTGGCAGGACGGTGTGCTCTCCCTCCTGACAATCTTGTGCAGGTATTTCCCAAAACACCCGTGCCCCGTCAGCACCTGCACATCTCTTAAAGGGGTAGCGATTTTTTTACCACTGCATCAGTATTAGCCCGAAGGCCTTGATGAACACTTTACTGAAACCTCTTGTACTTTTCCAAGTCATGATATGGCTGTCAATCTATATCTGTGGTGACAGCTGGGTCGCAGACTGCCTTGCGATGTTTCTTTCACCGTTAAAACAAAGAGTAACTTTTTATAACTTAATACATATATAATCCGAGTGGTATGGTGCGGTATATGGGCCTCCTATCGGTTATTCTTGACCATACAATTTAGTTGTATGTAAAATAATTTTTATAACATGCCGCTATCAAAGTCTAAGGAAGTTATTGGTTTCAATTCGATTTCCGAAAATTAAGATTTTGTTAGATCTCGAAGTTTCGAGGTGTTAGGAAGCTGTTTTTACTATTTCCACGATGATGTCCGTATTTTTGGGAATGTATGTAAACCTCTCGTAACTTTAAAATGATGCGTGCGATAAAAATGCAGTTTGCAGTACCTTAAACGGCTTTGATAAACTTAGTCTTATAAATTTACATTGAATCAGTATTGTAGATTTTTAAAAACTCAAAATTGCCAGTTATTTTTTATTTGATAAAGGTGGTTTATTTAGATTTGATTAGAAACTATTCCATCAAAATCATATCTTATCAACTTTTCTACTTAATAAACAACGTCGATTGCCGTAAACTGATTCAACATTTGTTGATTCGTTGGTATGATATCGAATATGAAAGAAATATAGAAAAACATTTTTTTTTCAAAATAACGCAATAATTCTTTTCAAATCGATTTTTATGTAAGCAGTTCTTTGTTGGCTTTAAAAACCTGCGCGGATTGCCATAAACTGCATTTAAATTATTTCACTTGCCTCAAAGATGTCGTAGAAAAACTAAAATTTTGCGCTAGTGGCCTGATTGGCATATCACCTTTGCTATCCCCAGTGATAGGGTGACATTACACCACCCCTAATGTCAAGTGATACAACTCTTGGCACTTTGGTAGGCGACTGCCTACCATTCTCCATTATTATTAAAATTGGGGGTGGTGAATTGTATTCTTCCTCCGTCACCATCCGTTTTTCGTCCGTTTATTGTTTTCTGATGCAACTTCTAATATTAAATATCACGTTAGAAAGTATATCAGACAACACACATGTGTTATCCAACACTGACACAAAACAAACCTTCGTGTAACATAGGGCTTTACACTAAAAACCTTGATCACAAAAAATGATACCTAATATTAGTAAAGTATTGGTGCATTCCGCGTGGAAACTAAACTGCAGGAACTTAGCATAGATCTCTAACTTACGTGTATTGTGCCAACCTATATTAAATAAAGACTTTTTCTTAAAATAATAAAAAATAGTATGTTCAAAAATTTCTCATTTAAATATTAACTACTATGAAGGTACTGTAAAAGAGCTGTAAATACTTACTGACTGTCAAGGGTGGCGCGACGATAAAATGAAAATGGGCGGGAGACTCGTTAGCGAGCTTCAACTCGCGATTATCACTATCTGAATATCCACTAACAAAATAAACTCTATCGTTCAAATAACAGAGATCACAATTCTTTAACATAAATAGCTCTTTAAAATGACGTCAGAACAAAGAACGCATAAAATTCTTTCATACAAAGGATTTCTTAAATATCACAGACATAATGTCTAATTAGATGAGTTGTTTCGTTTCTTTGAAAGCAAAATTTCTATGGTCACTTTGTCTACAAGGTATAAATCATATCAATACCTTTAACCTATACTTAGCAGAGGTGCGGGGCCGGAACATCTCCACGTGGTGCGCACTGGTCAACGTCCAGTCGGATAGCTGAGATTTCGGCGGGATACATGGGCTGTTTGTCTGGTGATTCCTTCTTTTCTCGTAGGTTTATCGCCAAAAACTGAATAAGAGATTTATCACAAACTGGAAAAGGGACGGACTGGACAACATCACGTTAAAAAAAATTTTAAATTGAATCCTATGAAATTAGTCCTATCAGCGTGTTATAGTTGATCAATTTCCCTCACATTGTGAAGAAGGCTCGGGCCCAGCAGTGAGATGTAAAAGCTGAGATGATGATGAAATATGAGCATAAGATGAGTATTATTTTAGGAGTGGTAGGACCACACTGTCGACAGTTATCTGTCTACAGCCGCGGGCCGGTCCGTCCGGGGCAGTACCATGATCTCGCAGAAAATCGACGTCTGAGTAGTAGCAATTTGTTACTGCGCTTCGTTCGGTGAGCGAGAGAGCCGGAAGCCCAACTTTCTGAGGGTGATTGCGTGTGGAGGGTTTTGGTGGTGCCCTTGGTATCACCGAGCCTCAATGCACGCATTAACACTCCCTTCGCTTTCTTCGCGGTAGGCAACGGCCTTGTAAAGGTCCATGAGCGGCAGCAACACTTACCATCAGCTCGTTTGCCACTGTTTGCAATAAGAAAAAAAAAAAATTATTCACAGTTGCTCAATCGTCGCCGATTTAGAAGGTTTTGAGGGTCTATCGCTATTTCGTAGAGTACTCTACGTCTCGACTGTAAACGAGCCTTTAATTTTCAACTGTAGTTTATCTTACTTTAAATTCACACACCGTTGGGCAGAGGTCTTGGAGGGCAAGGGTGAGGCGCTGGCGTTCAGCCTAGATATCGCAAAGGCGTTCGATAGGGTCTGGCACAGGGTACTTCTATCGAAGCTACCATCTTACGGAATCCCCGAGGGACTCTGTAATTGGATTGCCAGCTTTTTGGATGGTCGGAGTATAAAAGTCGTCGTAGATGGCTCCTGCTCCGATACCATGACCATTAATGCTGGTGTACCACAAGGCTCGGTGCTCTCCCCGACGTTGTTTATCCTGCATATCAATGACATGCTCTCTATCGAGAGTATGCGTTGCTATGCGGATGACAGTACGGGTGATGAGCGGTACACTGAGCAACGGAATATCCCTCGGAGTACTCAGGAAAGAAGGGTTCAACTTGTGTCTGAAGTCGAGCGCTCTCTGGGGCGGCCCTCGGAATGGGGTGAACGGAACCTAGTCCAGTTCAACCCCACAAAGACACAAGTTTGCGCGTTCACTGCAAAGAAGGACTCGTTTGTCATGGCGCCTCAGTTCCAAGGAGTAACTCTTCCAATTTCTGAGAGTATTGGGATTCTCGGCGTCAAAATATCGAGCAAAGTCCAGTTTGGGAGTCATTTGGAGGACAAAGCCAAATTGGCAAGCAAAAAGTTAGGCGTCCTGAACAGAGCCAGGCGGTGCTTCACACCGAGACAGCGTCTTGTGCTATACAAAGCACAAGTTCGTCCTCATGTGGAGTACTGCTCACATCTCTGGGCAGGTGCGCCCAAATATCAGCTAGACCCACTTGACTCCCTGCAAAGACGGGCTGTTCGAATCGTCGGGGATCCCAATCTTACGGACAGCTTGGAGTCGCTGCAACAGCGGAGAGACTTTGGGTCACTCTGTGTACTCTACCGACTCTTTCACGGGGAATGCTCCGAGGAACTGTTTGACTTGGTACCACCGTCACCATTCTACCAACGTACCACTTGACATCGCACAGGGTTCATCCATTTCACCTGGAAACGTTATGGTCTTCAACTGTTCGTTTCCAGCGATCATTTTTCCCACGTACGTGCAAGCTCTGGAATGAACTACCTGCTGCTGTGTTTCCCGAGCGCTATGACATGTCCTTCTTTAAACGAGGTTTAAGAAGAGTATTTCCTTCACGGTAGGCAGCGGCCTGGCTGTGCTCCTGGTATTGCAAAGGTCCATGTGCAGCAGTTTCACTTACCATCAGGTGTGCTGCTTGCTCGTTTGCCACCTTGGCAATAAAAAAAAAAAAAATACTATTAATTTAAATGGACAAAATCTATTAAGCATGAGGACGTTAATTAATTAACTTATAGTTTAAAACCGTACACACGTATTGCAGCTCAACTTGGATCACGAAAGCGACAAGGAATAAAAGTAACAATGTAATCGAAAATTGCTTTAGAGCTTTACAGTATTTACTTTCGAAATTGGTACTTTATCGTCTATAGAAATAGAGTTATGAAAGGTTAGGATAGTTACATATTGTAATAATATGGTAGGAATACAATACCTATAATATATAATAGTGCTATAAATGTATTGAATAACTGATCGCAAATAGTGAACTGGATTTTATGAGTTGGTCTTTTCATATAAATACTGGATAACTATGATGTTGAAAAATTGTCATTAAGCTATGAATTTGATGTTTTTACTTCAATATATTAATATCCGTACCTACCTTTTCAATTTTCTTAAAAAATATCACGGTATGAAAATGAAAAATCATCATTTATTTTATTATTTTGATATGTTATAGGACCACAATATCGACAGTCTACGGCCGCGGGCAGCGGTACGTTGAGGGTACTACTACACTCTTGCCAAAAACCGCCAAATAGTAGCAATTCGATACTTTAGTTCGTTAGTAGCAATTTGGTACTGTACTTTGTTTGTAGCATTTTGGTATTGTACTTCGTTTGGCGAGTGAGAGAGCCGGAAGCTTAACTTTCTGAGGGTGTTTGCGTGTGGTGAGTTTTGGTGATGACTTTAGTATCACCGAATTTCATTGACACACTTCCTTCACTTTCTACGTGGTAGGCAGTGACCTGTCAAAGGTCCTTGAGTGGCAATATCACTTACCATAAAGTGTGCTGTTTACTTGTTAGCCACCAATAGTAATAAAAAAAAATATGATCATAAAAGGTATTTACTATGAGGTGATGACTACCAATGCTACCAACTCTTACATTTCTCGGGGGTGTCGTAAAAGAGGACTTAAAGCTTCATTGCACTGTGTGACTTCGTCTCCCTTTTACCACCGTACTATTAGACACCATAGTTGTGTTCATCTGTTTCATCTGAAAACGTTATGGTCTTCAACTGTATGTTTCCAGCGATCATTTCTCCTATTCAGGAGCAGGAATTATTACCTACTGCTGTGTTTCCATAGCGCTATGACTTGTTCATCTTTAAACAGGGTTTAAAGAGAGCACTTTTTCACGACCGCCTGGAGCCTAGCTATGCCTCTTGTATTGCAAAGTACGGTAGTTGCACTCATCATTAGTGATGTTTGCACGTACTGTCTACAGTATCAGCTATAAAAAACATCATCTTGGGGCAACTCCATCAGATACCGTCTGTTCAACGTTCTCAAGGAAGGTTGGCATCAGTCGGATGGTCGATCGTAAAACTTTAGCAATATATGCTGTGAAAGAAAAGTCAACCAGTTTGACATAGTAGGCCAATTTCCCTCCTATTGTGAAGGAGGTGAGCCCAGCAGTGGGACATATATGAGCCGATATACTGATGACATGAATAGAATAGCTTCATTCTCTGTGTTTATAGTATTTGATCTAATAGAGCTTGGACTACTTTTTCACACATTGTATTCACACCTGTATTTTGGTTTTCCAAGACGATCAAATTGCAGATATAGAGAACTTGGGCGGTGCAGGCGTGGGTACCTATGCCTGATGCCGCCCTAACCGAGGCGGTGGGTGACCGGATCGGCGATTTTGGTCCGTCACCCGCAGAGAGGCTGACCGCGCGACGGCGACCGACGTCCTCGGAAAGGGACGTCGAGAGAAGAGGGTACCCCTTCAGGGTATTCTATCGGCCGACCACTGAAGACAAGGAACTCGGCATCGGTGGTTGGCCCAACGACGAAGGCGGCGTGGCTACGGGTGGGTTATGGGGCTGCGCGCCGCCCCTCTGACGTCCCGGACGGAGTGTAGTGTAGTAGTGTGTCCCGCCGGGGTACGCTGACATAGCCCACGCAAATAAAAAAGATATAGAGAACTTTTAAGTAAATCTAATAGTGCTAGTTTAATAACATATTTTATCTAAGCATAATAGTAAAAAATTAATAGTAAATTTTTTGTATGTTAATAGAACAGAGTAATTGTGTGACGAGAAGACAAATAGAATATCGTTAAAATTTTTAAGTTACTGGGTACATATTAAGAGCTATTTTAGTCTTATATTAATCTGAAACAATAATAATCATAATAAATATTATAGTTTGTAACCTCTCTCTACTATGCCGGTGATAAAATTGCGAAGGTAAAAATTATTGCCTTAAAATTCGTAAAAAATATTTATTTCATACGCATAATACTCGTATAAACAAAGTAATTGAAAAAGGGAATGTCACTATTTGATTGATACCTTCTGTAAGAAAATATGGAGGATGGTACTAGTGTTACAAATATTCCTTTTAAAATATGTTGACAGCATTGGTGGTGTAATTTTTAAATACAATTCATAAATATGTGTACCGCGTTTCGGTATAATTTGTGTCTGCTAAAGGTCTACCATTAGCAGGCACAAATTCTTCGTGTGGTGAAGGAATAAGAATACAATTCACTACCAATTTTCTTGCCCGTGGGTGTCGTAAAAGACGACTAAGAGCACATGCATATAATATATATGCAAGAGAAGGCAAACTTGAAATAAAACTCTATACTAACAGCTCTGACCAGCGTGGTATAGTAACTCAACCCCAACAGAGCCCAACACTGGGACGTAAATTAGCTGTGATGATGATGATGAATGATAGGTATTCTTCGTGACGGAGTAAAAATATAATTCACGACCCCTATTTCCGCTCACGAGCGTCTTAAATACTATAAGGTATATGGTATGCAGTTAATATCTATGCAAGAAAGTGAGGGTCAATTTCTTTTCCATTATTTTTTTCTGGGTGGGCTATGGTCAGCGCCCCTGCCACCCGGCTCCGTCTGGGGCGACAAATGGGTGGCGCGCGGCCCTATAACCTACCGTAGCACGTCGCCTTCGTAATTGAGCTGACCACCAATACCGAGTTTCTTGTCTGCCTTGGTCAGCCTGACGAAATACCCTCTCCTAGCGACGTCCCTTTCCCAGAATATCGGTCGCCGTCACGCTGTCAATCTCTCTGCGGGTGATGGACTAAAGTCCCCGGTCCGGTCATCCGCGGCCTCGGCTGGGGTGGCATTAGGCGCAGGTATTCGTGTGTGCGCCGCCTGAGTCACCGGCGGTGGACCGTATCGTCCGTATCGATCGTATCTCCTTTCGCGAGATGACTGCCTCGTACAAGGCGGCGACCGCGTTCCAGATCCTGACACTGCCGAGCACCTCCCTAGCTTCTTTTCTATTTTGGAGGAGACTCGAGCCCATTGTTTGTCTCGTTGTTTGTATATAAGCTGAGATGATGGTTATCCGTGTGGTGACGGAGTAAGAATACAATTAACCATCCCCTATCTTACCTGTGGGTGATCGTACGAGACGACTAAGGGATATAAAACTTTTTAAATAAAACTACTTTACGGATTTTATCGCGTTTGTATTTGATTTTTGATTACCCGACGTTTCGAACACTTTACAGCGTTCATGATCACGGGTGGACTAAGATGTAAAATTTATAATTATCTACCCGATACAGAAAATTTCTGTATCGGGTAGATAATTATAAATTTTCTGCAGTAACGATGACTTGTTGGACGTGAGACATCTTAGTCCACCCGTGATCATGAACGCTGTAAAGTGTTCGAAACGTCGGGTAATCAAAAATCAAATACAAACGTAATAAAATCCGTAAAGTAGTTTTATTTAAAATGTATAATACTCGCGTAAACATCAGAAATCGGATATAAAACTCATATAGCATCTATGCGAGAGAAGGAAAACTCGAAATAAAACCCTATACCAACACGTCTGACCAGCGTGGTATAGTAGGTCAATTACCCTTCCATTATGGAGGAGGTCCGAGCCCAACAGTGGGACGTATATGGGCTGAGATGATGATGATGGTGATGATAAATATATAATTAAAAAGTCGTCAGTGGAATAAAAATATTTCTTAGTGCTGTGTATTGTTTTTTAAAAAAAAAACCTTCAGTTTTAGAATACCCCTGACGGAAAGTCACCCTGCTCCGGTGGTCGGCTCAACGACGAAGGCGACGTGGGTACGGGTGGGTTATGGGCCCGCGCGCCGTCCTTTTGTCGCCCCGGACGGAATGGACCGCGTGTGCGCTTACCATAGCCCACCCATAAAAAAAAAACAGTTTAAGAATGTTATAATAAATTATTCATCTTTACATAAATCGAATTAGTAAACATATAAAATATAAAATGAAAACCTATAAAATGTCCACACTGAAAATTTTTATCAGAGACGTCCATTTAATATGTCTACAAATTTCTACTCTGTTATGTAAGCCATAAAATAGATTTTTCATTTAATCTAAAACAGCAATTTCAGTGACAGGTGTTTTAAATATCGAGGAAATTAAACGTGTTACGGCTATGGCGATAACGTAAAATGTTAATAATAATATTAAACATCGAACAAGGTCTCCAACGATAACATTATTAGTTACAGAGAGGATTTTTTACTCGGGCTGTACAAGTTGACATTTTTGCTATGATAGTTGTCTTTGCCGAGTGATGACAGAATAACAATACCGCTCCCTATCTTGCCTGTGAATGTGTTGGGTCAGCTAGTTTTCTATAGTTTTCGTGTTTACATTATAATTATCTTATATCTTTAAACGAGCAATTCTTGTATATTCAGGATCTCGGCAACGGCTCCAACGATTTTCATGAAATTTGGCATACCATAGGTTTCGGGGCCAAAAAATCGATCTACCTAGGTTTTATTTATAGAAAATGTTGTTTTGTCGGTGTTTTTAGTTAATCAATATAATGACATAAGATGTTATTGACATTCTCTGAATAGGAATTCGACCTACCAATAAATAAAATTGGAGCGTCTGTTTGTAATGTCAAAAAAATAGGCTTTTTTCATGCTCACACGGTTATTTGCACGACACCTATGCCTAAAATAGCGATTAAAAAATTTTTGTCTGTCTGTCTGTTTGTTCCGGGTAATCTTCAAAACGGCTGGATCGATTTCAAAAATTCTTTCACCAATGGAAAGCTATGATATCAAGGCGTAAACTAGGCTATATTTTATCCTGGTATTCCCACGGGAACGGGAACTACGCGGGTAAAACGACTATAACCGAAGCGAAGCGAGGGCGGGTTGCTATATCTAAATAAATTCGGCAAAAATACAATAAAAACAAAGCGGACAAGACTAGGTCAACTAGATATTAATCAAGTAAAAATGAAAGCAAAAATAAAGACCAGTCTGGTTAAATGGATTGATATAGGGTTATTTCATATTTTCCTTCTCTTGTTTGATGTATATTTTATCCCATAATCGTCTTATACAATAATAAAGGGCAAAATAGAGGTTGTTGAATCGTATTTCTAATACGTCGCTATACGGAAAAGATTAAATAAAGTTATTAAAAATATTAAATGCACCAATATTATAAAAACCGCAGTCTATTTAGTAACTTCATGAATATATGCGAAAACCGTGAACTTAAAAACATATAAATCTGCAGGTACATCCACGGCAATAATATTTTTTGTTGACTAGTATTATCATTTAAATAATTCCACCTGTGATGAGTTTTTACAGTTATTTTTGCGTGACAGTTCAAGTAATCGACCTTATTTCATTTGTGCTATTACATGAAGCACTATCATTATGTGATTCACGTGGTTATATTTCGAATATTTTTGTAATTGTTTAGCAGTCTCAAAAAGTCTCTAATGGAGTTTGTAATAACTAAAACTCTGATGAAATATAACGCTATATTTATTTTTTTTGTGTTGTAGGGAATTATTTAAATGATAATACTGGTCTACAAAAATATTGTTGCCGTGGATGTCTCTGCAGATTTATATGCTTAATTAAGTTCACAGTCAGTTGTCGAATATATTCATGAAATTACTAAATAAGCAGCGGTTTTTATAATTTCATGTATTTAATATTTTTAATAACTTTATTTAAACTTTGCCGCATGGCGACGGATTAGAAATACAATTCAACAACCTCTATTTTACCCCTTATTTCTATTTACCTCTCCTCGTCTATTTACCCCGTATAAGATGATTATGAGATAAAATATACATATAACAAGAGAAAGAAAACATGAGTTAAAACCTTATATCTATCCATTTTACAGTCTGGTATAGTACTTTAATGTTGCTCTCATTTTTACTTGGTTACAATTATAATACAAACACAGAAATTAAAGAAAATATAGAGTTCATCTGCATCATCATCATTTATAATTATTATAGAGTAGTCATAGTAGACTACTCATTACCCTCATGAAAGTTAGAAAAACAATTACGATTTGGCGTGAAGCATAAATATATGTCATATTTCTTACAAAAAACTGTCGTTTTCTTATTTATACTTCCACGTCCTCTTGAGCGAGATCGAGAAGTAGAACTATCGGACAGGGCTGGAGAAAGTGGGGGAGGAATCAGAACAGAATCCTTTCCATCTGAGCTGCTGGAATCACTAGTCTCGTGGTAACTTGCTCTTTGAGTAAGTTCTAGAGGCAGAAAGCAGGATCGTTGTCGCAGTCATCCCCAGAAAAATCTAAGTCAGAATCATTTAGCGCTTCAATGATGTCATTATGTGTTACGCCTGAAAAAACTATAAATAAATGAATAAATCTTTCAATGTACTATAAAAAGAACAGCAGAAGTATAGCTACCAAAACTTTTACTATCTACATTTGTTCTATACAAAGGACATAAAAAATCAATTCAAAATTATGCAAACATTGTTTATTTCTCAACAAAAATAACAGTGTATATCTTGTTATACATAACGATACCCAACCTCGTAGAATAATTGTTAACTAATGTAAACATATAAGAATTGTCACCCTATATATATATATATAATTATTATAAAATACTTAAGGGATGTTACCCCTTACAAATATACACGTGTAACTTCATGTGAGGTATGGTCACTGGAAATCAGTAGAGTATCATATGCTTAATGATTTAATAACCGTAAACTTAACGATGCCAAACACATAAAATTAATCACCGTCTTAAGTATTAAATATTAATTAGTATCATCTTAATGGTGACCAAAGCAATTATATTAAGTATCTTTTCGAGCAACTGCACTGCTGTGTGAGTCCCTACACGTGTACACACTTGTAAACAACTTTGCATTATATAAACGCATCTTTCAATTATTCAAGTCATTCTGTCTATTGTTGTAACAACTGCACGACTACTGTAAGCTTAATAAAGTATTTTTTTTTTAAGTAAACCAGTACGTCAAATCATTATTATCCATGTCTCGAAGTATTAATTATTTAATGAATATTCAAAATCTAGAAATTATTAAGAATTTTATAAGATTTCAATGGATTAACTTACCAGTGCGCGAACGCACGTTTGCATCGCCACCCTTCAACGCCCCTTTTTAAAAAAATTACAGATGTAAAGTGTCATTTTATTTTTCTTCACATACCTAAGTATCCGATAGATGTCACTATTAAGTAAAACAAATATTTTCGTTCAAGAATATGGCGGCAGAATTTTATAATTCTTATGTACTACGAGTAGTACAGATGTAGGTAAGAGGATAGATAACATCAAAGTTTAACATTCAAACAGCCCCGAGAAGCACTTTTAATTGTCTTGGGACCCACATTAAATTTAATTAGAAAAGTTAACCAGGAATTGAAAAATATTGATTCCACTTCCCTCCTATGTAATGCAGGAGAGATGAAGGATAATGGAGGAAATATGAAATAAAATTAACTGTTCAGATAGTAAATTTACAGTACAGTGATGATAAGCGCACAGGAATATATAAAGTAGTCTCTATTATAAAAATATAGATACAAAATAGAAAACTCTGGACGATAGCAAATGCAAAAGTGTGGGTCTACTGGCGATAATATCATAGTGTAATCACTAATAAATAGTTTACCAATAGATGAATTGCTGTCTTATTACAGAGAAAGCTTGATACCCAACAGTATTAAAAAAAAGAAAAAGGATCTAGATGGAAACAAGACAATAAAAAATATTTATATTCTCTGGTGGTAAATGAGCTTGCGGCTCACCTGATTGTTGAGGTAACTGTCCCTGACAGAACTCAGCAATATCGCCTCTTATTGCCATTGGTGGCTGTACCAATCAATTGCATTTTCTTTTAGTAAAAAATATGAACTAATTGATTGTAAATAAAACTATTTTACGGATTTTATTGCGTTTTTATTTGATTTTTGATTACCTGACGTTTCGAACACTTTACAGTATTCATGGTCACAGACGGACTCAGAAATCATCATATGAATGGTGTTACTATCTTACTACCCACATCGGAAATTAGTTATTAAATTTAATACCTATTTTCTGTAGCGGGTAGATATAAAACTCTGTAATAACGTTTACTTGTTGGAGGTGAGACATCTTAGTCCGCCCGCAACCATGAACGCTGCAAAGTTTTAAAAACGTCGGGCAATCAGAAATCAAATACAAACGCGATAAAATCCGTAAAGCAGTTTTATTTTCGTATAGGGACGAATTATGATCACAAGGTACAATCTCTAATTTTACCATAGATATCAGCAGAGGTAACCAAGAACCGACATCAAACTACACCATTGTAAGAGAAGGTAGGTTCAATAGTGATAGGATCACACTGTTGAAAGTTGTCTGTCTACAGCCGCGGCCCGGTCCGTCCGGGGTAATACCACACTCTCGCAGAAAATCGACGTCCGAGTAGTAGCAATTTGTTATTGCGCTTCGTTTGGTGAGCGAAAGAGCTGGAAACCCAACTTTCTGAGGGTGTTTGCGTGTTGTGGGTTTTAGGGATGCCTTTAGTATCACCGTAATTCATTGCACGCATTCACACTTCCTTCATTTTCTTCGCGGTGGGCAGCGGCCTTCCTAAGGTCCATGAGCGGCAGCAAAACTTACCACCAGGTGTACTGTTTGTTCGTTTGCCACCATTCGCAATAAAAAGAAAATTAAAAAAAGAAGGTTAACTCGAAACAACCTTATTTACTGACAGTGGTAAAAGAGGTACGTACGCCAAAGAGGTGAAGCGGAAATTTAATACCGCTTCTAGATCTAGTAACAAAACTATTGCCAGAGCCAAGGCGGAACATGTTGCCAGAATTGGCAAGCGATTGCAAAGCTATCCTGCTGGGAGTCGTCGTGCATTCTGGTCGCTCTCCAAGGCTGCCCAAGGCAACTTCTGCCAGCCCAATCTCCCACCACTACAGAAACACGATGGTAGTCTAGCCCACAGCGCAAAGGAAAAGGTCGATCTTCTAGGTCAATTCTTTGCCTGTAACTCGACCTTGGATGCCGGAGCTGCCACACCACCTACCATCCCATGGTGTGAAAGCTCGCTGCCCGAAATCCGCATCACGCAGCGAGCGGTTAGGCGGGAGTTGCGGCTCTTAGACATCCATAAGTCGAGTGGGCCGTATGGCATCCCTGCAGTGGTACTAAAGACGTGCGCCCCTGAATTGACTCCCATCCTCGCACGCCTATACCGACTTGCCTACGTTAATAATAGGGTTCCGTCTTCGTGAAAGGTAGCCCATGTCCACCCGATCCCTAAAAGGGGAGACCAGTCTGACCCATCGAATTACAGCCAAATTGCGATAACATCCTTGCTCTCCAAGATAATGGAGAAAATTATAAACCGCCAGCTTCTGCAGTACCTTGAGGATCGCCTGCTGATCAGTGATCGCCAATACGGCTTTCGTCATGGCCGGTCGGCTGGCGATCTTCTTGTGTACCTCACTCATCGTTGGGTAGAGGCCTTGCAGGGCAAGGGTGAGGCGCTGGCGTTCAGCCTAGATATCGCAAAGGCATTCGATAGGGTCTGACACAGGGTACTTCTATAGAAGGTACCATCATATGGAATCCCTGAGGGACTCTGTAATTGGATCGCCAGCTTTTTGGATGGCCGGAGTATAAAAGTCGTCGTAGATGACTCCTGCTCCTGACTTCTGCTCCTGCTGCTGTACCACAAGGCTCGGTGCTCTCCCCGACGCTTTTTTATCCTGCGTATCAACGACATGCTATCTATCGAGAATATGCATTGCTATGCGGATGACAGCACGGGTGACGAGCGGTACACCGA
Organism: Lymantria dispar; assembly: GCA_032191425.1. Taxonomy (NCBI): domain Eukaryota; kingdom Metazoa; phylum Arthropoda; class Insecta; order Lepidoptera; family Erebidae; genus Lymantria; species Lymantria dispar. The sequence goes on from CM063451.1 coordinate 17,501,011, forward strand.
GCAACGGAATATCCCTCGGAGTACACAGGAAAGAAGGGTTTAACTTGTGTCTGAAGTCGAGCGCTCTCTGAATCGGGCCTCGGAATGGGGTGAACGAAACTTAGTCCAGTTCAATCCCACAAAGACACAAGTTTGTGCGTTCACTGCAAAGAAGGACCCGTTTGTCATGGCGCCTCAGTTTCAAGGAGTAACTCTCGCAATTTCTGAGAGTATTGGGATTCTCGGCGTCGAAATATCGAGCAAAGTACAGTTTGGGAGTCATTTGGAGGACAAAGCCAAATTGGCAAGCAAAAAGTTGGGCGTCCTGAACAGAGCCAGGCGGTACTTCACACCGAGACAGCGTCTTGTGCCATACAAAGCACAAGTTCATTCTCATGTGGAGTACTGCTCGCATCTATGGGCACCTGCCCAGATATCAGCTAGACCCACTTGACTCCCTGCAAAGGCGTTCTGTTCGAATCGTCAGGGATCCCAATCGGATTGGAGTCGCTGGAGCGGCGGAGAGACTTTGGGTCACTCTGTGTACTCTACCGACTCTTTCTTACCGACTTGGTACCACCGACACCTCTTACCGACTCTTTCTTATCGACTCTTTCTTACCGACTCTTTCTTACCGACTTGGTACCACCGTCACCATTCTACCAACGTACCACTCGACACCGTAGCAGAGTTCATCCATTTCACCTGGAAACGTTACGGTCTTCAATTGTATGTTTCCAGCGATCATTTCTCCCACGTACGTGCAAGCTCTGGAATGAACTACCTGCTGCTGTGTTTCCCGAGCGCTATGACATATCCTTCTTCAAACGAGGTTTAAGAAGAGTATTTTCTTCACGGTATGTAGCGGCCCGGCTGTGTCCCTGGTATTGCAAAGGTCCATGTGCGGCAGAATCACTTACCATCAGGTGTTCTGATTGCTCATTGCAATGCTCGCCACCGTTGGCCATAAAAAAAAAATATATATATAAGTGGGATATTTATACGCTAAAAAAGGCAAAGGGAATTTTGCCACTATCTGATAACGTAAAGTCAGTAGCAGGTAGCAGAATTTATAGCTCTCCAGAAAATTATAACACTATTTTTGTAAATTGTATTCTTTTTAATATGTATGTTTAAAAAAAAATCCTCTATAATCATTGAATACAAAGAGGTACCTCAGTATTAGGTCCAAGGATACACAAGGAAACGGTTACACCAAAAAACATATTAACATTTATCTTAGTTCTTTCTTGTATTTTTTTATTCTAAACAAGTAAGCAATATTTTCCAAAATCATTAAATATGGTGATCCGTATGGTGACCGAATAAGAATACATTTCACCACTCCATCTTGCCCATGGATGTCTTAAAAGACGACTAAGGTACTCGTACATAATATGCATATAACACATATACAAGAGAAGGAAAACTCGAAACAAAATCCTACATCAACCCGTCTGATCAGTATGGTATAGTAAGGCAGTTTCCTTCCTATTGTGGAGGAGGCGCCAGCCCAGCAATGGGACGTATATAAGTCGAGATGATGATTAAAGAAGCAAACAATTAGACTATGTCAAGCAACTAAAAAATAAGTACATTAAGGTAAAAATGTTGCTTTTACGAAAAAACATGTTGCCAGGGTAAAAAAATAAAATAAAAAGGCTAAATAAAATGATAATAAATAATTGTCCGTGTGGTGACGGAGTAAGAATACAATTCACCACTCCCTATCTTGCTCGTGGATGTCGTAAAAGACGACTATGGGATATAAAATGCACATAAGATCTGTGCAAGAGAAGAAAACTCGAAATGAAACCCTATACCAACATGTCTGTCCGGCTGAGGGCCCTCTTGAGGCGACCACAGAGGGTCATGGCGGTCAGGGCCATACGCGGTTACCGCACGGTGTCGACGAAGGCAGCGTGCCTCCTGGCCGGAACTCCCCCTTGGGACCTGGAGGCGGAGATGCTCGCCGAGATTTATCGGCGGGTGTCTGAGACGCGCACCCGCGGCGGCATGGTCTCCCTGCAGGAGATCACCGCCTGGCGGGTCGACGCCCGCCGAGGAGTCATTGCCCGTTGGGCAGTCCGGCTGGAGAGTCCTCGGTACGGTGTCAGGACCGTCGAGGCCTTCCGGCCGATGCTGATGGAGTGGTTGAAGCGGACGCAGGGGGTGCTTTCCTTCCGACTGGTGCAGGTGCTTACAGGGCACGGGTGTTTTGGGACACAAGGGTACCTGCACAAGATTGTCAGGAGGGAGAGCACACCGTCCTGCCACCACTGCAGTTGCGACGAGGACACGGCGCAGCACACGCTCGAGGAGTGTGCTGCATGGGAGGGAGAGCGCCGTGAACTCGTCGCGATTATCGGTGCCGACCTGGCGCTGCCGACCATCGCCAGGGAGATGCTCGACAGTGTCAGGAACTGGGACGCGGTCGCCGCCTTCTGTGAGGCCGTAATCTCACGGAAGGAGGCGGCGGATCGTGTGCGAGTAGAGCTCCTATTCGGCGACACGTTCCGCCGCCGGCGACTCGGGCGGCGCAGGCGCGAGTATCTGCGCCTAATGCCGCCCTAGCCGAGGCCGCGGGTGATCGGACCGGGGAATTGTCCGTCACCCGCAGAGAGGCTGACCGCGCGATGGCGACCGACGTCCCAGTACGTTGAGAGGTGAGGTTACCCGAAAGGTATTCCGTCGGGCCGACCACTGATGACAAGTCACATCTGCTCCGGTGGTCGGCCCAACAACGAGGTGACGTGGGTACGGGTGGGTTATGGGCCTGCGCGCCGTCCTTTCATCGCCCCGGAGGGACAGGACCGCGCGTGCGCTTACCATAGCCCACCCATTAAAAAAAAAAAAAAAAAAAAAAATAAATACCAACATGTCTGACCAGCATGGTATAGTAGGTTAAATTCCTTTCCATTGTGGAGGAGGCCTGAGCTCAATAGTGGGCCGTCTGTGGGCTGTGACAATGATGATGAAATAAAATGAAATCATAATTTATCACATACCATTTATAATTTTATTCATTCACCAAATATAAATAATACACTGGACCACGAACTTACCTCTAATAATACTCATTTCCTCTGTCTTTGTAAGTAACTTATATAATGGATGTATCGATTTGTGTATTTAATATGGCTGCCTCGTATCTATAGTCCATAAAATATAGCTTGATCTCTGTGACAGATGTCAACGAAACCAACGAAGTAAGTTTGAACTAACTACATGTTTACAATTTCATTTTGTATCAAATATATTTTTCATTCTTTTCGTACCAGTTTTATTGCAACTCAATTGCAATATATTATAAATATAAAAATATTAATATTCATGCCTAAAATTTACCTCGTAAGTACTGAAATACCTAGTAAACATTTTATACATAAATGACGCTTACGGACGTACAAGGTCATACTGGACTGAAAATAAAAAAGAGGTGGGGGCATTCGATGTACGTAAATCGATAACCGATCTTTATTAAATTATTCATAAAAGAAATAAACCCAATACAGTACCTATATAAAACTTTCAACATATTTTTTACAATTAAAACAAACAGTTATATTATAAAATACATAAAATGAATTAATTAAACATTAAAAAACTACTTTTTATTTCAGAGTAAATGATAATTATGTACGCATTATTAACAATAATTATTGCCAATGCACTAGACGTATTTATTTATAAAATAGTCGTAATTGATCGATTGATCTAGTAACTGTCCCTATTTTGGCAAAAAATGATAAATGTTCTAGGAGGAACGCTCCAGTGATGACGATAATAATGACCTAGACCTTGATTGTACTCCTTTTGAATAATTAAAATAGTCAAAAAAAGAGATTTATTTGAAATAAAATCAAAAATATTTTCATTGCTTGTATTTTAATTATAATAGAAAAACACAATTAAACAAAATAAAATCTCGTTATACACACATATTTAATATAAGTGTGGTGACGGAGTTAGAATATAATTTACCACCCCCTCTCTTACCCATGGTTGTCGTAAAAAAACGACCGAGTGATATAATATGCATATAACATCTATGCAAGAGAAGAAAAACTTGATATAAATGCCTAAACCAATCCATTTAACCAGCGTGGTATAGTAGGTAAAGTTTTCCTTTCAGTGCAGGAGGACCGAGCCTAGCAGTGGGACGTATATAGGCTGTGATGAATACGACGATGACGATTACAAGTAATATTTTAATAAAAGTAGTATTGATGAGATATAAAATTTAATCACCTTAAAATGCTTTTGTAATTCACTTCTTTTACAAATTTATTATTTAATGATTTCCGATGTTTACGCGAGTATATAAAACTACTTTACGGATCTTATCGCGTTTTTAATTGATGTTTGATTGCACGACGTTTCGAATAATTTACAGTGTTCATGGTCACGGGCGGACTAAGATCAACGACTAAGGTTCGCCCATCACCAAAAATGAAATAAAATAAAGTAGTATAAAATTCGATCCCCCTTATCCTGCATGTGTGTCGTGAAAGGTCACTAAGGATATAATATTCATGTACCACCCGTGCAAGGGAAAGAAAGCTCCGATATCAAATCGTCTGGCCAGCGTATTAGAGAAGGTCAATTGCCTAACCGTTTAAAGTAGGCTTGAGCAGCGGGACGCATATAAACTGTGATGATATTGAGGTAACTTCGTGTTTATCACACTGCCAGGTATGGTATATCAGCATGGCTTTCAGTTATTTAATGCTAAGTAACCGAAAATATAATACACACACCCTAGTAGCAGCAATTGAAATAATATACCTATAATATTAAAAGCTTTTTGGGTAATGAATAGTAGTAGTATTTTAAATATTATAATAATGAACCCAATGACTTTCTCGATGTAATTGTCGTTAATTTTATGTATCAGCTGAGCACTTAATGCATCAGCTAAGCACTTAATGTACTAAAAATGTTTAGTGCAAAAGTTTATTTTGGAGCTATTCCTTTCGTTAAATGTTATAACTTTCGTATATAAAATATTATTAGTACTTTGGAGATTGTGATGTTAATATTTGCTCTTTGTAACATTGACTTACATTTGAATTTACTGACCATTTTTATTATTTTACAAATAAATTTGATAGCATTTGACACTATTTAAGATCAAGATCTTATATCTTTAATTAGCATAATTTAGCTTTAATTTGCATATATATATATATATATATATATATATATAGTGCTGTGTGGTAGCGGCTTCGAATACTACCAACCCTTGCTTTGCTCGTGGGTGTCGTAAAAGACGACTAAGAGCCCTAGATTGACCCGGACCAACTCCATCTGGTACCATTTGGGTCAACGATTACATTCCCAAGGAGGGTTGTTGTCAGGCAGGCAGCCGGTCATAAAAGTCATTGCCGAAACTTTTTGCAATATGTCAAAACAGATGACATATTGCGTCGACCCCAAGTAATTGGGATAAGAGCAAGATGATGATGATATATATATATTCAGGATCTCGGAAACGGCTCCAACGATTTTGTTGAAACTTGGCATACTAGAGGTTTCGGGTCCAAAAAATCGATCTATCTAGGTTTTATTTATAGAAAATGTTGTTTTGTCCGTGTTTTTAGCAAAATAAACAACGATATTAAATTTTAAAAGAATATGAATTCAAATTTCGTTGGCAACGTCATGAGTTACGATAGCTCAGATGGGAAGGTGACAGGTTTTAATTTTGGTATTTTTTCAATCAAACAGCGTCGGTTCGAATCTCGGTGTTATTATTATTCTCTTTTTGTAATTTTTTTATATATTTTTTATTTTTTAGTAATATACAGTATGACTGCTAAAAGATTGTACATATTCAAGGAAACGATAGATAATGGCCACATGTAACTAATAAAAGTGTAAAAAGAAGATAATATTAATTAACTACATAGTAAGCATCAACAATATTAGTGTTACAAGACTTCCAAAAATATTGTCACCCTACTGGCGATACGCCGATACCGAAATCGAGTAACAGTTTTGTTAGCACTGTTGTCAAGGTTTTGGATATTTATTACTAGAATTACTTAAACTAGGTGTAAGAATAATGTCATAAAACACTAAAGTTATTTGCAGATTCATAGCTCTTACCAATCCTGAGATAAAGTGATTTGTTTCTAATCAAAACAATAGGTTTGCCAGCGGACGTTGACCTCTGCTGCGGCCCGCGACGAAAAAAAATACCTACTGGGTCGAGTCGCATAGGTAGAATATTTACCTAAAATGTAACTAGTTCAATGCGCGAATTGTTTAGTACCTACAATTGCTGATGTACGTTCACCTATCCCATGTGTCCATAACTAAATATTTTTATAAGATAATTAGTTCAAAATTGAAGTACCAATTTTTTTTATATATTCGGTATCAGAATCGAGTACTGAATACCCTCCTTCAATATGTACAATCTTTTACCAGTCATCCTGTATATCTAAATAAATTCGACAAAAATATGTCGAGCGAAGCTCGGTCAACCAGATATTTAAGATAATTAGAGATTGAATTACCTAGTGCTCTTGTTGAGTGTTGTTGATAATTATGTACACTGAATATATCACTTTTTTTATTTAATTTATGTTTGTTATTTTATTGTATTTTGTGATAGTCTCCGTAAATGTATAAATAATTATTATTCAGTACCTGCATTTGTTTTAAAGTTAAAAATTAAAACAGTGAGGTTTCAGAACTACATATAAAAATGTTAAAATTAAAGGAGAAATATAATAATTGATAACATCCAACAATAACTAGCTAAATTGCTTCTTTGGTTCTGGTACTTGCGACGTCTTTTTTTTTTGGGTGTGGGCTATGGTTAGTGCATCCGCCACTCGGCTCCGTCCAGGGCGACAGAGATGCGTCGCGCGGCTCCATAACCCACCGTAGCACGTCGCCTTCATCGTTGGGCCGACCACCGGTATCGAGTTCCTTGTCCTCCTTGGTCGGCCCGAATTTATGCGATCTCTGAGGGTGGCAGTTACCGTTTGAATTTATAATTTCTACATCTACAGCTTAACTTTTTGGTGATAAAGGCTGACTTACTGTAAAAAAATAGCACATAGCTATAAATTCGTATAAAGACGCGTTTCTCATATTAACTTTACGATAAAGTAAAAAAGCTTCAAAAATAAAGCTTCCCATCTTTCGTCGAGTTGTTCGGATGGAAAATCGCTAATGAGGGTGATGTTACTCAAAGACGAAACAATCAGGTACAATTTGCCTATTTCCACTCCGTTCGCACTATTATCTATAATAAAATGTTACGTTTTCTTACTAAAGATATAGAAAATGATATTCCTGATTGTGGAGTAGACATATTAACACGTGGACCAGAACCACATTTCTGGAACGTCGCACCCAAAACAACGGAATTGAATACCTTCTGAAGGTTTTTTAAGACCGGCTTTCCGCCTGCCTTCAGGAGCTCTGCCGTAATACCGTCTTCTACTGGTGCTTTACCGTTTTTTAGTTGTTTGAGAGCCATTCTGATGTCGTACAAGCTGATGTCCGAGATTTCTTCGGTATAGTGCCGGGTTAACCTGGATAGATCTTGTGCGAATACTTTCTAGCGAAGGTTCCGCTCTATCGCTTCTTTAATACGGAGCGTATTAAATCAGCAAATATAGCGACATGAAGACCTGGGGATATGCCTATTGAGCTGCCTATATTCAAACCAATCGCCTGAAGACCGCATAAATCTCCTTTCTCCGCTCCACGTGCTTGAGAGTCTTGTGAGAAACTTTTTTAGGCCTATTAGCGGTGCGAGACATGACAAATTTCGACACAAGTGCGTGGATAGTTTTCACCATCCTGTTGTTGATATCGTTCGGAGGTTCGCATTCATCAAGACATTTAAAGCGATTGTGTAACTCGAGTTGAAAACTTTTGAGGTTCTGGTATTGGATAGATGTAGGTCGGAGGGTAGACTGCATCAAACGCGACCGCCTGACTTTTGTGTGGGTATTTAATGTGCCTCGTACTATGCGGTAATCGCTTCCAGTTTTAATCCTGCTGATCACTGAGATATGATCGAATATCTGTTGTTTGTCCGACAAGATGAAATCTGTCTTGTTTTTGTTGAACCATCCATCGGAGTAATCCAGTCCATTCCTTTATAATTGTTTCCTAAAGAAGTAATTACCATTAAGAGGCTTCCCTTTGCCAAAAAATCTGCCAGATTTGGCTCCTATGGTTTTTCTGTCTAAATCCACGTTTTCACACCATCAACTCATCATCGATCCCTTTGCTCAGTTTCACGTTAAAGTCGCGTTTCGCGTTAAACCACCATGAAGTGGGTTTTGGACATGTGTGTGGCTTTCGGAATGTCTTCGTAAAAGGCCTCTACTTGTATATATACATATATAGTGAAACCTCCAATGAAATAAGTATTAAAGAAAAGTAACTATGAAATAAATTGCAGGGGTAAAATAAATAGGTCTAGGAGGATGCTGATATCGCAGCAATAGGAAACTAGCATGGGTGATCTAGCGAAACGAATTTAATCGTGCCAATTTTTTTAAACCAGATTCTTTTGCTGTGAATAAAATAAGGTTTGTATTAAAGTACCTTATTTATAATATGCAAGTGTTTTCTAAATAAAATTTAAACTAAGCGCAATGGTAATAAACCCTAATTAATTTAATTATTGATAGTAATAAACTTCACATGCATTTAATTCATATCTCACTAAAATTTCTTTACTTAATTAAAGTTAAAAACTCAAATTATTGTATTTTTGAGACTAATCCCACTTTGTAATAAACCAAAATCCTTATACTTACTAATATTATAAATGCGAAAGTAAGTTTGTTTGTTTGTTACGCTTAAACTGATTTCAAAAATTCTTTCACCAATGGAAAGCTATAATATCAGGGAGTAACATAGGCTATGTCTTATCCCAGTATTCCCACGGGAACGGGAACTACGCCAGTAAGGCGGCTGAAACGAAAGAAAGAACGAAAGAAGCGTTGCTAGTACATAATACTCATTTGCAAAGATGATACATAGTTTTGAATTATTTTTCGAAGCTTTATGAAATGCTTTATTGAAATGATTTCGTGTGGTGACGGAATAAGAATACCATTCACCACTCCCTATCTTGCCCGTGGATGTCGTAAAAGACGGCTAAGATATAATAGTCATATAACTTCTATGCAAGAGAAGGAAAACTTGAAACAGAACCCTATACCAACCTGTATGACCAGCATAAAATAGTAAGGTCAATTTCCCTCCTATTATAGAGGCGTCTCGAGCCCAGCAGTGGGACGTATATGAGCCCAGATGATGATGATGATGATGAAATGATTTTAATTATTTAGGAACATGCACCAAATTTTAGTTAAGATGAACAGGAGTAATACGTAATAAAGTAAAACGTGGCAAAATTGGCCACGTTTTGTTGCAGTGGCAGCGTATTAGATATGTTAGATTTTATTGTACGTGAGGCATCTTAGTCAGTGTTGTTCTTAGAAAAGTGATCGCAGCGTCAGTAAGTCAAATTTATCGCAATAAAATCTGTAAAACTGCTTTGCTTTAATAACTAACTAATAAAAAAAAAATGTTTTCATGTAGACTCATTTCTTTGGTACTATACTCAGTGCTAGATAACGTGGCAAAAGACGACCTTCACCTTCCTTCACCACAATATCTTAAAATGCAAAAAAATCTATCGCTTACCATACAAATCTATCAAAAAGTTGTATCGCAAAATTCTCTTAGTACAGGCCTACAAGGGAGCAAAATTACAAACAGCGCAACTCAAATTTTTACGAAATCTAGGAAAATTACCATAGGAAATTTATGTTTTTAATAATAATAAAAAATAATAATAATAAAATAATTTATTTCTCTCAAAATGTTACAGTGGTTTCTTAAATATACTTAGTACACGATTTGTCTTAATTTAACCTTGTGAGAGCTGGAGTCTGAAGTAGGTTCGAAACCTGTATGACAGATCTCCAGGCTCTCTTCTTTTTATGGTATGCAAAGATACTTATATTAATATCCTATAATCATGTATTTGATTGTTTTAAAATACCAAATGAACCTGTAACTGATGATATTTCATCAATTTATAAATAATATCATTATAAGAATGCCAAATTACTTTCAAATATTTAAAAAACAAAAGGTTTTTAAGTAATATTAAAATTACAGTACCGGGAACATTTATATAAATTCAATATAATATAGATCCTATAATTAAATACGTAATTAGCTTCAAAGAAATATGTAACCCTCAAAAAATGCCAAATTTTAAGTTATGGCACATTTCTTTCAATTCATTTTACCCTCAGGTGTAATAAACCTAAAGGATCGTACAAGTGGATGCAAAATTTTAGATTATGTATGTCAAAACCTAATATCTTTTCTTAACTGATTTTAGCGTCAGGTGTACGAGATCAGTGGCATGGTGTGGCCCAGTCGCCATTTTGTTTGACATTCCGTGTGGAGCACGTAAAAGAGATTGAAAAAAAAAATGTGGGGCCTCGATGACATTATATACCGAAAGATTGATGCATTCATAATTCATGTTTCAGACAGCAGTGATAGTAATAGTAGTGGAAGTGACAGTTCAGAAGTATAGATTTTTGTAAAGTCATAAATAAATTATTTTAGTATATTATTTTACCTTACCTTACGTATTTAACAAAAAGTTAGGCTTAAGATAGGTTAGCTATCAGTTTCATGCTAGGGCAGTGGTAAGGTAGGTAACGTGTATGTATGCTTTATTATTACACGTGTAATTTCTTAATTAAAATTCTAAACAAATTACACGCAGACATAAATGTTTGTAACCTCTGTACTGTCGAGCCGACGCGTACCACGATATTACAACGATAAGACGGTTTGTATGGAAAGCGATAGAATTAGCGATAAATTACTTGGATTTGATGATATCATGGTGAAGGTCGCTAAATGATCTCTTTTTGCCATGCTATTTGGCAAACACTATAGCAATGATTTTCATTCAAAATATAGGCCACTATTTCATAATTATTACAATAGCCGGTACATAAAAATCTATACTAACTGTAAATAAACTGTAATAACGATAACTTGTTGAACGTGAGACAAGTCCGTGACCATTAACGCTTCAATGAACAAATTCAATGTTCTGTTTTATTTTATTATTAGTATTTTAGAGTATATTGTTAAACTGTAGTGCAATGATAGTGTTGGATGTTACGAAGGCAAAACACGACAGAAATAAGGATACGTTGATTGGTAAAGTTCCCATCATATGGAATTGCACTGGATACGCATAGCAACAATGAAGAAAATCTCTAATAACTTTGGAGTATTTCTCATCTAAACAATTTGTTTTTTTTTTAATTGAAATCAATAGAATATATTGAGTTATCTTTTTATCACAATTAATATGTACGTATGTACGTCATGATGAAATTTTAGGATTGGTGAAACTTTACATATTAAACATATAGTAACATTAAATTTTCTATATATAGCGACTACAAATACTACCAACCCTTACCACGTGGGTTTCGTAAAAGACGATTTAGTAGGGATGTGAAAATTATCGATTTTTACAATAATCGATTATTAATCGATTATTTTTTTTGTAATAATCGATTTTACCATCGATTATCAAAATAATATTCGAAATTCGATCGAAATTAATCTATTATTTCACTGCCAGATTTTCTCATCACGATACTGCGTGCAGTGTTGCATACTATATGAGAAAATAAAGCACACATGTCCTAAAAAAAGGTCATCATAATCCTGCTGGGAGAAAAATCGATTATTTTATAATCCATTATTTATTTTAAAGAACAAAAAATCGATTATTTAAAAAATCGATTATTTTCCCTCCAAGTCACATCCCTACAATTTAGAGATTTTCATCAACCTAGGCCAGCTGTATCTGATGCCGTCAAGTCAACAATTATATTCACAAGGAAGGTTAACCTCAGGCAGGCGGACGATCATAAAATTATTGCCAAAAGTTTTGCAATGTGTAATTGGGTCGAGCCTAAGTATTTGAAATAAGAATCAGGTGATGTTGATACAAAAAGTATAACTAAAATTTCGATTCACATGGTTATAAATTTCTGCAAATAATTTAAAAAAAATCATGTGCTGTGTAGTAGCGGCTTCGAATACTACCAACCCTTGCTTTGCTCGTGGGTGTCGTAAAAGACGACTAAGAGCCCTAGATTGACGCGAACCAACTCCATCTGGTACCATTTGGATCAACGATTACATTCCCAAGGAGGGTTGACGTCAGGCAGGCGGCCGGTCATAAAAATCATTGCCGAAACTTTTTGCAATATGTCAAAACAGATGACATATTGCGTCGACCCCAAGTAATTGGGATAAGAGCAAGATGATGATGATGATGATGATGATGAATTAAAAAAAAATCATATTCACCTTTAATGGTGGTTATATAAAGCTTGCACAATCTGCATTTCAACGCAGCGGAATTATTCTGCACGTTTTGTCCAGCCTTTGAAATTGCAAATATGAAGGCAACATATATTACCATTGATATTATATTTATGTGAATTTTATAGTGCGTGAAATTACCCTGTGAAAATAAAATATTAGAAGTTTTAATTCTTTAAAATGAATGTATTTTTTTAAGTTCATTAACTTGTCGCTGTTGGATAGAGACCGCCTTCACAGGGCTGGTAAACTGGGTTAATATCGAGCGCAGTTGAAATGGGCTTCATGTGTTCTTTCTCTGATAGATATGATACTAGTTTATAGTCCTTAGGCGTTTTTAAGACATGCGGGGGTTCCTACTCCACTTCTTTAGGAAAGATGAATCATACTTTTACTTCAGCCGTACATGGACAAAGGTCTTTTTGGCAAAATGGTCTTTGTCAAAATCTTTTAACAAAAGCTATTCAAAAATCTTATGACGAGCAATATTTTTATTAAGCTATTCCATGGCTATGTATATTATAAAATAAATGTTATATGTTAATCTATATATATATATAGGAGAGGCGGGTTTTGCGAGCGATATATAGACTCTTCACCATATCTCTGGAACCATAAGGCGTACAGACTTGAAATTTGGCAGAAATATTCCTTTTGTTGAGTATAGGTCAGCTAAGAACGGTTTTTAGGAAATTCCACTTGCAAGGGGTGTTGCGGGGGCGTTAACGATAATGTACAAATAAAGGAACAGGGTGAGTCGAAGCTTCTGAAGCTAGAAAAATGAAATTTGGACCATAGTTTTATTTTGTGACGTAGGCACCCATTAAGAAAAATTTCCTTGAAATTCCACCCCTAAGGGGGTGAAATGCAACGCTAAAGTTTGTATGGAAAGAAAAAACAATCTTTAGCTACTGTCTTCAAATTAAGCACAAATACTTTTTCATAGAAATAATTAAACACGTATTTCACCGTTTCTCCATTTTCATCCTCTAAGGGGGTATAGGGTAAATAGGTAGAAAGATGTCAGTTTACTGAGTTATCATAGAGCCGAAACTATTGAAGCCAGAAACATGAACTTTTGATATTAGTTGCTTTGCGTGAAGTAGAAACCCATTAAAACAGGATTTTTCGACATTCAACCCCTAGGGGGTAAACGGCAGTGACAAAATTTGTATACGGAGAAAAAAATCTACATCGATTTTCTTCAAATTCTCTAAAAATACTCTTTAGTAAAAATAAATAAACACGTATTTCAGCATTTTTTAATTTTCACCCTCTAAGGGTGTAAATATGTATTAATAAAAAATTTGTTTCTCTGATTTATCAACGTCGAGCTAAAACTGCTAAAGCTGGCAACATGCAATTTGAAACACAACTTTATTTTGTGACGTAGGGACCCACTAGAAAGTATTTTCTGGTAATCAACCCCTAAGGGGTGGGGTTTACCCCAGCAGCAAAGTTTGTAAGGGGAGAAAAAAATCCTTATCGATTTTCATCAAATTCTCCACAAATACTATTTAATAAAAATAAATAAACACGATTTTCAGCATTTCTTAATTTGCACCCTCAATGGGTAGGAGTAAATAGGTATGAAGAAGTTGGTCGACATTAACGCCGAGTTGAAACTACTGAAGCTATAAACATGCAATTTTGACCGTAATTTTATTTTGTGACGTAGTGGCCCATTAAGAAAGGATATTTTGGAATTCAACACCTAAGAGGTGAACCGCAGTAGCAAAGTTTGTATGAGGAGGACTCTTTGTTTATCATTTCAACCCTTATACATCCTACTGTTGGGCTCGAGCCTCCTCCATTATGAGAGGGAAAAGGACCTACTATACCACGCTAGTCAAACATGTTGCCATAGGTTTTAGTTTCGAGCTTTTCTTTTCTTGCATAGATGTTGTATGCATATTATAATCTCTTAGTCTCTAGTTAATCTCCTATGACAGCCACGAGTAGGAGAGGGGGTGGTGAATTGTATTCTTATTCCGTCATCACACGGAAAATACTCTTCAGTAAAACTGAATAAAGAGCATTTGTCAATTTTACCTTCTAAGGGAACTAGGCGGGTAAGGTGTCTAAAACCGAAGCGAAGCGAGGACGGGCTGCTAGTATAAAATAAATGATTACTGAAACGATAAAGAAACCTTTGTGTTAAATTTATGCTCCTACAATTTTTCACATTATCTCTCGCAGAGGCCGCTGGCGACTAGACCGGGGATTAGTCCGTCACCCGCAGAGAGGCTGACCGCGTTAGGGCAACTGACGTCCCGATAGTTCAAGGAGGAGAGGGTGCATGAAAAGGTATTGCGCCGGGCCGCGTTCCGATCCGGTGGTAGATTATTATATTGTATTCAAACGTGTAATTTGACAATATGTAAGTGCCCTTAAGGTGCCTATGCAGAATAAATGATTTGATTTGATTTGACTTACCGTAATCGTTGCGACTACTGCGTATAGTACCATCATAAAGTATAGAGCTAACATTGATAATATTATAGTTAACTAAAACAGAAAAGAAACTAAAATTATTAGTATTAATATACAAATAGTAATATATAAGTAATAGAGTTTTGATAGTGGTAGGACCATACTGTTGACACTTTTCTGTCTACAGCTGCGGGCCGATCCGTCCGGGGCAATACTACACTCTCGCAGAAAATCGACGTCTGAGTAGTAGCAATTTGTTATTGCGCTTCGTTCGGTGAGCGAGAGAGCCCAGAGCCCAACTCTCTACGGGTGTTTGCATGTGGTGGGTATTGGTGATGCCTTTAGTTTCACCGAACCTCATTGCATGCATTCACACTCCCTTCATTTTCTTCACAGTAGGTAGCGGCCTAGCAAAGGTCTATGAGCGGCAGCAACACTTACCATTAGGTGTACTGTCTGCTCGTTTGCTATCGTTTGCAATACAATAAAAAAAAACTAATATTTAAAACTACATAATCCATACGCAAAAGGCACCAAATCTAACATTATTTGCAAACTTCGTACAAAGTTTTAGAATGTTTGACGTTAAATATATTCACACGTAATAATTTTTCACCTGCACGCTAAAAATATGGTTACTTAGGTTTGAACTGCAATGTATATTCTTATATGCAGAGATCCATTGATCAATCTTCTTAATATTGTCTTCTGTAAATATTATATCTGATTCATTGTTTACATTTTCTCTCTTTATTTCTGTAATCTCGTTATTAATGTTTCGTATAATTGATTTTAGTTGTTCAGAAATGATAAATAATATACCAAAACCAATTAAATATTCAAGCATAAAGCGTAAATTATACATAGACAAATTATAATGGAATAATATCACTGACATTACGTTTCCGTTGCTGATATCTAGTCTTGTGTGTATAATAAAATCAGCAATTTTATAACCACATAATATAACAACGAATGCTGTCAGAATTTTTTGTGCTTTTGATAATCTATCAGAATAAACATTATCATTGATGAAGTTGCAATAGGCGTCAAAATTTTTAATAAGTTGGCGGAATGCATTAGTGTCGTCGTATATTGGTAATATTAACAAAAAAATAGAAACTGCATTCATACTTAAATAAAATACTGTTTGAATCTTGTCCAGTACTGTATTGTGAAATAAAACGTCGATAACGACGTCATATATTACAAAACATATATCTAAAATGATCCACATAGTTAACAAAATCTGAGTGCGTTTTTGGAAGGAGGAAAAGTTATGAAAAATGCATGTAAAATTTTGGACGATTAAAATATATTTTAAAACTGGAATCATATTTATGATTTTTCTGATTATTTTAAATACCTATTCCGATTATTAATGTAAAAATTCGACAAGTGTACGCGTAATATCGTTAACGGCGTTGTTTGACGTTGGATCTGATAAATTAATTATATATCGATCCATAATATTTTTATTCGTAATAATTTATTAATTGAAATAATGTACCTATGTGTGTATTTAATTACGTAAAGTAGAAGCATAACTTCAACTGAAAAGATATTAGCGAGTCTAAAATAATGAAGATCTTATTTTAACAAAATTTCTACAACAACTTAATGAACATGATTTATAAAAATATCCTTATAAATCATACCACTGTCCCCAGTGCTATGATTTAAAATAAATATACAAAGTTTTATTAATACGGAAATCTGCAGAAGAACGGGTGTAATAAGCATGAAGAATTAGCACGCTGAAGTGACAGATTCACATTGCTCGATGAATCGACAACCACTGGGGAAGAAAGGTTCTCGAGTGGCGACAACGTATTGAACTACGCGGTGTAGGACGCCCTCCCACTAGGTGGACTGACGATCTGGTGAAAGGTGCTAGGGGTCATTGGATGCAGGCGGCATAGGACCGCACTCTGTGGTGTAACATGAGGGAGGTGTAGGCCGCAGTTCAGCAGTGGACGGCAATAGGCTAAAATGATGATGACGATACTAAATTTTAATAATCCTTTTCCAGGTAAGACACGATATATATTTTGCAGCTTCTACAGAAGGTCTGCAAAAATCATGCTTCACATAATTCACTTATTTCTTTTTGGTCTACCTATTCCTAAATACCAAAAAATCCATATAGGTATATACAGCTATTATAGGATAGTTTAAAATAAAATAAAAATGGCCACCCTGCCAAACACTCTGTTCTTATTAAAGTCATCATCATCATCTCAGCTATACATCCCAGCTCTCATTGTATTCTTACTCCATTACCACATTTATTAAAGTAGGTATCAGTAAATCCTGAAAGAAATGATGCAATTACGCTCTTTTACTCTCTCTCTATTCTACGCACTTTTGAGGTATAGCGGTACCTTAAAAGCAATTAACTAATATTTATTTTTGAAACATAACGTAACAAAATGTGTGTAGTTAAAATACGAACCGTGAGACGACAGAAGTAAGAAACTGCTGCGATTACTGAATTATCCGAGGACGTAATAGGTACCCAGTTTTTTAAACTTAGCCCTAACACTCGAATAAAATTAGCAAAAATTCTCAAAATAAGAAAAAGAAATTATCAACGAAAGCAAAGCAGCAGACGCTAACAGTTTGACATCTTGTATCTTTTAAAATTTGCATAAGTGACGAAAAAAATTTTTAATTTTTCGAATGCTTTTCCGGCATTATTGATGTCAATGCATCCCTTATAAACAATTATTGTTACATTCCTACTATAATACTAAGACATCCGTAGTCACATTAACGTACTTTTTTATCTATTAATTTATAGCGGATTTTTGTCTACATAACCATACCTAAGTTGTCTATTATATCTACATATTATACACAATGTGTATGACGGCGCGATAGAATACAAATGTTATCCCCCATTACTTGCCCGTGGGAGTTGTATTATTCGGCTAAGAGTCTCACCAGGCAAGTGGGCAGCAGCTATCTCCTGAGAAAACTTATATCAGCTATTGCGATCGCTAACCCGTCTGCTAAGGCTGTTGGCGAGAAAGGGTTAAGAATCTCTTGTCGCGATCCGGCTACCAACAAAATCGATCTTTGGCCGTGGTAACGCACAATATTCGGGCACTTACGACCAATGACAGGCTCATCGAGCTGGAAGAGGAAATTGAGCTAAAACCGCTGGGATATTATCAAAAGTGCAAAGAGAAGGCGAGAGCATGATAATCTCCCAGTCCAGAAATGTACTATTTTGCCGGAAAGAAAATCACCTGTCCCAAGGTAGTGTAGAATTCATCCTTCGATAGTCTCTCGTAGAAAACGTAGAGAGGATCAAGAGTGAGACACAAGGGACCTTATACAAAGAATTACTAAACGGCATTAGTTGAAAAACCGATGACGGAACTATGTCTGTGTCTAATGTTTGTGGCCTTTGATTCTGTTGAAACTTGAGCAGTGCTGTAGTCCCTTCAGCACTGCTAAAGTTTCAACATAGTCAACTATCGATACATCGAAGTGCTGAAGTGTTTGTACAGAAATGCTACTGTTTCAGTGCGTATCCGGGATAGCGTAAGCGTAAAAAACCGATCCAGTTACAAAGAGGTGTGAGACAGATAGATGTAATCTCTCTGAAACTTTTCACCACAGCATTAGAAGATGTCTTTAAGCTCTTAGACTGGACCGGACTCAGCATCCACATCAACGGCAAATATATCACTCATCTTTGATTTGCAGATCCAGAATCCATGGATAAGCTTGGCACCACGCTCAATATGAAAGTCATATCAAGTCAGTTAGCGATCAATGTTCTTATCACGGACAAACAGTACAGTTAAGTAGGTTTAATTTTGAGAAAGTGGTCAACTAACGAATCAATCTCGGCTTTTTTTGTAATAGAAGATTAAGAATAAAATTCACTACTCCCTATCTTCTGCGTGAGTGTCTTTAAGGACGTTTAAGAATTTATAATATTCAGATAACATCAGTAAGAGAAGGAAAAGTCGAAATAAAATCCCCGTCGAAATAAAGGCCCTCTATGGTCGCCACAAGAGTGCCCTGAGTCGATCGGTCAAGGACCCTGTCGACGCGGGTGCACCATATAGGGCTATGGATTGAACCATCTCCGGGTACAGCCGCCAGCACATAGTGCTGGATTTGCCCACATTCGGTATGAGCTATAAAATGGCGTACGCCGCGCCGACAAGCTGCGGAGTAAGTTAGCGAAAATGCTCCTGTAATCACCATTGCCCATTGAGCACTCAGATATTTGATCTAGGCTCGGATGCTCGTGAGGACCAAATTGATAGTAATCGAGGCGCCAGCGCTTGGACGTTTGCGGTGCCCATGAAATAATAAGGCCTCCGTCTTATTTAAGGCTACTCTAAGCTTCAACGCATCGATCCGCCTAACAATCTCCTCGGAGCCTAGAGTTGTCAGGCATACCGTCTCTTTTAAGGTTCCACCCCAGGCTGTAACGAGCTTGTCGACGGCGTAGCAAATTTCGTCTAGCCCAGGAGAGAGTCTACCTCGCAACGTCCAGTCGATATTTATTGATATTTATTTAGCCTATATTTTACAGAGTTGCCCCTAAGACCGACCCCTGCGGAACACCGCACGATTTGGGTGTCCGCACAACTTGTGTTATATTTTTTTTGTTGTTTGTGTAGGTACTAATACTTCAAACTTATATATCAAATTTCAACTTAGTAGGTTTTAGACAGAAATAAAGTCTAAAATATAAAAGCTATGCAACTAGAACTTTATACTTTTAATTAATAAACTATTGTATCCCGAGAAATTTGTTTATCTAGTATAATGCAAACCCAAGTTATAAGAATTCAAAAATCGACATACGTTTCGGAAAAACACAATACCATCAAAAACTAGACTAGTAAAAAAAGCCAAGCCTCGCAACTGAGTTCTTCTACCATAAAAATTTGTGAGATCCATGTTATTCCAAGTCGGTTAACTCATTCAGTCCCTGCTGTCAAGGGACCTTTCTTCTTAAGTTATTACGCAAATAGCTAACCTAACAACTTCTTATAGTGGCTATATCAATATTAAAGATCTTTTATGTTTTAAATAAACAGAATGACTTGGCAATCGCAAGAAAACACACCTCACAAGTAATACATGTTATATTAAATTGTACTAAACATAGTGCGAGTGCCCCTTGCGCTTTGCTTGTCATCTTGGCATGGGAACTACTGTGCCCCCAGATAGTGATCAATAAAACTGTACATTGAGTCACTAATAGATGCTTTGGTTGCTTTTAATGTAATACGTTAATTGATAGAATGACCTTAAAATAAACTATTCATGTAAATTATCTTGTTGTTAATTTTTAGATGATTGATAGTACTCTAACAATTACATTATTATAACGAGATATCGTTAATTACTTTAATAGTGGACAGAAATTGATAATATATTGACTGCATAGATCGCGTAGTGGTTAAGGTACCGACCTACAGTGCCTGTATCGTTGGTAAGACTAAATCCAAAAAAGTGCTTTTATTATTTCTGGTCTAATATTAAATACCATGTATAAAGTTGTTAAGTATTAGATGTAATCTTACAAAACATTGATGGAAGTACTTTAGTAGAAAATCTGCAATCAGATTTTTTTTCTGTAGAATAATTTTAATATTTCATTTCTTGAAGCATGATGCTATGACACGAAGACAATCAATCATTTTACAATTGAGCAATTTGAATTAACTATCTTTCTATCCTGAATATCTATCTGCATTGGAATATAACTAAATTGAAAAATAAGATCGTCTATAGTTCCATTACATCTGAAATGTGACTAATTAAATAAGATCTCTAGTTTTATCGTTACAATTATTCAAATCCTCACATATTGTGTCTTGGATTAAGAAGCAATATGTAGCTTCAAAATCCTGAGAAGTAGCAAAGTAGTAATATTTTTGGTTTCATTTCTAGGCGCAGTTGTGTATTTCCATACATCATCATAATCATCACCTCAGCTTAAGTCTCCTCTATGGTAGGAAAAAAAATCACCTATTATACCTACCATGCTGGTCAGACAAGTTCTATTATGAAGGAGGCTTGCGTTCAGAATCTCTTAGGAAAAATTAAATACCTTCATATTAAGTACCTTCATATATTATGTCTACATAAGATAAGTCTGTTCCAATAAAGGAACTAGTATTTCCAAACTCCAATCGTAGTAGAGCCATTAGTTCTCGCAACAAGGCTGCTCGTGCGTGTCGTAATAAACTACTGCGAGCTCTACATCAACCTGTGCCTTTATCTAGAGGCAGCCAATAATTAGGGCTACAATCAATCATCAGGCAAGCGGCTGAGTACAAAACTATTGCTAAAACTTTTGCAATATCTACGATGAAATAATAATACATTGTACAAGTAACCGGGATAAGAGACGAATGATGATGAAAAAGTTGAAAGGAATCTCACATCGTTTAAAATAAAATCTATAGTGATTTTCAACTATTTATATTTGAACAACAAAAACTAGAAAATGCACATCATTTAAGCTTACACAAACATTGATCGAGAGGTTAATAGTAGAATGAACGCAGGATGGATGAAGTGGCGGCAGGTCTCTGGAACAATTTTTGACACACGGTTGCCTCTCAAACTTAAGGAGAAAATATACAAGAGTGTCATCAGACCTGTTGCTATGTATGGATCTGAATGTTGGGCATTGAAAAAGATGGATGAGAGAAGAGTGCATGCTACAGAGATGCGAATGCTAAGATGGATGTGTGGGGTTACAAGGTAGGATAAAATAAGGAATGAGTATGAGATATGCTAGTAAAACGGCAATTAGTTGACAATGCACTGACATATATTTTTCATAACTTATTATATGACTACTACAACATAGACAATATACAACACATCTCCCCCTTAGATGGAGAACAATCTCCTAATGTCAAATATTCATACAAAAAAGGCTTATAGTTAACCCTTTCAAGCGGACGCAATAAGGGTACTTTTTTTTTTAGGGGTGGGTTGCGGTCGGCGCGCTCCTCGCACCACTCTGTCCGGGGCGACAGAGGGGCGTAAGCACGCACACCCACAGCCCACCCACGATGCACGTCGCCTTCGTCATTGGGCCGACCACCGGAGCAGGGTTAACTTGTCATCAGTGGTCAGCCCGATGGAATATTTGGGGTACCCTCCCATCGACCGACGTCCCCCCCTCGGGGAGAACGTCGGTCTTTCCTCACGCGGTCGGCTTTTCGGCGGGTGACGGACTAATCCCCGGTCACGTCAGCCGCAGCCTCGGCTAGGGCGGCATGAGGCGCAAATACTCGCGCCAATGCCGCCCCAGTCGCCGGTGGCTGATCGCCTCATCGAGGCTGCGCTCCTCGAGCAGACGATCCGCTGCCTCCTTCTGCGAGATCACTGTCTCGCAGAAGGCTGCGACCGCTTCCTGACGCTGCCGACCATCGCCCTGGCGATAGTTGGCAGCGTCAGGTCGGCACCGATGACGCAATAAGGGTCCTAAAGACTCTGAACACTAGTAGCTTTCTCGAAGTTGTCGTTTGTTGAAGCGTCGAAGAATTCTTCTACTACTGGTTCTGTCCTGAGCTTCAGTAGGTGAAGTAACTTGATCACCTTTACCTTCCCCCTCAGAAGACTGTGTTTCGTCAATATCAGATAAATCAACACCGACAGGACTACTACCTGATTGCGTATTGATTTTTCCTGTTCCTTTGCAGGGAAATAGATGATTTTTATGTTTTTTAAGTTCTATGGATGTTTTGCAATCTCTCACCAAGTATAATATTTTCCCCAAATGTTTAATTAACATTCCTTTTTCCCAAGTATAGTTTTTATTAATTTTATACTGTTTATACATAACAGTATCACCAGGCTTAAAAATTTTCAAATTTGTACCGCCGTATGCTTTACTCTGCGAAGACTGGTTACGTTTGAACATTTGCATAAGATTATTAGGTGGTAACGGCAAAGAAACATTTGGATCTAAGAAATCTAAACGTGAACGAAGCTTTCGGCCAGACACTAATTGTGCAGGTGAAGTGCCAGTCGCAGCGTGTACAGAGTTTCTATAATCAAAAAGGAATTTTAATAAGTTTTTATGTTTCCCTTTTGAATCATTGCTCATCATAAGGCATGACCTTATCACCTTTTTTACTAATATTTAACTAACTAACATATATTTACATAACCGCCTACCCATTGCTAGCAGGGTTGTATGCAGGTGACGTTAAATGCGAAATATTGTTACATTTACAAAACTGTACGAATTCTTGTGATGTAAAGCATGTAGCATTGTCACTGACCAAAGTATGAATAAGGCCGAACCGCGACATAAAATCTCACAATTTTTCTATGACTACTGAGAAAGTTGTATTATTTGTGTTATATATCTCAACCCACTTTGTTATAATTAAATAAGACTATAATTAAATAGGATTGATGATCTATTGGGCCGAGGAAATCCGTATGTACTCTATAAAATGGTTGTTGCGAGTAAGGCCACACAGCCAGCGGGGCGCGCGTAGGAGATGGTCTAATCTGCATACAAATATTGCAGTCTGCGATCAACTCTTCTATAGCTTTGTCAATACGAGGGAACCAAAACCGACTCCGTGCATCAGCCTTACACTTTACAATACCTAAATGAGATTTGTGAAGCTCGGGAAGAATTCGTTTCTGCAAATTTGCCGGCATAACAACCCTGTGTCCTCTCATAACTATACCGCTTTCTACGGAAAGTTCATTTTTGCATAGAAAGTATGGAAACATGGATCGGTCCATGTGCTTAATTTTCGGCCAACCATTTAAAATATAATTTTTAACCCTACCTAGAATGACATCCTTAAGTGTTCCTTCGCGTAAGGAAGCAAGAGTTATAGGTAGACTGCCATCGACTACAAAATTGATATAAGATGCTCTATTCTCTATTTCTGGTAGCTCACTAATATTCTCATGAATACCTTCGTTATGGAGACTAGCTCGAGACAAATAGTCTGCACAGTTATTTGCACTACGGATGTATTCTATTTTAAAGTTACACCCGCTCAAAAAAATCGCGTAACGTTACAACGTATTAGCGGATACTTCGGGAATGCCACGGTGAGGACCAAATATAGAAATTAACGGTTTGTGATCTGTTCTGAGTGTAAATGGCATACTGGACGCTCAAGACCCGCAGAATCGACTTGCGATAGTATCGCACCCAAGCCATTCGGTGACGTGACTACTGTTAGAATTACGTTCGCATTAGTATCAAAGTGCGCTAAAACATTATCTGGAACCAGAGCCCTTTTAATAGTATTAAATACGTTGTCATGTATCTCATTCCAACGCCATTTACTATTTTTTTTAATAAAGCATATAATGGACTAAGAATTGATGATGCGTTAGGAACGAAATTGCGATAATAATTAATGAGACCTAAAATATATTGCAATTGACTTACTTCCTTGGGAACTGGAGCATTCAACACAGCGGAGACTTTTTGCGGTGACTTTTTCAACCCGTACCTGTCCACTACATAACCTAAATATTCCACTACATCTACAAAGATCTACAAAGAAATGACATATAGCTTTCTGAAGTGTAAGTCCTGCGTCCCGTAGACGACAGAGCACTTTATTTATTTATTTATTAATCATTCAACTACTTACTACACTTACAGTCTCCCAAAACGTGTAGAGAGCCATTACACTTTTATAATTTAAAAGTAAAATTAAAAGATAAAAAATACAAACAAAATTTTAAGAATAGATCGAATTTGGTGAAAAATATATCAACTTGCGGATAGTGAGTAATCAGTGAGTTTAGCAACACAATAGCCTGACTAGTAGGTGCATATTGTGCAGTACACGTACTGTTATAACTATAACTCTTCCCTGTTTCCCTTAGCTTTCCTCTTTCCTGCTGCATCATCATTTTCTAGGCTCTCGCCTCCCGCGCATCCCACATATCTATCAGTCCGGTCACAAATCCCGTTCGCGCTGGTCGATTTGTAATTAAAAATCATTGTACTAATTTTATAATATATTAAATGTGTCTGTGCCATTAAAATCTTTTTTTTAAAAACTAATCTTCAAGAACCCGAATAACATTTGGTGGCAGCTTAAAGGATTTTTTAAAAATCCTCGGAACGCCTCGAAAGTTAGTGACAGTGAAAAAAAATTTTTGCTAAAATCGTTGAGAAGACCAGTGAACAATAATTAAAATCTACCGGACTCTGAACTAAAAAAAAATCCACTGTATCACGCTGTTTCAAGATTGTTTCCTACCGAGCTATTGGGTGGAAACCCATTACACCCTGAAGAGACTTCTCATACTCTCTGGTGTCGCTGTATTCTACTACACACTACTACCACCGTGCGCTACTACAGTTACTACTCATCTATCACCGTATCCTGAGTTTTGCATAAGAAGAAAGCCTGGACCCTACTACCATCTCATACTGGAACATCGAGTGACTTCAAGGTGATAATGTTGCAGCTATTCCTGTGAGTCATAAACTTTTATTGTGATCATTCATAGTTTCCGTGACTCGTAACCTGTTTTATTTTTACATATATGTACTTCGTATACGTTTAGAAGCTTTTAATGCTACTTATTATATACTTACCATTTATATTTAAATATCTTAATTATAAGAACATACACCGTAGAGATTTATTTAATAACAGTTACAATATGTTATTTCATCGTCGAGCTACCGCTTGCCGCCCACGCGTCGCTTTCTAGAAACTGATAACACCGTCCTGCATCCGAGTCACTGTGCATCTTTTAAGAATATTTTAATAACTTAGTTATAACCCCGACTTCTATTATAACTTATTTTTGTTAACGTTTATGTCTAAACATACAGAAGTTAAAGTAGAGGAACCGCCATCCAAAATGTCGGAAATTGATTTAAACGTACTTATTAAATTTATTGGAACTTTTGACGGCTCTAGGGACACCCTGATACCTTTTTTAAATAATTGCAGAAATGCAATTAACTTAGCTTCAACCTCTCAGCAAGATATACTCTTTAAATACATCTTAAGTAGGCTTACTGGCAAAGCCGAATCGGTATGCGCCATAAAAGAATTTACAAAATGGTCCCAATTAGAAGACTACCTTAAAACACAATTCGGCGATAGGAAACATTACGCTCATTTGCTGGCTGACCTCCAAACTTGTAAACAGGGTCCTAATGAAAATATCAGCCAATACTCTTTGAGAATAGAGTCTTGCTTAGCTAAACTGCTTACCGAAATTAATATTTCCATTCCTACTAGGAAAAAAGACGAATTATCGGGCCGAGTAGCCACAATGCAAGATTTAGCCCTAAATAGGTTTATGATGGGTCTCGATTCAAGATTGGCAACGGTTGTTAGATGCCGTGACCCATCCACTTTAAACGAAGCTATAAATTTTGCTATAACTGAGGAAAAAATTCTAGGTATAACGTATAAGAAACCTTCGTTCTCGTCTTCGTTCAACCAACAAAATTTATTTAGACCAAATCATAACTCATCCTTCACACGGACTCAAGGTCAAACCAATTCTCCTAGACCTCAAGGTCAATTCTATACTAGATTCCAAAATCAACCTGGGCCCTCCAATATTCAAGCACCAGTCTGTAGGTATTGCAAAAACATCGGAGAACTGTCGCAAGAGGCAATTTAATCAACAAAAACGTAACCAAAATACAAACTTCTCCAATAATAATAATCAAAATTGGGCAGTGCATAATATCACCTACCCAAATACTACTGATCAGCAATACGAAGAGAGTGGCCACGACACAGTTGACAATACTTTAAACGAATAAAATTTCCTGAAGAGTGTCGCGCAGGAAATCCCAATGCGAAAGTCGATACTAAATCCACCGAATCCACTGAATCTACTAAATCCACTGACTCTACTAAATCTACTAAATCCACTGAATCTACTAAATCTACTAAATTCACTGAATCTACTAAATCCACCGAATCTACTAAATCCACTGAATCAAATAAATCTACTAAATTCACTGAATCTGCTCTGTTCTCTATACCTACTAAATCTACTAAGTCCACTAATACCACTGAATCTACTAAATCCTCTGCACCTACTAATTCCGATCCTTTAACTAATTACGCTATACCCACTAACCCTCCTAAAACTACTAAATCTTATATAAGTACTAAACCAACATTAACTACTATCTCTGCTAAATTAATACCTACCAAACTCCATTCATCTTCTACAACTTCTAATTTACCTACACCTGAAAACGGGACTGAAATATTTAAAATTAATACTCCTTGTAAAGTTCTACTTCCTGTCGTGCAAATCCTCTCCCCTGTATCCCAGAATCCACTAACTCTATTAGTTGACTCTGGAGCATCTGTGAGCCTGATCAAATCAACATGCCTGCAGAACGCACCCATACTCGTAAAGGAACCTATCAATCTGAAGGGCATTGAACCTGGTGACCATAGTTCCACGAAAACATTAGGTCATTTGCTATTAGAAATGCATTTAATTGAAAATAAAAAATCAAGTATTACATTATTTCACAAATTCCATGTTATTAACGAAATTCACCTTCCGTTTGATGGTATAATTGGAACTGATCTATTGAATTCTTTTAGTTGCAAAATCGACTATAATTTAAACACTCTTACTATTAAAGATATTCACATACCATTACAACTTCATGAACCAGTCTATTATCTTCCTCCTAGATCCGAAACGATGATCGAATGCTCAGTTTCCAACTCTAATATTAAGGAAGGGTTAGTACTTGACCAAAATCAATTTAAAGACGTACTAATTGCCAACTGTTTAGTAAAGGTTAAAGAAAATAAAAGAATTAACATCTCGGTTATCAACACCCCTGACTCAATCGTAACACTTAAATCTAACTTAAACATACCTCTTATCCCTTTAAACTCAGAAGGAATGGATTACTTGCCTATCAATTCTATTACAAAACATCAACGTGAAGACACTGACTCTTACCTCCGTACCCAAGAGGTACTAAATCTTCTGCGAACTAAACACTTAAACACTGAAGAAGCCAATGCATTACATGACATATGCTCCGAGTATTCAGACATCTTTCATATCCCGGGAGATAAACTCACATTCACCACTGCAGTAAAACACGAAATCAGAACATCTTCTCAAAATCCTATACACGTAAAATCTTATCGCTTTCCAGAAATTCACAAACCCGAAGTGGCCAAACAAATAGATCAAATGCTAAATCAAGGTATAATAAAACCATCTATGTCCCCCTGGTCTTCATCGATCTGGGTGGTACCTAAGAAATTAGACGCTTCAGGAGAGAGAAAATGGCGAGTAGTCATAGACTACCGTAAGCTTAACGATGTCACTGTAGGAGATAGTTACCCTATACCACAGATATCTGAAATCTTAGATCAACTTGGGCAAAGTAAATATTTTTCAACCCTTGACCTCGCGTCAGGATTTCACCAGATCCTCATGGATGAACAGGATGCTTCTAAAACCGCCTTCAGCGTACCCCAGGGCCATTATGAATTCACTCGTATGCCATTTGGTCTAAAAAACACACCAGCTACTTTCCAACGGCTCATGAACACAGCACTCGCTGGCCTTCAAGACATTCGGTGCTTTGTGTATTTAGATGACGTAGTTATTTACTCCCACGACCTTGCCAGTCACGTAGAAAGTCTTGAATTAGTCTTTAAATGTCTCAGAGAATTCAATCTCAAACTTCAACCGGATAAATGCGAATTTCTTCGGCGTGAAGTAGCTTACCTCGGGCATGTAATCACGGAAGAAGGTGTAAAACCTAACCCTGGAAAAGTTGAAGCCGTTACTAAATTTCCTACTCCGAAATGTCCTAAGGACATTAAATCCTTCTTAGGTCTCGTGTCTTACTACCGCCGATTCATTCCAAATTTTTCAAAGATTGCTAAGCCTCTAACTCAACTCTTGAAAAAAGATGTTCAATTTCTATGGGAAAACCAACAACAAGTCGCTTTTGACGAACTCAAATATAAACTCACTTCAGCTCCAGTCTTAATATATCCCGACTTTTCTAAACCTTTCACTTTAACTTGCGACGCTTCTAACTACGCAATAGGCTCAGTTCTCTCACAAGGTCCAAAAGGTCAAGAAAGGCCCATAGCTTTTGCATCCAGGACACTTAACAAAAGCGAATCCAATTACAACACAACTGAAAAGGAACTTCTGTCTATCCTCTTTGGTTGTTAAACATTTCGTCCGTATCTATATGGGCGCAAATTTAATATCATCACTGATCACCGTCCACTCACCTGGCTAATGAACCATAAGGATCCAGGGAGTAAATTACAAAGATGGCGTCTCAAACTCTCTGAATATGAATACGAAATTACCTATCGGAAAGGAAAATTAAATGCCGCCGCTGACGCTCTATCACGATACCCAGTAAACCCCATAGATAATATTGATCCTATAAATATTGACGATTATATTAGTCCATTTGACGATGGTCTCAATGTAGATTTCAGTCCTCTCAACTCACCTGACAGCATCCAACAACCAACACCCGACATTTTAAACATACCAATCTCTGAAATTACTAATAACGAGTTTAACACACCTTCAACCTCCCGTCTCTTATCTAACCCAAACGCTGACCAACCCTCAACATCTCGGGTTGATCCTAATACAAACAATTTACTATCAGAGCGACACAACGATAACCCTTCACCTACAAATTCTTCGATTCCAGACAGCGTCTCCTCTAACGATCTTGAAAATATACAAAATGCTATAATCAGTAATAATTATTCTCAATTCTTGAAAACAATGAACAGCAAAACCTTTGCCTCTGACGCAAAAATTCTGGAAAGTAACACTAGTATCCTTAAAAGTAACGACAAAGTAATAATTATACCCACATCTATTGATCTCGACGAAACTAACCCCTATGTTGAAGAAATTTTAAGTAGCATAGAAAACAAAAATGAAATTTTAAACAAAGAACGCACTTTATATTCATTTCTAGATTTTATCCATAATGGCCACCGCATCTTTTTTCTTTTTACTAAAGTCTACCACTTCGATAATGCAAATTTTGAAGGTATATATACCTCTCTAAGAAATCTACGTAATACCTTAATCCAACAACCTACAACGTCCATAAGCGTAACTGACTTCAAAAATCCTTTCGAAGCTCATTCCTATACAAAACTATATAATATCATTCTATTTCTATTCCACAATACTAACATCCTTGTCTCTATTCACCGTAACACAATCATATTTCCATCTCTCAGTGAAATCAAGAAGATCTTACACGAGAATCATGATATCCCTATCTCTGGGCATCTAGGAAGTACCAGGATGCTGAAACGAATTCAAGAAAAGTATAATTGGAAAGGCATGCGTAACGATGTTGAAACATACGTAAAGTCTTGTAAACTTTGCCAAAAAAATAAAGCATTCAGACAAATTCACAAAGCTTCTATGCAAATCACCACGACGTCAACAGCTCCTTTCCAACGTTTAGCAATGGACATAGTAGGACCTTTACCCGAAGCAGGACCAGCTAAACTAAAATATATCTTAACGCTACAGGACGATTTAACTAAATATTCTTTAGCGTATCCTATCCGATCAATAACAGCAGAAGAAACCAGCGAATATCTTTTACATTTTGTATCTTTATTCGGTATACCAAAGGTTATTTTAACAGACCAAGGTACTAATTTTACTGCGGTTCTTTTCAAAAAAACATGTGACCACCTGAAAATTAAACAGCTATGGTCAAGCGCTTACCACCCACAAACGCAGGGTGCTCTTGAACGCAGCCATTCGACGCTTAAGGAATATCTCAAATCATTTGTCAATGAAGACCAAAATAATTGGCCACGTTATGTATACACTGCTATCCTAACTTATAATACTAATGTTCACTGCACAACTAACTATACACCCTATGAACTCGTATTCGGACACAAACCCTTCATACCTGACTCTATCTATGACACACGCTCTGATGCTACATATCCAGAATACCTTAAAATGCTCTGTCACCGCCTCAAATTATCCCGAAATATAGCTACCGACAATATCCAAAGATCTAAAGAAAGATCAAAAACTTACTACGACAATCACACAAGATCTGTAAAGTACAATGTAGGAGATCTTGTCTACCTAAAAAATCATTTACGCCTCAGCAAAGCTTTATCCCCTTTATGGAAAGGCCCCTATAAAATCATAAAAGTACATAATAATAATACTGTAACTCTATTGATAAACAGAAAACACGTAAGACACCACTTTGACCAAATCAAACCTGCTAATTCTAACTCTGTCTAAATATACCTACCCATTCAATAGTATCTTCTATTTTCTTTTCAGAATTACTCTGTCAATAAAATTTATCATTGCAACACCACAGGAACTCATTCAACCAGTCAACAATAATCCTGGTATCCTCTTCGACTCCTCTGGAACAGTAAAGATTATAAAAGACCACTGTCACATAATAATGCCTGTAGATATATCATTTATAACATCTCATATTGAAAATATAAAAAGCGTTTTTGGAACATTACGTTACCTGTGCCAACAGAGCGAATCAATCAATAATAATGAATGTAATAATATGCTACAACCACTAGATGCTTTGTTTAATGATATTGTCCGCGACTACAATTCTATTTCACATCTTTTACCTTCTTATTCGAAAAGAGCCGCCTGGTTTTCAGCTGTCGGTACAGTATTTAAACACATATTTGGAACTTTGGACGAAGACGATGCACAAAAATACAGTCGAGCTATTAGAAAATTACAAACATCTAACAAAGACTTAGCCGCAAGTCTTAACCGGAACATTTTTATTTCGAAAACCGCGATCTCTAACTTCAATTCTTCGATTTTAGAATTAAATAAAAATCAGTTCTTATTAAACGACGCGATGGAAAAAGTGTCTCTTGTTGTTAAAAATATCTCTGAAATTATCAATTCCATAAGCTTTAGAAATAACGTAAATGATATTATTGATGTATTACAAGCCAATTTGTTAACGTTATCATATAAGGTAGAAGATATTGTAAATAGTATTTTATTTGCAAAGAGTAACACTTTGCACCCATCAATCCTGACTTGGACAGAATTGTTTCATGAGATAATCAGTAGTTTTAAGAATTTACCTAAGTATAAGGAATTTCCTGTAGAATTAACTTTAGACAATATTTACCTGTTAATAAATTTATCGGATTTAATAACATATTACTTAGATAACAAATTAATATATGTCTTGAGAATACCCATGGTTGACTTAATTAGTTATAATCTATATAAAAATGTACCCATACCAGTACCTCATGATAAAAACATACCTAGCTCTTTTGCTATGATAGTTTCTTCTAAATCTTACATCGGTCTTAGTGAAGACAGAAAAACTTATTTTAGTATAGATAACTTAGATATATGTAAAATAATTATAAGTAAACATTTTATATGTAAGTCAATCGATGTATATAACGTCGCCACTAATCCTAGCTGTGAAACTGACATGATGACAAAAGCTGTAGAAGTCGTACCCGACAAATGTAAAACGAGTTTCATCTTTGGCAATATCGACGTATGGCATAAATTAAATGACAATAGATGGATTTTTGTACAATCAAACCCTGTCAGATTAACTATTCAATGTGATTCTAATGTAACAGATAATGTCATTTCAGGAACTGGCATTCTCACTTTAAAACCCAACTGTATTGCGTTTTGTAAAGAAACTAAGCTCGAAGCACAAGAGAATTTCAGAATTATTACCAATCCTATCACCTCAGATTTTAATATCATTAACAATACCTGCTGTAATATAGAAAGATTCTCACGACTAAAATTTAATATAAGCTCTTCTAGCATTAAGAGTATTAACCTGGATAACTTGAAGCTACTTAATAACTTACCTGAACAGATTTACATTGACAAAGATGATATACTACCTCCCGAAGACATTTTCAATTACACAGGGTTCTCTCTAAGCCTAATAGCTATAATAATAGTTTTAAGTTTATCTTTGTATTATTTTAAAACGAATAAGTCTTTATTTTGTAAAAAGTTAGTTATAAATCAACCAGCTCGCGAAAACATACCTATTTCAACCCCGAATACTCCACCACAGTTACGTATTTGATATAATTGCTCTAAACTCTCTTTCTTTCTTCTCCAACCTTAATTTCAAACTCACTTTAACCGTGAGTTTTCTTCTGTTGGGGGAGGTGTTATAACTATAACTCTTCCCTGTTTCCCTTAGCTTTCCTCTTTCCTGCTGCATCATCATTTTCTAGGCTCTCCCCTCCCGCGCATCCCACATATCCATCAGTCCGGTCACAAATCCCGTTCGCGCTGGTCGATTTGTAATTAAAAATCATTGTACTAATTTTATAATATATTAAATGTGTCTGTGCCATTAAAATCTTTTTTTTAAAAACTAATCTTCAAGAACCCGAATAACAGTACGCACCTGTGGTAGAGCGAACAGGGGACGTGAACGAAGCCGTGTATATTGGTTTGGTGCTAATAGCGAACAATGCGATAATATATATGAATTTTCAATTTTATTATTAAATAATAAGTAATAATGTAAGAATATAGCACACTTACGTCTTAATGCGAGAGTATCGAGACCTAACGCGCCGGATACAAATAGGGACGGATATAAATATGGATAATAACCGTATAACTTTTTGTATAAAAATCTGCAAAATTTACGTTGTACACATTCAATCATCACGCTGTACTTGACCTCATGTGGGTCCCAGATTATGGAGTTATACTCCAAAATACTACGAACGAAAGAAAAGTACAGCGCAATGATAGTACTCTTACTTTGAAATAGGGATGATTGCCTCACCACAAAGCCTAGGGACATATAGCTCTGTTTACATATGTTTGCGATATGCGTGTTAAAAGTTAGACACGAGTCTAGTGTAACGCCTAGGTCGAGGATTTGAGTCACTTCATGTAATCTTTTTAAATGTATTTCTTTGTTGGCTCCTGTAACTAATATGTCATCTAACATACATAAAACACCATCCATACCGGACAAAACACATTCCATTACCCGCTGAAAAATGGCCGGGGCATTGGCCAATCCAAAAACTAATCGCGTATATTGGAACAATCCCTTATGTCTATTGATAGACGTGATTTTTTGTGATTCTTCATCAAGAACACATCGTGCATACGCTTGGGACAAATCAATCTTACTGAACTGTTGTCCGCCATGTATCTTTGAAAATAGTTCATGGGCAGTGGGTAGTGGATACTTATCAACAACAATTGTTTATTGATTGGAATAGAGTACGTTTCAGTACAGGAACTATGGGGGAGGCATACTCTGAGAACTCTACCGGTTTTAATATTCCTACGTTTACGAGTCTATCCAATTCCTTGTCAATTTTATCACGTAAGGCAAAAGGAATCAATCGGTCGTGGTTTGAAAAATATTGGCTTACATCCTTTTTTAAATTTAGCTTCACCTTATATTTATTAAAAGTTCCAAGCTCATCATAGAAGACACTAGGGTATTGAGTGCGTAGTTGTTCAACAATATTCGACGTATTTGCACAATAATTTAAAGGCAGTAATTGTAGTTTATGCAGTGAAATAAAATCTCTGCCTAAGAGTGGTGGACCACCGCCGCGAATAACATAACTTTGATAACTTTATTTATTTGTTTCAACATGTGTACTACTGATGTAACGAATGTCGTATTTTGGACATTGGCGAATGCGAATGCGAATATCTGCTGCCAACATTCGCGAATGCGAATGCGAATGTTCAGTATAAACGTGTGGCAAATGACGTTGACCCTTTAACTTGGTGGAAAGTGAACAAAGAAAGATACGTTCTTCTGCTTCCTGTAGTTCGGCATTATTTTCGACGATCGCGGCTCTGTTGCGCCTGAGGGCCGTGGCGACTGAGGCCGTCACCGGCGGGGGAGTGCTGTTGGCGGTGTCCCTGGACATCGCCAACGCATTCAATAGTCTGCCATTTAGCTGTATCAGGGAGGCGCTCCGGTATCACGGGGTGCCAGCTTACCTGAGGCGGCTAGTAGCAGACTATTTGGAGGGGCGCAGCGTCCTCTGCACCAACCGAACAGGGGACGTTGTGCTAATGCCTATGTCGTGCGGTGTCCCACAGGGGTCGGTTCTCGGACCCACCCTGTGGAACATCGGCTACGACTGGGCGTTGCGGGGGAGCCTCCCACCCGGGCTGGGCGTGATTTGTTATGCCGACGACACGCTCGTCACAGCCCGCGGTGGGACGCTAGAAGAGGCGGAAAGCCTGGCGACTCTAGGCACCGAAGAGATCGTCAGGCGGATGGAGGCGCTGGGGTTGAGGGTCGCCCTGGACAAGACGGAGGCCCTCTTGTTCCATGGGTGCCGTATGAGCCCTCCCATCGGCGCCTCGATCACCATCCATTCGGTTGACATCAGCATCCGGGCCCATATGAGGTACTTGGGCCTGGTGCTCGACGGGCAATGGTGGTTCCGGGAGCATTTCCGCAGGCTCGCCCCACGGCTTGTCGACGCGGCGTCCACCCTGTCGTGGCTTATGCCGAACGTGGGCGGACCGAGCGCTACGTGCCGACGACTGAACGCGGGGGTCATCCAGTCGATGGCCCT
This sequence comes from Lymantria dispar, assembly GCA_032191425.1. Taxonomy (NCBI): domain Eukaryota; kingdom Metazoa; phylum Arthropoda; class Insecta; order Lepidoptera; family Erebidae; genus Lymantria; species Lymantria dispar. The sequence goes on from CM063451.1 coordinate 17,536,473, forward strand.
GTACGGCGCACCGGTGTGGGCGGGGTCCCTGACCGTCCGACTCAGGGCTCTTCTGTGGCGACCACAGAGGGCCATGGCAGTCAGGGCCATACGCGGATTCCGCACGGTGGCGACGGAGAATGCTCGCCAGCTTGTACCGGCGGGTGTTGTGAGTGCGAGTGGAGGACGGTGTGGTCTCACTAAGGGAGCTCACCGCCTGGTGCGTCGTCGCCCGCCGAGACGTCATTGCCCGTTGGGCAGTCCGGCTGGAGAGGCCTCGGTTCGGGGTGCGAACCGTCAAGGCTTTCTGGCTGGTGCTGATGCAGTGGTTGGAAAGGTAGCACGGGGTGCTCTCCTTCCGACTAGTGCAGGTATTGACGGGGCACGGGTGCTTCGCCAAGTATCTGCACAAGGTCGTTAGGAGGGAGAGTACACCGTCCTGCCACCACTGCGATTGCGACGAGGACACGGCGCGGCATACGCTCGAGGCCTGCGCCGCTTGGGCAGAGCAGCGTCGTGAACTCGTTGCAATCATCGGTGCCGACCATCGCCCTGGCGATAGTTGGCAGCGTCAGGAATTGGGACGCGATCGAGATCACTGTCTCGCAGAAGGACGCGGCGGATCGCCTGCGCGAGGAGCGCAGCCTCGGTGAGGCGATCCGCCGCCGGCGACTGGGGCGGCGTATAGGCGCGAGTATTTGCGCCTCCCTAGCCGAGGCCGCGGGTGACGTGACCAGGGATTAGTCCGTCACCCGCCCAGAGGTCGACCGCGTGACGTCGGTCGATGGGAGAGTACCCCAAGTAGGGGGTATTCCGTCGGGCCGGCCACTGATGACAAGTAACCTTGCTCCGGTGGTCGGCCTAACGACGAAGGCGACGTGCATCGTGGGTGGGTTGTGGGTGTGCGTGCTTACGCCTCTCTGTCGCCCCGGACGGAGTGGTGCGAGGAGCGCGCCGACCGCAGCCCACCCCTAAAAAAAAAAGTTCGACATTATTTAGTTACACCACCAACGAGTGTCCCCAGCGAGCGCATATTTAGTGGTGCTGGACTTATTTACACGCCACATCGAAACAGACTTGAAGCAGTCAAGGCATCAAAACTACTATTTTTAAAGTTTAATATTCCTCTACTGAAGTTCAATTATTAATATAAAAAATATATATAATTAATTGTTATTTTTTTGAGGAAGAGAAGTATTTTTGTTGAGAATCTACTTTTTTGTTTGTTTAGAGTTAGACTATTTAATGGTCTATTATAGAAGAATATAATTTTTGTTTGATAATTTAAATATTAAAAACATATCTAAAGACTGAGAAAAGTTTAATAGAAGAATTTAATTTTATTAGTTTCAATTGCATTAAAATTTTGTGTCACAAATTCTAATAACACTTAAATTTTTAGCTTTATTAAAGTACAAGACTTAATTTTATTCTTGTTTGCTTAAAGTGTTAATTGTTAACTCTTATGTAAAATGATTATATTTATACTATAAATACTATAAACTATATAATATAGATATACTATATAATATAGATATACTATAAACACTTTGTGATTATGATGACAGCAACTCATATTAAGCTTTTATTTGATTTTAATTATAGTAAAAAATCTTAGAAGATTATTTTTGTTTGTTTACATTGCATTTAGGCCATTTACTATATAGTTTTGTTTGTTAAATTCTTATGAAAATTTGATTGTTAGGCTTCATTGCCCAAAGTTAAATAAATATTAATTGTAGAAGTATTTTTAGTTTTGTTCAAGAAGATAATTATAACATTATACTTTGGTAAAAATTCATAGAAGATTATTATTGTTTGATTACATTGCATTTAGGCCATTTAGTATATAATTTTGTTTTTTAAATTGTTATAAGTTTTATTGTGTAGTTTCATTGCCTAAAGTTAAATAAATAAATTATATCAATTGATAAAGGGAAGACCGATAATGTGATTACGAGGTTAAGTTATTAGTTATTTTATGGCATTAAAACATAAGAAATTAATGGAATTGGATTTTCTTATATTAACCAACTATTATTACCTACTTAGAAAAATTATACACGCAAAAATATTCGCAAAAACATTCGCAATAATTTCGCGAATGCGAATGCGAATATGCAAAAAACATGCTAATATTCGCGAATGCGAATATTCGTTACATCACTAATGTGTACAATAAGATGTTACATAATTTATAGAACCAACATGTTATTTACTTGCGTCTTTTAGTTGTTTCTTACCATATTATTGGGAAAGAAAAGAACGTTGACAATTTGTATTTTTAAACAAAACCTTATGGTAGCTGGTTTGCCAGCGTAAATTAGTACGTTAATGTGTTTCTAAAAGCTTTTATTTAACTTCCCATGTTAGTATATTAGTATTGGACAAATCTTGTGAGTTAAATTAGAACCACTTCCCCTCGTTAGATTAGACTGAAATTTGGTTTACTTACGTAACTTCGGTGACAATGCAATAATATGGTTCCATGAAGCTGGTCTCAAAATGGCGTCGGAAGGTGGCTATAGGAACTCTTAAACTAAAAAAGAGTTTGGACTCGTTTGAATAGTCTTGAATAGACTTGTGCTACATGACAGCCAGGGTCTCAAGATGGCGTCGGCAAGTGACCATAGGAATTCCTAAACTAAACGAGATAAAACTGTCGAGTTTGGACTCGTTTGAATAGTCTAGAGCTGATCAAAAGTTTTCTTCGTTTTAGAGCATTTAAATAAAAGCTTGGTTTGAAAATTTCTTTTTAATTAATTTTATTTTATTTCTATATACTTACCCAATAGTAACGTGTTTATGGATTGAAAAAGAAGAAATTAATCAAAAAAAAAACTGCTGTCGTTTAATAAATGAATGATGATATTTTTTATCTTTCAATAACTTTTTAAATTAATTTTAACTGAGAGTTTCGTCATTATTCTCTTTAATATATTTGTATTATGTTTTCAAAGAAAAATAATAAAATAATATGGCTTTATTATACAAAGAAGTAATTAATCATTATTATGTTTCACTGGCTATGGAAGCCTGAATAAATATTTTGATGTGAAGGTTAATGAATTTCTGGAAGATCTAATCACGGTTTTATTGCGTAATCATAAAGTTTTTGTAGGGAATAAAACTATAGGTATATTGGATTCGTGGTCTGTCCAAAAATTAAGGAGCGGTATTACGATGGATCATGAGATGCTATACTGCTTGTGACTATAGCTAGCTCGGACCGCTATGTGAGGTACGGTTACATCCTAACTTTTAGGAAAAACTAAGGTAAGTATATATAATTGGTGGGTGGTAAAGGTACCTATATAAAACTTAAAATGGCTAATCAAAAACTTTTTAATCAGCATGTTTAATAACGTTTTGAATCATCATCATAATTTCAGCTCATATATGTCCCACTTCTGGGTTCGACCGTTCTCCAAAATAGAGGTTTACTTCAAGTTTTACTTCACTTTTGTTATATTTCTTATATTCCTTAGTTGTCGTTTACGATATCCACAGGTAAGATCGGGAGTGGTGAATTGCTTTCTTATTCCGCCACCACACGGATCATTTTTAATAAAGGTAGTAAAAGTAAAATAGAACGTCCCGTGGGTATCGTAAAAAGGCATATAAGTACAGAACATTATGCAAAAAATGTCAAACTCGAAATAAAACCTACACCAACCTATACTAGTCTGTTTGAAAAGTGCGGTGTTGTGGGATAAATTCACTTATCTGCAGAAAACTTATGGTCAACAATGGAACGTATATGTGCTGAGAAGAAGTTTTTTGCTATAGTACTAATAATATAATTTGTGCTTGTACGAGTATGCTGTTTTATGCGAGCTGTAATTGCTTTGTCGTTATTCTGAGCGACTTTCTATGGTGTAATCATCTATCAACTGTCTTCATTCTCAAGCCCAGTTCTGATAGTTTCTCACTTTTTTTCGAAGGCTAAGTTAACTAAGTCAATTTCAGAGTTCAGGAGTTCGCAGTAATATATTGGATATGGCACGTACTCCGCACGCAAGATCCAGCACGGAGATGTTTTTCTGTTTCTTAAAATTATTTCTAAGTGGATCAAATAGTATATATGAGCTGACATTTTCTAATTAACTTTAAATATTTTCATTCAGGTGTTTATCTATAGGCTATTTGGCGTAATATTTGTTTTTTTTTTAATTCATTTTTTCATTCCATCTTATACCTGTCGTTTATTTGTTTGGCATCTTCTATCATAACATTTTTTAGACAAGTGATTTCTACGACGAATTTTATCATTAAAACGATATTTGTCAAAACAGAAATTTTTCTAACGACGTCACGTGTTTAATTTCAACGAAATCCAAAAAGCCACATGTCATCAGGATTATTTTGTGAGATAAAAAATAAAAATATCTTTTACGACTTCCAATAACGAGAGTAGCAATTCGTGACGAATACGAACGCTCATGATATAAGTAATGTCAGGGCTTGATATTTTATGTGTTTTCATTTCGACATGTCATAATATTTGTATGGATATAATAGTTATCTGAGGCGCGAGTTTTTATGATGTCTTATATAAGGCGATAAGTTTTAAGTAATATCATGCCTAGTTTTTATTCTGCTAGCACATCCATCTATTAGTGTAACGACATCTATTGTTAGTTATAAGCCTCCCTCAGGAAGGATTAAGCCATAGTCACCACACTTTACAAGTGGGTTAGCAATCGCAGTTAGTACAGTAAATTTCCCAAGAAAATATAGCTACATATTCTCGTGGTCAACCAACCGGTTTTTGCGACTTCTACAAAATTATAACCACTTACAATTAAGAATATGAGGAGATTACAGATTAAGAATATGAGGTCTCACTACCACTAGTGAGATCCCATATTCTTAATCTGTCACCGCACGGATCAATTAATATAATGCAATTAAAATTTAATTAATCTTTTTGTGTATTTTTGCTTTACGTGTTTATGTAACTGAACTCCTAAACGGTATGACCGATTTTGATGCAATTTTTTGTGTGTGTTAAAGTAGATTAAAAATCAGTAGCTGACGCAACGAGCGATTTAAAGGCATTTTATGGTTGCAATTTAGTTGTAGATTTGTAAAAAACAGCGTCTGTTGAGTCCGTAGATCTGTAATTTTTTTTACATCGATTAACTGCAGTGATGACGCAGTGTCGTAGTTTCGATTTCACCGAGCAACTCTTAGTCATCAAAGGGGGTAAGATAGTGCTGATTTGGGGTGAAATTTATCACCAATTAATTGTTAGTAGTCTGCCGTGATATAAAGATGTCTTATTTATTGAGAGGTTTTCTTTAAAAAGAAATGAAGTTCATTATCAAAGCTTTATTGTAAAAAACCACTGTTAATGTCATCCACAAGAATAGTAAGGACGTGACCAGTTAGTTAGCTTTAGGGATCGGAATATATAAAGAAAATTCCAGAAAATTTAAAACTAACAATATTTTGACACTATTCCTTGTGGTTTAATTGTGGGTATATTTACGACAATGTTTTATTAATATATATATATATAAAACATTTTTCTATGTCGGTTGGACTTTGAAACCATGCAATCGATTTCCCTTAATCCAGTTTAATACGAAGACGGATTTACACCAATGGACAATGTTATTAGAACGGAGAGGTGATGCTGTGATCAAAGTATTTTTTTTAAATTTGTACGGAAAAGCTCCTGTTGATTCAGCTACTTGGGTTACAAATCCGCATCTTTTAGACGATTATATAATCCTAACTAAAGTGCTAAGAGCAATAAAAACGGCAATGAAAATTTTATTTGGTAAGAAAGTAAAGGAACGTGTTACATTACCCTTTCATGGAGACTTATGATAATAAATTTTACAAATAAAGCACAAAATAAAGTGGCGCTTAAGTGAAAGTCATTGTGAGATATAATAAATTTACTACAAATGGAGTTTCACAATAGTATGAGCATGGCACCTCTGATCGTAATGTCTCTGTTCTACATATATACTGTGTGTTCTACATATATACTGTGTAGTGAGTTCAGGTGAGCTAAGACTGGATCCATTCCGGGCTGGCCTTAATTTAAATAGGTGATACATTTCGCCACACTCGGCATCGAGGTAGTGATTCGATGAGTCGCGCTGCCACTTAAAGGTGCCATTTCAACCTCGGCTGCAGGCTGCGGCTGCAGGCTGCGGCTGCAGGCAGCACATGCAGCGGCTGCACGAAGCCGGCTGCGGCTGCACGACTGGCTTTCTATATAGTAGTACGGATTTCTGTGAAAAACATTACGAACGCGGCTGCGGCTGCACGTGCACGTGTTTATTAATTTTTATTAAAGAGCATTTGTATTTTAGTAAAGAATATTTGTTTGTGAAAATTTGATGAACATCGATGAAAATTTTCTTTCTTTCTGTACAAACTTTGCTACTGCGCTTTGACTCCTTAGGGGTTGAATTTCGACCGTAACCCACCCCCAAAAAAGGGGGTTAAATTTCAAAATATAAAAAGTTAATAAACCTTGTACACATTTGCAATTCTTTATTAAATCATAATTAAAACGAAACGTTTTTGAAGAAATTGATAAGTGCTTTACGTACGTAAAGAAAATGCGTTAAGAAAAAGCTCGTGGTCAAAGGTCAGTCAGGCTTCACAGACTGTGAAAGAACCCGCAATAAGGTGATTCTGTATGAATGGTTGGATTGGAAGGGTATTGTTCATTATTCGCTTTTTACCCCCGGACGAACTATGGCCATGTTATAAAAACACAAGGCATCACGCCTTCCTTTCCTTGGCTGTTATTACGGTTTTAGATATTTATTTCTCTAAAAGAATACAATTCACTTACAAGAGAAATACAAAATAAACTTAATACTAGGAAGTGCACGGAGTTAATAACAAATTAAACTTGATGTACTAAGCAAATTTAAAGAGTGAGTAAATATAAGTGGGTACCTACATAATAACATGCGACGAAGAAATCTAATATAAAACTGTTCAAATACCTTATTACATATGGTTTACTATTCTTATGCAAGTTGCGTTTGATAGACATTTCAGTCGCTTCATAAAAATTAAAATTGTGAAAAGTCGTTTAAAATATGGCGCTTTAATTTATTTTTAAAGGACAAAAATGTTTTAGTATTTTTGATTTCTTTTGGTAGTTTATTATATAACTGAGCTCCTTCGTATAATATATTTTTCTTACCATAGTTTGTTCGTGGGGATAATAACTGTATGTCATTACTATATCTCATAAAACGTTTTCGACAATGTGATTTTTGTAAAAAAGTTATTTTTGTGTGAATATTTTTATGAAGTATTTTTCGCACGAGTAAACACGTATTGTATTTGTATATTTGTAACAAGGACATTAATTGAGTTTCTTTATAAACTGTTGCCGTTGGAGTTAGATAATGAAAATTGAATAATAATTTTATTATTTTGTTCTGAGCAATTTGCAAAGGCTTTATGTTACTTTTAGCAGCGCAACCCCATAACTCTATTAGATAATCTAGATGTGGCTTTACTAAAGAATTGTATATTATATAACGAACAGATTTTGAAAAACAGCGTATATTACCGCGAAGAATAGACATTAGATTTGATATTTTTTTATAAACTTTTTCGATATGCATTTTCCAATTTAAACGGCTATCCAAAACAAGACCAAGGTATTTTTCGGTGTTAAGCTTCGTTAGTGGGACACTATTAACAGTAAAAGGTTCAAAGTAAGGTATCTTTTTGTTTTTGGCACTGAAAATGACGTAACTAGTCTTTAAACTGTTTAAAGTTAACAAATTAGAATTGAAAAATAACACAAGACGATTAAGATCGTTTTGCGCATCACTTACTATAGTTGTAATTTTGTCACCAAAATAAAATAAGCATGTGTCGTCAGCGTACCATGATATTTCACCTTTTAAGTCTAAGTCACTTATGTCATTAATATAGATTAAAAATAACAATGGGCCCAAAATAGAACCCTGTGGGACACCGTACGTAAGATTTTCAGTAGAACTTTGAACGTTATTGATTTTAATAACTTGAGACCGATTTGTGAGATATGATTGGATCATCTTATAGGCTATTCCTTTGATACCAATAGCGTATAGCTTGTGCAAAAGCACTTTATGTGAGATAGTATCGAAAGCTTTTTTAGATCGATAAAAACACCCAAAGCAATCTGTCTTTTATCAATTTTAACTTTTACAGTTGTTATAAGATCTATGCAAGCGGAAAGAGTGTTTGATTTTGGGCGAAAACCATATTGTTTGTCGGATATAAAATTAATAGAATCTAGATAGTGTTCAAGACGGTTATAAATAATCTTTTCGAATATTTTAGATATAATTGGTAGCACAGAAATTGGGCGATAATTCCCTGCATCTAATGTACTGCCTGATTTGAATATGGGACTCACTCGAGCTATTTTAAGCGAGTCAGGGAAGTGACCAGTCTCTAAACATTTATTAATGCAGCGTGTCATTTCAGTCAGGATTAGAACTTTAATACTTTTAATAGCCCTACAACTTTACCATCTAAGCCGTTACTTGTATTTGAGTTTAAATTATTAATTATTCTATTAATTTCATCAATAGTAGTAGAATTATACTCCCACAGTATATTTGGATTCTTCCGTTTATAGTAAGTACTCGCTTGAGTGTTTGAAATATTATGACAAGACTGAGGTATACTATTAGCTAAGTTTGAGCCGATGTTAGCAAAATAAGAGTTAAAGTATTGGCATATTTCTGTTAGGTCTGTTGTAGAATCAGAATTGGTGTTGAGTTTAGTAGGAGCAGAGTTCAGCTTAATTTTATTATTATTCAGGTTATTAATTAGTTTCCACATTTTAAGCGGCTTTTGCAGACATATTTTAAATAATTTCTGGTAGTAATTACTTTTAGTTGATTGTATGTATTCTTGAACTTTCTTTCTTTCAGTTAAATATTCGATTTTTGCCATTTCATCATGTTGTCCTGACTTCATATATATATTTCCTAGTTTATTTCTTTTATTTATAGCTTGTATTATATCTTTACATATACAATCTGATTTTGGAGGATTTAGTATTTTAGTTTTCGTCCTCTTGCTCTTCACAATAGATTCTAATAACATTTTTTCTAACTTTTCGTAATCGCCATTGCAGTCATTAGGTTTCATGTCCTTTAATGTGCTATATAAGGTATCATAATTTATTGATTGGTATTCTATTTTTTCATTCTTTGCTGTTTCAAGCTTATTAACTTCTAAATAAATTTGTTTGTGGTCCGAAATCATTGATCCAATAATAGCCAAATGGAAGGTTCTTTACGTTAGAACAAACGTGGTCAAGGATAGTCTTTGTTGTCTGTGTTTCTCGTGTACAATATTCTGGAACTATGTTATTTAATATTGTAAAACCATTTTCTCTAAGCATTCGTTTGTGAGCTATAGTAGGTTGGCTTTTTTTCAGCAAATTATAATTAAAATCGCCAAACACAATGGCTGTCTTTCGTTTAAGCAGCTGCTGCGAATAAACCTCAAGGAAATCTGAAGTATTAGTTCTGTCTGGTTTATAAATTGCGGCTATATCTAAGCAAAACTTATTTAGGTGGATCCATAAGAAGTGGTTATCACTTTCGTAAAGATCTTCAACAAGATTATGAGTTAAGTCATTATGTACAAAAATTGATACACCTCCACCTCGTTTATTATTTCGAAAATTATAATAATGGGTATAGTTTGGTAATTGTATATGTTTCGCCTCGGATTCGGATTTAATCCATGTTTCTGTTAATATTATTATGTGTATTTTGTCAGAGAAAGAGTGTATAATGCATCTTAGTTCATCTAGTTTACCCGGTTTTACGATACTACGTATATTTGTGTATAAGAATTTTAAGGCTTTTTTATTCTGTTTTAAATCTATATAATTATTGACAATTTCATATGAGATATTAGATATAGACAGGATATTTTGGCTAGGATGTGCTGCGGCTAGTTTTTTGACGCAGTTTTTATTATTTTAGGGACGCCTTTAATGAATCTAATAGTTAAGTTTTTTTCACCCGCTTCCACCCGGCGTTTCAATTCATCTCTCAAGTTTTGCATTACCTTTTTCTGATGTGGTGTTACATCGGAATAGATTTTAAAATTTGTAAGGTCTTTATTTGAAGTTCCTTTATTTCGTAATATTAACCTTGGTGTTTCAGAAGTTGTAAAATAGATTTTTACAGGGCGATTTCTATTGGCGTTATATTTACCCTGACGTAGGACTTTAAATGGTTTTGCACAATCTACAATGACAGACTGTAACAATTTAACAACTTGCTTCATATCGTGACTACGTCGTTCTTCTGAGCTACTAGAGTGAATTTCATCTATTCCAGTAATAATTAAATTTTTCTCTCTTTGTGTGCGTTCATTAATTTCGCCGATTAAACCTTCATAAGACAACTCTGGTGATAGTTGTGTAGTAATAGTGTTGGCCTTGATTGCTATAATATCATGTTCAATAGTTTCGATTCTTTCTATTGTTTTCATATTAAAATTATTGATAATTGCCAAATCTTGCTTAAAGTTGTTTTGTGCCGATACTAGGCTATCGGTTGTAATTTTCATTTGCTCCATTTGGTCCTTGATAAGCAACACATCTTGAGATATATTATTCAATTTTTTATTTTGATTTTCGGCCATATTTGTTAAGGCTAACATTATTTTCCTTTCAAATTCATCAAATCTTGAGGAAAAATCTTCATCGGGTTGTTTTATTTTTAGCCTGAATGTTGACTGTTGTGTTTTGGATGTACACAGCTTGCCCATTTCTCTAAGGTCTGGTTGCGATCCACCCGCGGTAACATTTATAGTGTCCATCATGCAGTTGCTATCGGCATACGTAATAAGCCCTCGCGTTGGTGACCGACGTACACTGATTGTTAATCAATGCAATTTTTTATCAGTACTCACGCGTGACCGGAGAAAGCGAGTTGAAATATCGCAGCCCGTCTCTTTTTGCCGCGGAGGTGTATCGACAGCTATCTTGTGCTTGTAGATTCACGCTAGTAACGTCTCAAATCACTTTGGGTGGAATTGCAATAGTGAAACTTTATGTTGAAGTATAAGCTTCAATTTGCTTTACGAGGTAATTTTATGTAATAAAATAAATTTGTAAACACGTCCGATCCGTACACTGTCCGAATGACGTATCAAAGATGATTAAGAGAATTGAAATAAAAAAACATCAAGTATGAATATCAAGTAAAAGAAAGAATTTCCTGAATCCTATAATATTTATCACCTAACCAGCGGCTTACTATAGTAGACCAATTTTCTTTAAATTATGGTCTGAAAGTGGGATATATTCGTATATGTGTTAAACAAAAAGAAGAATCATATTTCACAAGTATAAAATTAAGGATGTTATGGAGGCAATGAGGCAATTGTGTTGAAGAGATTAATATTATGTTAACGTTATGATATAATGACGTGTTGCCGCCATCTCCACACGCTACAATTTAATTAAGTGGTACCAGAATGTTATCCGCTTATGAACAAGTAGTATTTATTCAGTAGGTATAAGATATATACTGCGTGATACACCATTTAAAGATACTTTGCCCAGTAATTCCAAAAAAAAAAAATTAAATATATATTTCCTATATAATATTAAATATATAATATTAAGTATAAATATATTAATATAATATTGCAAATTCGAAAGTTTCTTTCTTTGTTTATAATGTTTTCACGGAAAGCTGTATATAACATCATCTCATCATCAGCGAGTAACATATTCCCATTTAATATCCCGGTATTCTTCAAGGGAATGTCAACTATGCAGCGGAACCACAGGAAATTTACCGATTTTAAAAATTCTCTTACCAATAGATTGCTACATCAGCGTGTAACATAGACTAATATTTTATGTTGGTATTCTCAAGAAAACTGCGCAAATTTTGCTACATTTATTATTTTTTTCAATGGAAAGTTAATAGCGAATAATATAAGCTATATCTTATCCTGGTAAATACCAGGATAAGAATTTACGGAAACGGCAAACTTGCGGCTAAAACCGCGAGAAAATGACCGATTTTTTAAATTATTTCATCAATGGAAATCTATGTTATAAATGAATAACATAGGCTTATATTTTATGGGGGTATTCGTGTAGAAATGGGATCTATGTAAGTTGGAACCGCAAGAATTTCACCGGTTTTTTAAATACTTCCACCCTTGGAAAGTCTCATTATCAGCGAGTAGTATAAGCTATATTTTCATATTGGTAGTTCTGCGGAAACGGAAACTACACGGGCGAAACCGTAGTTTACTAGTATATGTACACACATGTAATACCCACACCATGCATAAATCTTTGTAACTGGGGATTTATAGCTTGATAGGTGACAGCATGATGAGTATTTATTAATTACGTATAGTGGATCCTGTATGTTCCTAGAGTGATCCTAGAGTGAAGTGGCAATGGGCAGGCCACATCGCTCGACGAACCGATAACCACTGGGGAAGAAAGATTCTCGAGTGGCGACCACGTATCGGACGACGAAGTGTAGGACCCCCCCTACCAGGTGAACCGACGACCTCCTGGTGAAAGTTGCTGGGCGTCGTTGAATGCAGGCGGCACAGGACCGCACTTTGTGGCGTAACATGAGGGAGGCCTACGTCCAGCAGTGGACGGCGATAGGCTGAAATGATGATGATAATAAAGGTTTATTTTTTGTTACAATGGGTATTTAATTGTTTTTTAACGAGTTCCAGTATATTCTGTAATGATAGTTTTTTTCCTATCATTCTGAGGTTAGCATGTTAATTTATATTATACTAGCAACCCGCCCTCGCTTCGCTTCGGTTTCAGTCGCTTAAGCCCGCGTAGTTTCCGTTCCTGTGGGAATACCGGGATAAAATATAGCCTATGTTACTCCCTGATATTATAGCTTCCCATTGGTGAAAGAATTTTTGAAATCGGTTTGGTGGTTTAAGCGTGAAAGCGCTACAAACAAACAAACATCCTTACTTTCGCATTTATAATATTAGTATGGATAAAAGATATAGTTTTTACTATAATATGTATTTTTTGTGATCTCGTTAACGTTGGAGACTGATATAATTTTAGCCAAAACAATACAAAATATGTCCTTATGTACCAAAAATATGTTAGTTTTGTATTTCAGCTTACTCACTATAGTAATGCAACTATAAATGTGATGTTATCCCAAAAATACAATACTAGAAGATTGTTACATCTATAAATAAGCCGTTGTTTAAAAATTGTAAGGATGAAATATTTGTTTTATTAGGTATGGTGTTGTTGTTCACGAAAAGATGGTTTAAAATTGAACGGCGTATCTTTGTTTATGCCTATGTCAGAAATAATAAAACCTGAGCTTCTTTGATGTATTTCAAATGCACGTTGATTTTATGGCAGATTTTTGATTGATTTTTATTAAAAGCGTTAAATTGCCTACTAATAATAGAATTTCACTACATCAGCTATACTCTAAGTGTGTTCCGCGGAACCCTAGGGTTCCGTGATACCTCTGTCGGGGTTCCGCAAGAATTTAGAAATAAAAAAATCAAAACACCTCTCTCTGGTCGCTCCGCGGCTGTGCGGACTCCGCGGCCGCGCGGAGACAAAACGCTATGAATGTTATTTATTTATTTATTTGTATTTGTATAAGCTTGTGTTACATTAGCTGGTACAATATCTCATAAGTTTGGTCTCAACAATTTTATACTTGTACAACGCGTTCGCTCTAAGTTTGCCGGTCTGTGGAATGCGCGTACCCTCCCCCACGTGACAACAAAACTTATAATGTGTCATAGTTTTACCCAAATATCTAACGTACACAATTTTTATTGTTACAATTAAATAAAAAATTTCGAACGTCATACACTCATACCTATCGCCAGCGGCAAACTTAAAACGAGCGGGTAGTATACTTGTAAGCGCTCAGTCTCTTTGATAAAAGCCGCCTCTGAATTAGACGCTATAGTTGTCAACTAGCGACTTTCGTCTCTAACTTCAAAGGATAAAGTCGATATTGTTTACAACGCTATTTTTAAATTTCTGTTTTTATTTTTGCTTTTTGTTTATCAAAGGTGCCGACTCGAGTATTTTCGAGAATATTTGAGATCGAGTCTAGGACTAAGTATAAAAGCGGCGATCGCGCGTTGGCGTCGTCCGACCATTCCGCGTCGGAGACCCGTAGCGCACGGACGTGCGCCTCGCTGCTCTCCATTTCGCCGCACCCGCCCCTTGCGGTCGTGCGTTCTCGCTTCGTCTCGCTCGCTCTCGCAGCGAACCACGCGTCGCGTCAAGCCGCCATCTTGTTCAACGTCTGTGGCCGTTCAGTGGCCCGCTCCGGGTGGCCGTGTATACGGTTGTCTGTGGCAGTTTCGCTGTTTGGACGCAGGTGTTGCCGGATCCCAACTGCACGAGTCGATTTTTTCAAGACGTCGAGTGCAGATTTCTACCGTTGGTAGATAAAAAGTCAACCCATTTTGGCCCCCTCAGGGCAGAAAACCATATTGTTTGGTCCCCGGCGGAAACCTCACGGTGTTAACGAAGCCGGGTGAGGCAAGGCCCCGATTTGCCTGCCGAGCCCCTTCAGGGCAGAGCTAACAATCGGAAGGGGTTAGAGCATCCGGCCTTGGGGGATCTCCTAGTCGGACCTAATCTACGGCTTTTCATCATTTTTCTGCGAAGGCCTAACGGCCCGAGCAGCTAGGAACCTATCGCACATTAAGATTGGCGAAGGATTACAAGCTTAGGGCACACTAGTTAAGCACACATCCTCCCGACCTGCACCCGGTTGGGAGGGACACGCACCACACACAACCCAGGGTTCACCTCACCCAGGGCGCTAGGTCTAACACTTTTCCCGCGAACGTTTTTTCCACCAGCCCACGATGGCGGAAAAAACTATTACAATTGACGCCCTTCTGGCAATCCCAGAGATTCAAGCCTATATTGCCCAACATTTTGGAGCAATAACAATCTTACCACCCCAGCCTCAACGCGCTCCTACTACCGCCCTGCCGCTTGAGCCGGAACTACCGACCATCAGCACGGCGATGGAAACGGAATCACCTCCGTCCTCCTCAGCCTCATCGTCCTCCTCCTCCGAGTCGGAAGATTCGCCCAATGAGGGCTCATTTACAGTAGTTCGCTCCCGCAAGCGGAGCAAAAAG
Source organism: Lymantria dispar (assembly GCA_032191425.1). NCBI lineage: Eukaryota > Metazoa > Arthropoda > Insecta > Lepidoptera > Erebidae > Lymantria > Lymantria dispar. The sequence continues at coordinate 17,551,617 of CM063451.1, forward strand.
GTAAAGGTCAACAAAGAGGCTCCCTCTAAGGCCCCAAAAATTAAGCCGACTGACTCGGCAAAAACACCCGCTGCAGCCCCGTCTGCAACGACTGCCACGGCCGCCTCGGTCCCCCCAGTCGTCTCGCAGGCCACCCCTACCTCTGTCCCATCTTCCACGGACAGCAACACCGTCGCTCCACAGACGGTCAAAAAACCACTGGCTCCGCCGCCCCTATACATTAGGGATAAAGAGAAGTGGCTAGCCATCTCCGCGTGGCTAAACACCAACAGGATTTCGTACAAATCTGCGAAATCCACCCCCCAAGGCATACGAGTGGACCTTCACTCATCAGCCGACCACCGCACCGTGTCAAGCATGCTAGGGAATCAACAGATTCCCTACCATACATACACCCTCCCCGAAGCCAAACTTCTGCGTGCAGTTATACGCAATGTCCCGAGAGAAATCGACACTAAAGAGATCTTAGATTCTCTCAAAACCCAGGATCTGCCGGTTGTAGAAGTACACCGGATGATCCGGGGAAAGGGTCGTTACCCTCTTAACATGATACTCGTCTACCTTACGAATAACGCAGAGGGTAAAGAAATATACAAAATTAAGACCATCTGTGGCCTCTCTGGGGTCTCGGTAGAGCCCCCACACAAAAATGGCAATCTGGCACAATGTCACAAGTGCCAAATGTATGGACACTCGTCCAAGAACTGTTTCGCCCGTCCTAGGTGCGTCAAGTGCCTAGGTGACCATCACACCGCCCAGTGTGAAAGGCCAAAGGACATCTCCCTCTGCAAAGAGCCACCTGCGTGTGTTCTCTGTGGAGAATACGGACACCCGGCCAACTACCGCGGCTGCCCAAGAGCGCCGAGGAGGCTAGTCCGCCAACCCAACACAAACGGTAAGGCCTTGTACTATAACAAGACCTTCGTCCCAGCCCCCTTACCAACCCACAATGCGTGGGCTCGCCCCCTGCTAACCAGCAAGGAGGCTTTCCCAACCTTGCCCAACAGGCAGCCCGCTGCCCCACCCGCACCATCTCAGCCCAAACCACCAATGATAGGGGCAAACCAGCCCACCGGTGGTAATCCCAAGCCCCCTCAGGGCGCCCCCCTTCCCATCGTCGTCGCTAAAAGCGCGCCCCCAAAAGCCCCCCAAGGACTAGATCCAGATCTAGCCCTGGTGGCCAACTTCGCGGCTCAAATCAATTTCGCGGAAATCCGCGAAATTGCAGCCGATCTTAGAAGGAACGAGGGAAACAACCTCGCCCTCCTTAATATAGCGATCAAATTCGCCCCCACGTTAGAGCGTCTAGGCTCACTAAAATTCAACTAAAATGGATAGGTACACTCCCGGCAGAGTTAAACCCAGACACCTCAAAATAGGGACATTCAACGCTAATAGCCTTACCCAACAGAGGGATGAAGTAGGCACATTCCTTCGGGAACACCAGCTCGACATCTTGTTAGTACAAGAAACGTTCTTAAAACCATTCAACAGGGACCCTAGAATCGCGAACTATAATATAGTTCGCAATGATAGGACAACCTCACCAATGGGCGGAACGCTTATCTACTACAAAAGGTCGCTGCATTGCACACCTGTGGATCCGCCCCCTCTGATGTACATTGAAGCTTCAATTTGCAGGCTAGCCCTCTCAGGCCATCAGCCTATCACCCTTGTATCCGCATATCTCTCTCCCAATAGAGAGCATTCGAAACAGTTGGTTGAAAAAGATCTAAAAGCCTTGCTAGAATTGGGAGGCGCCGTCATCATTGGCGGTGACCTTAACGCCAAGAACACCTCCTGGAGCTGTCAAAGTTCCAATAAGAGGGGCAAGACTTTAGAGCTATTCGCTGACAGACTGGGATTTGATGTCATAGCGCCCATAGAGCCGACACACTTCCCCTTTAACGTTTCGCACAGGCCGGACATACTCGATATCTTTCTTCTCAAAAACATAAACCTTCGTTTATGTTCAATAGAAGTTCAACACGAGTTAGACTCAGATCACCGCCCGGTGACTCTGGAATTAGCCTCCCGCACCCCCGGCCCCTCAGGCCACAACAACGAAAGGACCAAGATAGCGACTGACTGGGCACGGCTAGAGAAAAATCTCAAGTCAACCTCGTCGGTCCACCTTGATCAAATTCCCAAAGACATTACGTCTAAGGAAGATACCTCTCAGGCGATCGACTCGCTCACAAGTCACGTGCAGTCGATAATGGACGACTGCTCGCGGCCGGTACCAGATACGAGCGATCGTAAATGGCGCCTGCCAGACGACGTCCGTGACTTGTTGAGACGGAAAAACGCCGCGACACGCGCTTATGACCGCTACCCTACGGAGGACAACCGTACCCACCTACGGTCACTCCAGAGGGAGGTTAAACAAGCAATTAAAAAATTGAGACAGAGCAAATGGGACGCCATGATCGAGGAGCTAGAACCCTCTCACACAGCCTTTTGGCAGCTTTCCCGCTCACTCAAAAAAGACATCGTGTCCACCCTCCCTCCTCTCACCAGACCCAACCAGCCTCCGGCATTCATGGACGATGAAAAGTCAGAATGCCTGGCCGACTGCTTGGAGCTTCAGTGTACGCCGAGTACGCTACACCCCGACGCCGCGAATCACCGCTTCATCGCCGACGAAGTGGAACGTCGTAACACTCTCTCGCGCTCGTTAGGAAACGACAGCCCCGATCAGCCAATCCCAGCAGTGACCACCGATGAGGTCGAATCGTTAGTCAGGGGTCTCAAAACCAGGAAAGCCCCAGGTTCGGACGGAATCTCAAATAAAGTCATTAAATTATTCCCCGCCCACTTGATAATTCTGTTGTGCTGCATCTTCAATGCAGCACTAAATAATAACATCTTTCCCGCGCAATGGAAAGAGGCCGTGGTAATAGGAATCCACAAACCCGGCAAGCGCCGTACCGAACCTAGTAGTTACCGCCCGATTAGTCTACTAAGAGGTCTAGGTAAGATCTACGAACGAATAGTTCTCAGTAGACTACGTACATTCGCCGAGGCTAACAACCTCGTTCCCGACGCACAGTTTGGCTTCCGAGCTAAACACAGCTGCGTACAACAAGTTCACCGTTTGGTAGAATACACAAGTAGTCAGTTCATCATGAACAGATATACGGGTGTATTATTCCTAGACGTAGCGAAAGCATTCGACAAGGTTTGGCATGAAGGCCTAATCTACAAACTCTATCTCCTCAAGATCCCTCACTACTTAATTCACATTATACATGACTACTTAAGTCATCGCAGCTTTCGCTACAGGGTGGAAGGGACGTTGTCGACCTCCCACCCTATCAAGGCCGGCGTCCCTCAGGGGTCGGTCCTCTCCCCATTTCTCTTCACGCTATACACTAGCGATATGCCCAAATTCAACCGGGTACATAAAGCGCTTTACGCTGATGACACCGCACTCTTTTGTGCTGGTAGATCCCCGACAACAGTAGCCAAGACTCTCCAAACAGCGGTTACCGCCCTAGCCAATTGGTTTAGGAAATGGAGATTAGAAATCAACCCCGAGAAGAGTCAGGCGGTCATGTTCACTAGACGAACTGCCCGTTCCTACTCTATCGATAGCATTCCCCCCCTTAAAATTTTCAACAAGCCGGTCACTTGGACCAGGCAGGCCAAATACTTGGGTGTGACCCTTGACGATCGACTCAGCTTCGCCCCTCACATAAAGAAAGTCCGCGCACGGGCAGCTTTTGTGATGGGCCGTCTCCACTGTCTACTCAACTCTAGGTCGCGTATGCCCTTGAGTAGCAAAGTCCGACTCTACACCACCTGCATACGGCCTATCATGACCTATGCCAGCGTGGTGTTCGCGCATGTTAAGCCACACAGGATCCACAGGCTACAGACACTACAAAATCGTTTCATGCGCCGAGCTACGGGAGCACCGTGGTTCATACGAAACGTCGATCTCCACATCGACCTCGAACTGCCGACCATCAAGCAGTTTATGAAACGGTGCTCTCAGAGCTACTTTGACTCTGCCATGACACACCCCAACCAACTAGTGGTTGGGGCGGCTTCCTATAGACCCTCCAAAATCTCCTCTATCCGACGTCCTCGTCACGTCCTCGACGAAGAGGACGACATTATCACACTCGCTCAACAAAGAGCCTACACGGCCCGCGAGGCCTTAACAAATAAATATCCGCGGTTCCGCCCTCGCCGTCGAGGTGCGAAACCGCGCCGCGCAAAAGTCACTATTAAAAACGTGGGCACGCCCACTTTGCCTCCAGCGACGCCCCAAGCCGAGGTCCGTTTCCCACAGGGGGAGCCCTTGGGCGATGTCGCTTAGCATACTTTTCTCCGGGTTGAGAGCCCTCAGCGCTCACCCATAGTCCGCGTCAAGCTGTCAAGGCCATCTGCGGCCAACAGCTGTACACACACAAAAAAAAAAAAAAAAAAAAAAAAAAAAAAAAAAAAAAAAAAAAAAAAAAAAAAAAAAAAAAAAAAAAAAAAAAAAAAAGTTGGCGTCGTCAGTTGATGATTAGCGTTCGGAGCGATAAGTTACTACCTACTTACAAGCTCGCTAGCGAGAAACTAGTGTTCATTGTTTTACTGCCTGCTGTATTCTGTTGTCTCAGTTTTATACATTTCTTCCCTGTAGGTTCTAAATTTAGTCTCTTATACGCAGTAACGATTGTGCATTATTTAAACCCCACTATCCTGACTTGTAACATTATAAATAAAGAAGAATGGAACGTTGGCTTAAAGGTGTTAAACGTGTTCCAACAACATCTTCTAATGACGCTGAATGTTCAAAAGCAATGCGCGCGGAGAATTTAGCAATCACCGATCCAGAAGATGATGCCACGAGTGCCACGACGTCAAGCTCGACGGTTTCAAAGACGAAAAAAAGGAAGTATGATGAATCTTATATCAGTTTCGGATTTGTTGATTCCAACGGCTCACCTCTCTGCATGCTCTGTAGTAAACTGCTTCCTAATAGTTCCATGGCACCTGCCAAATTGCGTCGACATTTAGAAACCGTACACCCCGAGACTAAAGACAAGAATAAAGAATTTTTTGTTCGCAAAAAAGATCAGTTATTAGAAAGTCAAAAAAATATGATGCATGTAACACAAACTACCAACGAAAAGGCCACGGAGGCATCATACTTAGTTAGCTATCGCATTGCACAAGCAGGTGAAGCGCACACTATCGCTGAGAAATTAATAAAACCATGTGTATTAGACATAACAAAATGTATGCTTGATGAAAAATCTGCAAAGCATCTTTCTACTGTTCCGCTATCAAACGATACTGTTTCACGACGAATCCATGATCTGGCAAGCTACGTCAAACAAGAACTAGTTACACGTCTACAAAATACACGATTCGCTTTGCAAATGGACGAGTCGACTGATGTCGCTGGTTTGGCTATCCTGCTGGTTATTGTGAGATATCCATATAAAAGTTCTTTTGAAGAAGACATGCTTATGTGTTCATCGCTGCTTACAAACACTACCGGGGAAGAAATTTTTAATAAAATAAATATATTTTTTGAAGAACATAATCTCAGTTGGAACAATTGCATTGACATTTGTACAGATGGGGCCAAGGCGATGACAGGTAAAACAGCAGGAGCAGTGTCACGAATGAAAAATAAAGCGCCTAATTGTAGTTCCAGTCATTGTATTCTGCATAGACAAGCACTTGCGATGAAGCAAATGCCGTCTAATCTAAAATTAGTTATGGATGAAGCGGTAAAAATAATTAATTTTATCAAATCACGACCACTACAATCCCGATTGTTCTCATTATTGTGTGAAGATTATGGCAGCAAACATAAAACACTGCTGCTCCATACAGAAGTGCGATGGCTGTCTCGGGGAAAAACTTTAACAAGGCTATTTGAACTTAGAGCCGAGTTACAAATATTTCTTTCAGCAGATACTTCTTTTAATTTGAAGGACCGTTTGTATGATAAAACTTGGTTGTTCCGATTGTCTTTTATGGCGGATATCTTTCAAAAACTTAACGAATTAAATTTATCGTTGCAAGGTAAACAGACAACAGTGTTTCAGGCCTATAATAAAATAACTGCTTTTAAAAGAAAATTAGATTTTTGGATCATTTGCATTGGTAAGAAAGAAATAGAAAGTTTTACGTTACTCAGTGAGTTTGTTAGCGAAAACGACTCAGAAATGTTTGAAGATAATGTGTTTGAAGAATTGGTCCAATATCTCAGTTCGATGCGCGCATCTTTTGAAAAGTATTTTCCCGAAGAACACAATACAAAAATTAAAGTGAACTCCTGGATTCATAATCCTTTTTTACCCAACTTGGAAAAGCCTGAAAACATGTCAAATGAGATATATGAATCTCTTTTAGAAATGTCATCAGACACAAGTATGGAGTCATTGTTCAAAACGACGCCTCTTAATGATTTTTGGTGCAGAATCCAAGATGAATATGCAATGCTTGGCCAAATGGCTCTGGATATTCTTCTCCCGTTCCCAACTACATATTTGTGCGAAACAGGATTCTCTACCTACGCAGCCACGAAAACAAAATATCGCAATAGACTGGACGCCGAAGCTGATATGAGACTCCAACTTTCTTCCATCAAACCTGATATCCAGCAATTGATGAAAAATAAAAAACAGTTTCATACCTCCCACTAGTTAGATTTTTTCTTTTTTAATGTTTTCTATTATTGTCCTTACCAAGTGGTGAAGTAAATAATAATTAGTAACTGATACATTGTACTTTTATTATGCTGATTAATATAGAATACACTTATAAAAATAATTGTTTTATTGTAGGGTTCCATCAAGTATTTTGCTTCCCAAAAGGGTTCCGTCATTTAAAAAGTTTGAGAACCACTGCACTACATTATTCGTTTGTCTAAGCAATTTTCAAAACATTATCATTAATAGAATAGAAGATATCAACAATTACTTTCTTTTTGTTTTATTGAAACCGTTCTCCTGAAAAAAAAATGTATTTTTTTAGATATGTCACTGTTTAATTAAAGCCGCGATATGTTGAAGACATTCTTCATATCCAAAGAAATAAATAACACTTTACATATTGTATTTATATTTTAGTGTATTTTTATATATTCTATTAAATTCGAATTTCTTTGTTGAAATGAGGATTATTTGTCTTAAAATTTCGTAGTTCTCAAGCGATCACGTTTACGAGGTCCAAACAAATTCTATAATGTCAGTAGTTATATATTTATGCCATTGGATTAATTACACATACTTATAGTAACATAGATATTATTATCATATTATTGTATAAGTATAGCATAATTTTTATAAAATTAATTATAGCAGTTAATTAACTATAGTTTGTCCTTTATATATTGCATTTATAGATTGTCGTTTTCAGGTAAACTGTTATATTTCACTTTTAATAAATAGTCTCTTATACAATAACAATAATTTACTTAAAGTATGTCCTCGAATAAAAATAAAATATGCTTGAAAAAAATTGTGCTACGAAATTTAAATTTCACTTACTGAAATTAGGAGTTTTGATCACAAACCGCTTATTTGTGTAATGGAAAACTTGGCCACTCCCATCGGGGTTTTGTATCGCCTAAGTTAGAAAATCTTTTTGAATTATTCTTTCGGCATTTATATTAACTACTGTATTTTATTATTTATTTATTTTTATAAAGATTATACTTAAAAAATTTCAAATTTTATTTATAACCTTTTTCAGAGTGTATAGTTAGATTTAAAGAAAGATGTAGTTCAAAGAGTTCTCGGAATATAGATGATAGTACCTTTAGTGACATAATTAAATAGTGAGAGAGATTATAATTAACAAAATATGAGCTTATTGCATTTTATATTAAAGTTTAAGTTCCGTCACACATACATAGTTAACACCTTTCTATAGGTAATGTGCTGACACGTGATTATGTGTGACCTTAAATAAGTTCCTTATTCAACGTCATTCTATTTTGTTGTTACGTTGCTACCGATCTCAGAACAATTATTTATCAATCCATAACTATAGTAGTTAGTAGCTGACCCGGCGAATTTCGTACCACCATATTTATAGATTGTAAATATTTTTAAAATTTTTAATATGTAGTATCTTTGGGTTCCGGGCACAGAGCTTAGTCAGCGGCACGCGATAGGGGCGAACCTAGGGATTATGTTAGAGACTATCCAGCATCTCTTGCTGACTAACAACCTTGGAATGACGGATTGTCAGCCTGAAGGTAAACCGCGCACTGTTATTTTATTTATTCTCATAATCATCACCATTACATTTCATATACGTCCAACTATTGGGCTCGACCCTCCTCCATAATAAGAGGGAAATTGATCTACTATACCACGATGGTCAGACGTGTTAGTATAGGGTTTTATTTGGAGTTTTCCTTCTCTTGCATAGATGTTATACGAATATTATATCACTTAGTCGTATCTTACGACACCCACGGGCTGGAAAAGGGGTGGTGAATTATATTCTTACTCCTCCATCACACGGGCATTGTATTTGATTGAAATTAAAATATTTATTCTATTTGATTGAAATTATAATTTGACGCATTTATTATCTCTTTGAAGTTGTCAATTGCTGGCTGAACAACTCAATTTCCGTATCATCAGATAAAAAATTCTGATTTTAATAAATCATTTTTTTTTTCTATACAAACCTTGTCATGATAGCAATAAACATAATAAAAAAAGAGTTATAAAATTTGGTGCAGTCGATCGAAAGTTATGCGCGCACATACATTTCGGTGATTCATTTTAATTTATAGAGATACAAGTTAAATGATTAAAACTTGTTTCATGGCAGTTGTAACGTTACAGCTCAAAAAGATAACAGCCATTTCCCATTTGAATTATTTTTAAATTATATAAGTTTTAAATGATTGATAAATGATTTGAAATTGAAATATACAATCAAATAAAATCGCACTTATCCTGTTCTATATTTAGCTAAAAATTTAGAGAATTTCTCAAGTGTTGCTTCTTATAAGGCGTAAATAATGGTATAGAACTTAACTGACCACTGCGTGTGGTGACACAACAAAAATACAATTCATCACCCCTTTTCTTGCCTATTGGTATAGGGTTTTCTTTTGAGTTTCCCTTCTCTTGCATAGATGTTATATGCATATTTTATCTCTTAGTCGTCTTTTAAGATACCAACGGGCATGAAAGGGGGTGTTGAATTGTATTTTTACACCGTCACCTCACGAAAAATTTATAGTATTACTAAGTATTTATAGTATTACTAGCCATGTCCTATAAAATAAAAGGATACGGCTTGCATTTCCGATGTAAGCATCCCCTGAATGGTCATATTATCATTGACGCCACGCTGGACGCTTGTCAACTCGTGTAGTTCCGTAGTTGCATTTGGTATTGCAAATTTTCCATGAAAGTGCTGCTATTCATTGTTCTGGTTATCCGTTTTTTTTGGTTGGCTACAGTTTATTTCGTACAAGGTGGCGAAAGGACATGGTGGTGCTTCATAATCGTATTACTTTCATATCACCATTGGCTGACGTATGAAAAAGAGTTCTTTAATTCAGTAGCCAGTCCAGTCCTGGAGAACCCTTAGCCAATTTTTACGACTACTTATAGTAAAAAATTTTTAAGTAGTCACCTTATGGACAAAATGTTATTTACTCGAGGAGTTTCGGCGCGAATATGGAAATTTTATGCTCTTGAATTATTTCATATTTTTTGTATTTTATAGTGTTATATTAAATAATTTGCTGATAATTAATGTCACACAATACAGTTAAGGTGCTGAACTATGGTGAATGTGATATAAGAATGGTTTACGTGTAATATCATATTCTACCGAAATTCCCAGAGAAATCATTTAATTTGGTTTTCAGCGCCCAACTAATGGTAACGACTTGACTTACTGATAGACGATGTCTCTCAATAAGCTACTCAATATGTAGAAGTGGTAAATAATATGTGAAGAAAATTATTTGTAAGCTACGTAAGACAAGGCAGTATGGTCGAAAAGACTTTAGGGCGATTAAATATAAAAAAATTGGTTTACTCGAGTGATTTTCTAATAACAATAATTCATTTAAATAAAGTTTGATAATTTTTTTTTTACAAATCATCAAGCATATTAATATACTAAAATTCAGTAATTTAAAATAATGATTATTATAATTATTTCTATGTTCAATTGTTAACTAATGTGTTTAATATAACCACATAGAAAATTTTAAAACGTTCCATGGGAGAATGTAGCTATTTATATAATCCGATTTACCTCACCTCTGCATTCGGGCCGATTTGAATCAACGTCATTCCAATATTCAGCGGAGCGACAAATCAGCACTTCGATATTGCCTTCATTTGGACACCCAACTCGATATATGAAGATTTGATTTTCTACAAGCCAGCACCTGCCGTATGCCTATTTATTTTATGTTTATACGTTATTCTTTTCCAATATAAAAGCATTTTAACTACTATTACGTTAAATTCATGGCTGCAACATATTTCTTCTACCTATTATCGTCCTTTTCTTTTTGGGGTGGGTTACGGTCGGCCCACTCCTCGCACCACTCCGTTCGGGGCGACAGAGAGGCGTATGCACGAACACCCATAACCCACCCGCGACACGTCGCCTTCGTCATTGGACCAACTACCAGAGCAGGGTGTCTTGACATCAGTGGTCGGCTCGACGGAATACTCCCTTGAGGGGTACCCTCCCATCGACCAACGTCCCTCCCTCGTGGAGGACATCGGTCTTTCCTCACGCGGTCAGCCTCTCGACGGGTGACGGAGTAATTCCATGGTCCGGTCACCCGTGGCTTCGGCCTATTATCATCCTAAAGGAACTCCTAAACGAGGAAAAACTAGGTTATTTAGCCTAAACTATCTTCATATTGGATTTCGACACAACCGCGTGTGGCTGATGCCGCCGCTCCGGCCACAGAAGTCAAGTAATCGATACCAGTAGGATGTCAGGAGGTCCGAACACCATCCATCTGTCGCCCTGGGTAAATTAGGCGGGGTATGTTCAGACCCATGGGCTGCTACAAAAAACGGCAAAGAGTGATTGATATATTTTATTGTGAGCCTGTCACAATTTGAACAAAAGATAAGAAAAGAAATACATATATAAAGGGAGAGTCATGTCGGTTTATTAGCGACTGCAAAAACTCGGTAAGTAAATTAAGAGTGGTTCTTTTACAAATATTTATAATTATTTAATTTATTTTTGGCAGTTTATTGATGGCCTTCTTAAAGAAATCAGCTGGACGGGAGGTAACAAATTTTTCAAAGGCATTTTGTACTGCCTCTCGGGTATTGAATTTCTTTCCCGCCAAAACGTTATCCAAATTCTGGAAAAAGAAGTAGTCTGTAGGCGCAAGGTCTGGTGAGTATGGCGGATGACGGAGAGCTTCCAACCCCAGTTCTTGCAACTTGGAGACCGTCTGCTGTGCAGTATGAGGTCGCGCATTGTCGTGCAGGAGCAGCGGAGACGAGCGATTGACCAATGCTGGTTGGAGATGTGCCAGCTTCTCCATCATTGTGTTCAGTTCTTCACAGTACACATCTGCAGTAATGCTCACCCCGTTTGGTAAGAAGCTGAGATGAATCACACCGGCGCTAGACCACCAAACAGTGACCATCACTTTTCTAGGGGTAAGTTTTCGTTTAGGGCATTGTTTAGGTGCTGAACCAGGATCCAACCAACTTGCTGAGCTTATCAAACAGAATTCATTTTTCATCGCAAGTAACAATGCGTTTCAAAATTCCTTCATTTGTGTGTCTGTTGAGCAATGCAAGGCAAATTTAACGCCGCTTCCAGATCTAGTAAGAAGGCTATTGCCAGAGCCAAGGCGGAACATGTTGCCAGAATTGGCGAGCGATTGCAAAGCTATCCCGCTGGGAGTCGTGCATTCTGGTCGCTCGCCAAGGCTGCACAAGGCAACTTCTGCCAGCCCAATCTCCCACCACTGCAGAAACACGATGGTAGTCTGGCCCACAGCGCAAAGGAGAAGGCCGATCTTCTAGGTCAATTCTTTGCCTGTAACTCGACTTTGGATGCCGGAGCTGCCACACCACCTACCATCCCACGGTGTGAAAACTCACTGCCCGAAATCCGCATCACGCAGCGAGCGGTTAGGCGGGAGCTGCAGCTTTTAGACGTCCATAAGTCGAGTGGACCGGATGGCATCCCTGCAGTGGTACTAAAGACGTGCGCCCCTGAATTGACTCCCATCCTCACGCGCCTATACCGACTTTCCTACGCTACTAATAGGGTTCCGTCTTCGTGGAAGGTAGCCCATGTCCACCCGATCCCTAAAAAGGGAGACCGGTCTGACCCATCGAATTACAGGCCAATTGCGATAACATCCTTGCTCTCCAAGATAATGGAGAAGGTTATAAACCGCCAGCTTCTGCAGTACCTTGAGGATCGCCAGCTTATCAGTGATCGCCAATACGGCTTTCGTCATGGTCGGTCGGCTGGTGATCTTCTTGTGTACCTCACACACCGTTGGGCAGAGGCCTTGGAGGGCAAGGGTGAGGCACTGGCGTACAGCCTAGATATCGTAAAGGTGTTCGATAGGGTCTGGCACAGGGCACTTCTATCGAAGCTACCATCATACGGAATCCCCGAGGGACTCTGTAATTGGATTGCCAGCTTTTTGGATCGTCGGAGTATAAAAGTCGTCGTAGATGGCTCCTGCTCCGATACCATGACCATTTATGCTGGTGTACCACAAGAATCGGTGCTCTCCCCGACGTTGTTTATCCTGCATATCAATGACATGCTCTCTATCGAGAGTATGCGTTGCTGTGCGGATGACAGTGCGGGTGATGAGCGGTACACTGAGCAACGGAATATCCCTCGGAGTATTCAGGAAAGAAGGGTTCAACTTGTGTCTGAAGTCGAGCGCTCTCTGGGGCGGGCCTCGGAATGGGGTGAACGGAACCTAGTCCAGTTCAACCCCACAAAGACACAAGTTTGCGCGTTCACTGCAACGAAGGACCCGTTTGTCATGGCGCCTCAGTTCCAAGGAGTAACTCTTCCAATTTCTGAGAGTATTGGGATTCTCGGCGTCAAAATATCGAGCAAAGTCCAGTTTGGGAGTCATTTGGAGGACAAAGCCAAATTGGCAAGCAAAAAGTTGGGCGTCCTGAACAGAGCCAGGCGGTACTTCACACCGAGACAGCGTCTTGTGCTATACAAAGCACAAGTTCGTCCTCATGTGGTACTCCACTGCTCACATCTCTGGGCAGGTGCGCCCAAATATCAGCTAGACCCACTTGACTCCCTGCAAAGACGGGCTGTTCGAATCGTCGGGAATCCCAATCTTACGGACAGATTGGAGTCGCTGGAGCAGCGGAGAGACTTTGGGTCACTCTGTGTACTCTACCGACTCTTTCACAGGGAGTGCTCCGAGGAACTGTTTGACTTGGTACCACCGTCACCATTCTACCAACGTACCACTTGACATCGCAGCAGGGTTCATCCATTTCACCTGGAAACGTTATGGTCTTCAACTGTACGTTTCCAGCGATCATTTCTCCCACGTACGTGCAAGCTCTGGAATAAACTACCTGCTGCTGTGTTTCCCGAGCGCTATGACATGTCCTTCTTTAAACGAGGTTTAAGAAGAGTATTTCCTTCACGGTAGGCAGCGGCCTGGCTGTGCCCCTGGTATTGCAAAGGTCCATGTGCAGCAGTTTCACTTACCATGAGGTGTGCTGCTTGCTCGTTTGCCACCGCTGGCAATAAAAAAAAAAAAATGTCTCGACGCGTACTTCGCACTGGCGATCATTGAGGTCGGCACCCATTTGTCAAGCTTTCTTACCTTGCCAATTTGACGCAAATGGACCAATATTGTTTTGACGCTAACGTCGAAGGCTGCTGCTAATTCAGCCGTAGATTGTGTATCATCGGCTTCCACAATTGCCTTTAATTCGTCATTGTCGATCAAAGTCTTCGGACGACCGCGAGGTTCATTTTTCAGGTCGAAATTTCCAGAACGTAAGCGAGCAAACCAATAACAGGCGGTGCATTGGTTTGTAGTGTTAGCTCCGTAAACGTCGTTGATGTTGCGTGCCGCTTGTGCCGCGTTGCTGCCACGACGATACTCATATTCCATAATTACTCGAATTTTTAACGTATCCATGATGACGAAAAAGATTGAAATGCGATGAAAACGTAACGCTAATCAATAAACAAACGACTACTTTTGGAAAATGAATTCCATGTTTTAAAATAAAATTAATTTGAAATTAGAATTCTTAGCCAAACAAAAATTATTTTGATTTAAAATGGCCAGTACTGCAGAACAGCAATTACATAGGTAACCTATGACCTATTTATATGCATCGCACAAAGTACCTACCGCACTAAGTATATTTCTGCGTAGAAACCGAACCTGTGTCACTTGGCACAGTAGATCGATATCTTAATATTTTATATAGGCATATTATTTTATATTTGTGATTATGTATTTTGATTTTATCCTTACTCATATTCTAAATGCGAAAATAAGTTTGTTTGTTACACTTTCACGCTTAAACTACCGAACCGATTCCAAAAATTCATTCTGAATGAATTTTTGAAAAAATATCTGGGAGTAACATATGTTATATTTTACTGGGATTCCCACGGCAACGGGCACTATGCGGGTAAGGGTATGAAACCGAAGCGAAGCGAGGGCGCGTTGCTAGTACTCTTTGTACAATGGTACATGAGCATTAGACATCTACGTACATAAAACGAAGAGATTATCAATGCTACCGTACCCTACCTACCGCCTTACCCGCATAGTTCCCATTCCCGTGGGAATACCAGGATAAAATATAGCTTACTCCCTAATATTAAAACTTTCCATTGGTGAAAGAATTTTTGAAATCTGTTAGCTGGTTAAGCGTGAAAGCGTAACAAATAAACAAATAAACTTACTTTCACATTTATAATATTTGTAAGGATTTGTTTTAGCCTAACAAGCATTTTCAACGATATTTTTATCTTAAAATTTTATACTTAAATTACTTAATTGCACAGAAAACCAGACCTTCGCTCCGCCTTATCAGTTAAAATGGCAAAATTCCTTTTACCATTTCCAAGATCGTTTATATAAATTCGTCACGAATATGGAGGCGTAGAACGTAAATCACGCTAGGACTCTACGTTTTATGGCTTTTAATTTTGGCATTTTATGTTGTGATAACATCTGCGGACGTAATGTGCGCACCAGCCAGTCTTTACGAGTTTCACTTTATGAGTTACATTGACACTACCGATAATTTCAAATTTTTCACGAGCGAAAAATTAAATACTTGTACAATATTTCCTTCTCATTGCTAATCTTTCTAGCTCTTTAGTGACCAAATCAATATTAAAAATCTTTTATTAATAAATATATTGACTGGGCAATCGAACTAAAAAATCTAATTTTAATTAATATAATATAGTATGCATTATCGTCCGTGTGGTGACGGAGTAAGAATACAATTTACCAACCCTCTCCCCCCACCTTTATTGCCCATCAGTGTCGTAAAAGATGACTAAGGGATTAAATATGCATATAATATCTATGCAAGAGAAGAAAAGGGCAGCTTTCAGAAAACTTAAGAGGATCTTCTCGTTCAATTATTTCTGGGTCTGAAAACATAGGTCCACGATCAGTGTGTGTCACCAATGATGATTTACGGCATGGAAACGTGGTCCCTAAATGAAGATCTTATAACCAAGCTCAAAGTCGCTTAACGTACTATGGCGAGTGCTATGCTCGGGATTTCTCTGCGAGATTGAATCCAAAATACGGAAATCCGCAGAAGAACGGGTGTAACTGACATAGCGCGATGAATTAGCACGCTGAAGTGGCAATGGGCAAGCCACATCGCTCGAGGAACCGACAACCGCTGGGGAAGAAAGGTTCTCCAGTGGCGACCACGTATCGGACGACGGAGTGTAGGACGCCCCCTCCCACTAGGTGGACCGGCGACCCGGTGAAAGTTGCTGGGCGTTGTTGGATGCAGGCAGCACAGGACCACACTTTGTGGCCTAACATGAGAGAGGCCTACGTTCAGCGGTGGACGGTGATTGGCTGAAATGATGATGATGACAGATAAGGAAAACTCAAAATAAAACCCTTTACCAACCTGTCTGTTCAGCGTGATATAGTAGGTGAATTTCCCTGCTATTATGGATGGGCTGTGATGATGATGATTATGAGGTACATTGTATTTTCATACAATGAGACTTAACTATGATGATAATACTTCGTCATTGCATGGAAGTTAACTTATATTGAACAAAATCCAAAAGAGTGTAAATATGCCGCTGCTGATTCTTGGAAAAGCGCCCGGGTGAAAAACAGAATAAACTGGACTTGGCGAAAGAAATAACTCAATTTGCATATCTCACTGGCTCGTTGCGTCACAATGTTTCATAAGTTAATGTTAGCAACTTTAAGCGAATATAATAATGATGTTAGCTGTTAATATTAAGATATAATTACTGTATCTTAAAAGTTTTCATCATTATCATCATCATCGCAAACCACATACGTCCCACTGTTGGGCTCGGGCCTCCTCCACAATGGGAGGGAATTTGACCTACTACACCATGCTGGTCAGACATATTGGTATAGGGTTTCATTTTTCCTTCTCTTGCATAGATCTTATGTGCATATTATATCC
Organism: Lymantria dispar; assembly: GCA_032191425.1. Classification (NCBI taxonomy): domain Eukaryota; kingdom Metazoa; phylum Arthropoda; class Insecta; order Lepidoptera; family Erebidae; genus Lymantria; species Lymantria dispar. The sequence continues at coordinate 17,568,278 of CM063451.1, forward strand.
CTTCGTCGTTTTATGACATCCACTGGCAAGATAGGGAGTGGTGAATTGTATTCTTACTCCGTCACCACGTGGAAAATTTTAGTTATGGAAAATTAAGCACATCAACAATGCTAAAATAATCGATTTGAACTTTCTTTTCTTTATAAAATGTAGAGTCAAAATTGTAGTTGGATTAATTTGTATAGTAAATTGATAATATCATTTTTGGAAGATAACCAAACTGCTTATTCGGTGTTTCTATGGCATACCATTTTCTTCAAAGACAACACCTTTTACTATGGCAATACTCCTTGTATTATATTATTACAGAGGAACTTTAAAGATACATTTCAGGTATACAAATTACACATAGATGCGGAACATAATTAGTGGATCTTATAAAGTATTATGATGCGTGAGCATTGAACTCGGAGACTTGTCATGGTGTATCGGTATCTTAACCTACGCCATATATACAGTCAGTTAAATTTATGAATCAGCTAAGCACTTGATGTACTAAAAGTATTCAACATAAAAGTTTACTTTAGGGCCATCCCTTTTGTTGTAAATCTTATACTATTTATATATAAAATACTAGCAACCCGCCCTCACTTCGCTTCGGTTTCAGTCGCCTTACCCGCGGCGTAATTCCCGTTCCCGTGGGAATACCGGGATAAAATATAGCCTATATTACTCTCTGATATTATAGCTTTCCATTGGTGAAAGAATTTTTGAAATCGGTTCAGTGGTTTAAGCGTGAAAGCGTAACAAACAAACAAACAAACAAAGAAACAAACATCCTTACTTTGACACTAACTATTTAAGATTAAGATGATTAGGGATTTAAATTCTCAAAGTAATATACAAATTGACGCCATATAATATGACTCAGTACTCTTGTTGAGTATTTTGATAATTCTGTACGTTGTATTAAAGTTTTTTTTTTATTTTGAAATTAATTTATATTCGATATTTTATTATATTTTTGTAATACCCCCTATTATTTACATTATAGTTTTAAAATAAAAAGTTAAAGCAGTGAGGTTTTTAGAACTATATACAATATTGTTCAAATTTGAAGGAGAGATATTAGTAACATCTGTTGCCACAGTGTTGATGCTGTCCACAGGGACAGTAAGGAAGGCGGGGAGGACACCCAGTGCTACTACGCTTCCATCGCACTCACTAACACACGACGATCAATCCCTGAAGTAAATAGCTATACAATAATTATTGTAATTATTGGGCAGGCCACATCGCTCGTCGAACCGACAACCGATGGGGGGAAAAAGATTCTTGAGTGGCAACCATGAATCGGAGGATTGAAACACTGGACATCCTTTTTTTTTTTTGGGGTGGGCTGCGGTCGGCGCGCTTCCGCACCACTCTGTCCGGGGCGACAGAGGGGCTTAAGCACGCAACACCCGCAACCCACCCGAACACCACGTCGCCTTCGTCGTTGGACTGACCACCGGAGCAGGGTTACTTGTCATCAGTGGTCGGCCCGACGGAATACCCCCTACTTAGGTTAACCTCCCATCGAGGGGGGGGGGACGTCGGTCTTTCCTCACGCGGTCAGCCTCTCGGCGGATGACGGACTAACTCCCCGGTTACGTCACCCGCGGCCTCGGCTAGAGCAGCATGGCACGCAAAACACTGGACATCTTGAAAGTCACAGGGAACCGTTAGATGCAAGTGGCACAGGACTGACTCGAGTGATCTATGTCCAACAGTAGACGTCTATATGCTGATGGATGGACGGATGGACCATAGTTATTTGCCTATATTAGTATTTTATATCGAGCGAGTCGCTATGTATTTCTATATTCTATATCGTACATTAACATTAAGTAGCTGAATTCCTTCTTTGGCCTAGTACTTATGCGATATCAGAGGCTGAGCTACCATCTGAATACATAACTACTATATCTAAGCTTAAATTTGTGATGATAAAGACGTAATACTCCAAAAAATAGCACGTAGCTATAAATTCAAATAAAGACGCGTTTCTCATATTGACTCTACAATAAAATTGCTTTACATCTTTCGTCGAATTGTTCGGATAGAAAATCGCTAATGAGGGTGATGTTACTCAAAGACGAAACAATCAGGTACAATTTGCCTATTTCCACTCCGTTCGCGCTATTATGTATTTTATAATGTTACATTTATTACTAAAGATATTGACAGCGGTATTATGTACAATATGTACATATTGGAGTATGTCGAGAATGTAATATATGAATGTATGTAAATTGATATGTATATCTCTGTATGGTGACGGAGTTTTCACCACTCCCTATCTTGCCCGTGGATATCGCACAAGACAACTAAAAGATATAATATGCATATAACATCTATGCAAGCGAAGGAAAACTGGAAATGAAACCCTACATCAACCTGTCTGACCAGCATGGTATAGTAAGGTTAATTTCCCTTCTATCGTGGAGGAGGCTCGAGCCCAACAGTGGGACGTATATGAGCTGAGATGATGATGATGATGATGTATATTGGAGACAGATCAAGAATGTAACGTGCGAAATGTATTACATTAGCGAGGAACCGAGGATCACTAGAAATGAAAAAGTGCCGCCAAGGAAACCTATAAATAAAATCTCATGTGAACTTCTACTGTCTAGGCTGACCCGATGATTAGTTCTTTACTATTAAGAAGATGGCCATGCCTAAAGTTGGAACGCATATTAGTGAAGAAGAAAAAGGAACTGAACTTTAGTTTTAAACACGCTGTCTATTAAAAAATCCTTCGTAGGGATCTAATAGCAACTTCTTATCACTATCGAAATACAACACTTCTCTTCTCTGTAGATAGTTGTACCTATATAAGTAGACCAAACAGGCAGATTATGACTAAAATATAGAAATAGATATCAAGCAAATAAAAGGCAGTAAGAGTTTACTAGTTATTATATTATCCGTGTTGGGATGTATTAATAATTCACCAATCCCTATCGCCCATGGATGTCGTAAAAGACTACTAAGGGATATATGTATATGTACTAGCAAGCCGCCCTCGTTTCGCTTCGGTTTCATTTACTTCACCCGCGTTTTTTGCCGTTGCCGTGGGAATACCGAGATAAAATATAGCCTATGTTACTCCCTGATATTACGGCTTTCTATTCTAGAATGAATTTTTGAAATTGGTTTAGTGGTTTAAGCGTGATACTTCGTCCCCACACGGAAGAGTTAGTGATGATGACGAGTTTTCCTTCGATTTGGGAGGAGATTCGTATTCAGCAATAGCCCATGTATGAGCCGAGACAAATGTTGACGGAATCGAGGCTTTTTAGATATCAACTAAATCTAAATTATGACAGATATGCCATGATTATTCCGTGTGGTGACGGAGTAAGAATACAATTCATCACCCCCTATCTTACCCATGGGTGATCGTACGAGACGACTAAGGGATATAAAACGCATACAACATCTATGCGAGAGAAGGAAAACTCGAAATAAAACCCTATACCAACACGTCTGACCAGCGTGGTATAGTAGGTCAATTATCCTTCCGTTATGGAGGAGGCTCGAGCCCAACAGTGGGACGTATATGGGCTGAAATAATGAATGATGATGCAATGATTTATTAAGAATTCTAAAACATGCATTTCATTATTCACTATATTAATTTTCAGACCTCTGACATCAAAATTTGCGAAAACCTCATACAAACTGCCATCCCCTAGTTTAAGAAGAGATTGGAGGGTAAAAGTTACGAGTTTTATAAGTTTATTGTTGTTTGTGTGCTAATAATAAGTTGCATATCGCAGCTTTATAGGATCTCAGGAAGTAATGAATTTTGATGATCATCAGTGAGTCAGTGACGAAATCGAGAGATTTTTAGACATCAATGAAATCTAAAGTATAAAAGCTATAAAACTGGGACTTTATGTATTTAATAAATCTACTATAGTTGTCACAAAATAATAGGCCCGTTTTGACAGTTCACGCCCAAGAAGTTTTCTATTTTTTACCGATCGAAATGTTTTGACGGTAAATACATTTTTCATTGACGGGTGCCGCCCACTGGACTAAGTGCTGTGGCATAACGATTTTTTTCATATTGTCCACAAACTATTAATAATCGGTTAACGAAAAATAAATCGATCAAGATATATTTTTTAAGGCGGACTCGTACTTGGCCGGTGTTATTAATTTGAATACTAGTATTTAGACCAACTAATTACAGAATTTCACCAGCTGTATAGTGATTTTTACTGAAAATTCGAGACGTCAATATTGACAATATGAAAATGAAATAATATGTATATGGGTGACGATAGCCCAACTGACAATTTTGGCTCATCGTCTTAAGAAAATGATTGACTGAAGATTCACTTTTTCTCGATATTTTTGTGTTTGAGTGAATGTGTGTGTTGAGTGTTGTCCGTGTGGTGACGAAGTAAGAATACAATTCACCACTCCCTATCTTGCCCGTGGATGTCGTATAAAACGACTATGTATCCCATAGTAATGTGTGCAAGAGAAGGAAAACTCGAAATGAAACCCTATACCAACATGTCTGACCAGAATGGTATAGTAAGTCAAATTCCCTCCCATTGTGGAGGAGGCCCGAGCCCAACAGTGGGACGTATGTGGGCTGCGATGATGATGATGATGATGAGTGAATGTTTTTGTAACAAAAATATTAAATGATAGAAAAATGACCATTCGTAGCATTGTATCATTTCAAAATATCTACAATATCACAGTTTAAGTAAAATTTTCAAATCAGAAGTTTAATCCAATGCACTTTACAATACATATTCAAATCGATTATATACTCATATAAACTAAATTCGATTTATCGTGAGTATCGAGTACTGAATCGTATGGTTCATCACTAAACACATCGATAAGACCAAGTGTCAAAACGGGCCTCTTATTTTGTGACAACTATAGGGACATCATATCCCGAGAGTTTTTTATGTATATTTTTATGAGAGTTGAATAATCGATGAAACGCTTCGGGAAAATGCAGGAGTGCCTTTGCAGTTTGTTTGGCTCCTCTTGGCAGGGCCCTGCCATGCCCCCAGATAGTGATCGATAAAACATGTAAATTGAATTATTAATAGATATTTTGGTTGCTTTTAATGTATTACATATTAATTGATAGAGTGACCTTAAAATAAACTATTCATGTAAATTATCTTGTTGATGTTAACTTTTAGATGATTGATAGTACTCTAATAATTACATTATTATAACGAGATATGGTTAATTACTTTAATAGTGGACAGAAACTATAGAATAAAATTAATAATATATTTTGATTTTAATATTGTGGATTACAAATACTTGGTAGTGAAATATTATCTAAATCGGTCCAGCCGTTTTGAAAATTACCCAAAGGAAACAGACAGACACATAGACAAAAAAAATTTAAACTGGTTTTTAGGTGTCGTGCAAATAATCGTACAATCTCTATATATACATGAATTGCTCGTTTAAAGCTATAAAATAAGGGAAATTATGATTCTCGATTTCTTAAATGTGTAACATGCTTCAAAAGTTTACTAATAACGGCAAGTTACGGTATAAGAATACCTATGGCTATGATAGTAGCTGTCGTTATAATCGATACAATCATAGAATTATTCGATTAGATGGTCCTAACAAGCTTATCATCATCACAGCTCACAAACGTCTCACTGCTGGGCTTGAGCCTCCTCTACACTGGGAAGTAAATACACCCTTGAAGGTAAAAATTGACAAATGCTATTTATTAATATTTACTCAAGAGTATTTATGCAAAATTTAAAGAAAATCGATGAAGATTTTTTTCTCCTCATACAAACTTTGCTACTGCGGTTTACCCCTTTAGAGGTTGAATTTCAGAAAATCCTTTCTTAGTGAGTTTTGTTTTTATTGCCAACGGTGGCAAACGAGCAAGCAGCATACTTGATGGTAAGTGGTACTGCCGCACATGGACCTTTGCAATATCAAGGGCACAGTCAGGCCGTTGCCTGCCGTGAAGAAAATACTCTTTTTAAACCTCGTTTAAAGAAGGATATGTCATAGCACTTGGGAAACACAGCAGCAGGTAGTTCACTCCAGAACTTGCATGTGCGTGGGAGAAATGATTGCTGAAAACGTACAGTTGAAGACCATAATTTTTTCAAGTGAAATGGATGAACCCTGCTATGATGTCGAGTGGTACGTTGGTAAAATGGTGACAGTGGTACCAAGTCAAACAGTTCCTCGGAGCACTCCCCGTGAAAAGTAGGTAGAGTACATAGAGTAACTCAAAGTCTCTCCACTGCTCCAGCGACTCCAATCTGTCCGTAAGATTGGGATCCCCGACGATTCGAACAGCACGTCTTTGCAGGGAATCAAGTGGGTCTAGCTGATATTTGGGCGCACCTGCCCAGAGATGTGAGTAGTACTCCACATGAGGACGGACTTGTGCTTTGTATAGCACAAAACGCTGTCTCGGTGTGAAGTACCGCCTGGCTCTGTTCAAGACGCCCAACGACGTTTTATGAATTTTATACTTTATTTGTACCTTAATATTTACTATATTATTTATAAATTAAATAGTATAATATTATGATATCATTAAATAATCCACTAAAACGTAATATAATCTCCTAACTTGGGTAATTATAATAATGAGAATGTTTTGATTTTCGGAATTATTGTTGGTGAAACTGGAAACTACTTAAAGATTTTCTTCAAGTAATTTCAGTCTTAGTTGTCATTAGCGAAGTGGAAGTTTACTTATTTACGTAAAATTAACTCATTTCCTTCAGTTCAAACATTTTTTCACGATTCTATTATCGCTTGAAAATCATGTGCAATTTTAAATTTACATTTTAATTACTGCTACGACAATTCATGTGTGATAACACAGCAACATTGTCTGCCTCACACATGCGAGCACATCTTAATTAATATATTATTAATCGTTTTATAAGTTTATTGGTAAGTAAATAATTGATTCGTATCTCTGTAAAACAAAATAGTTGATTCATATTTCTGTAAACTGTTATAATTTTAATATCATTTTTATTTTTGGGGGTGGTTTGCGGTCGGCGCGCTCCTCGTACCACTCCGTCTGGGGCGACAGAGGGGCGTATAGCACGCAACACCCGCAACCCACCCGAACACCACGTCGCCTTCGTCGTTGGGCCGACCACCGAAGCAGGGTTACTTGTCATCAGTGGTCGGCCCGACGGAATACCCCCTTTGTGGGGTACACTCCCATTGACCGACGTCCCCCCCTCGGGGAGAACGTCGGTCTCTCCTCACGCGGTCGGCCTCTCGGAGGGTGACGGACTAATCCCCGGTCACGTCACCCGCGACCTCGGCTAGGGCGGCATGAGGCGCAGGTATTCACGCCTACGCCGCCCCAGTCGCCAGCGGCGGATCGCCTCATCGAGGCTGCGCTCCTCGCGCAGGCGATCCGCCGCCTCTTTCTGCGAGATCACTGCCTCGCAGAAGGCTGCGACCGCGTCCCAATTCCTGACGCTGTCGACCATCGCCCTAGCGATAGTCGGCAGCGTCAGGTCGGCACTGATGATTGCGACGAGTTCACGGCGCTGCGTGGCCCAAGCGGCGCAGGCCTCGAGCGTATGCCGCGCCGTGTCCTCGTCGCAATCGCAGTGGTGGCAGGACAGTGTACTCTCCCTCCTTACGACCTTGTGCAGGTATTTGGCGAAGCACCCATGCTCCGTCAACACCTGCACTAGTCAGAAGGAGAGCACCCCGTGCCGCCTTTCCAACCACTGCATCAGCACCGGCCGGAAGGCCTCCACAGTTCAATTTTAATATCATAGGCGCTTTCTGCTTAACAGCTTCGGGCGCGGTTACTAAATAGTGCATATTGTTATAGACCTCTGCGCTCTCTTACATTATGTCAATTAATCGATCCTTAAAATCATTTTGATTTATTATGTATAATATAATGATTAAGCTAAAAGATTTTTATTTCGCGGATTTATGATTTCATTATACTGATCTCTGCGTGTCAACTTCCGGCGTTTCTCTCGGACAGCTGAGCATCTAAATTATCAACTGTGCATTTGAGCTTTATTTGTATCTCGTCGCATTGGTCATACAAAGACTTTATCTTACCTATACGCAATTCCAACTCAATGATGTCGGTAGGGCTCAACGCAGAAATATTTATCGAATTTAAATAAGTAGAAAAAGCTGTTAAGCGACTTTTATAACTACCTCTTTTCTTTATTAATTCTTTTTCCTCGGACATTCTAGAAAGCAAGTGTTTCGTCTACGTTACACAATAATGCAAGTAACTAATTATGTTACCCAATATTAAACAACTGATTTTTGTACTGTATATATTTGTCCTATAATTTATATTTAATTTTAAGTATATATAGTGTATAATATTTCGTTTATTTTAGGTTTAAGTTTGTAATATAATAATTTAAATCATGTGACTATTATTCGATAATATAACAATAATTTTCTGTATAAATTTAATTAAATTATTTAACAAAGCTATAAATTGGTTTAAATTAATCTGCACAATACAATTAATAAAAAATGTACTTAATCAAGCTTTAAGTTTAGCGAATTCCTACCTTAGCGAAACTAACATTAACAATTTATAGATTTAAACGAGTCTATTTAGTTAATTAAATAATTGAAACTAATAATAATGATAATTATAACTAAATGAAACAATAATAATCTCGTTAGATCAACAGTAAGTAAGCTACTTAAAATAAAACTTAAATGTAGGTTGAACACAATCAAAAAGCTACCATAAAAATGAGAACTTTTAAGTACTGACTTTATTTATTACACAGCTTTTACTAGGTGATTTATTAGCTAACCTAGAGTGATGGGTGGAAATTATGGCAATTAACAGTATAATAATTAATATTTGACCATTTGACCTTCACACCTTGCCTCGACTCACGTATTCCAATCCTTATATTCCACAAAACTCTTCTTATTTCGTTAATTACATAAACCCGGTAATCCAGCTCGATCCAGGACCATGTAAATGGATGTTTGACTTGTGGAATGCTAGTTTAGCTAATGGTGAATTAATAAATAAATTGCGTTGTGCAGAGGATGATATTTTAATGTGCTTCGTTACAGCGGTAGTAAGAGAATGCATTATTTTTACAAAAAGCTTAACATTATAAATTAGGCATGCAAGACGACGGGATCGTGCGTATTGCGGTAAGGTTCAAATCAGGGGTGCTAAATTTTCTGAACAGTGGGTGCCTACGTCATGAAATGAAACTATGGTCCTAATTTCATTTTTCTAGCTTCAGTAGCTTCTGCTCACCCTGTTCCTTTATATGTATATTATTGTTAACGCTCCCGCAACACCCCCTGTAGGTGAAATTTCGTAAAATCCGTTCTTAGTTGACCTTTACTCAACGATAGGAATATTCCTACGAAATTTCAAGTATGTACGCCTTATGGTTCCAGAGATATGGTGATGAGTCAATTTATTGCTCGCAAAACCCTCCTCTCCTATATACACATATATAGACTAGCAACAAACTAGCCGCCCGCCCTCGCTTCGCTTCGGATTCAGTCACCTTATCCGCCTAGTTCCCTTAGAAGGTAAAAATTGACAAATGCTGTTTATTCATTTTTACATTTTTACTGAAGAGTATTTATGCAAAATTTAAAGGAAATCGATGAAGATTTTTATTTGTCCTCATACAAACTTTACCACTGCGATTCATCCCTTAAGAGTTGAAAGCCAAAAATTCCTTTCTTAATGGGTCTCCACGTCACAAAATGAAATTACGGTCAAAACTGCATGTTTCTAGCTTCAGTAGTTTCAGATCGACGTCGATGAGTTAGTCGACCAACTTCTTCTTACCTATTTACACCTTTAGAGGGTAAAAATTAAGAAATGCTGAAACACGTGTTTATTTATTTTTATTAAATAGTATTTGTGGAGAATTAGATGAAAATTTGATAAGGTTCAAATCAGGGGTGCTAAATTTTCTGAACAGTGGGTGCCTACGTCATGAAATGAAACTACGGTCCAAATTTCATTTTTCTAGCTTCAGTAGCTACGGCTCACTCTGTTCCTTTATTTTTATATTATTGTTAACGCCCCCGCAACACCCCTTGCAGGTGGAATTTCGTAAAATCCGTTCTTAGCTGACCTCTACTTGACGAAAGGAATATTTCTGCCAAATTGCAAGTCTGTACGCCTTATGGTGCCAGAGATATGGTGATGAGTCAATTTATTGCTCGCAAAACCCTCCTCTCCTATATACACATATATAGACTAGCAACCCGCCCTCGCTTCGCTTCGGTTTTAATCACCTTACCCGCCTAGTTCCCTTAGAAGGGAAAATTGACAAATGCTGTTTTTTCATTTTTATTGAAAAGTATTGATGCAAAATTTAAAGAAAATCGATGAAGTTTTTTTTTCGCCTCATACAAATTTTGCTACTGCGGTTCAACCCTTAGGGGTTGAATTCCAAATAAAACCTTTCTTAACGTATCCTTACGTCACAAAATAAAGTTACGGTCAAAATTGCATGTTTCTAGATTCAGTAGTTTCAGCTCGGCGTCCATGAGTTACTTGACCAACTTCTTTATACCTATTTACACCCTTAGAGGGTGAAAATTAAGAAATGAAACATGTGTTTATTTATTTTATTAAATAGTATCTGTGGGGAATTAGATGAAAATCGAAGAAGATTTTTATTCTCCCCATACAAACTTTGCTGCTGAGGCTTACCTCTTAGGGGTTGAATTCCCCGAGGCTGCAGGGGTCGCAAATCGGCGGTGGTGGCGAGGTTGGAAAGTCCGGGTCTGGCTGGCCAGGGCGGCGAGGTGACGGCCCTACAGGCCGCGAACGCCCGAGAACCTGAGTGAGGAGCTCTCCGGCTTGCGGGAACACAACCGCAAGCTGGAGATGGAGCTTTCGGCGGTGCGGAGAGAGAATCGCGGGTTAGCCAAGGACGTGGCCGACCTGCGGTCTCAGTTCGCGCTTGGTGCTGGCCGCGCCGCCGGCGCTGGCCTCGCTAGCGAAGCGGGCTGCGTCGGCGAGGGAGGATCCCGCGCCCGTGGCGCCAGCTGCGCCCGTAGCGCTGACTGCACCCGTTGCGCCCATCGCGGCCGCTGCACCGACGGCGGCCGCTGCTTTGGCTCTTGGCCGCGGAAGGCCCCGAAAGGCGGAAGAGCCGCTGCATGCCGAAGTGCACGGCGTACCGGAGGAGGCGATACACGTCATCCTCGCCTGAGTTGGGGTGGATGGTGGTGATGGATACGCGTATCGAGGCCGTGGCGGCCAGGCTCCCGCTTGAGCCGCCCGTACGGTCGCCGCTCGCCGCGGACAGGGCTAGACGACCGCAGGCGTCAGCTGCCACCCCGCTGCCCTGTCAGGATGGCCGCGTGGTGAGCTACGCTGCGGCCGCAGTTGGACCCAAAGGGCACAGCAAGAGGAAGGACGGCATGGTGTCGGCTTCCGCCAAGGCCGGGCTGCGGCAGGCGCCGTCCAGCACACCTGCGACTGCGCCTATTGCGCTCAGCGCTGCTGCTAGGCTCGAACAGGGCTGGCAGGTGGCTTAGGGGAGCAGGAAGGCACGCGGCCAGAAGCGGAGCGCGGCGGCCCAGAGTGCCATTCTGGCCACCGCTTCCCAGGCGGGAGCCGGCGAAAAGGGGAAAAGGTCGCGCAGGGTCCTTAAGTCGTGGAAGACGGCTGCGGTCGTCATCGCCGTGCTGCCTGAGGCCACCGAGAGGGGCCTCAACTATGAGATCATCCTAAGACGCGCCCGGCGGGAGCTGGACGTCTCCGACATCGGAGGCGTCGAGGCTAGGACCCGCAAGGCCCAGACAGGGGCTCGAATTCTCGAGTTCCCTGGAGCCGAGGGCGCCAGGGCAGCCGATAGTGTGGCTTCGAAGCTGCGGGGGCTGTTTGGGCCGGAGGATGGAGTCCGGATCACCAGGTCTGTCAAGTGCGCAAAGATGCGCCTGACGGGCTTGGACGACTTAAACTTAAACTTCAAAACTTCTGTGGCCAAACGTTGAAAATGTTCAGCACTTGATTCCCGTTGTCGATTAAACGAAGTTCGAGTTGTTTGTGAAGTCAAACGTTGTGTTCGCTTAAAGCTCGTTTCTTTAGCGTAGTTTCGTTCAGAGATTTCTCGTTCAGTAGCCAATCTCTGCCTATTTTCATCCTCTGTCTCATTGATTACGCCTAAGTCGCAGTTAGTTTTGCAGTGGTAGACTGTCGAGAAAGTTAGGGTCTCTTTCTAGGCATTACACAGAGGCTACCACCTTCTCGCCCCTCATGACCACCCGCCACATCATACAAGCGCGCGCAATACTTAATACTTATTTGGCTACAACACTAATACTTACATTTTTAATATCGTGATATCTTTTGTATGAAATATTCGAATTTAATAATTGAAAAAGTTCTAGAAAGGTATTGAATCCGTCTTGAATATGAAGATATTTATTTTGATAAGGATTAACACCAAGGTACAAAATAAAGAGTTTTTAAAGCGACGGCATTTTAATTATTTAAAAAAATAACAAAAGACACTTATTGTGAGATAACGACAATAGTTAGACATGTGGTGTCGTGATAACTTTTGTAATTCTGCAAAGTTGTAGTACATTGTTTTGTTCTATAATCAATAGTTTTCGCAGCACACGCGATGTAAGAATTTTTGCGGGTCCTTTTTTATACCTTGGGCTACATTATTGGATTTTTAGAATGGATGCCTAATTTTTTTGAAAATATAATATAACCTATATATAAATATAATATAGCCTTAATAATATAGAAAATATAATATAGCCTTCCTCGATAAATGCACTAACCAATTCTGAAAGAATTTTTCAAATCGGACCAGTGGTTCTTAAGATTAACGCCTTCAAACAAACAAGCAAACTCTTCAGCTTTATAATATTAGTATAGGTGTAATGGATTTATGTTAGTAGAATCACGAATGACACAGATATATTTTAAATTTCCAGACATAAATACTTCACGATTTTGCACAATCACTTACTAAATGTTTTGCAAAACGATTACTTCATGCTATGACTAAAATATTAGCTAAAATTGCGGTTTCCCTCGCGTTAATGTAGATCTTATCAATAACTTTTCTACTACTGGAAAACACTGATATTTTTAAAAATTTCTAAATTACCGATAAATTGTGTCTCAGATTGATGGTCAGTTTAATACCGTAACAATTAGAAAAATAAATAATAAAATTAAAGGAAGGTATGGTACCGCGTATCTGGAAGACCGCATTTATTTCGCCTATACATAAACATGGGCGCAAAGATCAAATAGAGAATTACAGACCAATATCGAAACTTTGTATATTTAATAAAATATTAGAAAAAATAGTTTATGCGTCAGTATACTATAGCATTAAACATTCATTAAATGATTATCAACATGGCTTTCTCAAGAATAGATCTACTACCTCTAATCTATTGGTAGCCTCAGATTATTTTACAGATGGCATGTCTGCCCCTTCTCAAGTGGATACTATATATACAGACTACAGTAAGGCGTTCGACAGAATAGACCATATAATACTTCTAAAAAAACTATTAGAAATAGGTATAAGTGGTGATTTATTCAGATGGTTTAAGTCTTATATTGATAACCGCTGCCAAGCGGTGGTATTAAACGGTTTCACGTCAACGTCTGTTCATATCCCGTCCGGTATACCACAAGGATCCTTATTAGGGCCTTTATTATTTATCATATTCGTTAATGATATAGGTACCTGCTTCTCACACTCTAAAATAATTCTTTATGCGGATGATATGAAGATCTTATCGCCCATCTCAAATATATCTAATTGCTACAACCTCCAAAAAGATTTAGATGAACTTCAAAACTACTGCCATCTTAATAGACTTGACTTGAACGTCTCTAAGTGTTTTGCTGTAACGTATTCACGCAAGCCCAAACCAATCTCATTCACTTACAAGCTGCACAATTTAGCCATAAAGAAAACTAACGTGATCAAGGATCTGGGTGTTACTTTTGACTCCAAATTAATATTTGATGCTCACATTGATAATGTTATAAAGAAAGCTAACAAGGCCCTTGGTTTTGTATTAAGATTATCGTCTGATTTTAAGAATATCAAAACATACAAAATTCTTTATTGTGCTTTTGTTCGCAGCCATTTGGAATATGCTTCACAGGTATGGAATCCAATATATAACATATATATTGATAGGATTGAAAGTATCCAGAAGCGATTTTTACGTTTTTTACAATTCAAAACTCGCAGGTATTCCTCAGACTATATTCGGCGTTGTAAACTGTTTCATTTATTACCTCTACGCGAGCGTAGACCTATAGCTGACTTATCCTACCTATTTAAGATAGCATCGGGCAAAGTGGATTGTCCTGAGCTTCTAGGCAAAATTGGACTTGTCACACGACCCAAGACACTTAGACAACCAGCATTATTGCATACGCCATTTGCGAGAACTACTTATAGGCTCAATAGTTTTATTATACGTGCCTCTAGAACCTTTAATGAAATTCCCGCTAAGTTTGACTTCGATCTTTATAATACCAGTGTCTCTCAAGTTAAGAATGTTTTAGCAAGCGATTTCTTTTGTGAAATGAAGTAAGTTAAGTAATTAATTCATATAAGTAATTACATATTTTGTTTAGATAACTTTTAAGCATATTGCACATCTTTTAGTTATAATTTATCATTTACCGACTTTCATTATTCTACTAGTCATTGTAAGCTATATGTGAAAACTTGTAATTGGCCTTTGTTATTTAGTATATATTGTTAAGCATGTATTAGCTGTAAGTTTTCCGAATAAATAAAAAAAAAAAAAATAAAAAATAAAAATAAAATAAACAATTCTCTAAGAGAGCATAATCAATGCTATGGCCAAAGTCTAGTACTAACTCTACAAAAGTGAAATTACTAGAAAAAATTACATAACTAGTTTGTATATTACTTCTTATACGTTACAAATAGATTTCGAATTCCTCTACACTAATCAACAAAGTATTAATACAGAAATGCATACTTATAGAAAGAATTTTTCTTACAATAAAACATCAATTGAGATATGATAACACTTCAGAAAAATTGTACACCTGTTATTTAATTTACAGTACGTTGTTAAATTGAAGTGCTATGACAGTATTTTCTGTTGTAAAAGCAAAGCTTGATGATACTATAGACATTTTGATGACGGAGGAACCCAATATACGGATATGCACTGGCTGAATGCAACAGAGGCGAAGCAGATCTCTAATAAGTTTGCAATATTCTTCATCTGAAACAGATTTTTAAATAAAATATGTAAAAAAAACATATCTGATTTTATAAAATTCAATTTCCTCGTCATCATTTCAGCCTACCGCTGTCCGCTACTGGACCTAGGCCTCCCTAATGTTACGCCACAAAGTGTGGTGTGTTGTGCCGCCTACATCCAACGACTCCCAGCAACTTTCACCAGGTCGTCGGTCCACCTAATGCGAGGGCGTCCTACACTGCGTCGTCCGATACGTGGTCGCCACCCGAGAATCTTTCTTTCTCAGCGGTTGTCGGTTCGTCGAGTGATGTGGCCTGCCCATTGTCACTTCAGCTTGCTAATTGTTCGTGCTATGTCGGTTACACCCGTTCTTCTGCGGATTTCCGTATTTCGGATTCTATCTCGCAGAGAAATCCCAAACATAGACCGCTCCATAGCACGCTCAGCGACTTGAGCCTTGTTATGAGGCCTACATTTAGCGACCACTTTGCCGTAAGGTAAGTCATCACTGGTAAAACACACTGGTCATAGACCTGTGTTTTCAGACACTGAGGTCTGTTGTACGAGAAGATCCTTTTAAGTTTTCCCAACGCTGCCAACCCGAGTTGGATTCGTCGGCTGATCTCTTTCTCGAAATTGAATAATAACCTAAATAACTAACCTAACCTAACCTAACTGGACTGTTTGTCCTAGGTAAACATAATGATGGACAACTTCGAGGATCGCATTGTCAACTACGACTGGTACAGGAATGACATAGGCATTTGAGATGACTTTTGCTTGTCCATGTTCATTCGAAAACCTACTAGTTGGTATGCCCTGCTGAGATCATTGAGCATGGTGCGAAGGCTCTCCATGGATTCTGCCATAACGACGATATCGTCTACAAATCGAAGATGAGTGATGTATTTGCCGTTAATATCGATGCTGAGTCCGGTCCAGTCTAAGAGTTTAAGGACATCTTCCAGTGCAGTGAATAGTTTCGGAGAGATTACGTCTGAGACGTTTGAGAGCCATTATGATCTCTTACTATACAATTTCAAATAATGTAAATTAATATTTCGCCTTTACTGCAATTTTATGACTGTTATAAAGATCTTGTAGAGAAGGAATACAAAAGAGCAAAGCTGTGAAAGCCATCTGCAACTAAGAGCTAAACACGCACAAAAAGACCAGAACCGATTTTGGGTTGACACAGCGCTCACCTCTAGACCCTGTAAGCATATAACAGCCATCTAAGGCTAACTTCCTTAAACAAAAAAATAAAATGTAGACGCCAATCGTTTCTGATATCGCATCTTTTGTTAAAATTTTACATACAAACAACGTTTGCCAGGTTAGCTAAAACTAATCTAGCTAACCTGGCAAACGTTGTTTTGCCATATATATTATTTCTAGTGAATGTTTTGGTAGTTAAATAAAAATGACTAACATATTGTGTGTGTAGATGTGGTTTATGTTTGAAGGAGGAATGGAACGCTGTGGACGATGACGGCGGGAACACCAACCATTAATTTTTTTATCTCATTGTGCTGTGTGGTAGCGGCTTCGAATACTACCAACCCTTGCTTTGCTCGTGGGTGTCGTAAAAGACGACTAAGAGCCCTAGATTGACCCGGACCAACTCCACTTGGTACCATTTGGGTCAACGATTACATTCCCAAGGAGGGTTGACGTCAGGCAGGCGGCCGGTCATAAAAGTCATTGCCGAAACTTTTTGCAATATGTCAAAACAGATGACATATTGTGTCGACCCCAAGTAATTGGGATAAGAGCAAGATGATGATATGATGTGCTTTATTAACTTTTCTACGTCCGTTCCAATCATTCGCATATCGAGTACCATCCATCACTACTCATTCCATCCATCATCGTATGATGAAGGATGGAATGAGTGGCGACCATCCATCACCATCAGTCACCACTTATCTTATCCATCACTATCCGTCATCATTTATCCTATCTATCACAATCCGTCACCAATTATCCCAACCATACCACTTATTCCATTTATAACCACTTATTTCCCCCATCCCCATACGTCACCACTCATCCTATCTATCACCATCATTCACCACTCAACCCATCCATCACCATCTAGCACCATTCATTTCATCGATCAGCATTCTTTACCACACATTCCCTTCGCCATCATCCCCCTCTATATTAGCAAGGATTTATATACAAGAATTGCTCGTTTAAAGATATTATAAGATTCCTTTTTAAAAAATTCACTATAAAATACAAATGCAAACGATCATTTAATATTATATACAGTTTTGTTGTGCATTACTTTTTTTATTATCTATACCAATAAATAAAATTGGAGTGTCTGTTTGTAATGTCAAAATAATAGGCTTTTTTCATGCTCACACGGTTATTTGCACGCCACCTATGCCTAAAATAGCAATTAAAAAATTTTTGTCTGTCTGTCTGTCTGTCTGTTTATTCCGGGTAATCTTCAAAATGGCTGGACCGATTTCAAAAATTCTTTCACCAATGGAAAGCTATAATATCAGGGCGTAAACTAGGCTATATTTTATCCCGGTATTCCCACGGGAACAGGAACTACGCGGGTAAAACGACTAAAACCGAAGCGAAGCGAGGGCGGTTTGCTAGTAAATTAATATAATTTACAAACAAAATTAGAACATTTCTTAGAAAAAAAAATCTATACCAATAACATTACAAACAGACACACCAATTTTATTTATTGGTATAAAAATAATATAAATTGCAATTTCACAAAACTATTTAGAACAATAATATTCAGAACATGAAAATGATCAAATGCACGTCACACAATAAGTTGTAGTACTAAAATTGGAAACTGTTGGTCCGCCATCTTGTTGCACTACTCGTAATATAAAAATCGACGATTTTGCATTTTAATAAAGAACAAAATCTGAATAAAAACTATCCTATCGCCCAAATTGGAATAAAACACACATTAAAAAAGAAAGTTAAAATCGGACTGTTAGTTTCAGCGTTCATTCCGGATCAACATTGTGACACGGGAATTATATAATGGATATTACAAGGTTAGGTACGTTGGTAAGGTATATTTATTTAGGCAGATCTATGTATACAGGGTGTCCCGTAAGTAATGGACCAACGGGCTATGATTGAATTAGGAGGACCTATATATTCTTAACTACCTTAAACAAAAAATAACAATAAATTATAAAAAGCTTTTGTAAAATTTAATATTTAGCATACATGGATGACATTTTCATCACATTTAATAAAAAATCCTTATTTCAATACTACAAGACCTAGGACAATAAATTTGAGCATTTTTGTTAGATAATAAGTCTCGCTACTCCTCATAGCCCGTCGGTCCATTACTTACGGGACACCCTGCATATTGAAATTTGCTTGAAACGAATTAAATATATTTTACACGCTGGGTATTGTGTTTGGTCAGTTTTTTGTGATTTACGAAATTGAATAGTTTATGAATTATGAAGGGGTTAAAAGTCTAGAAACGGTTCGCGTAAATCATACGGTGCGACACGCCAGTTGTTTTCGCGTGAATTTGGTTTGACACGCTACCGCGTGTCTAGATAATATACTTATACATACTTTCGATTGAAATATTATATAACTCAGACAATTTGCATTTCAAGTTATTGTGACTATTTTGCACACGCTGTCCAGCTTTCGCCAAAGCATAAATGGATCCAAAAAGTGTCGTCAATGGCAACCCCTTAGAGCAAAGCTCTATGAATGAAGAATTATAAGTCTGAAAAAAAAAACTTATTGTCAGCCAATATAAGTCACTTTAGTAGGTCAAGAATTTTCTCCACGTGAGTATACAGCATATCAGCTCATATGTGCCCTATCGTTGGGCTCGGTCCTTTTGCACAATAGAAGGGAAATTGGCCTACTATACCACGCTTATCAGAAGGGTGTAATTTTGAATTTTCCCTCTTTTGCATAGATATTTTATGCATGTTATATCCCTTAGTCGTCTTGTAGGACACCCACGAGTAAGATAAGATGTGGGAAATTATATTCTACTCCATTACCACGTAGAAAAAAGAAATATTTTGAAACATATAACACAAGAAAATAGCAATTATCTTAAAAATATAACGTAATTGTTATCTCTCTCTTAAAAAATGCGTTTCACCATTAATTTTTTTGTTTCCAGTTTCTCAGAAGATTCAGTGAGGGCTGTAGGTACATAACATCACCACTAGAAAACAGAATTGCGGGGAAGGCTGCTGCTAAAATAATGTCAATTCGGTACTGCCCCCATATAAACCTGCGTATTATTCATAACAACCAAAACAAATTAACTACTACACTTTGTTCTTATACTGTAATAATGTTTATTAGATTTGATATGTCTCACCATAATTGTCGTAACTATTGTATACAGCGACACCATGAAATATAAATTTAAGATTAGCAGCATTATAGTCAACTGAAATAAAAAAATATATGTAATGTGAATTTCTGTAATTTTATTTTCACTCTCTCCTTTAGCTATCTTAGTAATAATATAATAAACTGATCGAGATTACTTTGAGGTAGTAGAATAGTTTCATAATCATTTGTAGCCGTTTCCATATGATTCACCATTGCATACGCAAGAACTTACTGTAGTAATTACATGTAATACCTCACTAGTAATTAACTTACGTGTGGTAACACGCACCGGTAAAAGACGAGTAAGAAATATGAGCAGATAACTTACTTGCAAGAGAGGAAAACTCTAAAGAAAAGTTTAATATAATCTACTAGCAACCCGCCCTCGCTTCGCTTCGGTTATAGGTTATATACGTTTTACCCGCGTAGTTCCCGTTCCCGTGGGAATACCGGAATAAAATATAGCCTAGTTTACGCCCTGATATTATAGCTTCCCATTGGTGAAAGAATTTTTGAAATCGGTCCAGCCGTTTTGAAGATTACCCGGAACAAACAGACAGATAGACAGACAGACAGACAAAAATTTTTTAATTGCTATTTTATGTATAGGTGTCGTGCAAATAACCGTGTGAGCATAAAAAAAGCCTATTATTTTGACATTACAAATAGACACTCCAGTTTTATTTATTGGTATAGATTTGAATAGGGTAGAATATTAGGCCAGGTTCCTCCCCATGGAGACGATTATATCTCGTTTAAAATTTAATTTCTGGTTAACCGAGCTTTACTCGCTATATTTTTGTTGTATTTTTGCCGAATTTATTTAGATACTAGCAACCCGCCCTCGCTTCGCTTCGGTTTTAGTCGTTTTACCCGTGTAGTTCCCGTTCCCGAGGGAATACCGGGATAAAATATAGCCTAGTTTACGCGCTGATATTATATCTTTCCATTGGTGAAAGAATTTTTGAAATCGGGCCAGCCGTTTTGAAGATTACCCGGAACAAACAGACAGACAGACAGACAAAAATTTTTTAATCTGTATTTTAGGCATAGGTCTCGTGCAAATAACCGTGTGAGCATGAAAAAAACCTATTATTTTGACATTACAAACAGACACTCCAATTTTATTTATTGGTATAGATTTTTTTTTTTTTTATATATAGATATATATATTTTTTTTTTTTTATTGTCCGAGTGCTATGACCTGGCCCGCGAATTTACCCCTAACATAATCAGGGACTTTCATCATCCCTTTAAATAAAACTATGTTATACATTTATTACAATAATTACAAAGTTAATGTAATCTACATTTCTTATCTATTAATATTAATAATAACAATATTAATTATTTCTACATTTCATATCTGTTAGTTCAATTCATTACAATAATTTAAAAAATTAATAATATCTACAATTCCTAATTAATATTACATTCAATTTTTACTTATCTATTTAACAATTTTTATAATATCTACTAATACTAATAATACATTCTAATTCTACTTATCTTCTTAGCTTACTGTGCTACTATGCTTCTTAGGATTATACAATACTATGGAGCTCTACATCTCTATTTACATGGTTATTATGTACTACTACATTTATTTTCACTTACTAATTCTATTTATTATGTTTTTGTTACTTCTTTTATTTTCTTTTCTTAATTCTATTTGTTACTTATTATCTAAGTTGCTACTTTCTTGCTAATTACTTATTTCTACTTTTATTGCTACTTCTGTTCCGTACATGGCTACAGCTTATAATTTTTTATTCGCTTATTTATTCTCTTTTATTTTCTTTTCAGTCGCTGTATTTAAGACTCTTTCTTTTTTCTTACAGTTGTAGCTTACAAGCATTTATTGATGTTAGTGATTTCTACTTTCTTCTATTTTATTCTACATTATTATTAATCTACGCTCTATGTTGCTAATCTACTGTTCTATAGTATTGCCTATATTTCCTACTCTAAGTATTTATTAAACAAATTCTACTTATACTACTACTATATTTCCTACTCTTAGTGTTTATTAAACAGATTCTACTTATTCATTATCGCTATTATATTTTTTATATTTGGACTCATTCCCGCATTCAGCTGGGACCTAATTTTATTGTTTTTTGATTGTTTACAGTTCCGACTATGTCACTCGCCCGGTTCCCGTTGGCTACGTTCCCTGTACGGCCTATTGCCTGTTTCTGGCTATCACTGAACGGGCTAACTCTTCGAAGTATTTTAGCAAGTGTTCCCTTTTTTTCGTGTCTCTGAGGAGAGTGTGTATGTTGTTCGTGTTTAGTGTTGTGTCAATGTTTTGTTCTAGTGTGTATCTCCTACTTGCATAAATAGGGCAGTGTATTAATATGTGTAGTACGTCTTCTTGCGTATTTGGTTCACATGGGCATGACGGGTCGTCTTTGCAATTGAACCTACTCAGGTACTCCGAGAACCCGCCGTGACCCGTGAAGATCTGTGTCAATTCGTTTCGAGGACTTATCTTTCTTACCAGTGAATAGGCGGTTGTTACATCCGGAAAGAAGATCTTTGTAATACTTGCTGTTATAGCCGTTTGATATCTATGATTCCACTCCACCAGGGATTTCTCTCAGATTATTCTTTTCATATATGAGACCGGGCATTTATCATAATTGGGCGTTGTTTTTAATGATCTGGCCGCCTCTTTCGCTAGAGCGTCTGCTCTCTCGTTCCCCTCCAACCCCGCATGTGCTTTGATCCAGAATAGGTCCACCCTTTTCTGCATTACTTGGCATCGGTTCAGTGTGTTCCGCGCATGCATTGCCAACGGATGTGGGGCATTATTATTTATCAGAGTGTCCAGTGCCGCTCTCGAGTCGCTGATAATTGCGTAGTGTTGATACTGTCCCTTTTCTGCCACCTCTGCCGTGCGGCACACCGCGTATAGCTCCGCCTGGTACACGGTGCAATGCGGGTGCAGTTTGTATTTCCGGGCATTTATTTCCCTGTCCTCTGTCCATACCGTTAGGGAAGCTTCCACTTTTCCCTCAATTTTACTTCCGTCCGTAAAAATCCTCACCGCGTTGCCCACTCGTTCCTCCAGCTCAGTGCTATCCGTTATAGTCTGTACCTGCCTATAGACGTTGTGTGCAGGGTGCGGCCGCTCCGTGTAGTCCACCGGTCTTTCCACTTCGACGTCGTTCTGGATTAGTCGCGACACCCCTTTCCTTATTTCGTGTAGCTGGGCGTTCTCCCTTAGTCGGATATCTAGTGGAAGCAGCCCAGTCAGCACAAGGGCGGCATTAAGGCAGACCGTTTTGTATGCTTTGCAGAGTTTTTGCGCAAATGGTCTTTGCACTGCGTTAAGTCTCTTCTGTATTCCTTTCTTCCTTGACGCTTGCGCCCATGCGCCAGCCGCGTACAGTATTATTGGCTCCACTGTGGCGTTGTAAATGACTCTTATGACTTCCGTGTGGAGGCCCCAGCTGACCCTGGCGGCTTTCGATAGTTGCTTGTATACCCCTATTGCTTTAGTGCATACATTAGTTGCATGGGTATTAAATGTTAATTTGCAATCTATCGTTAGCCCCAGGATCTTGATCTCCTTTGACTCAGCAATGTCTATCCCGCCCATGCTTAGTCGTGGTGTGTCATACTTAAGCTTGTTGGTTATCACCATGGCTTTAGTTTTTTGCGGTGCAAACCTTAGCTTATTGATGACACCCCACTCCCGAGCACGTTCGAGAGCGGCATTGCCGCGCTTCTGTATATCCAATGCTGTGTCCCCCGAGAATACGAGCACCACATCGTCGGCAAATGCTTGACAGTAGTCGCCCGCATCCCCGAGGACTCGCAGCAGCGGGTCCAGCAGGAGATTCCATAGCATGGGGCCCCCTATTGAGCCTTGTACGCATCCTTTGTTTGCGTGTCGGGTGACTTGGTGCCCCATGTATCTCAGCTCTATCGTCCTGTTATCTAGATAGCTGCTGATAATTGCTCGCAGTTTTCCCGGGCACTGCTCCTCGATCAACCTAGCCCTAATCATTGGCCACCAGGCATTATCGAAGGCCCCCTCTATGTCCAGCGACACCACCGTTATGAGTTTCTTCTTTTGGAGTTCACTCCTTACGTGGGCCACCAGAGCACAGAGGGAGTCCTCGGTCCCCCTCTGTGGCATAAAGCCATACTGCTTAGGGCTAATACAAGGGACCAGGTGCCAGGTCAGCCTACGGACCAGGATCTTTTCTAATATTTTGCCTAACACCGGTAGCAGTCTAATGGGTCGGTAGGATTTGGGATCCATGTAATCTGTTTTGCCGGGTTTCCTCAACGCTATAACTACGGCTATTTTCCAGTTTGCGGGGAAGTAGGAGAGCCGCCAACATTTATTATATAGCGCCAAAAAGATGTCATTGTTCCCGGCTATGGCCTTTTCACACACGTCCACCGTAAATCCGTCCCCCCCCGGGGCTTTTTTGGGATTAAAGCTTCCAGCGGCAGTTCTTAGTTCTTCCTCTGTTATTTCGGGTTCCGCTCCTACGGTTTGTGGGTCATATTGTGGATCCTTTACCGCTCTTATTTTGCGATGTTCTGTATTTTCATTCTCCTCCGTGTCCTGTGGGTAGAATGTCTCGGCAAGTTTTTGGGCCGATTCTTCACCTGTTAATTGTTTGCCATTCTGAACAAGGGGAATATCCTCCTCTCTCCTTGCAGTCATTTTAATGACGCGAAAAATACCCTCCCATACTCCCTCCCTAGTCTGTTTTTCGCAGAACTCCTTCCAGCTTCGCACCTGAGCTGTCCTGGCTTTTTGCTCATACAGTGTTTTGGCTTCCAGATATTCGGCCACCACTGCCTCTCTTCGGGAGAGTCTTGCGCATCGAATGCGCCGTTTCATGGTCGCCGTCCGTCGCTTTATCTCCCTCAGCGTTTCCGACCACCATGGAACTCTCAGTTTTTGGGTGTTGGACGTCTTCGCCATAGTATTCTCGCAAGCTTCTGTTATTGCCTCTGTCAAGCTGTTTACCATTTCGTCCACCTCAGCGTTGGTATTTAATTTTTGTATCGTTTCTTTATTCACGTTTTTCGCTGTTATTGACGTCTTTAGGTGTTCTTTAAAAAGGTTCCAGTCTGTGGTGTTTGTTTTGAAGCGCCTGGTTGTGCGAGTCACTGTCAATTTCCTCTCTGCGGTCGTCCAAATTTTAAAGAGAATTCCATTGTGGTCAGAGCCGGTGAGATCCTCAACTACATGCCAGCTGTCGACCATGCCCAGCATAATCGTGCTGCATGCTGTCACATCCACATGAGTTGCGTAGCGGACTCCTCCTCGAATCGTGTCGAATGTGGGGGTGTTTCCTGTGTTCAATATCTGCAAGTCTAATTCCACCATAGCGCCGGCAAATGTCTCCCCTCTGCTATCCGTTTTGGGGCTTCCCCACCACATGCTCTTTGCATTAGTGTCGCCTCCAATTATTATTTTGCTCGCTCGTAATTCTCGACAGGCTCTTGCTAGATGATCAAGATAGGGCTGCATAGGAAGGTCCGGCTCGAAGTAGCATGAGGCGACAAGGACCTCGCGGCCGCCCATACAAAGCTGGACTATTGCAAAGTTGTCAGTGGTGTATTCCAGGCTCTGTATGACAATAATACTGGGGTCGTATACTACCACCGCCGCCTTTACCGTGCCTTCGCCCTGCGCCACATTTTGGAAGATCCTTGCCCTCCCATAGCTCTTCATCCGCTTTCTACCTCCCACGTACGGTTCTTGGACCATTACTACTGCGATTTTTCTTTTTTCCGCCTCAAGCATCAGCTCCAACGTCGCCAACTCCTTTCGTTGGAGGTTAGCCTGGGCTATTAAGTAGCTTCTGGTCGCGTCTGTATTATTCCCCGGGGTGCCCATAGCAGTATGAAACCGCAGTGCGCGCTATGGCGTCCCATTTCCTGCGCACTGGGCATTCTGTGCTGAATACTGCGTGGTTATGTTCCATCTTGGCTCTTTCGCAATTCACGCACTTTGGAGGGGATACTTCTCGGTGTTGGCATTGCGCCTTCATGTGCGGGCCTCCTCAGTGGAGACATGTTTCGGTCTTTTCGCTGCAGAAACGTCGGCCATGCCCGTACCCAAGACATCTGGAGCATTGCACTAGGGAGGTCTGATCTTCGACTCTGACCTGCTGAATGTCTATGTGTACTTTTCCCGCAGCCATCAGTCGCGGGTACAGCTTCGGCGAAACCCGCAGAATGACATTACTTTCGTACGGGTTGCGTGCCCTTCGCTTGTGTTTTATTTCCACGTTTGACTCTTCTGCAGTTAAACCATCCAGCAGGCGCCCGTTTTGCGTTTTGAGTGCTTTGTTTATGTCCTCTTCCTGGTTGTAATTCATCAGGTTTTTCATGATGACAAGTGGGTCTCTATTTTTGGCCTCTTCCACCTTGAGTTCCTTGGTAATTTTTTGTCTCGTTGCTGTATCGTGGATTTCTTGTTTTGAGTCACAGCTTATGACCGCTTTGCCATTTCGTACCTTCCGTACCCCTTGTATTTTTAGTCCAGTTTCCTTGGCGTTTAGTGTCTCCCGGATTTTGGTGATGGTCTCATCACTTGTGACTTTGTTCCCCTCCGTGGATACTATCACCGAGTGCCTGGGCTGGGCTACGCCTGGCACTTTCGGTTTCGCCAGCGCTTCCGCATATGTCGGTTGCCCAGTCCTTATTTCCTGTATGCCGTCTTGTATATCTCTGGTGGCCTGCTCTAATTTCCTTACCTCCTTTATTATCTCCCCACTTTCTTGCTTCCTTCCTGCATTCGTTAAGCCTGCCTGTTAGATCCTATCCCCCAGGGCGATCATCTCCTGCCTGTCGTCCTCCAACAGTTTCTTGTGTTCTTTTATTGTTTCAATTATATTAAGCCTCCTTCCCAGCTTTTGGCTTGTGTCCTCCCCTCCCCTTGTCCTCATCAGCTCGCTTAAGCTTTCTCCTTCTATCGTTGATTGCATTGCTGCTTTATGCGGCCCAGGTTGTCCAAGGCCGCCATTACCCTGTTCTTCACCTCCGCCTTGAGGTTCCTTGAGGTATTCAACGAGCGTTTCGCCTCCTCGATGCACTCGTTCGCTTCTTCAGTTCTGTTACGATATGTTTTTCCTTTACCCAGTTTGTCTGATCCCTCGGTCGATTGCAGGGATAAGGCGCCTCCGGTGTTTATTGTTTGCTTTGGCGTAGACGAACGAATGCCCAGGTTTGCGAACCTTGGGGCCCTGGTGATGGTTTTTGCAGAGAGAGGGTTGCACATTTTTTCAAAACTGTTTGTCATATCCTTCACTGACTGATTTGAAAGGTTGGTCTCTTCTTGCTGACTTGTATTTAGTGCTTGTGCAGCACTTGGCTTCGCTCCGGTCTTTGGCGAAGTTTGGGTATATGTCTTGTTTGTGTTCTTCATCGTTCCCGTTTTACCTTGATTTGCCCCCTCCGACGAAATTCGAATGTTATTTTAACATTCAGAGAATGTTAATAACATTTTATATCATTGTATTGATTAGCTAAAAACACCGATAAAACAACATTTTCTATAAATAAAACCTAGCTAGATCGATTTTTTAGCCACGAAACCTCTAGTATGCCAAATTTCATCAAAGTCGTTGGAGCCGTTTCCGAGAATCTGAATATCTTATATATAAATTTCTTGTGAACGTGTGTATGCCACTGAACTCCTTCTAAACGGATGGACCGATGTTAACGAAATTTTTTGTATGTATTCAAGGGGACTCGAGGATGGTTTATGGAGCCGGTGGGTGGCGCTGTTCAGGCAGGGCAACAGCATAACTTGAAAATGACTTTACCGATTTCGTCCATCTTCCTTTTTAATTTTTCTAATACTTTAAGAAAGGCTTATACGCAAAAAATAAACAAGTAAGTTACGAAGAAAATCAGAAAATTTAAGAAAACTTAAAGACTGAGGTATCTAAATTATTTCTCTATACTGCAACTGAAGGGCTTTTTTTTTTGGGGGTGGGTTGCGGTCGGCGCTCTCCTCGCACCACTCCGTCCGCGACGACAGAGAGGCGTAAGCACGCATACCTGCAACCCACCCGAACACCACGTCGCCTTCGTCGTTGGGCCGACCACCGGAGCAGGGTTACTTGTCATCAGTGGCAACTGAAGGGCTGGATGGATTTTAATGAATTTTTGTGAATGCATTCGTGGGGACCTGGATCATTTGGATTCATAAATCAGGCCGGCAGATGGCGCTGCAATCCGACAGTCCCTATTACTCCTGTCGATTTCAAAATTTTTTTATTGACAACGGCGGCAAACGAGCAAGCAGCATACCTGATGGTAAGTGTACTGCTGCACATGGACCTTTGCAATACCAGGGATACAGCCAGGCTGTTGCTTACCGTAAAGAAAATACTCTTCTTAAAGCTCGTTTAAAGAAGGACATGTCATAGCACTCGGGAAACACAGCAGCAGGTAGTTCATTCCAGAGCTTGCACGTACGTGGGAGAAATTATTGCTGGAAACGTACAGTTGAAGACCATAACGTATCCAGGTGAAATAGATGAACCCTGCAGCAATGTCGAGTGGTACGTTGGTAGAATGGTGACGGTGGTACCAAGTCAGACAGTTTTTTGGAGCACTCTCCGTGAAAGAGTCGGTAGAGTACACAGAGTCACCCAAAGTCTCTCCGCTGCTCCAGCGACTCCAATCTGTCCGTAAGATTGGGATCCCCGACGATTCGAACAGCACGCCTTTGCAGGGAGTCAAGTGGGTCTAGCTGATATTTGGGCGCACCTGCCCAGAGATGTAAGCAATACTCCACATGAGGACGGACTTGTGCTTTGTATAGCACAAGATGCGAAGATGTATTTCGGTGTGAAGTACCGCCTGGCTCTGTTCAGGACGCCGAATTATTTGCTTGCCAATTTAGCTTTGTCTTGCAAATGACTCCTAAACTGGACTTTGCTCGAAATTTCGACTTCGAGGATCCCAATACTCTCAGAAAATGGGAGAGTTACTCCTTGGAACTGAGGGGCCATTACATACGTATCCTTCTTTGCGGTGAACGCGCAACCTTATTTCTTTGTGGGATTAAACTGGACTAAGTTCCGTTCACCCCATTCCGAGGCCCGCCCTAGAGAGCGCTCGACTTCAGACACAAGTTGAACCCTTCTTTCCTGAGTACTCCGAGGGATATTCCGTTGCTCGATGTACCGCTCGTCACCCATGCTGTCATCCGTATAGCAACGCATATTCTCGATAGAGAGCATGCCATTGATATGCAGGATAAACAACGTCGGCGAGAGCACCGAGCCTTGTGGTACACCAGCAATAATGGTCATGATATCGGAGCAGAAGCCGTCTATGACGACTTTTATATTCCGACCATCCAAAATGCTGGCGATCCAATTACAGAGTCCCTCGGGGATTCCGTATGATGGTAGCTTCGATAGAAGTGCCCTGTGCCAGACCCTTTCGACCGCCTTTGCGATATCTAGGACGAACTCCAGCGCCTCACCCTTGCTCTCCAAGGCCTCTGCCCAACGGTGAGTGAGGTACACAAGAAGATCACCAGCCGATGATGAAAGCCGTATTGGCGATCACTGATCAGCTGGTGATCCTCAAGGTATTGCAGAAGCTGGCGGTTAATAATTTTCTCCATTATCTTGGAGAACAAGGATGTTATCGCAATTGGCCTGTAATTTGATGAGTCAGACCGGTCTCCCTTTTTAAGGATCGGGTGGACACGAGCTATCTTCCACGAAGACGTAACCCTATTAGTAACGTAGGAAAGTCGGTATAGGCGCGTGAATATGGGAGTCAATTTAGGGGCGCACGTCGTCAGCACCACTGCAAGGATGCCATCCGGCCCACTCGACTTATGGACGTCTAAAAGCCGCAGCTCCTGCCTAACCGCTCACTGCGTGATGCGGATTTCGGACAGCTAGCTTTCATACCGGGGGATGCTAGGTGGTGTGGCAGCTCCGGCATCCAAAGTCGAGTTACAGGCAAAGAATTGACCTAGAAGATCGGCCTTCTCCTTTGCGCTGTGGTCCAGACTACCATCGTGTTTCTGTAGTGGTGGGAGATTAGGCTGCAAAAGTTGCCTTGGGCAGCCTTAGCGAGCGGCCAGTATGCACGACTCCCGGCGGGATAGCTTTGCAATCGCTTGCCAATTCTGGCAACATGTTTCACCTTGGCTCTGGTAATAGCTTTCTTACTAGATCTAGAAGCGGCATTAAATTTTCGCTTTACCCCTTTGGCGATCGGATCCTGACATTTTTTGGCCTTATTCCAGGCTTGATATGCGAACTGTTTTTGGCCTGCAGTCGTCCTGCTTTTTGTTGCTCGTTTAAAGATATAAGATAATTTGGTTTCAAATTATCTTTTTCTTTGTTATTGAATCACTGACAATTTAGAATTAGATGACATTTAAAATTGATCGACACTTGAAATTCTCTTTTGCCGAAGAGGTATAGATTTCGTCCATCCCGCCGCATTATGGATTTAATCTATAAAACATATCTATAATATATTTATAATTATAATAATATATTTTATTTATAATATGTGCTGTATGGTAGCGGCTTCGAATACTACCAACCCTTGCTTTGCTCGTGGGTGTCGTTAAAGACGACTAAGAGCCCTAGATTAACCCGGACCAACTCCATCTGGTACCATTTGGATCAATGATTATATTCCCAAGGAGGGTTGACGTCAGGCGGGCGGCCGGTCATAAAAGTCATTGCCGAAACTTTTTGCAATATGTCAAAACAGATGACATATTGCGTCGACCCCAAGTAATTGGGATAAGAGCAAGATGATGATGATGATGATTTTATTTATAATATGTGAGCCACTAAACCGATTGTAAAAATAAAAATTGTTTTAGCACTGGGAAAGCTACATTATCAGCTAGTAACATAGACAATGTTTTATCCCCATACTCTCACGAAAATAGGAACTACGTGTGAAAAATTGCTAGAACTTGCTAGTAAATGTTATATTTAGATTACTGCAAGAGTAGAAAACCACTGAAAATGCAAAACAAAAAGCTATTAATTTTGTACATCCATACTTACTGGAAGACAGTCTCTCTGGGCATCAGTGCGCCTAGAGAAAGCGCGGTTCCATTTTCGCATGATGGAGGGCTTTCAGCTGGTACTGGTGGTGATGGTGTGACTGGCTCGGAAGTACGGCATCCTCTCCTTTCGACCGGTGCAGGTTTTGATGGAGCAAGGTTGCTTCAACAATTCACTTCACACGGTCGCGTTGAGGGAGGTGACATTGTCCTGCCATCGTTACGGTTGTAACGAGGACATAGCGTAGCACATCCTCGAGATCTATATGGCCTGAGTAGAATACCGCCATAAACTCGGCGCAACTCGATACTCGACAGTATTAGGAACTAAGACACAGTCGCCACCTTAGCAGTCGAAGTGGCCGAACGAGTCAGGTAGGCACTTCTCTACCACGAAACGCATCAGATAGTGTAGGTGTAGACGGGGATCCGAAAAGGTAACCTATCGGACCGAATAGGGTTGGCAAGAAATCGATCCAACAGCGAAGGGGAGGAACATGATAAGTTATGGCTCTACAAGCCACCCTTCCGTTGCCCTAAACAGACTGCCATAAAAAATAGGCTGGAGTACACCAATTGACCTTTTATTGTGAAGGTTTGTATTCTACAGTGTGCTATACTAAGAATAAAAAGAAGTAATGGATTATATAATCACCTGTGTACCAAAAATATGATTACATAATTTTGAACTATAATGAATACATTTATAGACAGTCATCCACCGATGAAAATTCTTTATGCTGTTGTCTGTAGTTATTGGATCAATTTCTTTTACATTCACCAGGTTTTTTATTTCTATATCAATATCTCGCGTAATGACATTTAGTTGTTCAGAAATAATAAATAGTACACAGAAAATAATAACATATTCTAGCATGAAACGAAAGTGGCACTGACATATGTTAAAGAAAAATATTAACATTGCAAATTGGTTATCTCCATTTTCACTGGCTTTATTGTGGCTTATAAAAATCGCGTGTGCAAATAACCCGAGTTCATAGATACCAAATATTATAATAAATATTATTATTCTTTTTTGTGCCTTTAATAAGGTATGATAATAGATATTATCGCTTATAAGGCTGCAAAATGTGTTAAAATTCTCCAAGAGCCTATGAAATATTTTCGTGTGGTATAGTGCTGAAACTATTATTGCAATAGATAATGCGTTTACAGTGAACTTAATGATGGAAATTTTCTTCGTAACTGTTAGGTACGGTATTACACTTTCGCTTACAATATTAAATATCGTACAACATAATTCTAGAAGGATCCAAATACTTATTAGAAACTGAGCACACTTTTTAAAAGTGCGAAAGTTACGAAAAACACACACAATATTTTGAAGTAATAAAATGTGTTTTAAAAGAGATACGATCATTTTCTTTTGTCTTATAAAGTTTAATTAATATCTATTCGAACTAAGGACGGATAAATTATGGTCAGTAAACAGACAACGTCGCCTTCGTTTGCTTTTAATCTAATTAGTTAATATAAAATATATTTTGATAAATGTTATTGTGTTGAAGTCTTATAATATATTTAATTTAGTAAGGAATTTTAGTCACCTATATTTTCACATGAAAAATTATATTTTGATAAATTGATCACATTGGAAATTATTCTGTACAGCTTATAAAAAATTTATTAATTTAGTAATGAAGTTTAGGTATGATGTGTGTTAGTGATTATGAATACTAACCATACCTTACATTGCTCTCAAATATCGTTAAAACGACTAAGAACTTTACATACACCTGGGCCAATTTCATGTGATATGGTCCGGTCAATAATTGCATCGTCAAGGAGTTTTGACGTCAGGACGGTCGTAAAATTATGGTCACCTTTGCATATGATTGCATTGCATATTATGTACTATGAAAGAAGGGTATATATTGAGTCCACTCCAAGTAATTAGGATAAAAGCGGGGTAATGATGATGAATGTGTTTCAGGTATATTTTAACTAGGGCTGACCACTGACGACAAATCACCCTGCACCAGTGGTCGGCCCAACGACGAAAGCGACTTGCCACGGGTGGGTTAATGGGCCGTGCACCGCCACCCTGTCGCCACGGATGGAGCTGGGCGGCGGGTGCGCTTACCGTAGCCCAAAAAAGAGGTATATTTTCAATAAAGCTAAAATATTGAGTAGGAGTTGATGACTTCTACAAATCTTATATCTTTAAACGAGCAATTCTTGTATATATATACCTACCTATATATATATATTCAGGATCTCTTTTTCAGGATTTCTTTTATTTATAGAAAATGTTGTTTTGTCGGTGTTTTTAGCTAATCAATACAATACAACAACCTAGATCTACATCTCCTACATCAACCTACATCTAGAATAACTACAAAAGTGGTAAAATTGCTATAGTAAAGTGCTGACAATAGTTTATTGCCGCGACTGTGCCCACAAAACCCGACACCACCGAAGTTTTATGGTTTACCTAAAGTACATAAATCGAACTGGCCGCTACGACCTATAGTCAGCCAAATAGACTCCCCCACCTACAAGTTATCTAAACATTTGGCCACGGCCTTAACACCACTCACAGGCAGACAGGGTAGCTTTGTAAAGGATTCAACACATTTCGTCCAATTGTTAAAGGATGTAAGAATTAAACCCACGGAGATCATGGTAAACTTCGACGTGACTTCTCTCTTCACAAATGTAACAGTGAGTGAAACCATACAACTAATAGGTACTTTGATACATGACTTTGCCTTACCAACTGAGTACATGGAGGGGATAGAACTATGTCTGAGGAGCGGTTACTTCATGTGGAAAGGACAATACTACCTACAATTGGACGGCGTGGCGATGGGGTCACCTATAGCGCCG
This sequence comes from Lymantria dispar, assembly GCA_032191425.1. NCBI lineage: Eukaryota > Metazoa > Arthropoda > Insecta > Lepidoptera > Erebidae > Lymantria > Lymantria dispar. The sequence goes on from CM063451.1 coordinate 17,601,774, forward strand.
GTGGTGGCCAACATCTTTATGGAGTGGTACAAATCCCTTGCCTTAAGAATGGCCAGTATTAAGCCACGTTTTTGGTGGCGATATGTCGATGACATTTTCGCGGTGGTGGACAAGACTAACCTTGTGCAATTCACGGAACACCTAAACAAGATACATCATAAGATCAGTATTACCGTGGAGGAAGAGAGAGAAGGAATACTGCCATTCTTTGATGTACATGTTATCCGAGAGACAAATGGTAGTCTAAGCCACACTGTCCACCGGAAAACTACGCACACAGACCGATATCGTTATGCCAGTTCTCACCATCACCATCATTCTGCACACTTATCCTCAGTACCAAGATCACTAATCAACCGGGCTCTTCGAATATGTGATCTCCAATACGTTGATGCAGAGCTCGAGCACGTAAGGAAGGTACTAGTGGACAACGGGTACAATTGGCGGCAATGCTGCCGATGGACCAAGCCAAGTGAACGTAAGCGGCCAACAGGAGTAGAACGTTCTCCGTCCTACTTACCTTTTGTGAAAGCAATAACGGACAAAATCGGGCATCTCTTGCGAAGGAAATACGACATTAGAATGTTCTGCCGCCCACCGGGCCAAATACGGCAAATGCTTCGTTCACCGAAAGACAAAAACCCCCTGGGCGTACCAGGCATCTATTGAGTACCATGTGATTGTGGCAAGAGTTATGTGGGAGAAACTGGACGCAACATCGCCACCAGACTAACTGAACACATCAGGAGTATGAAGAGCATGGATACGACACAATCAGCAATAGCAGAGCATGCCAGTCTCGCGAATGCAAGGCACTACATTCGGTTCGACAAAGCCTCCGTATTAGCCACAGAGAGACATTACAGACCGCGGAAAATACGTGAGGCCATAGAGATAAACCAACATCGGTCCTTCAACAGAGACGGTGGATGGAAGCTGCCGTCAGCATGGATACCAGCTCTTAATACTGCCTCGAGTCGTAAGGAGATGGTGTGCGTGGAGAGTGACGTGACCAGCGTGGTATGTGATGATGACGACACACGGAGTGACATACCAACAACATCACTTAACCCCGGTTGTGAAGTTTCGTCCGACGATTCCGCCGAAGACGATCAAGGGGCAAACACCTCCCCGGCACCCCTCATGGCTGTGGCGAGGCGCGCTGCTCGATATGCATCGCGCAGTGCACGCCAGGGCCTCGCACACGCCGCTGCGCACTCGCCCTGATGATGAGCATCGGACATGCTCGAAACCCGGGTCGACGTAATCGATCTCAGCACGTGTTTTTGCCGTTATAGATATTATAATATGAATTAGTCTCACGATAATTTCAATACTAAAATCAATACAATGGCATAAAATGTCAATAGAATATGGATTCAAATTTCGCTGTAGACATCGTGAGTGACGATAGCTCAGTTGGGAAGTCGTCCAGTTTTTTGTTTTGGCATTCAAACAGCGTCGGTTCGAATCTCGGTGTTATCATTATTCTCTTTTTGTAATTTTTTTATATTTTTTTCATTATTTAATATTTATTTTTCATTTATATATATCTAAATAAATTCGACAAAAATATTCCAAGCCAAGCTCGGTCAACCAGATATTTAAATATTAAACAAACAACTTATATTTATGTTATAATAAATTATATGAATGTATTATTTTAAAGCTTAGTATTACGGATCATGGCTTAATTGCAGCTGATAGCAGATCGATTTCGTACTCTTATCCCGGATACGGACTAATGTGGTGGCATTCCCATACAAATATTTTCGTGGGACCTGGAGGCGGAAACGCTCGCCGGTTTGTATCGGAGGGTGTCGGGGGTGTGAGAGGGGGCGGTATGGTCTCGTTAAGGGAGCTTACTGCCTGGCTCGCCGACGCCCGCCGATACGTCATTGTGTCATGACGGGCAGTCCGGCTGGAGAAGCCTCGGTTCGGTCTGAAGATCGTCGAGGCCGGTGCTGGTGAAGTGGATGCAGCAGCGGCACAGAGTGCTTTCCTTCCGACTAGTGCAGGCGGTGACGGAGGCACGGATGCTTCGCCAAGTACCTGCACACGGTCGTGGGGAGGGAGAACACACCGTCCTGCCACCACTGCGATTGCGACGAGGACTTGGCGCAGCATACACTCAAGGTGTGTGCCGCGTGGGCTGGGGAGCACCGTGAACTCGTCACAATCATCGCCAACCATCGCTAGGAAGATGGCCAGCGTCAGAAATTGGGACAGTGTTGTCGCCTTCTGCGAGGCTGTTATCTCGCGGAAGGAGGCGGCAGACCGAGTGCGGAAGGAATGACATCACGCGGACACAGTCCTCCGCCGGCGGTTGAGGCGGCGCAGGTAGGAGTACCTGCGCCTGATGCCATCCTGGCAGAGGCTGTGGGTGACCAGACCTGGGATTTAGTTCAGCACCCGCGGAGAGGTTAGCCTCGCGACGGAGGCCCTACTCGGCCTCAGGCAGCACAGTGATGACCACTGCTGCTGACTTCGGCGGGCAGGGCCTTGAAGAACGGGTGCAACCGACATAGCACAAAGAAGAGGAATAAGGTTCTCGAGTGGCGAATACGTATCGGATAACACAAAATAGGACGTTGCTCCACTAGGTGGACCTGGTGGTTACTGGGCGTAGTCCACACTTGGGTGAAATATGAGGGAGGCCTACGTCTAGCAGTGGACGGCGATAGGCTGAATGATAATGATGATGAGTTTTTAAGAATAAAAAGTATTTAACAAATGTGAAAAATGTAGGTAAAATTAAGTTTAGATAGATATCCTTATTAATTTTCCATTTAAATGATGCAAAAAAAAACGACATGGGATGTTCTTATTATATTAATCCAAGTTATAAAACTTGGATTTGTTTTAGTGAATTATTTTATAAGTGTTATATTTTTTGGAAGATAATTATTGATGATTTGGATTATTATTAGAATGAATGCTCGATGGAAGAATTAACGACAAGTCTCAATAATAGTTTAGGCTGCACGGATTAAAATAAATATATAAACTATTAAACATACTGTCAAAATAAATATTGAATTACACATAGTACACAAAGGTGGATAAAATGTAAGAATAATAACTTCTATTTATCATAGTGCTGCATTGGTATTCTGATTGCAGAATTTCCAATTTTGAACGCTTAATGTAATGATTAAAAAATTTAAGAAGACCAAGAGTTGATCAGCAATAACATTTATATAGAGACATCAAGACACTAATTAACTCCGTCTTAAAAGAATTTTTGTTACATGCGAAAAAAACTAAATTATCAATTTTATATACATATTACAAAGTAGATAAATATTTACAGAAAGGAGACCGTTATTTGAATATTACTCAACTGTAAAATGATTGTTGTCTTCTTGTGCCATAGAAACATGCTTCAAGAAATGAATGGTACGTTCAAATTAATTCAACAGAAAAAATATTGATGGGAGATTTATAATTTTACGATATTAGGAGCCTTTAATAATATAATCCAACTTATTTGAGTTTGTTTATTTTTTTTTGGACTAATCCCACCACACATTCCCACCATTGTAACTCCTGTAAGCCAGGATTCACAATAGTCTCCATAAATAACACCAAGGTTTGACCCTCAGGCAGTCCCGGGATATGATTTTAATTGTCTTGGGACCCGCAATAAATTTAATTAGAAAAGATTTTAAAGGTTGCCTGGAAGAAATCGCTGTTAGCGATAAGGCCGCCCATTGTACTGACTATTGTTATTATAAGTTTCTACTTTTATATATAATATGGTGTACAATAAAGTATAAATAAATAAATAAAGAGGAGGAGTTGGAAAGAGAGATTCCACTTTCCTCCTAGGCAAAGCGGAAGACAAGAAAACAAAATGACTAGTCAGCCAATAAGTAAAGAGGTGTACAGCTACAAGAGCAGTATGGCACCACGGATACGGAAGAGCTTAACGGGGCCTATATGTGAGCGTTAAGATTGATTGCTACAGTAGGTATCGCAGAAACGCATGAACGCACGGAAATTTTCTCGAGTTGCTACAAGGTCCGTATAGTATACTACCCCACGGGTGACTTGCAAACTGTTTAACATAAGGTTACGCTCGTTTCGCCAGAGATCACACTCCCAGAGAATGTGATGTGCTAATTGTTCATACTCGTGGTCAGATGTGGAACATTGACACAGGGGTGAAGGTACGAGTTTAAAAGAAAATAATTTACCTTTAAAGTTGCCATGGCCTGTTAAAAATTGGGCCACAAAGTGGTCAACCTCCAGCCACACCTTCTCTAAGCGCTCCCGGATGCATGGAAAAAATAGATAAAGATGACGGCCTTTCCATAATGAATCCCATCTTTCTTGCCATTCAGTTAAAAGCTCTTCATAGACAATGGATTGTGGTGCAAACAATCTAGCAATTTTATTTCGGTCGCGCGGTAGAAGGAAATCTGTATTCATGGTTTCCTTTGTGGTGTAATACATTGACGCTCGTCTCTGAATCTCCAAATGAACCGGAATTATACCCGCGAGTACTGGCAAGGCCTCGATACTAACCATTCTATAGGTTTTATATAAGAATATTAGGGCCAATCGTTGGCTCTGTAATAATTTAAGGCGAGCCGCCCCTATGGTGGCCCTATCGGCCCATGCAGGTGCAGCGTAACAAATACACCCCAAATATATGGCCATATATATGGTTTTACGTGTATTAAAACGAAGGCCCCAAGTAGATGTGGATATTCTAGTAAGCGCGTAGAAATTCCATTTTGGTTTTTCATCTACAGTTTTAATATGCTGAATAAATGAAAAAACTTTTCTAAGACTAGGCCGAGATAGCAAACTGATTCTTTCTTTTTGACAGTCATATTATAGAATTTTATGCACGGCGCCGATTGAAAATGTCCTTTTAATAAAAGATATGTTTTTTGTGGTGCAAAAGCAAGCCGGTTTCGTGTACCCCAATCGAATATATCAATGAGACATGTTTCCGCTAATTTCTCTAAACCATCCCTAGTGTTCGATTGTATAAGTCTGCATAGCCGATCAGTAGATAATTCTTCGGTAGAGGTAACTCGAGAAAATCGTCATAACCTAAATTCCATAGATATGGACTTAGTACCGAACCTTAAGGGCAGCCCATCGTCAGTGGATTCGACACAGAATGGTGGCCAAGTTTTAATTTAGTCGAGCCATTTAAAAAGTACGACTGTATGATTTGGTAGATATTTCTATAGAAACTACGAGCCTTTAATTTAAGAAGAAGCATTGGCCACCAGGTGTTATCGAAAGCATCTGAGATGTCCAAGAAGACACCTAGTACGTATTTAAAAACAGATGCGCTAATGACACTTCTTACTGCAATGGCCGGGTCGATAGTTGATTTACCGTGAGTGAAGTCGAATTATTTATGATTGAACGTTGGTCCACCCGGTAATAAATGAGGAACAATGAGACGTTCTAAGAGCTTGCTTAATGAAGGCAGTAAGGCGATTGGTCGATATGACTTCGGGTCGTCTGGTGGCTATCACCGCCTTTAGGAATTATGCGTATATAATCGCGACGCCATATACGAGGAAAAATGCCTTCAGTTATGCAACGATTAAAAATTATTAACATTGAGTCACCCGATGCTCGACTAGCTTCTTTGATCATTTTATTTGATATTTTATCTCCAGCAGCCTTGTTGTGGGGAAGAGCTTAACAGGATGCATAAATTCGGCAAGAGATGGAAGGTCAAACATAGGCGAGAGAGGTGGCTTGGCGGCCTATGCACGTATTTGTTTATGATGCTCGCTGTCGACAGAGATGTCATCGTCTGGAATTAACGTATTTAATAAAACTTTCGTGGTCTCCTCAATACCCGTAGTGTGTTTACCGTTTACTTTAATATTTTGTATGTACGCTAAGTCGGCTGATCGATTCGCTTTAAGCTCGTGATATAGTGGAGACCATGGACCTTCACTTTCTAATCTTTCCACAATCCTATTTAACAAAGCGTCTTTCGATTTTCTATTGCAATCCGATAGCGAGACCTAGCAGCTTTCAGTACAGATAGAGATTCATCAAAGGCCCTTCCCATGTTAGGTGACTTTTTAAGTTTATTATGCTTCCTGCGCGCCCTTCGAAAGCGTTTGCGGAGTTCCACAAGGTGATTGTTCCACCAGTCACATCTCTTAGTATAGGGCAGGGATGTTTGACCTAGGGCTACATCAGCACAGTATATCAGGGAATGTGACATTAATTCAGCGCTTTCTTCTGCGGTTAACTGTCTACGAGTGAAATCTCTGGCACACGAAAAAAAGAGAGAGCTAAAAAAGTCCCAGTTTGCGCCTTTAGATTTGTATCTAAAATTATAACTCTGTCTGGAGTAGCCTGCAACAGTCTCGATCCAAATTCATACACGATCAGGCGATGATCACTACATGACGCGTCAGGGAGAACGCGCCACCTATTCAAGCGGACGTCTGCACTTGAAAATGTGACGTCAATAGAAAATTCGCCTAGAGGGCTGCCAAAAGTTGGTGGTGCATCGGGTGTATTGTGGATGGACAGATTAATCTCAGCGATGAAATCTTCTATAGCATACCGGTCGGTCCGTATCGGTGTATCTAAATTTGCCATACCAAAGAGTAGATGACGCATTCACGTCAGCTCCTATTATTGTTTTACGGCCCGTAAGAGACCGCAAGACATGACGAAGATGGTGTAAGTGTGGACTAACCGGGTCTGAATATTGAAAATAAGAGCTCACAAGGTATACCCTACAGGATGGGGATGTGATCTCTGCGACAACACAGTGTGAGGTCATGAGATTTTTTAATGACGTCACTGTAAATTTGGAACTTGCAACATAGATGCCAGCTCGTGCTTTGTTGTCCAATTGTACAACCCTATTACGTAAGCGACTACTCTGGTATTGTTCTTGTACAAGTACGATATCTAGATTATATTCCGTAACTATACGATCTAACTCTGAAGTCGCAACCCTATCATTATGGAGGTTTAATTGCCCAATATTCAAACTGACCATTTCTAATAGTTAGTATTGAGCACCAGTTGTTCTAGCTTCAGTTTGTAAGTGGGGCAATCTGACGCGCCACAAGGATGATCACACGGTTTTTAAAACGTTTACAAGACGCACATTTAGGTTTAAAATCTTGTTTGTCCTTATTTGGGCAGGACTTCGTAGTATGTCCTTCTGTGCAGTGACCACACGTAAGTGTTTTTTCCGTACAATATTTCGCGACATGTCCGTGTACCTGACAGTTTGAGCAGCGTGCTACTTCCAAATCATCGTAGAAGCTGCAGCTGGCCCAGTCTATAAATATTTTTTCCTTGGTGGTTAGCAAATAAACGCGCACTTCGGGATCAAGTTCGATACCGATCCATTTACGCCCGTTTTGTAATTTTCGATTGCGAATAATTTTCGTGGTTTTAATAAAATCGTCTTCCTTAAGGGACATTTCGTCTTTGATATTTTGACGGTAAAGTGCGACAAGGAACGCGATGTCTTCCATAGAAATGGGAACGTCCTTGATTAGTAAGTGCGGTCGTCTACCTTTCGCCTTTTGGTTTTTCTAAACGCAAGCCAGCGGCTCTAATGGCATCGACAGATTCTAATTTTTTAATTTGCCTCTCATTTATGACGCGAAGGATGACATCTGATTTCCCGGGTTTTTTTAACGCCTACAATTTCAAAACCATCGTCTATAGGTTTAATTGCCTTCAGTAACGCCTGTTTGGTAGCTGAAGACGACGCGTAATCAGCTGAACGCTCGGCCGTAGGATATGCGATTACACAGGGAGCGCGTGACGAACGAACGTCCACTTGTGGCACGACATTTGATAATTTTAATTTATCGGCGTACGATGGTTTCTTAATATCGTTTAAAGGCCGTGTAGCTTGGGTTTGGTTTATTTCCCGCTCAATATTTGCCAATTTCGTCTCATTGCAAGATGATTTTAACGCTAGTAATGATACGATGGCAGTAATGCGTTAAGTGCAGTCCATTATTGCCGTTTTATTAGCGTTATTCATACGTGAACCCTGGTCATTTACAAGCCCGTTTATTTTTGACAGAAATGTGGAGGCCTCTGAAACTAGTTCACAATAATTAGGTTGTCCGCCGTCGCTGACAATAAATGGTGACGAATTGATCGCACTAGGCACGGGTAAAGGTTTCATCTCGGGAGTAACGTAAGCTGGAGATGGCTCATTGTAAAGGGCACGTCTACTGGTACCGGCCGGTGGCGAGCGTGGTGTTAGTTGACTTAAACGAAATACATCGGCACCCCGATCAGGCAGTTCGCTATCGTTATAACATTTCGGCATTTCAGAATTAAGTATATATATATATATATATATATAATAATCGAAGTAAACAAAACTTAAATGTTTAATAATAATTTTAAATCTACCTACTACTTAAGAAAATAAAAAAACCTTACCGAGTTCATCCATATTTAAATATAAACAAGAACAAATACTTATTGTAATTTACGTAAACACGAACTAAACACAATAAAACACAATTGGAAACACCGCACGAGCCCGATAGAGTATCCTTAAAAGGACAAAACTAATTTTTAATCCGCACACGAATCAACTTCACACTTCACCGAGCTGAGGCGGGGAGGGAATGTTAAATATATAAAAGCAAAAAATTGTTTAAGTATATAAAAGCCTTTTATTCTTCAGTCGTTACTTCCTCTCAATATAGTAGATTGGTTTAAGGATTTTTGATTTAAACTTCTGTCACTCCCGAGGACATATTGCTCAGAACCATCAGCCCGACTCGCAACCCCGAGTTCGGGACATCCTGAGCTCCAAACCCGGACTGTAGTGGTAGAACTCTTCTCGGAAAACATCTCCAATCCCAGGTTTGGCCATTGGACGATAGAATGCTTGGCTACAGGGAGTGCCCGCTGTTAGAGTAGCACAGTCATAGGGGACTTTGAATTCCAAACACCATGGCAGAAGAAGAAAAGAGGGTACGTCTTCCAGAGTGGCTGGGCATGCAAGGGAGTCCCTTACTGAGCCGATATCCGATTGCGAAATGGGCTCTGATACTGGCTCAGTTAGCTCCGCATATGGGAGAGGGGTTACTGATACCATACCTGAGGTTCCGGCTGAAAATAGGGCCCCTTCAACATTCAAAGTACCCACAATATCTGAGAAGGAGTGGGAGAAACGGAGAAGCCAGAAACATAAAATTTGAACAGCAGTACATTTTTATAATGTAGTAGTAAAGCATTTTAAAAAATTCAACCTTAAAGGGGGTGAAAAACGGTGGCAAAAATTGTAAAGGAAAAAGAAACTTCATTTATTGCCTTCAGAGTAGGGGTGGGGTATTCAAATACTACAGATGGTGTTCAAGAAGAATAAATAATAAGTGTTTTAGTATTAGTCCATTTTCATCCTCTAAAAAAGAGAGTGATCCGTGCCCCTGCTTTTCACCAACACCGCTAGAAAAGACTCTACACCTTCAATAAAAATAGAGACCGCTCCAGCCAGACTACCCAATAGGCGATACGTCCCGGCATGCATTGTAATCGAATCAAGCTACCAACTCGCGCAATACTCTACCGCCCTGCTATCGTTGCTGATATCTGTCAGTAAATTTCTTCCCCTCCTCCAAATTCCAATCACCATTACGTAGGCCATCACTATCAAGGCATCATTGCAGTGCCCCATTTTCACCGGTAATATGTTAGGTTATGGGGCCCTGTGCAGCTTTTTAAAGTTAGGCTGCTATCTATTGAATAATCCAATTATTGTCACATACAAAACATTTGGACACACAAACTCACTGACAAATAGATATTTATAGCTTTTTGAAGTTATATTTTTTTGGGCGCGTTAAGGAAAATGATGAGAGCAAATTGTTAGGATGCACGCGCACACCACACAAATGACAACTAGATAATGAGTTATAATAAAACTTTCAGTTTATTAAATATCTCTTTTTTTAATTATTGGAATCGTTTTTCTATAAAACAGCATAATACGAAGGATAAAAATTTTTGAAAGATTTGTTCTAGTTACGCCAAAGAACTTCTTACGGGCGTACATAAGCACACACATACTTATTATTTATATTTACTCGTATTTGCCGGGCTGGCCACGGACGTCAAGGATCTCGGTACCTGTAGGCGGCTCAATGGCAAAATGCTAAAAGGTTGCTCTTCGAATCATCGGGGATCCCAATCTTACGGACTGACTGGAGTCACTGGAATAGCGGAGAGACTTTTGGTCACTCTGTGTACTCTCTCGGATCTTTCATGGTGAGTGTTCTGAGGAAATGTTTGACTTGGTACCACTGTCACCGTTTTACCAACGCACCACTAGGCACCGCAGCAAGGTTCATCTATTTCACCTGAGAACGTTATGGTCTTCAACTGTACGTTTCCGGCGATCGTTTTTTCTACGTACGTGCAGGCTCTGGAATGAACTACCTGCTGCTATGTTTGCCGAGCTCTATGACATGTTCTTTATAAAACGAGCTTTAAAAAAACTATTTTCTTCATGGTAGGCTACAGCCTAGCTGTGCCCCTGGTATTGCATAGGTTCATGTGTGGCAATATCACTTACCATCAGGTGTACTGCTGACTCATTTACCACCATCGGCAATAAAAAGAAAAAAGTGAATACACGGGTAGAACAGACGACATACGCCCAGAACCAAAAAAGAGTGATCTATTTAACTCACATAGTCTGATGAGCATATATTTCAAAGAGCATCTCAAGAAAACCACATCAAGCCATCCAAGTTCAAGAATCGTTCCGGAGGCGTGCCTAATAGGCACATAGGGGTAATATAGCAGGTTATGAGAACCAAACTGCTTTTGACACATACATGCTAATCAACTGAGAATGGTGGAGCTCGGAATCTTCACTTAAATATTCATAGCTATCGATGTTTTTGATATATTGGTAATATTGACACAAAATGTTATTAAGTTTGCCAATATTTAAAATTAATTATTTGAAGAATAGTGTGTGTGTGTGTACTTATGTATGCACTTATGTATGCACATAAGAATTTTTTTTTTGGCGTAACAAGATAAAAGTCTTGCTATAAATTTAATCCTTCGTGTTATCCTACGTTTGTAATAAAATAATAATAATTAAAAAAACCTAGCTTTTATTTAAATGCTCTAAAACGAAGAAGCTGTCATCTAGTACAAGAGTTCTTATCAAGACTATGCAAACGAGTCCAAACTGGACGGTTTTATCTCGTTTAGTTTAAGAGTTCTTATGGCCACCTTCCGACACCATCTTGAGACCCTGGCTGTCGTGTAGCACAAGAGTTCTTATCAAGACTATTCAAACGAGTCCAAACTACGGTTTTATCTTGTTTAGTTTAGGAGTTTCTACCGCGACCTTCCATCCAGCTTCACGGTACCATATTATTGCATTATCACCAAAGTTACGTAAGTAAACCAAATTTCAACCTAATCTAACGACAGGAAGTGGTTCTAATTTAACTCGCAAGATTTGGCCCCTACTAACATACTAACAGGGCAAGTTAAATAAAAGCTTTCATCATGGTGTCATTTTCCGGATGGATCCCTGCAATCCCGACGCCCAGCAGGGGTCACGGGGCGGATGGGCGTCCTGCGTTCCCGCGATGGGCTATGGGTCGCTTGGACCGGGACCAGCTGGCGGAGACAGCCATCGTATACTCGTGGCTGTCCTCTGCCCACCAGTCGGACGGGGTGGACGCTGAGGCTGGCCGCATCCGCAGTGCGTTGACGCAGATCTGCGATGCGGCCATGCCCCGGGTACGGCGTCTGCCCCCGAGGAGGGGTGTCCACTGGTGGTCCCGGGAGCTGGCGGATCTCCGGGCTGCGTGTATCCGCGCCCGGAGGGCCTACACCCGCAGCCGGCGGCGCCATCGCGACGCGGAGCGGGAGGCCGTGCTTTACGAGGGCTACCGCAATGCGCGGTCGGCCTTCAGGCTGGCCGTCCGCTCCGCCAAGGACGTCAGTCGGCAGGAGATGCTGGACGGTCTCGACCGTGACCCCTGGGGACGCCCCTATCGCGCGGTGCTGAATAGGCTACGCGCGCGGGGCCCTCCCCTCACCGAGACTCTCCAGCCCGGCCTTCTCACCCGGGTCATCGAGGACCTGTTCCCGCGGCGGGCGGAACACACGCCCCCGGTCATGGCTCCGCCAGACACTGACCGGGAGGCCGACGACGACAGTGTTCCGCCCATCACGGAACCCGAGATGGGGGTGGCGGTGACGCGCATGCGCGCAAAGTCTACCGCCCCCGGGCCCGACGGTGTTCCTAACCGCGTGCTGGCCCTGGTCCTCGAACACCTGGGACCCCGCCTCAGGGAGCTGTTCGACGCGTGTTTAGCGTCCGGACGGTTCCCTGGGTGCTGGAAGGAGGGAAGGCTGGTGCTCCTGCCGAAGCCGGGACGGTCTCCGGAGTCGCCTTCGGCCTACAGGCCTATCGTGCTGCTCGATGACACGGGCAAGCTACTGGAGAGGGTGGTAGCTGCCCGCATCGAGCGGCACCTCGTCGGCACGGGGCCCGATCTGTCGGACGCCCAGTTTGGATTTAGGAGGGGTCGTTCGACGATCGCGGCTCTGTTGCGCCTGAGGGCCGTGGCGACTGAGGCCGTCACCGGCGGGGGAGTGCTGTTGGTGGTGTCCCTAGACATCGCCAACGCATTCAATAGTCTGCCATTCAGCTGCATCAGGGAGGCGCTCCGGTATCACGGGGTGCCAGTTTACCTGAGGCGGCTAGTGGCAGACTATTTGGAGGGGCGCAGCGTCCTCTGCACTGACCGAGCAGGGGACGTTGTGCGGACGCCCATGACGTGCGGTGTCCCACAGGGGTCGGTCCTCGGACCCACCCTGTGGAACATCGGCTACGACTGGGCGTTGAGGGGGAGCCTCCCGCCCGGGCTGGGCGTGATTTGTTACGCCGACGACACGCTCGTCACAGCCCGCGGTGGGACGCTAGAAGAGGCGGTAAGCCTGGCGACCTCGGGTACCGAGGAGGTCGTCAGACGGATCGAGGCGCTGGGGTTGAGGGTCGCCCTGGACAAGACGGAGGCCCTCTTGTTCCATGGGCGCACTATGAGCCCTCCCATCGGCGTCTCGATCACCGTCCACTCGGTCGACATCAGCATCCGGGCCCATATGAGGTACTTGGGCCTGGTGCTCGACGGGCGATGGTGGTTCCGGGAGCATTTCCGTAGGCTCGCTCCGCGGCTCGTCGGCACGGCGTCCGCCCTATCGTGGCTTATGCCGAACGTGGGCGGACCGAGCGCTGCGTGCCGACGGCTGTACGCGGGGGTCATCCGGTCGATGGCCCTGTACGGCGCACCGGTGTGGGCGGGGTCCATGACCGCCCGACTTAGGGCCCTCCTGTGGCGACCACAGAGGGTCATGGCGGTCAGGGCCATCCGCGGATACCGCACGGTGGCGACGGAGGCAGCGTGCCTGTTGGCCGGGACTCCCCCGTGGGACCTGGAGGCGGAGATGCTCGCCGGACTATATCGGCGGGTGACGGGGGTGCGAGCGGAGGGCGGTGTGGTCTCGTTAAGGGATCTCACCGCCTGGCGCGTCGACGCCCGCCGAGACGTCATCGCCCGTTGGGCAGTCCGGCTGGAGAGGCCTCGGTTCGGGGTGCGAACCGTGGAGGCCTTCCGGCCGGTGCTGATGCAGTGGTTGGAGAGGCGGCACGGGGTGCTCTCCTTCCGACTGGTGCAGGTTTTGACGGGGCATGGGTGCTTCGCCAAATACCTGCACAAGGTCGTTAGGAGGGAGAGTACACCGTCCTGCCACCACTGCGATTGCGACGAGGACACGGCGCGCCATACGCTCGAGGCCTGCGGGGCTTGGGCAGTGCAGCGCTGTGAACTCGTCGCAATCATCGGTACGGACCTGACGCTGCCGGCTATCGCTAGGGCAATGGTCGACAGCGTCGGGAATTGGGACGCGGTCGCAGCCTTCTGCGAGACAGTGATCTCGCGGAAGGAGGCGGCGGATCGCCTGCGCGAGGAGCGCAGCCTCGATGAGGAGATCCGCCGCCGGCGACTGGGGCGGCGCAGGCGCAACTATCTGCGCCTCATGCCGCCCTAGCCGAGGCCGCGGGTGACGTGACCGGGGATTAGTCCGTCACCCGCCGAGAGGCCGACCGCGTGAGGAAAGACCGACGTCCTCCCCGAGGGGGGGACGTCGGTCGATGGGAGGGTACCCCAATAGGGGGTATTCCGTCGGGCCGACCACTGACGACAAGTTAACGCTGCTCCAGTGGTCGGCCCAACGACGAAGGCGACGTGGTTTTCGGGTGGGTCGCGGGAGTTGCGTGCTCAAGCCCCTCTGTCGCCCCGGACGGAGTGGTGCGGAGGCGCGCCGACCGCGGCCCACCCACAAAAAAAAAAAAAAAAAAAAAAATGGTGTCATTTTTTTCGTGCCGGTGTGCGCGCGCATCTTAAAAAAATACTGTTATAATTTATTCCTAACGCTTCAAAAGAAGTACATCTTCAATAATTAATATTTGATAGGGGCAAGTGAGATTTCAGAATAAAAGTCAAACAATTTTACCATAAAACTTTATTACCAGGTAATATAGTGGGAAAGATAATAAAGTGGGAGAGATAATTTAGTGGCAAATTCAGAAACTGGCTTAAAAACCTTGTTATAACTGTCTATTCTATGAGGACATCGGTTATAACGTCAGCCACTGTTATAGTTATAGGTATTCCTGTATCTTGGTTTTGGAACTTTTCATTTCACTGGAACTTTCAATTTCTTGCCATTTTCTAGTAATTTTTAGATAACGCTAATATGAAATAATATTTATAAAAACTTTTTTCATAATTTTTACTTTGCATTTGGCCCAAATACAATTAAAGCTACGATCTACAATATCGTAGTATTATTTATTCTATGCTACAGGTTTGCTGGGTACATCCCCAATGTTCCGCTAAAGTAATTAATCATATTGTTAAAATAATGTAATTGTTAGCGCATTAGTTCTTTAAGAGTTAATATGAAACAAAGTGTAAAGGTACATCGGCATGACAATTTACTTGAATAATTTATTTTAAGCTCACTCTATCAATTAATATATTATATTAAAAGTAACGAAAACATCTATTGGTAACTCAATGAACACGAAACTACCAATAGAATTAATCATTATTGCTACGATATTAGACGCAAGTGTTAATATAGTCAAATAGCTTCAAAATCAAAAATAAACTCATTTGCAAAAAAAACGGGCGGTTTTGATTTTCATTCATATTTAAAAAGATACAATACCAAAAAGGTTTCAATCGTTTTTACACGTTACTGGCCGGTTTTAAAAATGCTGTGGTATTTAAAAAAGTACGTTCTAAATTCAATTTTTCATTTGATGTTCATTTTTACAGAAAACCCCTTTTTATCCTACATTTTTGGCGCGAAGTTCCAGAAGTTAACATCGACTTTCATAACTTTTATTCAATTTTTATCGATTAATTTCATATCCTTGACTGTCAAAGCTTTATTTAATGCTGTTTGGCTGTATCAAAAATGGTAGATAAAGTGGTAAAAGCTACCAAAATTATCGCGCTGCTTGAAGAGGGTTGCAGCCAATATTTCGTGGCTAGGAGGCTAAATGTTAGTCGCTCGACAGTCCAAAGGACCTGGCAGCGATATCAGGAGACTGGTTCCGTCGAGAGAAGGCCTGGTTCTGGAAGAAAACCATGTACCCAACCACGGGATGATCGTTTTCTTGTGAGTCGCGCATTGAGAAATCGCAAATCTTCGTATGTGGATCTTAAGAACAACCTCCAAGAAGTAAGAAATGTGCATATTAGTCTATGGACGGTCAGGAGGAGGCTTCTCGCTGCCAATATACGCAGTCACCGCCCGGCCCGCGGCCCCAAATTACTCCGTGAGCACAGAGTTCACAGGCTTAGGTTCGCTAGAAATTGTGAATCATGGACTCAAGACGATTGGAATAGGGTTTTGTTCTCTGATGAAGCCAGGATATCTCTGTTCGGTGAAGATCGACGTCGGCGAGTACTAAGAAGACAAGGAGAACGCTTTGCAGAGGCATGTTTCGAAGAAATCACACCTTATGGTGGGGGCTCTGTTATGTTTTGGGCAGGAATAAATTCAATGGATCGTACAGAGTTAGTCTTCATTGAAAACGGCTCACTGACTGGGCATCGATACATAACGGAAGTTCTAATTTCTCATGCACAACCCGCATTGGCCGCTCTAGGTGAAGACTCGATTTTTATGGACGACAATGCTCGCGCCCACCGATCCCGCGATGTTAATGCGTATGTGCAAGAGGTCGGCATTCGTCGTTTGGATTGGCCAGCTCGAAGTCCCGACCTCAATCCCATAGAGCATGTCTGGGACGTTCTGAAACGGCGTGTGAGATCAGTACACCCGGCTCCGCAGACCATCAGAGAGCTGAAGAATGTGATTACTGCGGAGTGGGAACGTATTCCGCAAGCAAGTATCCGGGATATACTCGCTAGCATGCCCAGACGAATTCAAGCTGTGATTTTAGCTAGAGGGGGTCACACTCGATACTAAACATTTATCTGCTTTTACTATATTAAAGAAAAACAAACAAAAAAACTTTTTTATTTTTACTTCATGAGCATATGCACTACTAGCGAATATACACTACTAGCGAGGTTTAGCATTATTTCCCATAAATTGTATCTAAATTTTATGAAATACTGATGAAAACGATTATTTTCTTATTAATTTAGCAAATTGTGTGGATAAAACTACCTATAATTATCAAACAAAGAAATATTAACATTTGAAATGGTTCATTGCTTAGGTGCCCGTTTTTTTTGCAAATGAGTTTATAATAAACTATGAATACGGCACCCTTAAAATATATTTTGATCTTTCAAAATTGTACAGGCATTTTTCGTAATTTTTGCAATTTAAATAAGCGTACTCGCATTATAATAATTGTATGGACAATCATTAATATTCATAGTGTGGTATTTAACATTTGGTTCCAAGTTTTGTTTTGGGAGCTAATGGAATTGAAGCTTAAAAAAATATTTAGTTGTATTATGCCTATTTTTTCAATTCCAATTATTATCTTACCTATATATCATACAAAAACATTTCAGCGCCTTATGTATAACTTTCACACTTATTACTACTTTACAAATGATACTTATTATTATAATAGATTGTCTACAACTCAAAAAATACTAACGATATTTATTAGTGTCATCTTTATTTGTAAAATTATGATATTTCTATATATATTGGTATTAACTCTAGTCAACTACAACGTATGTAATAAGACGAATGTACTAATAACCGTATTATTTCACTTTAATATGTTTTTGGATAATTTACGTTTCACATTTGAATATTTCATTATTTTGGCGCTTATGTATGTAATCGCCGAACAACTTAATGCTATCACACTAGATATTATAGCAGAGATACAGGTTACACAGGGAAATGATGATGAAATTAGAGACAGCGTAAAGCATTTTCATCGGGGGATGTCTGCATATAAGAATATTCATTGCAGTTCAAAGCTTTTCAAAACAATGTTTAGTATACAGGTAAAACATTTCATAAATATATAGCCGAACGTTACATATTTGTAAAATTTTATTATAAATAGAGTAAAATTTTATTTCAAAACTATTTAGCCATAGCTATGTTACCGAGTAACGCTCGTATGGTGGCGGCCAACGTCTACTATATTTGTATCCAGCTCTTTCTTTTCTACCGCATAATTCCTCTAAGGAATGCAAATGGATAACCTTATTAACTAAAGTGATACATACAATAAAGCATTATACTGCCAACACATTTGACCAGCGTAATATAGTAATTGCGTATTTCCTCGACTTGGTGAGGGCACTGCCGTGTCCCCAGATCTTACAGAAGCACGGTTGTGCTTCCTATTCTGTAAGAAATTCGAGTCTATCGTTGAATCTTGTATAGGTTAAATAGAACTATTATACTATTATGCTACTAGTTTTTACTATACCACTAGTTCTAATAAAATTTCATCATCATCATTTCAGCCCACATAGGTCCCACAGTTGAGTTCTGGCCTCCTCTACAATGGAAGGGAACTAGTATACTGCGCTGGAAAGACGTGTTAGTATAGATTTTTATATCGCATTTTCCTTCACTTGCATATATATTACCTGCATATTATATCCCTTAATCGTCTTTTACGACACCCACGGACAAGAGAGTGGGTGGTGAATTGTATTTCCATTGTGTTCCACTACACGCACGACGATTAATAAAATTTAACAATAGTTGAAACATTACTCAAAGTAAAAATGTTAAACACAATTTATTACTTAATATATATTTTTTGTTTTAGATCACTATAATGCTGGTAATATTAACTTTCTACTTCATGGTATTACTCTATTATATAGTAACAACATTGGCAGTAAGTGACCCACCTAATTCAATAAATTTTAGTCGCTATTGTTAAAGGCTCTCAAAATTAAGTAATAATGTCATATATTACCACTATTTCTTTGTCAGCCCACACCTAAAATTCACGTTGTACGTATATACTCTGACTCTGTAAACAAAAGTACAGGCAATTTGAAATAAAAAGTAATACCAAGCCGTCAAATCTGTTTGGTTGGTCAAAAGCTGCTGCCCAATAATTTCATATATATAATGGCTCCAGAGGATAATCTGATGTATATAACTGAAAATAATTTCAACTTGCAATACCTTGTGGTCTTTTTCAGTTGTATCGTAAAAAACAAGTTATGCTAAACTATATTATTCTGGAAAGATGCAACGAATATTGCATGGCGCTGGTCCTAAGACCGATCCCTGTAGAACACCGATATGACCGTTCGTATAAAGTTGTATTCGGCCCACGTAAAGGACGCTCCGAACCTCTAAATAGTCTGCCAGTAGTCGTCTTAGTTATAGAGGCACCCTGTAATACCTGTACTCCCTGATGCAGATGAACGATAGACTATTAAATGCGTTGACCATGTCCAAAGACAAGGCCAACAGGCCTCCTCAGCCGGTGATCATCATAGCAATCACGGCCCTCAGTTAGGTCAAACGCTCCTTCTGAAAATCGTACTGGAAGTCTGATGTATCGGAGCCAACTTTGCTAAGGTACTAGTACAATGGGCGAAGGGTGCGGTCAGGCTACTCTTCAATAATTTTCAATATGGTTCAGTAGCATGACGGGTCTGTAGGGCGCGGCTGAGTTTGGAGATGATTCCGGCTTCGGAGGAGCACCTTCGAATACGTAGAGAACCACTCATCCTAAGAAAAGCATTGTACAGTTTCCTGAGGCTTAATTACAGGTGTTCGAGGGCCAATGTACCACAACTGGTAATGGCCGATAAAATATTTGTTGACATTAGAATATTAAATTCTTATATAAATAATAATGTCCACAGAGTAACAGTTATTCCGAGTTAAATCTGAATTTGGTGCCAATGGTTATATTTTTTGCCGCCATGTACACTGTAACAAGGGTTGGACAACGTGTACACAATAATGCTAGTGCGTTGAAGCAAAAGTTGTGTGAATTATTAATTAAAATCACTTGGGAGTAAGTATTCTTCTTGTTTATAATCATATAAATCCCCATTGGATCTGTAAAGGGCAGAACATTAACTTTTTGGTAGGATATGGCCTGGACACAGCCCACTCTATCTGAAGGATCGCGTTTTAGTTCCTGTCTCTGTTAAGCATCGTCTTCACGAGCACTCATTCAAGTTAAACTTAGTAAATACTTAATTATTTAAGTCGAACAAGGGCAAAACATGACTGAAGAAAATTAATAGATTCAATCTTATTAAATTTAATGATATGGAAATAGATAAGCTACGAAAATTATTTAATTAGCTTCAAAATGCTTATGCATACATTGATCTTTTCAGATAAAGAATATTGTAAGCTGGTTAGAGATCTACTTCGCTGCTTTCATACCCATCCTGTGCAGGTCCAAGTTCTGGAGTCTTTTGCCATCAGCATGTCCTTAGTTCCATCATATGTTGCCTTTGTAATGACCAACACTATTGTCGCATTACAATTTAACAATGTACTGTGATGTATTTAAAAGAAGAAAGAAATATAATTTATTTCTCCTTTACGGGAGGGACAAGTACAAGAACATAGAATAAAAGTACAATAACATAAAATATAATAAATAATATAAAAGAGATAAGGGTCCCCTTCGCAAAAGAGGAAAAGGATAGCTGCCCAGCATAATGTTGAAGTATCTACTCGGTAAAGTGAATACCACAACGCTGTTATTCTGCAGTGTCCTGCAACGTTCGTCAGCGATGCACAGGCAGCAGAGTATAGAAGATACTGTCAAAACATAGCTATCTTTTTGCAAATAATAATATATTGCAATAATAACAAATATAATAATAATCTAACCTAGAAACACGTATAAAGATAATAATAAAATAAAAGATAAGATCGTCTTAAAATTACCTAAATGAACCACAAAAAAAGAAAGATGTGTATATTTTAATGTGTGGCTGTGGCACTATTAGTGAGTTTGTGCTATCTGTGAGCGAAGCTTATTTATGTCATGTGTAGTTGTGATTAATGCGTCACCAAATTGTAAATATAATATTTAGTATTAACGTTTTAGCTGCACAATATGATTGGTAACTTATTTTGACTGCACAGTTAGGATACTTATTAAGATTGTAAGATAGTCGACCTATCGTTTTAAAAGTCGCGATTTGATTACCACACAATACAATACAACAAAAATTATTGTAAATTTGAATAAAATTTGGGTCTAATTGTATGTTTATAAAATACAACAATTCAAATTCAAATTCAAATACTTTATTATGCATAAACCCCGCGGGGGCACTTACATATGGTCACTTTTTTACATTTTTACCTTACACTACTACCGGATCGGAACGCGACCGCACTGAGAAGATAGGGCAAGAAACTCAATACAACGATTAATGCCTTAGTACTGAGTGTTCATCAAAATAAATAGACTCATCATCATCATCATTTCAGCTCATATACGTCCCACTGTTGGGCTCGAGCCTCCTCCATAGTAGGAAGGAAATTGACCTTACTATACCATGCTGGTCAGACAGTTTGATATAGGGTTTTATTTCGAGTTTTCCTTCTCTTGCATAGATGTTATATGTGTATCATATCCCTTCGTCGTCTTTTACAGCATCTACGGGCAGGATAGGGAGTGGTGATTTGTATTCTTACTCGGTCACCACACGGAAAATATTAGCTAAATCTTGTCTTAATTTGATATTCTTATCTTAATTTTCTTATTCTTGATTTTATTTAATTGATAATTTACATACTTCAATGATTGACTTTTATATAATTAAACATCACGCCTTTTCATTTCCTGATAAGTGGTCTGGTCACAACTCGCCCAAACGGATCAGAATGACAAAAAGTGAGCCATAACCTGCCATAATGCCCCTCTCCGGCATTAGAGCATTCTGGACACATGTGCATTAGCTCTCTTGATATATTACCATCATCATCATTTCTTTTGCCGTCCATTGCTGGACGTAGGCCGTCCTCATATTTCAGCACAAAAGTAAATTGCTGTGCCGCCTTCATCTAAGGACGCCCAGTAACTTTCATCAGGTCATCGGTCCACCTGGTTCGTCCTATATTGTGAAGTTCGACACATAGTCATCACTCGAGAACGCCTTCTTCACTAGCATTTCTTGGTTCGTCATGTAATGTGGCCTGTCCGATGCCAATTTAGTGTGCTAATTTTCCGTGCTGTGTCGAGTACACCCATTTTTCCACAGATTTCCATATTTTAGATTTTACCTCATAGAGAAATCTCCACCATAGCTTGTTCCGAGCGACTGAACTTAGTTAAAAGGTCTCTATTTAGAGACCACATTTCTGTGTTGTAAGGTTACACTGGGAACAGATACTGGTCGTATCTGTATTTTTAGACACTGAGATATGTAGGATGAGAAGATCCCTTAAATTATCCAGATACTGTCCAGGATAGTTGGATTTGTTGGCCGACCTCTTTGTCGAAATTGGATCTACCTAACTGGATTTAGGAATTGCATAGCCAACTAGGACTAGCACTGGAATGACATTAGCATTGGAGATGACTTTCGTCTTGTCCCTCTTCATTCATAAACCCTGATGAAATCTTTGAACATGGTGCCATGGATACTGCAATATTGACAATATTGTCTACAAGTCAAAGGTGAGTGACTTTAATTATTGTTGTAGGTGGCAAACGAACAAATATCACACTTGATGCTAAGTGATACTGCCGCTCATGAACCATTGCTAGGCCGCTGCCTACCGCAAAGAAAGTGACGGAAGTGTGAATGCGTGCAATGTGATGCGGTGATACTAAAGATACCAACAAAGTCGGTGAGTTTGTTGATGCCTTTAGTATACACAGCCACACGCAAACACCCTTAGAAAGTTGGGCTTCTGGCTCTTTCGCACACCGAACGAGGTGCACTATATATAATAAATTGCTACTACTCAGACGATTTTCTGCGAGAGTATGGCACTGCCACGGAGGGACTGACCCGTGACTGTAAACACAAGACTCTCGATAGTCAGGTCCTAATTTTCCTTCGCTTGCATAGATGTTATATGCATATTTAATTACTTAGTGGTCTCTTATAACACAACGGACAATAGAAGGGGTGGTGAATTGTATTCTTACTCCATCACCACATGGATATGCCTCACAACTTTCTGCAATTGCATCGGTTTCGCATTCTTATTCCGGATACAGAATTACATTGTGGCATTCCTATACAAACACTACGGCATATCTCTCGATGTATACACATCCAATCTTGAAATTTCTGCACACAGTTAAGCCCTACGTACATATACACTAAAGACTAATGATCAGCGGGTCGTCTACCCACGATATAATATATATATATATATATATAAGCATCAAGCCTTATCATCATCATTTAAAATTAGGTGGAACATTTTGTAGACACAGATTTAATGTTTTCAAATGGAAGCGTAATGCTTGACGCGTACCTAATGATTGAAATAAAAGTAGTTTTACGAATTTTGTAGCGTTTATATTTAATTGTAACTTTCCTGTCGTTTCGAACACTTTCATCGTTATATCTATAGAGGTCACGGGGTATACCTATAGAGGTGTTTATCAACCCACTAAAAGTTATATCATCACGGTTTCATCACGGAATTAATTGTAGGGTAAATTTTGTTCTAAAGTAGTTTTACGAATTTTGTAGCGTTTATATTTAATTGCAACTTTCCTGTCGTTTCGAACACTTTCATCGTTCATGGTCACAGGGTATACCTATAGAGGTGTTTATCAACCCGCTAAAGTTATAAATGTTGTATCATCACGGAATTAATTGTAGCGTAAGCGTTTTGTTCTAAAGTAGCGTTCTAAAGTTTTTATTTTATTCTAAAGTAGTTTAAAATATGTTGGCTTTTTTTTGAGAGGGTTATGGTCCAGAGAACATTGTCCGGTCCGTCCGAATCGAAGAAAGATCGGCGCATGGCCCCATAAATCACTGTATTCCTTCCCCACCAGCCTTGGGCCGAGTACTGGTACTAAATCCTTGACGTTCTTGGCCAGCCCAGCAGGTTTAATTCCTTGGAATAAAATGTCTTCCGTCTTATTTAGGATCACTTTCTTCGCGGCCTTGCAAAGGTCCATGAGTGGCAGCAACACTTATCAGCTGTTTACACGTCTGCCACCGTTTGCAATAAAAAAAATCCCAGTAAGGTTTTAGGGAGCGTGATCAGATCAGAGAGAGACCGAGATCAGATACTCATTGATATATCACTTGTATATAATAAGGGACCGTGCTTATTACCAGTCCCGGGTGACCAAAATGGTGTTTGGAGTTGCTTATTAGAGAAACTGAAAACAGAGACACAAAGGTAAATACGACGTGTAACTTTAGCTGTGCCTGGTCGTTGTACGCTGCGTCGTCTGATGCGTGGTCGCCACTCGAAAACCTTTCTTCCCCAATGGTTGGCGGTTTGTCGAGTGATGTCGCTTGCCCATTGTCATTTCCACGTGCCAACTCTGGGGACTATATCGGTTACACTCTTTATTTTACAGATTGCCGTATTCCGGATTATATCACGTAGAGAAATACTGAGAATAGCTTTCTCCATAGCAGGTTGAGCGACTTTTAGCCTTTTAATGAGGCCGACATTTAGGGACCATGTTTCAGTACCGTATTACTAATATTATATTAATTAGTGATATCTGATGTTTACGCGAATATTAATATTGTAAACAAAACTACTTTACGGAATTTATTGCGTTTGAATTTGATTTTTGATTGCCCGACGTTTTGAACACTTTACAGCGTTCATGGTTACGGGCGGACGGTCATAGCAGGGTAAACAAAAAAAAATCAAATACAAACGCGATAAAATCCGTAGCTTTATTTACATTTATATTAATTAGCTTTCGTATTATGGGCAGTAGCAGCCTCGACTTCGATGTACGATGGTGTACTATTTTTCATATACAGGGTGTATCAGATTATGGGGCAACTGATAAATAGGCAATGGTGGTAGGACCCCATAAAAATTTTTGAACGAGAAATATCGATTCGTTAACGAATTAGAGACATGTACAGTTTTCAATTATGTCATCGCTTTTTCGTGTAAATCTTATTGAAATGTATAAAGTAAGTGATACTTAATCTGCGACATATTCATACTTTGTTAAATGTTCATTAGAAATTGAATAAATCAATGCTTACGTTCGCATAAGCAAGACAAACTTTGCCTTAAAATCCGCTGATTCGTGGCAATGACCAAGAGGCATGGCCACAGCTATTGAAATAAATACTGACACAGGGATGTACATAGAAAAAGGGCAACAAATGAAATAATTACCTATATCTTGTAGGCAAAATAAAACAATAAAACATCATCATCATCTTGCTCTTATCCCAATTACTTGGGGTCGACGCAATATGTCATCTGTTTTGACATATTGCAAAAAGTTTCGGCAATGACTTTTATGACCGGCCGCCTGCCTGACGTCAACCCTCCTTGGGAATGTAATCGTTGACCCAAATGGTACCAGATGGAGTTGGTCCGGGTCAATCTAGGGCTCTTAGTCGTCTTTTACGACACCCACGAGCAAAGCAAGGGTTGGTAGTATTCGAAGCCGCTACCACACAGCAATAAACTAACCTAAACTGTAATTTTTATCGAAAATGAAATTCGTCTCTGTTTACATATTTTAGGCTAATAATGCCGATGATTGAGGTCAAAGGAGCCGCCGTCGGTCGCCTACCTTACCTACGAAAGATTTAGGTTTTTAAAATTGAATTATTTTTTTTGATTTTAGTCTGACTCTTATGTCCGGTCTAAGGGCATGTATGGACGATTATTATCTCCTTATGACTTTTCTCGCATATTAAAGATCAGCGATTAAAAGTGATTCAAATTTGGCTTATTCCCGGTTCGGTGTATTGGTTCGATGTGCTATATCAAAAATATGTGGTAAGATTCCACACACAATTGTTAATTTCGGAATGTTAATACCACATACCTATTATCTGGATTACTGCGGTTATCGATATGGGATACTTCTCTTTACGGAAACTTTCACGAAAAAGGTAGGCAGAAAAAGGTAGGTAGGTAGAAAAAGGTAGGTAGGTAGAAAAAGGTATATTTTTATTAAAAAATAGGTAGATATCGAATTTTTATTTTATTTTTAAGTTAATAATCCTTGTATTGTAGGGGACTCCACAAACATAGAATTAACGGATACAAATTACATCCAGACCGAGAACAACAATTTGTACTGGCACGGTAAGATGGTATCTTAAACACTACACCATCTGTGCAGTCAAATCCTAGAGCCTACAGCACCGACATTTATAGGTAAAGAAGGCGGGCGAGGCGACTTAGACGCCTACGTAACATCAACACGTCACATTTAAGGCGTAGACTCTTTGACACATATTTTTGAAATCACTGTAACTATTATGTTTTATAGTTTTTTGTGTAATATACATTCTAATTAAGATTTTAAAACTAATTAAACTACAACATACTCGAACAGTTGCCCCATAACCTGTATAAATTTCAATTCGTACAACGTATAATGTTCAAATTCATTTTGAACTATTGTGTATAGGGAGGAATATTATTCATCCAAAAATAGATCAGTAAAACATATCAATAAGTAGCTCGTCTCTTCAGCTTATATAAAATCTCTGAACCGTGAATTTTAGTTTAAACTTAAAAACTTACCTTAATATTTTATGTACATCAATTAGAAATAAAACAATTCTTAAATTCAATACTTTGTTGTATTAGTAAATTCAAATTCAAATTATATTATTATGCATAAACCCTGAGAGGGCACTTACATATTGTCAGGTTTACAATTTCCAAAAAAAATATACTACCACCGGATCGGAACGCGACCGCTACTGAGAAGATCCGGCAAGAAACTCAGCGGGCTTGTCATTATTTTTAATTTTTTTTTTTCTTCTTACTAGTTATACAATTGTGTACATGTTTTGTAAGAACAAGCTCCAGTGTGATGCCCTTCGAACCGCAAGACACTTAATATAACTTAAACGATTATGGCTGGACCAGATCCCACAAGCGGCACCCGATCACGAGTTAACTACTAGAGCAGCCATCACTCCCCTCAACCACTATGGAGGGAAGGGAGAGACCCGCTCCACGCAGCTACCGCAAGTAGATCCTTATGTGAGCATGACCAACACCTCAATATGTTACAAACGCTGAAAATACAAAAATTCGTTAGGCAAAACACGCTACACTTTACAATAAAAGTTAAAAGTACATTTACAAACAGTATATTTAAAATAACAAGGAAATTGCTGAATGAGGAGCTGCTCACAACCAATCTGTATTATCATCTACATAATCCGAGATTTTATAATAAGCTTTTTTACAAAGTCTATTCTTGATGGCTTTTTTAAACTTTTTCATAGGCAGGTCTCGGATATCTTTAGGTAATCTATTGTAAAAGCGTATACATTGCCCCATGAATGATTTGTTAACTTTTTGGAGACGAGTAGTGTGTACAACTAATCTGTCCTTATTACGAGTATTCATTTCATGAATGTCACAATATCTCTTAAAGTTAGCGATATTTTTTTTGACATATAATATATTTTCGTATATATATTGTGATACAGCAGTTAGAATATTTATTTCTTTGAATTTCTCCCGAAGTGAGATTCTTGGGCCTAGATTATAAATTGCACGGACAGCCCTTTTTGGAGAACAAAGATTCTATTAAAGTCCGCGGAGCATCCCCACAGTAATATACCGTAAGACATAAGACTATGGAAATAAGCGAAATAAACCATTCTAGCTGTTTCAGTATCTGTTAACATTCTTATTTTTTTTACTGCATAAGCCGCTGAGCTAAGCCTACTCGACAACTTTTCAATATGAGATCCCACTGAAGTTTAGCATCTATGGTGATACCTAAAAAGACTGTTGACTCCACAAGGTCTAGAGCCACACCATTCATTTGGACATTGGTTTCCACTTGCCTCACATTAGGAGTAGTAAATTTGATACATTTAGTTTTTTTCTCATTGAGAACCAAATTATTAGTGTTAAACCAATGAACAACGTTAGACAGTGCATTGTTCACATCGTCATAATTCAACACTTGTCTTTTAATTTTAAATAACAAAGAAGTGTCATCTGCGAACAACACAATGTCTAGATTGTCCCCTATATGGTAGGGTAGGTCATTAATATAAACAAGAAACAGAAATGGCCCCAGAATGGACCCTTGGTCGTCCATTTTTATAATAGAACCAGATGATCGTGCACCATTAACATCAACCCTCTGGATTCTGTTGCTTAAATAAGAAGTTACAAGTTCAAGAGCGTTATTCCTGATCCCATAGTGGTATAGTTTTCTGATGAGTGTTTCATGTTGTACACAATCAAATGCCTTGGATAAATCACAGAAAACACCTAAGGCCTCATGTGATTCCTCCCAGGCTGCAAAAATATTTTTCAATAACTCTACGCCCGCATCAGTAGTAGAGCAATTCTTAGTAAAGCCAAATTGATTTTTGTGAAAAATACCATGTCTCTTAAAATGAATCAACATCTGATTAAGCATAATTTTTTCGAATACTTTACTGAGTGTTGGTAGTATGGAAATAGGACGAAAACTATTAATATCTGACATACTACCAGATTTAAATAAAGGAATTACTCTACTAATTTTCATGAGATCAGGAAACACACCCTGAGCAACACAACCATTAAATACAAATGCCAGGTGGGGAGCAATAACAGGTATTATAAAATCAATAGTCTTTACTGATAAACCCCATAAATCTGCTGTTTTCTTAATATTAAGATTTTTAAAAGACTTTAAAATATCATCCACACCTACATCTGAAAATTCAAAGGAAGTGTCACATTTTACAATGCTTTGTTTAAGGAGCGATTCAGCCAAAATAGGGCACGACGCTAAGGATTTTGTTGTTTATACAGGCACATTTGTAAAATAGTTTTCAAATTCATGTGCCACTTCTTTATTTACTGTCACATTTTTATCACCAATCTTTAAATTAAAGTCCTTCTTCCGCACAGTGTTCCTACCGGTTTCACTATTAATCACTGTCCAAGTCATTTTAATTATAGCACTAGATCCTTTAATTTTCCTCCTTAAATAAATGGATTTAGCACTAGAACAGGCACGTTTGAAAATTTTTGAATAATTTTTAACATACTCTAAAAATACTGGGTTATGGTTATAAGATTTTTCACTGTAAAGATCATATAACCTTCTTCTACTCTTGTAGATACCACAAGTAGCCCATTCACTAAAACCAGCAGGCACTCCAAATGTTAATGTTTTTGGTTTAAAAATTTTACTAAATTCGGTATTGATTGTGTGAAATAAAGATGTATATAGCTCATTAGGACTGTCATGAATAGGCAACAGCGGTACCTTCATACTCAGTTCATCTTTAAACTGCTCTAAGCGGCTAGCAGTCATGGGAACAAAGCTAATACTTTCTCGTTGAACCCTACTAGTTCTAGGAAATACAACAAATTGACCACAATGATCCGATTCTAGAGCACTCAGAATAGAGTGAGCAATGGGTTTAACAGTTGTAAATACATTATCAATACAAGTTGCACTCCCAGACGTTATCCTAGTAGGCTCCAAGAAGACATTATATAAATCATATGATTTCATTAGAGTTATAAATTTTTGTGTGATGTTGTTGTGGTCTAATAAATTAATATTAAAATCGCCACAGATAATAACTGTTTTATTAGAGGTAGAGATTTTGAACAAAATATCCTCCATATATCTTTCAAAATTATCATATGGTGAACATGGAGGTCTGTATACGCATACAATTATGAACTGCTCCGACTCAATACAAGCAATTTCTATAACACGTTCAATAGAGAGTCTCACAATATCATTTCTTTCTTTAAATTTAACCATCTTATTTAAAATTATCAATGAGCCGCCTCGTATCCTATTGACTCTATTGAACGAGCTAATAACCTGGTGATTAGGAAAATTGAACATTAGTTGATTACCTTTGAGCCAGTGTTCAGTAATACATAAAATGTCTATTTGATAATCATTCAAAAATAATTCAATTTCCAAATCTTTACCTAATATACCCTGAATATTTTGATGTACCAGGTTGATTGATTTATTATTATTCTTAGTGATTAAAATGTTAAGGCAAGAGGGGTTCTCTATTGTCTTAATAGCTAATTTAAATTAGTTTTTGAATTAATATCACTATTTACAATAGTGGATATGTTATTACATTGCTCAATAAAAGCAGTTTTGGTAGCCAAGTTCTTGGCTGATGTAAATAAATAATAAGATAGCGAATCAGCTATCAGTTTTTTGTAAAATTTTGAAAGATAAGAACTATCTTTTGTCAAAAACATTTTTTTTTTAACAAAATTGTTAATGTCAATTACATGCATTTTGTTGTCAGTACAATAATTAGTAGTATTATGTAATGTCAAATTTAAATTATAGATGGATTCATTTTCCATCTGTGTCAAACACGTGCGATAAGGAAATGTGAACAACACAATTTTATCTACATTTAATCTATAAAGTTTGTCATTATATTTTAGCAATTGCTTTTTGCTCACACTTCGCATATTGCCAATAAAGACTAGTAGTGTAGTACTAGGCTTAAACTTATAATTAAAGATTTTTTCCATTATATCATGGTATGACAAACCCGGTGAGCAATAATTGACAATTGAATGCCTTTTATCTGACAGCAGGACACCCATATTCTTGCCAATTTCATCACTAAACATAACAATTTAATTTTTAATACTTAAAAATGACTTAGCTGTGGATAGAGTTGAGACTACATCAACAGTTGTTAAGAGGGAACTGTTAGTAGAAAATGGAGTATTTTCTAAGCTTACATTAGATTGCTTAGTCTGGGAGATGGAAAACTGAGAACACTCTACAGATGAGTAGTTATTGGTATCAAACTGTTTAGTGCACTGAATAGATTTATCCAGTGTTATTTTATTAATTGCTGATGAATACTTCGCTATCAGTTTTTCTGAATTGGAGTACTTAATAGTCAAATCTGCCAATTTATCTTGAAGAGAGTCAATTTTTAATTGGAAGTCATGAATATCTACATTATGCTCTCTAGTTTTATTTTCTAACATACTAACATAAAAATCAAGCTTATCTATCAGCTGTAAGCGTTCCCTTTTAGATTTTACAGTTTTAATAAAACATCTCATCTCATCAACAAACAAGTAGCACCAGTGATAGAGAAGGTTAGGAGCGCGAGGTTGTCTTGGTATGGACATGTGATGAGGAGGGATGAAAGCCATGTGATAAGGCGGGTTATCGATATGAATGTGGATGGACGAAAGAAGCGTGGGCGACCCAAAAAGAGATGGATAGACTGTGTGAATGAGGACATGCGTATGAAAAGGGTGAGTGCAGATATGATGGCCGATAGGAGGTTATGGAAGGTATGTACATGTTGTGCCGACCCCACTTAGCATAAGGGCAGGCAAATGATGAGTTTTAATAAAACATCTATGGTTATTAACAAGTTTCTTATTTTTTTTAATATATTTGTTTATGTTAACAAACTTTTTAAAGATTTTATATTTTTTACATGTATTATTCCTACTGCACCTGGGCATCTCCTCATTACAAGGTGGTAATAGTTCATTAATTGTGTCATGTGACATTGAGGAATTCTGAGGTGCAATAGAAACTAAGTTTGGGGCACTATCGACAAGTTCATCAAATAAGCTTTGATTCAGCGAGGCTGTCACATTATATTTAGAATTTTCCATTTCAGATATTTGATTGTAAGCTTCTTGTAGCTCATGTTCCAGTGTATTTATGCGATTCAAATTATTTACATATTCAAGACTACACTCTTGAAATCCATTTAATGACAAACTTAAATAATCCACTAATACTAACTCACACAACTCGTTTAATTATAATAACAAGAATACTGGGATTTTTGGAATTGTAGAATAAAAAATCACGAATGAGAGTAAATGCTTATTAAAAAAGAATCTGAAGTGTTTTATTTATTTAGAATTAATTCAGATAAAATGATTCCATTAGTTCTTGAAAACTATACCTAGTTTTATTACATATTTTTTATTACATATGTTCGTGACCCTAGATGTTAAAGTAAAGATATTAAAAACCCATGTCACCCTAGATGTTAAAGTATAGCTTTAGAAATATAGTACTATAATAATAAGTAAAAAATTCCGAGAGTAATAAATAATGGTTTTAGTGTTTATACAAAGCCAATATTAATACGTAGGATAACGGTAATTATTGAAACCGATAGATAAGTTCGATATGCATAAAACGGTTTATAGATCATAAGCGTATCTGTAATAGTTTTAGAGTTATAAGCAAATATAAAAAGATAACACAAAATCGTACGAACATGACATCGTTACAACGAGTAGCCAGTCAGTTCTCGTTACAATAAAGCTTCGACGTACCTTAGTGGCATACTAAATGGACGCGACGTAGCTACGAGTCCAGCAACATCTAGCGGCGTGCGGTTGAAACAGTATAAAGAGATAATAAATTTCAAACGATAGCATTTAGGGGCTAAGCAATAATGGTGTAACATTCGTCCGATATGCAAGTTATTTAAATCAAGTGATTTATTTCTTCGTTAAAGCAGGGACTCGAACCCTACAGATACAGTCCATTTCACCACCGAAGCAGCGACCAAGCAAGACGTCAGCCACCTACAATACATTTGTCTGGAGGCCCGTACCCACACTGATATTTAGACTAGATCCCTATTACGGTATTTCTTTTTTCTGTAATAACAGGTATATATATACATATACACACACACACACAGATGTAGCTTTATATATTTTTTTTTATTTTTTTTTTTTTTTTTTTATATATTCACGCCTTTTTCCCATAGGGGTAGGCAGAGTCCACTGCCCTCCACCTGCTACGATCTTTGACATATTCAGCGTAGCAAAGCGGTTCTCTGTGGGCCACTTTTCGCCCCCGACGGAAACGAGACGTGACGTGTCGCGAGCCACATCGCCGCCATTCGTACAGTTTTTAAATTTTTGAAACTCATTGCGTTTCCGCGAGAAATACATACACATATAATTAACGGACACAAATTACATCCAGACTCAGAACAACAATTTGTGGATCGCACAAAGTGTTGTCCTGCGTGGGATTCGAACCCCCGACACTGGCGCTGTAGGTCACTAGCATTAACCACTACGCCACCAGTGCAGACTATAGCTTTATATATATATTTATATATAAAGCTACATCAGCACTTAACTTTATTACTAGTATCATTTAATTAAAAATTTTCCTCCTTTTGAGGTAGTATTAGATTTTACTTATTTTCTATAATTACTTCTTGTAATATACATGTAAAATAAAGTCAAACCTTTATGTTCTTATTCAAATAAACTAATAAACAAAGAACCGCAAATCGCGCGAAACGCAAAGAAAAGTGTAAAACAAAGTAAACTATGAACGTGGCTAGGACAGAAAATTCAGACAAAGTTACCATCCAGTCGTGGTGACATTTATGTGCAATAATTAATATCGAGTGGTTATCGACTGGTTATCGATTGGATAATACCTACTTTCATGTGGCGACGGAGTAAGAATACTATTCACCACCTTATTTCTTGTCCGTAGGTGTTGTAAAAGACGACTAAGGTTTGTGTTTTTTTTTTTATTGCCGATGGTGGCAAACGAGCAGGCAGCACACCTAATGGTAAGTGACGCTGCCGCACATGGACCTTTGCAATACCAGTGGCACAGGCAGGCCGTTGCCTACCGTGAAGAAAAAGTTCTTCTTAAACCTCGTTTAAAGAAGGACATGTCATAGTGCTCGGGCAACACAGCAACAGGTAGTTCATTAAGGTATTATAATATGCATGTGGAAGAGGCTGAAACCCAGCAGTGGGGCGTATATAAGCTGTGATAATGATGAGTACTATTTACTATTACTTACTACTATGAATGAATTATGAATTTGTAATTAATTAATTTAATTATGAATTATCCCATGAATACTATGATGAATAATATTTTACTTAGTTGGAAATAGTTTAGTTTAAGCAATATGCAGTTTGAAACAGCCGTAGAGTTCAGTGTGATCGAAAAAAAAATCTACTCGTATTTAAGGTTACATGACTTTTTCTATTTATTGGTAAGTTATTTGTCCATGATACAGTAAATACAGGCCGTATTTAGCCATAGAACTATTAAACCATGCAGTCGTAAAAGAGTGACGAGTGAAAAAGAGAGAACGCATATTTTATAAGGTATGGTACCCTTATTCTATCACCACATACAAATACCACTATCATTGTGTCGTTTTCCTTTTCTTGTACAGATGTTACTTGTTTATGATATTCCTAAATGAGCAAGAAAAGGGGTGAGGAATTGATTATTATACAATTAATTCTTATCAATATATTAGAGCACATTGTTAAATTGTAGGGCGACGATAGTATTTGACATTATGAAGGCAATACACGACGGTACCAAAGACATGTCGATGGTAAAGTTTCCCATAACTTGGACATGCACTGGATGGGTGTAGCAACAGCGAAGCAGCTCTCTTATGAGTATAGAGTGGCCCTCATCTAAAACATATTAAAATATATTTTATATCTTCATCAGTGACGAGAACTTTTCCATTATCATCTTTTATACATTTAACAAGCACGAAATCTCTAGCATTCTTTTCTTTCGCTTTCACTAGTCGGTACAGTTGTTTTTGTTCATTGGGCCTATCATGATTTCGATATAGTCTGTCTTGGACCTTAGCTCTAGCGATCGCTACACCTTTCTTATCCTTGCATTTCAAATAGGCTATACTTTTCTGTTTTTTCAATACTGGGTTATCGTCATTTACATCTTTACATTCTTTAAAAGCATTCTTCTTATCTTCTAAAATCTTTTGGATACTACCATCCCACCACAATGTATCTCTAACAATCACTCATTTGTCTTTCATCTCGCTCAGCACATCTTTCGCTACTTCTCCTACACATGAATCCATCTCGTTCTAACATTCATTTACCGAGTTATCCTTCATTCTGTTTTCCATCTCTTCCAGAATTCATACATACAATCCTCTTTTTCTATCATATACCACTTAATTTTGGTAGGGGCTTAGGTTTAAACCCAGCTATCGGTCCTGTGATTTTAATCTCCAGTAACAATAGGCGATGTTGGGAAGTTAAAGGCTCACCTGGGATTATTTTGCAGTCTAAAACTGCATGTAGGTGAATCCTTCTAAAGAGGCAGTAGTCAATCTGGGTTTGGTGGTTCCCACTTTGATATATTGTCAGATGTTCATCTCACTTCTCGAAAAAACGTATTAGCAATTCCCAAATCGAAATCTGAGGCAGCCTGCAGTAGTGTTTTGCCCTCTGGTTTCCGCCTCCCTAAGCCCCACCCTCCATGCACTCTCTCATAACCTACTTTCATCCTGCCCATATGTCCGTTAAAATCGCCTTCTATGTACACATGCATGCTTTATGGGATATCCACTAATATTAAATCATAATCCTCCCAAAACTTACATATCACTATATAATCGCGTCCAACTTGTGGTGTATTATAATCTATATATATTTTCAATATTAATTTGCCCACACAATTTTCACTACTATAATTCTATCATTAACTTTCTTTACATTCGTCACACACTTTTTCAGTACCTTTTTTTTTTTTTTTTGTGGGTGGGTCGCGGTCGGCGCGCCTCCGCACCTCTCCGTCCGGGGCGACAGAGGGGCTTAAGCACGCAACTCCCGCGACCCACCCGAAAACCACGTCGCCTTCGTCGTTGGGCCGACCACTGGAGCAGCGTTAACTTGTCGTCAGTGGTCGGTCCGACGGAATACCCCCTGTTGGGGTACCCTCCCATCGACCGACGTCCCCCTTCGGGGAGGGTGTCGGTCTTTCCTCACGCGGTCGGCCTCTCGGCGGGTGACGGACTAATCCCCGGTCACGTCACCCGCGGCCTCGGCTAGGGCGGCATGAGGCGCAGATAGTTGCGCCTGCGCCGTCCCAGTCGCCGGCGGCAGATCTCCTCATCGAGGCTGCGCTCCTCACGCAGGCGACCCGCCGCCTTCTTCCGCGAGATCACTGTCTCGCAGAAGGCTGCGACCGCGTCCCAATTCCCGACGCTGTCGATCATCGCCCTAGCGATAGCCGGCAGCGTCAGGTCCGTACCGATGATTGCGACGAGTTCACAGCGCTGCACTGCCCAAGCCCCGCAGGCCTCGAGCGTATGGCGCGCCGTGTCCTCGTCGCAATCGCAGTGGTGGCAGGACGGTGTACTCTCCCTCCTAACGACCTTGTGCAGGTATTTGGCGAAGCACCCATGCCCCGTCAAAACCTGCACCAGTCGGAAGGAGAGCACCCCGTGCCGCCTCTCCAACCACTGCATCAGCACCGGCCGGAAGGCCTCCACGGTTCGTACCCCGAACCGAGGCCTCTCCACCAGGTCCCACGGGGGAGTCCCGGCCAATAGGCACGCTGCCTCCGTCGCCACCGTGTGGTATCCGCGGATGGCCCTGACCGCCGTGACCCTCTGTGGTCGCCACAGAAGGGCCCTAAGTCGGGCGGTCATGGACCCCGCCCACACCGGTGCGCCGTACAGGGCCATCGACCGGATGACCCCCGCGTACAGCCGTCGGCACGCAGCGCTCGGTCCGCCCACGTTCGGCATAAGCCACGATAGGGCGGACGCCGCGCCGACGAGCCGCGGAGCGAGCCTACGGAAATGCTCCCGGAACCACCATCGCCCGTCGAGCACCAGGCCCAAGTACCTCATATGGGCCCGGATGCTGATGTCGACCGAGTGGATGGTGATCGAGACGCCGATGGGAGGGCTCATAGTGCGCCCATGGAACAAGAGGGCCTCCATCTTATCCAGGGCAACCCTCAACTCCAGCGCCTCGATCCGTCTGACGACCTCCTCGGTACCCGAGGTCGCCAGGCTTACCGCCTCTTCTAGCGTCCCACCGCGGGCTGTGACGAGCGTGTCGTCGGCGTAACAAATCACGCCCAGCCCGGGCGGGAGGCTCCCCCTCAACGCCCAGTCGTAGCCGATGTTCCACAGGGTGGGTCCGAGGACCGACCCCTGCGGGACACCGCACGTCATGGGCGTTCGCACGACGTCCCCTGCTCGGTCGGCGCAGAGGACGCTGCGCCCCTCCAAATAGTCTGCCACTAGCCGCCTCAGGTAAACTGGCACCCCGTGATACTGGAGCGCGTCCCTGATGCAGCTGAATGGCAGACTATTGAATGCGTTGGCGATGTCTAGGGACACCACCAACAGTACTCCCCCGCCGGTGACGGCCTCAGTCGCCACGGCCCTCAGGCGGAACAGGGCCTCGATCGTCGAACGACCTCTCCTAAACTCAAACTGGGCGTCCGACAGATCGGGCCCCGTGCCGACGAGGTGCCGCTCGATGCGGGCAGCTACTATCCTATCCAGTAGCTTGCCCACATCATCGAGCAGCACGATAGGGCTGTAGGCCGATGGCGACTCCGGAGGCCGTCCCGGCTTCGGCAGGAGAACCAGTCTCCCCTCCTTCCAGCACCCAGGGAACCGCCCGGACGCTAAACACGCGTCGAACAGCTCCCTGAGGCGGGGACCCAGATGATCGAGGACCAGGGCCAACACACGGTTTGGAATACCGTCGGGCCCGGGGGCGGTGGATTTACCGCGCATGCGCGCCACCGCCGCCCCCATCTCCGGTTCCGTGATGAGCGGAACACTGCCACCATCGCCCTCCCGGTCATTGTCTGGCGGCGCCATGACCGGGGGCGTGTGTTCCGCCCGCCGCGGGAACAGGTCCTCGATGACCCGGGTGAGAAGGCCGGGCTGGAGAGTCTCGGTGAGGGGAGGGCCCCGCGCGCGTAGCCTATTCAGCACCGCGCGATAGGGGCGTCCCCAGGGGTCACGGTCGAGACCGTCCAGCATCTCCTGCCGACTGACGTCCTTGGAGGAGCGGACGGCCAGCCTGAAGGCCGACCGCGCATTGCGGTAGGCCTCGCAAAGCACGGCCTCCCGCTCCGCGTCGCGATGGCGCCGCTGGCTGCGGGTATAGGCCCTCCGGGCGCGGATACACGCGGCCCGGAGACCCGCCAGCTCCCGGGACCACCAGTGGACACCCCTCCTCGGGGGCAGATGCCGTACCCGGGGCATGGCCGCATCGCAGATCTGCGTCAACGCACTGCGGATGCGGCCAGCCTCGGCGTCCACCCCGTCCGACTGGTGGGCAGAGGACAGCCACGAGTATACAATGGCTGTCTCCGCCAGCTGGTCCCGGTCTAAGCGACCCACAGCCCATCGCGGGAACGCAGGACGCCTATCCGCCCCGTGACCCCTGCTGGGCGTCGGGATTGCCAGGGAGACCTCCATCCGGATATACCGGTGGTCCGACAAGATCTCGACCTCCTCCACGACGCGCCAGCTCCCCACGCGTGCGACGACCCCGGGGCTAGCGAACGAAAGGTCCACTATCGACCCGCCCCGTTGTCGCACGCACGTATGCACCAAGCCCCTGTTCAACAAACAGAGGCCCAGTGTCGCCGCTCACTCCTCCATCGCCCGTCCTCGGTCATCCGTCCTAGGGGACCCCCACGCCACGGACTTGGCGTTAAAGTCCCCCAGGACGAAGACCTGGCGCGATGCCAGTCGCCGTAACGAGGCCTCCATGATGGTGAGGGAGGCCTCGAAATCGGTCACACTCCAGTTAGGGGAGAGATAAACTCCGAAGAGCGTAATCTCCCCCCAGTCCGCCGCGACGTATCCGACGCCCCTGTCCCTAAGGGTCAGAGACGACGAAGGCCACGACGTGGAGGCGACGATTGCCACGGTGCCATCGGCGCTACCCAACCAGTTAATCTGGCCGGGCACCACGTACGGCTCCGCGACTACGGCTACTCCTATCAACCACTCCGCCATGGCTTGCAGGAACACGTCCTGCGCACCGGCGGAGTGGTTGAGATTGGCCTGGAGGAGACGAATGGATACGGGGTCCATTAACGGTCCGTATCCATCGTCACCTCCTCCGCGCTAACGGGCGATCGGGACGCGCTCGGAGCGGGGACTGGTCCGGTCGATGGGCCGCCCCGCCCCTTTGGGGCCGATGCCGGGGGTCTGCAGTCCCCAGAGTCCATGCGGTGCTTGGCAGGCTTATTGCCCGCCGCACACGCGGGGCAGTGGGGCACCGCAGAGCACGGTGCCGCCTGGTGTCCAGCTTGACCGCAACGGAAACATAGCCCGCTGCAGTCAAAGCAGTTGCGACACGTCGGTCGGGTATGCCCGACCGCCATGCACTTATAACACCTCGCGGGCCGGGGCTCCAGCACGGTTACCCGCGCCGAACTCCAGCCCACGAGGAGCCTGCCTGAGTCGGCCAATTGCTTGACCGACTCCACTGGGCACTGCACCCAGACAGCACCGACGCCGCCCGGACCAGGGCGGATGGTGCCAATCCGGACGGTGTCCGAGGCACACCCGGTACGCGCCATAATGGCCTCCCGGATGTCCTCCACCGCCACGGAGTCGTCCAGACCCGTGAGGCGCATATCTGCGCACTTAACGGGCCTGGCGATTCGGACTCCATCCTCCGGTCCGAACAGCCCCCTCAGCATCATGGCCAAACTATCGGCCGTCTTCGCGCCCTCAGCCCCAGGGAACTCGAGTATTCGAGCCCCTGTCCGGGCTTTGCGGGTCCTCGCCTCGACGCCCCCGATTGTCGGAGACGTCCAGCTCCCGCCGGGCGCGTCTTAGGACGGCCTCATAGTTTAGGCCCCTCTCAGCCGCCTCAGGCAGTACGGTGATTACCACCGCAGCCGTCTTCTGCGACTTGTGGCCCCTACGCGACCTTTTCCCCTTTCCGCCGGCTCCCGCCTGGGGAGCGGCGGCCACAGCAGCACTCTTGGCCGCCGCTCTCCGCTTTTGGCCGCGTGACTTCCTGCTACGCTCAGCCACCTGCCAGCCCTGTTCGAGCCTAGCAGCAGCGCTGAGCGCAGCAGGCGCAGTCGCGGGTTCGCCGGCCGGCGCCTGCGGTGCAATCGCTGGCGCCGGCCGCGGCCCGGCCTTGGCGGGAGCCGGCACCTTGCCGGCCTTCTTGGCCCCCTTGGGTCCCGCCGCGGCCGCAGCGTAGCTCACCACGCGGCCACCCTGACAGGGCAGCGGGGTGGGAGCCGACGCTTGCGGCCGCCTCATCTTGTCCGCGGCGAGCGGCGGTCGGAGGGGCGGCTCAGGCGGAAGCCTGGCCGCTACGGCCTCGATACGCGCATCCATCATTACCCCTACTTGGGCTAGGATGACGCGTATCGCCGACTCCGACACGCCATGCACCTCGTCGGGCGGCGGCTCCTCCCCCTTCCGAGGTCTCCCGCGGCCACGAGCCGGCGGAGGGACCACGACGAGGGGAGGCAGCGGCGAAGCCGCGACGGGCGCAGCCGGTGCAGCGGCCGCGACGGGCGCAGCCGGCGCCATGGGCGCAGACGATGGGCCCGCCCTCGCTGGCGCGACCCGTTTCGGCGGCGGGGCCGGCGCCGGCGCCACAGCCGGCACCAGGCGCTCGAATTGAGACCGCAGGTCAGCCACGTCCTTGGCCAACCCGCGGTTCTCTCTCCGCACCGCCGAAAGTTCCGTCTCCAGCCTGCGGTTTCGCTCCCGCAAGCCGGAGACCTCCTCGCTTAGGCGGGCGTTTGCGGCCTGAAGGGCCGCCACCTCGCCTCCTTGGTCGGCCGGACACGGCGTCGCCGGTCTGGCCGCCACCGCACCTCCCCGACCCCTGCGCCCCCGGCGCGCGGTCGCAACCTTGGGTGGAGGCCTGAAGGTATCGCTCCCCTCCGATTCGGATGCGGAGCTGCCACCCTTTGGCAGGGGGCGCTTCCGATCCTTCGTCGGGGGCCGGGCCTCCTCCCTTCCCCTCCCAACACTAAGAGCCGCCGTTAGAGCGGCGGCCCCCCTATCCACCACCTCCCCACCAACGACATCCCTACCTACCATCCCGGACGACCCACCAACCATCATCCCGGACGGCCCAGCTGTACACAGCCCTTCGTCATTGGACGGCCCTGCGGTCCCACCGCCCTCGTCCGCGGACATCTCCTCGGCCGCATCTGGACTCTCCACCGGTCCTGCAGCACTGCAGCCCTCCTCCCTTTTTCAGTACCTGATCTGATACCACACCCACTCCATTTCACATGTTATTCCCTCCATAATAGAAGAATTATAAACCATTCGGATCTCTCTAGCTCCCGTACCCTTCCATCTAGTCTCTTGCACACAAACTACATTTACTCGTCTTCTTTCTAGGACATCCGCAAGCTCACTACCTCGTCCAGTCATCGTTCCTATATTCCAACTTACTATTCTCATTCTTACTTTACGGGTTGTAGTAGAGAGAGTAGTAACGGATATTAAATAACACTATTATTTATTTTTTCAACCGACCTAAGAAAAGAGTAACTATTTTTTGTTATGCTTCTTATAGTAATTTTCATATTTTTTTGATCAGCATGGCATATTATCAGTCGAGCCTTATTGAAACTTTTGACGTTGATGCGCAGGAACAAGGAAGCGTGAGATAGGCTTTCAGCCTTGTCTCATTGATAAGAAAAGAAACATCACAATTATGGTTGAAGAAGCTATTTTCTGTTCTCTTAAAAAGTAATTATTTTTAAAATAATGTCATTTCGTTCTATAATAACTTTTCATTTTTCTGTTTTTATATTCAATCTTTTAAAATTTTAGATGAAGAATTTAAGGGAGGCAGAACTCTGCCTCCCTTAAATGAATCAGCTGTTTTCAATAGTGCCATAAGCATTTTCTATGTTTTTCGTGTCAGCTCCATCTGATGCCGTTTGGTCAACAAGTGCATTCCCAAGGAGGATTGACGTCAGGCAGGTAGTCCGCCTTAATACTATTGCCTATAAACTTTGTAATACATGGTACGTAGGTATAAAACTTTGCTGTCGCCGTTTTCTTACAACGGTGTCAGCGAAAAGTATGGATTAATAGAAAATATAATAAATGAATATAAAACTCACTCTCGATCGATTTAATGAATAGTTTACACAGCTGGCGTTTCAACGCAGCAGTATTATTGTGTACGCGCTGTCCAGACTTTGCTATCATGAATATAGCTCCGAAAAATATAAATATTGGAATGATATTCAGCCTCAGTTCGGATATTGGATAATTACCCTGCAAAACAGTTTTCGTATAATAAAATGAAAAATGACACAATAACTTCACTCGTACGGCGAAAATGAATATTTCATTTTGAAATCGAATAATTGTAGTATCTATAACTACATAGTAAAATTTGGATGGAGTATCGTATTAATCCGTACTACCCCGTGTGGCGACGGGTTGAGAATACATTTGACACGCCTTACTTGCCCGTGGGAGTCATAAAAATCGGCTACGGGTTCACCAGGAGAGTGCGTAGCAGCTTTCTCCTAAGAAATTTATAACATCTTACTGCGATTGCCAACCCGCTGGCCAAGCATGGCCATTACGACATTATCCCCTCATGACAAGCAAAACAGAAATGGCCCCCAAACGCGGCAGATCCGATACCCTAACTGCTCATTTTGGTGGCAAGCTCGGAAACGGTGCAGCGGGGGATGCTAAGAATCTCCAGCAGCGATCCGGTTACCAATCAAAACGACCTTTGGCCCTGGTAACAACCAATATTTGGACACTCAGAACTGACAAGAGGGTCATCGAGCTGTAAGAGGAATTGAGCAAAATCCGCTGGGACATTGTAGAATTATTAGAAATGCCTAGAGAGGGCGAGGGCACGATAATCCGCCGGTTTTAAAACTTGCTCTTCTACCGGGAGGGCGATCACCCGTCCTAAGGCGGTATAGGGCTTATCGTTCGCAAGTCTCTCTTAGACAACGTGGAGAGGATCGAGAGGGTGTCGACAAGGGTAGCATATCTAATACTCAGAACCATGGTGGTAACCACGGATCAGACGACGCAATGTAGAACGAACTAGATGGACTGATGATCTGGTGAAAGTTACTGAGCGTCATTGGATGCAGGCGGCACAGGATCGCACTATGTGGCGTAACATAAGGGAGAC
The DNA here is from genome assembly GCA_032191425.1 of Lymantria dispar. NCBI lineage: Eukaryota > Metazoa > Arthropoda > Insecta > Lepidoptera > Erebidae > Lymantria > Lymantria dispar. Next base: position 17,644,404 of record CM063451.1, read on the forward strand.
CTACGTCTAGCAGTGGACGGCTAGACTGAAATGATGATGAATGAATGATCGTACTAAGAATATATTAGTCGTAACTGTGATTATTAATTTTCAAATTAGATGACGTTTTATAACTTAAATATGACTTTACATCCGTGTGGTGACGGAGTAAGAATACAATTCACCTATCTTGCCCGTGGATGTCGTACAAGACGACTATGGGATATAAAATGCACATAACATCCGTGCAAGAGAAGGAAAACTCGAAATAAAACCCTATACCAACATGTCTGACCAGCGTGATATAGTAGGTCAAATTCCTTCCCATTGTGGAGGAGGCCCGAGCCCAACAGTGGGATGTATGTGGGCTGCGATGATGATGATGACATTACATTAACTAGCTGCTATTAGCTGCTGATCTGATTAAATGTAGACAATTTTATATTTTATCTCATATGTATATATTGTCTGCATGCTTGTCACTCTCTTGATTAATAAAAATTATAGAATATTTGCTATTAATACTTATTAAAGTTTCACCCAAACAGAGGACCAAAACAGGAGACCAATGTAGATTTGTGATTTTAGAATATGTGTTCCATGTGTAAATGTTTAACACATGTACATATGGAGCTTAACTTCTAAATTATAATATCAAATAGATTTGGTATTGACTGAAATAATAATGTATTTTTAGTTATGACAATAAGCGTAAGGGCCTAAAATGGAGTACAGAAAGACCTAATAACAATGGTCGCCACTGGCTACCTATCTGACCAGTAAAGTTCTCAAACCTAGATCTGCCCACCAGTGAATATATTCGTTGCTTAATAAAAAAATCATTGCGCTGGATTGAAAACCTATGTACTGATCTACATCTTGCAACTGAACGTGGAGAGTACTTTTTTCTTCCTGTGTGCTCATCTCAGAAGGCACTCTCTAAGCTGGACCCATGCTCCAACTTTTTTACCTACTCTACGCACTTACTATTAGCTTTTCTATCTTCTAGCTATTCTACCTTCTATTTAAAAAAAATGGGAAAGAAAAATAAAAAACTTGTTTTCTACGGCATACATATTTGAAGTGAACTTTTGTTATATCAGGGACCTGCACTAACGCCAACGCCGTTCACCATAATCTTAAGTTGAGAATGGTTCTTTAGAGACTTCAATGCTTACTATCAAGAGATTTCGATGGACTTATAAATGGGCGGAATATCCAGTTAAAAGAATGCTTCGTAAAAATCCTTAACGAAATTTATCCAGATAAATACTTACTGCCAATGTTGTGCCTACATAATAAAGTATGAACATGAAGTAGATACTTAATATTACCAGCATCATAGTGATCTAAAATAAAAACGGAATATTAATGATAATGATTCTTTTAATACTTCTGCTCCAAATACTTAGTTTAAGCCTGCCTAATTCTATTATTTTATTTAATATTTATTGTTTTTTTAAGGAGGAAGTTAAATTAGTTGCTTATACTAAGATGGCCAAGTATGCTAGCGTCTTTGTAGTGACAACTTTTTAATAATCATAAATAAATAAAATTTTGCATGCAGCTGTTGCGTCTGGTGATGGAGTAAGAATACAATTCACCACTCCCTATCTTGCCCGTGACGAAGCCGACTAAGTGATATAATATGCACATAAAATTTGTGCAAGAGAAGGGAAACTTGAAATAAAACCCTATACCAACATGTCTGTCTAGCATGGTAAGTGGGTCAATTTCTCTCCAATTGTGTAGGAGGCCCAATACCAACAGTGGGACGTATTAGGGCTGCGATGATGACGATGCAGCTCATAACCTATACTAACATTATCTCATGAAAATATACTACTACTGTGAAAAGACGTCACAGATGTCTGTGAAATTCTCGCATTAAAATTATACACTCTTGCTTGAATTAATTAGGGGATATCGAAAGAAAGAAAGAAAGAAAGAAAAATGCATTTATTCGGCGTAAATAATTAATTTTTTATTGCTAAAGATAATTATCATCAGAAGAAATAAATTTATGCTTAATTTAAAATGAGAAAAAAGTAAGGTATACTAAATAAAAATTATAAAAACAAAAAATATATATATAGTCGTAAAAATATATATATAACAAAAAATATATATATCGACATCCTCTGTGGATATAATCATGACATTTTTAAAAGAAAATCTCTTCTTCTTAGGCCATGTACGTTTTGGGCTGGGCTTGAACCTGTTCTTTAATGGAAGAGGAATTATTTACTACGCTGGTCAAATGTATTGGCACTGTGGCATTGTGGGTTTTATATTTACTATTTCTTCTCGTGCATCTATGTTTTTCATATTATATCCCATAGTCACTTTTTAGGACATAAGGCAAGATTATTAACGCCAAAACAAACATAATTTGTGTCACTTACCTGTTCACTAAAAATTCGTTTACACAGGTTCGAACTGCAATGGATATTCTTATATGCAGACATCCATTGGTGAAAATTCTTCACGCTATCGTCTGTAGTTATCGCAATAATTTCATTGTCATCTTCCCCTGTGGTCATTTTCTGTATTTCTATGGCAATATCTCGCGTGAGAGCATTAAGTTGTTCAGAAATTACATGTATTACAGAAAAAATTATTAAATATTCGGCCTTGAAGCGTACGCTAAAGAGACATATATTATATAAAAAAAATAATGTGATTATTGTATTTGTTTTATCATTCTCGTTACAGGTGGATAAAATAATTACTACTCGATGTAAAAACACTACTATTTCACAAATAAAGATGACCATAAAAAATATTGTTAGTACTTTCTGTGCTTTTGATAATCTACCGTAATAAAGTGGATCATTTGTGAGTTTGTAATATTTATCAAAATTACACATGAGATGCTGAAATATTTTTGTGTGGTATACCGGTAAGATTATTAAGAAAATTGAAAATATGGGCACTATAAAACTAAACTTAATGTTGGCCTTTAGGTGCAATAGATCCCCAAATAAAAGTTGGAACAAAAGATTAAATACTACACTGTGTATGTCTATAATTATCCAAATAATTATTAAAATACGACTACACATATTTAAATTGCAATAATTACGAAAAATACCCATACATTTTTGGATGATTAAAATATATTTCAAAGGAGCAATATTCATGGTTTATTATATTATATCTTTAAACTATAGAAACTATTCACTTTTGCGTATTATCGCTGTAGAAATTGTGATTAATAAAACTGGAATTTTGAGCCTATAGTAAATGTTATATTAGCTTTTAATATAATTGTTAATTAATAACGACCGACGATGAATTAATAGCGACCTCGAAATAAACTATTCATGAAAATTGTTACACCAGTACATGTTTTCTATAAGTACATTATTCACATACATAATTTTCTTTTAATTTAATTGTTACAGTGTCAATAGCCATAATTAAGGTGTGTGTAAATAATTATAAAAGGTGTGAGTAATTTAAGTGAGAATTCACCCAATCCGTACATGATCACAGGTGGACGACACGGGACTTCGTAACTTGACATTTTACCCATTCCCGCTATTTAAACTTGCCATTTAATTGATTATTAACTTTATTTGGTATTTATTAAGATAAGCGAAATACAAAGCTAATACATTTAAAATTAAGACACTATTCATAACATTTCGTAGACATAAATTTAGAGAATTGCAATTCATTTATAGATAACACTGGTCTGCAAAGAAATCTTCCATCATCAAAATATATAGTTTAATATGCTGAATCAAGATTTTCTTTCTAAATATTGCTATCACGTATAGTTTTTTCAATGATTTTTTTTTATTACTCAATATTACCTATTTTTTTAACATAGTTTTTGCATTAATGCCGTTTAATCCCGTTACAATCATATATTATACTCACCAAAACTCTTAACATAATTCGTATTCCGGACTCTATCACGTAGAGAAATACTGAGTATAGCCCTCTCCATAGCATTTTGAGCAACTTTGAGCCTTTTTATGAGGCCAATATTTAGAGACCACGTTTCAGTGCCGTAAGTCATCGCTGGTTACCAGCACACTGGTTTGTTTTCAGACACTGCGGGAGTATTGGACGAGAAGATCCTTTTAAGTTTCCCGAACGCTACCCAGCCGAGTTGGATTCCTCGGCTGACCTCTTTCTCAAAATTGAATCTATCTAACTGGACTGCTTGTCCTAGGTAAACATAGTGATCGACAACTTCGAGAATCGCATTCCCAACTAGGACCGGTATAGGAATTCCGTCATCTCTCGGTACCTTCCCGTTCTTTAACTACATACACTAACCCCACAATGTAAACTAAATGATTGTTTAAATAATTGTTAATACGCAATCAAAATAACTATTAAAAACTATTGAATAATTTATAATAATAATTATTATTACATATAAATTGAATATAAATTAATAATAAACACAGGGACACAGGGGTAAAGAGTAGCTAACTATATCTTTCTCGCTCGGGTATAATTGGCGGTCGCGAGTTCATCTGATCGAATATATAACCTTGGAGTGTAACAGATCAGGCTCATTTATAGCCTACAAAAAAATGTGTGCCCGGTGCTTCTCGTTCTGGTACAATCGGCGGTCCCGAGTTTATCCTATCGAGCCTTTCACCTTAGAGCGTGATGGATCTGCCTTACTAACTGCCCAAGAAAAAATCTGTGTGCGGTGCGCCAAAAGAAGTTTTCACTTTAAAAAGGTTTTTTGTTGATAATTAAACTCTCAAAAAAAAGACTGAAGTCATTTTTCGGTAACTTGGTTATAAATATTTCATGTTCAAATCTATTGCTCTTCCTGTGTAAAAAAATATATGGATATAATAAACTAAAAGAAGGTCGTATACTGGATCAAGTATTCTTTTAATTAATTTTGCACATACCTAATATACCGCGTCAATTGTACTATACTATATTATTCTGTTACAGCAATATTTGTATCCGGATATTTTCTGAAGTATTAAGTACTTATAGTTAACATTTGAGCCTCATGAGTTAATTTTTGAGACTGATTTTATTATTCTCACTAATAATTAATTATTAAGTATCAACGATATTTAGAGTTTTGCATAACCCTAAATGTCGTTAATACATTTAACATTGTTGTGTACTTTTAATACAATAACTGTATTGAAAGTAAACAAAACATCAAATTAATTATTTCTATTTCTGATATACTGATTACGTTTGCTGTACGTAGTACATATTAATTTGAATTAAATCAAGTAGTTCACGTAGATTATCTGAGTTTACCATGAATAGGGCTCCATTAAAGTTCTTCTTAATCTTAGAAAATTGTCTAGGTATTTTTCGTAATTTTGGCAATATTAATAAATGGAGACGTATTTTAATAATTATATGGATGGGGTTAGAATTACATGGTGTGTTACTTACCACTTTGAGCCAAATTTTATTTCGTGACCTATTACAGCTCGAGCATAACAGTGTATTTGGTATTATTATACCTTTATTTTCGTTTCTGTTAATATTACTACCATTATATAATACGAAAATATTTCAGCATCTTATGCATAATTTTGATAGTTTTTACAAACTTACAAATGATACGACTTATTATAACAAATTATTGAAAACCCAGAAAATATTAACAATATTTCTTAGTATTGTCTTTATTTGGGAAACCATGTCGTTTTCGTATACAATCGTAATAATTCTAACCAATTACAAAGCACAAAATATAATATATATATTACTAAAGATATTATTTCTATGTAACACATTAATCTATAATTTACGCTTTACACTAGAATATTTTATGGTTTTCTCTTCATTATATGTAATATCTGAACAACTTAACGCTATCACACGAGATATTGCTATGGAAATACGTAAATTGGGAACAGAGAAGATTGTCGGGGAAATTGTTACGATATCGACAGAAGATGAAACGAAGCAGTTTCATCAATGGATGTCTGCGTACAAAAATGTTAATTGCAGTTCACAGCTTTATACACGAATCTTCAATATTCAGGTAAATATATAATTTTATTTGTCCCAAGTTTTGACATTTAAGAGAGTGTATTTATTGCCTTTGGGCTATACCTCATTTAACAGTTTATTTCTGCACAAAAATAACATCTTTTAGGGTAATTTAAGGTCTGTAATGAAAAATATGTTAGTATTTCTAACAAATTTTAATGTTTAGAAATAGTGTATTAATAGTATAAATTATTATCATATTAGTTAATTAGTAGAAATATAGTTTATTACCTATAATATAACGTCTTATAATATAGTTTTTGAGATTGAATCTGAAACTTACATACCACAAAGATATGCACTCTGAAGTTGCCATGGACTGGCCACATCGATCGACGAACTGATAACCGCTGGGGAAGAATGACCACGTATCGGACGACGTAGAGTAAGACGTTCCTCTACTAAGTGAACTGACGACCTGGTAAAGCTCAGCATCGCTGGACGCAGGTGGCGCAGTACCAGACGATGCGGCGAAACAGTGTCCAGCAGCGGATGTCGATAGACGGAATGATGATGGTGACAATGATTCCATAATCGTCTTCAACAACGGGCAATAGAGTGATAACAAATAGTATTCCTACTCTGACACCATCCGGAAATCTCTTAAGTTTAGTACCGTAAAATAATAGGATATATAATGCATGATTCAACGCATATAAGACTATCAGCGTAACTAGTTAAAACTACTTTATTTTACGGTACTAAACTTAAGAGCTATCCAAGTGGTGTCCGAGTAAAAAACAATTCATCATTACTCATCACTATGTTGCTCGTTGTATGCGACCACTAAGCAGTGCTGCAGCCGCGCTGCTGTCGCTAGGTTTTAGAATCATTTTTTTTTTTTTTGTGGGTGGGCCGCGGTCGGCGCGCCTCCGCACCACTCCGTCCGGGGCGACAGAGGGGCTTAAGCACGCAACTCCCGCGACCCACCCGAAAACCACGTCGCCTTCGTCGTTGGGCCGACCACTGGAGCAGCGTTACTTGTCGTCAGTGGTCGGCCCGACGGAATATCCCCTATTGGGGTACCCTCCCATCGACCGACGTCCCCCCCTCGGGGAGGACGTCGGAGGTTTTAGAATCATAGTGTAGATAGATTCACGATGGACTCTGACGAAGAAACTCTGCTCTACTTGTACAAAAAATACGTGCGCGCATCACTAGTCGATCGATGAACTGATGCGTTGCGTTGCCGCAACTCTGGTGCAACCGCGCGTTGTTTATTTATATAGATTTATAAAGTAGCGCCCTAAGACATCTGATGAGAAACGTGCCACGTTTGCCGTAAATATAAAAAAAATCCTACTTTTGATACCTAGTTCATTATAATTTATAGTAGTGTATTTTAAACTAGTTTAGTAGCTAGTTGATGCTCAGCTCAAATAATCAGGCTATTTTAATTAGAATTATATATTTTTAAATAAAATCTGCATTCGGTGATAACTTTATTTTTTTTGTATTTATTTTAGATAAGTGCATTGTTGGTAATATTATGTGCCTACTTCATGATATTGCTGTATTATGTGGTCGTAATAATTACGGTAAGTGAACTTATTCATATCAATAAAAATATTTCCGTGTGGTAACAGAGTAAGAATACAATTCACCGCCACTTTTTTTGCTCATGGGTATCGTAAAAGACGACTACGAGGTTATAATATGCATATAACATCTATGCAAGAGAAGGAAAACTCCAAGTAAAACCCTGTACCACCTCGTCTGACCAGCGTGCTATAGTAGGTCAACTTCCCTCCTATTGTGGAGGAGACTCGAGTCTATTATAGTAGTGGGATGTATATGCGCTGTGATGATAATGGTAAGTAGAAGATAGTAAGATAGTAAGAATACAATATCATCATACCATCCTTAACCTCGAGTGTTATACGACAGCAATATAATGCGTAAGTAGATGGATAATGTAAAACATGCGCTACACGGTTTCAAACAGTGGTTTGAAACAGAAAAAGCAGAAAAGGACTTTGCTGGCTACATGGTTTTTAAGCTAGTTTGAAACCAACAGTGTTTAGAGAACGTGGCGCGGATAGGACGTCTTTACGCTCGCGTACCGTATATTCACTACAACGACGTCATGGCGCCTTACCTATCAAAACAACAAAAAGTTGGAGTAAGTCTTGCACTTTTGTGTGCAATTGAAGGAAAAAATTAAAATATCCCACACATTTCTTCTTTGTGTTTTTTTTATACCCTTCACAATTTAAGTCCCAAAGGCAAGGGCAACTCTTGCATTGTATAACTCGAGAAGTTGAGTAATAACATCGCGATTACGTTCTGTCTACCCACGCGCCGTTTTGTACACAGAACGTCATTGCGTGCGTCTGCGTTGACCTCTGCAGCGTGACTGTCGTTCGCTTGGTTTGAAGCAAGCAGCTAGATGGTTTCAAACAAGATAAAAACCAACGCTTGGCCAGTGGTTTGAAACACAAGCCTCGCTACCAAGGGCATTTAAAGGTCATACGAAATTTGGCATAAAACATCTATCTACACTGTTTCAAACATCTGTTTCAAACCACTGTTTCAAACCGTGTAGCGCATGCTTAAGCAGACAAACGCACTGTTACAGAAATTAGAATTCACAATTAAACTACATACTCATGCGTTTCACTAGTGTAGTACAACTCTTTTGTTATTGAGGAAATTTCTGCTAAATAGTAATACTATTTTATTTTTATTTATTTATTTATTTATTATTATAACAAAATCATAGCAAAGAAGACAATTCATAAAATAAATTGCTTTGTAAAATTAGTAAATTATTCAATTATAATAAATAAATTTGATATACTATTATAAGCTTAACCTGGGTTAAGACCTTTTTTTTGTGGCTGATGGAAAATGCATTTACGCTCCCCTTGATGGTATCGGGGAGGTATGTGGGACTTACCGGGCGGCTATCAACCTTCCGGAATACCCACTAAAAACCATCAGCTGCTCCACTCCCCCGTCATTCGTGGAGCGTCAGAGGATCGCCTTTCGGCATTCGACTCGGATGCACCGACGGTAGGTCTGTTGGCCTCACCTCTGTATTATGTTACGAAGGAAGAAGCCGCACATACTGTAGCCGTCGTCTGCGCAGAGAGTCAGCAGTGGCATCTGCCTCACGTTGTCTCTCTGTGGCCTCTTTTTGCAACATCACGGCTTCGCAGAAGGAAGCCATGGCCGCCCAGTACGCAGGGTTGTCGAGCATTTTGCCTATTACAGCCACCAGCGACAGGTCGTCTCCGATCTCAGTCACCAGGGCGTGCTGGTGGGACCCCCAGGTGGAGCACATCTCAAGAGTATGACGCGCATCGTCGGTTGGCGCGCCACACTCATGGCAGCTAGGGGCCGCTCCTTGCCTCGTGATTTGATGCAAGTACTTACCGAAACATCCGTGTCCAGTAAGTACTTGCGTCAACCTAAAACTCATGTTGCCATGCTTCCTGTTCAGTCACCAGTGGAGGTGGGGACCAACCGCAGCCACCGTTACTCGACCTGCTGCAGGGGAGTTAAGGTCCTCACTCCATCGGCAGGTTAAAGCCCTATGGGCCACAGCCTGCATCCTCTTACAGACTGCGGGAGAGAGCAGTTCGCCCTGGCCTTGCATTATGGCACGGAAACCATATGTTTCTGCCTGGAGCTCTGCCTGTAGTTCCCAGGGCGGATCACCTGACAGCAGCGTAGCCGCCGTCCACGACACCGTCCGGTAGCCCCTGATTACTCTCACCACTATGGCCCTTTGCGGTTTTCGCAGCAGGGCCTTATTACGGGCAGTGAGGGAGTCCGCCCAGATAGGAGCTCCATACAGTGCCATGGACCGCAGGATTCCCGCGTAAAGTCGCCGGCAGGATGACCCTGGTTCTCTTAGATTCAGCAAAAATGTCTAACCAAGGCCGCATATTATGAACATGAAGAACGACTATCTTGACGTGACGAGAGACTATCTTCTTATTTTTCAAGCCCAAGACAATATGATTATTATATTTATTGTTTACATCTCTTTAAAGCTTAAGTTAAGTTATATATATATATATATATATATATGTGTGTGTATATAACTGAGTAAAGAAAGTCCTAATAAGTTGGGTGTGGAGAAATATGAACGTAGATAGAGAAATCAGAAGGATCAAAAACTATCTAATTTTCTATAAAAGATTTATTAATAACAGAAAGTGGTCATCACATAGAATGAAGCATCCACACAAAGTCAAGCGGTTACTCTTGATAACGCCTACACACCAACATACATCTGTCCCATATTAGAATCCTGAAAGCTTTCATCTCGAACTATATAACCACGAGCAATGGCTAGAAGAATACAAATCATCGATCGATATGAACAGCAAGCTTATAAAAAGTTGATATATTACGCGCTAATAAATTCAAAATTATTTTCTGACCAGACTGTAAAACGCATGGAGCACAAACACGAAAAAAGAAATGACGGTGCAGTCCGAAGCTTTTTTAAATTAGTCCAAACATAAACACTTAAATAGTGCGACGTGATATTCGCTGATTTAATACACTTTGTATAAAAAAGTAATAAAACGGATAATAATATTAAATTATTAGTTTAAGTTAAATAACTAAGCAGAAGTCTCATCAGTCTTCGGCGCTGTTATTTCATTCCAGATTGAGATCTTGGAAGAGGTTAAAAGGTTTCATAAAACCTTTTAAGATGCAATGCTTTTAAGATGCTCTTCTAAGATGCCATTTTCTAAGATCCATTTATATATAACTGGCTATATATATATATATAAATATATATATATATATATAAATATATATATAAATGGCCATGGAAATATAATAAATGTCATCATCATCATCTTGCTCTTATCCCAATTACTTGGGGTCGACGTAATATGTCATCTGTTTTGACATATTGCAAAAAGTTTCGGCAATGACTTTTATGACCGGCCGCCAGCCTGACGTCAACCCTCCTTGGGAATGTAATCGTTGACCCAAATGGTACCAGATGGAGTTGGTCAGGGTCAATCTAGGGCTCTTAGTCGTCTTTTACGACACCCACGAGCAAAGCAAGGGTTGGTAGTATTCGAAGCCGCTACCACACAGCACAGTGGAAATATAATAAATGTATTATAATAAATTATCCCAGAACTCTGTTGTCACCTTGTTTCAAGATCCCACATTTAAAGTTTAAAACTCTGTATTATGCAGGAAAAATCAGCTTATATGGGATTAAAATGGCGTTCAAGCAACCAAAAAACGTTGAGGCTTCGGAAGATGACGGAGTTATAACAGGGGTTCTGAAGGCAGGTGAAAAACCAGTATTACAAGCCTTTCAGAAGCCTTTTAAGCCTTTATTGTCTTTACGGCCTATTATTGCATTGTGTTATTTTCGGGGGCAATTTTCTAGAGTTATGTATCACGGTGCTAGGCCATTCTGTCCTTCAAGAAGATCGATAAGGCTCTTAAAGAACTAAAGATGCATCTCAATCTTGAATCATATCCACAAGTTCTTTTCGAGAGTCATTACAAACCGACTCACGCTCAATAACTTCCAACTACTTGAAAAAGCCGTATTCTAAAAAGTATATAGTACAATAAATAAGATCGTTTGGATGTATGCTTTAGGTACAGGTTATTTAGAAGACTGAGAAATACAACCGGCCTCTTTATATAGCATTCACAGACTATGAGAAATACCTTGATTCAGTCGAAATTTGAGCAGTGCTACAGTGCATCCAGTGATGCCAAATCGACTATTGTTATGGACTTTTGACGCGAATGTCAAAATGTTATGTAGTGCTTTTATATTTTTTTCATTATTTTAGTGTTTTACAGTGTTATATTGAATAATTTTGATGATGTTATATGTAATATAATGTGGATAAAATTCTGAAATGTAGTGAATATGATATAATAGTAAATTGCGTGCATTTTGACATTCTGCCAAAATTCCCAGAGAAAACATGACTTGGTTATCAGTACCAAATCATGCTAACGACTAACTAAAAGACGAAGACTTAAATACATGAATAACTAATATATAATACTCGACACTGGCACCAATAGCTCATATTATTGTAGCTCATTGCCATTAAATAAGAAGATGAAGATTATTGTTATATAGAAGTACTGCAGTACTTATGTGGGAAGCCCAAAATGTCAGTCCTCATTTAAAAAGCCGATCCAACTGCAGAAAATTATGAAACAGGGAGCGTCGTATATGTGAAACCAAGAATATATCATTCATCTTCAATTTGCAGACGATATCGTCGTTATGGTAGAATCCATGTAAAACCTTGATATGCTCAACCATCTTAGCAACTAGTGGGTATCCAATGAACATGGACAAGACGAAAGTTATGTCAAGTGACCATCTAGTATAGGTACTAGATAGTAATGCGATTTTAAAAAGCTGTACCTAGGACAAACAGTCCAGTTAAGTAATGTCGTGTTAAACTCCCAAGTCTTTCCAATACCGGCCCTAGTTGGAAAATCGCTTTTAAAGCTGATCATTATGTTTACCTATGACAAACAGTCCAGTTAGGTAAATACAAATTCGAAAAAGAGGTCAGCCGACTAATGCATCTAAATTGAGCAGTGTTCGAAAAACTTAGCATTGTCTTCTCATTTAGCAACTACTTCAACGTTACCCCAATGTCACCCCATGTCAAAATTGTGTGTTATCAGTGATAATTCATAGTACTGAAATGTGGGTGTCGGATGACATGCAGAAAACAACTATGCAAGAGAAGAAAAACTTGAGATAAAATCCTATGTCATACCCGTCTCACCAGAATAATATAGTAGGTAAATTTCACACCCATTGCAGAGGAAACTCGAAAGTTGATTAGTATTTTGTGTAGGGATTATGCTTGCTATATCTCTGCATTCCTGAAATACGGCAATCTGTAGAGGAGCAAGTATAATCGACATAGGAATATATAGATGGAGAATTAGCACGCTAAAGTGACAATGGGAAGACCACATCAGTCGACGAAGCGATAACCACTGGGTAAAAAGGTCCCGAGATGCCATTCAGAGGACTTCATGAAGGTTGCGAAGACGACTTCGTAACGGTTGCAGGCAGGCTTTAGATTTAAGCAGCACAGAATCACGCTTTGGGCGTTCTATGAAGAAGACTTATGTTTAGCAGTTGACAGCAAAAAGCCGAATGAAAAGAAATTACTTGTAATTTTTTTTTACACTCGTATAAATTACATATATTATATAATAAATACAACGTTACAAAATCCTGTCCAAAGAAGTTAGGTGAATCTGATCGGCTCATGAGCAATAAGACTCTGTCGAAAGCAACAGTTATAATTAGTGCATTAATATGCTTCATTTTTATAATAGGAATATTGTAATCGCTCTTTTTATATATAAGAATATTATTCACAGGGTGATTATTCAATGTTAGAATTAAATCTGAATATGATCACAATGGCTATATTTTTTGGTGGAATATGTACGATAGCAAAGGTAGGACAGAGCGTACATAATAACGCTACTGCATTGAAGTGCAGATTGAGTGAACTATTAAATAAATCGATCGAGAGTAAGTACTTTTGTTTTTTTTTTATTAAATAAATCGTTACCATCATCTGTGAGCATTGGCCTCTCCAAGCGGAAAAAAGGCAATAATCGCTAGAGTTGGAAAATTGGTTGGCTATGGCAGTTACGTATGGTGACGGTAAATCCGATTTCTTGGTCGTAGGTGTCGTAAAAGACGACTAAAGGATTATAATATGCATACATCATATATACAAGAGAAGGAAAACTCAGCATAAAGCCCTATACCAACTCGTCTTATCAGCGTGATATGATAGGTCAATTTTCCTCTCATTATATATTAAGCTATGATGATATCATAACGCCAAGTAAATTAAAAAGATATAATTATATCAAATCAAAACCTTTTTGGGTTGGCTATGGTGAGCACACGTGCCGTCCTTTTCATCCGGGGTGAGGTAAGGGTTGAGCGCAGCCCCACTAGTACCGAATTCCTTATCATTCGTGGCTAGCCCGGATCATAATCGATCCTACCAAATCACTTTATCATAGAATCACAGTCAGTTAATGTTTCACCGTTGATATAGGATCAATGAAAACATAATCATTGGAAAAGAAATGTACCAATAGGTACTTCTTTAATTAGCACTAGCTTGAAAAATTATCACGTTTATGTGTTTCAGATGAAGATCATTATAAACTTATCAGAGATTTGCTCCGCTTATGCTACACTCATCCAGTGCAAGTTCAAGTCATGGGGAGTTTTATCATAGACATGTCTTTAGTCCCGTGGTGTATTGCTTTCGTCACGTCAAACACTATCATAGCACTACAATTCAATAATGTGCTTTAATATATTAATAATAAAGTTAAAATTACGTATATGAGATTCTATGTCATGTTACCTTAAATTCATAAACTATAAGTGTGTTTACTCATGTGGTGATAGACTAACACCATACGTAATTTAATTAAGTTTTGAATGGTTTCCTTATTAAGAGTGAAATTATTTACTTTCTTTTTACATCCTCAGTCGTCCTATGCGACGACCCATGTTGTTGCTGTTTCCCTGGGAATACCGGGGTCAACTATATTACCTAAGTTATATTTGCTATGTAGTTAGCTATATGCTAGTAAAATATTATTTATACCAATCTAGCCGTTTTGAAGTGTGCCCGGAACAAATAGACATTACCGAAAAAAAATTAAGAAAAAAAGATTTTTAGGTCTAGGCTGTTGGTAACACCAACATTAAAAACATACATTTTTTGTACAACAAATGTGTATTTTATTCTTTTACATGGTGTTTTATTGAACTGTATTTTGTCTGGTGTTTCAATTAAAAAATAATATTGTGGTAGTGCAGATTGTGGTTTTGTTTTTACTCCAACGACCTACGTGCAACAGTGCAAAAAATTATTAAAGATCCCACAGCTACAGGTATCGTTCAAATACCCGTACCTGCTCCGGTGGTCGGCCCAACGACGAAGGCGAGGTGGTTTTCGGGTGGGTTGCGGGAGTTGCGTGCTTAAGCCCCTCTGTCGCCCCGGACGGAGTGGTGCGGAGGCGCGACGACCGCAGCCCATCCACAAAAAAAAAAACAAAAAAAATAAAAAACTTCAAATACCCGTATGAGCTAGAAAAAAACTACTATTTCGATATTACAAATAGACACTTTAATTTTATTTATTTGTATATATTAATTTTAATGATTTCTGATGTTTACGTGAGTATTAAGTTTTTTAACCAGATACTTTTATGCTGCCACGATAAACCTTTAATGGTCACCGTCTGCATTCCGTCCAATATTTCATAGATCCCTCGGCAGAGACGCATTTTCGACAAGACCGACTACTTGTTCGTTACAGCCGAGATCATAGCTTACCTCAAGGTAATAGTAATACACCCTCGAGGTCATAGAAATATAAAAATAAATATGATTTTTAAGATATGATTTGTTAAAAAAACTGGACTCCCATATTACCCTCAGCAACTGCTCCAGCTGAGATCCGTACCTATAAGGTGTACTATTGCATTTTTGGGTTGATAACTACTTACGCTCACTAATCTCACTATTCTGAGTAAGGATGTAACAATCATCTGAGTTTAACAAATACAAATCTACAAATATTGTTCCATGCGGGACAATATTTTGTGCGATCAATAAATTATTGTTCCGAGTTTGTGTGTAATTTGTGTCCGCTGAATTATATTTTTGTAAAGTCCCCTGCAATACAAGGATTGTTTACTTAGTGCAGGGTGTTGTATTTAAATGCAAAAATAAAAATACATCTGAGTAGGGATCTACTCAAAAAAAATCTCAGATGATTCTTAGAGTTGATTCCTCTTTGGATTACTGTTTTCGCCATAATCAATGTGAAGTTCATAATTTTTTTATTTTCATTTATTGCTGTATTCAATACAGATTTCATATTCGGTACATACACTGGTACATAATTAAATGTTTGCGGTCGTTTAAATATAATAACAATGTCACCTGAAACACAATCAAAAACATTATAAATTAAGTAATTATAAAGGTATATGTTACTAAATAAGTCAACGGCTATGTACTACAATTGTAGCTCCATTAACAAATATTATTACATACATGTCATAATAATTATGGTATTTTAAATAATGATTACTTACTTGTGCCACTCATCTTAATTATTAGCTCGCTCGTCTGTCGTCGCTTATTATCTAATTCGTAATAACTATAGTCCATAAAATATAACTTGATCTCTGTGACAGATGTCAACGAAACCAACGAAGTAAGTTCCGAACGAGCGGCATGTTTACAATTTCGCCGGATTGTATCGGCGGGTGACGGGGGTGCGACCGGGGGCGGTGTGGTCTCGTTGAGGGAGCTCACCGCCTGATGCGTCGACGTCATTGCCCGTTGGGCAGTCCGGCTGGAGAGGCCTCGGTTCGGGGTGCGAATCGTGGAGGCCTTCCGGCCGGTGCTGATGCAGTGGTTGGAAAGGCGGCATGGGGTGCTCTCCTTCCGACTAGTGCAGGTGTTGACAGGGCATGGGTGCTTCGCCAAATACCTGCACAAGGTCGTAAGGAGGGAGAGTATACCGTCCTGCCACCACTGCGATTGCGACGAAGACAGGTAAATAGGTTTATACCCTACATGCAGCTTAAGTTTATTATGTAACTCGCGGTCCTCAATAAAAGTTTTACGTGAAAGTAGCCTCTTTAAAGGCTTAAGTCATTGAAGCAATTAACCCCTTCACGTGGATACCATAATTAAGATTAATTATTTAGCTGGGTTTCGAGAATATAACTCGAACGCAGTGTAACACTGCGGTGTTACCAAATTTACGGGTTATCCTGTCGAAAGGATTCACTCTTAAGCAGGGTTGTCCGGTCCCTGGGTAAAACAAAGAACTGCAAAGCGAAAGAAATTAGCACGTATGATGATGAGGCGTGAAAACGTAAAAAACATTCGCATGACACACATTGACATCCATAGGTTCGAACTATTGATCTTTTTTATAAGTTTTTTCATTAATTGAAAACTACATTATCCTTGAATGCTATATTCTTTGTTTTATCTTGAGAAAAAAAGATCACCCCCATTAGGGAAGAAAAATTCTATACCTTAATTCTAAAAAAAAAAACAAATTAAGAAGACAAATTAAACAAATAATTTATATGTTTCATTTTTATTGGCGAAGTTTTATATGGCGTACACATAGACTTCTCTTTTTTTTGTGTTAATTAATTATCAATATTTCTGTGCATGCTTATAGAACTATCTTTTCTTACAATAAAACATCATGCGACATATCGTGTGTAAAACTTCAAAAAAATAGTAAATATATAATTTATATTAGAGTACATTGTTAAATTGAAGTGCTATAATAGTATTGGATGTTACGAAGGCAAAGCTCGATGAGACTATGGACATTTTCATGATTGAAGTACCTAATACATGGATTTGTACTGGATGAATGCAGCAGTAGCGAAGCAGATCTCTAATAATTTTGCAATGCTCTTCATCTGAAATAGATGATTAAACAGTACAAATATATAAATGATGTAAGAATTATGATGATTACATGAGTGTAATCTGCAATAAGTTCCTATTTGAAATGAAAATATTTTTTATGGAATTTATCGCGCGCATGTATTTGAATTATAATTTTTCAACGTTTCGAACACTTTATAGAGTTCATGGTCACAAGAGCACTACGGAGTCCCACGTCTAATAAATCATCATTATTAAAGAGACACAGTTGTCTATCGACTAGTTTTGCCGTATTAGAACAGAGTAAGAATACAATTCACCACACCCTATCCAGGCCGTGGGTTTCGTGTAAGACGACTAAGGGACATTATTTGCATAAAAAAATCTTTGCAAAAGATGGAAAACTTAAAATAACATCCTACGCCAGCGTCTGGCCATCTTGATGAATTTCACTCCTATTCAAGAGGTGACTGGAGCCCAGAAATGGGACATTTATAGCCTGAAATAATGAATGAAAATTGATGATTAATGATGCCTTAGAGTACAAAACACTTGGGAGCATTGTCCCTTCTGTATGCATTGTATATGCATATGTATTCACTGTCCCTTATGCATAATAAATAATCACGAAGGTTACCAATTATGTACTATATGTTTCTTAAATAAAAAACAAAATATGAGCAACCTAACCAAACAATTTTATCTGATTATATGTGAATTTTACCAAACTGCAGCTTTTTTTTGTGTGGGATATGGTTAGCGCACACGCCATCCATTCCGTCCGGGGCGTTGCATGGGCGTCGTCATTGGGCCGATCACTGATACCGAGTCCCTTGCCGTCCATGGTCAGCTTGGGGATACTCTTTCGGGTACCGTCCCTTCCCGACAGCCCTTCTGGGGCGTCACCCTCACGCAGCATACAGTGTTAATTCTTGTCATAAATTAATCGTGCTCAAGAGTAAGACAGTAAAAAATGGATTATGAATGTGACATTTAAAGTTTTATATTTAAGTGTATTAATTGAAAATAAAAGCTGATGAACTGGCAAAGTAGGCCCCGAGACCAGTCATAATTCTGCTCCGCAATTATTACCAGTGTAACCAGTCCGCCATACTTTGCAGAAAAGGTTCTACACAGCGGCGGTGTGGTTGAGGTTGGCTTGCAGGAGGTGAATAGATTCAGAAAGCCATTAGTTGGCTGTATCCATCACCTCCACCTCCGCGCCGGTGGGCTATCGGGTCGCGTTACGACTGGAAGCGGCCGGGATCGCGAAGCCGCTCCGCCCCTTTTGGCCTGAAATCGAGGGTTTGCACTCCCCAGACCCCATGCGGTTTGACAGGCCTATTGGCCGCTACATACATGGTGCAATGGGATGCGGAGAAGTACAATGCCGGCTGATGTCGTCTGACTGCAACATAGCCCGCCGTACTCAAAATAATTGGTGCATGACAGTTGGATATATCCAACCGCGATGCACCTGTAATATCTCGCAGCCCAGGGCCCCAGCACAGTTATTTGCGCCGGACTCCAGCCCACGACAAACCTATCTGAGTTGGCCAATTTCTTGGCTGACTCCACAGGATACTGCATCCTGGTTGCACGGACGCCACGCAAACCGTAGCGGATGGCACTATACTGGACAGTGTCGGAGGCGCATCCAGTTTTAATTAAATCGACTTCCCAAACATCCTTCACCGTCACGGAATCGTCCAAACCTGCGACGCGCATTTCTGTGCACTTCACGGGCATGGTAATTTGCATTAGTAGGTGCACTAGCCAGTGCCCTCGGTGTAGTTATGGGCGCCCCACGCCTTTTACGCCCCCTACGTATAGTCGCCACCTTTGAAGGAGTTATGATGACGCTACGTCCCTCCAAGTCGGACACCGGGCTACCATACTTATGCAGGAGGCGGCTCGGTACGTTCGCGGGGATAGCCTCCTCCCTCCTGCTTAAGGCCGCCGTCAGGGCCGACGTAACCAAGCGCGATGCAGACCTCTCAGCAGCCGCGGCAGCCGAGCTGCCGCCCTCGATTCTGGTCTGCGGCATTGACGCTATCGCCCCTTTTTCGCTCTTCCAAGCCGTTGCTCTCGTCGTCAGACGGCTCTATGGCAACACCACCCTCGTGGCGCGTCGGCCCTACCGCTCCATCTTCAGACGGCCCTGCAACATTGCCGCCCTCGTCCTGCCGCGGTACCTCCATGTGCGAAGGTCTGTTGATGTTAATTAGTTGATGCACGGATGGAGCTTTTATCTAACCCTTGAATTCGTATTATTGTTTTGAGTTTTTAAATCCATACTAATATTATAAATGCGAAAGTAAGGATGTTTGTTTGTTTGTTTGTAACGCTTTCACGCTTAAACCACCGAACCGATTTCAAAAATTCTTACACCAATGGAAAGCTATAATATCAGGGAGTAACATAGGCTACATTTTATCCCGGTATTCCCACGGGAACAGGAACTACGCGGGTTTAAGTGACTGAAACCGAAGCGAAGCGAGGGCGGGTTGCTAGTATACTATAAATTTTATAACATACTTACTTTCGACTGAGGTATTATATAGCTTGCACAATTTGCGCCTCAAATTGTTATGACTATTTTCCATGAGCTGTCCAACTTTCGCCAAAGCACAGATGGCTCCAAAAAATAACACAATGGGTAACGCTTTAATGGCTAACTTTAATGGTGAAAAATTACTCTGAAGAAAAGCAGAATTTACTTCTCAGCTGATATAGATCATACTAATGTGCACGAGGCTCTTCTACATTAGACTATATAAATACTTAAATATATAGTTATAATAATTATATGTGGTTACGGATTAAGAATAAAATTAACCACCCCTTCTAGATATAAACCTTGTTCCAACACTTCTGACCAGCATGAAATTAGTAAGTCAATTTCTCTCCCCATGTGAAGGAGATCCGAGCTCGACAGTGAGACTTATAAAAATAGGAGACAGCTGCCCCCTCTCCTAATGAACCCTCAGCCAATTGGTACGAGTCCACAAGACCAAGCAAGTGGTGGTGACAATTGTATACTAATCCTCTCGCCACACGGCGAATAGGATGATAAATTATCTTATTAATGGGGTGCGGAATTATCTTATGAATATAACTATCACTCTCATGATGAACTAGTAATACGGTTCACAATTCATTCTTTCTTCATGAGTTTCTCAAAATTTGAGTAATAAATATACAAACCCAACATTTCTTCTAGAAAAGACTCATTGTGGCGATGGTTTAAGTTTGCATCATGTAAGTTTCTATGTACTATCTCCCTATATGAACTGCCGTATAATTATTAACAGCCAGTTTTATTTCAAGTTTTCCTTCTCATGCATAGATGTGAAATGCATATATATCTTAGACATCTTTAGCAATAACCACGGGCAAGAAAGGGGGTGGTGAATAGTATTCTTACGCCGTCAAAACACGGAAAGCTTTTTATTGGTGCTCTTTATTATTATATTTCTTCCGTGTAGTGACAGAGTGAGAATACAATTCACCACTCCCTTACTTGCCCGTGGATGTCGTAAAAGACAACTAAGAGATATGATATGCACAAAACATCTATGCAAGTGAAGAAAAATTCTACATTAAACCCTCAACCAACACGTCTGACTAGTGCACTATGGTAGGTAAATTTCACTCCCATTGTGGAAAAAGCTGAGCCCAATAATGGGACTTATGTGGACTTAGATTATTACTATATTTTATTCTGATACGAATAGAACTATTATTCGTTGGATTTTGCTGTATGACTCACCATAATTGTTGTGGCTATTGTATACAGCCATATCATAAAATATAAATTTAAGACGAGCAGCATCAAGGTCAACTAAAATAGAAAAAACAAAATATAAAGAAAACATTAGTATTAACTCTTAACTTTAGGTATATGAAAAACATAATTTAGTTACTTGTAAAATACTGTAGTAATTAAATTATGACTAACATAATTTAATTACTACGGACGTAACCATATTGAGGTCATATATTTTTTTATAATTATTTATTGATCCTTTTACGCATAACAAAGTAGAAATATCATTTATCATTTCTTTCTTTCTCACTGTTGTTATGAATGATGAATAAGGAATGTAAACAAATTACATCTATGCAAGAGACGCAGACTATAAACAAAAGTCTTTTACTAACACTTTACAGCATTCATGGTCACTGGTGGACTGAACGCTGTAAAGTGTTCGAAACGTCGGGTAATCAAAAGTCAAATACAAACGCGATAAAATCCGTAAAGTAGTTTTATTTAAAATGTATAATACTCGCGTAAACATCAGAAATCATTATGTTCTTGAATCATTAACAACCTGTTTAAAAAAGATTAAATGTCATTTAAAATTGACTAATATCTGTTATTACCTTATCACTAAAAGGGACGTATTAATTATCTAACATTTTAGCACACCATCCCTACTTGAGGATATAGTATACCTATGGATAAATAAATAGGGGGCATATGTAGATAACATTACTGCAAGAGAAAGAAGACAACTACAAATAAAAGAAAAAACCTGTTAATTTGTATGATCAGAGTTGGTCAGAGTGAAAGAAAGAAATGAAATGTTCAATCATTTGGGTAGTGCTTAGGGCATTAATAATTTTGCGAGTTTTAATAACCATGGTAGATTGAAACCCTATAATAAGTAATGAAGTAAATAATCACCTGTACACTAAAAATATGATTGCATATTATGGAACTGCAATGAATACTTTTATATGCAGTCATCCATTGATGAAATTTCTTTATGTTATTGTCCGTACATATTGCATCAATCTTGTTTACAGTCCCGACGGTTTGTGTTTCATTTATTTCTTTATCAATATCTCGTGTGATAACATTTAGTTGTTCAGAAATAATAAATAGTACACCGAATACTATAATATATTCAAGTATGAATCGCAAATTATTACGACATATATTAAAGATGAATATTAACGTTACAATTAGGTTACCTCCATTTTTACTGACATTCTCATAGCTAAATATACTCCCGTATATAAATAACCCAATGTCATAGCTACAGAATATCGTAATAAATAACATTATTCCTTTTTGAAACTTCAGTAATACACTATAATATATGCTATCATTAGTAAGATTACAATATGCGTCAAAATTATTCATAAGATGCTGAAATATTTTTGTGTGGTGTACTGCTAGAACTAGTATTGTCATGGATAATGTGCTCACGGTGAAAGAAATGATGAAGTCACGCTTAAAACCTAGGGTAATTAGCTCTGATGAAATTTGACTTGTAATATTAAATACCATACAACATAATTCTAGAATTATCCAAATACTTATTAGTATTTGGGTACACTTTTTAAAAGTACTAAAATTTCGATAAACACACAAAAAGTTTTGAAGGAATATAAGGTGTCTTAAAGGAGAAATATTCATTTTTTTTTAAGCTTATTAAGTTTAATTAATATGTAGACCTATTTGAACTACTGTTGGATATATTATGGTCGATACACAGACAATATCATTGACTTTGTTTGCTTTTAATTTAATCATTTAATGAAATATGGTATTTTAATTAGCTGATGACGTGAGATATTATTCTTTGAAGTCTTATGTAAGAATTAATTAAATTTATTCATGTACTAGCTGTCTGTGTTCAAGGTTCTATAAGCTTATGATGTTGCTGTATGATGCGGGTAGGCTAGTATAGAGAATCCTGACTGCTGCCTCATCTATTCCCCTTAGCGAGATCGGTTCAAGTTTCATTTCAAAATTTAAGCTCCTATTTTACACTCTTAAATGGTAAAAATTGCCAAACGCCGAAACACGTATTTATTTATTGTTACTGTAGAGTATTTGCACTAAATTTAAAGACAATTGATGAAGATTTTTCCCTACATACAATTGTTACCCTTGGGTGCTGAATTTGAAAAAAAAACTATGATAAAGGTTTTTTTTTAATTTTTCACCGAGCTGCTAAACACTATTTTTTATAGCTCTATACTCAAAATGACGGACTTTCATACAAACTATCGCACCCCTCTGTAAACCCCCGCCTACAGTGTTAAAGAACCAGCATGCAAACTTTCAGGGGCCTGCTCTTCTCAGTAGTTTCGGCCGTGCGTTGACACGTCAGTTTCTCTTATTAACCCCCGACGGAAAAAGAGGGGTGTTATAAGTTTGATGTCGATCTCTGTCGGTCTGTGTGTGTTTGTGTCTGTCTGTGGCATCGGATGGACGGATTTCCATATGGTTTTTTTTGTATGAAAATCAGTTTCCTGACGGCGGTTCTTGGCTATGTTTGGTTAATATCGGTCCAGCAGTGTAAGAGTAGCAGCTCTTTTCCCAAATGATGTAATGGCATATGATTACTCAATTACGTGCTTCCCACGTACCAGTATACTTAATCTTCAAATTACAATTAATTGATAACGTCAAAATGATTTTCTAACTAGAATGGTCTCCAGAGAACCCAACTCTTCGAAAACTCACAGCAGACATATCGTATTTGGATTCAAAATATTAGTTAATAATATGTAAATTTCTTGCAGGTTATAAGTTTGACACACTGTCTGTGTGTGTGTGTGTGTGTTTACCTGAGGCATCGTAGCTCTCAAACGGATGGACCGATTTCGATGCGGCTTTCGTCTTTTGAAGTCAGTTTCCTTAAGGTGGTTCTTAGCTATGTTTAGTTAATATTGGTCCAGCAGTGTAAGATTATCAGTTCTTTTCCAAAATTATGTAACGGCGTACGATTACGGAAGTAGGTACTTCACGCATGCCAGTACAGTTTTTAAATAACAATTAATAATAATTGCTGTTGAAGAGTATCTGATAATTTTTGGATTTTTTTATTTTGTTTCGGAGGTTATTCAAAATTTTCAATTTTATATATATGTAAATGTTAGATACACGTTCTTTAATTTTCCGTTACACAATTTTTTTATTAGATTCTAGATGTAAATAGATATATATAATGTAAAATATTTAAAATCACTAGTAATTAATTAATTATTTTGATTTGAAAATATATAAGAATGTTCGTAATTTATGGCCAACCTATTCTTATTACGCGCATCCATTCAAAAATCTATGCTATGGTATCTACATTGTAGAAAACACCCACACTAATACTGTTTATTACCAACGCATGTAACACATACCTAGTAAATAAGTTTACTATTTCAATTGGGCTTAGGACCGTTATAATAACACTAGTCTATTATTTTAAAATCATGTAAGTACTAATGTTCGTGTTTATTAAGGCGTATTCAAAAAGTGGAATCAACTATTTACAATCACTAAACTTACCTATTCATTTAGTCTCATTTCTCTCATTACAAAGCTGAGGGCACTTGCTCAAATTGTTTTTTAACATTATTTGTATTTCACTAACGACAGTATTTTTTGATACTACGAAGATCCTCATAAATTTGCACTTCTTCAAAGAACTTTTCTTTTGGAGACCACAATATCGGGCCCTCACGGCCTGTACGGCGTCGAATGGGCTTATGGACCGACGCTGTGTTTGACAGGAGAACTTAAGGTTATAGTTTGAGGTACCTAAAGCCCTTAAGTTCCTAGCCTATCTGATGGGATACCTGCACCGCGCTACCTAAGGTGACAGGTAGATGTGAGATGGATGTTTGGGTGGAGAATTGGTAATTCTCACTGCCGGTCAAGCAGACTCACAAGACCGATCAGAACTGACGGCTAAGGGTGTCTTGGCCACAGTGAGAGTGTAGTAACTGAGAGATGAATAAATTCAAATCTGATTTATTTTACAATATTTACACCTTATATACTATTTATTGCTAATACACACATATACCATTTTGTGTAGTGTGTCGTAAGTGTGAGGTGTAACGCAGCATCTTTAGTCACGTCCGTGCAAATCTTGCAAATCTGCGCTGTTGCATGTTGAATGCTCTTTGAAAGCACGTCCGTGGCTATTTATGAATTTGCTGCGTTGCATGTTCAATGTGCATTGAACACGGCCTATCCACCTATCATTATATTCAAAATGTAAATAGGTAATCACGCACGTCACTCCAATAATGAAGCGGTGCACCCTCATGTTGAATGTATAGGTTATTATGAAGCTTTGTCTCTGTAAACGCGGTAAATAATCACTTTAACTTAACACGTAGACTTCCAACACTTAAAATATCGTATTATTATAATACATGTGGTTCGAATACCTTTTTTGATTGATTGTTGGATATAAACAATAAAAATTAACACACGCCGTCCTAATTAGGTCACGGTCAAGCGGTCACTGACTGATGCCTCGCCAATCCGCGAGGCTCACATTGCATTCCCGCGGAAGGGTTGTACCGATAACGGAATACTACCTAGGAATCTACCTACTTCGATTTAGCACAACATTACATTTGTGCGCGTGGGTAACTTTTTACAATTATGAATGACTTGTATATTGGCAAAGAATTTTGTGTATATGGGAATTCTTAAAAAGTAAAATGTATTTTTTTTTTAATCAAACCATATGTTTTTCTTTCAGTAATCGATTATACTATGGGTTCGGAACCCCCTGTGTAAGCGGGGGCGGGCCTCGGCTCAAGCACAGGTATTCGCGCCTGCACCACCCGAGTCACCGGTGGCGGATCGTGTCGTCGAGGAGGTGTTTCTCACACGCACAAGATGACTGCTTCGCAGATGGCGGCGTATCTCCCTAGCGATGGTGGGCAACGCCAGGTCGGTACCGATGATCGCGACGAGTTCACGGCGCTGCTCAGCCCACGCGACGCTATACGTCGAGTATATGCTGCGTCGTTTCCTCGTCACAATCGCAGTGGTGGCAGGACGGTGTACTCTACCTCCTAACGACCGTGTGCAGGTATTTGGCGAAGCAACTGTGCTCCGTTAAAACCTACACCAGTCGGAAGGCAAGCACCTCGTGCCACTGCATCAGCACCAGCCGGAAGGCCTCGACAGTCCTGACACCGACGTGACGTCATAGCAGGCGTCGACCCACCAGGTGCCAATCTCCTTGAATTAGACTATGCCGCCTCCCGCTCGCGTCCGTCTCCGATACCCGCTGGTATAACCGAGCGAGCATCTGCTGCCTCCAGGTCCCACGGAGGAGTCCCGGCCAACAGGCACGCTGCCTCCATCGCCACCGTGCGGTACCCGCGTATGGCCCTGACCGCCATGGCTCTTTGCGGACACCATAGAAGAGCCTTAAGACGGATGGTCAGGGACGCCACCCACACCGGAGCGCCGTACAGGGCTATCGACCGGATGACCCCCGCGTACAGCCGTCGAAATATTAAGTGATGGAGAAGTTTTTGCACTATTCTCCTATTGAAACCTTGTTTCGGGCGTAACGTATGCAAGCGAAGGCTGATTATAAAGCGCACGCCTGGTGGTGCTGGCGTGGGACGACCGTGGTGTCAGCTGACTGAAACGAAAAACATCTTCCTCGATCGGTATTCGTATAATATTTCAATATTTTATAATTAAATATGTATAAGTACTCAATAAATGTAAACAAAGTATTAATCAACGAACAAAAAATTTTTTGTTTGTAAAAGTGACCCATTATTTAATAAAAATATAACTTACCGAATTAAACAGGATTATAGAATAAATAAACACAAATACTTATTGTAATGAACGTAAACATGTACTAAGCACATTAATATACAATTACAATCAACACACGAGCCGATGGTTAATCTTTAAAAGGACAAAAACTATTTTTATTATACGCGCGAACGGAATTCGCACTGTACCGAACGAAGAAGAGAGGGGAAGCGAAATTTGTTATCTTCCTTATATATATACACACGAAATATTTCTTGTATATGTGTGTATGTCACTGAACTCCTCCTAAACGGCTGGACTGACGTCGACGAAATTTTTTGTGTCTATTCAAGGGGATTGGAGAATCGCTCCCAACATAAGTTTATATCCCTTTTTGACCCTGTTAGAGGATGAAATACCAAAAAAAAAACGCATTACATCAATTGTGTTAAAGAATCTTTAAGCGAAAATTTAAGTATATTGGACCAAGAAATCACGTTGTCCATATAACCTTTGCCCACTTTTTACCCCCTTAGGGTTAGAATTATAGTAAATTCTTTCTTATCGATAACCTACGTTATACAAAAAATACACCTTCCAAATTTCAGGTCTCTACGACCAGCGGCTTAGGCTTAGTGCGTTGATCTATCAGTCAGGAAGGCATCCAGGTCAAAACATTTTATATGTATAATATTTATACTCGTATAAATGTATGATTCGTCAAATTCATGTTCTGGGAGATAAATGAAACAGCTATATATATGTACCTATAATAAATATAAGACTGTTCTGTTTTGACTGATTTAGTTAAAAAAAAAAAAATGTTGCATCATAATGTGCTACTTGTAATTTATATTGTAATAGTAATAGGAGCACTATCAATATTACATAATGCCTCTACGGAATTCTAAATAGCATTGAGTGCTTTATATAGTTTACCATAAACACATTCTTGCGGCGTATATTTCAGAATGGATTGTGTTATTGAAGTTAAAGCATTAAAAAAGTAAATATATGATTCTCAATTTGAACTCTCTGAAATATACCAAAATTTTTATATAGATACAATTACTTCATCCATGATAGTCTATCCCCAAAATAAAATGTATAGACTCTAAACGCGCTAGAATAGTTAGCTTATTCTTTAGGCTATCATTATCATCTTTAAAATATAATTGAAATGATCCTTCTTTGAAGTATTTGAAATAAAGTTAGTAGTTAATTAACGTAACGTTATGAACCGTAAACGGTTTGAAAATTATCTAAAAAGTCTCAATCTATTATTTCATCTGCTTTTCGTGGTAAAGGCTCAATATTAAGAAGATTATTTTAAAACATTACTATGTCATGTGTTAGAACTAAATTTACAGAACCTTGAAAACTACGCTGACTAGTCATTTCATTTATTAAAGTATCGTTCCAATCAACAATAATGGTATTCGACAAGGAGTTATTTTAAATTATTGATTAATATTAAAACGCTACTACATATTTAGCTATGCATTATAAAATAAATTTCAGGCTAATACCTACTATACTTGTGGTGATTGAGTAAGAATACAATTCATCACCCCCTCTCCTGTCCGTGGGTGTCGTAAAAGACGACTAAGGGTTTAAATATGAACAAAACGCTATACCAATACGTCTGACCAGGTGGTAGGCAATTTCCCTCCCATAGTGGACGTGGCTCGACCCCATCAGTGAGACGTATATGAGCTGAAATTATGATGATGATGACACGATACTTATACTTGGGTGCAGAGATAACTGTGCGTTTCCGTAAATTTCGAACTGCATAAAACACCTGAAAACTGTTTCATAGTTACGCATTATATTATTAACAACATACTATATAATAAAAACATTATATTATATAATAAAGTTTAACTCATACATTAGTATGTACTAACACGACGTCTCCATATCGCTGTAAATCCATCAATAGACTTTGAACCTTGTTGTATAAATTATATACGCAGTTTCCGTATTTACTAAAATTCGGTCTTTTAAAATAAATTTAATTCAATAAAAGGTATAATTAAATGTCCATGGATATACGAAGATAATTTTTCTCGTGGCAAGCACCTTTTTTGTGAAAAAATACTGACATTTTATCTGTATTTATAGTACACAATCTCCTTAATTTTTGTAAAATTTCTATTGGTCATATTGATGTCTTTCCTCTACTTGGTTCCCAAGACAAAAACATTTCACAACATTAATTATAGAATATTACTTTCGTTTAATTATGTATCTGTTATAAACTGTAATGGTACTGTAACTGTATTTACACTTCTTTTTGGGTATTCTATTTAAACACACCCGCCGCAAAGCCACCTGCGACACATAAATCATTGCCATTGGGCCGACCACTGGTATTCTCCGACTGTCCTTTCCGATGCCCCGGCAACAAAAACAGTGTTCTTGGGGCATCATTTTCATGCGATCGGCCTTTCTTCAAGCCCGGACCCGCTCTGTCGCCTCCATCTGTAAAGCAGTCGTCTCGCAGACTGGCGACTACGTCCCAGTTCCTGACGCTGTCGAGCGGAGAGGCTCAGCAGCGGTCAACAGCGTCAGGTCAGCACCAATGATTGCCTAAAATTCATGGTGGTTCTTCGCCCAGGCCATATAGACCTCGAGCGTGTGCTGAACCGTGTCCTTATCACAATCGCAATGTTGACAGGATGGTGTCCTCCCCATCCTTGCGACCGTAGGCAGATACTTCCCAACACAATCATCCCCGTCTAGACCTGTACCAGTTAGAAGGAGAGGATCCCATGCTACCGATCCAACCATTCCATCAATCGGGGCCTTTCCAGCCGGGATGTCCAAAGGGGTAATGATGTCCCGACGGACGGCATCCCGCCAGGGGTCCAGTTCGCGGAGTGAAACATAGCCACACCCTGCCAGACTCAGTCACACCGGCCGGTAAAGATCAGCAAACATCTTCGCCTCCAAGTTCTACGGGGGAATTCCAGTCAACAGGCACGCTATCTCCATCGCTACTATTTGTAAGCTCTCAGAGGTAGATGCTGTTAATGCTCAGCCCCGGTAGAACTAAACTCTAACTCTGATCAGGCTAGACTGCTGCCAACGTGCGGTGTCCGTTTATGGCCCTGACCACCATAGCCCTCTAAGATCGCCATAAGAGGGTCATAAGAATGACAATACTCTCCTTGGAATCGAATCCCGAACCTTTATTAAGAAGGCGTTTCCGCATCTTCGAAGGAACGGCCTCCTCCCTAACCGTCCGATCTACTGCCAGGGCCGAAGACAGCCGACGTGCTACCCTCCGTGTAGGATGGTTTAGCGGCAGAATTGCCCCCTACGCCACTCCTGGATAGATCTGCATCCGCTGCGATCCCACTCCACCTGGGGTCTTTTGGCGCCGGAAGCCTTGCCATGAAGCATTACCGGAGGCCGCCTTCTACACTTTTTCGGGATCTTATGTGTCACCGGGCTGTGGCGTCAAATATTCCTCCACCAAATGATAAATAGCTGACTGAGCCGGTATTCCAACGCATCTCGTGTTCATATAAACATAAACTATGGCTCAACAAGGGATTCCTCAGCATGGCCGGGACCATCAGAGATAGTGTACGACCGTTTTACTTTCGCAATTGGGTTGAAGATTTTGTCCTGCCTTAACGTTGCATGCTCTAATAACTGATGTCCTATCAGCTATTCCTCGTCAAGTGGCGAAACTTAGGCGGTTTTTTTTGTACGAGGAAATCATAGCGGCCTGAAGACTCCCGGGCTCGAGATCAGGATAATCCAAGCTAAGAGTTGCGTTTCGATTCGGTGGTTCTGCCGCTCGCGAGAACCACAGTGCCTCCAACCCTCGGGCGATCTCGGATGGGCCAAATAGCTGCTATTGGTAATGGTGGACCACAAAATCTCACCGTTCCGTCCGCCACTCGGTTTTCGTCGTGCACTCTCTGAGCAGAGCAACCAGCTCCATGTGACCAACTCATGGTGTCTAAAACGAACCACCGGGAGGTGCATCGACCCGTTGCTACCTCGCTGCATTTTGATTCAGTGAAACATCTTCTTTCTTAACCACGGAATGGAACTTTATTTTAGGCAACTAATATTTGCTCGTAACACTTAAGGTTCGCTAAGGATCATAATAATAGGGGATCATAATAATAATATTGCTATGTGATGTGATGACAGGTTTGTAGAAATAATACAATAACAGTATTCGAAAACTATCCTTATTTTGTGTAAAAAAGGACGCTAACGATGAATATTATAACGTAAAATGCAAACTCAACAAAATTTTGTAATAAAATAATATACTTATACAGTATGACTGGTAAAAGATTGTACATATTGAAGGAAACGATAGATAATGGTCACAGGTAACTAATAAAATGTAAAAAGAAAACAATATTAATTAACAACATAGTAAACATCAACAATATTAGTGTCGCAAGACTCCCAAAAATATGCTCACCCTATAGACTAGAGGTATCGGATCGTATTCGAGCTTAGTGCACAGATGGCGTAGTGGTTAAGATAGCGACTTGCAATGCCGGTATCGGCGGTTCGAATCCCCCCCGCGAGACAACACTTTGTGTGATCCACAACTTGTTGTTCTGAGTCTGGATGTAATTTGTGTCCGTTAATTATTATTGTTTGTAAAGTTCCCAGCAATACAAGGATTATTTCCTTAGTGCATGGTGTTATCTTAAAATTATTAGTATAAATTATTATAGTCATTGATAAAGGTATCAGTCACTTTTCCTTCATACTTTGATCCTGGTTTAGGACAGGCAAAAATACCTAGATAATAATAAACGTTCGTAACTGAATTTTTCAAAATAAATTATTAATTTCTAATGTACTTAGATTAGAGGCAGTTAGTATAAATAATGAGGCACCTTGGTGTTTCTGGCGTATTTAAAAAGTGGAATCATACCTATGTATAGTGATTAAATAATAAATCTATTTACAAATTACAATTACGCTAATCCCAGCAATCAAAATTAACAAAATAATTGCTTACCTCTTCGCGTACGTAAATGATCAACTTTAGTTACTAATATTGTTAATTCACAACGATTTAGTGAATATGAAATTAAAAATTCATATCACTATTCTATCACTTTTTACAAATACGGTTAAAAAAAGCGCGGGCAATCAAATGACTCGTAACTGTAAGTTACTAAATACGGAAATGCAAAATGGCCAAATCGGCGCGCGTGCTTTGACTGAGTACAGACGAACTGTCACCGCGGGGGGGACACGTGCGGGAGTAGGGCTACTAGTTTTATTAGCACTTGTCAAGGTCACGCACTCGCATTTCTTTTTTAATACCGATTTTGCTGCTAGAATTATTAAAAGTAGTAGTATAGGGATAATGTCATTAATCTACAAACAACCGTATGTTATGTTGGTTGTTTGTACGACGTCCAGCGTGGCGAGAGCGCCTGTCTAAAAACAATACATACAACATACCTTTGATCCTCACGACCACACAATAACACACGACAACACAGTAACACATTTAGGTTGACTCTCACTTGATGCTTTTACGTTAAACAGTAATCACTGTCAAAACTCGCGGGACATAGTCAATTCACTAAAGTCTAGAACACGTTGAAAATGACATGCATGTTTCATGCCACGTTTTGAAATGTTCCAAATATATTTTAAATAAAACTACTTTACGGATTTTATCGCGTTTGTATTTGATTTTTGATTACCCGACGTTTCGAACACTTTACAGCGTTCATGATCACGGGTGGACTAAGATGTCTCACGTCCAACAAGTCATCGTTACTGCAGAAAATTTATAATTATCTACCCGATACAGAAATTAGTTATTAAATATTGACCCACAAACGCTCTTCCATTAAAACTTATTTTAAGCCACTGAAGAGGATTAGCCAATTCTTACCACCTGTCAAGTGCCAGATTCCTTTACAAGATGCAGGAGTATATAAACTTGACTGTGACTGTGGTCTCTCTTACATTGGACAAACTAAGAGATCCATTAGAACTCGGATCAAAGAACACATAGCCGATGTGAAGCACCGCCGGGACACTAGGTCTGCAGTCTGTGAACATAGTCAAGACCGCGCCCACCATAACATCAGGTTTGATAAACCACAAATCCTCGCAAAAGAACACCGATACCTGCCTAGAATGGTACGCGAGGCTATTGAGATTAAAAAACACAAAAATTTCAATAGAGAGGATGGCTGGGTGTTACCATCAAGCTGGGATCCTGTTATAAACATTATTAAAAGCAAATCCAAAAAGACCACCACAAGACTGCAAGACACCGTGAGCTCATATTGTATAGATTTGACCCACAATAATAATAACTAAAGATAATTTTATAAATTAAAACCTTTTAGTAACATAAAGTAAGCCGCCTTCAAAATTAACTTTAATTTAGCATCATGTTACCTGAGTTTTCTTGCCGGATCTTTCTCAGTGTAACCGTGTTCCGATCCGGTGGTAGTATACTAGATTATTAGTTAGTTTTTAAATATAATTACTATTAATTTTAATGTTTAATTATTACTAACCATAAACAATATAATTTTTTCATATAGAATCATTTTCTTCTTACACTGGCAATAAATTTTGTATCAAAATGTGGGTCAATATTTAATAACTAATTTCTGTATCGGGTAGATAATTATAAATTTTCTGCAGTAACGATGACTTGTTGGACGTGAGACATCTTAGTCCACCCGTGATCATGAACGCTGTAAAGTGTTCGAAACGTCGGGTAATCAAAAATCAAATACAAACGCGATAAAATCCGTAAAGTAGTTTTATTTAAAATGTATAATACTCGCGTAAACATCAGAAATCATTATGTTCCAAATAGTTTTGTGACGTAGTTATGTGCGTTAAAACTTCGAGTGGCTTCTCTTGTGCTAGCTTGCAGTTCCTCTTGGAAGTACTGCAAGATATGTCCTTCAAGGCTTACTGGAAAGCGGTATCAGCCACGTCCTTGAGGGTGACGCAGAATATGAAATGGGCCATAGTTAAGCAACCGCCTGCAGTATTATAGCATTATCAGCACAAGATGGCATCCACCACTACATCGAAAATTGTTATTTACATAATATCAAAAAATAATAAACGTGCATAAAGACAATCCAGCGAACGGAGCTACGCAAAGATTAGAAACACACTAGTACGATTAAGCAATCGCGGTCCGCGGACAACTAATTTTTTATTTTACAATTTTTTGAAGGATTCGCGTATGACGATTCGCGAGGGATAAGTGGGGAGTGCTGTCTCATTGGCCCGCGACGGCCTTGTCGGCATATCACCCAATAATTAGTTTAATATCGCTGTTACGTAAATTTTTAGTACAAGTGCGTTGACCTATACATAGATGTCTATTATAGGTAGGTATATTATCATCTGTGTCCACGACTAAATATTTTTATAAGATAAATAGTTCAAAATTTAAGTACTATTTTTTTATATATTCGGTATCAGAATCGAGTACTGAATAGCCTCCTTCAATATGTACAATCTTTTACCACTCACCCTGTATATACTAAAACTAACTTAAAGAGTACATAAATATATATACTTATACATACACTGTAATAAATTTATATAAAAGTCTTACGATGGCGAAAAGATTAATTACAGTATCGACAGTTTTAATTAGTTTTGTAATTAACAGGCGCATTCAGGAACGCCTTTGAGGCGAACTAATATAAATTACCGTTTTGTACAATTACTGGGTAGAATTAAATCGGCCGAGATAGTGTTATCGTGTATAGTCTGTTACATTTAAAGCTTGTTAGATTTTGTTGTTAAATTGTATTTGCATTCATAACAGCCTATCGACATTCACTATAGAATATGGCCTTCTAACATTTGTATGCAATAATATTTGACAACAATTCTTATTTTGTGTATTGTTAATTCAATGTAACGTTGTATGTGAAAACATTCCAAGCTATATTATTTTCCAGTGCTGGCTTTGTAATCTATCCAAAACTAATCTTCTTGTACGTTTTTTTACATAACCTTCCTGAATTACCAAGATGTATTCTTTGAAGATCATACAGGTTTACTCACCGACCTCGACATATTCCGACGACGAAGTGGATACCTTTTTTTTTGAGGACATCTCGAAAGCCATACATGTGTCTAAAATGATACAACTGATAACAGTTGTTATCAGTGCTACAACTGATAACGGTGGTAATCAGTGATACAAATGATAACGGTTGTTATCAGTGATACAACTGATAACGGTTATTATCAGTGATACAACGAATAACAGTTGTTTTACGAGGACATCTCGAAAGCCATCCATCCATCCATCTAAATAATCTAATTTAATATGATATGTATTATTTGTGTGGTATTATCTAATTTAATATGATATGTATTATTGCTGTGTGGTAGCGGTTTCGAATACTACCAACCCTTGCTTTGCTCGTGGGTGTCGTAAAAGACGACTAAGAACCCTAGATTGACCCGGACCAACTCCATCTGGTACCATTTGGGTCAACGATTACATTCCCAAGGAGGGTTGACGTCAGGCAGGCGGCCGGTCATAAAAGTCATTGCCGAAACTTTTTGCAATATGTCAAAACAGATGACATATTGCGTCGACCCCAAGTAATTGGGATAA
Source organism: Lymantria dispar (assembly GCA_032191425.1). Taxonomy (NCBI): domain Eukaryota; kingdom Metazoa; phylum Arthropoda; class Insecta; order Lepidoptera; family Erebidae; genus Lymantria; species Lymantria dispar. The sequence goes on from CM063451.1 coordinate 17,680,014, forward strand.
GAGCAAGATGATGATGATGTATTATTTGTGTGGTACATTGTGTTTTCATGCAATGGCCAAGTCAATCTATTTATTCAAAATATAAATGATCTTTAATATTGATAATGTAACTACAGTGCAACCTTAATATAACGAACCTCAATTTAACGACTTCCTCGATTTAACAAATTTTTCGTAATCCCCTTGAATTGTCCATAAGAGTCAGTGTAAATAATACCTTTACATTACGTTTTTTTTTTACGAACAACCTCTTTATAACAAATTTTCAACTATAAAAAAAGTAAATATGACCCTTAATCCCATAGTATGTAATTCAGTCGCGACATGTTTCGGCACGTTTTTTTCGTAAAAAAATTGAAGTCGTTTGATGGAAAATAATGTAAACAGTGCTGCACTCTTGTTGAAGATTCTAGTTGCCGAATGTAAAAATGTTGAGGTGAATAAAACTATTTCTTTACCTCTTTATAACAAATTTTAGACCAACCTTACCTCAATATAACAAACCTCAGTTTAACAAATTACTTGATATAACAAATATTTACGAGTTCCCGTCGGATTTGTTATATTGAGGTTGCACTGTATAAGAAATAGATAGGTTAGCTAATTATGCAATAACTTAAGACAGAAGATCCCTTAAGTAGGGACTGAATAAATTAACTGACTTGGTATTACATGGATCTCACAACTTTTTATGGTAGAATAACTTAATTCTTATACAAGTTTTGTTTTTGATGGCATTATACATATACTAGCTGACCCAACAGACGTTGTTTTGTTCTAAAAACATAGTAAAAGGAATTCACCTTGAAATCGACAGCAGCGCCACCTACGGGGTTCAATTGTAAATCTAAACCATTCTCGAATTCCCTTAAACATACACAAAAATTTTCATCAACATTGGTCCAGCCGCTTAGGAGGACTTCCGTGACATACATACACACGTACACAAAAAAATATATAAAGATTATCGAGTGATCCACAGATTGTTGTACAGAGTCCGGATGTAATTTGTTCCAAGTCTGGGTGTAATTTGTGTTAAATGATATCCTCTCCGTGTATGATATAATTAAAATAAGAAAAATGGTGGTGGTTTGGTTATGATATTTTTTAAATTATTTCTAGTACAATTAAATATTTTCTAAGAATTAAAAACATACACATACACACGTAATTGTTCAAGTTTTTATTTCTGTTGTCACTCCTGGAGTACCGGTTTTTTTAAAATAGCTTATTTAGATTGCCTAAGAAACTATTCAATTTCCTATTTCTATAAACTATCAGCTCTTCTGCTTGATAAACGACGACGTTCATTGCAGTATAGTAAATTGATTGATTCATTCATGAGGAAACGACATAAATGTAGAAACTGTTATTTTTTCAAAATAAATCGATTTTTTTTATCAAATTGATATTCTTATAAGCAATTCTTTATTAACCTTAAAAAATTGCGTCATTTTCCACGTTTACGAGTATCAATTGGTTAATTGGTTTTAAAAGCATTGTAGAAAACTAAAATCCAAAATAATGTTTTTGCCTCCTCCATAATAGGAGGGAAATTGACCTTACCGAACCATGCTCATCAGAAAGGTGGTATAGGGTTCTAGTTCGAGTTTTCATTGTCTTGCATTGATGTTATGTGTATTATATCCTTTAGTCGTCTTTTAGGACATCCACTGGCAAGATAGGGAGTGGTGAATTGTATTTTTACTTCATCACCACACAGACGAATCATCCAAATATTTCTGTAACAGATATAAAGTGATCTTTGTGGATTCATTCAAATACAACAGCATATATTTATCGCCTTCAAATACGAAGTGCACTCGACAGAGATGCTTCTAATATGTATTAAGGTTTATTCGCCTAAAAGGCTAAATGATGGTGATTATGATTCTCAAAATAAATGGAGTGGGATATATAAATTCATATATATCATATTGCCTCACATATAAAAATCTACATGTGAAATAAGTTTTAAAATATTTTACAGATTTTGTTGATATTCAAAGTATTCTGAGATTTCGTATAATTTTATTAACCGAGACCGCGTGCAGGCTATGTTATAATTACTTTGTTTTATTACCTAGGAATGGATTTCTATCATCTCCACCACACACTATAGGAAATAAGCCTCACTCCAAGGCATTTACATAATCACTATACGGGGCGAGCAGTATGACCATTTCAGTTGGTGTTTTAAGTATGTCCGGTGCCTTCTTGCGACTTTTGCGGTTAATTAAGGGCTGTTAACTATATAGTTCTAACCCACCACGTAGAAATTTATTTGTCACCAATCATGATCTTTTCTAGTTTATTGTGACAATTCGAGGAACTGAAATAATCTGGATAAGTCGTTAAGTTCTACTTCAATTCATTAAAAAAGCTCGCAAAATAATATTCTTGGCGTTAATTGTCACAATCGATATTGTTTAAATAAAATTCACAACGAAAAGCTTTGAGGAAAAACTGTCGGTAACGAGGTCTGCACCCCTTTGAGCACATCTCTCCCAATTTTAATCCGTACCACCCTCTTTTATCCGTAACACTTTAAAACCCTTTGCCGATTTGCCACACAGAGGAATTATTAAAAAGGACGCTTTTTCATTGCCTGTTAAAGCATATTCTTCAAATAATTAATCTTTGAGTAAGAAATTGTCAAATTTTAAGATTAATTAAGTCAGTTTTCAAATATTACTACAAAATTTTGTGTTCAATTTATCAAGCAGTACCTTTGTTCTTTCTTCTACTTCATTATTATCATCATTATTTCGACCCATATATGTCCCACTACAGGGCTGAGCTTCCTCCACAATAGGGGTAAATTCACCTTACTATACCGTGCTGGTCAGACAAGTTGGTATAGGGTTTTATTTCGAATTTTCTTTCTCTTATTTTGATGTTTTATGCGTATTATATCCCTTAGTCGGCATTTGGAACAGGATCAGGAGCAAGATAGGGAGTGGTGAATTGTATTCTTACTCTGTCACCAAACGTAATGTTTTCTACTTTCCTAACTTTTAAATTATTATTGTCATTTTTTAAAAGCAGAGGTGTCTGTGTTGATTTTAACATTTCATATCATCATCGTCTGATAATAGTCTAATTTATATACATCCCAGTGCTGGTTTCGAATTTCCTCCAAAATTGGATAAAAATACCTGCATTGTTTCGAATTTTCCTTCTTTTTCAGTGGTATTATTTGCTTGAATTCTTTAGTTGTATTCTGTGGTCATAGACGGAGAAGGAAGGGGCAACAAAACAATGTATTTTTACCACGTCACGTGTAAATACATAACTGTACATACATTAAAAAGAAATTTAAATTTCGTCCTTTGTAATATTAATTAATGAACGCCTACAGAAATAAGGGAGCCGTCGCTCAAGACGTCTGGCAGATGTAAAAAAAAAAAGAACAGATTACGACAGGCACTAATATGGCATTAAAATGTATAAAACATTACGATTGTTATCCAAAAAATGATGATTTTTATTCAATAAATATTTATTTTCATTAGTATACACTATAGGTATGCGAGCTCAGTGCGGTGAGATAGATAGTGCATCGGCGCTTGCGCATAACATCGCGTTGCTCCGTCTCACTCACACACTACTACGTATAGACTATGTATGTACATATATATAGCGTAGCGTTAACGCCGCGCTACAACCCAGAAGATTCCCCGATCATAATCACTCCTAATATGGTACATACGGCCATACTGAAACTCAAGCCGAGGAAAGCCCCGGGCGCAGGCGGGATTACCCACGCGGCGCTCCGCCACCTACCCACAAGAACCACGGTAGCGCTAACACGCCTTTTTAATGGGATCCTGCGCACCGGGGCATTCCCCTCATCATGGAAAGAGGGGCGAGTGATTATGATTCCCAAGCCGGGGAAGAATGTGCTGAAGCCGGAGAGCTATCGGCCGATCACCCTCCTCTCGGCTATCTCTAAACTCTTTGAGAGACTCCTACTGCGGCACTTAACGCCACACATCACACCCAGGCCGGAACAATTTGGCTTCAGGCCGGAACATAGTACTACTCTCCAGCTGTCGAGGGTACTGCACCGGATCACGGCTGCTTGCAACAAGCGTGAGCATGCCGTTGCAGTACTCCTCGACATGGAAAAAGCTTTCGATCGGGTCTGGCATGCCGGTCTGCTCCTGAAGTTGTCAACGTCACCGACACCCCGTCGGATTGTGAGGGTGGTCTCCTCCTTTCTACAAGGACGATACTTCCGAGTGGTGGTGGAAGGAGAACTATCTTCCCTTCGACCAATCGCCACTGGCGTTCCCCAGGGTAGCTGCCTTTCTCCAGCGCTCTACGCCCACTTCACTGACGATATTCCATCCATCCCTGGGGCTGAGCTCGCGCTCTTTGCCGATGACGTGGCATATATCACCACCAGCCTCAACACCAAGCACGCAGCACTCAAAATGCAGCGCACCATCGATCTCCTCCCGCAGTGGCTCGCCAAATGGCGGATGTCAGTGAATGTGGGCAAAACTCAAGCCATTATCTTGGGCTACACCAATCCCAAGACCTACCCACCACCACTCATACTCCAAGGCGAAGGCCTGCCTTGGCAGCATCATATTAAGTATTTAGGCATAACCATCGATCGCTAACTGAGCTTCAAACTCCATGTTAAAAGCCTTATAGGCAAAGCTAGTGTCCGTCAAGCCCTGCTTAGATTTATCTTCTTCTCTCATCTTCCACTAAAATACAAGCTTGCTATCTACAAACTATATATACGCTCCTTACTCACTTATGCGGCCCCTACGTGGTATGGCTTCCTCAAGCTTACAAACCGCGATAGGCTCCAAGCCCAACAGTCGCTCACGCTCCGAGCTAAAACAGCCGCTCCGCGCTATGTGCGCAATGCCACCATTTCCCGCGACCTGTGGGTAGAAGATATTTCCACCTTCGCACGGCAATTAGCCGTCAATATGTTCCAGCGCGCCGATGCCTCGTAGTGGGAACATATACGCGGCATTGCTCCACTCCACGCGCGCCCATCGGATCTCTACCCGAGGGACAAGCCGTATCCCAGGGACTTCGCACACCCCTTAGCTTCTACTTAACCCTTCTTCTCTTACTTCTCGCACCATCTTCTCTTTAAAAACAATTTGCTTCTCCACCTGGCTTATAGCCAGCGCTCACCTTTTTACACCCATCCTTATTCCTACCTATCCAGCCCCACCTGCCAGTGGGGCCGCAGGGAGGGCTCATAACCTTCCCTTATAACCACAACACGCCCTGCCCCGGGGCCGTTACCCCTAGTGCATCTGCACGTATTTAATTAAATACGGGCATTATGCTTGGGTGGCACCGGACACGGCGCAAGGGCGCACTAATAACCAACTCTAAGACTCCACAGATAGCCCGGTCCCTCCTACTAGTGTCACCTGGTAGTCGCTGGTCGTCCTAAGCTGGACCTCCCTCGGGCCAACCGGGGGTCTCATCCGGCTTGGACTGACTGCCTCCAGGTGTGAAGAGTGGTGGGAACCGAGGCCTTCAACCCGACGCCCCGGCTCTATTAAGAGTCGGAGTAGAAGCCACGGGCAAAAGATGTTCATCTTGGAACCGTTTTCCCACCCCCAAGAGGGTGGAGAGCATAACGAGGTGCACGCTACAACAATCAGGTTCTTATCAAAAAAATGATGAGGAATATAGTAAGAAGGGTCTGAACGTCAATTTTCTTAAATTTTAATTTCAATTACTGGTAACCTTTTTTTTTCTTTTTTTGGGGTGGGCTACGGTCGGCGCGCTCCTCGCATCACTCTGTCCGGGGCGACAGAGCGGCGTAAGCACGCAACGCCCGCAACCCACCCGAAAACCACGTCGCCTTCGTCGTTGGGCCCACCACCGGAGCAGGATTACTTGACATCAGTGGTCGGCCCGACGAAATACCCCCTATTGGGGTACCCTCCCATCGACCGACGTCCCCCCCTCGGGGAGGACATCGGTCTTTCCTCACGTGGTCGGCCTCTCGGCGGGTGACGGACTAATTCCCCGGTCGCGTCACCCGCGACCTCGGCTAGGGCGCCATGAGGCGCAAGTATTGACGCCTACGCCGCCACAGTCGCCGGCTACGCTCCTCACGGAGGCGATCCGCCGCCTCCTTCCGCGAGATCACTGTCTCGCAGAAGGCTGCGACCGCGTCCCAATTCCCGACGCTGTTGACCATCGCCCTAGCGATAGCCGGCAGCGTCAGGTCGGCACCGATGATAGCGACGAGTTCACAGCGCTGCACTGCTCAAGCCGCGCAGGCCTCGAGCGTATGGCGCGCCGTGTCCTCGTCGCAATCGCAGTGGTGGCAGGACGGTGTACTCTCCCTCCCCACGACCTTGTGAAGGTATTTGGCGAAGCACCCATGCCCCGTCAAAACCTGCACTAGTCGGAAGGAGAGCACCCCGTGCCGCCTTTCCAACCACTGCATCAGAACCGGCCGGAAGGCCTCCACGGTTCGCACCCTGAACTGAGGTCTCTCCAGCCGGACTGCCCAACGGACGTCCCGGTGGGCGTCGACGCGCCAGGCGGTGAGATCCCTTAATGAGACCACACCGCCCTCCGCTTGCACCCCCGTCACCCGCCGATACAGTCCGGCGAGCATCTCCGCCTCCAGGTCCCACGGGGGAGTTCCGGCCAATAGGCACGCTACCTCCGTCGCCACCGTGCGGTATCCGTGGATGGCCCTGACTGCCATGACCCTCTGTGGTCGCCACAGAAGGGCCCTAAGTCGGACGTTCATGGACCCCGCCCACACCGGTGCGCCGTACAGGGCCATCGACCGGATGACCTCCGCGTACAGCCGTCGGCACGCAGCGCTCGGTCCGCCCACGTTCGGCATAAGCCACGATAGGGCGGACGCCGCGCCGACGAGCCGTGGAGCGAGCCTGCGGAAATGCTCCCGGAACCACCATTGCCCGTCGAGCACCAGACCCAAGTACATCATATGGGCCCGGATGCTGATCTCAACCGAATGGACGGTGATCGAGACGCCGATGGGAGGTCTCATATGACGCCCATGGAACAAGAGGGCCTCCGTCTTGTCCAGGGCGACCCTCAACCCCAGCGCCTCGATCCGCTTGACGACCTCATCGGTGCCTGAGGTCGCCAGGCTTACCGCCTCTTCTAGCGTCCCACCGCGGGCTGTGACGAGCGTGTCGTCGGCGTAACAAATCACGCCCAACCCGGGCGGGAGGCTCCCCCGCAACGCCCAGTCGTAGCCGGTGTTCCACAGGGTAGGTCCGAGGACCGACCCCATGTGGGACACCGCACGAATTACTGGTAAGCTAAGAAAACATAATCTTGTACTCTTGGCCTCCAATGAAATGTGACAAAAAAATACAAACTAAATATTCGAAATGTGTTATCAAATTGACCCAAAAGTTTATCTGGGCCCGCTCCTAGCGCTGAATATATTATATGCTCAAAAGGAAACCGTTTTCTATCAGGATTTAGGTTAGGTTTCAGATTTAGGAAATAAAATTTGCATACAAACATGTTTTGCTTGATATTTTACTAGAATTCATTGTGATACTATTATTACAATTGGCTTATACATGGTATTTTGTGATTTATTGATTACTAGCAACCCGCCCTCGCTTCGCTGCGGTTTCAATCGTCTTACCTGCGTAATTCCCATTCCTGTGGGAATACCGGGATAAAATACTTATATAGTGTATGTTTCTCCCAGATATTACAGATTTACATTAGTGAAAGAATTTTTGAAATAGGTTCGGTGGTTTAAGCGTGAAAGTGTAACATACAAACAAACTTACTTTTAATAATATTAGATTTAAGTTTTTATAACTATTAAAAAATACAAACAAATAGTTTTCATTTATGTTAAGGTTGAATGAATCTTTCCATTATAATATTTTCAATTAATTACAAGAATTTAAGCAACGATTTTTTTGCCCTTTTTCATCATTTTACATATAAATTTTGTAAGGGTAGAAAGTGAAGTGCTTTTAGTAATGGAACCGTGTAGAACTTAATCTGAACCCAATCGTTGATAAATGTAGGTTATATAAGGATAAAATGTATTGGAAATTTACAGCAAGGTGATCGTAAAACGCGTTTACTGCTGTGCTTGTTGGCTCACTAACAACTTCCTCAATTACCTATATTTGTGTTTACCCACTTATAATCGTAGGAACATTTCAGTAATATACTGTTTACTATCTTATATATATATATATATATATATATATATATATATATATATATATATATATATATATATATATATATATATATGTATATATATATATATATTTCTTGTGTACGTGTGTGTGTCATTGAACTCCTCCTAAACGGCTGGAACGATGTTGACGAATTTTTTTGTGTATTCAAAGGGATTCGGAAATGGTTTAGATTTACAATTTGCCCCGGTAAGTGATACTGCTGTCGATTTCAATGAGAATTCCTTTTATTTTATTTGAACAGAACAACGTCTGTTGGGTCAGTTAGTTAAATATAAAACCTAAAAGACCCGTGTAAAGACATTAAAGTCGTTTCATGCATTTCGTTCCTCTTTTGGAGAGAAAATTTATTATCTAAATAGTATATGAAATTTTATAAATAATGAATATTATCATTCATCATTTCAGCTTATATACGCCCTACTGTTGGGATACAGGCTAAAGATACTGAAGGACTAGTTCTAAATTACTGTCATCAACGTATGATTATTGAGTTGTTGATGAGGGGTCGATAGAATCGTTTATGTCAGCAGTGTCACTTGCAGTTCACAGCTAACGAATCGCCTTTGTTTCAAGTAATAACTTCCCCTTAGAACTTAAATAATGTCAAATTATCATGATAATTTTCATATAACTTCAAATATTTTATTTAAATGGCAATTATTACAAACGTAATTAGAATCCATACGGTATAGACCGTAATCTTAGGCCTACATACATAGGCATAAGATACATACATAGGCTATAAATTATTTGGGCCCACCACGGATGTCAAGGAATCAGTGCCAGTGATCGACCCAATGGCGATGGGAATGGAGTATGGTGTATTATAAGGCCGTAAGCCGCTCACCCGTCACCTCCCATAGATTGGACTGGGTGTGTCCAGACCATAGCCTACCACAAAAAAAGGCTAGTAATTACTCATCTTTTCATGAGCGATAAAATGGGCTCAAAAAGCGAAACGAAATAAAACGCACTCTAAAAGATCGTGAAACTGAAAAATATTCAATATAGTGATATTTAGATCATCATCCATCCATCAGCCTACAGACGTCCACTGCTAGACATAGGCCTCCCCACGAGAATGCCACTCGGAACGGTCCTGCGCCACTTGCTTCCAACGGTTCCCTACGCCTTTGTGAATGTCGTCAGTCCACCTAGTCGTCGGTCGTCCTACACTGCGCCGTCCGATTCGTGGTCGCCACTCAAGAACCTTTCTTCTCCAACGGTTGTCGGTTCGACGAGCGATGTGACTTGCCCATTGCCATTACAACGCTAATTCTGCGCCGTTCTTCTACGGATTTCCGTGTTTCGGATTTTATCACGTAGAAAAATACCGAGCATAGCCCTCTCCATAGCATATTTAGATCATAGCAATAAGCATTTATCACTTTGCCGTAAAGATCACTTGTTGCCACCGAAGTCAAGAAATCAGAATCAGTTGTCGCCTCAAGTAGCAATTGCAAAGTGATAAGTCATAGTCTATAAGGTCCCACGTCGCCCTTCCGTTGTCCCTGACGGTTCAAGTAGGGTATGTCTAAATTTTACCTGTCAAAAAAATATCATTTGCTGCTGTTTCTTTTATATTGTAATTGTACATAGTGTACGCATTGCTATGAAAACCTACTTTTTGATATTAAGTTTTATTGTATTGTATTTGTTTTTGAGATTTCGTACTATGGTTATGATTTTTGAATATGTACGAGCTTATGTGCGTCCTAAAGCGAATAAGTTTATAATTGCAAATAGTCAGGTCCTACTAACTTCGTTCGAGATTATCTAAAGTCTCATACTTTTGAGTAAGACGAATAGCTAAATCGTAGCGGAGGTTTAGTGGAATCATATTTGACTTTTAAGTTTCATTTACGGGCGATAATTGCTCCTTTTTTGATTTATCAGAAGTATTATTGAGCTTTTCCATTAGGATCTACGAAGCTCAACTGAAATCGTAAAGTGACCGTAAAGCCGTAAAATTCCAATATTTCATTCTTATTTCTTCCTTCCATAAGACAATTAACGCCTACTACTGGATACTTCATTCCAAAATAATGACGGATTCAATTGGATCAGCCATATATTTTGTCGTGTGAGCTCATAGATTTCTCACTGCCAGACTCGATCCTCCTCCTCAATAGAAGGGCTATTGACTTACTATACCATGCTGGTCAGACTTATTGGTATAGGGTTATATTTCGAGTTTTGGCGCTACTGGGTAAAAAATACCTATATGCACTTTATTCGTCTCTCCTGACTAAACGCGGCGCGCCAAGTGACTGAATATTCAAAATAGCAGACCGTCGTATATCCGTTGAAAGGTACCTAAAACCCTGCCGCTCGAAAACCAAAACGAAAAGAGATAATAACTACTTTATGCACTCTGTGGTAAAATTTACCCGGTAGCGCCTCCTGCCGAGTTAAGCACTCATAATCAGCTCACTCATAATCTGTGCAGCATTATTTTTTTAAAGTGATAACTTCTTATGGGAGAATAAACGCTGCGTTACGTAACGCGTTACAATGCCAGTCTGTACATTTATAAGATTAAATAATGATACTAATAATGTATACAAAATACACAAAATTCTAATGTATATATTCAAGAATTGTAACTAAAAATAAAATATATTCTATAATCAATATATATATATATTTATTAACTAACCTTGCCGTACATTATCATATTAATATACATAAAATTTAAGTAACTACCTAAGCTTTTCTTAAGTTAAACAATTTCAATATTAAATAGTTCAACTTAGAATAGTTTAAGTTATCACTTCTGTGGCATGTCCCGAGACACACAGTTCTTTTTTTGTTATTTGTGTAATATGATCAATTTATATATTTAATTTAAATCATGGTATAGAATGCGCTTAGGAAAGTTAGATATTAAGAAAGCACATACTATTACTTTACTACTCTTTATACTATTACTTTATCTTACATGTAGAAATAATATAATATGTTATTCTTTGATTTCATTTCGATTTTAATAAAAAATAATAGTATACGTTGCCTAATCTAGAAAAGTGAGTTTTATCTACGCATGGCTATGCCATTTTATGTGTCTCTAAGTAGAGATAAAATGACGTCATTGAAGCTTTCACAAGATACGATAGTTTGTGATTTAATTAATAATATCATGACTTTAAATTAATTAAAATTATAGATGTACCTACATCTTACATTCTAACGAAATATAGCATGTCTGAACTGATGAAAGAAATTTTGTAAAAGTGAGGTATCAGTATTGATGTTAATATTCCATATCATAATCGTCTGACGTTGACCTCTACTTATATATGTACATCCCACAGCATGTTTCGAATTTCCTCTAAAGTAAGAAAAAAAAATTGCCATACTACACTAGTATGACGAGTTGGTGTTGTATATTGTTTTGAAATATCCTTCTTTTTCAGTGGTATTATTTGCTTGAATTATTTAGTCGTCTTTATTAATCATCGAAGGAAAAAGAAGGGCTGATAAGACAATGCATTTTTACCATGTCGCATTTAAATACATAACTGCAAAGACGTATAAAATAAATTTAAATTCGTCTTTTATAACATTAATTAACGCATACAGAAAAAAGTGATGAAAAACATAAGAATAAAGTGTTAGGGTAGAATCTGAATGTCAATAAAACAGAATAGTCTGAATGTCAATGTTCTTAAATTTTAGTTTCAATTATTAGTAAGCTAAGATAACATATTTTTGTACTCCCAGCCTCCTAACAAATGTGTATGTGACAAAGAAAGATACAAAATGTATATTCGAAATGTGTTATCAAATTGACCCAAAAGTGTGTATGGGTCCACTGCTAGCGCTCAATATAATTTATACTCAGTAGGAAACTTTTTTCTATCAGGACAGATTTCCATCCAACGATCAGTCAGCGTACAGATCTCCACTGTTGGACATAGGCCTCCCCACGAGAATGCCACTCGGAAAGGTCCTACGCCACTTGCATCCAACGGTTCCTTGCGACTTTGACAATGTCGTCAGTCCACCAAGTGGAGGGTCGTCTCACGCTGCGCCGTCCGATTCATGTTCGCCACTCAAGAACCTTTCTTCACCAACGATTGTCGGTTCGACGAGCGATGTGGCCTGCCCATTGCTATTTCAATGTACTAATTCTGCGGGCTATGTCGGTTATACCCGTTCTTCTACGGATTTTCGTGTTCCGGATTTTGTCACGTAGAAAAAAACTGGGCATACGACGGTCCAGACACCGTACCGAGGCCTCTCTAGCTGGACTGCCCAACGGGTAATGACGTCTCGGCGGGCGTCGACGCGCCAGGCGGTGAGATCCCTCAAAGAGACCACACCGCCCTCCGCTCGCACCCCCGACATCAGCCGATACAAATCGACGAGCATTGCCGCCTCCAGGTCCCACGGGGGAGTCCCGGCCAACAGGCACGCTGCCTTCGTCGCCACCGTGCGGTATCCGTGTATGGCCCTGATTGCCATGGCCCTCTGTGGTCGCCCCAGAAGAGCCCTGAGTCGAACGGTCAGGGACCCCGCCCACACCGGTGCGCCGTACAGGGCCATCGACCGGATGACCCCCGCATACAGCCGTCAACACGTAGCGCTCGGTCCGCCCACGTTCGGCATAAGTCAGGATAGGGCGGACGCCGTGGCGAGAAACGAGCCTGCGGAAATGCTCCCAAAACCACCAATGCCTATCAAGCACCAGGCCCAAATACTTTTTATGGGCCCGGATGCTGATATCAACCGAATTGACGGTGATGGAGATGCCGATGGGCCAGAGGCCCTCTTGTTCCATGGGCCCTCCATGCGGGGCCCATGGAACAAGAGGGCCTCCGTCTTAATCAGGGCCACTCTCAACCCCAACGCCTCGATGCGGGTAGCTAGCACCCTCTCCAATAGCTTGCCCACATCGTCAAGCAGCACTATGGACCTGTAGGCCGAGGCCGACTCGGGAGACCGTCCCGGCTTCGGTAGGAGCACCAGCCTCCCCTCCTTCCAGCGCTCAGGGAACCGCCCGGACGCTAAACACGCGTCGAATAACCCCCTGAAGCGGGGACCTAGATGGTCGAGGACTGGTGGATGGTGGATTTTTCGCGTATGCGCGCCGCCGCCACCCCCACCTCGGGACCCGTGACGGGCGGAACACTGTCATTGTCGCCCTCCCGGTTAGTGTCTGGCGAAGCCATGACCGGGAGCGTATGTTCCGCCCATCGTGGACCACTGAAGGGACTACAGCACTGCCCAAGTTTCGACAGAATCAAAGGCTTTCTCATAGTCCACAATCGCTAGACACAGAGGCCGATTATACTCCTCTTCTGTATGATCTGCCGTAGCGTGTGGATGTGGTCTGTGGTACTATAACCTCTTCGGAAGTCAGCTTGTTCGGGCGGCTGGAAGTCGTTGAGCTTGCATGCGAGTCGGTTCGTAATGACTCTTGAGAACAATTTGTAGACGTGGCTCAAGAGTGAGATGGGTCTGTAATTCCTTAAGAGCGTTTTATAGCTCTTCTTGAAGAACAGCACCACCACACTCCTGGTCCACGACTCTGGAACGTCGCCCCTGGGAATGATAGAACTAAACAACTGCTGTAGGACTTTTAGAACTGGCTTGCCGCCTGCCCTCAGGAGTTCTGTGGTAATGCCGTCATCTCCTGGTGCCTTCCCGTTCTTTAATTGTTTCAGAGCCATTCTGATCTCGTACAAGCTGACGTCTGGGATTTCTTCCAGAGCATGACAAGAGCCTACAGAAGACAATGAGCAATTAGCACACCTAATGGCAAGTGATACTGTTCATGGACTTTTGCCAGGACGCATACTGTGAAGAAAGTGAAGTGAGTATGATTGCGTGCAATGAGATTTGGTAATACTAAATACATCACCAAAACAGACCACATGGAAACACCCTCAGAAAGTTGGGCTTCCGAGTCTCTGGCTCTGGTCGGACATTAGTTAAACGACTGTCGAGAGTCTAATCCTATCACGTAAAGATAGAAAACCGCAAGCACTCGGGCTACCCACCACCCGACGCCACAGCGGTGGAATGAATTAGCTTGTAAGATTTTTTCTTGTTTCGCTCCGCCAAGTTCTTACGCAAGATAACTGCCAAGAAAATGGCGACATCATACCAATGCCTGACCTGTAGACATGATTTAAGTGATGGTCGGCAGCTTTGGTAGTGATGTTTGCGATGAATTCAAGACGCTACTTTACTCAGGCCACACAGACCTCAAAAGTATGTCTGCTCTCTCCTAGTTGAAACCACAATCATAGGAGGGCTCCGTGTATTTTCATCTTTAAGTCCCACGAGAAAGTTCTGGCCAAAGCCTACGCTGCCTCGATCGACATGGTACGGTATCCGCCCTAAACACCATGGTTTTCTGGCAATGCCAGAAGAAAGTTCTAAAACAAGTGTACAGAACTCGCTCACACAGGTGTATCGTACAGGGCCACTGATCGAACAGTCTCGCGTACAGCCGTCAACATGTAACACTACGTCAACCATTCGGGGAGTGATTTGATAAAAATGCTCTTGAAAGCATCGTCGCCCGTCGAGTACTAAGCCCAAATATATTACCTGATCCGCGACTGAATGGAACCAAATTAACGGTGATTGCTGTGCCGATGGGTGCATAGTTACGGGGTCTATGAATCAGCAAATCATTCGTTTTATATAGGGACATTCTAAACGGCAGCGTGACTTATTGAATCTCCACCTCGATACCGAGTGTGGTTAAACGTATCACTTATTTAAATTAAGTCCAACCCGGAGAGGGTCAAGTCTCAACGAATGTACCATACAATCACTCGCAAGTACTACCTCAGCTAGGAGCAGTACAATATAGACGTTAGCACAAATTTTTCTGCGCGCTTCACGCAGATACCACTGCACAGCTCCAAATAATCTGGAACCAAACCCTTTAGGTTTAAAAGCACCTCTTGATAACAGCGCCTCCGTGATATACCAGATTGGAAAACTATTAAATGACTTGACGACATCTAAATATACCACCGACAGCATATCTCCACCAGTAACCGCCTTGATGACAACAGCTGCGATCGTGTGCCAGAAAGAATTGGTCAGATCAAGACAATTTCCCTATGATGGCCCTGGATTTTTCCTGTGATGGCCTCTGCCATATATATATATATATATATATATATATATATATATATATATATATATATACACTCATTTGCAAAAAAAACGGGCACCTAAGCAATGAACCATTTCAAATGTTAATATTTCTTTGTTTGATAATTATAGGTAGTTTTATCCACACAATTTGCTAAATTAATAAGAAAATAATCGTTTTCATCAGTATTTCATAAAATTTAGATACAATTTATGGGAAATAATGCTAAACCTCGCTAGTAGTGTATATTCGCTAGTAGTGCATATGCTCATGAAGTAAAAATAAAAAAGTTTTTTTGTTTGTTTTTCTTTAATAAAGTAAAAGCAGATAAATGTTTAGTATCGAGTGTGACCCCCTCTAGCTAAAATCACAGCTTGAATTCGTCTGGGCATGCTAGCGAGTATATCCCGGATACTTGCTTGCGGAATACGTTCCCACTCCGCAGTAATCACATTCTTCAGCTCTCTGATGGTCTGCGGAGCCGGGTGTACTGATCTCACACGCCGTTTCAGAACGTCCCAGACATGCTCTATGGGATTGAGGTCGGGACTTCGAGCTGGCCAATCCAAACGACGAATGCCGACCTCTTGCACATACGCATTAACATCGCGGGATCGGTGGGCGCGAGCATTGTCGTCCATAAAAATCGAGTCTTCACCTAGAGCGGCCAATGCGGGTTGTGCATGAGAAATTAGAACTTCCGTTATGTATCGATGCCCAGTCAGTGAGCCGTTTTCAATGAAGACTAACTCTGTACGATCCATTGAATTTATTCCTGCCCAAAACATAACAGAGCCCCCACCATAAGGTGTGATTTCTTCGAAACATGCCTCTGCAAAGCGTTCTCCTTGTCTTCTTAGCACTCGCCGACGTCGATCTTCACCGAACAGAGATATCCTGGCTTCATCAGAGAACAAAACCCTATTCCAATCGTCTTGAGTCCATGATTCACAATTTCTAGCGAACCTAAGCCTGTGAACTCTGTGCTCACGGAGTAATTTGGGGCCGCGGGCCGGGCGGTGACTGCGTATATTGGCAGCGAGAAGCCTCCTCCTGACCGTCCATAGACTAATATGCACATTTCTTACTTCTTGGAGGTTGTTCTTAAGATCCACATACGAAGATTTGCGATTTCTCAATGCGCGACTCACAAGAAAACGATCATCCCGTGGTTGGGTACATGGTTTTCTTCCAGAACCAGGCCTTCTCTCGACGGAACCAGTCTCCTGATATCGCTGCCAGGTCCTTTGGACTGTCGAGCGACTAACATTTAGCCTCCTAGCCACGAAACATTGGCTGCAACCCTCTTCAAGCAGCGCGATAATTTTGGTAGCTTTTACCACTTTATCTACCATTTTTGATACAGCCAAACAGCATTAAATAAAGCTTTGACAGTCAAGGATATGAAATTAATCGATAAAAATTGAATAAAAGTTATGAAAGTCGATGTTAACTTCTGGAACTTCGCGCCAAAAATGTAGGATAAAAAGGGGTTTTCTGTAAAAATGAACATCAAATGAAAAATTGAATTTAGAACGTACTTTTTTAAATACCACAGCATTTTTAAAACCGGCCAGTAACGTGTACAAACGATTGAAACCTTTTTGGTATTGTATCTTTTTAAATATGAATGAAAATCAAAACCGCCCGTTTTTTTTGCAAATGAGTTTATATATATAATATAAATTAAGTTTAAGTTAAATATTGTGAAAAAAAATTGTAATTTTGAAAAATAAACATACGATCCTTTGCCGCAGTAATGTTACTAATAACAAGTCTAAACGACTTTAATTAATATCATCAACATGCCTATTATAACTACCTATAAGCCAGGATCCATGGTCTCCATAGATGACACCGAGGTTTAACGTTGAGCGAGAGTAGTCAGCAAATAGCTACGATAAGCGCAGTAGTACAGTACCGTGGATATGGAAGAGTTTAACTGACTTGCATATGGTGGGCCCTAAGATTGATTGCAGTAGAAGATATGGCAGAAACGCCCGATCGCAAATCAATTTTCTTGTCTTGCTACAAGGTCTTTATAGTACTACTCTAGACATGACTAGCAATGGAAGGGGTAGTAAAGGCTTGATCTTTTCTTCTTATTCCTATCTCTCCGAAACTGCACCACTGCACTAGAAGATGTTCTAGTACCGGTCCTAGTCGACAGTGCGACTCGAATTTGTAGATCTAATGATCTTATCTACCCGTTTGTCTTAGAGGGTAAGGAATTGTCGTTACCTAGGATAAACAGGTAGATTCAATTTCAAGAAAGCGGTTCGCCGACAAAACCAACTCGGCTGGGCAGCGTTCGAAAAACTTAAGAGGATGTTCTTATTCAACATACCTCAGTGACTGAAAGATTTACGACACGGACGTGTTCTCTAAATGTAGATTTCAAACTAAGTTTAAAGTCGCGTAGAGCAGGCTATGCTTGGGCTTTATTTACGAGATAGAATCAAAAATACGGCAATCTGTAGAAGAACGGGTATGACAGACATAGCACGAAGAATTAGTAGGCTAAAGTGGCATTGCCCAGGCCACATTGTTTGACAAACTGACAACCGCTGGAAAAGAAGGCTTTCTCTTGTGGCGACCACGTATCGGAAAGTAGTATCAGTATAGGATGAATTAGGTAGACCGATAACCCGGTGAAAATTGCTGGGCGTCATTGGATGCAAGCGGCACAGAACCGCACTTTATAAAGAAACATAAGGAAGGCTGGATGATGATGATGATTGAATAAACATGTTTGTGTTTTGTAATTATTGCCGCCAATGCTATTTTCAATAAAATACAACGAAAGATCGGTTTGTAGGTAATCTGTAAAAACTAAAAATAACAAGGTATACGGCCATAAATAAATATGTTAGTTTTTTGACTGAAATAATTCGTCTAATTTCACCTTTAAAATCGATAAGAATGTATCGATATATTTTGATAAATTATGTTGGCTTCACCTGGCAACACACACATGTCACTCCGATTTACATACAAATCACAAACCTAAGTTCATTTGTATGACTTTTAATTTTTATTTTTAATGCTAGGGTATAAGTTACCTTAAAATTAATTCTGAGAAAGTATAAAAATAAGATATGAATTTAAGATAGTATTTGGTTTAGGCCCATTGCCAACTAAAAAGGGCCTGGTTTTGGGCATTCTCCTTTAAGAGGATCTTCTCATCCAACATACCTCAGTGTTTGAAAACACGGGTCTACGATCAGTGTATGATACCAGTAATGACTTACGACACGGAAACGTGATCCCTACATGTAGGCCTCATAACAAGGCTCAAAGTCACTCAGCGTGCTATCGAGCGGACTATGCTCGGGATTTCTCTGCGAGATAGTATCCACAATACGGATGTCCGCAGAAGAACGGATGTAAACGAGAAACAAGTCAAAAATTAAAGTTATTATTGTTATTAGCACAGTAAACAACTTACAATGTAAACCAAAAATATGAGCCAAATAATTATTAAAATAATACTATTACGTATCAATAATAACTATTACATACTATTAATAATAACAATTACTACATATGAATTAGATAAAGTAAACACAATGACCCAGCAGTGTAGAGCTATCCTGACTCTGAAAAGATCTATATGCGGTGCGCCAAAAGAAGTTTTCACTTTAAAGAAGAATGGAAAGTTATAGAACATGTACCTAAAATACATTAATAAATTACATTATTAATTCTTATAGAAGACTTCACAAAACAATACTTGACGCCATCAGTTAATCAAAATATCATTTTTCATTAAATAATTAAATTTGAAAGCAAACCAAACAATATTGTCTATGTATCGATCATAATATATTCGACGATAGTACACATAGGTCTATATATTAATTAAACTCTATAAGCTTTCAAAAAAATGAACTTCAATCCTTTAAAACACGTTTTAATACTTCAAAATTTTGTGTGTGTCTATCGAAATTTTTGCACTTTTAAAAAGTGTACCCAGATCCCAATAAGAATTTGGATAATTCTAGAATTATGTTGTATGGTACTTAACATTACAAGTCAAATTTCATTAGAGGATTTAAAAAGTTTGAAGCATGACCTCATAATCAATTTCACTGTGAGCACATTATCCATGACAATACTAGTTCTAGCAGTATACCACTCGAAAAGTTTTCATCATCTTATGAATAATTTTGACGCATATTGCCACATTACTAATGATAGCATATATAATCGTGTATTATTGAAGTTGCAAAAAAGAATTATAATATTTGTTATGATATGCTGTACCTATGTCATTGGACTATTTATATACGGATGTATTATTAACTATGACACTGTTCGTAAAAATGGAAAAAACCCAATTTTAGTCTTAATATTAATTTTTAATGTATGTCGTGCTAATTTGCAATTCATACTTGAATACCTAATGATATTCAGTGTACTATTTATTATTTCTGAACAATTAAATGATATCACACGAAATATTGATAAAGAAATAAATAAAACAAAAACTATGGGGAGTGTAAAAGAGATTGATGCAATATTTACAGACAACCATATAAAGAAACTTCATCAATGGATATCTGCATATCAAAAAATTAATTGCAGTTCAATATTGTGTAATCGAATTTTTAGTGCACAGGTGATTATTTACTTCATTACTTATGAAAATCCTTTTTCAAACTATCATGATCACTAATACTCACAAAATTATTGTTGACCTGTGCACTATTCAAGTGATTGTACATTTCATTTGTTATTTTTATTAATAACTATCCAACCCGGTGAACTTTGTACCGCATATCAGTCGATTCTTTAATTTTTCAGTTCTTTATTAATACTTACTATTCGGAACGCCGGGTATGCTAGTAAGATAATAAAGAAAATTGACAAGTCAACAATCCATTATGTCAAAAAAAAAATGAAAATTAATAACCATCTAAAATTTTGTGCTTGACATCAATGTCTATACGATACTAACGTCACTCATTATTTTAACTTCCCGAAACCTCTCCACTAACACCTGAACTTTATAGTACGGTATTAAAGCTCAAATTGACTTTTAAGTATTATTACAAATCGTCTGTATGGGAGTATACAAAAGTGTTGTTTTTAGATCTTTTTAGGCAATTCTTTTATTTTCTCTAAAAACCATCCTCGTACTTCAAGAAATATTATAAAAAAAGAATTAGCGAAATCGGAAAAAGTCGTTCTGAAGTTATGCTGTAATGCATAACTTCTAATATCTTATAATTATCGCAGATTAATTTTTTTTTAAATATAGATATCCTCGCTATTAAGCACAATGAAGGGGAAACTGATATGACTCATTCTGAATCTCTTATTTATTTATTTTCACTTGCCTCTTAATATTACAATGATGTTATCTACATATGTTCACTATTTACCTATTCATATACTACAAATAGTGTTAGTTCCAATTATAACCATCTACATAATTGAAGAGAAAATAACCTAATATTACAGGGTTCCCATGCAAGTTTTTCTCTCTTGCATGACTACATTCCTTATTCGTCTCTTATAACAACCGTGAGCGAAAAATAAATGATTAATTGTATTTCTAATCCGTCATGCGTAAAAGGAACGACAAATCCTTACTAATATTATAAATGCGAAAGTAAGGATGTTTGTTTGTTTGTTTGTTACGCTTTCACGCTTAAATCACCGAACCGATTTCAAAAATTCTTTCACTAATGGAAAGCTATAATATCAGAGAGTAACATAGGCTATATTTTAGCCCGATAACGCGGATAAGACTGAAACCGAAGCGAAGCGAGGGCGGGTTGCTAGTTATTATATAAAATATTTTACTTCGATCCAGTCTCGCCCTAATTATTAAATTATAAATGAAATACACCTAAAGTTAAGAGTTAACTAAGAATCATATTAATACTACTATTTGCTTATTCTATTTTAGTTGTCTTTGATGCTGATATACTTAAATTTATATTTCATGATATTGTTTTATACAACAGTCACAACAATTATGGTAAGTCCAACTCCTAAATCCAACGAATACTGGTGTATCGTAATAGAACATAGTAACCATCATCATCTAAGTCCACGTAAGTCCCACTATTGGAATCGGACTTCTACAATGAGAGGGAAATTGACCTACTATACTGCACTAGTCAGACGTGTTCGAATAGGGTTTAATGCTGAGTTTACCAGCTCTTGCATAGATTTTATTTGCATACCATGCCTTTGTCTTCTTTTAGGACATGTGTGGACAAAATACGGTGTTGCAAATTCTATTTTTACTCCATTACTACACGAAAGGAACGTAGTAGTGAAGGACACAAATAAAAAGTCAATTTTGCCCATTAAATACTTTGTTTTAGCTCTTAATAATTGAACTACAGATCATATCATCATCATCATCCTCATAGCTCGTAAACGACTCACTATCGGGCTCGAGCCTCCTCCACAATGGGAGGGAAATTGAACTACTATACCATGCTAATCGGACGTGTTGTTGATATAGGGTACAGATTACGATTGCACAGACCGGACATGCGTTGATTTTTTTTTATTTCCACAATGGAAAATAGTAAATTTTTTCTTCGTATCCAATGAACCATTCTGGTTACGTCAGGTTGACATAATTCATTGTGTAAATCTTTCAATTTAGAATCTGCGTGTATAGCGCAGATACGTAATAAAGCGTCAGCAGCGTCATTTTCTTTGCCTGGTCTGTAAACAATATTATATTTGTAACACGATAATTCTATTCGCCATCGTTCTATATTTTCATTCTTGTGACTGTAGTTAATCATAAAAAAAAAAACTAATCGTTGATCTGTAATTAATCGCAATGATCTTCCGATTAAATAATGCCTCCATTTACATAGAGCTTCCACAATAGCATAAGCTTCTTTTTCTTCAGCTGAATGTCGTTTTTCTATCATGGATAGTTTATGTGAAAAGAATTCTACGGGCCGTTCTTTTTGTCTTAATGTAGGTAGCCATAATGGCATTATTAAAAGCATCGGTTTCCATCGTGAATATTATATTATCATCAATAGAAAATAGTGTAGCTTTTGCAATGTAATTTATTATGTCTTCGAAGACTGATTCAAACTTGTCATTTAAAAATAAATACGCCTGCATTCACGAGATCGTGTACTCTTTCAGAGAATTATGGTATCCATTAAGAATAATGTGAAACATACCTAAAACTCGTTTTAGAAAACAATTATCTTTTGAAGATAGCATTCGTATTTAGAAATATCATTAGCTATCTTTTCTATATTTCGTAAGGCGTATGCGTCCAAATCTGTATATTTATTGATGGTTTGAAAATAATATATAAGTAATCTATAAGTGATTGTTATTTTAAGTAATAAGAACTTGCGCGCGCCAGGGCGATTTACTTTTCTCAATAACGCCGTCAGTTTTCGAGGTCCACCAAAATTTATTTCAAGTTTCGAATGTTCTTTCAATATATCTTGTCCTATAATAATATCAGCACAAACATATTTTACAATAAGTGAAGCATTTTTGTATATATTATCATCTAGAATGATTGTTGTTGTTAGGAGTCCTTCATAATTAATTGTATGTGTTGTCTGTGCCATCGTTATAGAGTCTGTAGATTCTATTTTCTTAAGATTTCACCAAGAAATCATAGTTTTTTTTTTTTGTGGATGGGTCGCGTTCCGCAACCCACCCGAAAACCACCTCGCCTTCGTCGTTGGGCCGACCACCGGAGCAGGTTTACTTGTCGTCAGTGGTCGGCCCGACGGAATACCCCCTACGTGGGGTACCCTCCCATCGACCGACGTCCCCCCCTCGGGGAGGACGTCGGTCTTTCCTCACGCGGTCGGCCTCTCGGCGGGTGACAGACTAATCCCCGGTCACGTCACCCGCAGCCTCGGCTAGGGCGGCATGAGGCGCAGATAGTTGCGCCTGCGCCGCCTCAGTCACCAGCGGCGGATCTCCTCATCGAGGCTGCGCGCAGACGATCCGCCGCCTCCTTCTGCGAGATCACTGTCTCGCTGCTCGGTTGGTACAGAGGACGCTGCGCCCCACCAAATAGTCTGCCACTAGCCGCCTCAGGTAAGCTGGCACTCCGTGATACCGGAGCGCCTCCCTGATGCAGCTGAATGGCAGACTATTGAATGCGTTGGCGATGTCTAGGGACACCGCCAACAGCACTCCCCCACCGGTGACGGCCTCAGTCGCCACGGCACTCAGGCGCAAAAGAAATCATAGTTGATGAAGCTTTTAGTGCAGAGTCAATCTAGGGTAATCCCTAATTTAATTTGCAAGCTAATAGCTTGCAAATTAAATTGAATTGTGACAATCGACTTCTACAGGCTCATTGGGGCAGCAAGAGCAATAGTGTTAAATGTGTTTTCGTTCTTCTAATTCGTAATGCCATTAAGGGTTGTCTTAGAATTTCTACAAACAAGACGATGAACCTCCACAGAAGAAGCAGTCTCAGTGGACGATTTTGAATAGAAGGTTTCTTTTTCTCTTCTCTTATTATTTTTGCAAAGCTATGATCCAATCATTATCGATACCATTATTAAATTTTTGTCTCAATTGCTTGTGCTTGGCTAACTGCTTCATCCAGCGTTAAGCTATAATTTAAAGTGATCACCCACGAATTTTATTTAAAGTAATGCCAGCAACAAATGGATCTCTAATGAAATCATTCCTATTATTTTCTGCATTGACATCTTTAAATTGACAATCCTTGCTGATAAATTTTAATTGTTGTAGGTGTATATTGTTGTATCTTTTCATGTTGCTGCTTTTTTCGCGAGACCAATACATGTCGGACAAATATTTCATTTTTTGGTTTACTAGCTTGGCTATCGAGCGTACTTAGAGCATTAAGAATTACATTCATTTATAAATTCATATACCTTTGGTGACACGTGATTAATAAAAAGTTGCTTTTTTATTGTATTATTGATCGTTTCTTCGGTATCATTGACAATTTAAAAAATATTAAATGACAAAGAGTAGACCTCTTGAGGCGCCGTTGGTGACTAAGGATCGAGATCGATAATACAATTAGACGAAGATTTATAAGATATTTTCATATAGGGAGATAGTATCGGAAAACTGTCATAACGTGAGCAAAAGCTATCTTCATCATGTTTTTTATTTCTAGTAGTGATGTTGGGTATTTACATTTTCACCCCTTTTGTTAGGCTTGTCATAAAGCAATGAATTGTATACGGTATTATTAATCCATCGCCGGAGTGATAGCTATCATATGAACATCTTAGTCTATATTAAGTTCTACTGTTGAATTCGGATGTCCTCTACCTTGGGACTATTGAACTCCGACCTCCACCTCAATGGGAGAGAAATCAAGATACTAATTCCACTCTGGTCAGATGTATTGGAATATGATTTTATATCAACTTTTGCCTCCTCTCGCATTGATGTTACGTGCATTTATCCCTTAGTCATCTTTTATGACACCCACGGGCAAGAGAGGGAGTGGTTAATTGTACTCTTACTCCGTAACTATGCAGAAAAATAAGGTAATTATAAGTATAAGAAGCTAGTGCACACCAGTATGGCATATGTATATCAACAGGAGAAATAATTTTTGCTTGTCTTCAGAGTACTCCTTCACTATTTTCGTCAATCGTTAGTGTTTTTCCAATTCTGATATATTTTGGAGCCATTTATGCTTTGGCGAAGGCTGGACAACTTGTGCAAAATAATCATAACGCCTTGAGGCGCAAAGTGTGCGAGCTTTATAACATCTCAGTCGAAAGTAAGTATATTATAACGTTAACAGAATATTTAAACAAAATAACCCTTTAAAATAATACAAAATAAAGCGATAGGAAAAGCTCCAGCCATCGATCAGCTTATTCTATTCTTTACTACGATTTAATCTATTTCTTTTACGAGATAATTGCTTTGTTTTGATCTATGGTCTGAACGTACGCCGTCTGTTCCATCCGGCGTATCCGCGTATGTACTTCGTCATCTTGGCCGTTGCTAGAAGAGGGTCCTGAGGCAGGCGATCAGGATCTCCGTCAACACGGCTCCGTACTGGACCATCGATTGAACCATCTCTGTGTACAGCTATTAGCACCAAAGGATGGGTCCAGCCAAGCTAGCCTAGATAGGGCGGGCACCGCCAACCTGCTAATTAAGTTAGTGAAAATGCTAAAAAATGAAAATCACACCACACCCAGATGAAACTAGAGACCAAATTGGTGATGACCGAAGCCATGGCGATTAAACCGTTACGGGACCGATGCAATAAAAGGGCCTCTGTCTTATTTAGGGTTACCCAAAGTCTCAATGATGCACTGACTCACGACCGGGGTGGCTATGGTCAGCCCGGCTCCGTCCGGGGTGACAAATGGGCAACTCATCCATGAAGCACATCGCCTTCGTCGTTGGGCCGACCATTGGTGCCGAGTTTCTTGACTTCAGTGGTCGAATTTTATGCGTTAATTTAAGAAATTCTCTATCTATATGCCAATTTTCATCCAAACCTGAACAAAGGCTTATACGTGATTGAGTAACAAACATTCAAACATCGTCACAAACTTTTAATTTTATAATATTAGTAGCTTCTGCTCGCGGCTTCGCTCTCGGAAATATTAACTATCTCAAAGTTGAACTATTATCCCAAAGGAACATATTACCATCTTGATAATATGTAAGTATCCTTTATAAGAAATATTCTATGTGACAATTATTAACCAAATTTCTATGGATCTTTTTTTATGTGTAAATTATTACACAACATTATACACACAATATTATATAGTAATAGGACCACACGGTTGACAGTTGTCTATCTATAGGCGCGGTTCGGTCCGTCTGGGTTAGTACCACACTCTCTCAGAAAATCGCCGTCCGAGTAGTAGCAATTCGTTACTACACTTTGTTCGATGAGCGAGAGAGCCAGCAGCCAAACTTTCTGAGGGTGTTTGTGTGTTTTGATGATGCCTGTTCGCGACAAGTGTAAAATACCCTGATAGTGCTTAAAAAAACGAACTGTTATATAATAGTGAATTTTTGAGAAAAAGTATAGTGATAAGAATACCGTGAAAATTAACTAACTCAAAGTGTATCGCCCGATAGGAGTGCGTAACGAATATCGACCAATCAGGGCGCTCCAAATACATAGCGAAATTCGTAAGATGTAAACATTACGAATTAATGTGTACAGTGCTAAATAAACAATGTGAGTAATGAACATTAAAGTAGATTAATTATACGTTATATTGTAGTAAAAATAGTATTAAAATAGCCTATAACTGTTTGTTTTTCTTAATTTATGTAAAAACATAATTGTACTTAGTTACGTTGTAATTTTTGTTGTTTATAGTGTCAAATTTGCAATAAACATAAATATTCTTGGTGTTTTATTGAAATATACGCTAGGACCTATCGAATGCAGTAAGAACCAACACCCTAGGTATTATAACTTGCGAGATATAGCGTAATAAAGATAGAAAAACAATGCTGATAGTATAAAATAATAGTTTTTAGTGCTTGTATAAAGCCTATTTTACTACCTAGGGTCGCGGCCACTACTGAAACAGATAGATGTGTCTTAGATAAATAGAATAGTATATAGAATGTAAGCATATCTGTAATAGTTTTAGCGTTATAGTCAATTATTCAATAAAATCATAGCACAAATCGGACGAATGCGACAACCGTTTACACTAACAGTCTCGCGGCTGTCGTTACGGTAACACCTCGAGGTGCCTAAGCCCCTCGTTTTAATGAACACATCATAGCATAGACTACCGAAGACACCTAGCGGCGCGCGATGGAAGCTTGAAACCACAGTATGAAGAAATAGCGAACTTCAAGCATTAACATTCAGGGGCTAGGCAGCAACGGTGTAATATTCGTCCGATGTGCAAGTTACTTCAAAATCGATCGTTTTATTTCTTCACTGAAACCCGCCAGTAGGGAACCGAACCCGAAGATACAGTCCACACATACAGTCCACATAAACCACCGAACCAGCGACCAACCGGGACGTCAGCCGACTACAACACATTTGTCGTGAGGCCCGTCCCGCACAATGCCTTTAGTATCACCGAACCTAATTGCGCGCATGCAAACTCCCTTCATTTTCTTCGCGATAGGCAGCGGCATAGCTCTGCCCCTGGTATTACAAAGGTCCATGAGCGGCAGCAACACTTACCATCACGTGTACTGTTTGCTCGTTTGCCACCGTTTGCGATAAAAAGAAATCAATCAAATAAATTCCTGTACTCTTACTGTAAGACTGAGAATCACTGAGACTGAAACTAGTTAGTTTTATATTTAGAGCTCCTACTAGGACAGCTAGAATTATATTAGGTACATAATTAATCGGGCCGACCACTGACGGGCCGACCACTGACGACAAGTTAACGCTGCTCCAGTGGTCGGCCCAACGACGAAGGCGACGTGGGCTTCGGGTGGGTCGCGGGAGTTGCGTGCTCAAGCCCCTCTGTCGCCCCGGACGGAGTGGTGCGGAGGCGCGCCGACCGCGGCCCACCCACAAAAAAAAAAAAAAAAAGGTACATAATTAAAAATACAAAATCAAAATGGAGACACCCTGTCTCCATTTTGATTCACAGTTTGGAATATACGATTCGCCCATTCCGCGGCTCTGCGGAGAACACTTGACAACATTTCTAAAAAATACTGCTGCATCAAATCAATCTTATTTCAGCAAATCTAAACAATTTTTAAAAATAATTTATTATTGTAGTATATTTACTACTTTACGTATTATGCTTGTAACACCGTTATATTCAAAAATTTCGGCATTTTTAGTAATGCAAGAGGCATTATCACGTTTCATACATAGCCAACTGTTGGGCTCGAGCGTCCTCCACTATAGGAAGGAAATTGACCTACTATACCCTGCTGGTCAGACGTGTTGGCATAGGGTCCGTAAAAAGATTTCCTTCTCTTGCATAGATGTCACAAGCATATTACATAACCTAGTCGTTCTTTACGACACCCAGGGCAATTAAGATGGTGGTGAATTGTATTCTTATTCCATCATTACACTACTAATCAAATACAAACGCGATAAAGTCCATAAGAAAATATTTTATTTCAAATACATAATACGTAAACATCAGATCTCATTACAACATATTTAACGTATACTGTTTAATCATTTGTTTCAGATGAAGAACATTCCAAAATTATTAAAGATCTGCTTCACTGCTGCTGTATTCATCCACTACAAATGCATGTATTAGGTACATCAATAATGAAAATGTCCATAGTCTCATCGAGCTTTGCCTTCGTAACATCGAATACGATTATAGCACTTCAATTTAACAATGTACTCTAACATAAATTATATACATGATCCTTTTTGTGTTACCATGTCTGGCGTTTGTTATAATAAGAAAAGTTAGTTCTATAAGCAAGCACAAAAACAGTGATAATTAACACAGAGGAATTAAGTATCTATGAATACGCCATGCAGATAAAAATTAAAACATGCAAATTATCTATGCAATTTTCCTTGGTTACTTCACTTTTTCAGAATTTGGGTATAGTATCGATATTGCGAATTCTTTTTGAAATAAAAATTTCTTTTGGCGCACCGCACACAATTTTTTTAGTCAGGTTGATCCGTGACGCTCTGATGTGAAAGGCTCGATCGGGTGAACTCGGGACTGCCGAGTGTACCCGAGCGAGAAACAGTATCTTTCTCGCTCGGGTACACTTCACTGCTGTGTTTACTATATACAATTTATATGTAATAATTGCTATTACTAATTATAATCAATTATTCAATAGTTTTTAATAGTTATTATTGATACGTAATAATAATTATTTTAATAGTCATTTAGTTTAAATTCTGAGATTAGTGTAGTGGTTTATCGTGCTGTGGCTTATAGTGTAGTGTTAGTGGTTTATCGTGCTAATAAAAAATAATAACTTTAATTTCTGTCTTATTTCTTATTTATCCTACTCATACGATCCATGATAATACTTCATAATATTATTTACTATAAATTACGATATTGGCAATCGTTGAAGTTTTCACTTCTGCCGTGCGGTCTTACGCACACACATCATTTTTTTTTCCACGGGCAATATTTTTTTTCTCGAGATAAAACAAGATTAATAGTTTTTAATTAATGTGAATACTACCGAACTAATAGGTAGTTGGACTGGGTTGAACTAAGCTGGTTCAGGGAATATAAGCGGAATGTACTAAATAAAACCACTGTATTTTGATCTACCGTTGATCTGGGTTTAAGGAGTAATCCTCGACCCTCTATCCATCCACCCTTTATTAAAAATATCAAAAAACTACATATTATATTAGCTGCAATGCAACCATATCGCGATCTAATTCGGCGACAACGCCATCTATCGAGTGCATCGACATGATGTAAATGGTTCGTATCTTGGTCGTGAACATACCGCCCACCAAGGACATTTAGTGGCAGAATGTCCTTCTTTCATTATGGACTAAACATAAACTATACTATATAGAAACATGAATAAGTGTTATACAAACAAAAATAAAAACCTTATAATTGCTCTAACATTTGCCTTTAAATAATGTAAAGAAAACTTAAGACTAGTTGAACTTTATTAAAATACAAAATTGTAGAAAAAAATTAAAAGTAAAATCATTGAGCAGTAAAAAATTAAAAAAAACTAGATGTATAATAAAAATTATTTATAAAATTAAAAACAATATAAAAATACATTTTATTTGTCCGCTATAGGTAAAATGCATAACTTATTTGTTGGCCTCTTAATAATATTACTTTTTGTACGCAATGTGACTACCCGTGTGACCTTATCATTACCGGGATGTTTTTCTACTACGCGTCCTAACATCCAACGACTGGGAGGTAAATCGTCATCCTTAATTAAAACAACGTCGCCAATCTTTGGCTCGGGAACTTGAATCGACCACTTATATCGATTCATAAGATTGGATAGGTACTCTTGGGACCAACGCTTCCAAAACGATTGTACCATTCTTTGTATCAATTGCCAACGTGATAAATAACTAATATTTGAACTAACGTAATTCGAGTCAGGAACGTTCACTATTGGTTCACCAATTAAAAAATGTCCTGGGGTTAAGGGAAGAGGTTCACCAGGGTCAGATCCATCAATAACACTCATAGGTCGCGAATTTAAACAAGCTTCGATTTGACTAAGAAGAGTGCTGAGCTCCTCATACGTCAGAGTTGTGTCCCCTATGATTCGTTTGAGGTGAAACTTGGTGGATTTTACACCTCCTTCCCAAAGTCCGCCGAAATTTGGACTGTGCGGGGGGATGAAATGCCACTCCGTTCCTTGTGTCTCGATGTGTTCTGCTATCGACATTTGAATGTCGGATAACTGCTGCAACTCTCTGGAAGCACCTACAAATGTGGTACCATTGTCACTGTACATCTTGGCACAGTGACCGCGTCTAGCCACAAATCGTCTAAAAGCTGCCAGAAACGCTGACGTACTCATGTCACTTACTACCTCGAGATGAAGAGCACGTGTAACCATACATACAAACAAACAAATGTACCCCTTGTATGAGCGATGGCCACGACCTTTGGTCGTCCTAATATTGATAGGGCCGGCGTAATCCACTCCGCTGTGCAAAAAGGGTCTAGCTGGTATGCATCTTACCGATGGAAGAGATCCCATGAATTGATTCTTGGTAAGAGCCCGTTGCTTAGCACATACCACGCATTTACGAACGTGCTGCTTTACCAAATTCTTAACACCTATAATCCAGTAAGCTGATCTCAGATAATTTACCATCAACTGAGGACCACCGTGTAACGTCTTTAGATGGCCATCAGCGTTAATGAGATGGGTAAAATGGTTTGAATTTGGAAGAATTATGGGGTGTTTCGCGTCTTCACTAATCTGTGCTTTCTCTATTCTGCCTCGAACTCTCATAATACCTTTATTATCAAGGTATGGGCATAATGCTTTAAGCTTACTATTTTTTGAACTTAAGTGACCTTTATTCTGTAATTGTGTGTACTCTAAACTAAAATTGTCCTTTTGTGTCCTTTTTATGCAACATTCTAATGCTTCTTCTATCTCTTTGTTTTGCAGGTAAGTTTTATTTTTTGTGTTTTTCGTCCTATTAAGAAAGCGACGACAATATGCTATCGCTCTTAGCAATCTATGTAAGGAAGAAAATCTATCGAGAATATCGTAACTCTTCTCTATAATCGTTAAATGTGTCTTTATCGACTGTTCTAAATCACTCTTCAAATCCTTAGGTCTTTTGTAAATTATTTCCTTTTCTTTCAGAAATTGTGGTCCAGAAAACCATGATGTAGTTTCTGCAAATAAACTTGGCGATAAACCACGTGAGGCGCAGTCTGCTGGGTTGTCCTTTGTAGCAACGTGAAACCATTGTGACGAACTCATTGTAGTCAGTATTTCAGAGGTTCTGTTGGCTACAAACGTCTTCCATCTGCTTGGGTGACTATTTAACCAAGACAGCACTACGGTAGAATCCGTCCACGCCCTGATTCTGTCCTTTGAAATACTCAAAACTTCTGCGGTCTCCATCAACAACCTTGCCAAAAGTACTGCTCCACATAACTCCAAACGTGGTATGCTTATTTGTTTTATAGGTGCTACTCTGGTCTTTGCAACTAGCAATGAAATCTTAACCTCGCCAGCGAAATCAACAACTCTTAAGTATACCACAGCAGCGTAGGCAACCTTAGAAGCATCGCAGAAACCATGGAGCTCTACGTTACTCCCTGCTCTTGTACCAAGCCAACGAGAAATATGAACTTTCGTAAGTTGAGATAGTTCTTCGCGGTAAGTCAACCACTCTCCTTTTAAATCCGTAGTTAACTCCTCATCCCAACCTAAACCTGCTAGCCATAATTTTTGTATGAATATTTTAGCTATCACTATACTAGGAGACAACCAACCTAACGGGTCAAATAATTTGGCTATATCAGATATTACAGTTCTTTTTGTTACAGGTTCATTCTTCAGCGGCGGAAGATTCACCATGTACTGAAAATAATCGTCGTTGCGGTTCCAGGTAAGTCCTAAAATCTTAAAAGTGCTATCCAATTTAGTATCCATTAACCTTTTATGTATATCATTTCCTTTGTTGTTCTCGCTCTCCTTTTCCTCGTTTTCTATTGCCCTTATTCTCTCTAATGTTTCCTTATCATTGCTGTTCCATTTTTGTAATATAAATCCACCCTTGCTTAAAAGTTCCTTTAATTGCTTATAAATCTCAACTCCTTTTGTGACGTCATCGCACCCTGTCATTAAATCGTCCATATAAAATGAATTTAAGACCCTTTCAGCCACCAGAGGATACTTATCCCCTTCATCATACACTACCTGATGCAGAGTTCTAACGGCCTGGTATGGAGCCGAAGCTGTGCCAAAGGTGACTGTAACTAGCTCGTAATCTTTGATTTCCTCTTTAGGATCGTTTCGCCAGAGTATTCTTTGATACATAGTATCATCATCAGCAACTCGAATTTGCCGATACATTTTAACAATGTCAGCTACAAGTGCTATTGAATGAGTTCTCCATCGCAAAACTGTGTGTCTCAAATCAGCTTGCAATGTGGGACCTACCATTAATGTATCGTTTAGAGATACTCCTCTACTATTCTTTTCAGACGCATTAAATACGACCCGAACCTTTGTAGTAGATTATAAAATACTACCAACCCTTGCTTTGCTCGTGGGTGTCGTAAAAGACGACTAAGAGCCCTAGATTGACCCGGACCAACTCTATCTGGTACCATTTGGGTCAACGATTACATTCCCAAGGAGGGTTGACGTCAGGCCGGCGGCCGGTCATAAAAATCATTGCCGAAACTTTTTGCAATATGTCAAAACAGATGACATATTGCGTCGACCCCAAGTAATTGGGATAAGAGCAAGATGATGATGATGATGTCGATTTTCTGCGAGAGTGTGGTACTACCCCGGAAGGACCAACCCGCGGCTGTAGACAGATAACTATCAACAGTACGGTCCTACCACTAATGAGGTGTATGGTGATTGATATTAATATTATATATCATTATTGTCTGATGTTGACCTCTACTTATCCCCCTACTATTCCGAATTACCTCTAAAGTAGAAAAAGCAATTACCAAACCACACTAGTGGGACGAGTTGATATTGAATATTATATCAAATTTGCCTTCTTTATTTGCTGTTTGAATTCTATAGTCGCTTTTTATGATCATCGACGGGAAAGGAAAGGATGACGAGACAATGTATTTTTAGCTTGTCTCGTTTAAATGTAAACTGTAGAAACGTATAAAAGTAATTTCAATTTGTCATTTATAACCTTAATTAAGGAACGCATATAGAAAAAGAATGATAAAGAACATAGGAATAAAGTGTCAGGATAGAGTCTGAATGTCAATAAAACAGAATAGTCTGAATGTCAATTTTCTTAAATTTTAGTTTCAATTATTAGTAAGCTATCATAATTTTGTACTCCCAGCCTCCTAAGAAATGTGTATATGACAAAGAAAGATACAAAATATGTATGCGAAATTTGTTATGAAATTGACCCAAAAGTTTGTATGGGTCCGCTGCTAGCGCTCAATATATTGTATACTCACTAGGAAACTGTTTTCTATCAGGACAGATTTAGGAAATAAAATTTGCATACAAACATGTTATGCGTGATATTCTACTAGAACTCATTTTGGAACTACATGGATTTCAATTCGCTTTTAGACAAGGTTTTTCTTTGATTTGTTGATTACTTTTAAATATTCAAAAATATTATATTAACAAATAGTTTTCATTTAAGCTAAGATTGAATGATAAATATTTGATTTCCGTGTGATGACGGAGTAAGAAAACAATTCACCACCTCCTTTCTTGCTCGCAAGTATCGTAAAAGACAACTAAGAGATTACGCATGAGTATAATATCTATGCAAGAGAAGGAATACTCGAAATATAGCCCTATACCAATATGTCTGACCAGCGTGGTTATAGCAGGTTAATTTCTTTCCTAATGCGGCAGAGGCCCGAGCCCAACAGTGGGACTTATGTGGGTCGTGATGATGATAATGATGAATATTAAATGAAAGTTTCCAATAGAACATATTCAATTGATTACAAGGCAGGATAAGCATAAAATTTGCCACCTTTTTTCATCATTTTACATATAACTTTTGTAAGACTACAATGTGAAGTGATTTTAGTAATTGAACCATGTCGAACTTAATCTGAATCCAATCGTTAATAAATCTATATTGTATAAGGATACAATGTATTGGAAATTTATAGCAAGTCGATCGTAAAACGCGTTTACAGCTGGGCTTGTTGACTCACTAACGACTCCCTCGATTATTTACGTGGGATCGTAGGGATATTTCCATTTCTATTGTTGCATTGTACTAAACTTTCAATTATTGTAAAGTAATGTATTGTATATTATTAAATACAAGACCTAGAAGACCCGTCTAAAGACAACGTTTTGCAATTTTGCATCAAAACGTTAATGTAAAATACATACTTTTTCGGCGAGAAAAAATAAATCTAAATATTATAGTATATATATATATATATATATTTAAATATATATATATATATTTAAATATATATATATATATATATATATATATATATACTATAATATTTAGATTTATTTTTTCTCGCCGAAAAAGTATGTATTTTACATTAACGTTTTGATGCAAAATTGCAAAACGTTGTCTTTAGACGGGTCTTCTAGGTCTTGTATTTAATAATATACAATACATTACTTTACAATAATTGAAAGTTTAGTACAATGCAACAATAGAAATGGAAATATCCCTACGATCCCACGTAAATAATCGAGGGAGTCGTTAGTGAGTCAACAAGCCCAGCTGTAAACGCGTTTTACGATCGACTTGCTATAAATTTCCAATACATTGTATCCTTATACAATATAGATTTATTAACGATTGGATTCAGATTAAGTTCGACATGGTTCAATTACTAAAATCACTTCACATTGTAGTCTTACAAAAGTTATATGTAAAATGATGAAAAAAGGTGGCAAATTTTATGCTTATCCTGCCTTGTAATCAATTGAATATGTTCTATTGGAAACTTTCATTTAATATTCATCATTATCATCATCACGACCCACATAAGTCCCACTGTTGGGCTCGGGCCTCTGCCGCATTAGGAAAGAAATTAACCTGCTATAACCACGCTGGTCAGACATATTGGTATAGGGCTATATTTCGAGTATTCCTTCTCTTGCATAGATATTATACTCATGCGTAATCTCTTAGTTGTCTTTTACGATACTTGCGAGCAAGAAAGGAGGTGGTGAATTGTTTTCTTACTCCGTCATCACACGGAAATCAAATATTTATCATTCAATCTTAGCTTAAATGAAAACTATTTGTTAATATAATATTTTTGAATATTTAAAAGTAATCAACAAATCAAAGAAAAACCTTGTCTAAAAGCGAATTGAAATCCATGTAGTTCCAAAATGAGTTCTAGTAGAATATCACGCATAACATGTTTGTATGCAAATTTTATTTCCTAAATCTGTCCTGATAGAAAACAGTTTCCTAGTGAGTATACAATATATTGAGCGCTAGCAGCGGACCCATACAAACTTTTGGGTCAATTTCATAACAAATTTCGCATACATATTTTGTATCTTTCTTTGTCATATACACATTTCTTAGGAGGCTGGGAGTACAAAATTATGATAGCTTACTAATAATTGAAACTAAAATTTAAGAAAATTGACATTCAGACTATTCTGTTTTATTGACATTCAGACTCTATCCTGACACTTTATTCCTATGTTCTTTATCATTCTTTTTCTATATGCGTTCCTTAATTAAGGTTATAAATGACAAATTGAAATTACTTTTATACGTTTCTACAGTTTACATTTAAACGAGACAAGCTAAAAATACATTGTCTCGTCATCCTTTCCTTTCCCGTCGATGATCATAAAAAGCGACTATAGAATTCAAACAGCAAATAAAGAAGGCAAATTTGATATAATATTCAATATCAACTCGTCCCACTAGTGTGGTTTGGTAATTGCTTTTTCTACTTTAGAGGTAATTCGGAATAGTAGGGGGATAAGTAGAGGTCAACATCAGACAATAATGATATATAATATTAATATCAATCACCATACACCTCATTAGTGGTAGGACCGTACTGTTGATAGTTATCTGTCTACAGCCGCGGGTTGGTCCTTCCGGGGTAGTACCACACTCTCGCAGAAAATCGACATCATCATCATCATCTTGCTCTTATCCCAATTACTTGGGGTCGACGCAATATGTCATCTGTTTTGACATATTGCAAAAAGTTTCGGCAATGATTTTTATGACCGGCCGCCGGCCTGACGTCAACCCTCCTTGGGAATGTAATCGTTGACCCAAATGGTACCAGATAGAGTTGGTCCGGGTCAATCTAGGGCTCTTAGTCGTCTTTTACGACACCCACGAGCAAAGCAAGGGTTGGTAGTATTTTATAATCTACTACAAAGGTTCGGGTCGTATTTAATGCGTCTGAAAAGAATAGTAGAGAATACTAAATATTATAGTATATATATATATATATATACTATAATATTTAGATTTTTTTTTATATATATATAAAAAAAAAATTATATATATATATTTTTATATATATAAATTTTTATATATATATATTCTCAGAGAGAATTGTCTTGGGATCTAACTTAAATGTTGTGAAAAAAAAAATTGTATTTTGAACAATAAACATACGATCCTTTGCCGCAGTGATGTTACTAATAACAAGTCGTGACTCAATCCCACCAGACATGCCTATTGTAACTACTTATAAGCCAGGATCCATGGTCTCCATAAATGACATCCAGGTTTAACGTTGAGCGAGAGTAGTCAGTAAATAGTTACGATAAGCGCAGGATTACAACACCGTGGGTATGGAAGAGCTTAACAGGCTTATATTTGGGCCTTAAGGGTGTTTGCAGTAGTAGACATCGTACAAACGTCTCAATGCACGCCAAATTTCTCGACTTGCTGTAAGTTTTTTATAGTACTACTCCAGACATGAGTAGCAATGGAAGGAGTAGTAAAGACTTGATCTTTTATTCTTATTCCATCAACAATGAATGTGTGCTTATTGAAATTCAAAGTACAAAATATAGAACCAAATCAATTATGATCAAAGTTCTTCATAGTTGACTTCATTGACTTCGTAATTACAACTCGACAACTTTATAGACAAAGTTCCAACAAGTTAAAATCTATTAAGAGAAAATTTTATTTCCCGTGCTGAAATCAAATGTATGTATTCCTAAATGTATGTTTTCCTCAAATATTGATTTCATTTTAATATGAAGTCGATTAAAATATTGAACGAACAGTTCTAAATTACTGTCACCAACGTTTGAATATTGAGTTTTTGATGAGGGTCGATAGATTCGTTTGTGTCAGCAGTGTCACGTGCAGTTCGCGTTTATTTCAAGTAATACTTTACCTTTGAATTTAAATAATGTCACTTTATCATAATAATTGAATTTTAACTGGCAAATATTTTTAAATGGTATTACAAGCATTATTAGAACCCGTACGGTATCCTTACGATCGTACCTTTGGGTCTAAGTATAGATATAAATGATTACACAGCTCTTCATAACAGACAAAATAGTCCCAAAAACTGTAACGAAGCAAAATGCACTCTGAAGAAGCATGATACGTGAAAATTTAATATTTTAATATTTAGAACACAATGAATGAATCGCATATGTCATAATATTAAACATAGCTATAAGCATATTTCAAATGAGTTTATCCAATTTAATTAAGTTAGAGTTTACCCAAAGTACAGAAATCAAACGTTTGAGTAAGACAAAAGGCAAATGACCGATTTTAGTCATATCTATTTGACTTTTAAGCTTTATTAAATTCTCTGGCGACGATTGCCACATTTTTAACTTCTAGCTAGAAGTTACTTACCATTGTCATTAGCCTATCTACGTACAATGTTGAAGGCTTCGCCAAAGGGAGACGTAATGCCGTAATTACACTATTTAGTAGGCGGGTTGGCGATCTCATATGGTGTTATAAAGTTCCTCGGCAAGTGCCTATTCTCCTTGTCATCTCTAAGCGGGTTTTAGCAACTCTTAACAGGAAAGTGACGTTTGACAATTATTTCTTTTTAATTATTATTAATTTCTTAACCTGTCACCATATGTAAAGATTGTCGTTTACGTCAATCTTTACATATGCTGACAGGTTAAAAAAGATTGACGTTTACGTGAATCTTTTTAACCTGCTGACACAAAAAATCCTTAAAAAAGATTTTTTGAAGTAGCACTGCCTTTAATCTTGCCTAAAATCGTAACTTAAGCTAGTGACTGTCATCGTGTTTTTGAATACTGCATTCAGCAAAAAAGTGAAAGGCTTTTTTTTCATAAAAAAAAATAATAGCTTACTTGTTCTTTATAACTGAAAATATATAGATTTATTGCGTCGTTGACTAATAAGGCTAAAATCGAGGTGTGATATAATATAATAATACCGCCGATCGCCTGATGCCCTGATTAATATTGAATTTAAAGGCTTCAACCCCTATGTATAGTCCGGTTGAAAAAACCTACCTTAAACCTTTGCAAAAATCATCTACAGTAGAAAGTAGGGAAAAAGAACGACGCGATCGATTTTTTTTGATCTATTAAAATAACGTGGTCCCTAAATGTAGGCCTCATATCAAGGCTCAAAGTCGCTCAGCGTGCTATGGAGCGGGCTCGGAATTTCTCTGCGAGATAGAATCCGGAATACGGAAATCCGCAGAAGAACGGGTGTAACCGACATAGCACGAAGAATTAGCACGCTGAAGTGGCAATGGGCAGGCCACATCGCTCGACGAACCGACAACCGCTGGAGAAGAAAGGTTCTCGAGTGGTGACCACGTATCGGACGACGCAGTGTAGGACGCCCAACTAGGTGGACCGATGACCTAGTGAAAGTCCGCTGGGCGTCGTTGGATGCAGGCGGCACAGGACCGCTCATTGTGGCGCAACATGAGGGAGGCCTACGTCCAGCAGTGGACGGCGATAGGCTGAAATGATGATGATGATGATTAAAATAATTATTGGGCTTTCCCATTAGATTTATGAAGCTGAAATGAAGTCGTAAAGTGGCAATAGTAATCCTTATTTTCCTTTCATAGTACAATTGACATGATACGTGATGATCATGATGATCACAAGATCCATTTGAAAAAAAAAGTGGATTTTAACCATATATTTAACCCTAACGCCCCTCCCGAGACGTCAGTCGTCCTCACGCCGTTAGCCCCTCTACGGGTGATGAACTATTCCCCAATCCAGTCACGGTGGGAGTGGCATCAGGCGCAAGTATTCGCGCACGCGCCGCCAAGTCGCCGACGGCGGACCGTGTAGCCGTAGAGGAGTTCCTCACGCGCACGCTCCGCCGTTCCTTTCTGTGAAATAACTGCTTCACAAAAGGCGGCGACCGCGTTCCAGTTCCTGATGCTTTCGAGAATTTCTCTAGCGGTGATTGACACCGACAATTGTGACGAGTTCATTTCGCTGCTCTACCCACACGACACACATTACGAACGTATGCTGTGCCGTATCCTCGTTACAATCGCAGTGGTGGCAGGACGCTGTGCTCACCTTCCTCACGTTTGTGTGCAGGTACTTGGCTAAGCAACCATGCTCCATCCAATACCTGCCCCAGTTGAAAGGGTAGCACCCCGTGTCTTTCCAACAGCACCGCCGGAAAGGCCACGACGGTCTGAATACCATACCGAGGCCTTTACAGCTGAATTGCTCAACGGGCAATGACGTTGCGGTGTATTTTTAATGAGACTATACCGCCTCCCGCCTACGTCTCCAACACCCGCTAGTAGAGCCCGGTGAGCATCTCGACCTCTAGGTTCCACAGGGGAGTCCCGATCTATAGGCATGCTGCCTTCATCGGCCACCGTGCGGTAACTCCATATCGCTCTGACCGCCATGGCTCTTTGTGGATACCACAAGAGAGCCTTCAGACGGACGTTTAGGTTTAAGTTAGGCGTCCTAAACAGAGTCAGGTGGTACTCCACACCAAGACAGCTTCTTGAGCTATACAAAGCACAAATTCGTTCTTATATGGAGTACTACTCACCTCTCTGGGCAGGCGCGCCTAAGTATCAACTAGACTCCCTGCAAAGGCGTACTGTTCGAAGCGTCGGAGATCTTGATCTTAGAGATAGATTTTAGCGTCACGGAGACTTTGGGTCACTCTGTGTACTCTACCGGCTCTTTCGTGCAGAGTGCTCCGAGGAAATGTTTGACTTGGACTTAGACCGTGACCGTTTTACCACGGTACCAATCGAGACCGTAGTAGGGTTCATCCATATCAACTGGAAACGTTATGGTCTTCAATTGTCATTTCTCCCACGTACGTAAAGGCTCTGGAATGAACTACCTGCTTCTGTATTGCCCAAGCGCTACGTCATGTCCTTCTTAACGAGGTTTAAGAAGAGAATTTATTTCTTCATGATAGGCAAGGGCCTAGCTATTCCCCTGGTATTGTGCGGCCATGCGGCAGTATCACGTACTATCAGCTATGCTGCTTGCTCATTTACCATCACAGGCAATAAAAAATAAAAGAAAAAGGGAGGAGTAATAAAGACTTTTGTTCTTATTCTAACAACAATGTATGAGAATACCTGCTATTCCCTATACTCAATAAAATCCAAAGTACAAAATAGGTGGTACAAAACAGAGTGGTACGACCATACTGTCGACAGTTATCTGTCTACAGCCGCGGGCCGGTCCGTCCGGGGTAGTACCACACTCTCGCAGAAAATCGACGTCTGAGTAGTAGCGATTTGTTACTGCGCTTCGTTCGGTGAGCGAGTGAGCCGGAAGCCCAACTTTCTGAGGGTGTTTGCGTGTGGAGAGTTTTGGTGGTGCCCTTGGTATCACCGAGCCTCAATGCACGCATTCACACTCCCTTCACTTTCTTCGCGGTAGGCAACGGCCTTGTAAAGGTTCATGAGCGGCAGCAACACTTACCATCAGGTGTACTGTTTGCTCGTTTGCCACCGTTTGCAATAAAAAAAAAATATGGAACTGAATCAATTCTGATCAAAGTTTTTCGTAATTGATATGTCAAGTAACAACTCGACAACTTTATAGACCAAGTTTCAACAAGTTTTACTACATTAAGAGAAAAGTTTATTTCCTGTGCTAAAATCAAATTGCAGTCTAT
Source organism: Lymantria dispar (assembly GCA_032191425.1). NCBI lineage: Eukaryota > Metazoa > Arthropoda > Insecta > Lepidoptera > Erebidae > Lymantria > Lymantria dispar. The sequence goes on from CM063451.1 coordinate 17,721,556, forward strand.
GTATTCCTCAAACGTTAATTTCATTTTATTATGAAATCGATTAAAATACTGAAGGAATAGTTCTAAATTACTGTCACCAACGTCCGACTATTGAGTTGTTGATGAGGGTCGATAGATTCGTATATGTCAGCACTGTCACGTGCAGTTCATAGCTAAAGAATAGCCTTTATTTCAAGTAATAATTTACCTCAAAGCAAATAATATCACATTAGTGATAATTGAATTTTAACTTCAAATATTTTTAAATGTCAAATATTATAAGCGTAATTAAAATCCTTGCGGTATAGACCGTAGCCTTAGGCCTAAGCATAGACACATAGTTTGCAAATTATTACGCAGCTTTTGATGAGGGCCAACATAGTCTCAAAAACTGGTACGACGTAATCTATTTCACCCTTATTTCATCCTTTCATAAGACAATTGACGGTAACTAGGGGATTCTTCATTTAATGATGGATTTCAGCCTTATATCGCTTTAAAATAAATAAAATAGCTTAACGATTAAACCATTTTTAATTGTGTTCATCAAACAGATACAAAAAACCAAATTTCTAATGATTGACACTTTTCATGAAGAAATTAAAATGAACTTTGTAAAATATAAAAGTCACATCAATTCGTACTGAATCGTTTGACCTACATCAGGGAGGCCACAGTCCAATTAAGCCATTTTGCATTTTGATGGGACAATTTACGATCGTCACTTCAGGAGAATAGCTGCGCAGCTCAATTACGCCACTATAATAAAACATGACTAGATAGAATTTCAAGTATGGCACTGTCCACTGCGAACTATTTACAACTGAATTTATCTAAATATTAAATTATCTTTAGTTATCTAAATATTAAAATCCCTATTAAATATGATTTTTACCACTTATCGTTTTCACTGTTGATAATATTTACGTTATATCTTCTTAGTCTTCTTTTTATCCCACATATGTATGTCTCAACTCTCATAGAAATTAGCTAACTACTCAACCCAGATCTGTCGGGTTGGCATTAGGTTATTGGTTATTGCTCAACAAATAAGGCTTTATTTCTTTAGCTTAGCGACATTTTCATTTTCACCGTTTTGTATAGACTAACAAACTGATAACTTCTATGTGGTGATGGAGTAAAAATACAATTCACCATCCCTTGTCCGTAGGTACCTATCGTAAAAGATGATAGATCTTAACCCAATTACTTGAGGTCGTCTCAATATGAACTCTTCTTTCATAGCACATATTGCAAATGTTATCGGCAATAGTTTTATAACCGGCCGCTGCCTGACGTCAACCCTCCTTGGGAATGTAATTATAGACCAGGCGGTCTCAAATAAAGTTAGCCAAGTCTATATAAAGTTCTTAGTCGTCTTTTACGACATTTACGAGCAATATAAGGTTTAGTAGTATTCGTAGCCTGTATCATACAACATAAAAAACGCCCCCTAATTTAGAGTAGGCCCCTAGCCTACTGATAATGATTCTGACGATGATTTCTGATACACATAGAATAATAAATGTGTACATATAAATGAAAATCCTCTACATAGATTTTACTTAATTTTCGTTTAATCCTGACCGAGCCCCTACCCCAGATGTTTTGGATCCATTTATTTTGAAAGTGTAAAGTGCGACAGATGCGAAAAAGACTTTATGTCATGAATAAATTATGTTATTTGGTGATAAGCTAAGTTTGGTTTGAATCAATATGCGAAACATTGCTATTTATTATGGATAGATCTATAGATTAATGTAAAAGTTTTGTTATTTTAAAATTTCACTCATCATTTTCGAACAAAGTTATAAGCTTCCACTAACCACCCAGCCTAAATTTATTGTAAATATTAGTGGGTTTAGTAGGATAGTCGAAAATAGAATATGATATGATTTCATATGAATCAAGAAATAAATTTAACATGGAAATTAAAAAATATTGAGAAGTGAACTTTAAGCTTAACTACACTTGAATTTGTAAAGCCTTGTATAAAAAAAAAATTAAACAAATATAGTAAAATTTTAGTTGGATGAAAGGCATTAAATTTTAAATTCAGAGCATCTATAGAAATAAGTACTTGTACTCATATTTCATAAAATATCTTTATTATACAAAAAAAAAAGGTTATTGATTATATTAAAAATAGATATTAAGGTATATATGTTCGAAATTAAAAAAAAAATATATATATGAAACTATTATTTTGATATTAATCAAAAAAATATAATCTAGATTATGATTAAAGATTAAATATCAGGTTGACAGAGCTTCGCTCGGAATATTTTTGTAGAATTTATTAAGATATATATTAATAAAAAATAAATAATGAAAAATATATAAAAAATTACAAAAAGAGAATAATAATAACACCGAGATCCAAACCGACGCAGTTTGAATGCCAAAAAAAACAAAATTTGAACCGGTCAACGTCCCACCTGAGCTATCGTAACTCCATGACGTTCACAACGAAATTTGAATTCATATTCTTTTAAAATTTAATGTCATTTATTGATATGCTAAAAACACCGACAAAAGAACATTTTCTATAAATAAAACCTAGCTAGATCGATTTTAGGACCCAAAACCTCTAGTATGCTAAGTTTCATCAAAATCGTTGGTGCCGTTTCCGAAAATATATATATATATATATAAAAGAATTGCTCGTTTAAAGATATAAGATAATCATTAATGATTATCTTATATCTTTAAACGATCAATTCAACGAGATTAATCTCTTGCATGATTACTTGTTTGAATATTTAAGTTAACCTGTAATTATAATTGAACATTAGAAAATGTAATCATTAATCTGATTGCATTTTGCCCAGCACTGTGAGGCATCTTATACTTCTCGTGGCCAAGAATACCGACATATGTACAAATTTAAAATTGAATACAATTTTTACGGATTTTACAGCGTATGCTGTAAAATCTCTAAAAAATTATATAATTTACATGAACATTAAAAATATATTTTTACTCATTTGCACATATATTTTTTATAATTTTTTTCATTCATCAAACATTTCCAATATTTTGGATGGATTTCCAATGTTCTAATCATTTTAAACGGCTAGGCCGCTTTAAGAGACTAGACTTTAAATTCTCATGAAAAAATACCTAGGTAGATTTTCTATAACATACCTATAACTACTGTAATACTACTGTATTATCAAGCCGAATAAAAGTTCATAGGACAGAATTTTGATAAGAAAGTTTATTATTATTTTGTAAAATATTTAGCATGAACGTACCTCATAACTTATATCTCACACTGCTGAGTGTGACCTGCGCGCTCTGATAATACCGAACCGGAGGGAGCGATGGCCATGACGGAGGATTTAGCGAATAAAATTTGCATATAAACGTGTTATTTATGGTCAAACACTGAAATTCGTTTTGGAACTCCATCGACATAAATGTGATGTGACTTAAAAATATAAACTATTTCATTTATATCTTCCTAGTGATTTCTATAGTAAGGTAAAGAAATATTTCATTTCTGTTATTCACTAGTTTTATTAAATGCCAGGCTATTTTTTTTGATCTGATACTGTGAGATGACAGGTTAACCTTATCATCTTACAATGTCAGATCATTACATAATAGCATAATAGCATTACATAATTGTAGGTGAAAAAAGTGTGTGTTATGTACGTCGGTAACAGTCGAGTTCAGCTAAGTTAAAAATCTTTCTAAAAATTTTATCATTCGCGTTATTCTACGTTTGTGGAAAAATGACACAAACGACGGTCGTGCATTGCGTATCGTAAAAAATGTTGACTAGCGAACTTCAGGGTGTCCGTTTTTCGTGACGGTGTGCGCGCGCATCGTAAAAATTTACTATTATCATTTATTCTTTACGCCCCAAAAGAAGTACAACTTCAAAATAGCTAATAGATAAGATATAAATTAACTGCTAACTTACCCAACCAAACTCTTTAACATCAGAACTAATATTATAAATGCTAAGTAAATTAGTTTATTACGTATTCATGCATAAAAGAACTAAATGGATTTTAAAAATATATTATCTATTGAAAGCTACGTTATCAGCAAATAACATACGCTATATTATATCCAGGTATTTCCGCAGAGGTTGCTGCGGCAAGTACCTAGACAAGGTCGCGAGGACGGAAAGGACGCCGTCCTGCCACCACTGCGATTGCGACGAAGACACGGTGCGGCACATGCACGAGCTCTTCGTGGCCTGGGAAGAGCGACCACAGCCTACGAAAAAAGCTATTTCCGTGGCAACGAGCACTACGCCTATAAAACTGCGGGATTTGTACTGATTTTGAAAATTGTGTCACCATTAGAAGGTTACATTATCTGCAAATAAAATAAGTATTTTATCTGCCTATTCCCACAGGCACAGAAACTAGGCAGATGAAACTGCGAGATTTGCTAGTTATAATTATAATATTGTAATTGAGTTGATTACAGCTAAGTCAAAGTATGATTAGTAAGCTTAATAGCATTTGGCAATGACCCTTACTGCAGTTCCTTCAAGGGTGCCAAATGGACTATCGATACATGAAAGTGCTGAAGTATTTGTATAGAAATGCTACTATGTCGGTCCACATCCGGGATAAGAGTACAAAAATGATCCAGTTGCAGTGAGATGTAAGACGGGGACACGTCATATCTCCGAAACTGTTCACAACTACGCTGGATGATGCCTTCAAGCTCTTAGACTAGACAGAACTCGGCATCAACATCGACGGCGAATACATCATTCACTTTAGATTTTTTGACGATATCAAAGTCATGGCAGAATCCCTGTAGAATCTTGGCACTATGTTCAATAAGCTCAGCGGGGTTTCTTAACTAAAGTCTAACTTTTTATTAGCTGCAGTAAAATGACGTTTCTAAATGTCATTCCGTAAAATAATGTTGATAGCCTAATCTCAATAGGGATGTGATTCAGTTCACAAAAGTTTACAGAATATCTAATCGTTCCATAGCTGACTCATAATGATCATACTAAATTCTATTTAATATTAATGTAAATAAAAAGCTGTATAAACGTTGATCCTTTTAGACATATACAAGGTAACACTCAAGAAAACGCTCTCTCAAGTTGGTAGTACTGGTTTTTGGTTACGGTGCTACGATGACGCTTGACCGCCATTTTGTTTCGGTTGTCATTCGCTCATTCGGCTTCATACTTCTGTTTTGAGTGCATGAATAACTTTGATTTGCCCTATGCGCGTTGTTTTTGTTATCGTTATTGTTAAACTTATGTTACGTTGTGTTTGTTTTTCATTACCTGTTTTCGTTAATCGTGTTAGTTTTTTTTTTGTTTGATACATTGAAGACATGGATGCTCTGCCGAGCACATCGCAAGATGGAGACACATTTTTATCTCCTAAGAAAAAAAGGCCACGTGCCAAGCTCTAAGTGCAACTGAAAAACTTTGGGTTCAAAACGTTTACAAATATGTGTTTAAAGTGAAATCTTCAGAATCAAACATTGAAGTTCCAAAAACAAGTGAATGCGTTAACAAGGTGGCTGAAGTCTTGGGAATATCCGTCCGCACAGTTTATTCCGTTTTAAAGGAGCACAAGGAGAACGACAGCGAATCACCAAAACCTCCCGAAAAAACGGGACCAAAACTTACATTTAAAGATAAACTTGATGATTTCACATTCACTGCTGTTAGACGAATTGTACATCAGTTCTTTCATAGAAATGAAATACCCACCATCGCAAAAGTTAGTTTACACATGTCGTCACTCATCTTTTTATTATACGTTATGTATGTTTTCTCCCATCCCATGTGTAATCTTAACCAATTAGGTAATAACTTTAATCATTTTTAGGTGCTGCAAGTTGTAAATGATGACCCAGGATTGTCCAACTTCTCGAAAGAGACATTGAGAAAAATTATGAAGCATCTTAATTTCGAATTTGCTACTCGATCACGCAAGAGTGTGCTTATTGATAGACAAGATATCATATCATGGCGCCAGCGCTACCTGCGTTTAATTAAACAATATCGTAGGGAGGGAAAATACATATATTATCAAGACGAGACCTGGGTCAACGCTGGTACGTGTCAACTCTTAGTTTCTTCTATTTGTTCCCTTTTTGTTTTGATGTCGAAACTTATGATTCTTTTTTGTTCTTTTCAGGTCATACTACAAAAAAACCTGGATTGACGGAAGTATTAAATCTTCTCGACAGGCATTTTTAGACGGCCTGACTACGGGATTAAAAAATCCCACAGGAAAGGGCAAACGACTCATAATTAGTCACATAGGCGGAGAAGAAGGCTTCCTGGTCGACGGACTTCTTATGTTTGAAGCAAAGAAAGGTACAGAAGACTACCATGATGAAATGAACGCGGAGTGTTTCGAGGATTGGTTCGGCGGTATTCTATCTAAACTCAAGCCGAATGCAGTAGTCGTAATGGACAATGCGCCCTATCACTCTCGGAAGATCGAAACAATCCCGAAGATGTCGTGGACGAAAGCACGAATTCAAGAGTGGCTGACTACTAAAAATATTGCGTTTGAACCAAATATGGTCAAGGCCACTCTCAAAGATATTGTGAAACAACAAAATCATACTGAGAAATATGCCGTAGACGAGATGGCTGTACAAAAAGGTATCACACTTTTAAGACTGCCCCCTTATCACTGTGAATTGAACCCCATTGAGTTGGTATGGGCGCAGGTAAAGAGTCACGTCGCAAACAATAATAAGACGTATAAAATGCAAGAAGTGAAAACTTTATTCCAAGAAGGAATCAAGAAAGTGACACCGGCTAAGTGGAGTGACTGTGTGTCTCACACTATTAAAGAGGATGATAAAATGTGCCACCTCGATCATATTATAGATGAAGTGACAGATAGATTTGTTATTAGTGTGACCGAAAGCGACAGCGACAGTGATTTCGAAAAAGATTAATTAAATAACATTATTATGACGTTTTTGTTTCATTTTGAATGTACCTCCCTATATTTCCACTAAAAAAGATCAATCCTCTAGTATAGTAATAATAATAGGTTAAAAAAATACATTACAACTTAATATTAAATCTCAAAAAAAAACCAAGCTGATTATTCATTTATGATTCACTCATCTAGCTACATCCCTATTTATTTTTCTTCAAAAACCGGCAACCCACAAAACGTCATTTTACTGCAGCTAATAAAAAGTTAGACTATAGTCGGTCTACAAATAAACATGGGCAAGACGAAAGCCATGTCAAATGCCCATTGTGTGATTGTGATTTCTGTACCGGTCCTAGTTGTAAATGCAATTCTCGAAGTTGTCGATTACTATGTTTACCTAGAATAAGCATTCTAGTTAGGTAAATCCAATTTCAAGTAAGAGATCAACCGAGGAATCCAACTCTGCTGGACAGTGCTCGGAAAACTTAACAGAATCTTCTCCTCCAATATTCCGCAGTATCTGAAAAAAAAATATAACCAATGTGTGTTACTAGCGATCCGGAATACGGAAATCCATAGAAGAACGGGTGTAACCGATGTAGCTCGCAGAATCAGCACGTTAAAATATCAATGGCCAGGCCACATTGCTCATTGAACTGGTAATGGTTGGGGAAGGAAGGTTCTCAAGTAGCGATCAGATATCAAACGACGCAGCGTAGGATGACCCCCTACTAGGTGGACTGACGACATCTCAAAAGCAGGAAACAATTGGATGCAAGTTGCACAGGACCGTTCCGAGTTGCATTTTTGTGGACATAGACATAGGCTACCCTATGTCCAACAGTGGGCGTCTATAGGCTGTTGAATGAATGAAATCATCGTTATAAAACGTAGGATGATAGCCTACGTATAAGGCCGGGGAAAAGTTTCGTCGCATTCTGCACTACAGTCCAAGACGTATTTTTTTAAGTTTATTGACATTTAATTATATTATATACTAGCTGACCCAGCCAACTTCGTACCGCCATAATTTTTTTCGTAAATATATTTTCTAAATTTCCGAATATTATAGTCTCTTTTTTTTTTTTTCTTTTTTCACGCTGTGGAAATGCATTTGCGCACTATTCCCCCGCCGGTTACAGACAGGGGAGTGTGTGTGGGACTCGCCGGCCACTGAAGTGACCGAAATACCCACTAAAACCACAGCGGCCCCTTCCGCACTTTTACGGGGTGCCGGAGAGATCGTCTGATAACATTCTATCCCCGACACCCCAACGCTTGGCCGTCTGGCCACGTCCTGTCATCATTTAGAGTGATGGGTGGAGGAGCGCATAGCGGTGTCTCCTCCTCCCTGGTCGTCGCCGGCGGAGCGAGTCAGCGGACGCAAGCGCCTCGCGTGCCCGCTCCGCGGCCCCCTTCCTTGTCATGACAGCCTCACAGATGGAGGCCATCGACGACCAACAGCTGTCGCTGCCGAGCATTTTGGAGATGATGGTCGGCAACGACAGGTCTGTTGTTGCCATGCCCGTTGACAAGACGTGGCGCTGAGGCCCCCAGGCGGGGCATACTTCCAGTGTGTGGCGCGCATCGTCAATTGCCGCGCCACACTCATGACATCCTGGGGCCTCTCTCTGCACCATCCTAAATGTAAGGCTGCCGTGCCTTCTCCTGAGCCAGCGGTGGAGATGTGGTGCGACCGCCTCCACAGTCCCCCGCCCTGCTACGGGGGACTCCAGCTCTTTCCTCCACCACCGGATTACTTCCCTTCGGGCCACTTCCTGGGCTCTGCCCAGTCCCCTTATGGACACTTGCTCTCCGTTGGTTTGTGCTGCGGCGCGGAACTGGTACACTTCCGCCAACGCCTCCACCACCAGTGGCCAAGGCGGGTCGCCTGCCAGCAGTGTCGCTGCAGTTCATGACACAGTACGGTAGCCCCTAATGGCCCTCACCGCCATAGCCCTCTGCGGTCGTCGCAAAAGGGCTCTGTTGCGGACGGTCAGGGACTCCGACCAGATAGGAGCACCATACAGTGCCATGGAACGCAGGATGCCGACGTAGAGACGTCGGCATGTCGACCCGGGACCGCCAGTGTTTGGCAGAAGTCTTCCCAGCGCCGCGGCCGACTTGTCGAGCCTAGGGACGAACTGGACAAAGTGTGGCCCGAAATTTCAGTTTGAATCTAGGTGCAGACCCAAATATTTTATATGGGCCTGCACCGGCACGGCAACCCCAGACACACTGATGTGTGCTCCTCGGGGGGGACCTCGACGTGGGCCATGAAAAAGGAGGGCTTCGGTTTTGTCCAGCGAGACCCTCAGACCCAACATCCCAATCCGGTCTACGACGAGCGCTACTCCTTCCTCTGCCAATCGGACAGCCCCCCCGGAAGTCCGCTCTCTTCACCGTGACGAGGGTGTCATCCGCGTAGCAGATGATCCCAATCCCAGGAAGGAGCTGACCCCGTAGGAGCCAGTCGAACCCGACGTTCCACAGCATCGGACCGAGAACCGAGCCCTGTGGGACGCCGCACTCCACCCGATGGCGATGTATACGCCCGTCGCCCCCCTCCCAGAGCACGTGCCTTTCCTCGAGGTACGCTTCCAACAGCCTGCCAAGATACGGAGGCACTCCATGGTACTGAAGCGCCTCTTTTAACGTCTCATGAGGGAGACTGTTGAAAGCGTTTTTAATATCGAGCGAACTGCCAGGACTTCCTTTTTGGCCACTGCTTCGGTGGCCAGGGACTTCAGAGCAGCCAGCGCGTCAATTGTTGACCGACCGCTCCTGAATCTGTATTGTCTCTCTGACAGTCCCGGCCCAATTTTCTCGAGGTGCTGGACGAGACGGTCTGCGAGCACCTTCTCGAATGATTTAGCCATCTCATCCAGCAGCACCAGTGGTCTATATGCGGAAGAGGAGTCAGCTGGGCGACCCTCCTTCCGCAGTAGACACAACCGTCCACACTTCCATTGCTCCGGAAACTGCCCGGACCTTAAAAACACGTATTGAGCAGTTCCCGGAGGTCACCCTTGAGGTATTCCGCGGCGATGCCGAGTACGAGTCCGGACCAGGCGCCTTCCTTTTACCACGAAGTCGGGAGAGAGCCACTTCCATTTCTTGGTCGGTAATGGGTGAAATAGGGGTTTCCACCTCCACCGCCGACCAAGAAGCCATTCTGGGGGGTACGTGCCCCACAGAACGCGGAAACAGTTCCCCCATTAGCCTCGACAGGAGACCCGGGTCCATTGATTCAATGATGGGGGAGCCACAGGCACGGAGATTGTTCCGCGCCCGTTGGTATGGGCGCCCCCACGGATCCCTGTCAAGGCCCGCAAGGAGTTCTTCACGGGCCCTCTCCTTCGCCTGGCTGATGGCCAGCTGCAGTATCTTCTTCCTTGTCTTGTATTCTGTTCGCAGCTGACTCTCAAGGACGTCATCCCAGTTGATGCTCTGACGGCATCGGACGTAGGCACGCCGCGACCTGTTGGAGGCCACCCGCTGATTAGCAATCTCGGGTAACCACCAGTACACCTGGCGACGCGGCGGCATCCGCCGAGCTCTGGGCATCGCCGCATCACATACTGCCTCAAGGGCGTTCCTTATTCGACCTGCGAGCCCCTCCACATCTGTAGGTAGCTGTCCTGCTATACCCCAGCGCTGTACTATGGCGGACTCCCGGACCATTTCCAGATCAAGTTGGCCAATGGCCCATTTCGGAAGTCCTCCTCTTCTTCCGCGCCGGGGCCCTAGTGGTCCTCGAGGGGTGGAGATCTCGAACCGTATATATCGGTGGTCCAAAAGAGTCTCCACTCCTTCTTCAACTCTCCAGCCTTTCACCTCACGGGCGACACCGGGGCTGGCAAATGATAGGTCCACCACGGACCCACCCCGATGTCGCACGCAAGTGTTGACCCTCCCTTTATTAAGAAGGGACAGACCGGAGAGCAAGGACCACTGCTCAACAGCCGTACCCCTGGCGTTTGTGGTAGGGTTCCCCCAAGCGCGAGACTTCGCATTAAAGTCGCCGAGAACTACAATTCTTCTTGGCGACTGACGACGAACCGCGGCACTGACAGAGTCCAAAAATAATTTAAACTCTGCCAGGCCGCGGTTGGGAGAGAAATAAACGCCAATAATGGCGAAATCACGCCACCCCACCACAACATATCCATTGCCCCTCTCGAGAGAAGAGAGGGGAGGGCCGGCACATCCTCTTGTCAGGACAGCTACATCTTCCCTAAGATCCCCCACCCAATTGGATGATTGGGGAATAAAGTAGGGCTCGCTGGCCACAGCAACATCGGTATTCCACTCCGCCATGGACTGCAGCAGCAGGTCCTGAGCCCCAGCGGAGTGGTTCAAATTCGCCTGGAGGATGCGAAATGTGTCTCCCATTAGGTGGACATTTCGAGCTCCTCCTGGGCTCTGCGGCTACTGCTTAACGTAGTGGCCTGAGGTCCTTGGGCCACCTTGCCTTTCGATGAGGGGGCTTTGCAAAGCCTCCCTCCCATTGTGTGCTCTGCTGGGCGGCCAGCAGCGGCGCAAACCGCACAGTGCGGCATGGCCATACATGCAGCCGACTTGTGTCCACTGCTGCCGCACCGAAAACAAAGTTCGGAGCGGTCTACAGTAGACGGGCATAGCGGAGCCGTATGCCCTAGTCCCAGGCACCGGTAGCACCTCAGTGGAAGGCTCTCCAGCACCTGAATGCCAGCCGAGCTCCAGCCAACCAGAAGCCTTCCTGCATCAGCGAGCATTTTAGCGGCGGCGACGGGGCAACGCACCTTCACCATGCCCATACCACGCGGTCCGCGTTGGATTTGTCCAACTTGAACATCCGCGGCGTCACAGCTACATGTACGGACTACAGCTGCTTGCACTTTCTCTTCGGCAGCGGAGTCATCCATCCTGGTTACCCGAATATCAGCACGTTTGACCGGTCGGATGACATCCGCCATACCCGTCAATGCCGTACGCAAATTGATCGCCAGCTGATCAGCAACTTCCATTGACTGAGACTTGGGCAATTGTAGGACCCTAGCCCCAGTCACGGAGCGCCTAACTTTAAGACCCTCCTTAATCCCCATCTCTTGGAGATTAACTTCCTGCTCGGCGCGAAGCATTACATCAGCGTATGTGACCCCATTTTTTTCAGCCTCCGGCTGCAATTTCAGGATTACAGCCGGGGAGCGTGGGGCTGCAAGCGCCGCCTTCAATTTCCTCTGCGCCAGAACAGCTGGGTTGGGAGGCGTGGGGGGCGCAACAGCCGCAGAGGGTGGTGCAGAGGGGGAAGGTTTTTTCTTACCCTTCCTAACAACGGTTGCCCAGGTATCCGCAATCGTGGGCTGGACCGAAGGGGCGACTGCCGGAGGAATGACTGCAGAAGGAACGTCCGCTGTAGGAATAACTGCTGAGGTACTGGGGACTGCCTGACCAGATGCAGGCACCGATGCAGTCGCACGAACGGCGACTTTGGCCACGGCAGCTGCTGCATTTCTTCTTTTATCTGCAGCTAAAGGTGGACGGTTCACCTTAGCGGGAAGAAGACGATCCTCTAATCCCGCAAACCGGGCGTTCATCATCTCCCCAACTGACCTAACGATAGAGGATTTTATTTCCTCTATTGTGTCTGTCCCTATTGAGGACGAAGAGGCCCTCATTTCTGAGAACTCTCGGCGGTATGCCTTGAGTTCCGCCCTGAGGGCTTCTACTTCCTGGCGCTGCCTTTTATTCTCCGCTCTCAGTCGGCGGGTTTCCTCTCCCTCCGATTTAGAGGTACACAAAGCTTCGATCAGGGCTTGCATATCCGCTGCTGCATCCCTTAATTTTTTTATAAAAGGACCCTGAAGATGGCCAGATTTTCGGGTTACCTCCATGATTACTGCCGCGTTGCGGCCCCCGCGGGCGCGTATCTCCTCAGGCCCTATGCTGGAGAGGTTCTCTGTTATAGGGCACTCTGATGCTGAAGTTTCCGCTGAATCCATTTGTGATATTACGACTTCTTTACGGAAAGCACGAGATCTAAGTACACGCTCATACTCAACTTCTTCGGCGTCTCTGCGTTTGAGATCTGCCTTCGCACGTGTGAGCCCTACGTTATGGCCTCTCTGCACTGCCTTACCCCGCCGTGAGGTATTCACCTTTGATATGGGTTCCGCTTCAGTATCGGAGCCCAAATCCTTCCGTTCAATGTTGGTGATTTTTAAAAAGTGCCTCTTCCTCCCAGTGGGGGTGACATCCGTTTCACATGTGTCACATTCAACAGCTGATGCTGTATCCGACTCTAATTCCGAGTCGTCCTCCATTTAGTAGCTAAGTCAGATACTAAAAGTGTTGATTCACTAACCTAAGAGAACGGCTAAATCGCGATATTAAGTTTTGTTAACAATGTTAGTACGGCTGAATCGCGATATTAAAGTTATTTTTAGATTTTATATATACAAGCCGGCCACGACCAGCAGGCTAGTCGGGATCGCCTCAGTACCGCAGTTTTACCTCGTTTACGTGTAAACTAGTGTTCGGACTTCTCGGTTTGCCGTCTGCCGCTTCTTCGGTGTTTGAGTTGGCGTCTCGGCGTCAGCATAGACATCGGAGCGGTTGCCGACGTGCAGCCAGCTACCTTAATAGTCGCACGGGTACTGACTCAGTAGCGTTCTACTATGCGCCCTAGAAGGGGCTACCCCATGCGGGGTACCCACCGTTCTAAGGACGCCTCAGCTGCCGGCCCACCGAAACCCGCGGGAGTGCGCCGCAGGACGCCCCCGCTCTCGCCACCGCCGCCGAAGCCACAGCGCGCGCTCACGCGTGCGCTGCGCTCAGCGCTGCCTCAAGAGGATACGGGCACAGGCGATTACGCCTTGTTGCCCCCCGCCCCAGCTGCCCGCACAGACCGTCCCTACACGGGAGAGGACGGCCGCTACCTGTGTATGTTAGCGCGCACGTCATCGACGCGCTCACTAACAATTTACCGCAGCCGCGAGGACATCGCGGAAGCCTCTGCATCCCAGACCAGCCTGCAGCCGCCACCCCGATCGCCGCCGTCGAGCGCACACGAGCGCCGTGACGACAGCGACTATCCGTCCGATGTTACTATGACATCGGGCGAGTCCCAGGAAGACGCCTCTCCCGAAAGGGGGATGTTGAAGACCAAAGTCTTCAAAAAAAGATATTCTCCACGCAAGTCGCCCGATGCCCAGGTGGGTGTCAGACGCCAGCGCAGCCCCAACACCACTGACGACCCGGCGAAGCGCTCACGCGCCGCTGGGCCTGCCCCGCTTCTTACACACTCGCGGAGGGCGAGCCCGCAGAGCGCTCAAGCGCTCGCGGAAGCCTCCCCGCCCGCTGCCTCAACAATGGCGCCACCCGGCGCCTTGTCACCGCCGTCGATGCCGCCCCCGCTGCCTTCGCGCTCGCTGCGAACATTCGCAAGCGTAGCTAGCGAGCCCGCACCGAACATCAACAAGGCGAACCCGCCTACAAGCCGCCCGCAGACCTCCACGCAGCCCGCACCCGTGCAGCCGAAGCCTAAATATCCTCCCTTGGTGGTTGAGAGCCTCCCTAATTGGCCTCGCCACTTAGGGGAGATTAAGATGCAGCTGGGCAGACTTGCGAATGCTCGCCCATTCGGGAAGGGCATTCGCTTCTCCCCAACAGAAGAGGATGAGTATCGGGTCGTACACCAGTACCTCACGAACCTGGAGGCCACCGACAAGGTCTCCTGGTACTCTTATTCGCCGCCCGAAAAAACAGACTTCAAAGTCGCTATCCGGGGGCTGCCGTACGACGCCCCTCCGGATCTCATGGCCGCTGAATTTGCAGCCCTCGGCTTCACAGCCGATTACATTCGGCCCATATGCGCCAGGGGAGGCCACCCCGGGTGCATACACCATGGCATATTCCTCCGCACCAGCAACATAGAAGATATCTTCCAAGTGACGGAATTGCTCGGCATCACCGGTGTTGTCGTGGAGGCATGGCGCGGTAAGCGCCGCCCCGCGCAATGCCACAGGTGCCAACAATTTCGCCACAGTAGCCACCATTGCCACCGCCCGCTCGCCTGTGTGCGATGCGGAGGTGAACACGCCGCCATGAACTGCAGCCGCCCCCGCGAGTCGCCGGCCACGTGCTGCAACTGCGGTGGGCCCCATCCGGCCAACTATTCGGGCTGCCCCGTCATACGACGTGAGGCCCGCAACCGCCGAGCGGGCCCACTAGCCCGCACCTCCCGTCCTCAGTCGGGCCCCCAGCCGGGCCCCCTGCCCGTCGAGCAACCAACTGTCCCCACCGAGCCGCAGGCACCAAGCCTGATGGCGCCGGCGAACCCCGCCTCCTCTCAGAAGAAACCGAAAAGTAAGAAGAAGCCGAAGAAAAAATCAGCCGCCGTCGCGACGCCCATAGCAGACGTCGCGACGCCCATAGACAGCGTCGCGACGCGCAACGCCGCCGCCGCGGCGCCACATGCGCCCGCCGCGACGACATCAGCCGTGTCGCGCGGCGCTGCCAAAGGCCGCCTCGAGTCGCCTGCCTCCCAACGGTCCCCTATGGGGACCCACCAATTGCTAATCACTGTTATCCAATTGCTACAGAAATTACTTACGGCGCTGGCCGCCGGCAGACCCAACGACGAGCTGACACTCATCGTCACAGGAGGTCTCGCCGATGTGCTGGCCCAAGCCAACCTAGCAGCCACCGGGGACCCATAAAGGAACCAGGTCGAGAAGATAGCCGTCGGGACGCACTTTCCCCCGCTTAAACCAGACACCACCGCATACTTACAAAAGTATGTGGTTGTAGTCGGTGTCCGCGGGGCGGCGCCACTGACGGCTAATAAATAACAAAACCACATTAAAGCTTCATCATACCTCGTCAAGACACCGTACCCGTTGATCCCTCCCGCCGAAGTCCCCGGTAGTCGCTGGTCGCTCGGAGCTGGACCTCCCCCGGGATACCGGGGGTCTCATCTGGCTCGGGCTGACCGCCTCCGGGTGTGAAGAGTGGGGGGGACCACGGTAAATTAATCCTCAGGACGCGTGGTTATTAAACCACGGCGAATGCAGCCGCAGTCGGAGGGCACAAGGCCCTGATACTGCCAAACCCGCCCCATACCGGGCGGAGAAGATCAACCAGCAGGCTGGTCGCAAATTTTTTAACACCGGTTGAGCGCCTCCACAATGTGGTGGCAATCCCGGTACCTAAGCGATCCCTCCTCTCCCTTCCCCAGACACGACTAGGCATGGGTAACTCAACGATAATCCTTGCGTTAACTCAGTAACTCAGGCGCAGTAGACTGCGCCGGCTCATTGCGCTAACTCAAAATTGCGCCATGGCGCAATAAAATGTAAACACGACCGAGTGAGCTACGAATGAAATGTGCGCCATCTGCGCCACTGCAGGTATAACTCCATTTCTAACTCATTGCGTCATGGCGCAACACATGAAACAACCGAATGAGCATCTAAATGAGCACCTAGGTATAACTCAATTTTTAAAAGAGTTATTTACACTTCACAGAGTTGTTCGACCTTGAGTTTTTCGGCGGGAATATGGGAGTGTCATGTTACGCTCTTGAATGAATTATTGTTTTTAGTGTTATATTTTAAATAATTTTGCTGATATTTTATCTTTATTTACATTATATATATTTGTTGTGTACGTCACTGAAACTCCTCTTAAACGGCTGGACCGATGTTGATGAAATGTTTTGTGTATGTTCAAAGGGATACGAGAATGGTTTAGATTCACAACTGGACTCGGTAGGTGGCGCTGCTGTCGATTTCAAAGAGCATTCCTTTATTTTATTTGAACAGAACAACATCTGTATTGAGTCAGCTAGTTTAATATGTAATACAGTTGAAGTGTTGTGAATATCACATAATAGTGATTTACGTTAATATGTATAATAGTGTATTTGGTTTTCAGCACCCAATTAATGGTAACGACTTACTGATGGATGTTACTTATCTCTTACGCTAATAATAAATTATATGTAAAGAAAATTATGTGTAAGCTACGTAAGACAAGGCAGTAAGGTCGACTATAGCCTGCCTTATAGGCGCATAAATAAAAAAATTGTTCAGATTCGCCGGCGCTGCGACGATTGCGCCGTGCGCTAACACATTTTCTAGAAGTGAGTTGATACTTCCAGCGCAGTAAACTGAGTTGGCGCAATTGCGCGGCGCAGCGCAGTGTTACACATGTCTAGACACGACACGACAAGACAAACGAACACGACAAGACAACGACAACAACCCGCCAATGAAATCCGATGCTAAAGACCGACCTAAACCAACAATTCATCCCAGTGCACACGTCCGACCTGTACGAGTGCCAGGTTTAAACCGAATATTATAGTCTAACGAAAGAACCATTACAGCTTTGTCAGGAAAGATTCAATCGCTTGGTCGCGGCATTGTTAATGATGATTCAAAGAGAACACTAATAACTGATTATTGATTTCTGAAAAAATTATAATCATCAAATTTTCAACCATACTTAACTATACACAAAATTACGTTTAGCTATCATTGGCATTTTGTTATTACATATCAAATGCGGTTTTTTATCCTACGTTTCATAGTGACTTGTATTCACTTTGACATGAGTTTCGGCGCGAATATGGAAATGTCATGTTAAGCTCTTGTATTATATTCATTATTTTAGTATTTTATAGTGTTATATTGAATAATTTTGCTGATATTTTATGTAATATAATACAGTTAAGGTACTGAAGTGTGGTGAATGTGATATAAGAGTGGTGGAAAATACACGTAATGTATTTTCATATTCTACTGAAATTCCCTGAGAAATCATTTAATTAGGTTTTCAGCGCCTAATTAATGGTAAAGACTTGACTTATTGACGGACATGATTATAAATAAGCTATTCTATATAAAGAAATGTTAAATAATATGAAGAAAATTATATCACAATTAGCTATATGGGCTTTGATCCCTTTGCCTGTCCGAATGGACAAACGGAAACAAAAAAAAAATCTATTTGACATTTTATGTCACGTCATACGGGAACGCGATCGAACGGGATAAAAAGTAGCTCATTGCCATTAAGAAGAAGAAGAAGAACGGGATAAAAGTATCCTATGTCCATCTCCTGGTTCTAAGCTACCTCCCCACCAATTTTCAGCCAAATCTGTACAGCCGTTCTTGAGTTATAAACGTAGTAACTAACACGACTTTCTTTTATATATATAGATGTGCCATTTTGTGCGACGACTATCTGCTATCTTATAGGTAGTGTCGTGATCTTGTTGCTGTAGAAATTTTAGGACTTCTGATCAAAAAAACGCGATAAATAATTACGGTAGTCCTATCTTGATGTTAACCTAATCTGAAGACCGAAGCAGGTGGCTGCATTGACCTTGCAGTCATTTAGGACAATGCATTTTATATGTAAAGGTAATCCAAGTAATACGTTATTTAGCAATAACATTGGCTCTATCGAACGTAGGTCCTATGAAAATACGTCACTATACTTACAAGTTTACTGGGTATAGTGTGCGTCTATGAGAGATGGAATAAGGTCAAAATTGTTAACGTACCCCAATCTTATCAATGAAAGTCTTAAAAGACAACTAGGGGATATATGCATCGGTACAAGAGAAGAAAGACTCGAAATAAAACCCTACACTAAAACGTCTGACCAGCGTGGTATAGTTAGTCAATTTCTCTCCTATTAAGGTAAAAGTTCAAGCTCAGCATTGGCACGTACACGAATCGAGATGAGCATCCATTATACTAAGTGCTGAAGGAGTAAGAATATAGTTCACCAACCTTTCCTTTTTTGTGAGTATCGTGGATGATTAAGGAAATACTAGAGAATAAGTACTCGAATCAAAACACGTTCAGCTAGCATTAGAAGTAGAGCTTTTCCCTTCTCCTTGTGGAAGTAGAAACCAGTACCTAAAAAGAGACATATATAATCCAAATATTATAAGATTACAGAGTCAGCAGCACGTAGTTTAGCTCGCGTTAATGATTACAAATTTCTCCAACCCTCAATGCTTTCTATGACATGAGCTTTTTTAATTCCCGATAAATTAAAATTAGCATACATATTAAACCCTCTAAACATGTACGTAAAATTTTAAGATGACCGTGTTTCTAATACAGGTTTTATGATGCCTATTATATAATAATAACGTAAGGCATTTCTTTTTGTTTTTTTTTTGGGTGGGCTACGGTCAGCGCACCCGCCCCCCGTCTCCGTCCGGGGCGACAGAGAGGCGACGCACGCCCGTAACCCACTATATAGCACGTTGCCTTCGTCGTTGGGCCGACCACCGGTGCAGAGTTCCTTGATTTCAATCCGGCTCGACGGAATACCCCGAGGGAGTACCCTCTCCCATCGACGTCCCCATTCCCAGGACGCCGATCGCCGTCGCGAGACTAGCCTCTCCGCGGATGCCAGACTAAATCCCCGGTCTGGTCACCCGCAGTTTCTGTTAGTGCGGCATCAGGTGCAGGTACTCGCGCCTGCGCCCCCTTCGCCAGCGGAGGACTATAATAACATAACACACGATGGCACGATGACACATTGTGTCCCAGACCCGTCACCAAACGGTTAATCTGCCAATCTTATATTGTCCATCAATATTACCAACTTTACCCCACAAAGGTAATTACACTGTATGTTAATCACAATACCTGAAAATTAAGTTTCAGACCAATATAACCCTGCGGTAAATCATAAGATCTCGCTTCACAATAATAGTTTAATTATTACTTCGGTTAATAATATAACCCCTTGAAGATACATCGGCCTAAGTGTCGATAAGAGGATTAATATATAATTGACTCCCTTAATTAATTACACATATCTATTGCTGAGATTCTCTAAGATGATAATGCTAGATTGATACTCTTTCAACCATCTATATATTCGTTACTTAAATCTTATAATAAATCAGTCGGATAAATAAATTTCAACAATTCCTTTATTACATTAATTTATTCAGAAAATTGGGAAAATAGGTCAGAGTAAAGAAAAACATCCGTATATAAATAGACAATATTATTGTATAAATTTTTGTATACATATTATTTAATATGTATAATACAATTAACTATTAATATACTGACTAGATAATTCGCTAAGATATTTGTGGTTCAGTTTCTCAACTCCCCGAGTCCTGTGAGCAACCTGTAAATAAAATAATACATTAAGCCCTTATATACATAGTGTTAATCACATTTTCTTTGTAGTGGTATAGAAATCATAATAACAACGTAAATAGCATTATGCCGTTAGAAAGCAACATACCTAGATTTGCTGTAATAGTAATTAATGTATTCCTTAAAACAAATATTTACATTACTTCAGTTACGTAGAATAATTCTCTAATTAAAGCTGTAATTAAGTTTCGTGAGAAATCAATAACATGTCAACACTGCCTTGTTAAAATAATTTAGTGCCTCTTAAAGTAATAAATAAGTGGTCTTTATAAAGCAAAAAAATATATATAGGTATTTGTTTTAATTGAGTTAGAAATAAATAACAAATGTTACTGTGTAAATATATATTACATCTTATAATCTATACCAATATATAAAATTGGAGTGTCTGATTGTAATGTCAAAATAATAGGCTTTTTTCATGCTCACACGGTTATTTGCACGACACCTATGCCTAAAATAGCAATTAAAAAAATTTTGTCTGTCTGTCTGTTTGTTCCGGGTAATCTTCAAAACGGCTGTACCGATTTCAAAAATTCTTTCACCAATGGAAAGCTATAATATCAGGGCGTAAACTAGGCTATATTTTATCCCGGTATTCCCACGGGAACGGGAACTACGCGGGGAAAACGACTATAACCTATGCGAAGCGAGGGCGGATTGCTAGTCTTTCAATAAATCCTTACTAATATTATAAATGCGAAAGTAAGGATGTTTGTTTGTTTGTTTGTTACGCTTTCACGCTTAAACCACCGAACCGATTTCATGAATTCTTTCACCAATCAAAAGCTATATTATCAGGCAGTAACATAGGTTATATGTTGTCCCGGTGTTCCCACGGGAACGGGAACTATGCGGGTAAGGCGACTGAACCCGAAGCGAAGCGAGGGCGGGTTGCTAGTATAATATAATAGTACTACGATGAAATTTACGTTTTTAATGTCAAAAGTAGGTTGTTGTTTGTTAAGCTGTCCCACTTTAAAATACAATCTTTTTCTTTTTCAAAAAAATAACACAATGCACTATGGAAATAATTCTTTTATTACGGGGGGACTTTACAAACATATAACTAACAGACATCCAGACTCAGAACAACAATTTGTGAATCGCACAAAGTATTGTCCTGCATGGGATTCGAACCCCCGAAACTGGCACTGGAGATTGGTATATTAACCACATTATCATCTATGTAATTAAATCGTATAAAGATTATTAATATTAAGGATACAAAGAAACATATATGTTATCTTTCATCAAGAAAAAGGTCAGAAGAGATATAAAATTTGAGTCACAATAACTAGATTAACACGAACTAAACCAGGTCAGAAATAATAGAAAATAATTCAATGTTTCCCCCTTATACGAAACTATCTAAAATTCCTTTTATAAAATCGCTATAGAAAATTATTATCATCGTCATCATCATATCAGCTCATATACGTCCGATTGTTGGGTTCGGGCTTCCTCCACTACGGGAGGGAAATTGAGCTACTATACCACGCTGGTCAGACCTGTAAAACAAAACTCTATAGGTTTTGTTTAAATTTTTCGTTCTCTTGCATAGATATTATATGCATATTATATGCGTCGTTTTTAACGACACCCGCGGGTAAGAGAGGAGTGATGAATTGTATTCTTACTCCGTCACTACACGGATATATAGAAAATAAATATATAAAATGATGAGTATGCATAGAAAAATGCTATTTAAAATAAAATGAAGTTTTAAATTAAAACTGTTCAATTCGGACGACAAAACGTTCAAAGTACCAAAACTTTGCAGAGCTTGTAAAGATGATAAATCTCAAAAATAATCAAAATTATAATTTCACAGTTTCGGTACAAAGTGCGGCCCTGTGCCGCATGCATCCAACGCTCAGCAACATTCACTAGTTCGTAGACCCATGAATTATTCCACTCAAATTATCATTGATAAATTCTAAATTTTTGTTGAAAATAAATCATCATCATCTTGCTCTTATCCCAATTACTAGGGGTCGACGCAATATGTCATCTGTTTTGACATATTGCAAAAAGTTTCGGCAATGACTTTTATGACCGGCCGCCTGCCTGACGTCAACCCTCCTTGGGAATGTAATCGTTGACCCAAATGTTACCAGATGGAGTTGGTCCGGGTTAATCTAGGGCTCTTAGTCGTCTTTTACGACACCCACGAGCAAAGCAAGGGTTGGTAGTATTCGAAGCCGCTACCACACAGCACTTGTTGAAAATAAATACGACTGAATATTATAAAAAATCTGAAAATTATACTTAAAATATATATTTCATCCCTGTGCTCAAATTAAATCAAATCTTTAAGATTTTGGCTTCTCAATAAAACTAAACATTAAAAAAATAATAGTAATAAATATGTACCAGTATGTAAATATGTATATGTATCAAATCTTACCGTGGTCAGGGCAATAATGTCGTCGGCGTCGGCGCCTTCGTTGTGCATCACATGCATCCACGCACGTTTCTTCTGCACCCAATTACAAAATAATGTATCAATGATAATAAAATGCTCAAATATAGTAAGCAACTAATAGTCTTAATAATAATAAATCTTTATTAACGTAATAAGTTCAGTCACATAGTTAAGATTCCTAACACCTGCGCGAGTAAACACTATTGCAGGTCTTAATGTCTCCCCTGTTACATATACATGGTTTTTATTTCTACTTCATGTTCAATTGAATATTAGAGAGTGAGTATAATAGAGACTGAGTACAATAAGAGTGAATAGTGAGCGAAATTTGGAACTGCTCTTGATTCGAAGTGTATTGCTACCCTCAATAAAAATCTCATAAAAATGTTCAGAAAGCACCGCTGGTATAGAGCAACTGCAACTATACTTTTTTAATCGAGCCGGGATTCGAACCCCACACTTTGCACTCTTAGAAGCATCCCTACACTACTAGACCAACCAGCGGGTTCTGATTTTGAACTTGCTGACGCTACAACTGCGTGTTGCGTTCAAACATTATTTTTCGTTATTATTATTACAAAATTTTCACTAATTTATTGCCTTTGTCACCATTTTATTAACTACTTTATTTCACTACTTAATGGTGACATGCGGTTCAGAATTAAGATTATAAAAGAAGTCAATTATTGGATACTTTTTATTAATTTTTCCTGTAGCTTAGAAGAGAAATTTACAGTGAATAGCACACTAACTTCAAGGACAGCTGTAAGATTATATCATATACTAGCAGACCCGGCCACGCGTTGCTGTGGCTAATGTTTTTGTTATATTACATTTTATTAAACTATTTAAGAGTAGGCGAACATCTGTCATGGAGGTCGTCATATTTTTTTTAAAAAAAAAGCAAGTTAAAATCGTATATGACACGTTTGTAGGTTTGACAGAGCGGTGCCATCTATTAATTAATTACTCAATCCAGTCAACAGATATCGCCTTCTGTTAAAATCGTTTTTAGTTAACAGATAATTGTGAATGTCAAATAATAGACAAATAATTTGCAATAAAATAATATTGCCACTATAAATTAAGATGTAAGCTATCTTTCAAGTCGGATCAAACTACACACGGTATGCAAATTTGATTAAAATTGGTTACGTAGTTTAGGAGTCCATCGTGGACAAACAACGTGACACGTAATTTATGTATATTAAGATATATTTATTTACATAATTCCGTATTATGTAACAATATAATATGGAATAATAATTCCATCTAATAACTACAATAACAATATAATATGGAGTAATAATTCCATCTAATAACTACTCTTAGCTAGTATACTACAACAAGTATTACATAATAAATAATCCACCTAAGGTGTTAGTAAGTTAATTAAACGTAAACTAACCGTCGCAGCAAGTTTGGTGCTGAGGTGGAGCTGCTTCGTCATCATGCCTGGCGAGAGCGCGCAGTTGCAACGTATAAGCTCGAGCACCTCCTGTAGGGGTACCCACACCTCCAGCAAATGTTGCATAAGGACTTATCTCGTACACATCTGAACATATATATTGAAATTTATTTCAACGTACTAGTGATGATTTTATATAAAATTTGTTATTTCAAAAACTATTAACTAAGTTAGAATTATTAAGTAAATATTGCAAGGGCAATCGTTTAAAACTTTTTGCATCTAGTATATCATTCATATATTTTGATTACAGATATAATCAAAAAGAATCATTTGAAATCAAAACTCCTGCGTGGCTATTAAAAACTGTTGTCTATACATATGCATGTTGAGTGAATATTGAACAAAAACAATGAGGGAAGAATTTTCTCTCTATCTTCCTTTTCCATAATAAATTAGTTAGATTCTCTTACATAATAAGTAAGCGCCAAAAATTAAATAGGTAACAACACATTGGAAAAAACAAACAGTATTTACAATCAACCTTTACTGCATATATGATGAGAGGTAATTAAAATATAAGAAGTAAGAAGTTGACTCGAAACACACTATACGCCAATCAGCTGAGACCTTACGAACAGCTATCCATCCGTTGTCAGAGGCGCATGGCAAACAGTACAACATATATGGGCTGAAGAAGAAACTTTTTCTTTTTTTTTTCAATTTCCATCATGGTATTACATATACCAAAGATCATGAATGAAATTAGTTTAAGAGTCACTTTTCCTAAGATAAGGTACAAATATATAATAATAATGTTACGTAGGTAATAATAAAAAATACTTCATCAACATCTCAGCCCATATACACCCCACTGTTGGGCTCCTCCTCCATTGTGGGAGGGAATTTGACCTACTATGCCACGCTGGTCAGACGTGTTGGCATAGGATATCATTACGAGTTTTCTTTCTCGTTCATCGATATCAGAAATATTTAGAATCAGTTAGTTGTCTTTTACGACACTCACTGGGTTGGTGAATTGTATTCTTACTCCATCACCACACGGGAAATACTTATCTCAATATTATACAATCAAATTATATTTTATTTGATTTATTTGATGTTGTGAGAAATAAAAAATAATAAGAAATTAACCTGGTGGGTCTGGTGGTAGTTTTGCCGTTTGGTGTTGTGGTGCTCGGTATGTACCACATGGAGGCTTTTCCGCATTCGTTGATACCCTAGCCGCAGCACCGTCACTCCTAAATAAATAGTAAAACATATCACACAAAAATTCGTATAACAACTTGTTTTAGTATCTTCTTTTTGTACTTAATTTGCTTCTTCGGCAGATTCAACATCTAAAAAAACTAATATATGAACTAATATATAAATTTCTCGTGATCTAAATGTAACTTCTTAGATTCCGATTTCTGATGTTTACGCGAGTATTAGGCATTATAACTATTTTTTACGGATTTTATAGCGTTTGTGTTTGATTTTTGAATGCACGGCGTTCATAGTCACGAGCGGCCTACGCTGTCTCAGGTCCAACAAGTCTTCGTTATTACAGTGATTATCTCTGTAATAATGATGACTCGACATCGTGTTCGAAACATCGGCCAATCATAAAACAAATATAAACGCGATAAAATCACGAAATTTAGATTTAGATCAGGAGAATTTTTTGAGACTTTAACGAACCTATATAATATCAGAAAAAATCATATATTAATTACACAAGGAATCATGCTACAACAGAATCAAACTCATAATAATAACAGTCGGTATTTAAACGACTACGGCATCAATGTACAAATATAATTATACAAAGATGCGAATGTAAGTTTGTTTGTTTATTATACTTTCACGACTAAACAGCAAAATTTTAAAAATTCTTTCACAAATGGAATGTTTCATAACCGGCGAATAACATAGGTCACTTACGAGTATCCTTTATCCTCTTACTACTCCTATTACTTTATCCTCTTATTACCTCGAGAACGGCACTATGTTAGTGAAAACAGAGCAATTTGGTAGCACTGAATAAATTGTTATATTTATCGTCATAATTACAATTAAACTATTAATCATAATTAAAACTTATTGTCACCTAAATTTATTTCTCAATAACTCAAGACAACAAAACAGTATATAAAAATGAAAAGTATATTTGGTTATAATACGAGCGATATAATAATATAATATCATAATTCATCATAATTCCACATCTAATGTTGATTGATTTTTTATATGACGCGGAGCGAAGTCCCTTTAAAAGTACGTTAAAATGTCACATCAGAAACGTTTGAGTGTTGAATTTTTGATGAGGGTCGATAAAGGCGTTTGTATCAACACTGTCACGTACAGAACCTATGTGGTTAACCATCCGGCTTTATTTCAACGAATTCTTTAGTATTATTTTATCTAATAAACAACATTCCGTATGGTGATGAAATAAGAATACTATTCATCACTTGATTTTTTTCTCATGGGTATCGCAAAAAAAAATTACGCGTGGTGACGGAGTAAGAGTACAATTCACCACTCCCTATCTTGCCCGTGGACACCGTAAAAGACGGCTATGAGATATAATATGCAAATAACATCTGTGTAAGAGAAGGAAAACTCGAAATGAAACCCTATACCAACATGTCTGACCAGCATGGTATAGTATGTCAAATTCCCTCCCTTTGTGCAGGAGGCCCGAGCCCAATAGTGGGACGTGTGTAGGCTGCGAAGATGATGATGATCGGAAAAGACCTCTAAAGGATTATAATATGCAGATAACATCTATGCAGTAGAAGCAAAATTATATAAAACCTTATTGACTAGCGTGGTATAGTAGGTCAATTTCCCTCGCATTGTGGAGGAGACTCGAGCTCAGCAATGACACGTATGTGAGCTGCGATGTTGGTGATGATGTAAAACAACAACGACCATTGAATTTTCTAAAAAATATTTAGAAATTATTTCAAAGTTATATAAAACTAGAGATGTTATGGAGCTTCGTAACCGAAACTATCGCATGTTCGAAATTAAAATATATCCAAAACGAAAACCATTATACATTTTTTGGATAGTTTTGTATGGGTCTATATAAGATGGTCCGTCCGTGACCTTAAATGCTATAAAGTTTTCGCAACGTCAGACAATCAAAAATCAAATACAAACGCGATAAAATCCGTGAAATAGTTTTATTTACATATGTAATATATGCGTAAACATCAGAGATCATTTTGCTAATATTGTAAATGCAAAAGTTTGTGTGGATGTGAAGATGTTTGTTGCTCTTTCACGCAAAAACTACTGAATGAATGATGATGAAACTTCACAAAAATATAGCTCATATGTCAGAATAACACATAGGCTATAATTTATCTCAATATTTCCACAGGAAGGAGAATTATGCGAGTAAAACCGCAGGACGCTGCTAGTTATATATGACACGTTACGATAGATTTTTTATCAACCAGCTAAATTTAAGAGGGAAGTAATACGAAAATAACCACAATTGGCATTGTCCTTACAATAATACCTTATCTATAACCGAAACTATCCAAAAGCTGTCGGATAATTGCAAATAATTTCGTTTACTGCAGCCGTAACCAAAACCGACATAATTCTAATCCGTTTCCTGAATCGAAACTTCATATTTAACATAGGGATGTTGTGTGATGTATAAAACCATTAATTTATATTTCACCTAAATAAAATTTCATTTGTAGATAAACTTATTTACTTATTAATATTAGAAGCACGTTTATGCCTAGTAATCAATTAATTGTGAGTGATAATATGAAATAATTTCTAATATAATTTACACCAAAGCGACTGTCAGTTTTCTTTTTTTTTTTGTTGTATGGCCGATTGTAGCTAACGAGCAAGCAGCACAACTGATGGTAAGTGACACTGGCGCAGATAGACTTTTGCAATATCAGGGGTACAGCTAGGCTGTTGCCTACCGTGAATAAAATACTCTTCTTAAACCTCGTTTAAAGAGGCACATGTTATGAGATAAGATAAGGACGAACTTGTGCTTTGTATAACACAAGACGCTAACTTGGTATGAAGTACCACCTGGCTCTCCTGACACCTAACTTTTTGCTTGTCAATTTGGTTTTCTCCTTCAAATGACTCCGAAACTGGACTTTGCTTGATATTTCGAAGATATATGTATATTGATACTCTCGGACGCACGCATATTCTCTATAGAGAGCATGTTATTGATATAAAGGATAAACAACGTCGAGGAGAACACCGAGCCTTGTGGTACACCAGCGTTAATGGTCATGATATCGGAGGAGGAATTTATTTTCATGATTCATGTGCTATATAGTTTTGTCAATAACTTCAAAAATGTATAAAAAATTTAAACTCACACATAAACCATTTCAAAAGTTTTAAATAAAGATACCAAAAAAGCGAGTCTGTTTTTGAAAATAACTCAAAAACTATTAGTGCTGGATATAAAAAAATGATTCTAAAAGAAGACGAAATTTTCTAAAAATATTTCCCAGCACTGTAAGGTAATATTTATATTTCTTAAGTAGTATTTATAATTTTCCGCGAGGGCTGAATGTACAGTCAAAAACGAATTTTGGCTTGCGAAACTTAGACAACTTTCATAAAAAATATTATCTAAACGTATCAAATACGATAATATTATATAATAGGTAATTAAAAAATTCACGGCCATAAAGGACAGATAAACCTACAATAATAAAAAAAAACAGTTTTCCATTAATTATGCATTAACCGTTATCATCATTTCAACTCATATACGTCCCATTTTTGGTTTCAAGTCTCCACCACAATAGGAGAGAAATTAGTCTACTGTACTACGTTAGTCAAACGTGTTGGTATAGGGTTATATATCGCATTTATAATATTAAGGAAGGATTTAACCGTTCTCTATGATTTTTCAATTAGATTTTTTTCATTCCTTTATTTTTCATATTTAATACGTTTGAATAATACTTTTATGAGAATCCGAAGTTATGCAAGCCAGTCTTGTTTTCAATCATACACTCGAAGTTATGCAAAGCAGAGTCCTTGTTTTCCTCTGCTTTGATAACTCAGGCCTTTGATAAAATTATGAATATTGGTCCCATAGTTTCGACAGTTGAGGTTTTTTAGAATGTCCTCCTATTTTAGGGTTTTTTATTATAGTTTTA
The DNA here is from genome assembly GCA_032191425.1 of Lymantria dispar. NCBI lineage: Eukaryota > Metazoa > Arthropoda > Insecta > Lepidoptera > Erebidae > Lymantria > Lymantria dispar. The sequence continues at coordinate 17,750,640 of CM063451.1, forward strand.
ATATTTATACTCAGTTTTAATACTTATATTACAATTATATAGTTTTAATTTGTCTAGCGCTAGTATTTTTTGAGTTATTTCCAATATTGTTGACCTATTTTTTTATATTTAATTGTATATAAGTTCAAAATTATTTTATAAGCAGGTTTGAAATTTTCGCACATTTTTCTAGACGTTATTACGGGTCTAACAAGCTATCTCACATATTTTAATTTGCAGTATTAGGAATTAATTCGTTTTTAACTTGTTGACTAGATTACTATTATGAAGTCAATTTATTATTATATTATTATCTCCTATTAGAAGAAAGCTTGGACAAAAATAACAACCATTCATATTATATGGTCTAAGGATATTAATATTCTCTTACCTTTTCCTTCTCAGTAGTATAGCAAATATCGTTAATGCTGCCAGAGAAAGTGCAGCACATAATGCTAGTAATAAGGCAAGTTCGCCTGCCGTGGCAGGAAAAGGAGCATCCACTTCTTCAGCGAGACCATCAGCAGCACCAGTTGCAAATTCGTATACTTCGCGAGTCCATCCTGCTTCGTTAGAAGCCCGAGCTGCTACACGATAGCGAGTGCCTGGCATTAGCCCTATGTTAAAAAATATTGTAAAATAATTATCACCGAAAAAGGCACTAAAATAAAACAAAATTAATTCTACAATTTTTAGAAATTTGTGTTTAAGAAATGAAGTCTGATGCAAATTGATGAAATTTTTAGCAATTAAAACTAAAGTAAGATCTTTATCATACTTTAGTTTTAATTTCTAAAGTTTCAAAATATCTTTTTGAAAATAATACCTATTTTCATTATGTTACATTATATATTTCTTTATATATATGCGTTATAATTTAAAGCCATTTTACAATCATAAATTAGTTATCATAAAAGAATACGCTATATAACTTGTTTGATCATAAATATTGCTCTAACAAAAAAATAACTATTACTTTTTATTGTTTTGGTGATAGCTTGTTTTTTTATCAAGGAGTCACAAAATTTAGTTTTTGTGAAAAATGAGTGAAGACTTCAGTCAGAGACTGTCTTAGATCGCCTTGTGAATTTCTTAGCAATACGCTTTAAAAGTATAATTTATACCTTGTATAATATATACCTTGTAATTTCCAGCAAGAATTTAAACCTAGATTTTATAAGAGCTGAGAACTGGCCCTTGTTTAGCCCGGGTCTGAATCCCTTCGACTATAAATTATGGCCTGTTTAAAAAGACACCGCTTACTATAAATGACACACCGAATAGCTTAATAAACGTCTAGAACAAATAGTGACTAAATTTCACAAGGAACCAGTCCGTATCAATAGATTCGCGGCCAGACAGTAGTAATTTCCAAAATAATTCTTTTTTATTTATTGCTAAGACTTTATTAAATAAATGCATATAAATGATTGAATAAGACGATAAATGGCGGCAATTCATTTCTATTTTAAAATGGAGGGAAGGAAAGGACACCCAAAGCCATTGTTATAGTATATTGATTAAACGTGGAAAAGTGGTGGCTTTCCCTTCCGTTCATTAATTTTAAAATACCTATAAATTAAATTAAGATTAGACTACTACCCGGTACATAATACCCATATTATATAATTATGTAAATGTGTTTTTATAATATTTGTAAAACCTTCAAAACATCATTCAAACGATCTTCATGGAGTTTACACACGTTGTCAAAGGTATAAAACCTAATATGTACTTCTAAACTTAACCCTTTTTGTTGGGGGTGGGTTGCCGTCGACGCGCTGCTCGCACCACTCCGTCCAGGGCGACAGAGGGGCGTAAACACGCACACCCGCAACCCACCCACGTCGTCGCCTTCGTCGTTGGGCCAACCATCGGAGAAGGGTTACTTGTCATCAGTGGTCGGCCCGACGGAATACCCCCTATTTGGGGTACCCTCCCATCGACCGACATCCCTCCCTTGGGGAGGACGTCGCTCTTCCCTCAGGCGAAACTTAACCCTTGCCAAAAAAAAAAACAAAAAGAAAAATATTAACTCTTCTCATAAACCTAGCCCATCCCATTCACTGAAATGTAATGGTCATAGAGTATAATAATCAATCAATACACCCTTACTTTCGCATAGGAGTTATAAAACTAGCCGAGGAATCGCCATGAGAATGGGTGATAACAATATAGCACTTTCTGCGATCCGCAACTATTCACCCTCAATGGAGAACTAAGTTCAACACAAGATAGGTTGGATGAGAACGGATTATTTTTAATTCGGGAAAAAGTCTGTTCTTGAGGATTAAACAAACATCATCATCATTAGCCTATCGCCGTCCACTGCTGAACGTAGGCCTCTCTTATGATTCATCCTTTCTGTCCTGTGCCGCTTGTATTCGACGACTCCCACCAACTTTCACCGCGTCATCAATCCATCTAGTGGGGGCGTTATAAACTGCATGGAAATTAAGAATCTGTAGATAAAAGAATCTAATATGGCACACAAATGAAGTCCCGCATATAGCTTATCAATAAAAACACTCACCACTTAATATAACTTCTCCACCTACTGCTACGTCCTTGGAACCAGCAAACCCAAATCCAGCCCATTCCAATTTTAACACCACTGGTCCACATCCACCGTCACCCCATGCACTTGTTTCAAACCTCGCATGAGTTGCATTAGCTCTTATCCACCTTGCATCTGGAGGTGCTGTAGGTGCCCCTCCAGATGTTCTCACAGCAAGTTCAGAACCTGGTGCCCCACCGGCAGAACCATACGCCCGGTATGCAGAACCACAACGAAGGCCGGTCAAAGTAATAGGACCTGGATTTGCCAATTGTATACGCCATTCACCCTATAAAGAAACACTAATACTAGATGAGATAGACAACATTAACCTTCTAACTTGGAAGTGAATACTTGTCAGAAATTATGCAGTTACATACCACGTACTAGGTTAAGTAACCTTGCTAGTAGTAAGCTAATATAATATTTGCTCGTTTGGCACTATCGCCAGTAAAAAAAAACTCGCACAAATTCTACATTCGAAAAAGGCGAAGGCTTGCAATTGGAATTCTCAATTTTTTTATGTTTATGCAGGCATTAGTTCCTTCACACATAGACGAATTTACATTTTGTTTTTACATTTACGAAATGGTCGTCATCAAATTTTATAAAGAAAGGCTAACGAGCTTGGAAGACAGTCCAAGAACTATTTAAAGATGCCAACAAATTAAACGAAAATGCTATTTCACTTAATATGTGTCATATGCATTGTTTATGAAATCATAAAACACGCGCCTTTAAAATCAGGCCTGTACCCAAAATCTGCTTTTCAGTTAAGGAACTTTCGTATTATTTTATTTCTAGATCAAAGAATATTTTAATAATTATAAGAGAATAATGATTTCTGATGTTTACGCGAGTATTACACGTTTTAAATAAAACTACTTTATGGATTTTATCGCGTTTGTATTTGATTTTAAATGCCCAACGTTTCGAACACTTCGTTCATGGTCACGGGCGGACTAAGATGTCAAGATGTAACATGCCATAAATAATATATTTTTTTCATACAGAATCATTTTCTTCTTACATTGGCAATAAATTTGTATCTAAATGTGGTTCAATATTTATTAATTAATTTTCTGTATCGGGTAGTTAATTATAAATTTTCTGTAATAATGACGACTTGTTGAACGTGAGACACCTTAGCCCGCCCGTGACCATGAACGCTGCAAAGTGTTCGAAATGTCGGGCAATCAAATACAAACGCGATAAAATCTGTAAAGTAGATTTATTTAAAATATAAGAGAATATCTTAGTATCCCGTATTTTCTATCTTATCAGTCATAAAAATGAACTTCTTTTGATACTCAAAATGCCTTTAGAACTTATTTTAGTTAAATAGGTTTGTTCCTGCTTAGTTTCTAAATATCTTTGAGGATTTTAATAAAATAGTTATAATATCTAATTATGTGTTTTAAACACAGGATATTAAAACTACTTATAGATACTAAAGCGCATCATAAATTACCTCAGGCGAAGCAAGCCGCCAGTGTAAACTGTAAGATTTAGGTATTGCATGTCCAGGTGTTCTAGATGCTGGTCGTAATTCCAATTCTAGCTCCCGAGATCGTGCCTCCAATAATGCTAAACCTGGAGGTGCAGGTGGCCGCAGTACCACAAGGCGCCATGTTGCTGAATCCGAACCATGAGGGTTCTCAGCCACACAAGTGTAATTATCCGCGTGGGATAATTCTAATCCTGTTACAATATAAGAAAATTACGTAAATTCCACTTTGAGAAAAAAAATTGGCTCATCTCATTATTCTGTTCCGAATTTTTGATCTCTCATAATATTATAGGTACATCCATTAATTCCCTTACATGCCATCATGCTATGGAAAAGATAATGTGGTAATGACATATGTTCCTTATGGTGACAAACTAAATATACGTTCTTTCATTTTTTGTCGCATAGAAAAGATGAAAAATATATTAATAATGAACATTTGAAATGAAATCTGCTTAGTATAGCAAATAGTCAGACCATTATGTTATAACAGTTACATTATCTTGCAATTTAGATGCGATTCGTACCCAACAAGAAGACATATATGGGTTCAGAAGTAAAAGTGGTAAAGTGACAGATTATATGTAATTTCTGTCGCCGCAGTTATGTCGTCGACGATGTCCACGGGGGTAGTAAGGAAGGAAAGGTTCTCAGTTGTATAACGCCTCTACCGCACTCGCTCTCACCGTTCAATCCCCGAAGCGAATAGCAATACCCTAATTGTATTTATTTATCTATTTTTAATATATTATTTTATATGGAGCGAGTCCTTATTTACATCTATTCGGTATAGAATACCGAAGAATTTAAGGCTAAAAAACAAATCGTAATAATTTCATTAAAAGTTAAAGAATCGTATATCCGTAAAACAGATAATTCATCATCTCAGTTCACACACGTCCCACTGCTGAGTTCGAGCCTCCTCCGCAATAAAAGGGAACTAGACCTACACCAGGCTGGTGAGTCAGGTTGGTACAGGATTTTGTTTTGAATTTAATAAATTACACCAAAGTGCATATTATATTCCTTAGTCGTCTTTTACAACAACCACGGTTGTTGTAGGGGAGGTGATGAATTGTATTCTCGTCACCACATGGAAACATCGTCACAATACACTTAGTTTGTATAAGAATTATATATTGGTTTTAGTTGTGAGAGATTATCGATTACCTCTAATAAGCAATGCGTCTCCATCGAGGTAGAAAGGCGGGCGTGGATGCAACGGTGTACCTCCACGGAGCCATCGCTTCGCCGGGGGCGGCGCACCGCCAACCACACAACGCAACGATAGCGATTCGCCAGCTGCACCCATAGCAATACCGCCAAACGACGAGATACGAGCAGGAGCTAAACAGTTTACGCAATTGTAAAATATATATTTATAAATATATTCTTATATTCTAACGATATTGAAATGATTTCACATAAATATGGATGAATGTTTTAAGTAATTTCTATTTACTTTTAAAACATGCATAGGTGATAGGTACCACTTATTTACCATCCACTGAATTAGTAGTTCATGCGCCATCAAAATCATTATATGTCAATTGTATTTATGAAATGTCATTTATATTTATACTATTTTAAAAATCTCTATAGTCTGATTAAATTCAATTCGTTTATCTATTTTATATATTTAGATCAGCCTGAATTATATTATTGCTCAACATCATAATTATACAATCATGTTTCAACGTATGTTCAATATTCATCTTACGTATTTACATATTATCTATAACTAACTAGTAACTAGCCCTTTTTTACGCTGTGGAAAATGCATTTATGCATCCCCCCCCCGTATGTGTGGCATATGTAGGACTCACCGATGTAGGGTGGCTCGTCAGAATACCTACTAAAAACCAGCAGCGGCCCACTTTCTCGTCTATTTTGGGGTGCCAAAGTGTTGCCTTTTGGGCTTGCGACTTTGGTATCCCGACGGTCGGCCTTGCAGCCACGTCCCCATGTAGGAATTCATCACGATGGAGGATTCATCAGGCGGGCGTACTTCCTGCGCCGTTTCCCTAATTGTCGTCTGCGAATTTGATTGGCGTGGGCATTGGCTTCTTGTGCTCGTTCTGCGGCCTCCTTTTGCGCTATCACACCTTCGCAAAAGGAGGCGGTCGCCGACCAGTAGTCGTCACTGCTGAGCATTTTAGTAATTACGGCCGGCAGTGACAGATCTCCTCCAATGATCGCCACTAGGTCGTGTCGCTGCGCACTCCAAGTGGGGCATTCTCCCAGAGTGTGATCCACATTATCAATAAGTGCACCACAATCATGGCATCCAGGGCCCTCTTCTCGTCTCGCAATCTGATACAGGTACTTACCGAAGCACCCGTACCCGGTAAGCACCTGTGTCAGCCTGAACAATAGGATGCCATGTTTTATATTTATTCAGCAGTAGAGGTGCGGACCCACCGTGGCCACGGTTCCTCGCCCTGCTATGTGGAACTAGTAACTAGCCCTAAGCTCCCGATCAAATATAGACTTGCTGATAATGTAGCTTTCTATTGACGAAAAAAAAATTAATATTGACTCAGTGGATTGGGCTGTTCTTCTTTTTCGGCAGTTAGTCGCTTCTGAATTTGCATAATAGTTAGTGAACTATCCAATTTTGTAACTGAACCCTACAAGATACATTTACAAAATTTTAATGAAATCGCCTACAAAACTTTGGAGATACGCGAGCAAGAAAATCTTAATACGAAATTTTATTATCTATATTTTTTTTACATATTTTTATTATAATTTAATACCATAATTATTAAACCAAAAAAGAAATAACAAAATTTCACAATTTCAAGAATTTCTTATGCCTTACATAAAATCCAAACAAAATGGTTTAATAAAACAACATAAAATAATAAAATCTATATTACTACATCTATATTATTGTAAAACTGAAGATTCGAAACGGCCGCACAGTTGATGTAGTGATTAAGATATCAACCTACAGGGCCAGGGTCGGGAGTTCGAATCTCACGCAGGACAATACTTTATGCAATGCACAAATTGTTGTTCTGAGTCTGAATGTAATTGTGTTCGTAAGTTAAATATTTATAAAGTCTTCATAACACAAGGAGAATTTCCTTACTGCAGGGTGTTGTCTTTTACAAAAGGGAAGGGAAAGCAAAAAGGATATTGTTTGTACGACTATACTAATATGAGGAACAACCGTTTAGATTCCAAAATATCATATTGCATAAAATAATCTGATTATTGAAATAAGTTACATATAAATTTGGTTACAATGCTGCATCGCTCATCAAAGATTTATTCGTTTGCACTAAGGACGAATGAATTTAAGTAGTAACTAAAAGTCTAAACTTGAATTGTGCTTGTTGAACGATGAATAACAACAATCAAGTATAATATTGTATTATTTTAGGTAGATTGCCTTATATGTGGTTGATAAAAAACGGGATGTAATTTGTGTCCGTTAATTATATGTGTATGTATTTCTCGCGGAAACGCAATGAGTTTCAAAAATAAAAAAACTGTACGAATGGCGGCGATGTGGTTCGCGACACGTCACGTCTCGTTTCCGTCGGGGGCGAAAAGTGGCCCACAGAGAACCGCTTTGCTACGCTGAATATGTCAAAGATCGTAGCAGGTGGAGGGCAGTGGACTCTGCCTACCCCTATGGGAAAAAGGCGTGAATATATGTATGTATGTATGTATAAAAAACGGGTATAAAACTACCTTACATCGCCCAATGTAAATCAAATTTAAGATCAGGTTAGAGGATAATTTCTACGTAATTATAACGGTAAAATTTCTATATATTTTTAGAGTTCAAACTACAATTCCAAAAACTGATACTCACCTAACGCACTGGTCTGACAAGCAACGGAAGTTGAAGGCGGCCCCTCGCCTGCGAGGGTAGCGGAACGCACCCACGCTTCATATGTTCTATCCGGACGTAGACCACGTAAAGTTCGAGTACATTCTGTTGTACTTCCTTCAATTTCCATGCACGCATTTACTCTGGTTATGTTAGGCTCTTGAGATCTGTTATAATGTTACAACTTTAATAAGTAAAATGTAATATTTTGAATAACCCCCGACACAAACTAAAATAATAGAAAAGTATTACGTTCTCTTGAAAAGGAATTATCAATTAATTGTCATGTAACGATTAAACTAGCATGCGTGAAGCACTTATTCGAGTAATCATACGCCATTATATGATTTTAGAAAAGTGCTGACACTCTTACACTGCTGGACCGATATTAACAAAACAGCTAAGAACCACGACAAGGAAAGTGGTTTTCAAATAAAAAAACGCATTGAAATCGGTCCATCCGTTTGAGAGCTTCGTTGCCACAAAGAGACACACACACATATACACGCGCACGCACGCACGCACGCTCGCACGCACGCACGCACGCACGCACGTACGCACGCACGCACGCACGCACGCACGCACGCACACACACACACACACACATAAATTAATATTATTATTAATTTTAAAAGGCGGCTAAATTTATTTTACTAAAAGGTTTTGGAATACATACATATATACAATAAGTGCTCACACTGTGAGCACTTATTGTATAAATTGGACCCACACTAGTAATAGTTGAAGATTATATTATAAATCCAAAACCTTTTAGTAAGATAAAGTAAGCCGCCTTTTAAAATCCTTACTTCCTTACTAATATTATAAATGCGAAAGTAACTCTGTCTGTCTGTCTGTCTGTCTGTCTGTCTGTCTGCTACGCTTTCACGTCTAAACCACTGGACCGATTTTGATGAAATTTGGTACAGAGATGGACTAAAGCTTGAGAAAGGACATAGGCTACTTTTTATCGCGAAAAAATGGGTATAAGGGGTTGAAATAGGGGATGACATTTTGTATGGAAATTCGTCATTTTCGATGATAGAACCACGAATCTTTGTATTAAGACACCTAATAATAAATAAATAAATGTTCAAGCGTTTTGGAAATTTCATTTACACGGGGATGAAATTCAACCCCTAAAATACCAAAAAGCATACAGCCGAAACCACTGGACCTAGAAACGTATTTTTTTTTACACCGTCGTATTTCATTTACACGGGGATGAAATTCAACCCCTAAAATACCAAAAAGCATACAGCCGAAACCACTGGACCTAGAAACGTATTTTTTTTTACACCGTCGTATTTCTTGGGGTGCACGAGCACTAGCAAAGGATTTTTGGAAATTCACCCCCTTAAGGGGGTGAAAAACATATAGTCTTTCACGTCTAAACCGATTTTGATGAAATTTGGTACAGAGATGGACTAAAGCTTGAGAAAGGATATAGGCTACTTTTTATCGCAAAAAAATGTGTATAAGGGGTTGAAATAGGGGATGACATTTTGTATGGAAATTCGTCATTTTCGATGATCGAACCACGAATCTTTGTATTGAGGCACCTAATAATAAATAAATAAATATTCGCTCAAGCGTTTTGGAAATTCCATTTACATGGGGATGAAATACAACCCCTAAAATACCAAAAAGCAAACAGCCGAAACCACTGGACCTAGAAACGTATTTTTTTTACACCATCGTATTTCTTGGGGTGCACGAGCACTAGCAAAGGATTTTTGGAAATTCACCCCCTTAAGGGGGTGAAAAACATATAGTCTTTCGCGTCTAAACCGATTTTGATGAAATTTGGTACAGAGATGGACTAAAGTTTGAAAAAGGATATAGGCTACTTTTTATTGGGAAAAAATGGGTATAAGGGGTTGAAATAGGGGATGATATTTTGTATGGAAATTCGTCATTTTCGATGATCGAACCACGAATCTTTGTATTGAGGCACCTAATAATCCTTACTAATATTATAAATGCGAAAGTAACTCTGTCTGTCTGTCTGTCTGTCTGTCTGTCTGCTACGCTTTCACGTCTAAACTACTGGACTGATTTTGATGAAATTTGGTACAGAGATGGACTAAAGCTTGAGAAAGGACATAGGCTACTTTTTATCGCGAAAAAATGGGTATAAGGGGTTGAAATAGGGGATGACATTTTGTATGGAAATTCGTCATCTTCGATGATAGAACCACGAATCTTTGTATTAAGACACCTAATAATAAATAAATAAATATTTGTTCAAGCGTTTTGGAAATTTCATTTACACGGGGATGAAATTCAACCCCTAAAATACCAAAAAGCATACAGCCGAAACCACTGGACCTAGAAACGTATTTTTTTTTGCACCGTCGTATTTCTTGGGGTGCACGAGCACTAGCAAAGGATTTTTGGAAATTCACCCCCTTAAGGGGGTGAAAAACATATAGTCTTTCGCGTCTAAACCGATTTTGATGAAATTTGGTACAGAGATGGACTAAAGTTTGAAAAAGGATAGGCTACTTTTTGTCGCAAAAAAATGGGTATAAGGGATTGAAATAGGGGATGACATTTTGTATGGAAATTCGTCATTTTCGATGATCGAACCACGAATCTTTGTATTGAGGCACCTAATAATAAATAAATAAATATTCGCTCAAGCGTTTTGGAAATTCCATTTACATAGGGATGAAATTCAACCCCTAAAATACCAAAAAGCATACAGCCGAAACCACTGGGCCTAGAAACGTATTTTTTTTTACACTATCGTATTTCTTAGGGTGCACGAGCACTAGCAAAGGATTTTTGGAAATTCTCCCCCTTAAGGGGGTGAAAAACATATAGTCTTTCACGTCTAAACCGATTTTGATGAAATTTGGTACAGTGATGGACTAAAGCTTGAGAAAGGATATAGGCTACTTTTTATTGCAAAAAAATGTGTATAAGAGGTTGAAATAGGGGATGACATTTTGTATGGAAATTCGTCATTTTCGATGATCGAACCACGAATCTTTGTATTGAGGCACCTAATAATAAATAAATAAATATTCGCTCAAGCGTTTTGGAAATTCCATTTACATGGGGATGAAATTCAACCCCTAAAATACCAAAAAGCATACAGCCAAAACCACTGGGCCTGGAAACGTATTTTTTTTTACACTATCGTATTTCTTGGGGTGCCCGGACGGAGTGGTGCGAGGAGCGCGCCAACCACAGCCCAACCCAAAAAAAATAGGGGTTGAAAAGCATATAGCCTTTTACGTCGAAACCACTTAACCGATTTTGATGAAATTTGGTACAGAGATGAACTAAAGCTTGAGAAAGGATATAAGGCTACTTTTTATCGCGAAAAAATAGGTATAAGGGGTTGAAATAGGGGAAAGTATTTTCTTTTTACGTCGTCTTATTTCTTGGGGTACACGAGCACTAGCAAAGGATTTTTGGAAAATCATCATTAAGTGGGTGAAAAGCGTATAGACGAAACTCTTGGAGCTAGGAACGTAAAACTTTCTATGCAATTCTCTTTCTTTTGTTGTAAGTGAGCTCTAAGAAATTATTTTATTAAAATCAACTCTTAAAGGGGTGCAAAATATATAGCCGAAATCATTAGGCCTAGAAACATGGAATTTTGTATAAAGTTTCCTTTCTTGGGGTAAGAGATTTTTGCAATTTTAGCCCTAAGGGGGTGAAAAGTGTTTAACCGAAATCACTGAGCCTAGGAAGGATCATTTTATTACACGGTCGGCTTTCTTGGATTACCCCCAGATTTTCTTAGTGCTTACTTACCAAGCACTATGAAACAATTTTTGGCAAGGATAAGCGAGCTCTAACAAAGAATTTTTGGAAATTCAACCCCTAAGAGGGTGAAAGTGTATAGCTAATGATATCGGGCCTAAGAATGTGAAATTTTGTATACCGATCGGTTATTTGGGGTAAGCACTCACTAAGAAACAATTTTGGGCTGCCCCAAAAGGATAAAACACATATAGTCGAAGACACCCAGCCAATGATATATCATCATTATCTTGCTCTTATCCTAATTACTTTGCATCGACGCGATATGTAGGTACTCTTCTGCCATCGTAGATATATTGCAAAGGTTCTAGCAACATTTTATGACCTGGCGCACGACATTGTTGGCCAGACGTCATCACCGGTCCAGGTCGATGTAAATCTTTGTCTTAGTAGTATTTTGCGATACCCACGAACAATGAAAGCGTGGTAATATTTCTAGCAGCTACCAGACAGTAAGTTACAATCAAGATATTATTCCAATTTTCTATCTCTACAAATAAATAAATTTGAAGCGTCTGTTTGTCTATCAAAATAATAGATTTTATTTATGCTCACACAATACGGTCCAAATTTTTTTGTCTGTCTGTCTATTCGTTACAGGTAATCTTCAAAATGGCTGGACCGATATTGATTATATTTTACCATCAGGTCTACCAGTCGTACATAAGGAATAACTTAGACTATATTTTATCCCAGGTTATATTTTATCCCGGTGTGGCTGAATTAAGTCGATTTTAAAATTATTTCACTAATGGAAAGCTATTTTAAGCGAGTAACATATTTAAGCTATTTTATTCCCGATATTCCTACGGGATTGGGTACAATGTCGATGAAATCACGGGAATTTAATGGTTTTAAAAATTAATTTACTAATGAAATGCTATATTATCAGTGAAAGGCTATTTTCATTCCGGTATTTGCCCAGGAACGAGAACTATACCGGGGGATGTCGAGCAATTTTTAAAATTCTTTCACCAATGGAAAGCTACCTATGTTGTCAGCGAGTAACATAGGCAATTTATATCTCTGATATTTCTGGGATTAATATTTTTTTTTTTTTTTTTGGTATGTGTGTAAATTTATAATATCAGCGAGTAACATAGGCATTTTTTATCTCGGTATTGGCATGGGAATTTCTACGTGAATGAAACTGCGGGTGTTTGATTGATATAATTTTTTTTCACCAATGGAAAAGTACGTTATCAGAGACTAAAGAAAGGCATATTTATCATCGTATTTGCACGGCAATCTGAACTATAAGGCTGGAAGTAATATTCAAATGTGAAAGTTTGTGAAGATATTTGGATGCTTGTTACTCAATCACGCTTAAACTGTTGAGCAGATTTGGATGAAAATTGACACGTAGATAGAGTATTTCTTAAATTAAGAAATATAATACTCTTTATGCCGATAATATTCTTTACGATAATAGTTCAATATGCAAGTAAATTTTTACGCGGGCGAAGCCGCGGGCAGAAGCTAGTTAATAATAATTTAGCATCATGCCCTCCCGGGTTTTCTTACCGGATCTTTCACAGTGAGGCCGCGTGCCGATCCGGTGGTAGTATATTAGATTTCTTAGGTTTTAATTAATAAACTGTCATAATAATTACTACAAAGCTATTATTTAATAATTACTAACCATAAAGAATATAATTTTCTCATATACAATCATTTTCTTCTTTACTGGCAATAAATTTGTAACAAAATGTGGGTGAAAATTTAATAACTAATTTCTATAGCGGATAGATAATTATAAATATATGCAATAACGATGACTGGTTGGACGTCAGACATCTTAATCCGCTCGTGACCATGAATGCTGTAAAGTGTTTGAAACGTCGGGCAATCAAAAATCAAATACAAACGTGATAAAATCCGTAAGTAATTTTATTTAAATTATTATTTTTCTTTTAAATGAAGATATCGTATTTTCTTTTATGCGATAAAATTGGTTCTTTTAAAATAAATTAATGCAGACTATCATTATGTACACTTGAAATTAAACCCTATACCAACATATCTAACCAACGTGGTGCAGTAGGTCAATTTTACTCTTATTGGGTGGATTAGCTGGAGTCCAGCAGTGGACGTATTGGACTTAAAATGATGATGATATTAATCATTTAAAATTAACAATTTAACATCAGTCTAATAATTTATACTGATCTTCTTATCTATATCTTTCGAAAATAAATAAATATTTATCTAGTTGTAATGAAAAGTACGGTTAAAAGAGTGCTCTTTTCAGGGGAGTAGGTTAGTAGTATTCTCTCAGGAATTCATAACACTGAGATTGCCAATACGTTTTTTTTTATTGCAAACAGTGACAAACGAGTAAAGAGTAGGTACACCTGATGGTAAGTATTGCTGCCGCTCATGGACCTTTGCTAACCCGCTGTCTACACTGAAGAAAGTGAAGGGAGTGTGAATGCGTGCAACGAAAGGCACCACCAAAACAAACCACACGCAAACACCATCAGAAAGTTAAAGATAAAGATAAAACTTTTTTATTGACACTTAGCTTAATTTAGATATTACAGTAATGACATGTCCTTCTTTAAACGAGGTTTAAGAAGAGTATTTCCTTCACGGTAGGCAGCGGCCTAGCTGTGCCCCTGGTATTGCAAAGGTCCATGTGCAGCAGTTTCACTTACCATCAGGTGTGCTGCTTGCTCGTTTGCCACCGTTGGCAATCAAAAAAAAAGTAAGTCGAATGAAATATAAAGGTTATATAAGAAAATTAAAATAATAGCTAAACTTAACTGTAAATACAATACAAAGAAGAAAAACAAAATATGATAAGTGTCAATGAGGTTCCCATTCAGCAATAATGCTACAGTGCAATATGCTACACTGCAACGCTGATTTTCAATGGGTACCTTAATGACGTACGAATTAATCAAACGAACAAAAAACCTAAGCGACAAGATAGCAGTTACATACAGATACATAATAAGAATTTAATAAATAAGAAGAATATTTTAAAAATAATTTGATACAAAAGAAGAATGTAATTATAAGAATTAGGTATATTGAAAAGTTTGGCTTCCGGCTCTCCTGCTCACCGAACGAAGCGCAGTAACAAATTCTTACTACTTAGATATCGATTTTCTGCGAGTGTTGTACTACCCCGGACGGACCGACCCGCGGCTGTAGATAGATGACTGGTAACAGTGTCCTACCACAACACAAAACGTTGGCCAAGCATGGGGATTTTGACTTTAGTTATGCCACCTTTACCTCTACTACCAGAAGAGAGGAGTTAATTTCCATTTCATTCATCCATCAGCCTATTGTAATGGCAAAAAAACTCTTTTAAAATTGTATAATCAAACTCAATATAAAGATTAATATTTCACAAAGTTAAACTTGATATACTTTCAGAAATATAGTCAGTATGACTATTAATAGCTCTTAGAAATATAATCGCACAGGAACAGTAATATTATATGAATCAGACACAAGTTCCAGCTAATCCGCTAACATTAGCCGAACTAAATTGAACAAGAGGTATGGTTAAATTCGGTATATAGATAAAGCAATTCGAGCGATGTTTAATTATGATTACGATTCAACTTTGCCAATCCAAAAGACAGATGGATATTGTTTCAAATATTAATTTCCCATTCAGTACAGATAAACTACTTAAATGTTGAACATTTAATTGCCAGAATAATTTACCTTTATTTAGAGTAAACAATAAAATACTAAGCTGTGATGTGTGAAACCAGCAATGAATATTACCAATCCTTGCTTGTGAGTGTCGTAAAAGACAAATAGATAAGAATAAAATTGTCGTCACCCCTTGATTACCCGTGGGAGTCGTAAAAATTGCCTAAGGGTCTCACTAGGAAAGTGAGCAGCAGTTATCTCCTGGGAAACTTATAACACTGCGATCGCCAACAGTTATTTCCTGCTTTTTTTTTTTACTTTTGGGGTTGGGATATGGTCAGCGCACCCGCCACCCGGCTCCGTCCGGGGCGACAAAGGGACGGCGCGCGCGCGACCCACCCATAGTATGTGGCCTTCGTCGTTGGTCCGACCACCGGAGCCGAGTTCCTTGTCTTCAATGATCGACCTGACGGTATACTCTCTCCTATGATGATCGATGTTCGCTCCCCGGGGCGTCGGTCACTGTCGCGCGGTCAGCCTCTCTGCGGGTGACGGACTAAGATCCCCGGTCCCGTTACCCGCGCCGTCGGCTAGGGCGGTATTAGGCGCAATTGTTTCCTCTTAAAAGTATTCTTGTAGGAAAATCTATGTTCAGCAGTGGACGTCTACTGACTGATTGATGGAAGGAGGATACGATAGATATACTTCATTAATATATAATCTTATTTTATCTTAATTACATTTTTGCACTTTAATTAAATAACAGATAATGCTATTACTATTAGAATCACATTTTGTGTCCTTGTTTTAATACATTTTGAGTGGCCGCAACACATACCGATGTATCAAGAGATATTTTTAAAAAGAAATCTTCCAACCAAAAGTGGCTTAAAATGTCATTGAAGTGAGTTAAAACGACAAACATTTATATGTGGAAGAGTCGAGGGCACGCTAAGATTGCCAAGCAGACATAGGGCGACTTCAAATTTGCCGCAAAGTGCCACGCGGCGGCAGCGCGTCTGCAGCGCTGCAGCCGCGCTGCTGTCGCTAGGTTTGAGAATCGTAGTGTACATAGTTTCACGATGGACTCTGACGAAGAAACTCTGCTTTACTTGTACAAAAAAATACGTGCGCGCATCACTAGTCGATCGATAAATTGATGCGCAGTTGCAGCGCGGTTGCAGCGCGGGTGTAGTGTTGCAACCGCGCGTTGTTTATTTATATAGATTTATAAAGTAGCGCGGCCGCAGCGCTGCAGACGCGTTGCCACCGCGCGGCACTTTACGGCAAATTTGAAGGCGCATATAAACTACAGTATTTTTATGATCAATTCGTTCTAAAAGCCATATCTTTAATTACTTAATATCGTTCAACCTTTATTTTTGTTATATTTCTCATAAAATGTAAAAAAATATGATTAAGAGGAGAAATATCTTATATCTATATCTCAAAACATCCATCTCCCAATTTTTTTAATACTAAGCAAGTGTACATAATATATATATATATATATATATATATATATATATATATATATATACAAACATACACTCGGGCTTTAATGAATAAAAATTAATTTAAAAATTACTATGCTACTGAATAATACTACTCACCCAGATAGATCCTTCACATGCAACGTATAGTGTGTGAGTTTGCCGTTAGGCTCAGGAGGTGGCAACCAAGAAGCCCGCAGTGAGCGCTCCCCCAGCGCTATCAATTTCATACCACCTGGCGCACTAGGTACTACCAAACAAAAATTTAAAAGCTTATTATAAAGTTATACACATTTTCTTATCTTATGCTAACCTATAATCCATGAAATATAGCTTGATCTCTGTGACAGTTATCCCTAGTACTGTCACGCTTACGATGAACTCTGTAGATAATTATCGATAAAATTCTTTACTTTTATAATTGTGATTTTCTATTATTACTAAAATACAATCAATGACAATCTTTTTGAGTTTATTTCAAACAAACTGTTTTTTGACTGTTTTAATTATTCAAAAAGTCAAGACAATCAAGGTCTAGTTCACTATTATCGTCATCACTGGAGCGGTTCTGCTAGAACATTTATCATTTTTTGCCAAAATAGGGACAGTCGTTAGATCAATCGATTAATTACGACTGTTTTATAAATAAATATGTCTAGTTTATTAACAATAATACGTACCTACATAATATTATCATTTACTCTGAGACAAAAAGTAGTTTTTTAATGTTTCATTAATTCTATTTATATATTTTATAATGTAACTGTCTGTTTTAATTGTAAAAAATATGTTGAAAGTTTTGTATAGGTACTGTATTGGGATTATTTCTTTTATGAATAATTTAATAACGATCGGTTATCGATTTACGTATATCGACTATCCCATCTCTTTTTTATTTTCAGTCCAGTATGACCTTATACGTGCGTAAGCGTCATTTATGTATAAAATGTTTACTAGGTATTTCAGTACTTACGAGGTACATTTTAGGCATGCATATTAATATTTTTATATTTATAATATATTGCAATTCAGTTGCAATAAAACTGGCACGAAAAGAATGAAAATATATTTGATACAAAATGAAATTGTAAAGATATCGCTCGTTCAAACTTACTTCGTTGGTTTCGTTGACATCTGTCACAGAGATCAAGCTATATTTTATGGACTATAGTAAGAATACAATTCACAACTACTATAGTCCTTAAAATATAACTTGATCTCTGTGACAGATGTCAACGAAACCAACGAAGTAAGTTTGAATGAGTGACATGTTTACAATTTCATTTTATATCAAATATATTTTCATTCTTTTCGTGCCAGTTTTATTGCAACTAAATTGCAATATATTATAAATATAAAAATTTTAATATTCATGTCTAAAATCTACCTCGTAAGTACTGAAATACCCAGTAAACATTTTATACATAAATGACGCTTACGCACGTACAAGGTCATACTGGACAGAAAATAAAAAAGAAATGGGACAGTCGATATACGTAGATCGATAACCGATCTGTATTAAATTATTCATAAAAGGAATAAACCCAATAAAGTACCTATATAAAACTTTCAACATATTTTTTACAATTAAAACAGACAATTATAAAATACATAAATTTAATTAATTAAACATTATAAAACTACTTTTTGTCTCAGAGTAAATGATAATATTATGTACGCATTATCATCAATAAACTAGACATATTTATTTACTAGCAACCCGCCCTCGCTTCGCTTCGGTTATAGGTTATAGTCGTTTTACCCGCGTAGTTCCCGTTCCCGTGGGAATACCGGGATAAAATATAGCCTAGTTTACGCCCTGATATTATAGCTTTCCTTTGGTGAAAGAATTTTTGAAATCGGTCCAGCCGTTTTGAAGATTACCCGGAACAAACAGACAGACAGACAGACAAAAATTTTTTAATTGCTATTTTAGGCATAGGTGTTGTGCAAATAACCGTGTGAGCATGAAAAAAGCCTATTATTTTGACATTACAAACAGACACTTCAATTTTATTTATTGGTATAGATAAATACTATTATTGCGCTGTACTATTCCTTCGTTCGTAGTATTTTAGAGTATAACTCCATAATCTGGGACCCACATGAGGTCAAGTACAGCGTGATGATTGAACGTGTGCAACATAAATTTTGCAGGTTTTTATATAAAAATTTATACGGTTATTACCCATATTTATATCCGTCTCTCTTTGTATCCAGCGCGATAGGTCTCGATACTCTTGCACTACGATGAAAGTGTGCTATATTGTTACATTATTATTTAATGTTTAACAATAAAGTTGAAAACTCACATATTTTATCGCACTGTTCGTTATCAGCACCAAACCAATATACACGGCTTCGTTCACGTCCCCTGCTCGCTCCACCACAGGTGCGTACGTGTACAGCACAATATGCACCTACTAGTCAGGCTATTGCACTGCTCAACTCGCTGATTGTTCACTATCCACAAGTTGATATATTTTTTTACTAAATTTGATGTATTCTTGAAATTTTGTCTGCATTTTTTATCATATAATTTTACATTTAAATTGTAATAGCTTGCTACACGTTTTGGGAAACTAAGTGTGGTGAGCAGTTGAATGAATAAATAAATAAATAAAACAGTCGTAATTGACTGATTAATCTAACGACTGTCCCTATTTTGGCAAACAATTATAAATGTTCTAGCAGGAACGCTCCAGTGAGGATAATAGTAGTGACCTAGACCTTGATTGTTGTGACCTTTAGAATAATTAAAACCGTCAAAAAACAGTCTTGTTTGAAATAAATTCAAAAAGATTTTCATTGATTGTATTTCAATTGTAACAGAAAAGCAAAATTATAAAATTAAAGTTTTATCGATAAAAACTACGGACTTTATCGTAAGTGTGACAGCACTAGGGACAACTGTCATAGAGGTCATCCTATATTTTATGGACTATAGTAGACCCATTTATATCGAGAGACGATTAAAAAATATAAGCAGGTACTATCGAGCTATCAACTGAAGTCAAGTTAGCGGTGCCGATAGCTCATTCCATAGACATTAATATAGTAAATTATTAAGCTCCAACAAAGCTTTCTTCGTTCCAGGGAAGTGAACGGTACGACGAAAGACTGGATTATGACTCAATATATTTTTTTTTTCGTAGATTATACCATTCTATTTTTCCGTATGATGACAGCGTAAGAATACAATTCACATCCCCTTCCTTGCCCGTAGATATCGTAAAAGACAACTAAGGGATTAAATTATACATATAACGTTTATGCAAGAGACAGAAAACGTGAAATAAAACCCTTTATCAACAAGTCTAACCAGCGTATAGAGAGTCAATTTCCCTCAGTGCTTTTATGTAGGTTTTTATG
Source organism: Lymantria dispar (assembly GCA_032191425.1). Taxonomy (NCBI): domain Eukaryota; kingdom Metazoa; phylum Arthropoda; class Insecta; order Lepidoptera; family Erebidae; genus Lymantria; species Lymantria dispar. The sequence goes on from CM063451.1 coordinate 17,770,793, forward strand.
TAAAGTTTTCCTTTTCTTGCATAAATGTTATCTGCATATTATATCTCTTAGTCCTCTTTTACGACACCATCGGGTAAGATAAGGGTTGATAAATTGTATTCTTACTTTGCTACCATTTCTCTTGACAAGCTATGGTGCGAACGCACACAATCCCTCCCGTCCGGGGTGACGAACGGGCGGTACGCGACCCCATAACCCGCGGTTTCCCTATCCTTCACCATTGGTCCGACCACTGGCACCGAATCATTAACTTCCGTGGCCAGCCCGGCGGGATACCGTTTCAGGTACCCTCTCTTGCTGATTCCCCCCAGGGAGTCGTCCTCACGCGGTCAGCCTCTCTGCGGGTGACGAACTATTCCCCGGTCTAGCTACCCGCGGCATCGGCTAGTGCGGCATCAGGCACAGGTACTCACGCCTGCAACGCCCATGTCGCCAGAAGCGAATTGTGTCGCCATAGAGGAGTTCTTCCCACGCATAAAACGCCGCCGCCTTCCGTGAGATGACTTCCTCACAGAAGGCAGTGACTGCGTTCAAGTTCCTGACGCTGTCCGAATGTCCTTCACCGTCAAGGAATCGTACAAGCCCGTGACGCACATTCCTGCGCACCTCACGGGCTTGGCGATTCTAATGCCACTCTCCTCGCCGAACAGCATTCGTTACCCTTAGTTTAGGAGTGGTAGGACCACACTGTCGACAGTTATCTGTCAGTATGCTGTCTACAGCCGCGGGCCGGTCCGTCCGGGGCAGTACCATGCTCTCGCAGAAAATCGACGTCTGAGTAGTAGCAATTTGTTACTGCGCTTCGTTCGGTAAGCGAGAGAGCCGGAAGCCCAACTTTCTGAGGGTGATTGCGTGTGGAGGGTTTTGGTGGTGCCCTTGGTATCACCGAGCCTCAATGCACGCACTCCCTTCGCTTTCTTCGCGGTAGGCAACGGCCTTGTAAAGGTCCATGAGCGGCAGCAACACTTACCATCAGGTGTACTGTTTGCTCGTTTGCCACCGTTTGCCATAAAAAAAAAATAATAGAGAAAATACTTTAAAGAGAGAATTTATAAACAATATTATCAACCATAAATAATACACAGACACTAAACAATAATTTGTTGCTTACAAATATTTGTCCTGACGATGGTTAAACCTACAACACTTGCCATGGGAGCTCGCTTAGAAAACTCCTTCTTATGAATTGTTATACAAATTAAATAAATGAAGTCTTATTTTAGAACACCTTTCAACTTTGCGTGATGAAAATACCAATTTCTTGTAAGTTTCACTATGAATAATAAAATTCTCTGAGGTAATTAAAATGATTAAAAAACTTTCAAATGTCTGGCGGAAGAAACTCAGACTTGCTAAATCCACAGATAACTTGTTGGCAGTCGGGCTTGTTCAGATAGTATTTGACTTTTAAACCATGTTTAAAGTCCCGAGTTGAAAGCGGCAAAAAGTTGAGTATAATTATAGAAGCATGTTTTGTAAGATAAATTTGTTCTGAAACCTTTACTTCTTTATAGACAGGATAGCAGTTTTACTGTTCTTTATAGACAGGATATCATCCAAAAATTCCTCAAGTTGCTTAGATTCTGGTTCAGGCGCTAAATAAAACATGCACCCGAGAAAAGTAACGGGTAGTCTAGTGCTAACAACTTACTGAATGGGATTACTGCAAATGCGCTTATTGCTTCTGAATATTAACGCACATACGGAACTATAAAACGTTACACTTTGTAGTTTTGTAGTGTAGTTTAGAAGAGCTGAAGCTGAAATCTCTTCATATTCTCCTATCATATATTCTTAACAATAGGACAATTTAAGAACGGAATAATTAACCTAGAGGCGCTAAAATATTAATTTGAATAATTTCTTGCATCAATTAAGAGCCACTACATTAGTAAACGTGCATTGATCGCACTAGTGATTAAATAATAGAAAATACAGCAATTTCCTAGGTAAATATCGAATATATTAAAAATAATTGTAAATAATCTATATATCCTTTTTCATAAGTTATTACTTACCATCTTCTTCAGTCCTACAAACTTGAGGAGGGGTCAGGGGGCCGTCTCCAGCAGCATTATGTGCCCGCACCCGTATTTCATAATCACTATAAGGAGCCAGACGTGATACTGTAGCTTCTTCACTCTAAGAGAAGAGAAATTAGTAAACAGTTATTTAGAATGTTCTCCATGTGGTGTCGGAGTAAGAATACAATGCAACAACTGTTTGGCCCGTGGGTGTCGTAAAAAACGACTGCGGGATATAATATGCATATATCATCTACGCAAGAAAGTGAAAACTAGAAATAAAACCCTATTTCAAACAGCGTGTTATAGAAGGTCAATTTCCCTCCCGTAGCGACAGAGGCTGAAGCCCAACAGTGGGAAGTATATGAGCTGTGGTGATGACGATGATTTAGAATGTATAATGAAAAAAATGTTCCTAGAACTTTGATTTTATTTTGATTAACAGGCTTTAATAAAAACTTATTAATATATCAATTTAAAATTATGGTAACTCTCATGATATGTATTTTTGCTATTTTAGATTTTTTGAGATTAATCTAACATTTAGATATCCTTATAGCCTAGAAAAGAGCAAAATAGGTCGGCTTTCTTCTTATATATATCATAGGACATTGAATATCTTATCCTCTTACTTCGTTATTCAGTTTGGCATGAAATTAAGGCAAATTTCAAGACTTCTTTGATATCTATAACTATTATGCAACTTGTACTATACTTTTTCAGCTCGGATATATTTATTATTATTAGATATGAACGACTTACATTAATAAATTAATAAATTTTCTTCTCCGATAGTGATATTGTTTTCATATAGTAATTTTTTACAACAGCCATGGGCAAAAGAAATCTGAAGTAATTGTTTTCTCACTCCATCATCATACGGAAACAAGTCTTGAAAATTATACAGAAATAATACACATTCATAGAAATAAATATTAATAGTTGAAAATATTGCTTAGCATTTTCAGAAAATATACAATAGAAATCTTTATAACGTTATATTAATCACCATAACATACATCTTACCTGTAATCTTAAGAACGCATCTTGTGCTGGTAGCATAGGATCTGCATCGCGTCGTGTATACTGTAATGTATAGTGCGTTATAAGACCTCCTCTTGTTTCTAGTGGAGGTGGTCGCCATTTCACTCGAAGAGATGTTGAACCACTTGGTACACATATCACTCCTTCTGGGCTACCAGTGGGTGCTGTTTGAAAAAAAAACCAAACCAGTAATTCCGTGATCAAATTAACGAGTATCGACACATTATATAGATAGCTTTTACGTTTGTACTTTAATTTATTTTGGAATTATTATTCCTATAACCCGTATATATTAACAGTGTGGTGACGGAGTAAGAATGTAATTCATTATCCCCCATCTTACTCGAGGGTGTCGTAAACGAAAACTAAGGGATATAATATGCAGACAACATATATGCGAGAGAAGGAAAACTCGATCTAAGCCCTATGCCAATACGCCTGACTATCGGGATATAGTAGGTCAATTTGCGTTCTATTGTGAAGGAATCTGTAGCCTAAGAGTGGGTCGTATATGAGGTGAAATGATGATGACGTTTTTTTTTATTCCCATAGCCTTTAATTTTCCATATATCAACCGAATCAAAAAGGCATGATTTTTTAGGGTTCCGTACCCAAAAGGTAAAACGGGACCTTATTACTAAGACTTCGCTGTCTGACCGTCCGTCTATCTGTCACCAGGCTGTATCTCAAGAACCGATATAGCTAGACAGTTGAAATTTTTACAAATTATGTATTTCTGTTGCCGCTTTAACAACAAATACTAAAAATAAAATAAAATTCATATTTAAGGGTGGCTCCCATGCAACAAACCTGTTTTTTTATAGATGTAATAATGGTACGGAACCCTACGTGTGCAACTCCGACTCGCACTTAACCGGTTTCTTTTTTGTTATTTCCGCGGGGCCGACAACTGACGACAAGTCACCCTGTTCCAGTGTTCGGTACAACGACGATGGCGACGTGTCGTGCGAGTGGGTTACGTGTGTGCGTGCTTACGCCCCTCTGTCGCCCCGGACGGAGAGGTGCGAGGAGCGCGCCGTGACCCCAAAAAAAAAAAGCCGGTTTTTTTACTACCCTTTTTTTAATTCTATCTTTTATATCGGTCCGTCGTCTATTTTGTGATAGTTATATAGTACTAATTAAAGTTAAAATAAATTAAGGTGTATTATTCCGTTAAAGTTACAAGTATAAAAGCCATTACGAATTCATTTTCGCACGAGAAAATAAAATTGAAACAAACGAGGAATACAAAAGAGCCATCAATTTGTACTTACATTTGACCTATATCGAAAGCGTTACAGTCCAATTAAATTATTGAGCATTTTGACGGTTGAATTTACAACCGTTATTTCACAAAGATTTTGGCGTTGAGTATTTTATGATCAACATAACTTGTTTCAATTCTATAACTATTTTTGCTAGGATTTAATGCGTTCACCGTTAATGCGATCACACGAGGAGAGTTTAACCACGTGAGGGTGACGAGGGCGTCGATTCGAGAAGGCTAACCCTATAGACGGGCCACTGATGACAAAGTCTGTATCGTACCGTAGTAAACGAGAAGTATCACAAGCGAAACGAGATGTATAACTACGGCAAGTTATGGGGTGGCGCGCCGTTCACTTGATTGTCCGAACAGATTGATTGGAGTGTGACTATACCCATAGCCGGTCGCCTAAAAAAGGTTCTAATTGCAACGATTAAAAACTGACCAAATTATCACATTTTGTAAGATATTTATTTCATTTATTAAAAAGTTACAATAGCCTTTACTGCTGCTTATATTATATACATGCACACAGCAGTTCTTGGAATTTTCTTTACTTTCGATTAACAGTTTACAAAAAACTTGTATCTTTTGCACATTAAATATACCTCACATTAAATACTGTCATACTGTCCACGTAAGTACGCCATTTTCGTTACATAATCTTCTACGACACCCGCGATAGCCGTAGTGAAACATTGTATTTTTGAAAGCTTTTATTTAACTTGCCCTGTTTACTAACAGGTTTAGTATTAGTATGGGACAAATCTTGCGAGTTAAATTAGAACCACTTCCTGACATTAGATTAGGTTGAAATTTGGTTTACTTGCGTAACTTCGGTGACAATGCAATAATATGATTCCATCAAGCTGGTCTCAAGATGGCCTCGAAAGGTGGCCATAGGAACTCCTACACTAAACAAGGTAAAACCGTCGAGTTTGGACTCGTTTGAATAGTCTTGATAAGCACTTTTCTTCGTTTTAAGCATCTATTTAAATAAAAGCTTATTTTTTATTTTTTTAAATTAATATTTTATTACTCCGTCACTTACATAGAAAAAGCTTTGAAATAATGTTAAAAGAAAACCTATATATGATCAATTTAGATATTGTATCTGCTTTGTATATATATTTCTTGTAGCTGTAGTTCACACGTACGTGTGTATGTCACTGAACTCCTCCTAAACAGCTGGACCGATGTTGATGAATTTTTTTGTGTGTTGAACACACACAAAAAAATTCAGGTGATTCGAGAATGGTATAGATTCACAATAGAACCCGGCAGGTGGCGCTGCAATCGATTTCAAGGAGAAGTCCTTTTATTTTATTTGAACAGAACAACGTCTGTTGGGTCAGCTAGTGTGACTATAAAATTCAAGCAATAAATGTACATTAATCGGTTATCAATTTCTTTATCCCATCATCATCAAAACAGCTCATATACGTCCCACTGTTAGGCTCAAGCCTCCTCCATAATAGAAGGGCAATTAACCTACTATACCACGCTGGTCAGAGGTGTTGGTATAGGGTTTTATTTCCCGTTTTCCTTCTCTTTCACAAATGCTATACTTATATTATATCCTTTAGTCGCCTTTTACGACATCAACTGGAAAAAAAGGAGGTGAATTGTATTCTTACTCTGTTGCCACACGAAGATTTTTTTTATCTATCGTTTAATAATGATTAAAAAATATAAGCAACTTACGTGATTCAAGTGTATGTCGATAATGTGATTGTGACAACGGTCCAGTTCCAGCTGCATTGTAAGCACGTATTGTGATTGCATACCTCGTAGCTGCCTTTAAACCTCGCAGGGTGGTACTAGCTGCGTCAGCACTGGCTCCACTTTCTGATCCTGGACTGTCGCTTAGAGTACCTTTACCCTCATCTGATACTTCCCACCAACGAATGGTGTATCCTAATAGTATACCGTGCCAACTCTCTCGTGGCGGTGGCTAAAATAAAAACGTATTATTACTGAATTCAACCAAAAATGATATTTGATTCATCTCAGGTCATACATGTGATGACGGTGATCTTACCCGTGGATATCGTAAAAGACGACTAAGGGATACAATATGCATTTAACATATATGCAAGAGAAGGCAAACTTGAAACATAACCCTATACCAGCATCGTATAATAAAGTCAATTGCCCTTCGATCGTGGAGGAGACTTGAGCCCAGCAGTGGGACGTATATGAGCCAAAATGCAGGTCATATATGGCCCACCTTTGGACTATAATGAGAGGGAAATTGACCTCCTATACCACGCAATTCAGATGCGTTTGTCTATATCAACAAACTATGGTTAAATTTATAGCTTGTCTTCTCTATCTGCATATCATATCCCTTAGTCGTCTTTTATGACCCCCACGGCCAAGACAAGGCGTGGTGAATTATTTTCTTATTTCATCATCATCATCTCAACTCATATAGATCCAACTGCTGCGCTTGAGCTTCTTCCACTAAGGAGAGAAATTAATCATACTATACCATACTGGTCAGACAGGTCGGTATAGGGTTTTGATTCGAGTTTTCCTTCTCTTCTATAGATAGTATATACATATTATATCCTTCAGTCATCTTTTACGACATCTACGGGTAAAATACAGGGTAGTAATTGGTATTCTAATTCCATTACCACACGGAAATTATTGCGATATTTGATTGAACTCTTTACTTTCTTTGATTATTACACATCGCTTACAATTCAATCCGTTGTTTATATGAGAGATACGAATTTTGAATGGAGCAAATCAATGAGCAAGCAGATCCGATTCCTACATAAAAGCTGGCTATCCATGTTCATATACTGCTTTTGTTACTTGTAGATAAGCTTACGTCTCTTATAATAGCCATGGAAAATGAAACGGGAATAAAAGGCATAATTAGTCTATCTTATGGCAAATTTGTTACACAGCCATAATATTAAGAATTATGCATCATACTCATTTATGTCCGTTTCTTTCTAGGCGATATAGCTAGTTATATACACATTATAAAATTTTGCGCGTTACAGTGACAATGGGCAGGCCAAATCGCTTATGAAACCGAATACCGCTGAGATTGAAAAGTGCTCGAGTGGCAACCACGTATTTGATGACGCAGTTTGGGACGGCACTCTATTAGATGGACGACTTAGTGAAAATCGATGGTAGATAATAAATGGGTAGCATAGCCGCGCCTTGTGACAATCTATGAAAGAACTCTATGTACCCAAAAATGGAACTATGATGACGAATAATATTATATACATCCACATACCTGCCATGTTATATGTAGTTCATGAGGCCTGAGTGCTCGCACAATGATATCACGGGGTGCTCCTCCAGGAGCTGAATAAACGTGCCAGATTAAAAATAATTCTAATTATATTATACTAAGAATGAGAATGTCAGTGTATTAGTTTGTTACGCCTTCCCTCCTTATCTATTCAACTGATAATGATGAAATTTGCAATTGACAGGGATAGAGAAAAAAGTGGCATCCTTCATCTAGAGAGTAAATTATGACTCCTTAATGCTATTATAGTAAACGTATATCGATGTAGAACTCGTGAAAATATTGATGTCATTCTATTCTGCTAATATTGGTAATGAAAAGAATGTGGAAATTTGTATATCTTTGATTACTCAATCATTTAAAAACATGTGTATTCTTATATTATAATTAATCAATTGAAAGAATTAATAAATACTCTAATCATACGTACATTTTATTGCATAAGTCACCCTTGGTTGACTAACAGAGAAACACCTATTGTCATTGAATTCGAATAGCTATTAATATTAATGTGTTTACTTGTAGTATCCGGTTCATTAGAAATGGTCTTTAATTTTTGCTTAGGTCAATATTTATTTGATTGCGATTATTTTGTACTGGTGACTGAGTATCTTCTATCACCTCTTCTTTTCCTGCGGGTGTTCTAAAAGAAAACTAAGTGATGGAAGCAAATAAAATGACACTAATTGTAAGAGAAACCAAACTCGAAATTTACCAAATGCGAGTGTATCTCACAAGCAATTTCCTTCCCGTTATAACTACTTGTCTTATTCAAAAAGCCATATTTTTAATGTTGTATATATAAAATATTGACACAAACTACATAATTTATGCTAATATCTATAGGAACTGAACATTTAATTGGGCTATTAATCTTCTATATTGCTATTATCATCTTTAAGATATAGATCAAACTTCATATTATATGAAATTATTGCTTTTATGTTATAAGTTTTTACTATTCAAAATATTTGATTCTCTGCTTAAAACTAGCCAGATAAAATATTTCATTTCAATAATTCATAAATTATTTCCTTTGTCTAAATACTTCAATTGTGCTTTAAAAATTATCATTTTGAAGAATCAAATAATCTTGTAGCTTAAAAAAGCAAGAAATTGTTTTTAGAATGTTAAATTATTTTTATAAATTCAAAATTGTTTGCAGAACTTGGCATTCATTTACAGGCCAATTTTTGTAGGTGATGTCGACCATACCACTATTATTATCACAATATTGAATTTAGCTGTCATTTTTAAATATTATCTGATTTGGTAAGACAAATATAGTATTTGCTATATATATATATATATAGGATTAATATTCTATTTCATAAGTAAACTATACTATAACGGGAATTTTTTTATTGGCAGATTTTTTATATTTGTAAACTCTACAACGTTTTACTTGTAAAAAGGGTTATGTTGGTAACGCTGTAGCAACTAATTTCTATTGATTTGAGTTAAACAGACTTGCATGGCATAACAAGAACTTAGTCTTATTCTTTTTTCAATATTGATTCATTAAAATTTCGTAAATCTGCCAAGGGATACATAACGAATACATTATTTTTAAATCCGATTTTAACTGATTGAAAACCAGTGCTTGACGATACCCCTAACGGTTAAGTGGCGACACTGATTTTGAGATTAGCACGTTCAAATAGGTTTTTCTTTTAACATAAATAGATAAACTGCTTAACCGCCTACCTTCTTCCCTTGTGGTAAAATGTAGGGGTGTTGTGTATTGGGAAGCTCCGACGTCATTGAACGCGGCGATGCGCAATGCATAGCGAGTGTCAGGGGACAAACCCGCCACGGCTGCACCGGCACGACCAGAACCTTCAGATCTGTAATGAATATGTAATATTACTTACATCTAAATAGTATTTTATATTATTTTCAATAATATTTATTGAAAATATTTTTTATTTTTCTATAAATGACAATCCAAGTAAAAATAACAGGGATTTATAAGAACTATATTATTTATAAGCCTAAAAGTACCTTTCAGTTCATCATTTGATTTATTATGATTTCTGATTGATTAATCTGCGCTAAACAAATGAAGTGCTCTTATAGTTTTTCAGTCATCACATAAAATCCATCGATCAGCTATCTTCCTAATTTGATGGATGAAAAAATTTCCTCTAAAAATAGGCCTTCGAATTTGAACAAAGGAGATAAGACTGTCATATATTTTGTACCTATTTTTCGCATTGATATATCTTAAATTTGTTTAACAATATTAGCATAATAAATTGTAATAACACCAAATTTCTATATCAAAATATTGAGATAGCAATATATATATAGCCCTTTGATGACGGGATGAGAATACAATGTAACCTTTCGCAACCTTTCGCAGTCCATCGGAGTGATAAAAACAGACCGATTGATTTCGAAGAAAACATACGCTGCTGAATGTTTTCTTAGTAATCATCTAGTATATTTCTTCTGGAAAACTAACACCATCTGTAATCGCTGTTGCCAAGAGTAACATTATGTAATTATCTTTTTTCGTGGAAAGTCCAATAATAGATGTCAATAGGCTGATGAATAGATACAATTATAATAATATACTTAAATACAAACTACTTGAAGTTAATGCTTACGAAGTTTATACAATCATTAATTAAAGTAAGACTGTTAAAGAAACAATTATAAAAAAGTTGGACTATCTCGGTATTCTCAGTTGACCTAAAAGCTATTAAACTCGAAATTCAAAGCAACGGCAGTTTTGAATTTACTTCGCAGTTCTTTTCATTAAAACTCGTTTCTGTAAATGAATTCAATTTATATTGTCACGTTTTACTTAATAAAGTTACCAATGAGAACTTGGTAAAAAGATAGAATTAACAGCTCTATAGTAGACCACTTTTTCCGTGTGGCAACGGAGTAAGACTACAGTTTACCACCTTCTCTCCAGCCTGTGGGATTCAGATAATTTCTATGCAAGAGAAGGAAAACATGACATAAAATTGTATGCCAACACGTCTGATCAGCTAGGTATAGTAGGTCAATTGCACTTCCATTGTGGAGGTGGCACAAGCCCGACAATGGCTTTTATATAGGCCGAAATGATGAAGTGGACTACTTTAGTATTATTAGGCTTAATGTCGCCCTATTTTATGTAACATGTATCATAAGGGTTTTTCGTTAAGCGCTTAAAAAACCGCGTTTAAAACCCTTGCAAAGAGTATCTAGATATACCTGGCCTATTAGTTTCAAATTTAATAATAACTATACCTGCATAAATCAATGCCCATAAAAAAATTGTAGGAGATATTTGTTATTTTTTTTAAATACTTCTTACTCACTAATACTTGTTGTATACAGCTATTACTTCTTATTAACATAAATATATATTAAGGCCATTGAGCAAGTATCTAGGCATAAAAGTCTATATTCAACAACATGGTTTTGAAATTCAACTATTGTATGGCTGCTATTTTCCAATTGTTGAAATTATTGATTATGATACTTTAAAGTCTTTAACTATCATACAGTATATACATACATAGTACATTCGGTACGTAAATGTTTTTTTAAATTAATTTGGGATCTTGTCTAACAAATATATTACATTTAAAGGACGTTGATAAATAATGCGCATTTCAATAAAATGTATAAAAAAAAAAGAATCTTGTAAATGTTAGTATTTCGTATTAACATTTAGGAAACAATAGTGAAGTTTCATTTCAATCATCATCATCATCTCAATCCATACAACTCTGTTTGGCTCGGGCTCTTGACCTGCTACACCGCGATTGTCAGGCGTATTGACAATAAAATGTATGTCCAGTTTTCCTTCTCTTGCATAGATGTTTTCTGTATATCATTTCCTTTAGACGTCTTTTACGACACCTATAGGCAAGAGAGTGGGTGTTGCATTGTATTCTGACTCCGACAGCATATAGAATTCATTTCAATATTATACATACTCCTCTAAAAAGTTAGGTATACGTCTCTAAAGGTGAACGCACACTTATCCGCGCCGAACGCGTTGAAGAAGTCGATTGAAACGAATTATAGAATTCTGTTTATGAAATCTTATGAAACTTCACACACTTGACCGCGTTGAATCGTCCGCATCTGGTTCAGCCTGGATAAGTGTGCGTTCACCATAAAAAGGAAGTTTATATAAAAGTGAGTTCATAGAATAAACCATATAAGTAATGGTAATACATCATTATGTATACTTGAGAGTACAAAGCCAAGCTATAATTTCACAATGAATTTATGGCTTCGTTTAGTTCATTCATTCATGAATGTTATCAAATGATATTTTCAAAATAGCTTTCTTTACCTTATAGTGTGAAATTACATTGTAAGATTGAAATAATAGTGCCATGAAGGGTGGTGACAAACCCCTTGGATTTTTCTTTCATAGATAACTTAATAAAACTTGTTTAAACTTAAAATTAACAGTTTTTGAAAGTTTTATAACTTAAACTACATCTTTACTAATTTCATCGCTTAACTCACATTCATTAAAGTCTTAATGCATTCTCTACGGTTACGCATACGCTTAACATGACTTTTCTCCAGCATGTTTCGAATTTGATTCGGAAACTTATGGCATGGACTTCCTCTTGTAACCGTAACTCTTGTAACACTTTATATACTTGCTTCGTCAACCTTTCTTCATTCATTCTTCCGACATGTATATTTACTATATTGAATTGAAATATATATTTCCAATATATATATATACAAATTTCTGTGTGGTGACGGAGTAAGAATATAATTCATCAACCCCTCTCTTCAGATACTAGTTAAATTTGGTAATTATTTTTAGCATGTATATAAACTCATTTGCAAAAAAAACGGGCGGTTTTGATTTTCATTCATATTTAAAAAGATACAATACCAATAAGGTTTCAATCGTTTGTACACGTTACTGGCCGGTTTTAAAAATGCTGTGGGATTTAAAAAAGTACGTTCTAAATTCAATTTTTCATTTGATGTTCATTTTTACAGAAAACCCCTTTTTATCCTACATTTTTGGCGCGAAGTTCCAGAAGTTAACATCGACTTTCATAACTTTTATTCAATTTTTATCGATTAATTTCATATCCTTGACTGTCAAAGCTTTATTTAATGCTGTTTGGCTGTATCAAAAATGGTAGATAAAGTGGTAAAAGCTACCAAAATTATCGCGCTGCTTGAAGAGGGTTGCAGCCAATGTTTCGTGGCTAGGAGGCTAAATGTTAGTCGCTCGACAGTCCAAAGGACCTGGCAGCGATATCAGGAGACTGGTTCCGTCGAGAGAAGGCCTGGTTCTGGAAGAAAACCATGTACCCAACCACGGGATGATCGTTTTCTTGTGAGTCGCGCATTGAGAAATCGCAAATCTTCGTATGTGGATCTTAAGAACAACCTCCAAGAAGTAAGAAATGTGCATATTAGTCTATGGACGGTCAGGAGGAGGCTTCTCACTGCCAATATACGCAGTCACCGCCCGGCCCGCGGCCCCAAATTACTCCGTGAGCACAGAGTTCACAGGCTTAGGTTCGCTAGAAATTGTGAATCATGGACTCAAGACGATTGGAATAGGGTTTTGTTCTCTGATGAAGCCAGGATATCTCTGTTCGGTGAAGATCGACGTCGGCGAGTGCTAAGAAGACAAGGAGAACGCTTTGCAGAGGCATGTTTCGAAGAAATCACACCTTATGGTGGGGGCTCTGTTATGTTTTGGGCAGGAATAAATTCAATGGATCGTACAGAGTTAGTCTTCATTGAAAACGGCTCACTGACTGGGCATCGATACATAACGGAAGTTCTAATTTCTCATGCACAACCCGCATTGGCCGCTCTAGGTGAAGACTCGATTTTTATGGACGACAATGCTCGCGCCCACCGATCCCGCGATGTTAATGCGTATGTGCAAGAGGTCGGCATTCGTCGTTTGGATTGGCCAGCTCGAAGTCCCGACCTCAATCCCATAGAGCATGTCTGGGACGTTCTGAAACGGCGTGTGAGATCAGTACACCCGGCTCCGCAGACCATCAGAGAGCTGAAGAATGTGATTACTGCGGAGTGGGAACGTATTCCGCAAGCAAGTATCCGGGATATACTCGCTAGCATGCCCAGACGAATTCAAGCTGTGATTTTAGCTAGAGGGGGTCACACTCGATACTAAACATTTATCTGCTTTTACTTTATTAAAGAAAAACAAACAAAAAAACTTTTTTATTTTTACTTCATGAGCATATGCACTACTAGCGAATATACACTACTAGCGAGGTTTAGCATTATTTCCCATAAATTGTATCTAAATTTTATGAAATACTGATGAAAACGATCATTTTCTTATTAATTTAGCAAATTGTGTGGATAAAACTACCTATAATTATCAAACAAAGAAATATTAACATTTGAAATGGTTCATTGCTTAGGTGCCCGTTTTTTTTGCAAATGAGTTTATATCTTCGAGGTGTTGGAAGAATACCAGCGCTGTTTTTTTTAAGGAGATGTAGCACAAGCTGATCCTATTGCTTTTTGTTCCTCGTTAAAATAAAATATTTTATATAAAATTTTCATTAATTAGTTATGTTTGTGCTTTTTTTAATAGATTTAACGAGAACAGAATAAATCTTCTTCTTTCTCTTGCCCGTGAGCGTCGTAAAAGACTACAAGCAATCTAAATATATATAAATTACGTGTCACGTTGTTTGTCCGTGATGGACTCCTAAACTACGCAACCGATTTTAATCAAATTTGCACACCGTGTGCAGTTTGATCCAACTTGAAAGATAGGATAGCTTACATCTTAATTTATAGTCGCAATATTATTTTATTGCAAATTATTTGTATTACCTATATATACCCATTATTTGATATTCACAATTATCTGTTAACTCCAAACGATTTTAACAGATGGCGATATCTGTTGACTGGATTTAGTAATTAATTAACATATGGCGCTGCTATTTCAAACCTACAAACATGTCATATACGATTTTAACTTGCTTTTTTACATAGATGCCCTTTGTAAAAAAATATGACGACCTCCATGATAGATGTTCTCCTAAAGTTCCACTTAAATAGTTTAATAAAATGTAATATAACAAAAACATTAGCCATAGCAACGCGTGGCCGGGTCTGCTAGTATAATATGCATATAACGTCTATACAAAAGCAGAAACACTCGAAACAAAACTAAGCTAATACGCCTGAATTGTTTTTTTACTTCTACATCACACAGAAATATCTATACCACATAGAATAGAAGAGTTCGTAACTTACGCCACGTGTAGCAAGTCTGAATTAGCCAATGTGAGGTTGAGAATATCTTGTGTGTCCCAGTTGTCTAGAAGTGGTGGCAGGTGTGCTTCTAATTGTGCTGATGATGAATCGCGACTCAGTGCCCGATATTGGAGCGAATAGTGGGATACCAATGCACCTCTTGTAAGCCGCCATGTGACTCGAGCCTTGCGCGACCATACTTCTGATATACGAACTTCATCCGGAACACTCGGCCGTTCTGTTATTACATTTCTTATAAATTCACTACCATATTTTCCTCATATATTCATTTAAGATAAAATAAACTACAAATAAAACTATACATTATTCTAGCCTGCATACCACAAAAGACCAATTTTCTTGACATAATTCGTAAGTGATAGTTTTAATCTATCATATTATTAGGCAGAGGCCCCTTCTAGATGAGGGAAATTACCCGACTATACTCTATCTATCTATTTTAGTGATTCTTTGTGTTGTTGCTGGTGGTGACAGACGAGCAAACTTCACACATGATTGTAAGTGAACCTGCTGCTTATGGATTTTTCCAATAGTGGGGGTAGAACTACGTCGCTGCCTACTATATGAAAGTGCTCTTCCAAAACTTCGATGGAAGTAGGACATGGCGCACAGTAGTATGTAGTTATTCCAGATTCTGCACAAGCGTGGGCGAAATAATTGCTGAAAACGTATAGTTTAAGACCATAACGCCTATAGGTGCAATGAGTGAACCCTGTTACGATGTTGAATGCTACAGTTATGTTATCTCCTTTATCCCTTATTGAATATTTACGTTATCAAGTCAAAGGAGATTTGACTATATTATTACTTTGATACAAAAATGTAACGTATATGGCACAAAAAAGAGGAAAATACGTTCACTTAATTTATTAAAATTTCTGCTTGGAGATTAAGGTAGAAAAGTTATACAGCCACGTTTGCCTATATTACTCTGCTAGAAGTTAATGTGTCTAAGAAAAAAAATAATTCAATAATAGCCGATCAGTGTCCAAATGAGTAAATTTGAACCTAAATATATAAAACTATATCGTTTGGTAACAAGGATATAATTTAGTATCCCTTACTTTCCCAAGGAATTAATAAAAACTAGTAAAGGGAATCAATAGGAGATTAGAAAGAAATACTCATAGAAAATCAACTAGCCAATAATAAGATCATGCTAGCACCAGTTTTAGGACGGCAGTCATAATAGTAAAATATATAATTATTGCATCTATTTTTTAAGAAATTATATGACATGGTAACAAAGACCTTTGTAACGAAACGTTATCTATTATCAATTCATTTCAAGCACCTAATTGCTAGTTAGTAAGTTAAATTGTCGCCATCCTAATTCTATCTTCTAAAAATTTTAGAAATAATAAAATATATGTAAAGCACTGTCACTTAATACATACTTAATCCATATATATAAGCTTAAGCTTAAAGACTAAAAATTTTAAGCTAGCTTAAAAAAAATTAAACAAACTTACCTTTAACAAAAAGTTTAAATAATAACTCGTCACTGCCATATAAGTTGCGTGCAAGACAGCGATACTCCCCAGCATGTTCAGGACCAGCGTGTGGTATCGTTACTTCAGATTGCATCGTACCAGAGCCTGTCTCCCTGTTCTCTATACCACCAGCACTACTGAACATAAACATATGATAGAAACGAACTTAAATTGAATGCAACATCTTCACTTATACACGTTTCACTGCTGAGCTCGAGGGTAATTATTATTAGAATTAAGCATATTAGAATTAAGCAATGACTAACGGGTGTAACGGCCCACCCGTTTAGTAGTAGTTATTATTTTTAGGTTTTCTTCTTTTTCACAAATGTTTTATGCATATTATATTCATTACGTCTTTTACGACACTCACGGGTTAAGAAAATAATTTTAACAAAAAATAAACCGACTTCAAACAGTAAACTAAAAAGCAAAAAATAAATTTACTTCGCACAAAGTCACATGTATTTTCATTTAGTTAAATAGAAATGAATAATAATAATTATTTTATAATTATGAAGTCGGTGCCAAGTAAATGCTACTACTACTAGGTTATACCGATTCCTATATTTTTCTAATACTGTTATTGTTTTGTAGTTGCTTTGATATTTTTAATATTATTGTGTTTACTTAGTAATTTGATATTGTAGTGAAGTTGTTGTAGCATTTACTTGGCACTGACTTCATAATTGTAAAATAATTATTATTATTCATTTCTATTTAACTAAATGAAAATACATATGACTTTGTGCGAAGTAAGTTTATTTTTTGCTTTTTAGTTTACTGATTGAAGTCGGTTTATTTTTTGTTAAAAATTATTTTATTTTATGCATTTAAGTGGTGGGTAGACCGAGCAAGGATGCTTCTCGAATGAGGAGACGTCGGTTACTTGAGACGGAAAATGATAGACGAAAACGATTAGACAAAATTAAGAATAATGTTATTCCCAGCGACATCAATAGTTGCGGTGGTCTCTTACCTACGATACATTTAGCTGTAGAATCTTGCGTTATGTTAAGACGAAATATTGCCGTTTCGGATGGGCTCGTGAATGGGTGTTGTAAAAGGATTCAAATAGCCGGCGTTACGCAGAGATCAGTTAGAAGAAGGTGAAATGCCAGACGCAGTTCTTATTCAGTCTGATGACGAGACAATAGGTAGTAGATTAAAAGATGCTGATGGCTTCGTTTCTATTCCGCCAATGTGTGCTATATTCTAAGCAATTGGAGGCTATGGTGACGTTGAGCGTCGAATGTTGCCTATTATTTTATGCTGGGCTATAACAATACATAAACTACAGGGTACAACCCTCGATAAAGCTGTTAAAGATTTAGGAAAAAAGAACTTTGCTAAGGGACAAGTGTACGTAGCTCTCAGCAGAGTCAAAACTTTGGAAGGAATAGCTCTATCTAATTTAGAACCCTCTAAACTGTTAACTAAACCCCATGATGTACGAGCATTAGCAGAAATGAAACGGTTGAGAAATCTCATTTCTGACTAAAGGTAGACAGGTACCTATTCATTAGGCCAAGAAAGCGGTTTGCTAGTATTGACAAGATTTCCTGTGTAATCATCATCGTTAAAGTAAACGCATTGTTGCAACAATGGAAGCCATCTACCCCCTATGTCTTTACCGTTAAGGAATTGTATCTTCCATCATCAGCTCTGCAACGAGATGATGACTACCAGGCGCAAATACCTAAACAGCTTAACGAAGTATAAAAAAAACGTTTAAATTGCCTATAAACTTTTAAGAATGCCACCAATTTCTCAATGATACCATCATCAGATCCTGACCTGATGACTATGGGACCATCTGGGAAGTATACCCTATCAAACAAAAAAAGAATTTTGCAAATCTTTCCAGGCGTCTTTGAGTAATCGGTGAACATACATAAAAAAAATTTTCCTACGAATTGAGAACCTCCTCCTTTTTTTGAAGTCGGTTAAAAGGGGGGGAGGTGAATCGTATTCTTACTCTATCACCACACAGACAATACAAATAGACAAAAATTCAATATATTATGGAATTAAACGATACCAATTTAAACGGTACTAGTTGAAGAATATCTTCGCCGTATGGTGATTGGTCCTAAATACATTGTATCACGAAGGGGTTTACCACCAACGACTGTATCAAAAGTACATTTCCCTAAAAGTCGCTAAAACTAGATAAGAGATCACCATAAGAAGGAGAAGCAGCACACTCCTAGCAAGTTTATATCACCAAATGTTTTCGCCAAACCTTTAGCAGACGTGGCGATTACAAGATATTCTCCTTTGAGGGGGTATATATCCAACAATGGATATTGATGGACTATCCATCCATCTATGGTAGAAATTTCTCATTACTTAAGGAAAGGCTCTATCTTTACAAGTAATGATATCATACCCATAATTGTATTAAACCGTTTCTCACAATCTAATAACTATAATTTTTAACAAAAAAAACCCGACTTCAAACAGTAAACTAATCAAATTGTAAGAATTCCACCAATTTCTCAAGGATACCATCATCAGATCCTAACCTGATGACTATGGGACCACCTGTGAAGTATACCCTATCAAACAAAAAAAAAATTTTGCAAATCGGTCCAGGCGTCTTTGAGTAATCGGTGAACATACATAAAAAAAAAAGATTATGACGAATTAAGAACCTCCTCCTTTTTTGAAGTCGGTTAAAAATAATATCACACGTCGTAAAAACTTTCAAATTAGAAAATGACAAATGGATAAAGTTTATAGAAAAATATAACGTTGATATATGATACTTAAGCTTCTATAATAAAAGTGAGTCTAATAGATAAATACGAAGAAGCTTTGGGCTTAAATGTATAAGCGCACATTTTATGATAAGTATAATTATTAATTGTCCATTGTTGCTATTGTAAAAATATTTACTAATTGCCGTTTTATACTCTATATAGGTTAGCGTGTTTCTTCGGGCCGACCACTGACGTCAAGTCACCCTGCTCCGGTGGTCGACCCAACGACGAAGGCGATGTGTCGCGCGGGTGGGTTACGGGTGTGTGTGTGCTTACGCCTTTGTCACCCCGGACGGAGTGGTGCGAGGAGTGCGCAGACCGTAACCCACCCGCCAAAAAAAAAAGGTTAGCGTGTGATACCAAAGACAAGGGCGATTTCAACTGCATTGCAATTGATTTACTATTTTTATTATTGCTCCATATGGTGATGGATAAAATACTTTGCAATATGTTACATATTATGTCGAGCCCAAATAATTGAAATAAAAACAAATTGTCTTTCTAAGTAAATGTTCTTTCGGTATTCTTTCCGTATGGCAACCGACTAAGAATATAATTAACCACCCCTTTTCCTACTAGTATGTAAGTGTCATAAAAGACGGCTAAGAGATTACAATATGCAGATATCATCTTATCATCTATGTAAGAGAAGGCAAACTCGAAATAAAATCCTATGCCAACCCATCTGATAAGTGTCAATCTTCCTCCTAATGTGAAGGAGACCCGAGCTCAGCAGTGGAAAGAATATATGCCGTGAGGAATTATATAATGAATCACTGTAATTTTTTTCTTGAGATTAGTCATATAAGACGACTAAAGCACTTAGGTTAATGATCTTCACCCTGCACCCTGAGGGACACGTAAAAAAAAACCAAATACTCAACTACTCCATTGATGCGAATAGGATCCACTGACTTAATCCTTAACTTATGACATGACACAGCTATAACCCTATAAAGGTCTCACAGGATACTTTTAAATCCCTTTCTATTATGACAATCAAGATGTTTTAAAATTGTCTTCATGGTCGATCGATATGTGATGGAAAACGCATTAGTGAATCAAGTTTTTTCATAAAATATCAATTAAACTGAACATTTACAATTTGATGTTTTCCACTCCAATTGATAATGGATCCTTATTTTACTATTAGTACTTAAGCGAGGCCATTGAGGAAGTTAAATTTTTACTTCAATTCCATACTAGAAAGAAACAAAAAATAAAGCAATCACATTAAATTCTGATAACGACTCAATTCAGCATAAAATTACTGTCAATTTTGCACAAGAGGCGATAATTCACATGTTATATGCCTAACAACATATCTACCTGCTCCTGTGATCTATTTACTACAAAAATATAAACTATATACACGGAGTCGTGGCAAGCGGAAAGAAGTGGCCAATTCTAAGAATTCACAACATGCGTGACGCCTGTGAGAATCATGTCACTAGTTAAAGGTTAAGGCTGAAAAATGCACGATACTGAAATAGAGATGAATAAGCGGAATAAAAGGTCTTACTGACAGATATCACTAAACATAAAACAGATTATATTTTATGAAGCGAATAGTTGACGGTGTTATGCTATGATATATATGTATTAATTATTTTTAATTATATGATAGAACTTTGCTTGTATTTAAACTTCACGATAATTGTAACAGTATTAATGGTAAAATTATAAAAAATATCTTATTAATCAAGGTTGAACAGCACCTAAATATAAATTGCTACTAAATTTATATCAGAACGCTTAAATTTCGGGCCTCAATATCGCAACAGGAAATTGAAATGTCAAGCCTCCACACAAATTGATATAGATTTAATAACTTGAATCAATCATACATTTACTTTGACTGGAAATGAAATAAATGTGAATATTGCGTATTTTTATATTCTCTCATTTCAATTCAACTAAAAAAAAACGTGAACAGTTGAACACTATAAATAACCACTACATCAATATTTTTCTGTGATCACTAACAATAATCATTTTAATAAAAAGATAACTATGTAATTAGTTACAACCGTATTTAAAATCAAAACCTTGAAATGCATTCACTTAATAAGTAAGTCCTCGTCGTAAGCCAAAAAAGCTTAAAAAATTCTATTGGGACAAAAAACTTAGAATATGAATCAAGAAAATTCAAAATCCTCTTTACAGCTCATGGAGAATGATCGACCATATCAAACTAACCAGATGCATTGGCAAGTTGCTCTCTTTAATATACACAAGAAACTTTATTAGACATCATATTCTACTTGCATACTCCGCCACTACATGAATTATATAGCCATATGATAAAAAATATAAATTTAAAGTTTAGTTTTTTTTTCATAATGAAGGTGCAGTAGAAGCTTTTGTAAACTAGTTTATAAGAATTATCAAAAATATTCGAATAACTTTTCAAATGTAATATGAAATATAATAATAGGTATTAAAATATAAATCTCTCTTACTAATTCTCTCTTACTAATTCTCTCTTAATAATTCACAAGGTATATTACGACGTACTTGACGTTTGACAGTTATTTCCTCGATCTTACCTCATTTCAGTGAAGGAAATGTCTGGAGCTGAGGAATAAAACGACAGTTGCGAATATAAATAACATAACGAAGACTGAGTTAGGAGAAGATTTCAAGGTTTTGATTTAAAATAGGATACGAAAAGAGTTATATATAAAATATACTTACTGTAAGGCAAGGGGCCTAGAGTCGTGCGTCCAATGTATATGAATTTCTGGCTCCCCTCTCACAGTGCACGATAGCCTAGCTGTAGACCCTCTAACAACCCAACGAGTTTCACCACTACCACTCCTACTTAATCGTGGTGGTTCTAAAAATAATTTTAGTATTATATTATAATGGTAAGTACTATAATAAAATTTATCGTGAACCGCATAATAATTAATGCTATTTATAATCGGTACATACTTATTTTACATGTCATAAAAATCAAAAATAAATATATAATAACATTAATAATAGCTGTGACTTAAGATTTTAATGTTTTATCGTTTAGTTCATTTAATTTTCAATTGAACGTACGACGTCATCCATATAAAAAATAATGAGCTAATTCGAAAAAGCTTCTTTTAAAAATGTAATAAAATATCTATATTAGGTTTATTTTAATAGTGTAAATAATAAAGAAAATAAGACGAATAATTTAAACTGTATAAATTTATACGAACCGTAAAAAGAAAAAAATATTTATAATACATATATAACTGTACAATTTAGTTAATTAAAAAACAATTGAATTATATAAATGTCAAGATTTAGCTCTAGGCCAAAGTTTTTTCTTAACATCACAGATATCATTATTTTTCTAATATTTTAATACGTTAATTTCTGTAACTATAATCACAACATAATAAATTGCATATAAACAACAACAAGCTAAACGCCTAAATAAACAGTTAATTTCCTTACCTCTTACGTCGAGATAAAACGAATGATGTAGAAAAGAATGCAGGACTCGTGCTGTGCATCTGTACCAGCCTTCATGCTCGGGGCTTGCTGCTCTCAGCCACACAGTCCCATCAAGTAATATTAAACCTCCACTAGTATCCGTGGATTCTGACTGACCCCAAAGAACATGACGCCAGTTGTCACCGTCTGCACACATTCCAAATAACATTTCTATGCTTTGTGACTTAAATTTTAAATCAAATATACAGGGTGTATCAGGTTATGGGGCAACTGTTTGAGTATGTTGTAGTATATCGGTCATAGATCGTAATTAAAATGTATATTACACAAAAAACAATATAACATAAAAGTTATAGTGATTTCAAAAATGTGTGTCAAACAGTCTACTATTATGTAGGCAGGGATAGACAAGATACATGTAGGCATGTAAAGCTTCGACAGTATAATTTCATTCATACATACCTAGAATTGCGCAAACGCTTCAATGGTACGTAGGTACAAACGTGACTCGGCGACGATAATCGGCCGATCAGCTGATTTAAAGCGAAGTTCGTTTTGCTTATGCGAACGTAATCATTGATTTTTACAATTTCTATTGAACATTTAACAAAGTACGAATATGTTGCAGATTAAGTATCACTGACTATACATTTCAATCAGATTTAAACGAAAAAATAATGACAAAAATGAAAACTTTACATGTCTCTAATTCATTAACGAATCGATATTTTTCCTTCAATTTTTTTTTATGGGTTCCTACCACCATTGCTTACCTCCCGTTTGACCAGTTGCCCCATAACCTGATACAACTTGTATATATTTATATAAAAAAAATTAAATAAAGAATTATATAACTTTTAGCTGTTTTGTCAGATACACCGACAATTCTCATTATCTATTCTGTGGGGTACTGACATCGTTATTATTTCATTAATCTACATATTTCTCTTTGATATCTACACAAATTTATAACTTCTGAGCGTATAACTATAATAATATCGATTATTAGGTGTGCTACTACTTCCATTTACGTGGAAACCATAAAAGTCAAAGACAAATCACGTAACATTAGCGCTAGAGCAATATAAATTTAGATTAACAATTGGGCCCGATAATGGCTGTGATTGATGTCAAGAACAATTCCTTTTTTTAGTTTAGGTTTGAAGAGCGTCTTTTGAGTTAGCTAGTATAGACATATTTTATAACAACTACTTATACCTAATTATATAAATTACACTTGATGTTACGGAGACGACCTTTGCAAATTATTTGAACCTATTAAAAAAAGTTATCATCATCATCATATTAGTCCATAGACGTACCACTGCTGTGGTCGGCCCTCCTCCACTACGACAGGTAAATTGAACCTCCTATACCACGCTGGTCAACCGTGGTATAGCGTTTTATTTCGAGTTCTCCATCTTTTGCATAGATGCTCTTACGACACCCACGGGAAAAATAGGGAGTAGTGAATTGTGTTCACACGGGAAAAATTGTATTGGCTGTAAAAAAAAAATATAGAAAAACTGACGAGTATGTAAGGCACTAAAATCTTAGCGTTTCGTAACCGTGAAAGTTTACGAACGGCTATAAAATATAATGCGATGACCCCTGGGAGCAGATTGATGACCATAAATGTGAGCAAAACTTGACCGAATATATGTATCTATTCTATTTTACATAGTAACCTGCGTGTAACGTATCAACATCCTATTTTAGTTGACTATCCTATTATCTAAAATATACATCTTCCATCTTTAAGTTCGTAAGGTAATAAATGATTTTGATCGTATAGCATTAAAGAATGGAAATTCTGATTTATTATTTAATTCAAAGAACAAAAAACGAGCACTTTAATTTTATCATCATCATTTCAGCCTATTGCCGTCCACTGCTGGACGTAAGCCTCCCTCATGTTACGCCACAATTTGCGGTCCTGTGCCGCCTGCATCCAATGATGCCCAGCAACTTTCACTAGGTCAGCGGTCCACCTAGTGGGGGGGCGTCCTACACTGCGTCGTCCGATACGTGGTCGCCACTCGATAACCTTTCTTCCCCAGCGGTTGTCGGTTCGACGAGCGATGTAGCCTGCCCATTGCCACTTCAGCGTGCTAATTCTTCGTGCTATGTCAGTTACACCCATTTTTCTGCGGATTTCCGTATTCCAGATTCTATCTCGCAGAGAAATCCCGAGCATAGCCCGCTCCATAGCACGCTGAACGACTTTGAGCTTTGTTATGAGGCCTACATTTAGGGACCACGTTTCCGTGCCGTAAGTCGTCACTGGTAACACACACTGGTCGTAGCCCTGTGTTTTCAGACACTGAGGTATGTTGGACGAGAAGATCCTCTTACGTTTCCCGAACGCTGCCCAACCGAGTTGGATTCGTCGGCTGATCTCTTTCTCGAAATTGGATCTACCTAACTGGACTGTTTGTCCTAGATAAACATAATGATCGACAATTTCGAGAATCGCATTGGCAACTAGGACCGGTACTGGAATGACATGGGCATTTGACATGACTTTCGTCTTGTCCATGTTCATTCGTAAACCCACTAGTTTTTGTCTAGAGCATTGTGCCAAAGTCCTCCATGGATTCTGCCATAACGACGATATCGTCTACAAATCGAAGGTGAGTGATGTATTCGCCGTTAATGTTGATGCCGAGTCCAGTCCAGTCTAAGAGCTCGAAGATATCTTCCAGTGAACAGTTTCGGAGAGATGACATCTCCCTGTCTCACGCCTTTCTGCAACTGGATCGGTTTCGTACTCTTATCCCGGATACAGACTGACATTGTGGCGTTCCTATACAAACACTTCAGCACTTCCATATAGCGATGGTCGATTTGGCACCGTTGAAGAGACTGCAGCACCGCCCAAGTTTCGACTGAATCAAAGGCTTTACTTTAATTTATATATGTATATATTGTACATTTTCACAAAATTGAAAGAATATTAAGAACTATTACTATTATACTACTACAGTGATAGATTTTTATGGTATTAAGAAACTGTATAAGCAAATTTCATTGCGTGTAATGACAGAGAAAAAACCTTTCTGTCCAACGAGCAGCTTAATAAATCCACTGCTCTTTACATCGACTTGGGCCAATTGGCCCAGATGGACTTATCTGATGTCATCTGGAAAACAATTACATTGTGAGAAGGGTTGCCATCAGGCAATCGGCCGATCACAAAACTACGTATTTCCAATAACTTTTGCAGAAGTCACATTTAACAATGGAAAAAGCCTATGTTCAGTCAGCCTATGTAAAAGTGGTCGTCGATATGTTAATAATAGTAATTAGTATTGCTAGTATTATTAATAAAATATATTTAAATGAAACTTAATTTTTTATTATCAAACTACCTATATAATATACGTTCTTAATCTGCTCAAAAAGCCATCAATGTTTTGTAAAATATATTACATTTACATTATTTAGGGACAGTAAAGGCCTTATTAAAAGACAGTATTTGATATTATTACAATTACAGCTTTGTACGCTCTCCTCTCATAATTATCTACGTTTGTTTCATGAGATCCACATGTAACGAGAAAGAAAAGAACAAGATAAACTCTTTGTGTTTTTGTGTCTGAATATTAAATAGCTTCTATTGAACATTAATTTGAGATTTAAATGAATTTAAAAGAAAGAAACGTCGACTTTTGTATTGAGCACCAATCAAATTCTTAGTGAGGATAACACATGACTAAAAAATTATATTATTATATATTCAAAAATGACATACTGTTGATGCGTGTATTACAACTAACACTTTCGTAAGACAATGTTCCAAGAAATGTCTATTATAGATCTTTAATTATTTTAGAAGTAAAATAAATCACTACAATAAAATTCCACAGCTATAAAACTCACCTGTAGAATATTCCCAGGAGATTCTCGGCGTAGGTTGTCCCTTAGCTGAGCAAGGCAATAATAATGCCGATCCTGCTGACACTGAAGTATTCTGCGCACGCCAAACCCACGTCGGTGTCTCTGTACGGAGAGACTGCTTTATATGTTACGCTGTTCCATTAAAGAAAAGAAAAATAACGCAAATATAATAAAGTGGAAGAAAACTAAAAATAAAAAGGGAACTTGAAATATATAACGTGTTTTTGTACCTATGAGTTTAATTTGTAAAAAGAGGAGAATTGTTGTGCACAATATCAAAGGAAATTTGATTTAAAAATTTGGATAGACCTTGACCAGTAAACTAAATAAAGAAATCATGAAAGATTTGAGATAAATTATGTTATTAACATATACATAATTTAGAGACGGCATAAAGTTATCTCTATTCTGGGACCTACATTCACTATAAATAAACGAAGCGCTAAAAGAGTCTATAGTTAGACAATAAATACCTTTGACAATCAACGCAGCACTGTGACTAACTGTTCCGAAGTCATTTGTAGCTCTGCATGTGTATTCACCACTATGGCTTGAAGTTAACTCATGTATAATCAATAAAGAAAAGAAGTCCATATTTTTCTGTTCAACCTATCAACAACGAATAAACATATTAATATAATAAATGCACCATAAATTCTATCCTTTAGTAGTTGCTATAAATACTATCAACACTTATATTACTTTCGAGTGTCGTACAAGACGAATCAGTCCTCTATATCGACCCTGGTCAACTCTATCTGACGTCTTCTGGTCAACAATTACATTCACAAATCTTTTTGCAACAAAGCAATTAACGTCGCGCCCAAATAACAGAAACAAAAGCAGGATTTTTCATGTGATGACGGAGTAAGAATATTATTCTTAAACTCTACCTCGCCCATGGGTGTTGTAAAAGTCATCTTTTTGGCCTGGGCTTGGACTTGGTCACCAAAGTGATATAATATACAAATAATATCTTAGCGGTAAAAGGAAATCGCGAATTAAACCCTATATCAATCCGTGTGTCCAGTCTGATATAGGTTAATTTTTCTTCTATTATAGAGGACGCTCGAGCCATTGAATGGAACATATATAAACTGAGACGAAGAACATAAATTATAGCCATACGTTGGAGTGTTCCATTTTTTTTTTTAATGTAATAAGACTTGAGCGTAATAACAGAATTTTAATAATAAATCGTAATAGAATTAATGTATCCATAAAGAGAGGGAAGTCAAAAAAGCAATATTAAAGATTTACACCGCGAACGTAAATGTTAATTTAGGTTAACGTGGAAAATGAAAGGGAGAAAATATCGTGTAAAGAAAAATAAAGGTATTTAATTAGAAAATATTTAGGACATATAACCAGTCTCTTATTTTCCTGTAAGATTTGTAAAGACCGACTGAACGATCGTACTCAACTAGTATACTTATAATATGTTTGTACAGGGGTATGCTGAAAACAGTGACATACTTTTCTCTGTTAACAATAACGCTTTGGTCTTATTTTTCATGCATTAAACTTTAATTAAACGAACAATCGATAGTAACATGAAAAGCCTAATACAAATTCTCTAGTACATATTACGTTATAACAATGAACTATTTTATAGCGCATCATATGGCCAAAAATTATATTTAACTTATATTTAAAATAAAAATTTAATGGCTTGAGCGAGTAATTATATAAAACAAACAATTTTCGGTATAATTTATATGGGAAAATTCAAATGCGATGATGTTCTCTAAAAATTAATACATCATAATATAATTTATTTTCTTCCCCTCACAGTTCATATACATCCCACTGCTAGCCTCGAGCCTCCTCCACAATGGGAGGGAAATTGAATTACTATACTACGCTGGTCAGTTTGGTATAGGGTTTTATTTCGAGTTTTCTTTCTCTTGCATATATCTTGTCAGCATTTTGTAATTCCTTAGTCGTCTTTTACGACACTCACGAGCAGGAAAGGGGGTGGTATTTTTTTTTTTTTTTATTGGGATTTTTAATCCACCACCTAACGGAAAACTATAAATAAATTAAAAACAAAATAGATTGAGCGAGTAAAATATATAAAACTAGCTGACCCAACAGACGTTGTGTTGTTCAAATAAGCGCCACCTACCAGGTCCAATCGTGAATCAAAACCATTCTCGAATCCCCTTAAACATGCACAAAAATTTTCATCAACATCGGTCCAGCCATTTAGGAGGAGTTCAGTGATATACACACGTACACAAGAAATTTATATATAAAGAAAGATAAACATTTTCCGGTATAATTTATATGGGAAAATTCAAGTTCGATGATGAAGTTCTAAAAATTAATAAATCGCATAATGTATTGAGATATAGTGCAAGGTTTTTTACAATAATCATAGAACAGTAAATCTTTTTTATGTGTTTACGAAGACAGAATACAATTCGCCCCTCGCTCTTCGTCGTGGGTGTCGTAAAAAACAGCTACCTGATATGAAAATTAGACATAAAACCCTATACTAAGTCATCGAATGTCAATAGGTCTAAACTTAGTTCAAGTTCCCTCCTATTGTGAAGAAGGCCGGAGCCTAATAGGCTGGGCCCTATGTGGGCTGAGACGATATTGATGAGGCAACTAAATCTTAAAGCAACAAATAAAGTCCATGCAAAAAAAAATAACTTTTTCGTGTAGCCGCAGAGTAAGAATACAATTCGCTATCCTTTTTCTTGCCCATGAGTGTCGTAAAAGATAATTGGGGGATTATAATATACAAATAAAATCTATGTAAAAAAAGAAAACTCGAAATAAATACCTATAACAACACACCTGACCAGCATGATATGGTAGTTCAAATGCCCTCTAGTTATAGAGGGAGCTCGTGCCCAACAGTGATACGAATATGAGCTGAGATGATGATTTCATCATGGATAAATGTGGCAAAATTTAAAAATACAGTAAAATCAAATTACATAAAGAAAATAATAAAATATACAATTCTTTCATAATTTCAGCTCATAATACGTCCCACTGTTAGGCTCGACAATAAGAGGTAAATTAACCTACTATACCACGCTGATGAGACGTGTTGGTATAGGTTCTTAATTCAAGATTTCCTTCTCTTACATAGATGTTATATGCATAATTAATCACTTAGTCATCTTTTATGATGCCCACGGGTAAGAGAAGGGGGGAGGTGAATTGTATTTGTTAGCCACGCGATCACATTGTTATATATTTATAAATGTAAGTTAATTATTATTTAGATATAAGGTACTTTTAAAATATTGTTAACTGGGAGTGCGCGGCGTGCAGTATGAGGCACGGGAGGAACAACCTACGACTCAGTCGTCTATACTAATCGCTCCATGTACGACGCGCACTTCTACTAAGCGCAAACAATTGTAACTGCCTACATATAAAATACATAATTTAATTTAAAAATCTTCCTCGTGCATTTATTATCGCTGGTGCCACCTGCAAGTCCTCTTTAGTGGTCCATCGAGCCAGATCTATATGTTTACCACACCGCCGCTGAGAAAAACTATGGAATACAGGCAATACCATCGCCTACACCTGGAACAAAAAGTGATGACGGGAACGAACTGTTGCGATCCTGTGTTGGCAGCATAGTGAAGTCGGCACCTTCAGGTATAATAAAGCCGGCTCCATCAATATCACGTCACTCAGTGAAATCAAAAATACCCTCATCATCTTCATCTATACAAGCCCAGAGAAAGAAACTTGAACTAGAAGCTGCTAAGGCGAAGGCACGGATAGAAATGGAGCTCATAGACAAACAATTAGCGGCGGACCTCGCTAATCTGGAAGAAGAATACAGTCCACCATCAGAAAGATCGGAAATTAATCGTGCGAATGACGTAGAACGATGGGTAGAACGTAGTCAGCAAGAATTGGAGTTGCAGCATGCCACTATGATTGGAAATGACAAAGGCAAGTCGCAAACGTCAGCTCACGCTGACACGAACGGACCAATTCAGCAGTTGGCGAGCGCGCTCGAGCACCTGGTTACATCGTCCAGTATTCAACAGAATACCCACCTCATCAGCCGTCTTAGCACGCCAAGAGACCTACCCATCTTTAACGGGAACAGTATGGAGTGGCTGTCGTTTAAACAGGCATACGACGAGTCAACGGAACTATGTAAATTCTCAGAGAATGAGAATCTGTGGCGATTAAGGAAATGTCTTCGTGGTCCTGCACAGGAGGCAGTATCATCGCTGCTCGTGAGCGGTACTTCACCTACGGTGGTCATATCCACACTGGAACTGCAATTCGGCAACCCTGAAGTGATACTATCCCGCTTTTTGGTAGAAATTAAGAAAATGGGCCAACTATCAACAGAATATTATCGCGATATTGTGCCGTTCTCCGTGAAAATAAAAAACTATGTGATTACAGTACTCGCGGTGGGCCGCACAGAGTACCTACTGGGAGTCGAAGCGGTTACGTCTATATTAACCAAGCTACCTATCAGTCTGCTATCCAAATAGACGGATTATAGCTACCCGCTCATCAATACCAGCGATAAATCTAAATCTCGTTTAGAAATGTTTTCAGACTTCCTCACTGAAGAAGCAGAGAAGACGTCAACGTGTAGTGCTACGTTACTGTTATCTAATAAAACAGAAAGTTATAAACGTAAACAGTACGATAGTGTGAACAATGTACAAGTGTTAAGTGAATTGAACAATAAGTGTCGATATTGTCGTACGCGAATTCACAAATTAACTGAATGCAGTATGTTCAAAAAGGCGCTTCGCAAGGACAGATGGCTGCACGTAAGGCGATATGGTATTTGTTACAAATGTTTATTAGCGCATCATAACAGAGAGACATGCCCCGCGCCGAGCTGCGATGTGGATAATTGCGGTAAGTCTCATCATCGCTTATTACATTATGTATCGCGACAGGACTCTAGTCCTCCTTTACAAGTGACGGAAACTCCCTCTGAGACAATAAACAATATTAACATAAAAAACTCAGTGTTGTTAAAAGTAGTGCCAATAAACATTCACGGTGCGAACGGTATCGTAAGCGCGACCGCTCTGTTAGACGACGGGTCAACTGTGTCATTGATCAGCTCCTCCCTGGCTAAGCAAGTGGGGCTCCGCGGTCGACGCGAGAGTGTTCGTGTGCGTGGCGCTTGGGACAATACAGACTTAATGTGCGATACTGAAATGATTAGCTTAACTTTAAGTGGTAGCGATACAAAAATGTTTAGAATTAATGCATGCGTAATTGATAAGCTTAACTTGTCAGAACAAACATTGAATAATACTGTTAGTGTCAAATGTATTTAAATTTCCCGCCTTCTTACTAATGTTAAGTTGCAACAGGGTGTACTCGCACACTCTGTTCGCGCTCGTTTCTCTTGCTGTATCCTATTAAAAGTATTAATTATAAATAAGCTCAAGTACATACTCGTTTCATTTAATTCAACAGGTTATGGGCCCAGATAGCTCTAACGTGTTGTTTTGCACAAGTTAACAGTATTACAATAAAGTGATTAACGTAAAATAAAATAATTAAAAAAGTGCTCACGCGTGCATAACCTCAAAGTTACCGGTTCGAGAGTTCTTTCCGTATTTCAGCTATTTCAGATTTCTTTGCAAAATGAATAACATAACTATGTCAATTCCCAAACTGACGGGACGGGAAAATTGGTCTACGTGGAGTTTTGCTGTAAAAGCATACCTACAGCACGAAGACTTGCATAATTGCATATCGGCAGAACCAAACCCCAATGATCCAAAAGCAGTGAAGGATGACGTCAAAGCTAAGTCCAAATTAATATTATTGGTTGATCCAATCCTGTATGTACACATCCAACAAGCAGAAAATGCCAAACAATTATGGGATAATCTTACCAAAGCATTTGAAGACAGTGGATTAACTAGAAAAGTTGGCTTATTAAAGGATTTAATTAATACTACATTAGAGACGAGCGAAAGTGTAGAATCTTATGTAAATAAAATAATGTCTTCCGCTCACAAATTGAGGAACATCAACTTCAATGTTGATGATGAGTGGCTGGGAACTTTGATGTTGGCCGGTTTGCCGGATTCTTACAAGCCAATGATTATGGGCATAGAGAGCTCTGGAGTAAAGATTAGTGCTGACTTAATCAAAACAAAATTACTTCAAGAAGTAAAATCAGTTGATTCAGACACTACAGTACTTTATACAAAGCACAATAATGTAAAGGATCCTCAGAACAACCCAAAGAAAGGTCCAAGATGTTTTATTTGTAACAAATATGGACACATAAGCAAAAATTGTAAGTCAAAGAAAGCAAAACAAAAATAAAGACACAAGCTATGTAGCTGTGTTCTCTGCTGTAACTAAGAATGATGATGGGTTCTACATAGATTCAGGTGCTTCAATGCATCTTACCATGAGACAAGACTGGCTTTATGATGCAGTACCCCCTCCGATCACAAGTATAAAGATAGCAAATAGTAAAATGCTTCCGGTGAAAAGTTGTGGCAAGATAGACTTGAATGTAATTGGTTCAAATAATGTTAAACAAACTATCCAGATTACAAATGTACTGTATGTACCTGAATTGACAACCAATTTATTGTCTGTAAGCCAAATTATGAAGAATGGATGCTCCATACAGTTCACAAAACAGGGCTGTAAAATATTCAATAAGATGAATACAAAAATAGCAGCGGCAAATCTCATCAATAACATGTACAGGCTGAATACTGACACTGTCACAGCATACAGTTGTAAAATGAATGAGACTGATTTCTTACTGTGGCACAAGAGGATGGCACATTTGAATTTTAATGATTTAAATAAATTAAGTAATTGTACAGATGGAGTGAAATTGATTCAAAACATAAACCAAATGGTTTGTGAGCTGTGTCAAAAAGGAAAACAATCCAGGTTGCCATTTCCTTCTGAAGGTTCCAGAGCACTGAATCCTCTGGAGTTGATACATTCTGATGTCTGTGGACCCATGGAGGTAAAATCACTTGGAGGAGCCAGGTATTTTCTCACATTCATTGACGATTATACAAGGAAAGTATATGTATATTTCTTGAATAATAAATCAGAAGTATTTTAAAATTCAAAGAATACAAAGCCTTAGTAGAGAATCAACTAAATTTTAAAATAAAATGTCTACGTTCTGATAATGGTAGAGAGTACCTTAGTAATGAGTTCTCCAATTACTTAAAGAAATCAGGCATTATCCATCAGACTTCTAATTCATATACGCCTCAACAAAATGGATTAGCTGAGCGTATGAATCGCACACTTATGGAAAGGGCACGCTGTATGCTAATTAACTCTGATTTACAGAAAAGTTATTGGGCTGAAGCAGTATCCACAGCAGCTTACATCACCAACCGCTGCCCTACCCGTGCACTGTCATATGCTACACCTGAGGAAATGTGGTCAGGGAAGAAACCTGATGTAAGTCACCTGAAAATCTTTGGCTGTGAGGCTATGGTCAAAATACCAAAAGAGAAGCTTCGAAAACTGGATTCTAAGGCAAGCAAAATGATTTTTATTGACTATAGTGATACTACAAAAGGCTATAAGTTCATTGATCCAAAGACAAAGAAAGGAATAATAAGTAGAGATGTTGTTTTTATGGAAAGTTCATTAACCCAAAACCATATAGTTGTGCCCCTAACTACAGATGAAAATGAGGTTAATAAAAATAAACACATAATG
This sequence comes from Lymantria dispar, assembly GCA_032191425.1. Lineage (NCBI taxonomy): Eukaryota > Metazoa > Arthropoda > Insecta > Lepidoptera > Erebidae > Lymantria > Lymantria dispar. The sequence goes on from CM063451.1 coordinate 17,804,968, forward strand.
CTTAGTCCTGAATTACAAGAAAATTCCAATGACAGTTCTGAATCAAAAGTTTCTGAAAGCTCCAGCAATGATGACTCATTTCATTCAAATGATGACCATATCAATCAAATGATGACTCTCTGTATATACCTAGAACTAAAATTAACATAGAACATGTCAGCAATATTAAAACTAGATCTAAGGCAAAGAAACAAGATAATAATACTTATCTATGTAAAGGAATTTCAGAAACAGATGTGCCACAGACCTACAGTGAAGCCATATCATCACCGAATGGAAAAATGTGGAAACAATCTATAATAGAGGAACTAAAAGCACATGAGAACAATGAAACATGGACCCTGGTGGAAAAACCCCCTGGAGTAAAGACAATTGGGTGCAGGTGGGTGTTCCGTATTAAAAATGATCCTTCTGGTATAATATACAAATCCAGACTTTATGCTAAAGGGTGTTCCCAGCATTATCAGATAGATTACACCGAAACATTCTCTCCAACAGTGAGATATGACTCAGTGCGAATATTGCTCTCAGAAGCATGTCAATATGATCTAAAAATTGTACAATTTGATGTTAAAACAGCTTTTCTCTTTTATATGAAATATGTTTATATATATATTTGTATATGTTTGTATATATATTTATATGAATCCTCCTGAAGGAATAGAATCTCCACCAAACTTTGTATGTAAATTGAACAGATCATTATATGGCTTAAAACAAGCCCCAAGGTGTTGGAATGATAAATTCAAATCTGTATTACATAAATTTGGTTTTGTTAATAGCCACTCTGATCAATGTGTGTTTACTGGTCATATAAACAAAATAAAAATATATCTCCTATTGTATGTGGATGATGGGTTGATAATATGTAAAGATGATGATGCTATTAACAAAGTTGTAGATAACCTTAAACAATACTTTGAAATAAAAACCATGGAGCCTACAAATTATGTGGGATTACAGATAGAAAGATCAAATGGTAATATATTTATTCATCAGCAACAGTATATTGAAAGATTACTACAAAAATTTAATATGGTTATTGCAAATGGAAATAGTATTCCAATAGACCCCCCACACCAAACTGGAGAAGAAAAATATAGTATCTGAAGTGAAAATACCATACAGAGAAGCAGTGGGTTCACTCATGCATCTTGCAATAGTAAGTAAACCAGATATTATGTTTGGAGTGAGCTTAGTAAGTCGTTATCTAGACTGTTATGATAGTACTCACTGGGCTGTTGTTATGAAGATATTAAAGTACCTAAAAGAAACCAAAGAGATGGGCATACTATATTCGAAAGTGAAGAATAATACTGTAGAGGGCTACAGTGACTCTGATTATGCAGCTGATAGTGACACAAGAAGATCTACAACTGGGTATGTGTTTACCAAGAATGCTGCAGCTATAACATGGGCAACTCAGCGATAGCAAAGCATAGCCCTGTCTACAACAGAAGCAGAATTCATGGCTGCATGTTCCGCTACAAAAGAGGCATTGTGGATCAAAAGACTACTACTTGATATTAGTGCATATAATCAAGACAGTATCAGTTTAAATATAGACAATCAAAGTGCAATATCAGTGATTAAAAATATGGACTTTCATAAAAGGTGTAGCACATTGATGTTAAATATAAGTTTATTCAAGAAAAATGTCAAGAAAAAGAAATATGTGTAAAGTACCTATGTACTACAGAACAGTGTGCTGATGTGTTTACAAAAGCTCTTGCTCGTGTGAGATTTCAATATCTTAGAGATAAAATTGGTATAACCTTAAATAAGTAAATAAGTAGTTTCTTTCATCATTATAGTTGAATAACATATCAGCATACCAATTCATCTGTATGATTTGTCATATTTGTAAACTTCTATGTTAGTTATAAGATAAAGAAGGCTTTAATTTGGTGGGTGTGTCAAATGTATTTAAATTTCCCGCCTTCTTACTAATGTTAAGTTGCAACAGGGTGTACTCGCACACTCTGTTCGCGCTCGTTTCTCTTGCTGTATCCTATTAAAAGTATTAATTATAAATAAGCTCAAGTACATACTCGTTTCATTTAATTCAACAGTTAGTATTACTAATTTTAAGCATTTACATGGTGTAAGTCATTGTTTATATTTAAAACAAATGAAACCACAAAAGTTAATTGGCCAAGATAATTACCACCTGCTCACCTTTGGAAACAAGGACAGGATCTCCCAATGAACCTTATGCTACCCGGACTCCTCTGGGATGGTGCCTGTATGGACGTATGCCAGCTAATTTCCCTTATTATTCGTGCAACTTTACGACGGTCATAACTGATGATTCGCCAGAGTCAGAACACACTACAAGAAATCCACGAGGACGTACGAAGGTCGTTCTCCATCGAGGCGATGGGAATATCGGCTAAGCCCAGGCAGAACTCCGACGATTTACGCGCAGAAAATATCTTGGAACGAACCGCTACCTTTGTCGGTGGTCAATGGCAGGTCGGCTTACCCTGGAAGGACGAGAACTGTGTTATGCCAGATCCGTACCCAACCGCTGTCTGTAGACTTAAGGGGGTTGAACAAAAAAATTAAGAAAAACGACAGCGAACGCACCCTTGGTTTAATTTGGGACCCAAGCGATGACACACTCAGGTTCGACGTATCATTCAAGCGAATACCAATAAATATAATCAATGGAACAAAACGGCCCACCAAGAGAGAGGTGTTACGAGTAGTTTGTCGATTTTCGACGTCTACGGATTTTTATCACCTTTACAATAAATGGAAAAATTATATTGCAGGAAACTTGGGAACAAAAAATCACCTGGGACGATTATGTAACTGACATAATATTCGATAAGTGGGTCAAATGGATATCATTATTACAGTCGTTACGTCACGTGCGCCTGCCCAGGTACTATCCGCGCGCCGCGGTGTGTACGAGTGCGACTGAGACAACGACAGTACCGCGGCCTGCTTTAACGAAAGGATCATTAACGCATAATTTAATGAATGAACGTACGATAACAAATAGTTATAGAAACTTACAGCTACATATATTTTGTGATGCGAGTATTAAAGGAATGTGTGCAGTGGCATATTGGCGTTGGATAAACGACGACAGTGCGCACGTAGCATTTATAACTAGCCGTTGTCGTGTCGCGCCAGTGAAACCTGCATCGGTGCCGCGCCTGGATCTTCAAACGGCAGTTCTAGCCGCTAGACTGGCTGAAACTATAACAAAAGAACACAAAATGAAAGCGGAAAGAAAATATTTTTGGTGTGATTCTAGTACAGTACTGTGTTGGATAAGAAATGACGCGCGCAACTATAAACAATACGTGGCGCACCGTCTCGGTGAGATTGACGAGTTGACTAACATTAATGAAT